>OZ010796.1:232245686-234645686 GCA_963932465.1 Maratus speciosus | reverse complement strand
TTTTAAGTTGAAATATTATTAAAATTTGCTATAATTCCTTGGTACGATAAAGGCTGCTTAATTAATGACTTTATTATAACTTACGCCGAACTTAATGACTTTATAAACTTACACAACTTTAAGAAGAGCACACAGAAAACAGAAATAAAAAATATTAATATCCCGAGGAGATATTTTAAATATAAAAATGAATCATACCGCCCATACCGAGGGAATTCGGAAACTGGGTGGCCAGCAGCCTTAACTCAACTTAGTTTTTCTCTACCAACAGCATACAGTTTGGGTGATAAAATTTTAAATTATCCTCAAATAAGTTATAAATTTATAACTATATGAAGCACGAAGCATGATAACCATATTAAAAATTTAAAAAAATAAGATGTTTCGCTAAATTCAATTTCAATCTTGAAAATAGAAATTTAATAAATAGTTAAGTATTTTTTAATTAAAATTGGCTATAATTCCGTGGTACGATAAAGGCTGCTTAATTAATGACTTTATTATAACTTACGCCGAACTTAATGACTTTATAAACTTACACAACTTTAAGAAGAGCACACAGAAAACAGAAATAAAAAATATTAATATCCCGAGGAGATATTGTAAATATAAAAATGAATCATACCGCCCATACCGAGTGAATTCGGAAACTGAGTGTCCAGCAGCCTTAACTCAACTTAGTTTTTCTCTACCAACAGCATACAGTTTGGGTGATAAAATTTTAAATTATCCTCAAATAAGTTATAAATTTATAACTATATGAAGCACGAAGCATGATAACCATATTAAAAAATTTAAAAAATAAGATGTTTCGCTAAATTCAATTTCAATCTTGAAAATAGAAATTTAATAAATAGTTAAGTATTTTTTAATTAAAATTGGCTATAATTCCGTGGTACGATAAAGGCTGCTTAATTAATGACTTTATTATAACTTACGCCGAACTTAATGACTTTATTGACTTACATAACTTGCCGACTTAACTTAGATTAATGACTTTATTTTCCTATAAAAGCAATTTAATCATCATTAAATAATCAACCGGAAAAAAGCCTCGATTGAAAGTGTAAAAATTTTAATTAAAAAAAATCGTGATGGTGTTTGAGATTTGAAGAAATAACATTTTTGCATAAACATAATTTTTTATTTTAAAAAATAGCAAATCAATGAAAGGCTTGATTAAAGTTCCCGTTACATTTGAATATCAGAAAAGTATCGCTTTTCATTTTTATTTTTTTTTAATTTGAAGGACTGAACAATTGAGCTATCCCGAACAGTTTTTGTTTGCGATCAAACAAAAACTTGTTTGCGAAGTGTAGCTATGGCTGTAAATGCTTCAGCGCGCAAACCGTGTGTGTGCGTTTCTGTAGCCGGAAGTTACTGTTCAAGAACCTCGAGAAAGAAACGAATTGCTACTATTGGGATTCAAGCAGGAAGAACATAAAAAACTACAAATTTTCAAAAAATTCAGGTGTATATTTCTAATAGGTTTTCAAAAATAAAAACTTACTGAAAAACATGATTTTTATGAACAGTCATTCACGGAAAAGCGTTTTGTCTCCAACAGTTTAGTTGGAGACCGAAAGTTTATAGTTATAGTTATATAAAATAGTTATATAAAAGTTTAGTCATATAAAACGGATCGACGACTATTTATGTGATCTTCTGAGTGTAATGAACTATCGATTTAATTACACTGGTCGGAAAAAAAATAATTTTCCTCCCTGTAAACTAAATATGTAAAGTGTACAGATCTAATATCCCTAATTCTAAATATGTTATCCAAATTGATCCAGCAAGTACCATTTCTCCGAGAAATAGTTTTATAATAATAACAAATAGTGAAGGAATATTATATTCAATTGCAAAGCTAGATAAAATTGAAATCATGAAAAAGTGCTTTTACTGTCTTAGATATCAAATTAATAAAATATAGCATGGAAATCTAGTTTGTCGTTACTTGCATCGTACATTTTCTTTTTATGTCCTTGCCCCTTTTCGTGTCCGAATTTACTATTTGCTATCCACTAATATATTTTCATTCCTTATGCCGCTGTAACTCCGGTAAATCATATTTATACATTTATTTATAGGTAATTTACATATTATTATCTACATTTTATGTTTTACAAAATTTCCAATTATGTTTTAGGAAGATATAAAATACCTTATTTTTAAGAGCAAACCCTCCAACCAGAAGAATGGTACGTGATACAGTAATTTCGTTACCATAGTTTCATTTAGTAGAGTGAAATCTATAAAAATCAGCTAGTATTTTTACAGAGAGGATATTGGTGCCGACCAGTGTTATCAGAGAATTTCCTGAAACTTTATAGCTATTTTTAAAAATTAACATACAGAAAATATACGTAAAATCCAATGTGGTAATTTAAATGTTTAAATATACAATATGTTTTTTCATTTATTGCTTAGACTGTAGTTCCTTACATTATTGATACACCACATAATACATTTACTAAAAGAAAGATGAGTACATTATGCTTATAAAATCGTGAGGATATTTGCAATAAA
This sequence comes from Maratus speciosus, assembly GCA_963932465.1. Classification (NCBI taxonomy): domain Eukaryota; kingdom Metazoa; phylum Arthropoda; class Arachnida; order Araneae; family Salticidae; genus Maratus; species Maratus speciosus. The sequence goes on along the minus strand of OZ010796.1, from coordinate 234,643,154 downwards.
TGTCAAAGACTGCATTACACCTTCTTAAAATAAAAAAAAAAAATAAAAGAAATTACATCTAAATAATTGAAGAGATGAGTGGATGAACATGTTATGCTACATTGTCTAAAATTTGTTTTTATCTTTTGGGTGAAAGCGTTATGAGGTATCCTATCACACGGTGAAGATAAAATACTAAGATTCTATTTAGCCTTGAAGATTTAAGACATTATTCATTAATATTTAATATTTTAATGTTTAATAATGACAATAATATTAATAATTTTTAATATTTGAGAATTAAATATGAATAAGTTATTCTGAGAGAGTTTTGTACCATACCTGTTAATATTTTAAACCCATGGTATCAAGCAGAAAATTAATCATTAAAATTTACAGCAAAAACTTTCACTTCAAATTTTTTCAAATGTAATTTTTGTTACTTAACATGTTCTTCCACTTGGCTCTTCAATTTATATAAGAAATGGAATTGTTTTTATACATACTAATTTATTTTTAAGTATCCACATTATACATATTTTCCTTTATTTCAAAAATGTGTGTCAAATACTGTGTGTCACCTTAATACTTTTTAGAAAAAAAAAATGAATTTGAATTCTTTACATTTTCACGGAGCAAGATTTAATTTTTTAGTTGGCAAATACTATTTGCAATAATTTGACTTAACTCTCTTCTACCGAGAAAGGACGATTTAATCGACGATAACAATTTTACGTGAATTTCACACGATTTCATGAATCGTTGCAGCTCCCTCCGCCCAAATCTTCGCCTTCAGGGCCAAATATAATATATTTATCAGGAGTGTCAACAAATTAGATTACTAGTGCAGAGTGTTATCCTGTCTGATAGATTGAACGAGAATCTTGTTATGATAGATAACTCAGCAACTTCAAAGTACTTTTTCGAAGGTAACACATTTTTGTTTAGCATATCATTAAATATTTCCGAGGATTCTAAAATTTCAATCGTTAATAAAAATTAAAGAAAAATTTCTTGTAAAAAATAACTTTGCCACACGCATACATTTATTCAATTAGTTTGATAATTCATGCTAAAAAAATAACCTAACAAACTAAAACGGAATTTATATGTAAATTGCAAGTAAATGCTTTTTCAGAAGATTTTTTTCAGTATATAATTTTGATCTCTTCCTCTCTGACGAAGATTTGACAAAGAAAAATAAATTTAGACTGTTCTCAAATCCAAAAGGGCAACTTTATGACATAAGTTTTAATTTATTTTTTGTTTGGAAATGCATGAAGCTTGCAGGTGTTGTTGTTCAGAAACTATGTAATCGAACTTGTTTTTTTTTTCGTTTTTTAGCAAACACAATAGATCTTTGAGAAAATATTGTCAAAGTGTGCGTTTTGAACCGAATTTCCGTGCAAAGAAGAATAACCACTCAAGGAAGGGTGAAAAACGTCTTTGTCACGTGATCAAAATAGCTTATAACTCAATAGGTAATTTATTTATCAAAACATGGGAAACACAGTTCGATTCCAAATAGCTTCCTTAGTCAGGACTTCCAATTTAATGTATTTCCGTTAAAAAGTGAATTTGTATATGTGTCAAAACGTTTTGCGCTTGTCGAGTAGAGCAGTTGAGAACAGCCTTAAGGGTTTTTAAGTTTTATCATTTGAGACGTAATGATATAAATATGATAATAAAGTAAAATCATTTCATTTTATGTATCCTTTAATTATACCTTTTTATTTTTTTATTTTTATTTATTTATTTATTTATTGGGAAGCATTTAATTTGGTATTTTAACATTTTATCAATGACTGTAAAGGAAAATCTTTCTCATACATCGACATTTGTTTTTAAGTAAGATACAATTAAGGGTGTTTTGATTGTCTTATTTGAGACGAAATGACATAAATATGATATAAAAGGAGCAAAAAAAAAATTAATAAATAAAGGTTTATGTTATCCTCTTTGAGGCAATATGCAATAAATATGATAATAAAACAAACGCATTTAAATTTCTATGAGCTTTAATGATAACATTTTTATTTATTTATTTATTTATTTTACCATAGTATTAATTTAGTATTACATCATTCTAACAATAACTGTCAAAGGAATTTTTTTGTCTTATAGTTAAAAATGTGATTTTGTGTATGACATTAAAAGCTACTTTGGTTATAAAATACTGAATATTAATAATATATTAAATTTAAAAAATAAAAAAACCCGACTGCGTAAAATACGAACTAATTAATTATTTCTCATCAATATGAAACTATTTTTTATATTACTTACATTTTTTTTTTATTTGTATTGATGACTTTTAAGTTGTGTTTAATTATTAGTTCCTATCTACAAACACTCTTTTGATGAGGCCCATAGATGTCTATTATGAAGGTTAGAGTTACAGTAAAGGTAGCGATCCAACGTACACAACTTCCAGGTTGTATAATATTTAAACGGAGCTTCTGACTACAAAATGGTTAATGAAACATCGTCTTCATTTTGAAAGACCTATCCAAAGATATGCCACTCAATAGGGTGCGTAATTTTTTTACGTCTCTACTGCCATTTTTTATTTTACGGCCGCCATTTTGAATTTATAAAAACAAAACCTATCCTATAACCATCGGAAGATTAAGACGAATCGATAGAGGCCTCATTCATAAAAATCCATCCAGCCGTTGGGATGTTTCGAGGGTATAAAGAAATCCACATACACAGATACCCGTGAAACACATAACCTTTCTTTTCAGTCGAGTAAAAAAAGGGTGTAGAAGGGCTCATGTGTAGTTCCATATCGATATTCATATTTATTTTTGCGTTATTTTTTTTATTTCCTTACAATGTTACTTTCCATATACAATAAAAATTTCATCTTTATACTAATTCGTTGCATATAGGTTTCGAAATAAGAAGTTCACGCACAGTTTCATTCTTGTTGTCACTTCAGTAAGATTAGAAATACAAAATATTACAGGAATTATAAAGGGGCTATTCTAACCTGTTGTTTTCTGAAATTAAAGGTTCATATGTGTTCAGTAGGCATGACCGATTTTCTGAAATCAATTGCTGAAATCATTGTTTTTAGATAAATTGAAAGTTTGGTGACCACATCTAGAAATGGACTAGAGAGATTGAAAGACCGAATCTATATAAATGGATCCATAAATGGTTATAACATCTAACAACGAATTTCCACAAACAAAATTATTTGTATGTCATAATTGTGCGCAGCCTTTTAACCGCAAAAAATAATATTTCGCTTCAATTTTTGATTTTCATTAAATTGAATACCTTAGGTATAAACCTACATATAATTAAAGTAGCTCGTATAAAAATATTTTTGTCACAGAAAATTACATGCTTAAGATATAAAAATCATCACATTTAAAAACACATTCTAGTAACAAAAAATAACATTTACATAGTTTGGCGAAAACGTTTCGTCTAATTGATGGAAAAGTTATTAGAGAATGAAAGTATAATAATTTTATACGCAGCTGTGGAAAATTAATATTCTATCTACAAATGATTTATTTTTACACTGTGCGTTTTTTTTTTTTTTTTTTTTTTTTTTTTTTTTTTCGTTCACTGTGCAAAAACACAATTTTCAGAATTATGCAAAGATAAATATCAATTCAAGGCAATAATAAAAAATACACTTTCAATTTTAATTTAATGCGCTTATAATTTTAATATTTTCAAATGGTTTATTTTGTTTGATTGCGAATTGCTTATATACGTGTTTCTAAAATATGAAAAACAAAAAATCATTTATTTGAAGGTTGAAAGGTGATGACTTACTTAATCAAACATTCAACTTCTAATAACTTTGATTTTCATTGGTATATGAATACACACTTTTCACAGAAGACATCTAAAATCCATCTTTATGTTGTGATAGAATCGCGTACCTAAATAATGTTATATCTTTTTCTTTCTAAAAATGGGTTGGGTTGATTTTTGATGACCAATTATCTACGCTAGGGATATAGACCCAGAGGAGAGTGCCCTTCGTTGGGGTCTTTCTAAGGGAACCTAACGCGTATTTACGCTTGGAAATCTATGGTTCGAAGAAAATCACGAAAACTCCGAAAGATTTGGCCGACGGGCACGATTGGGTTCGAACCCAGCACCTCCCGTCTACCTGCTTCGAGAGCAAAACCTCTCGGCCACTGGTGGAGCCCTTTCTAAAAATAGATCTACACTGAAAATAATTTTTTTCACACCTATGAAAAGGGAGTGTCATGAGGTAGGGATTGTAGCTTTGAAACAAACAATTCTTGATGAAACTAGTATATTTACCTGCTATAGTTATACCCTCTGTTTTAAAATGACTGAAACGCGCTTAAAGTTTTACCTGTTAGAGATAATTTGAAAATGTAAGTCTTAAAAGTGTTAAAAATAAGATGAGAAGTACTATTTTGTTGATGAAATAATCTTCCCTCTGATTTTCAAAAAGATACACTATTAATTTATTACAAAACTACCCTGCACTGTAAAAAAAATTCCGCAACGTTCCTGGGAAAAAATGGGCAGCTGAGTTGCCCATTATTTCCAAGAAACATTTCTTGAAAATGACTGGAACTTTACTGTATATGTTAAAAACTTTCTACAGAAACGCCAGTAAGATTCCTGCGAAATACCAGGAATATTTCTGTTGACAGCAAAACATTACTGACATTTCACAGCATGCAGGATCCGCAGACGATTTTTACATTTTCAGTTGACAAATTTCGCTTTATTATCATTATTTGTTAGAATGAAAAAATATTTTGAAATTGACATCAAAATTATTATTTATAATTTACACAAAAAAATAAATTTTCAGTTAAAATTCAATAAAGTAAATATATATATGATATATTGTTTCTGAACTTTGCTTAAAATATAAAAATATATAAAGGTAAATAATAATTAGAAAAAAAATCTAGACATAAAATATTTTGGATTTTCGTTAGTTATTATGTTAGTTTACAAGTTAGGTAAAATACATATAAATTTTCATGAAAAAAAAAACCTAAACGTAATTGTATATTTTTTTCCGAAAAAAAAAAATTCAAATTTGCAGCAATTCAAAGTGTCAAATATATATCAAATTTAAATCAAATTGTTATAAAGTGTTAAAATATAAAATTAATTAAAAAAGAAAAAAAAAGTCCAGAGGTAGCATCGAACTCGGGCCGTACGGGTGGCGTGCGAGCTTTCTGCGTCCACACCACGAAAGACACGTTGAGAGCTGCAAACTAATGGGTATTTGAAACGTATGCTAAACCTCGGCATCTAATTTCTGAAAATCTAAGTCCCATTTGAAGAAATCCTTTCACAAGAATAATTAGAGATAAGAACTCTAAAACATACTTTAAATTAATCAAAATCGGTGAGAATCATGTTTGATGGTCCCCTGGTTAATGGAGATCCAAATAATAGGTGTATTTTTTTTTACACGGTCTGCTCCTTAAACATTCCACAGACAAGTACGAGAGATAATCTCTTATCGATGTCACGGAGGTATTGTATTTTCATCTGAATTGTCTTGACAATAGAGACGTAAAGGATTATGTCGTCTATTGATTTATTTGCATTCCATATTGGTTTTTTACATTCATTTAAGGAATTCTTTTTCGACACTCGCGCGCGAGTAACGGATTATAGCAAAAAAATAATAAATGGCGGCCGCAGCGTTTTGCTGTTTCCAACTTTTGTTCAGGAACGTTTCAGATAAGAAAACCAGAATTTCACAGGAAAGAGCTAGATTATTCTGAAAACCTGAGAAAAGGCGAAACGTTCCTGGATTTTACATGGAACGTTACCATTTTTTTTTTACAGTGTGGACATATAAAAAAAAAAAAAAAAATAGAAATACTTGTATTTGCTATAGAATTGCACTTTATAATAAATACTTGTATTTTTAAAATTAACTGAATTATGCTAAGGGGGGAAAGCTGATATACGTCACTTTTTATTCCATTTGAAGCTGTTTTCCATAAGTCAAAATAGGAAATACTCACAAATTGATGACGATCCTTACAACAAAAATATGTTAATAGGTGTGACAAAATTACACTATAAGTATATTTTATTTAATTATATATTAAGTATTTATTTAAGTATATACAGTCGAACTTGGATAATTCGAACGTCTTTAATTCGAATTCGTCGATAATTCGAAGTTTTTTGTCAGTCCCTTGAAACTTGTATTCAGTTAATGCTAAAAAATCTTGGTTATTTTGAAGTCCAACTTCTTTAATTCGAAGTTTTTACCCTTTCAAAAATAACAAAATCTAGTTTCAATACAGTTTATTTGAAAAGTGGCCGGGTTATTTTCAGCTATTGTGGAAAATTCTTTAGGGGAGAGAAGGGGATGGGAGAATATTCTTATCTGTTCTAAGAAACAGAGCAGGGATAAAGGGAAGAGGACGAACGCCCTTTCCCTTGTAAGTGACACATGCTACTCTCGCCAATGCGATAAATCCTAGATGACACGCGTTGCAATTCCTTCGAAACCAGGACTATAGTCGCTTTAGTTTTCTTCATTTTACTTTTAGTTTTTGTGGTGAGAGTTCAGTGAAAGAATGTCGTTGAGTAAGCCCCGTGTCCCGTATAAAACCTTATCTTTCGATGAAAAAATTGCTGTGATTCGTGAGGTAGAAAAGGGTGTAAAGAAGAAATACATCATCGCAAAAGAGTATGGAATAGCACCTAACACTTTTGAAATCTAATCGAAATCGCAAACGAGCTAGAGAACCCGATAATCCTGATGTGGACGAGTATGTCTTGAAGTGGTTTAATGGCCGTATCAGACGGGGAACGATAAACAACAAACATTTCCCACAACATTTTACGAAACATGTTCGTTCAGCTTGCTCCGTGTTCGGTAAACAGGTTCTTTAAACTTTTCGTAGGGTTATCTGTTGTGTATTGTCTGGAAGGGTTACCCGATACGTTTGTATATCTTTGGCGTATTCTCATCTCGTCTCTATTTGACTACAGTGAAACCTCCCTGTGCGACCACCTCCCTGAACGACCATTTTTTCATGGAACGAAATTTATTCCCATAGGCTCAATACTAATTTTACCTCCATTGAGAGACCATCCCAGCTGAACTCCCTCCATGAACGACCCATTTCTCTGAAGAAAATGAAACAATTCTGTTTCTATCCTGATCGCTTGAAGAAGGTTTTATTAGAAAAATAATTCCGGAGAGCGCATTATTCATCCAACTTCTGAGCTAATTTTAGAATTTTTTCTTTTCCGGTAACTTTTTAATGTTTAAACACCTTTGTGCCTTTTTAGGCAAAGAATTTATCTCTGATGACAAATTAAGAATGGCGGTCAATAAACTCCCCTGCCTTATTTTATCAGGAAACTCTCAAAGAAATAGATAATTTAATGAAATCGTCAATATTTGTTCCGCCGCCGCCCCCACCCCCCTCCCCCCCAAAAAGGCATTTATTTACTGAACTTTGAATGAACATGAAAATAAAAGTTATAAAAGATGAAACCGTAAAATCAAAGCAAACATCGGTGTTAAAAAGCAGAAAAACCAACGTTTAAAAATGCACAAATAATACATGAAAAGCAGAAGACAGCTATTTTGAATCTACTAGCGAGATTCTTCTTCAGTGCAAGATAGGGAAAAAAGGAGTGCAAGATGGGGAAAGCGTGCTAGAAAAAGTAAGGCTGAGCAAAAATACTTGATAGCATCTTGCATTCAAGAAGAATCTCGCTAGTAGATTCGAAACAGCTGTTTGCTGCTTTTCATGTATTATTTGTGCATTTTTAAACGTTGGTTTTTCTGCGTTTTAATATTGTTGCGCAAAGGATTTGTTTGCTATTTTTACAAACATCAATGCATTCAGTTTTTAAATTCTGCAGTAATTAACTTATGTAATTAACTCTTGTTTTGATACTTAAATTTTTATATTTCTTCCTAATGTGAAAAATAAATTTTAGTAACATTAATTGTTATCTTTTTTCAACAATTAAAATCTAAATTTATACAAGACCTCCATTAAGAGACCACCTCTCGGAGCGACCCATTTTATTGTAACGGAACGTGATCGGTTTAGGGGGGATTTACTGTATTTATAAAATTTGGCATAATAGCAGAAACCACGAGTTTGCGATTACATAATTGTTTATATTTCAGTTCATTATTTTTTAGTTTATGAGATTAAATATAAATGGTTAAGGGCGGACTAGCTTCAAAAAATGACCAAAAAAAAAAAAAAAAAAAAAGCTTTGCGCATTATTTATTTTTATTGTCAGTATCTGCAAAGAAAACATAAGTAAAAAAACAGGAAATTGTGGTCAAGACAATGGCTTTTAAACAGAAAAAAACTGGGATGTTATGAAAAGCTGATGAGAGAGTTAGCATTACAGGTAAGGCTTTTTCTTTTCTTTTCTTTTTTTTGTGCATTATTCTTATTAAATTAATCGAATGGCACCGGCACAGTGAAATGTGATAGAAGCAGCAAAATTTTTTTGGAGATAGTTTTGTGATAAGCAGATCCCTCATTATAAATTTAACTTGATATATCAATTAAAACATTCCTACCCCAACTCAAAATTATTTATTTCTCATAAATTTTATTTGTTTACCAGAAAAAAAAGCTTGAAATCATGGAGGGGGGGGGGAGAGAAAGAAAGAAACAGTACTAGAATAAATTTCACAATCCTTGGTTGAGTGTTTTACCTCTAGCCAACGCCCATGAAAAAGTCCCCGTTAAATTTAAGGCTAAAAAGGGGGGGGGGAGGAAAAGAGCTTTATAATGTGAAACTTTCTGGCCCATTCATGGTTATTTTTGTAGATATTAGATGACTTTCGAGGGGAATTGAAATCGAATGGCATCTTTCATTTTTCGAAAAGTGTAACATATCTTAAGTTAAAATCAACTGCTGCTTCACGTCTTTTCATGGGCTACCGGCTTAAAATGGCAAATTCTACAGCATCATTTGAGCGATTAAGAATGAGCCTGAAAATAAGTAGTTTGGATTTGAGTAAATATTTATACATTGGAGTATTTGATTAAATTTATACACTGGAAAGGTATATTGTTATAGCTATACCCTCTTATTTAAATCAGGCAATAGGTTTAAATAAATAGATTTTTTTCCTTGTCTTCTCCCCTTCCTCCCCCCCCCCCCCCCCAAAAAAAAAAGAAAAGAAAAAAAGGGGTTTACTTTTAAAAACATACTCTCATGATTACTACTTGAAATACAATTTTCCAGATATAAAAATCACCAAAAGAGTTTATAACCAGTTAGAAAACCACTATTTATTTTTTATTTGTTGTTATTACTTGTATTTATTCACGCTTTATTGTTTTAATATCCACTTTATTATATTTATATCTTGGGAAAAGAATTGCCATTGAATGACAATATATGAAAGTCTCCTGCATTTAAGTATGAAAATATTTTGTAATTGTGTGAGAAAAATTGTTTAAAATAATTTTATTGATTGAGCAATGCAAATCAGAAATATTATTAAAACTTGATATTAAGATTATTGAAGAAATAGCCAAATACTAAATAAAATGAAAAAAGAAATTGAAAATGTTTTATGCGTTTTAAACTCGATGCATACATTATTTAATGAAGAACCCCACTCTAATTGAGGAGTGACTCGTGTTTTGACATTACCAATACACATAGAATTCTAAGATGCTCTACGGATGGTCTTTTAGTAATTTTTATACCCTTCGCAAAAATTTCCGTTTCAAAACAGGACCCTCGACAAAACTTTTCAATTCAAACAGAACCCTTCACAAAATTCTTTGTCTAAGACTTTTCCATCTTAAAACTGAACCTTTTATAAATTTAATCATTTGAAAGATAACTATAACCTGTCACTCTTACATATGTGAAAGAAATATATATATTTTACATGCATATAACTTCTTAAAAATGTATAAACAAGAACCTGAATATAATAAATATTTCAAATTCATAAAATCTAGGCTAAATTTTCACAAATATAAAACATTGTTCACAATTTTTCCATTTCAGGACCCTCTGAGAAAAGCCTGGGCTCTTTTAAAGTAATAAGTGCGTCATTATTATTATTATTTTCTTTTGCCAAGAAAGAAAAAAATTTCTGGCACTTCAATTAGAATAATCTGAAATTTTTATTCTAAGTACGGATAAAAAGGATCTCATTTTTACATAAAACGCTAGTGACTTTGCATATGAGAACTTAATGCAATTTAAGTAATATATTCGTTTCAATTACATACATTAAAAAAGAAAATCGAGTTTTTATATACTTAATTACACCACGAATATAGTAGAAAAATATTAACAAATGCACCAAAAAAATTGTGTTTTGATAATACTTGTTAAACATTTAAATAATACTGATTTCAAGCACCAGCGAAAATTCATATGCATTTGTTTACAAACATAGGCGACTTGGCGGTGATATTTTCATTACGAAAACAAATCTTTACCTATCTCCCCCCTAGCCCGCTCCTATTGGCTTAGTTCATCAGTGCTGAATAAAAGTTAAACATTTCCCGAGCGATGCGGGAAACGCTCGGTGAGCAAGTATACCCAGCAAAATTCTCTCCTTCATCAAGGTCAAGCAACTTTTGCTGACTGAAATGTTTTGTTGGAGAAACTGTTCTGTGAAAGAGTGTCGTCTGATACGGCCATAAGCAAGTGCAGGACAAAAACATCCCTCTCAGTGGAACTCTTGTTTGTGCAAAAGTGGAAGAATTTGCTGTCAGCTTAGGAAACAACAACTTCAAAGCAAGCTCCGGATGATTAGACGGATTTAAGGAAAGAAATGAAATTTCCTTTAAGACTGTGTGTGGTGAAAGTTCAAGTGTGGACCAAGATGCAGCAAATGAGTGGAAAGAAAAAGTTGTTCAAATCATTGAGCATACACAGGACAAAGACATTTTTAATGTCGACGAAACTGGACTTTTTTTCAAATGTACCCCTGCAAAGACTTTGGATTTTACAGGTGGAAAATATAGTGGAGGAAAACTCAGTTAAGGCCGAATAACCCTACTTGTGGGAGCAAACATGAACGGCACTGAGAAGTTTCCTTTACTGATGATTGGAAAATCAAGAAATCCAAGGTGTTTTAACAATGTCAAAACAAAGCCAATAGAATACCGTTCTAACACGAAAGCCTGGATGACGAAGAATATTTTTGAAGAATGGCTGCTAGATCTCAAAAAACCAAAGAAAAAACAGAAAAATCATCCTGTTTATTGATAACTGAACGGCCCATAAATCGATACCCGCTATGGAAAATGTCGCGGTTGAATTTTTTCCGCCAAACATGACCTCAGTGGTGCAACCAGTGGATCAAGGCATCATTAAAAATCTGAAGCATTTCTACAGATGCCTAGTCGTTCAACACCTCCTTACTGAATCTTCCCAAAAGCTTCCCATTACCCTCCTCGATGCATCAAGAATGTGTTTAAATGCATGGTCCAAAGTGATCCAAAAAACAATAGCAAACTGTTTCCGGAAAGCAGGATTCATTAGGAACGCTGTCCCTACCGAGCTTTTAGATGAAGAAAATTTACCTCCCCCAGTTGCACGGGAAGACAGCATACCATTTGATGATTACGTCGACATAGATAAAAACATAGACATTTGTGGAGAGCTGTCTGATGCAGATATTCTATCAGAAATTCTAAACAATAAGAACATTGCAACAAAAGACGATGAAGATATTGAAGGTGAGGTAGAAGAACAGAGCACGATTCCAACTTCAAGTGAGGCAGTCTTTCATCTAGCCAAATATAGTCGTTATGTAGAAGGATAATCTAACGTGAGTGAAGCTGTGTTTCGAGCTGTAGATATTCTTGATGATTTTGTTTAAAAAAATCAAGTAAGCTCTTTAAAGCAATCTGAAATATCTCAATGTTTTAAAAAGCTGTAGTTTTTCTATTTAAAATTATTAAACATATTTTTTTTTCGTAATTTCTGTTGCGATTGATTATTTTACGACATAAAAATAATTTTTTTTGGATAATTCGAAGTTTTGAAGTGATCTCTTGCACTTCGAATTATTCAAGTTCGACTGTATAATTTAAATTACAAATGTGGCAATTTTTTAGAGCTAGTGTATTATTCTTGAAACTGTAACAATTTCACTCCAAAATATATAAAACTTATTTATTTTTGTTGAATCCAAAAAAGTGTGTTATTATGAGCAAAATTGTGTTCGGAAAGATACTAACTCCCCTTAAAAGTTAAGAATGAAAACGCATTAGATCAGTAACGAGTTATGTTCATAATTGTCTTTCTCATTTGCCGTTTACTACCAGGACATTTAGGCTCCAGGACATTTAGGACATTCTGCTAGGGTCGTTTAAGTCTTGGAAGTTCATCATTGGCCGAGTTTGGGATTTTCCTGTTACTTTAAAAATTCATTTTTTATGATTTGCTAAATATGCATGTATCTTGAGATATTGTGCTGCACATTTGTATTATTATGTGTATGTTGTAATTCAAATGTATTACGATTGAAAGTTATTTAAGTATCCCTAATAATTAGAACAATTCTTTATTATTTTACAATTTCGGGATTTTATTATATTCATAGCTGCCAACATCTTACGCTTTTTCAGACCACAAAAATTTTATAGAAAATGATACCTTTTTAAATCGCCGTAATCTGCCGATTAAATAAAGCAAAAATTTCTATAAAGTTTTTGTGGTCTGAAAAAGCGGAAGAGTTGGCAGCTATGTATATTATATTAGTTCAAGAAACGATTAACTACGGAAACCAAAAACTAATCCAAACATCTATAATAATAAAGATAGATGTTTGTTTGTTTGTGCCTGTATCGCTCTGTCTGTCTGTGCGTCGTTTTCTGAGGTGTCCGCTGCACATATAGCTACAAGATTTGGCAAGCAGGTACCTGTGTATCTGAAGTTATGAACTACGAAGTCAGTTTTTGGATTTTTTAATAAGATTTATAAATTTTTAAATTTGCGATTTTTGACGTCTTTTCGCGTTTCGTAGGGATTTCTCCACGTTAATAGAAGGAATCCTGTTTCAGTATAGTAAATTTTGTTGTCTTTTCAATAAATTTTGAATTCATATACAGCGATGTTTTAAAACTTTCACTATTTTCTATGCGAATTTCAGCAACTTTTCGGGTTTCGCGGCGATTTCTTAACATTCTTAAACGGAATCCGATTACACTCTTTTAAGCTAATGCAGTAAATTTGGTTGTTTTTTTTTTCAATAAAGTTAATTGGGAATACATTAAGCGATTTTTGTATTTTTCGATTATTACAGAGATTTTGTACGGTTTTGTTGCTTTTTTTCGCGTTCCGCGGGGTATGGGTTATGCGATGACGTCGCTTGAAGAGCGCCCTACTGGCCCACTGCTGATTTTGCGCTCCTATTTCGTAAACGGCACGAGATAAGAACAAAATGGCAATTACAGAGTTGTAGAACGTTTTATATTTAGTGTGAAATGCTCCCTTATATGAAAAAATTATTAGAAGATCTTAAAAGTAATATTTTATAGCCAGTAATCAGTTCAACTGATACTCTAATTGAAAGCAGAAAAGTGATATTATAAAGCGCATACACATTTACAAATAAAACTAACATAGGTACTTAGGTTAACATAATCAAACTGACTGGTAAAGTTATCATGTGAATTGAATATTTCCAACTGAGCGAAAAAATGCCCAGGCTGGGAATCAAACCCAGATCCTGGGCTTAAAAGGCCAATGCTTTACCGTTTAAGCTAACTGGGACGACAACCAGCCAGCATATTTCGGTCAGATAACCTTATTGGTAGTAACACCTGGTCTGTCATGTAGACAGCACAACAGAATAAACCGCAGGTATTTTAAGACAAGGATCTGTGTTCGATTCCATGCCTGGGCATTTTTTCGCTCAGTTGGAAGTATTCAATTCGTATAGGTACTTAGGGTACTGTTTAATTTAATAAGAAAATCAAGTTATTTACGCTCAGTTTGTCCAAAAGCATCTGTCCGAGATGACGCATGCAGAATGCATGATGCATTTACTGCCTTTGGGGGAAACATTAAGCTTACTTAACTTTATTTTTTTATTAATGTTAAGTGTACTTCCTTTACATGTCTTTGTTTTATTAGTAAATGTGCGTCTACTTTGAAATTGGCTCTTCTGAGTGAAATTAGCGTCATAAGTAAGCTGGTTATTGGATATAAAAATGTTGCATTGCAGGTCTTATTTATGTATGTAAGGAATCATTTTTTATTTTTAAAAAGATTTTCTCTAACTTTGTAACTGACATTTTCGCCATATCTCGTATCATTTAGAAGATAGGAACGTTAACTCCGCACATTACTGCTAGGGGTAGAGCAAGGTACTTCAACAAGTAGTGTTACCCTTTTTACTATATCTAGACACCATGCTCGTTGCTATAGCTAACTCGTTACATCGGTTATTTCAGACAAATTTAAATTAAAGAATGCCACTCTATGTGCATCTTTTGCTGCACGAAGAAAATGTTTGGATATTTAATGGCATTCCAATTTCTTCTATCTACCAAGTGCATCTGAAATTTATGCAGCAACAGATCAGAGTGCAAATACAATGGGTGCAATCGCCATAATTATTTTATACGTTGCATTCCGAAATCTCTATATATTATACAACTTTATTTTTTTTCTTTAGGGATTTGCCAAGTTTTATTCAAACTAAAGAGACACCTAACAACTACGATTGTATGTGTTACAGAAGGCATTTTTAAGCTTATGTGGTATGAACTGGAACACCAGCTGGATGTTCTTCGAGGAACAAAAAGTATACATATTGAAATTTTAAATATTACCCAAAAGAAATCTTTTGTATAGCCTGCACATAAATTAGTTTGCAATTTCTAATTAAATTGTCAAATATTAATTATAAGGTTGTTAATTTTTTATAAAGTTGCTGATATACTTCTTAACTGAATGCTAAAATCATAGTTTGTATTCTTTCTGAAGATGTTACTTCATATACACCATTACCACCAGACCTATCACCCCAAGATTTCAGTATATGGTTTTATTCAAGATGAGGTTTACAGTCCGCCGTTGCGAAATTCATTCTTGAATAGAAATCATGAATCAGCGTAGCACATGGTTTGTCCGGCGTGAACATACTCAGAAACGTACGGCAAGAAGTGATTTGCCGATTAGGAATTTGCAGATTAATGAAAGGTAGCCTAGACACATCGAACATTTGTAAAATAAGCGAACTTTGTGTGTACTATTATATAACCATTTATACTCTCATGTTAAGCTTTATAAACATGTGTAATAAATCACTATTTTTGCATTCTCTTGTCCCCATCTAACAAATTTGTGGATTTTAAGTTACTATCTTATCTATTAATTTTTATATTAATTTCCAAAATATTTCAAGTTTTTTACACACTTTGTATTTAAAATTAATTAGCACTGACTTTCAGAATGCTATAAAAGAATATATTAGTACAACCCTTGATCAGGAGGTCACGATTTATTATAAAAAATTACTACAACTTTAATTGTAAATTTCTGTATTTTTTTCATAAATATACACAAAGGATTAGGCTTATATTGAAATTTTTAAACGTTGAGTTAGAATATCTGAGTTAAAAAAATTTTGAAATATAGAGAAAAATTAAGTTTCAGATATGAAATTATTTGAAATAAAAATTAATTAAAAGATATAAACGTTCTATGTGTGTGAAACACATTTCCTTTGATTATCTTATAAGTTTCTTTTTAGTATTTCATTAAAATTAGCTCATTAAAGCATAAATATTTGCTTTTTTACATTTTTAATTATTTTAGTGTAATAGAAATTTAGAACTTATTGTTCAAAAATTATGACAATTAAACGATGTGTTTTTAATGATTTTCTATTCAAAATTACCTCTTAACATTAGTAAACAAATTACTTTTTTCTGCAAATATGTTTTTTATTTACGGAAAAAAACCGTTAATACAATTAGTAAAAAGCTCCTATCCTCCTGAAGAAATGCGATTTCTTTGATAAAAGGGTATTCATTTTGAAAAAAATATTCAATTACGACCTTTAATTTAGATTCTTTTGCAATTAATCCTCCTTTGTCCCGATAATTATGTAATTTGCTTCAGAAATTAAGGAATACCATTAAATGGAAATAACAACTATTTTAATCAGAAGCATTAATTTTTGTAATGAATACCCTTTGCGTGAAGTCATAATTAAGATACAATTACGGATTTACTTGTAAATAAAAAAATATTATTTTGATATAATATGATAATTTTAAGACGTGAATTACGAAATCTGATATATACAATTTTATGCCATTCATGTAAATTAGTAGCAAATTAAGTGTAAAACCACTTTAACACCCTGACATTTAAGACCTTTTCGCAAATCTTTTTAAAAAAATGCTAAGTGTTTATAAAAATTTATTTAAACTAAATTATTATACATCTATTAAATTAGAAATATGTATTCACTTCAGTTGATATATTAAAAAAAGGGCAATTTGACAGCTGATAGGCGGAAGTGCTCCAATAAAAGAGTTTCAAGCGGTGGCCACGATAACTCATCGTAGAATTAATCTAGATAAACGAGGACAACATATAGTGTTTTATTAAAAAAAGCTAGAGCCCTTTTACAAAAATTCATTTTTAGTGAAATGACATCAATTCAAAGTGGCATATAAATATTTAACCATCAATTTCGTAACTTAATATTACACAAAAAAGCGAAATATATCAACATTTAAACGACATTCAAAGTATTTCACTAGAGAAATATGTTACGATTAATTTTCAAATATGTAGATTGAAGGAAAATTAGCAGAGTTTGAGAATCAACCTAATTTAAAATGCTCTATGAAACAAACGCGCATAGAGTTTTCGTTACTGTTCACTAGATGTGGCGAGGTCTATTTCTAGTATATCCTCAAAATTGCCCTTTCACTTTCAATGTATGTTTCTAAATAGTTAAATATGATTTTCGATTGTATGAAAACTACTTTAAGTGACAAGAAAATTATTTCGATGTAGTGTTACACCAAAATGAATTCGGAGACCTTTGTATGGACAACTGCAGCTCCACGTTTAAAGAAAAAGAAACTTTTATTATGTTTTGTGTTAGTGTTTTTCATAACGGACTCTCCAATTTTTATATTCGATAACTCATTAGCTATATAAATATAAAGATGAAGTAAGCGACACATTTATTAGTTAGCTCATAAAGTTTGCATACAATAATTTTAAATAATTGTATACATTTTCGTCAATTTATTTCTGCAAAACTATTCAAAATATAAAAATACATGCATGTTTTTGTGTTTCAAAAGAAAAAAGAATAAAAAGTAAATATCGAGAGACATTTAATGTTGTTTTTCACACTAGTTTCAGTATTATTAAAGTTTCAGACACCGTAGCTCCATCTATTAACAAAAATTACAAATACTTATTAAAGTACTGTATATAAAATTTATATAGAATGATAAACATCCTTATTGATATTAATTGATAACTTATTAATAAATATGTCACTTATGTAATCCTTACATTTTTTTATCTGATGAATTATTGAATTTTAAAATTATGGAGTCTTTTATGAAGCACACTGTATGTAAAATGTATGCAATTGACACGAACTTTCAAAACTTTAAATTCATTTCTTGAAATATATCTATTTAAATATTTTTTCTTAAAAAGTGTGTTTCTTAACATTTTTTCTCTGAATTTTCTGAATGTTAAAAAAGCAAGATTAAATTACTTATAACTTTGATGTATATTTTGAGTAAATTTTTGATTTAAAACAATTCCTGTTACTTTCAGACATTTCATTGATGCTGTTTTGTTTGATTGTTTCAATTATCCCAAACTTTGTTTTTATTAAAGTTATATTCCCTACTCATTAAAACAGCCTAGTATTGTTTGGTCCAATTTAGGAAACTAGGGGGGTCCAACTTAGGCGACCAGTCTCTGAATTTGGACAACTTTTCATAAATTTTTCAAATTGAAATAAAACTTAAGATTTTCAAAAAGAAATTGTTCTAAAGATTTATTTAGTTAGTAGATGAAGAGATTGACCACAGATAGTGATATTTTGCAGATATTCCAAAAATGAAGTGAAAATATGCGAAGTGGTCCAAATTCGGCTACTCTCCCCTAATTGGAAGTATTTTTAACGCAAACAGCTTCATTTTTGGAATCGTAACATGTAGCAAATTGTATTTTGTGAAATGATTACATAGTGCAACAATGAAATTGCTTCTGAAGTGTAAATATGCAATACTTTATAAAATTATCTCAACAAAAACGAATATTGTCATGAAAAATCTTATTCGCTCTTACTTTGGAAAGTCTGGTGTGCAAAGTTAGGATTTTTTTAATATAACGCACCTGTAGCTCATAAGGCTACTTGAAGGTTTCAGATCACAATGAACTGTGTTATATCAGAATTCCATTTCAAATGTTGTTGGATGTAATATTTATACATATTATTACAATATTAAATAATGCATATTATTTTTTCTGCTTGTGGCCAGGAGAGTTCAGAACAAAAGGCTATTTAAAGTAACTTAATTAGTTGTACATGTCTTAAAATAAGGGGGGAGGTCCTAATTTTCTAAATATACGGTTTCACTTTAATTAACAGATATTTAGAGGTATTACACCAAAATGGAACAAATAAGGAGTTCATCTAATACAATTTTCTGAGACTGCTCTATTTACAGGCATGCAGTTTTGAACACCCAAAACAGCTAAGCCCATTGGCCTTTCACTCTATTAAGTTCTCATTACAGGGCTGCCAGGGGCAACTATTTTTATATATTAGGCCACTATTTTAAAAAAAATGCATTTTGTAGTATATTTCTCTTGCAAATGTTGTTAAAGCGTACGTAAAATATTTTTGTTTCGAAAAAGGTGGTGCGAAATAGAATAAAAAAATAGTCGCCTGTGGCATCCTTGTCTTTATCATCCCTTTGATAAATTCCATAATTTTCTACAAATATTTTCAAAGAAAATGTTTAATCAACTTTGGTGATGAAAAAATAAAGATAAGTGTCCTCCTTAATACGATCAGGCTGGGCCTTATTAAAGGATTTCTATTTTTCACATATTTTCCTTTCTAACACAAACAGAATTAAAAATACAAAATATTCCAATACGCATTCTAAAAGACCGATCATCATGCTCGAACATCGGACAAAGGTTGTAAAATTCAAACAATAGTTTACGCTGATTTCATATAAAAGTTTACTTAATATTTTTAACGTCACGTGTTGATAGATTCAGAAGTCTGAAAAGGACGACGAAGCCGGTATCGGCTGTGGTTTAAACAATCCGCACATGTCAAGAACACATAAACTATCAGGTATTTCCTGACATTTGTTGTCCCGCGACCGTTCCTTACAAGATATACGCTGATTGCCTTATTAAAGGCATAGCCTTATTCAGTAGAAGTACCTTAGATATTATTAATATTAATATGTATTGTCACTAATGGTTTTTAAAAACAGAAATATATTTCTAAAAGATGTGGAAATTTAAAATTACAGTTCATTCCGTCAGGTAGTATTTGACTTATCCTTTAAACTCGAAAAATCCCATATGATGTCAAAATTGGGCGTTCATATTCAAATATTAAATGGTTGTTGTGATTTCAATATAGAGAAGGTCACCTATGCTTATTTCTTTTACATAAACTGAAAGCCAGAATACCCCTTCGAATGGCTTTTTTCGTTTTTCTTTGTGACACTTTAGCGATTTAGAAGTATGGGGTGGAATTTCCTTATTTTGTTTTACGAATGTACATTTTTTTAAAGCTAATTTTAATTAAAATGTTGAAAAGAAATTTTACACTTCTAAATTTTAATTCTATCCTAATTACAGTTATGTTTTGATAAATTCATTGTCATTTATTGTATTTATTTACAAAGAAGTCCAATGTGATGCACGCAATATGTAAAGTTATAGCGGTATTGAGCCGTACATGTAGCTGTAAATGACAAAAAAGAAAAATATGATGCCAGTTTAAATTCTTTATAATCATACCAATGTTCAGCGAATTCAATTAATTATAAGTAAAGTATTTGGATATCGGAAGCACTAACTCTGTCAATTTTTGTTGCACAGTGTTATTTAAGATAGCTTTGTTTCGTTATAGATAGAGTAAAATACATCGTCAAAAGCTATCTCGTCAGTCAGGAAGTTCTGAATAAGAAAATACTACATATATAAAGCAGTGAGAAATGTATCTTCACAATGACCGATGCCAATAACAAAGATACGCCAGAATATAGTTCAATTTAGAATAATTAATACTGGTGAAAAAATTCCTCTTTATATACAGGATTCACATTTAAGCTAATGAAATGTTATGTTAAATTTAATAGCATGATTTTGTTTTAAATATCTGTGTGTTTCACCTCATGCGTACCAGGTTGTATGTGACAATATTTTAAATCATATGGTAGTCATAAATCATACGGTCATAAGTCAAATATCATATTATACGGTGAATTTCATTTTAGTTGAGATGCGAAATATATAGGAAAATCTCGTATATTAGAATATATTCTATAATTATGTCAATGCAAAAACAGTATTATTATTATTATTTCTAAATTACAAGATGCACTAATTACTATATTTCCCAAATTTTTATGCGAATAAATTTGGAGATATATAAAACTGATTAACTGTTTTCATTTAATTTTGTTGTGTTTGTTGTCTTTTTTCTCTGTTCGACCGATACCTATTCCTATAATGAAGCGTGCGAGTAACTTTCTTTATCTTATGTTTTCATTTAAATAAAACATGTCCTATTGGCTCAGTCGAAAGGGTAGGTGGATTTTTTCTCTTTTTTCGAGATTTATATTATATACATAGACATATATTACATTTAAAATTCATATGATTTTAACATTTATTAATAATGAACTGAAAGTATAGCCCGTACGATCATAATTTCATTCGGATTCACAAAGGGCCATTATTTTCAGAGGGATTATCGGAGGTTCTTGATTTACTTAATCCGCTGATCAAATTTGGCTCTAATCGGTCAAGTATTTTTGGCATTATCGTGATTTCACAAGGCTATCATAACATAAGGCACTATATCCCCTTGGTTATCTCACTGGTTAACTCAGCCTAATTAGGTGAGTGATACATTTCGAATTTTTTAATACCGTAAACCGGCACAACATTGCCACTTTTTTTCTCCTACCCAAATTGTGCTTACTTACAATGCTTAGTCACGAAAAAACTGTTTTGTTGAAACAACTAAATTTTGGTTAATATAGCTCCAACCAAATATTTGGGTTGGAATGACCAAAAATTGGTTGGACTAACCAAATAATTTGTTGAATTAACAAAATCATTTGTTTAATCTAACCAAAATTTGATCATTCCAACCAAAATATTTCGTTGTAGCTATATTAACCAAAATTTAGTTGTTTCAACAAGACAGTTTTTTCCGTGTTAATGCTTCAAAATCGTGTTAAATCATTAGTCTTGAACTCTAGTTTAAGAATACGTATATGGTAACTTGGTAATTTGAGTAAGTATTTCTATTTTTTCTGCGCTTAAAACCGTGTTGGCAAAGTAAACTGGGAAACAGGGCAACTTTGCCAACTGTCTAAAAACCAGTGAAAAGTAACATAAAACACAAGTAAATGGAATTTTATAATTTAAATAACGTATTTAAATCATGACATATACATTTCAATAAAAAAGTAAAGGAATAGAATAGCAGTTAGGAGAAAATCGAACGTTCTTGTCAAAAACGAGAGTTTTCCTCTATTTTCTTTGTCAGGAGGTTCAACAATGTTCACAACATCGGCTACGTTGACAGACGCTTCATTTGGAATACTAGGAAAATGGAAACTTCACCTATTTTTTTTCGCTCTAAGATATGACACCTGAAGCTATCCAGGTCCAAAATAATGACTGATTTTTGCAACATAATGTTTCACGCATTTTTTCGCCAAGAACTTAACGATCACAAACATCCCAACCTGCAATTGTATGAAGTTCTTATCATCTTTGGCTAACTTGATGTCTTCTATCATCTTGAGGAACAATGTCCTGCAGTAAATCTTCACTGGGTTAGTCATGTTGTTCGTGTTTTGCATCTTCTTCAGGTTCTGCTTCTTCGTCTGGTACTACACCTTACTCGGATTTTGATTCAGATGCATCATAGTAATTGAAAAACTTCCGATTTGAATTAGAAAATATGAAAGAATCTACGGAAATGACAAAATTCTAGGTTGGTAAAGTTGTCCCACTCTTTCCAAAGTTTCTGGTGCATCTTTGCTATCTAATATTATGAACCATAAAAATAATATTAGATCAAGTTCCAAAAGCGATTCTGAAAGCTAATCTAATTGTATACTCTATCGGACAAAATAGGCAGTTTTTACTTACGTACGGATTAAAAAGGAAAGTGGAACACTTTTTAGACGTCTAAAACCGTCTGTTTCGCAATTACAAGATATTCTCACTGATAACGGCCATAAAACAAATGATAAGACAAAAATGAGCAGGAATAGTGTCATACAATGCTGGAACTTCCCAAAGAGACAAACAACATATTTTTCAAAAAGTGGCAAGGTTGTCCCTTGTGGCTAAGTTTTCCCAATTTACGGTACTTTGGAGGATTCACGGTATAACTATGTATGTATGAAATTTTGGCTATTACAGATGAACAAAAAAGTTTTATCTGATTAAAATTTTCTTTATTTTAGACTTTTTATACATAAGAGCGTGCTGTGTTTCACTAAAATCATTTCTCACATTTTTATGCAATGCCTTACGTGCATCTTGCAACGGATAAGTCTGTTTTGATGTAAAACAATCCGACTCGCGTATAATGTTTTCAAATGTAGTCTGTTAACGCTTTTTTAATACTATTAGTGACATAAATAATTAGCAAGTGCACCGTAAAACAAAGACAAATGTGTCTTAATCTAAAAAATACAATATAACCATGTACGAAAATATACAATAACATCTTCCTTACCCAAGATTCCGAAAATCGTTCTTAAACTTTAGAAGCCTCAGAAACCAAAATGTTTTTGAGATTTAAAGAAAAATGTATAAAAAGAAATTTTCTTCTAGTCTTCTTCGGCACCGTTTTCGGGTTTGTAGTGTTTATAATGTACTAATATGTTTTCTCAACTTTTAATTTAGATTGTTTTAATGTTATATTCTCAAGTAAATATTTTCATGTCTTTAGACATGTTTTATGTAACATGTTTCACCGACAAACATGATAAATTAACGGCATTGATATGAACATTAAAATTATTATTATTTTGTTACTCTTCCATATATAAATTTAATTACGAAATTAAAAGTGTTTAATTTAGAATAGATACATCCAGAAAAGCTTATATTCCGGTTATATTCCGGTTAAAACTTATATAAAAACTGAATAATACACTATAAAAACTACTCAGAAACGTTTCCGAATATCAACGGCAGGTAACAAAGCTTTGTTTTATAAATGCCTCTTTAAATCTCGAAAATGTATTAGTTACTAGTGTGCCCATTGCTTAATTTTCCGGTACTTTCTAGATTTTAGTGATTATTTAAATATTGGTCGGAATTTACCGGAGCTCATAAATACTACGCTCCGGAGTCCATAGGAACAGTGCTTACAAAAAGCCGAAACCCAAATTATCTTTCCCCTTCCCTCTCATCTCCGATCATTTGAGTTCTTTCCTATCGAAACGCATACATATCTGAGGTACCATGTTCCACACACAGGAGCGCACTTCTATCTAGCGCTCATAAGTGTATAATCAATGGTTTTCTATCTCCATTGTTCTCGAACGGCAACGAGGAATGCCATAATTACTAACAACCGTTTTTACTCGTGGTCGTGCTATATTTACTCGCTGCTTTTTATTCGTGTTTGTAAAATAATTGTTTGTACTGATCAACTTTTTTTACTCCACGCGGTTTTGCGCTGAAGCTCACAAAAGCTCCAGTAGTTCTTTATGTTTAGTGACTATTTGAATATTAGTCATAACTCACCGGAACTTTTAACTACTGCGCACCGAAGCCCATCATAAAAACGTTGTGTGTTTGTTTTGCGAGTTGATACAAAATAATCCTTGGATTTTTTGAAAATTCCCCACTCCTGATTTAAATATTTTCGTTCTGTTTATTCCTTAAATTTAATTATGTATAAATGTATTAGATATAGTCAAAAATATTGAAAAATTGTCTTTGCTGAAGACGAAATTACTTTAAATTTTGCAAAAAATGTATGAAATATAAATATGCGAGTGAAAGGAACGGGCAATTGTTATTACTGCAGAAACTTAGGGCTCCAGTACTTTTTCTTATTATAAATGTAGGGTCCTCAGGACTCTTAAAGTTGGAAAAAATGAAAAAGAATGACCATTTTCACATTTAATACCTTAAAATGTATATGATTTTAAAACACAATTTTTATTTGTATGAAAGATATATGTATGCTTTTTCATTTCATGGATTTAAAAAAATTGCAAGAAGCTGAATTAGCATTTATAGGGTGCTCTAAACTGTCAGACATTTGACGAGCAGAAAATTCGTATAACAGCTTACGCGCAGGATTACAATATAAATTTTGTAACAAGAATGAAAATTTTGTTGCCTTCTTATACTTCAGATTGTGATAATTATCCTGAACCTAAATAAATTTGTATTTAAAGCATTTGTATATTTTTAACACCAATATGTATTTAGCTAATAGAAAATTTTCAAAATTTTAACAGTATAATCACCTGAAAAAATACTTGTTCGTACAATGAAAAGGAAATTTTAGGTACAATTTATACAGACTAACGTGAAGCATATGTTTTGAAAATTTCATGAAAATCAAATCAGAAGTTTTAAAGATATCCTGCACGTTAGGGCCAAAAACGTCATTTGGTGAAAAATGACTTCAAAGTTTCGCAAACGTAGCTTCTGCTATTGAGCGGGCATAATTCTAAAAGTCATAACTTTTATTATAAGAGTAATTGCAAGGAAACAATTAGATCAAAATGTTCAGAAAAGATAGAGGTTTAACATCTAAAAAAAAAAAAAAAAAAAAAAAAAAAAAATTAAAATTTCAAAAATTTTGAAGCTTTAAATGTTC
This sequence comes from Maratus speciosus, assembly GCA_963932465.1. NCBI lineage: Eukaryota > Metazoa > Arthropoda > Arachnida > Araneae > Salticidae > Maratus > Maratus speciosus. The sequence goes on along the minus strand of OZ010796.1, from coordinate 234,618,085 downwards.
TGAGACCCCTTAATCCCTTAAAGTGCCTAAAGATAAAGAGCACTTTTCAGAATTATAGGTAACCTGGAAGTGGTTATTGTATATTTTACTTTGTGGTTATTCTATATTTTCTTATTTTTGTCGTTTTTTCAGCGTAAAATGAAAGTCCTTGAACTTTAATCATTGTGTTTATTGTATGTAAATAATAAACAAAATTATGAATGTTACATTGACAAAAGAAAGGTTGAATATTTCAACAAATTAGCTTACATAATAAAGTAGATGCAAAATTATAATATGAGTAAAATAGTTTTTTTTTTCTTCAGAAAGTCCAAGTTATTAAAATGCGCATTGTAATTAGCTGCTGTCACATAAACGAAAATGAATACCTATAGAAAAAAGAATTTTATAAGAGTAAGCTTTAAAAAAAAAAAAAAAAAAAAAAAAAAAAAACGCAGTAAACTGACATAATTTTTTTAAACAAAAAGCATAAATGAAACAAAACTACATTGTGTTTAATTAAGAACATAATTAATAAGCGCGCTTGAGAAAAAGATTAAATATGTATAAAAATTTACAAAAAATTACAAGAATATTTTTATCTCGTATAAATTAATAAAAAGTAATGAAAAAAGTAACTGCAGCTAGAAAATGTTCTACTATATACACAAATTCTGTCAAAACGGTGTAAGATATTTATTAATATTTTCTGAACAATCACGAGTTTGCTTGCATTCAGATGAAAAAGATCCCTGAATTATTGACTTTAGTTAAATGCAAGAGACAAGATCTTATCATTTAAACATATTCTTATCCATTTTTTAAAGTATCCATATCCGAAACATGTGTTTTATCTTATGCATAACTGCAATAGTAATTTAACATGTATATCTGATATCACATTTCTCAAAGACGCTAATAAATATCGAAACTTTTGTTATATTATTACGAAAGGTTTCAAGAAAATTCTTTACAAAAATACACGTAGTCATTACACTGTCATTCATGCACGTTACCTCAAAGTAATAGAAAAATATAGCTAGTAAAAATTTACTTAATTTTCTATTTGTGTAGTCGTCAAAATAAAAAAAAAAATAAAGGAAAAGAAAAGAAAATCCATGTACACTTTTTAATCGTTGAATTGTCGCAGGGAAATACCCAATTAGCTATTGTCTTATAAGGCTGTCTTCATATTAAAATGTTGTAAATTTTGAAATTTTTAATACTAACACTTAATTCTGACATAATATTCTTTTTTTGGGTATATGTTACCTTCGGATAACAATCATTAATTCATTCTATGAAGTAGTTTTGAAATTAGACTAATGTAAACTTTGGAAATCTTCATTTTAAACTCCTTTTTAATTTGTTGCAAATCATACTGCAATGCAGCTAGTTTTATAAACATAACGCAAAAATTACTTGGCAGAATACGCTATAATTTTGGATTGGAATATTTGAAGCATCCAGAAATCGTCTTCTGTTAAAACACGTATAGGTTAAATTTAATACATATTTTTTCGAATATTAATTTCAAATAACATCTGTTTTAAAATTATATTCAATAAAAGTGTGAATTAGTATCCCAATGTAAAGATTACCAAAGAAATAAAATATTATGCCAAAATTGGGTGTTTTTATTTTAATTTTCAGAGTTTCGTATAATTTTAATAAGAACAAGACCAATTAAGCTTATTTTTTGTAACACAAGCTGAAAGAAAACATAGTTTTTAATCGAATGGCTAATTTCATTTTTGTGAAAATTTTTGGTGATAAAAATTTGTGGGGGTATTCTCCATTTTTTTACGACTTGCATATTGAGATTTCAAGAAAACTCAGTTATAAATACAGAAAAATTGCCCTACTGTCTAATTTAAAACAAAACAAACATTTATTTTATGTTTCGCATGACAGGGAGTAATGCCATTGATACACTCGATAAGACAGCCAACTATTACGGCTAATCTTGCTACTCAGAGTTAAACATTAACATATAAAAGCTTTCATAAGCGATGACCCGTTAATGCTTTCTCTCCTATGTTTATTTTACTGTTATCCTAAATCTCAACGTTAGAACTTCTTATTCTACAGTGTTATTCGACGTGTTATTACATCGTGCGGACTACTTTGAAGCAATTAAGTGCATTACTAAACACTAAACAGTATATCTATTGTTTTTAGTTTCAAGCTGTAAATAAGTTTGTTTACAGAAATTGAAATATCGAAAAGGCTTACTTGCCAATACTTGCTTTAAACAACGTCCGATTAGTAGTTTAATGAAAATATTGTAATTTATCAAATTGTATTATTATGCAGTATGTAAGATTATTTTTTTAATTTAGATTTCAAAATAAATTCATTTAATTTATTCTGCGAAGCTTTTTGTCGTTACCGTTCAGTGATTACGATATCTAAAAAATTATCATGTGGTTGCCATATACAGCGAGAGTACAGCTAAATCGCTTAAGGAGCAAAGTGTTTGCAATGTATGATCATAATGAAATATTTAACGAGTTCAATAAATAGCATCGATATTTTTCAGTAAACAATGTAATAATTTAAGATTAACAAATTTGTGCACCACTACCAAGCGGGAAGCCCTAAACAATAGCTTTTCTATCTTATATCCGTGTACTGCATTAAAGCTCGCTTTGCTGTGAACTCACAACAAAGTCCGTCTCCGTAGGAAAAGTAAATTGTTTTCTTTGTTGTTTTCTTATTAGACATTGAGAAGATCAATGCACTGTCCAGATTAGGTACGAATGAGTTCAGTATTTCTGACGTCATCTTGATGGCAAGTTTTGCACAATTTTTGTTTTAAAAAAACAGGGTGCCCACTAATATGCTGTCCACCCCCATAAACTTCTAATCGGCATATGCGCTATGTGACGAGACAACTTACAACTTCATCTAGCAGGAGCCTGCGGAGTTTTCGTTTCTATCGCCAAAATATCATAGGATATACGTGAATAAAGTCAGTTACAATGTTGTAGTATGTTCTCTATTTACTATGAAATGATGTCTTACAAGTAAAAGCAACTTTGTTAGAATCCTTAATATGTAACGTTTTATGTTCAACACCAACCTAAATAAGATTATAATTGTGAGCAGAACTGTGGCATTCCACGGCAGTCGCATATTCACTAATAAAGGAAACGCATATAAGCAACATATAGTTTATTTTACAAAGAAAATGAAGTTAAGTATGCTTAATGGGTTCACGATCGTTATACAGTGGTAGACATATGCGATGGTGCACACATTGAGCATACTTTATTTTCTTATTAAAATAAACAGTATCTTACTTACGCGTGTTAGTTTTTATAGTAAATGTAAAACTGACTTATAAAGTACATTTCTAGAGACAATTAACTTTTGTACTTATTATTATTAATGGTTAAAAATAATTAGCTATCTCAACCCATTAAGGACTGAATATTTTTTTTCCCTTAAAATGCAAAAATTTCGTTTCATATCAATTTTCTGAATAGCAATATTTGTCTTATTTTATTGCGGAATGTCTGTCACTAAAAAAAGAGACTATTTCTCTTCAATATTACTAGCATTCAAACAACTACATAGTAGGCAGCCATGCTGTGACCATATGGTAAACGCTAGTTCTTATTAGATTAAGTTAAATAAATTTATGAAAATATATCTGCGTTTCGTTTGTTCTATGTTTGATATCAAAAGTGTCTGTATATTTACATTTTTTACTTTAAAATATTTTATTATCAATTATACACGCATTAAAAAGTATATCAATCTGTACTATAATTAAGTTTTAAAGGTATAACAAAAGATGTTTCGGGGAATATATGATTTTATTCTAAAAATTGTATTAAAGGTAAACGATTAAACATATGATATGGCAGCTACGAGTCATTCCTACTTAATCTTTATTAACGTAGGAAATCGATAAGAAATGCAGGGCAATTTTAAGGACAGAAGAGAGTTGTATCAGTCTCCTCCCTTTTCTGGTAGCGACTTTATTAACTTTAATTATCAAAGTAGAAGATCTTGATGTATATCTTGAATTATAAATTTTTTAACGGAAAAAAAATTGCAATCAAATGAATTCTTTATATTGTTCATTGTGTCTTACAAAATTCAGCTTTGTACACATGCATATAGGCACACACGTAGAGACACGCATACACATATATACACACAATTGTATGAGTCCTTTTAAACGAAATTGGATCAAATCCATTTTTTTTTGTTCAACTGAATTCTTCCCCTATATACAATAATTTGCTCCATGCCGTAACAAATCAAATCCTAATTTCCTGCGACAAGCATTGTGGCGGTCGTCTCTTATGATTCTAAGCCTATTAACTTTACCTGCAAATATCTGTGGATAATATTTTATGCACTTGATCCACACTGATTCTGAATACCTCATACAAAGTGATTATAAAAACGTATTCCGATATATGTGCCCCTAGCTATCATACCGTTCACAGAAAATGAATGAAATTTTGGTTTAAAGTATTTTGACGTACATGCTCTAGAATCACATGAAAAAGAACAGTTAAACTCTAAAAGTTACGGTTACAGGGACAAAATTTCAAACGTTTCCAATTTAAACACGTAGGGTTTTTTCTATTGAAATGTTAGCTACATAATGAAAACCATAAATAGCGTTGGAACGGTACCTGTAGCACGAAAATCTTCGGTGATAGACAGACTAAGAAAATAAGTAAAAATAACCAATAAGGACAGAGAAGCGACAGAAAGCAAAACATTTTACTATGTTTCATAAATTTTCCACATGACCTCCTTCACACACGATGACAAATTTCATGCGGCAGATGGTGGATAGCACTGAAACATGTACCATGGCATGAGGAATCTTTTGAAGCTGACGTCTGATGACATCTTTCAAATCAGATGCAGTTTGCAGATTAAATGCATACACTTTGGATTTCAAGTATCCCCACAGCCAGAAAACCATTGGAATAATATCGGGGGTCCTTGGTTGCCATTGAAAAGTGAAATGGCGGGAGATAACACTGCTACCAAACTGTTCTGTTAAGAAACATTTGACAGAAGAACTCTGAACATCTGACAGAATGGGAGGAATCCGTCTTGGAACCACACTACGTCAGATACAGCATTTCGCTCTTGTAAATTGCGAATTACGAAATTAGCCAACTTTTATAGATAACAAGTACTCGTTACAGTACGCATTTGTAGACCTGTGGCTGTAACCTCTTCAAAAGAGTTCAGTCGAGGATGAAGGTGTTTGTTATACCGCACCACAGAGCCACTTTTTCTTCGTGTAACGGAAGCCACTTTTTCTTTGTGTAACGGAAGTGTAACCACATCATGGGGATTATTGTCTGACTAGTGCTCGCAGTTCTTCAAGTTAACGTTATCAGTTAACGATGAATGACCCTCGTCTGTCACACAGAATGCGTAAAGTCCAGGTGTCATCCTCTTCATACCAGATGAGGAATTCATTCGCAAAATTTAGCCGTTGTTGCTTATCACACGCTTGCAGCATCTGGGCACACTAGAACCGATACGGAAACATGTGGAGAACAGAGCGCAAAATCTTGCTGACCATAGAATTTAGCAACTGCGGAACGCGTGAAACACAGCGTGCACTTGCAAGAGGAACTTCACTTATCGTCTCATGGACTTCTGCAACAGACCTGATAGGAATGAAAGGTCGTCCAGGCCAAGATCAATCGCATGTGCAACCAGTTTCTCCAAATTTGCATGTCAAGCCTCATAAAGCTTTTACAGTACACGGGCCTCGGCGCAGCCCACGTTTTCTGCGGTAGACACGCAACGCCACTGCGGCATTTCGTTCAACGGCATCCGTTCAGGTAATAATTCTTTACAATTTATACGTTTTATCCTTGTAAGCGGGATGTTGATCAGAGCTCAAGAAAGCAAGATACGCGGCAGGCATTTCACAGTGTCTTTTCTTTCACTTAATGCGACGATGTCAGTCATGACGGTGTCTTACGCCAAACCAGGAAATCTCGGTACCTTGGTATCTTCTTCTTATTTCAAGGGAGATTCACTAGGCTGGGATAATAACCGAAGACACAGTGCGAAATGTGACGTCATAAGAAAAGAAAGTAGTGCTCTGGTGAGCGCCACAGAAGTTTTCACTTTTCTTCTTAGTCAATCTAGGGCCGGCGATTTTCGTGCTACAGGTACCGTTCCAACGCTGTTTATGGTTTTTCATTATGGAGATCCCATTCCAATAAAACAAAATATGTGCTGCCATTTGAAGTTTTCGAAATTTTGCCACTATAACCGTAACCGTTAGAGTTTAACTGCAGTTTTTCATATGATTCTTGAGCGCGTGCATCCAAATACTCTAAACCAAAATTCCATTCAGCTTCTTTGCGCAGTATGATAGCTAGGGGCTCATATATTGGGATTTTTTTATAATCACCCTGCATCTGCGTTTATAAGAAGCTTAATTTTTTAAAACGTAAAGAGAAGCTTGAAAGATCCATTTGATTGCGAATTTTATTTTAATTTTAAAATTTATAATTCACAATATACGTCAAGGCCAGCTACTCCGATAATTTATTTGAGCGTGTGCTGTGATTTGCAAGGGGATGGTTATTCATCCTTAAACTTTATATTATCATTTTTATTGATTATAAATTAAATGTTTTTAGTGTGTGCATGCTATGTAGGTTTTATACTACTAAGATCCAAAAGGTCAGATACTGTGTTGCTTTCTCCAACCCAGACTGGATAAAGAACTATTATACCGTGGAATAAAGGCACCCGTGACGTAAGATGTGGTGGGGAAGAAGTACGTCAACAGCACAGAATGTAGAGAAATCACCCACTCGCGGACAGACAACCATGAGCTATAGAATCAAAAAGTCCACGAGAGGTAAAACCATTTCCACCACTCACCAAACCACGGCCAGAAGACCCGACGCTGGAAGCAATATGGGAAGGAATACTTCCCAGCCGGCCCCGCCAGACCCCCGAGAGAGTCCGAGAGGTAAGCGGTTGGTTTCCGTTCCGTCAAGGAAGATTTATATCGCTTTTTAAGATCTATACAACAATGATCACATGTGCTGCCCAATTTCCCCTATGGCTGTCCGAGCGAAATTATAAGTTGCACATGTAAGTACTCTTGGTGTAAGATTTTCCATAAACACTCACACATTATAATAGAAAAGTAATAGTTAATAAGCAATTACACAATAATTAACAATCTAAAAAACTGAATTACAGTATAATTACCCATGTGCTAAATCAAACAGTAATGTCAATGCTCATAAAAATGAACAATTGCAGTATTAATATTACAACACTAAGATTTAGTAGAAAAAATGGATTCTTAATCCTAGAATACTAGACGCTCGTAATTATCACGACTATGGTATTTTAATGTCAATGCTATACTATGTCTAGTATTCTAGGGTTAAGTAATCATGGAAACTGACTTTTCCAGAAGGATTAAATAATAATTATAGAGGGATATTAAGAATTTTCAAGAGTTACGAGTAGAACCATAACTATTGTGCACAATGAGGAGGCAATAGTGGCTAAAATTATCAGAGAAACAAATGAATTTAAATCCTTAAAATGTGTCTTGTTGAACTGAAGCTATTTGTGGTCACAGAAAGAAGAAATTCTCCCAAATTTTGTAGAAATCTTTGGTAGAAATACTGTAACAGGCATACGGTGAGAGATAAATGTGTTATACGAAAGTATTTTACGAAGGCCTCGTTTCAAGCGGTCTCCTTTAAAAGGTTGAGGAAGCTGCGACTGTCGCAATGAAGGCTTCCACGTCCAAAGGCTACCAAGAGCGTTTTCGGCAACTATACTTTCCCTGGCAGAAGTGCAAAGCTGAGAAAGGTAATACTTTTGAAGGATACTATATGCAATGCATGGTATCAGTAAACCATAGCCATTAGGAAAGCCAGTTTCCAAAAATTTTAATTCTTGTAAGATGCAAAAATATTTTAAATTGAATGAATTTTATAACGCTTGCGGGTAATATTAATATTTTTTTAAATACTATTGCTAGCATTTTGGTCATAATTTTTGACTTATCATTAATTTTTTCGTATGCTAAAAAGGGCATATTTAATAAAATTACTTATAAAACTAGAGTTGCTGCGATAGTAAGCAGGGCTCTCACGCGGTCACTTTTTGGATACCACATTTTTAAAGAATGATCTACTTTGTAGATTTCTGTTGCTAATTTTGTAGAAACCTTTCCCGAAGTTTATGTGTATTGCAAATTTTATAAGAACCTAAAACGAAACATTTTCTTCTCAAATACTGTTGTTAAAATAACTAACCAGTTGGTGGGAGATCTGTAGTATAGGAAAATAATTTAAAACAAATAACATCTAAATTTCAATTGACAAGGTTTAACTTCGTAAGCATTAAATTTAAAATTATTGCATTGGTTAAGTTTTCCCAAGAACCAGCATATTTTAGATACGTTGAAAAATTTTACGAATATCGATTTTAAACAGCATATATTAAAAAAACGAAACTTATTTAGCATTCCACAATAACAACCAGTTATAGAAAACTATCCTGAATATACATTTTTATACTTATTAAATCTTCCAAATAATTCACTATAACTATGCTCCAGACAATAATTTAATGTTTTCATTTATTGTTATACAAACAAAAAAAGAGTCGAAAATTGTCACTTTTACGAGCCATTTTCCTTGTGATAACAAAGTAATTAAAATATGTATTATATTTAGCTTTTGTTATATTAAAAATAATAATAAATTAAAAGGGGTATTTAATACGAGACAGCTCGAATGAGCTAAAAAATATATCTTCAGGAATTTAATTATATAAATAAGAAATTAACAATCTGCTTAATGAAGCATGTTTCAAACAGCTTGCTTTAAAGTGCGTAAGAAAATGGCAATTATAAAAATGTATTTGCATTATTCAATAGTCTAAGAAACTGTAATCATTCTAGAATGATTTTTATCTAAAAATACTGCTTTCTCGTATAAAATGTTTCTAATATATATGCGTAAAAGTTAGTTATTGCATATTTCAACCGAATTATCTAGAAAATATTGAAAATGTCTAGTCATATCCTCAGTAATCCTTGCGACATAATTACTGGGATTATGGAAACAGTAACCTTAACAAGTTTCTGTGAAAGCATTTATAGTTTAACCTTGTATCAAGGACACCTGTCTCAAAAATAAACTCTTTAATATTTCTGAATACTTCACAGTTTATGAGAATATAAATTGAACCATTGTTCATATGTATTATTTATTTATGTTTCATTTTCATCCATGTAAAACTTAATTTCACATTGTGTTTTACGAGCGGTTATTTCTGATTATATATATTTCTGTTTTTATAAAAAGTCACTATAATTTACCAATATAATTGTGAAATTTACATGGAAGTTTCAGTATGAAAATTTAGCTAATCATATGAATTGAACACTTAAACTTCGTAACTTATCCCTCTGCTAAATGGCAAGGGAAGTCTGTCTTAAATTAGTGGATTTGACGGTGAACTATACGTCGCCGCACTCCTTGTTGTGAAGCAACGGTCTACAAAATACTTAATTGTTTTTTGCTTTTGTTTTTCAAAAAACAGTTTAGTACATATTCATCTGCAGCTTCGGTATCTTCATTAACCAACGCGGGACCATAAAAGCCTTAGTATTAACTCTCAGCCATGTAATTGCGATTACTCTTATTTTCTGCTTACTTCACGTTTTCAACTTTCATAGTATTTATCTACTCGAAGTTCTTTAGTTTGAGCTGTGTTTTAATCCTTGGCGTAGTAATATCTTTAAGCTGAGCAGGACTGAAAATCTAAGGCATTTTAAAATTTCAAAGCATTTTTGTAATATAAAATGCTGTAAAACATTTAAAAAGTATGGAACATCTATAAGTTTGGTCAACTGTTTAATACGTTATATACATTTTCAGCGATGTCAAACGTCTATTAATGAAACAAATACCAGTAATTGCTTTGTTAATGTTACTTCAAAGTATCAGTGTAAGAATGAACTGAAAAATGAGGTAGTTAAAATAGATTTTTCTGTTAATAATAAGTGTCAGAAGAGTTTCTATAAATTAACCGAAAACTTTCTACTTGGTATATAAATGCGAATAAAAAATAAATATTTTTTGTTGTGTTTATTTTTATAATGCTGTATTAATTAAGTAATCGTATAACGTCCGTACTATAAATGTTTACTCAGTTATTAAGCGTTGTTACTTTTAGCAGACCATTTAAAATCATAAATACACTCTTGAAAAGTATCAAATACTTATGCTTTTTTTTTTGTTTCCATGAACAGTCCTACAGTTTATGCTTTTAAAAGCTTTAAACCTTGCAGCACTAAGATAAAAATATTATGTAAATGCCTAAGATGGGGTATTTTGACCAGAATCTTCATCAAATTACTAAGCATGTGCCTCCTCCATAGACAAACCGCGACGATTCATTTCGTTGACTGGCGAAATTTACTCACAACCGAACACAAGAACAAGAAATAACGAAGTGATGGAGGCACCTACATTGGATTGCATATAAATGCTGTGCCCACAGCGCCATCTAGTGAACTGCATTTGGCAGGATGAGAAAAATTTTCTTTTTTTTTTCTTGAAAAAAAGAATTTTTTTTCTATTTTTCTCCTGAAACGTTAAAAATGAAACATGATAGTTTTCATTTATTCCCAGATTGTCTAAGATGGGGTAAATGTGACCGCATTCGAAATTTCTACAAATAAACGAAAAAATTTAACTGTGCGATACTTACTAAGTAGACAAAATTATGAAAGAAAGTTTTATAGGAGAATTCCTAGGAAATAATTTTAACATACATAATCTGAATGAAAAAAAACACTGCAAAATGTCCATATGAGGTGAAATTGACAACATCTTAGTACTGCGAGGGTTTAAAAAAATGACAATAGCACAGAAGACAAAAACAGGTAATAAAAATAATTTTCAGGTAAAATATATTATTTTTTCAACTTTTAGAAATGCTTGTACCGGGTAGACTAATAGATTCTAGGCTTTTTAAAAAATGAGTACTACGTTATTTGTGTACAGGGATGAAGTTTAGATCATAATAAATTTCATAAATTTGATTTTTTGCAGCATTAAATAATAATAATAGTAATAATAATACAAATGTAAATAAGTGCGAGTAGTAAGTCAATATATTAATATTTTAATATTATGATATGTAATAATAATAGATTAATTTACAATTTAACTACTGAATGTTATTGTATCATTTAAGACATAGATATATAAATTACATAACTTTTTAAAGAAATCTCTCTGCTGTTTAACTATTAATTTCACTGAATTCTTTCTCATTCTACTTCATTTCACTGATTATGTACTTTTAAGATGAGTTCTTGTAAATTGAGTTTGGATCTTAGAACATTGCGTATGAAAGTATTGTGTATGAATGTTAGGTGTTTAAGCTTTTAGACATACTTTTCAACAAAAACAGATGAAAAATGAATCGCAGTGACCACGATACCGCTAATAAATCTCGTACAACATTCTGAAGAAATTAAAAACTTCGTCAACTGAGTTCAATGGCTGAATATGTTATACAGACAGATCTGTAAAGAAGAATAAATACCCAATTTATTCTCTGTCTTAAAGCATTTGTACTAAGAGTAAAAAAAGCGCATTTTTCATAATCGAGTTCGGTGCCAACGAGGCGAAATTAAAGAATTGTACCGGAAATCCTTCGGAAAAAACATGAATTGCAGTTCAAAAATTAGGCATTGATTGAAAATTCTCTGGTGATTTTGAGACTAATGAAGAATTTTAAAGTACAAATATATTCGATAATTTGGCAAAGTAATTTTGCCTTTTCGCTACCAATGCGGCGATACGAGGTGTGACTATTAAATAATGGAACTGGTGCTGCCACCAGTAAACAGCGACCGCGGTGCAGTCAATCTCCCACATCCCCTGCTCCATAATAAAGGTCAAGCAGATATTAGTTTGTCTAAACAATTTCCTTGGAGTGAACCGACCGCCAATGACGTGATGGAAAACGATAAGTGTTCAGATGGAGCAACGGGTTAGCCTAAAGTTTCTTATGACATTTTAGAAAGCTGCCACAGAAACTTATGCTATGTTAAAGAAGTGTACAGACATGAATTTGTATCACACACTCAAATTTTGTACAAGAAAGAGGGTTACAAACATTCAAAACAATGGTCAGTTGATGTCTCTCAAGAGCAAACTGTCAATCAACATTACTAGATTGAGGTTCTAGCTGTCCTCCGTCAAAGGTTAAGAAAACGAAGACCTGATTTGTGGCAGAATCTTTCCTGGATATTTGACAAGCACATTGCGCTAGCCCATTTTGCTTTGTCTATGAAGGTGTTCTTGACAAAGCACAGCATCCCAGTGTTGAGATCATACTCCCTACACATCCGACGTAACCGCTATGTAACTTCTATTTATTTCCAAAGGTCAAATCGGAGTTAAACAGAACAAGATTTGAGAGCGTGGAATCGGTCAAAACAAATGCGGAGGAAATTCTGAACAAGCTGGCAAAAGTAGACTTCCAGCATTGTTTTGCAGAACGAAAACTTAGAATAGAGCGTTGCACGGATCGCCAAGGGGAGTATACTGACGATAATAAAGTTTCTGATGTAATTTGTTGACGAATAAAAAGTTTCATGACGTCAGTCCGGTTATTTAATAGCCATACCTCGTATTAAAGTGTTACATCTTCTCTGCATGCAGTGGAACGTTCTAAGCTAAATATTTTTTTTAAATATGAAACCTAATGCGTAAAACAAATCATACGAAATCAAATTTGTATTGATTTACTTTGATTTTGGCATATGATGTTCTAATACTCTTTTGAATACACTAAAGTTAAACGCAAGTCTGAAAATGCCGCTTCGAGTTCTTTCCAAAGACATCGCTGGGCACAGGAGAGACATTTCAAGCATCGTGCATAGCGAATTGGGTTAAAGGTTTTCCAGTACGGCTTCATGTTTAGGGAGTACACGATGTTTAAAATTATCACGAGCAGCTTTCGTGAAAATTCGTACTAATTGTATAAGAGAGAAATACGTTCTGCACTTCAGTTCAAGTTTAAAATTTCCGCCACCTCTATCGTCACCGGGAGCAGTTGTCGTCTATAATAAAATGGCTACAATACCACAAGAGAAGTCATTTTGTGTCATGCAATTTTCTAAGTGAGAGTCCATTGTTAAAGTTCAATGAGCTTACTGCCGACAGTTGAAAAAATATCTGCTTCGTCATAAGTAGTTTTAAGTGTGGTAAAAGCCTTTAATGAAATAACTAGTGGTCAGTTAACTCTCGATGCGCATGCTTTCAGCTAACGGGCCAAAAACGGAAGTTTAGAATATTATTAATTCAACGATAGGCGAAATATGTTGTTCGTTGATATTGAATACAACAAATCCTTGAAATATGTACTTTATTTTTTATATGTCTTGTATGTTACTCACGGGAAATAACCCTGTGTTATAGAATATAAGAAAACATTTTCACACTTGATAGTTTGGCATTGTAGCTATGACATGTTCAGTACAGTTTTTGTGCCTTCTTTGTAACTTGGGTATTCATTGTGGTTTGAAATAAGTTTTAAGCAATATTTCTATAATAATGAACGACAATCATCAGTTATTTACGTATGTGTAATAAAATGAAGTAGGTATGGAAAATTTATAAAACGTCACTTGGGCAAGAAGATCTGAAATATTGAGCTCTCGTGCATTAAATGACCGTAATTTTGCAAACCAAGTCTGGGATATAATGCCTGTAGTACGTGAGTTACTTCGCTAGTTATGAAAGAATACAATTTTTCTAAAAACTATTCTAACAATAATTTAGTTTCCCTTAATATCTCCTATACATTTTTCAATTTTTTAGATTGAATGTAGCATGCAATAGGGAGGATTTAGTTTATTCAATGAGTAATTGTAAGCAAATTCAGATCGCTTGTTGTTATAAAAGACTGGAAATTCGCCAAGGCTTCGTCTGTCATTACGTTAGAACATGACCGTCTGTATTGGTAACTATTATGAAGATAACTTGATTCATAGCTTTCAGAAGACGATTATCTCATATGTCATAGGAAGAGTCCAAGTTATATTATGTTTTACTACCATACTTTTAATATTTTGTAAGTCAAAGTTGTATTTTTTCTGCGTTATTTGTTAAAAAATTAACAACTGCAAAGAGTAACCGGTGTAGCAAACCCCATTTGTCAATAAGAGCCCAATCATTTATTTAACATTTTATATAACAGCTGTAAAACTTTTTCATGCAATGTTTCAATTATGCTAACTTTTTACTTTTAAATGTTAAAAAAACTGGAGTAAAAATTCAAAATTTATTTTTTATACCATTTTTTTTTTTTTTTTTTTTTTTTTACCATTTTCCAACAAACACCGTATTTTGAAATTTATTGATGCGAAACTTATTTCTTTAAAACTAGAATATAATATTTAATACAGTTATTTAATAAATGTAAGGAGTATATATATTAATGGGACCGGGAAAGCAAAATTCAATCAAAAAATCGATTTTTACTTTTTTATATCATTAAATAGTTTAAACTTCTGTCTTTCCAACGATGTATCACACATGTTTATACATAAAAAATAAGTGTTGAAATTATTCATTCTTTCTAAGAATACTTCACAGCTTAATGACCATTTAAATCTTTAATTAACTTTTTCTCAAAACTTGGATTTTTCATGTTTATGTTCCTTTATTTCAATATCTATTAAACTTAAAATCTCAGATTTTTATTTAATACTTAAGTTATATGGTATACTTTAACACAGGGATTTAATGATTTGTTGAGAATTATTTATTTTAGGCAGTGAAATCTTACCAAAAATGTTAATTTAAAAATGACTTTCAATAAATAATTAATAATTAATTTTGAGTTTCACTGAGAAAGAAAATTGTCTGTTAAAACACGTAAATCATGTTATTTTAACTATTCTAAAAAATCTGGACCTCTATCTTTCACCATTTCCGAGAAAAAGGTACATAAAGTTGGAGAATTTAACATGGCGGAGATAGGACTTTCCCGGTCCCCTTAAGAACATTTTTAATTAATGTTACACAAGTAAAATTCATACAAAAACGGTATCTGGATATCAATTTAATAACGTTTTAAAAATTTCTATCTCCTAAAGAAGAATGTAATAAAAAAAAGTAAAAAAAAAATATTTAAAATATTTTTTATAAATTTAAAACGAGAATTTACTTTCAAAAATGAAATTCAAAATAATGATAAAATAAAGATAGAAAAATAGCACGTAAAGCATTAACATTCCATATATATATCTATATATTTTAAATGAAAATACCTTAACATAAATTCGATAATAGTTTTAAAAGAGGAAAAAGTCGTTTTTTTTTTCTTTCCACTGTAACGCCTTTTCCGAATATAATTCTGTCACTGCCAAACAAACAATAGAAAACGACTAACAAAAATAGAAAGTCACGCACTGAGCTTGAGTTAGATTTCATGTACAGTGAAGAGCTTGTCTGAATCACTAAAACATATAATAAACAACAATTTTAGGCAATGGCAATTTTTTAGACAATCGATATGATAAAACGTTAACAGAAAAACTGTTAAGTTCTATTAGTAAATTCATTCTTACGTTTCCTTTCTTTCATTAAATAGTTACACAAGATCGTGAATAAAAAGGCCTGTTTAGAAAAAAGGAAAAATAATTACAAAAGAAAATTTATGTAAAAAAATATTATTTACTTTACTTTAGTATTTCGTTTATTTCACTTTAGTACACATAGCAATAATTTTGATGATATTTTAAATATCCCTTTTTTATTTCAAAGAAATCTCGACTTGCCTGGCACGTTCTGCTAATGGGAGCAATATATGGGAAGAGGAAAGCATGTAATACGGTAAAGACAAAAAAATCTATTGATCGCAATAAAGTAAATCGCATACACCAAAAAATGCAGTGATGTTGCTAATGTACTTTTTATGACAATTATCTAAGCAATAATTTATAATTTATTACGCCAGGGAAAAAAACATGAAATATAGTTAATAGCCTTTTATAATTATTTTTTGAAGTATTAATAAGTGTTTTCCTTTTAAAAGCTTATTTTGAATCTAGATTTCTATTAACTTTCAGAATACAATCTTTCATTTTTTTAACAATTTGAAATTGCGTTGCTAATTTTAATGTAGCTTGAAGGAACACTTAAGTATTTAAATATATATATATATATAAGTTCATTGAATAAAATTTACAGCCTTTTATGTCGATATTTATTTGCAATTCATATTACCTCAATATTGCACTCTAAAACTGGGAGGAGTGAAGAGTTCCTTCTTTGAAAGAGTGACAGGCATTTTCACTCTTTTATGAGTGAATTTTGTAAAAATACACTCCTTAAAGAGTGGAATTTTCCACTCTCTAGAAAGGATTGAAATGTGTGACTCCATTATCGAGAGTCAGAGAGTCACTCCTCTGATGAGAGTGAAATCCTGGCATTATACGCTTTTAAAAATCCCCGTTCAACTTTGAGCCGATATATGGAGTAAAATAATTAAAGCACCAAAATATCGTACTTCTTAAATTTCAAAACTCCATTTCATAATGTAACTTTGGAAATTACGCTGCTTTGGAATTAAAACGCACTCTTTTTACAAGAGAGAATACTCACTCCTGAAAGAGTGAGTACGTTAAGTGTACGCATCACGCACTATTACGCATACTAGTACGTACTAGTACGTACTATTACGCATCAACCAATCGTTAATAGCAAGTCAGTGACCCCTTTTTAAGATAACAGGAAATATCTCTTTTCGTTCGCCATTTTATTTAAATCCGCCATTGTATTAACAAATTCGGATATCATTAAAATTATTCATTATGGAACGCAAAAGTAAGTCTTATTTAAATAAAATATACGATATTACAATTCTGATAAAATTTTACTTAAAAGTTGCTAAAATATATATGAAAAGGTTTCTATAGCATAAAAAACCGTCAAAGATTTTAAAACCCCAAGCGCTTTCAACTGCATTATAACAGTCGTCTTCAGGGGGAAAGGGGGGGGATCAGAGGAGCGAAAGTTCGTAGAAATTCTTTGCTTAAGTAGCAGTAGACGGGTCTATTTCAAAGAAAGGGAGGATGGGGGGGGGAGTGGAAATATGATTATGCTTCAAAATCGTTAGAAATATCTGGTATTCTATAACAGATTTTAGATATGTTGTAGGACAGCACATCATTGCAAGTATTCTTTCTTTGAGTTAAAATTCCCAAGGATTCCCCGATTATTGATGTGCAGTAATTTGAAGTATGGGCTATGACTCTTGCTTTACTGAAATCTACTTGAATATCTTGTTTTTGATTTAATCTAGAGAGAGCAGTAGAGGGAGGGTTTGCTATGTCTGCAATATGGTCTTTTCGTCTGTCTTATTTCCTAGTGGTCATTCCTATGTATTTGAGTTCTTTCAGATTTACTTTGTCTGTAAAAAATATTACATATATGCCAGAAGTTTCATCGTTAGGAATTGGGTCTATTTTTCGGTGTGCAAGATCTTTTAATTTGCCAGATGGTTTTGCGATTACGTATATATTATATTTCTTTAATGCATAACGAGATATAATATATATGTAATCGCAAAACCATCTGCCAAATTAAAAGATCTTGCACATCGTAAAATAGACCCAATCCCTAACGATGAAACTTCTGGCGTATATGTAATACCTGGGTGATTCTCAAAAGGTGGGCACTGGACACACCCCATAACTTTAAAGCCTTTCAAAAATAACTTTAATTATCATTGACTTTATTATTATTACTTTTTTTACCCTGAGTTTTTAATTCTATTCAGAGACAGAAAATTACATAATTTATTGCTTTGTATAAATATCTTAAAATTTTATTATTTTATGCTAAAGAGGCCAATTTTGGACATTCATAACTTTAACTGCTCCAATGTACCACCAAGAAAAAGAGTTTTAACTTGCTTCAAGGTGGTTCTAATGGTAAACAACGAATGAATAAAGGAAACGAATGATTTTTTGATAATTTCGTTAAGAGATGGCAGGCTGATTTATTGCTTTTTTGAAGGTAGAAGGACTTTTCTATAAAGAATATTTCTGTATTTTGTTATGTCCAAAAGTAACGTATGCCACAAAGCTATCATTTCCACGAAAAATACATCAAGTAATTACTTTAAACTCTTTTATCTAACTTTAAAATCATTTTAAAAAAATTTAAATTATTTGTATGTGTTTTTATAAGATTTTTTTTTTTTTGCAATAAATGCACTTTTATCAAATAAGAAAGTGGAATGTCCGAATCGGGTAACGGTGGAAACGCCGATTTTATTTTCGGTAAATTTGTTTTTGAATATGATCTGCTGTCCTGAAACGTATAAAAAGATATTTATTATAATGTTTTATCGTAACTAATTACCGTGTTTTGTATAAATAAAGTGTATTTAGTACGTGTAATAATATAACTTGACTTGAAGCATGATGAACTAATGTGTGTAATGATAGACACAATATGGCGACCGCTACGATCGTTACGAAATTTCGGACATGCTTATTTAAAAGTATGATTTAAAATTAATAGTAAACTTCTTTTTTTATTTCAAAAGTAATTCTTCAGTGATCTTACGTGTTTTTATGCCTTTTGCAAAGTTTTCTTTGTAGCAAATGTACCCGAAAAGGTTATTTAATATCAATGTCCAAATCGTGGAACGATCTAAACATTAATAATTTTAATTTTCTAAATACATAAATAAATATATTATAACAGAGTCCATTGTTCTAACATACATCTTGAAAAATAAAATAAATATTTCTTTGCTAAATTATTGTACTTGTGTTCTATTTTTTTTTAATTCAAGGTTTAAGAATCCCATCTCCTTAAAATTCCATTCTTCCTCTTTTCTCCCCCACCAACATGCAAGGCAAATAAAAAGTTTAAGCCACTTCGTGCTGTAACTTTAATTAAAAAAAAAAAAAAAAAAAACGGAAATTGACAGTATTCAAAGTATAGAAGACAGCCAGCGAAAACTGTTAAAGGTACTTAAAAGATTCACTCCGTACACACGACAAACAAATTTGGTACTATTCAGATAAGAAATAGATCTGGTTTTTACAATCTCTGTAAAAAACAATCAAGAATGCATTACCAGTGAAGCTGGTGAAAAAAATATTGGTTCTACAATTGACTCCTCACAGTTGAAAATAGACTGACATTGGTGACTGGTACTTTGTATTAATTCATGATGAAAACTTATGGCCATGTATTATTGAAAAGATCAGCATTGATAATGGTGAGCAAATATTTTCTATAAATTTTTTGACTCCCCAGGCAGACATTGATTTTAACAGGTTTCGTTATCCATCTAAAAAAGACAGAACAAATTTAAAATATGAAGAAATTTTGTTGAAATCACCAAATCTATCTCACCCGGTGACAGCAAGAGGAGACTTCTTTTGATAAAGAAATGATAGATATGTGCACTAAAAAAATGGCAGTATAACTTGCAGTATATATATTTTTTTTGAGAAAAAAAAAAGAACGAATTATATGTTGGATACTTCTAATATTATATAAAGGTATGTTTTCGGCATAATGTGTAATTTCTATAAAATTAAGATATTTCTTCTAAAAAAGTAGTAAATATTTTAATATCAGAGATTAACATTTGATTTTATTATTATTATTACTGGATAACAAAAAGTTAATTATACATATATATATATATATATATATATATTATATCATTTCAAAATGCTAAAACAACATAACTTCAAAAGGAAGGTGTATATCTGTAGAAATTTTTAAACAGTAAAATATTTATAAAAACAAAAACAAGAAAGACAGGTAAAAAACAAAAACAGTCTGTTCTTCATCAGTGGGAGGACAGACAGAAAAACTAACTCCACCCCCCACTTTTTAAAATTTGCAGGTTTCTGAACACATGCCCACCCCGCATTCAATACTGAAAACTATTGTCATTTTATTAATCTAATTACATTAAAAAACTAAAACAACTCAAATTAAAAACTAACAAACATAATATTAACCATACAAAAACAAAAAACTTTAATAAAAATGTCTTTTAGAGGAATGCTTAAATTATAATTTAAGCATTCCTCTAAAAGACATTTTTATTAAAGTTTTTTGTTTTTGTATGGTTAATATTATGTTTGTTAGTTTTTAATTTGAGTTGTTTTAGTTTTTTAATGTAATTAGATTAATAAAATGACAATAGTTTTCAGTATTGAATGCGGGGTGGGCATGTGTTCAGAAACCTGCAAATTTTAAAAAGTGGGGGGTGGAGTTAGTTTTCTGTCTGTCCTCCCACTGATGAAGAACAGACTGTTTTTGTTTTTTACCTGTCTTTCTTGTTTTTGTTTTTATAAATATTTTACTGTTTAAAAATTTCTACAGATATACACCTTCCTTTTGAAGTTATGTTGTTTTAGCATTTTGAAATGATATAATATGCTTTATTGCATTTGATATGTGCTGCTGTAGCGCCATTCATGCAGTAATTTATCATTAATTTTGGAATAAAATATATATATATATATGTATACACGTACAATTATAGGACACATTTACTACATTCTTAGTCTTAAGAATTTTTTAAATACTCAGCGCAACGTCCAAAATCTGTCAGCAATGTCCAAAATCTGTAACGTACGTGCGAAAAAAGGTCCAAAATTTGTAACGTACACAACTGCTAATTAAATGCTTTAATAATTAATTTTCCAGAATAGTTGCTGTCTTTTAATGTTTGTGTATAATTTTGAAGACTTATATACTATACTATTAAAAATAAATTGGCCTTAAATTTGAAAATTTTAAAAATTACATATAGTTAACGTTTCATGATCCCACCTTTTGAGAATCTCCCACCTTTTACAGACAAAGTAAATCAGAAAGAACTCAAATACATAGGAATGACCACTAGGAAATTTAAAGACAGACGAAAAGAGCATATTGCGGACATAAAGTATAGCAAACCCTCTACTGCTCTATCCAGATTAAATCAAAAACAAGATATTCGCATAGATTTCAGTAAAGCAAGAGTCATAGCCCATACTTCAAATTACTGCACATCAGTAATCAGGGAATCCTTGGAAATTTTTACTCAAAGAAAGAATACTTGCAATGATGTACAACGTATCTAAAATCTGATATAGAATATTAGATATTTCTAGCGATTTTGAAGCATAATTATATTTCCACCCCCCTCCTCCCTTCCCTTGAAATAGACTCAAGCAATGAATTTCCACGAACTTTCACTCCTCGTATCTTTTCCCCCCTGAAGATGACTGTTATAATGCAGTTGAAAGCGCTTGGGCTTTTAAGAACTTTGACGGGTTTTTTATGCTGTAGTTTATGCATATATATTTTAACACCTTTTAAGTAAAATTTTATCAGAATTGTAATATCGTGTATTTTATTTGTTAATCAAGATGAATATGACGTTCAGTAATTATAGTTTAAACTATATTTTGTAATATAGTCTTATTTAATTTTAATATTTTATTCGTGTAGAATTTGTATGTTAAGAATTTGAGTTAAATAGTTTTATGTTGTACCTATAGTAAAAGATTGATCGCGAAGTTTTCTTCTGTTTTCAGTAGTGATTGTCTATTATATGTCTTTATGTAGCGGTTTGAAATATAATTGTTTTAACAATTGAATAACACACAATGCTTAGCAAAATATAATCAGAACTTCATTACTTCGGCCAATTTGAAAAAAAAAAAAAGAGTGTAAATATTTTATCCTTCCCATTCAATACTGTGATGTAAAATACTTTTTCCAACGATCGAAAAAGAAAAAAAGTTTCATCTGTTTCGTTTGAATGATTGAATCATAAGATATCTGGATTTTTCTAATTCATAGCAGACGTGATGTAAACATTTAATTTGCCGTTATATGAGATATTGTTTGTTGTTGTTGTTGTTGTTTATTACTGATTTCCGATTATAAACACTTAGATTATTTATTATCATTATTATTATTTCGGAGTTAAGTATGATATTTGATGATTATGATATTACGAAAATGTTGATATATTATTATTTTTTAAATTGCAAGAAAGCATTTTTCGGCGGTTTATGATTTTAAAATTTCCAGGCTGAGTAATATAAAAACATTTAATTATAGACATTCTGCATCAGTTATTAAATTTTCTTCTATTGCAAATGCATTTTCTACGTTTTTGATACATGTAATTATCAGCACTATAAAATGAAACATGATATTTAAGCATTGAAGTAAAATGTTTTTATGCCTGTTTTGAAGTTTATGGATTTCATGATTTTATAAAGTTTATGCTTTAGTATATTTTTTTAAAAGTTCATATTTACTTACATAATATAGGACTGAAAATTTTTTACAAAGAGATTAATAACTACTATTTACATTAAAACGTTTTTCAAACAACAAGAACAGTTCATATGCAGTCATTTATTTTGCGTTTATTGCGCGCCTTCTGTTTTTCTAGTTCTTAGCTCAATCTTTTCCTATAAAGCATATAAAATCTATTTTGCTTATATTCACAAAATAAAATGTCTACGGGAATAAAAAAAATTAAATTAAATATGGCTTATCGTGTCGTTTCATAAATAATTATTGTATTAGCAATAGCGGACGAAAATTAGAAAACATGATTAAATTAAGGAATATGTTTAAAAGAAAAATATATACATAGACTTCATATTCATATTAAACAAAGCAAAATCAAATCACAACGGATAAAAAAAATTACACATTCTTAATATTTTGGATCATGCTTAGAACTTATTTTAAAAAGATGTGAGTTTATAATCATTGTTTTTTAAGCGGAAAAATTAAAAATATTTTAGAACAATAGGACTTTGCAAAAACAGCAATAATTTCCACCTTAATTTTTCCTTAAAAGTTAAATTAGTGTTACAAACTGTGAATTAAATAAATATTGCTAATAAAGTATTTTATTCCAATATTTACCACGCTTGTATCTATTTTCATTGCAAGCTGTAAAAGATGTGATTCTTTTAAAATGACCATAAAAGCAATATATAAAGAATTGAGTCCATAAAAAATGAACATTCACTCCTATGAAATAGTGACTATTCACTCCTATCAGGGGTGAAAAAACGCACTCCTTTAGCAAGAGTGAATAGTCACTCCTCCTAAAGAGCCGTTATCCATCCCTGTTTAGAATGAATATTCTCTTACCAGAAGTAACTATTCAGTTTTTAGAGAGTCAAAAATTTCACCTTAGACAAAGATACAATAATACAGTAAAACCTCTGAATGCCGGCCACCTCTGGGAGTACGATAAAGTGACCGTACTTCGGAGGTTACCGTTATTCAGAGGTTCCACATTTTAAAAGTTCAAAATTACATTACGTCAAAATCAAAATAACTGCCCAAAATTATTTTCTTTTTACAGTTAAAACATACATACTATTATTTCACACTAAAGAAATTACTTATTCGTAATCATCTTTTTTTTTTGTTTTTTCTTTTTTTTTTTTTTTTTTTTTTGTTTTTTTTTTTTTTAGCATATCTCTTTCTCTAAATGCATAATTATTTCCATAAATGTTTTGTACAATTCGTTATCATTTAGAGTGAATGCAATTTTTTTTAATTTCTTTGAAGCTAAAAAGAACATCAGAGTATGATTTTACGCTGCAATTTTGTGATAATTTCATATTATCTACAGCTTCATTTTCGTCATCACTTTCATTCTTATTGACCTTGCTTTCTGTCAGTTCCTCTATCGTATTAAAACTAGAAAAAACTGCCAAATCATTATCTACATTTATGTACTCGCTGATTTTCATGGTCATTCCGGCGCTATTTAACATATCACTTAAGTCATCATCATGTATGACTATTTCTGTACTTCAGATTCGTGATTTACAGAAAACTATAATTAAATTTCAATTTTAATACAGAATTGCAGTCAAAATTAACAAAAAAACTGTCAACTGTATAAAAATATGACAACCGCTGGAGATTAGTAGAGAAATTGTAAAGACGTCAAAGAATAAAATCCACCAGCATATTATTTTCAATTTCAGTTGTAGTTAAAGAAAAAAAAACGTAAAAGAAGAAAAAAAATGTTATGGGGTGGCCGCTGTTCGGAATTCGTTGTCCGGAGGTTTCGTGTAATGTTATTTCTGTGAAAGAGATTCGGTAACACTAAAACATGACCGGTATTCGGAGTGACCACTGTAGGAGGTTTCACTGTATAACGGCAATAGCCTGGAAGCTATGGTGTTACATTTCCAATAAGGATAATATAATATCAATATTTCATAAATATTGCTTTTCATGAAAAATATTTATAAATAAATATATACAAGGTGATTCGAAGTAGAAGTAATGTCGATTATCTCTTAAACCGCTGATTACAGAAAACATACCTGTATAAATTTTGAAACTTGAAATGCAATTTTTTATACGGCTCCTCTTTCCTAAATGTAGGATGTGCTCATAAATGTGCTCATATTTAGAAAGAAAATGTTTCCTTGCATCTAAGAGAGACATTAAAAAAAAAGTCTCTTTATTTTATGTCCAAAACTTACCGAGTTATGATACATTGAAATTGTATGAATTTCAGTTTTATTTCGCACTAAAACTTTCTGATTTGTTATTAGTGATTCTTGTTTTTTATTGAGGTTTTTTTTTTTTTTTTTTTTTTTTTTTTTTTTTTTTTTTTTTTAATGGAAAAGCATATAAAAATATTTTTTCCCAACAGAGTCTTAATCGATAATTTTGCTATTACTTTGATATTCGGATTAAGCTAAATTAAAAATATATTTATTTTATTTATCTATTAGTGGAACCGTAATAAAACCTTTTAAATGAACTCTAAAATGTAAGTAGTTATTTTTTATCAACCTTATACTTTTCATTGAAATTGCGATAATTGTTTAAGCTAACTCTAGAAAGTTTCCTTTTGAGAATAGTTTCCATAATCATAAATAATTTTGTCTGTGACGGCATTAAATTTTTTAAATCATTATCTGCGGTTAATTATACGTTTTTTTATTATTGTTTAATGACATGACGCATTATTAATTGAAATTATTTTCAATGAATTATGAAGAAGGACGCTGAACTATTTTCTCTTCTATACAAACACTACTAACTAAACAGTTTTGGGATGAGACTGCATTCAAGCCTTCAAATGTATTATCGATTATGCGCGATTATTTTTTAATTTAGCATTTGCAGAGTTATTATTTCGTTAGTTCATTAAATCTGTAATATGTTAGTAAGATGGCAGCTACGTGTATCTAATTAGAGAGAAAATCTTGTATATAAAATAGTTTTCGTTAATTAAATGCTTAGCACAATTTTTCCTTACTGTAATAAAACAAAAATTAAGAAGGAGTAAAACGGATTTCTAAGCCTAAAAAAATTGTCATAATAACTTGCATTCGAAGAACCTTTTGAAATGTCATATTGAAAGAAAAATTGAATGTTTACTTACTTGAAATAAAATAAGAATGAGGAAGCAATATAAGTGATTTTAACCCCTTGAAGGGCACCGGTATATTGTATATACCACTTCATTTTATTTCCCAAATGCCACACTGTCACCATATTTTTGGAATTAAATTTTGTTTTGTATAATATTTGCAAAGCTTTTACTTACTTTCGTATAAATTTGTTCATAAATCAATTTATCATTATAAATTATTTTATCATTCAATCATTTTAATATTTTAGTAACAGAATTACTTTGACCAAAAAGGGTTATATCCAAGGAAATTGCTGCAATGACTGCCCTGACTCAAAGTAACTTTCATTTAAAAATTGTTGTTTTCTTTTCATACTTTCACTTAGTGAGATGACTTATGAATGAGCAAAGAATATGATATATTTTGATCCCTAAAGCTTAATGTACTTTTGACTGTTTTCACAAAAACTTTTTATTGAAAAAAAAAAAAAAAAAGACTAAAAATGTCCATTTTTTTACTTTTCGATTCACTGAAATAAATTAAAAAGGACGAAGCAATATAACGTTTTTCTAAGTTTAATATGACTTTGTGATAACTAAGTTTTATTTAAAATATAGTACTGAAGAAGTTGTGGCATAGTACCTAAATACTCTTTTAAAGGTACTCTAGCAGTTGAGTGAGTTTTTAGATTTTATGTGCAAGTGTGTTGTCCAAATCAGTAACATTTGTGCGGGAATAAGTTATCTGTTCTGTCATTCGTAAAAATTTGCGAAATATCTATGTATCTCCTGGAATTTTGTTGTCACGTTTTTTTACCGGGCAGCCAAGAAGGGTTACGTGTTTCACGCGTATGTGGGTATGTGGATTTCTTTATACCTTCGAAACATTCCAAAGGCTGGATGGATTTTAATGAATGAGATCTCTATCGATTCGTCTTAACCGTCCGATGGTTCTAGACAAGGTTTTGATTTTATAAATTCAAAATGGTGGTCGTAAAATACAATTTGGCAGTACAGACGAGAAAAAAATTTACGCACTCTATTGAGTGGCATATCATTGGATACGTCTTTCAAAATGAAGATGATGTTTCATTGACTATTTTACAGTCTGAAGCTCCGTTTAAATATTACACAGCTTGGAAGTTGCGTAGGAAGGATCTCTAACTTTACTGCAACTCTAATCTTCATAGACATCTATAGGCCTCATCAAACAATGTTTATAGATAGGAATTAACAATTAAACACAACTTAAAAGTCAACAATACAAGTAAATAAAAAAATAGGTAAGTAATATAAAGAATAGTTTCACATTGATGAGAAATAATTGATTAGTTTTTTACGCAGTCGGGTTTTTGATTTTTCAAATTTAATTTTTTTTCAATGATGTGTTAATTAGGTAACTGTGGTTATCTGGTAATGATGTATAGTTCTGTAGTATATACAAGGACAATAAATAATGATCATAATTTTTTATTGGCCTAATTTGTTGCACGCGAATTTACTTTTATGTTCCATTGTTAGCTTAATGTGTAATGTATACGTGGTAATTGTTTTGTTCATTTATTTCCAATAGTACGTCAGTGGCAGCCATGAAAGTTCAGATACTTTCAGTACCGCCTATACGAACGATGGAGGCAACACGCAATGAGCAGGTATGTTCTTGCCTGTACGTTGTCTACATTAGTGTCCTTCTCCAGTCGGACTGTACCGATTCGAACCAAAAAATTCTATTAATTAATCCGAACCCGATCCGAAATCCGAAATTAAAGAAACATACTTCACATTTTAAAGGAATTAGGAAACAATACGCTATAATTATAATTTAACTTTCAATTTTTTTCTTTTATGTGCAAAACAAATGAACATATATAGTAATTTACCGGGTGTCCCAAAAATGACTGATGGATTTTAAAATTCAATAACTTGGAAACGGTGACAGATATTAAAAAAAATTCTTGCAAGAGTGTTATGTAAAGTGTCAGGAGTTTTTATGCTGCGATTCTCAGTTTTAGTTACAAATAGCATCGATAGATGGCGTTGCAAGCAATAACCCCTAAATCCAGGCTCCATTTTGCGGCCTCTCTGTTCCTTCATGCGAAAAAGGGAGATTAAATTGTATTGAATGGATCCCGAAGTACCAAAAATCGTGTCTAGACTGAGCACCTATTGCTCTCAGCGCCATCTATTGCTTGAAATTCAAACTAAAATCAAGAATTACAGTAAAAAAAACTCCTGATATCATACATAAGCCTCCTGCCAGAATTTTTTTAATATCTGTCACCGTTTGCAAGTTATTGAATTTTAAAATCCATCAGTCATTTTTGGGACTCCCGGTATCTTCAAATAATATTGTGACCGTAATAGTGCGATGTGTAAACAATATTGAGAACATTCTTTTGAAAAGAATTGTTAAACAAACCCAACATGCAAGACTCAAACTTAGCTCGAAACAATTACATTCAACCGGATAAGATTCGGAATTGCAAAGAAAATAATTCTTGCCAAGGTTGAAATCAGGTTACCCGAACTGATGAAGCACTCTAATCCGCATTTATTTGAAATCTCATTGTTGTCAATATTGCTTATTTTGACACGCAGTAGTGCTGTATACATCAACGCCATATTAAATTTTCGCAAGGGTTGGTCAATTTTTGCAAAAGTTGAATCCTATAACGTAAAAGAAAAGACATAAAAACATATATACGGACCAACATATAATTTTCCTGTCCAAATGATGATAAAAGAAGTCTACTGATCTGCAGAATAAAACCTCCCCAATACAAAATAGTATACAAATCGGACCATACATTCAAAAGTTTTGTTATACACTATACAATCATAGAAAAAATAATATATACAAATTTCATAACCTTCATTGTTGGAAGTCGGTTAAAAAATTTATTAAGATACTTATAAGCATCTTGCGATAATGAAATTGCTTCTGAAGTGAAAGTGTGCAGTTCTGTAAGAAATCAACATGGATATCATCATGAAAAAAAAAAAAGTCACTGGCTATTGTTATTGAAATAAGATATGCAACGTTACGATTTTTTTTAAATGTGTAATATATGAAAATAATATTTTAAAAGAATATGTATGGTAGTCTATGAAAATTTTAAAAGAAATGACTTCTAGTAGCTTTAAATATGAAAATCCAAAGTTACAGCTAATAACGACAAGTATTTTTGACTTATGCTTAAAAAAATAACACCCACATTGCATTTTTTTATTAGAAAAGAATTTAAATGTTGAGATTAAAATATTACAGCTTTATAATTCCTAACTACTTCACTGAATGATTTCCCGTTTGATATCCAAAGATTGAAATTACCGAAAAATTCAAATATGATATAAAAATGGGATGTGCTTAATTAAAATTTCAATATTTGTTACAGTTTTAAAATTTGATATGTCCCCTAGGCTTAAATTTTTAACTTAAACTGAAAGAAACCATAATTCCCAATCGATGACTATTTTCGTATTTCTCTGGCACAAATCTGCGATTGAAAAAGAATGGGCTGGTCTCTCTCTTTTGTATACGAGCGTACATATCTCAAAACAAAATTTAATTGAAATGAAAGAAAAAAGGCACTACATAATTTTAATTGGAGCTTGATTACAATTATTGTTTTGGATAAATTCATTAATAGTAATTGTTTCTAATTGTATATATTTAGAAAACATATAATGTTACGCATACAATATGTAGAGAGATAGAGGTATTAAGGTGTACTCGTCCATATAGCTGTAAATTAAAAGAATGTCTCAATTCAGTTCTTTTTTTAATCATATATATATAATATTAATAATATCATATAATGCTATAAATATTTCTTACATAATTTGTAATGTTCATTGAATGTATTTTTGCAAAATTTCTTGCAAGAATGCAAAAAGTATGTAATTTAGAGCCAATATGTTAAATACTAACATAATATTGTATCTATCGATGGATGCATCCTTTTATAAGATGAAAAAAATGCATTTCTTTGATATGCAGATAGAAATAATACTTATTCCAATAGGGCAGACAAGTAACAGAAAAAATTATTCCTCGCCGGGTTTCGAGATGATTTAGTATCGTAGGGATAATTTATCAATAGTATGTGAAAGAAATAGTGGTTTCTCATTGTATATCTTGTTCGGATGTGAACACCTAAGACGGTAAAACTCTGAAAGACTCACTTGAGTGACAGTTTATGGAGATTAAGCTTTGGTGTAATTTTTTTTTCTGTGTAAAAGAGAATAAAACAGTTCATCATGACATATTATATTAACACAGACCGACCCCCCCCCCTCCTTCTCTAAAAAAATAATTACCTACTCTCCTAACATTTCTATCCTTAATTTGACGATAGTTAACGAAATAATTAAATGTTCGTTAATTTGATTGAATTAATTCATTAATTTGAATCATACATTTGATTAAATGTATTTATACATACATCACTAAGATATTCTGGTGAAGTTACGTAAATTCCGATATTTCTTTAATTGATCTGGAATTTTAGTCTTTAAACTCATTTTCTCAGTACTCGTATTTTCAATACATCAGCATGTTCAAAATGCTAAAACTTCAACACATAATTATCAATTTACTTGATTTTTTGTTTTACGTTCTTTATGGTGCGTTGTATGAAATTCATTATCAGATTTTCAATAAAAAAAAAGTATTTCTTTTCAAACAAATAATCATGTTAAATAAGTAGGAATTTTTAAATATGTCATATCTTTTTATTTACTTCTTCAACTATTTAACTTTTGGGAAATCTGTTTTAGGGCGCACTTATAAGAGGAAATTGAAAAATACATTGTTGCAAGCTTATAATTGTAGAAGTTTGGCTTTAAAATTTTCTTCTTGTTTTTATTAATTTTTTTAATTTTAATATAAGAATTGCATTTTTTCTTGCTTACGTGATTCGTTTATATTCAACGATTTAATAACATGTAAAAAAGTATTATAGAATACTGAAAAATAAACAGTTCAAGAGGTATATAGTTCTCTTAGTTCAACATGCACACTGTAAAAAAAAAAAAAAAAAAAAAAAAAAAAAAACGGACTAAAATACAGAAATACTACTGGCAATCTAGACGCTAGTAATATTTCCATATTTTAACGGAACTTTTTCCCGGTAAATTACAGAAAAATTTCCGTCAAATTCCAAAAAACGGAAAAATTTCTGTAATTTACCGGGAAAAAGTTCTGTTAAAATACGGAAATAGAACTGGCGTCTAGATAGCCAGTAGTATTTCCGTATTTTAGTCCTTTTTTTTTACAGTGCACGTTATCGTACAGTTTCACATGAAATGCTAGCTAAAGTTAGCCCAGTTAAAGCTAAAACAATACCTTTCAAAACTTTCATCAGTCAGGTTGTAACTTTGTAGTTTTGTATCTGTCCTGATCATATTTATCGTACAAAAACAAATAATTCATATTGTTATCTTTTTAAAACATTTTTTATAAATTGTGTATATTTTATCGCATTACATTTTTTACTTCCATTACATTTAAATTTCAATTCAAGAAACGTTCATGTTAGTACTTGTTTACTGAAAAAACACTTTTATATTTTCTGAATGTACCAGTTGCTAAAATAAACTAATCATATACAGGGTGGTTATAATTAAACTTCCCCTATAAACAGCATCCTACAGCGCAAACGGGTGAACGGAATGCAGCGAAATTTGGTATATAGACTATACACGAGATGCGCTCACGGAACTTCGAAAAAAAAATTTAGTTCCAAAATGTCCACCAGGGGGCGCTTTCCCGGAAAAAAACATTAAATTTAACACAATGAACGACCAAAACGGATCAGAAAATAGTCAATAAATGTTAATATTGTTTCTGGATTCTGTTTTGGTCGTTTATTATGTTAAATTTAATGTTTTTCCGGCAAAGGCGCCCTCTGGTGGACATTCTGGAACTAATTTTTTTTTTCGAAATTCCGTGAGCGCATCTCATCTATAGTTTATATACCAAATTTCATTGCATTCCGTTCACCCGTTTGCGCTGCAGCATGCTGTTTATAGGGGAAGTTTAATTATAACCACCCTGTATGTGTAACATCCCATATGCTATGTTAACACAATGATAATGGTAAGTGCTTTTTCAGAATATTCGATAGTGTGTGTTAATCTGTGAGTGGCATAAAATGACGTTTAGTTTGTATTTAACGATTTCTTGATTACTCCAAGCAAACATCTGTTAGTATAAATAGCAATTCAAAATTATGGCGAAAACATTCGAAAGGGTATAAGTTAAAATGATCGAAAATTATTTTAAATTGTATGCAGAAGTTCTGTGTACAGATTTCACTTATAATAAAGGTCAATATAAATATGAAACATTTTCTATCAATTAAGAAAGCGTCACAATTCAGTCGTCACAACAACCGGATGCTACCGAATGCATTATACTCTGTCTAGAACTCATTAGCACTTCTGTTCAATGTTCATTCGATTGACCGCAAACAATAGATGACTGTAAAAGATACGGTTCATGAAGAGGCAGTACATGTGAAAATCCATATGCTCACTTCGATCTTCTTATTAAAAAGTGTTTGCCAAGTACTTTTATAAATGAATGGCTAAATAAAAAGGTTTTATATTTTTACTTTCATTCAAATTTTCTTAGCAACAAAGTAAAAATTATTCCTTTGTCCATTAATTTCAATGAACACTAGAGCTTCATTTTATAATAATATATTTTAAATATAAATGACAAACGGAAATTACTAATGAGAATATAAATTTGTATATACACATTTTTCTGTAAACTACGGGAAGATATATATTTTGGATTGCTGTGTTTATAGTCGCAACTAAAATACTTCATGAGTCAGATAAGCAGATTCTAATCGAATGCGCTGGTGAATGGCTCTAAATTATTAACTGCGGATCGGGTTGACTGTAATTTATTCATTTTGGGATCGGCTGATGTTTCGTTTCTTGAGCATGAACACTAGAGCCTCATTTTATAATAATATAGTTTAAATATAAATGACAAACGGAAATTATTAATGATAATATAATTTTGTATATACACACTTTTCTGTAAACTACGGGAAGATATATATTTTGGATTTCTGTGTTTATAGTCGCAACTAAAATACTTCATGAGTCAGATAAGCCGATTCTAATCGAATGCGCTAGAGAATGGCTCTAAATTATTAGCTGTGGATCGGGTTGACTGTAATATATTCATTTTGGGATCGGCTGATGGTTCGTTTCTTGAGCATGAACACTAGAGCCTCATTTTATAATAATATATTTTAAATATAAATGACAAACGGAAATTATTAATGATAATATAATTTTGTATATACACACTTTTCTGTAAACTACGGGAAGATATATATTTTGGATTTCTGTGTTTATAGTCGCAACTAAATTACTTGACGAGTCAGATAAGCCGATTCTAATCGAATGCGCTAGAGAATGGCTCTAAATTATTAGCTGTGGATCGGGTCGACTGTAATATATTCATTTTGGGATCGGCTGATGGTTCGTTTCTTGAGAGTTGCTTACAAGTATGCTCAATTTTTCTAAAGAAAAGTGTGGAATATTGTTTCAAGTGATTGCGCACTATTTGTATGGTAATGAGCATATCCACGCACACGCACACACACACACACACACACACACACATATATATATATATATATATATATAACCATTATACTCAGTTCAAATTCATCAAATGAAGGGAATAATTATATTTAATAATATAAATAGAATAATTATTAAGTATATTATCGTAATAAAACTAAACATAATAAACTATTTTATATCCTAGTTAATGGAACCTAGAAGAAATTTATTAAAAGTTAAGATTGAAGAAATACATGTATTAAATGGAGATGAAGGAATTAACCAAATTGTAGAATCCGACAACCCTAGATATTATTTTAAGTAAAAAAGGAATGAATGTGAACAGTGCATTCATCTATTGATGATTTTTCAAGTTATGTATTATTTTAAATTAACAGGGAGGAAGTAAAATACTTCTAGTGCTGCCATCTAATGCATATAATATACTCATTTTTCCTCTGAAAAGGATATTAGAAACTTTATATTAGAGGTATGATTGTAGCCTATTTACTTATAATTGCTTTCTATTGTTAATTGCTTTTTTTATTTGATGTTCATGGTCGAGTTTCGGGATTTAATTTTTTTTTTCATGAAGTTCGGACCAAATGTAACTCATTCCGTTTAGGAATGTAGTAACACCCAGGAGTTTCGTAAGAAATATCGTAGGAAAATCGTATAATTTGAACTATCGTCTTCCTTCAAAATGTAAATTTAATTGTATTGTTCGATTAAACACCTTTAATTAATAAATTAGTAATAACGTGGAACTTTCAATATACATAAGATGAATTTAGTGATTAAAGGTTTTTTAACATCATTACAGCTTCATGTCTTGTGATTAAACTGATACTAAAATATTACACTTCAGATTTAAATTTTTGTATCTTACTAGAAGTTGAAGAAACACGCTTTCTGCGCTTGATCTAAATACGTAATAATAAGTGTGGTTTGTTACAAACGACTCTAAAAATGTAATGAAAAAAAAATAGACTCGGTATTCACGAAGTAAGCATTATTGTCATAAAAATACTATTAATTATTTTAAAAATTCTAGTTTGACTTTTACACCATACCCTTATAGATGACTTATAATTCACATACAATCAATAAGCTGAAAAAAAACTGCTTAGTATAGTACCCTGTTAAGATGAACGACGAGAGATTGGATTTTTTTAGACAGGTTTTACTGTTAGCAGGTATACTGTTCCTTATGATTCTGTTATAACGTTTTAGCCGCGATTACAAAATATTTCCGTTTAAAGCATGATTTTGTTCTACAAAAGTTTCAATTTAAATGATTTTACTGCAGTTTTTACACTGTAAAAAAAAATCTGTAAAGTTACTAAAATATTTCTAGGAAACTGGGATTCCAGGAACTTTTTATGTAACGGCAACAGCAAAAATTTCTGTAACAGCATCTGTTACAGGAATTTTTCTTGTTGCCGTTACATAAAAAGTTCCTGGAATCCCAGTTTCCTAGAAAAATTTTAGTAACTTTACAAATTTTTTTTTACAGTGTATGAGGTCCTAATTTTGATAGATGTATGACAATGAATTAAACTCTATGTTTTCAAACATTATGCGTTCATTAATGCATCGATTTGAATGAGGCCTATATTCAGCGAGGTCATGTCATTAGTTAAAATTCAAACTGCTTCCAAATTATGACAGTTATCGATACGCTCGGCTCTTGGATGTTCATAATTTTAAGAGGGATTCAATTTACGCGGGAAAGCATGTGTAACGGAAGTTAAATTGAGATAGTTTTTATAGGTTTCTAATGTGAAAAAATGATACTTTATATCCAATCTGAAATTAACAAACAGTATCGCAGAAGATTAAATAAAACATTTCATTTAAAATTAATCTGATCACTAGAACACGCATAGTAAAAATATTATTCATAGTCTCCATCACATAGACTTGTCTGGTAGACGGGTACTTCTGCTTGATAACGTTAGTTCTGAAACAATCAAGCAAGTGTTTAAAAATCGTAAAATGAATGTAGAAATCTGGAAAACCTTTAATTTTCACAAGCAATATATACATGCGCTGCCATCGAAATACTCAAGGCCAGAGAACATGAGTTGTGACGTCATCACTAATCGACAGATTTCTCACTTGTGTTGGAATTCACCCCAGAAAATTTTGAATAGAAATTTTCTTTTCTTTTATTTGTCGAATATCTATCATCTTATAAAGCAATAATAACTATTTAAACTTACTGGTGAGAATTTAGAATCCCCAAATAAAAATGCAGCCGGATGCGGAATGCCACAGTGTTGCCGCATCTGGTTGATGCCGCATCTGGTTGATTTTCTATTGGGGGATTCCAAATTCTCACCAGTAAGTTTAAATAGTTATTATTGTTTTATAAAATGAGAGATATTCCAGAATAAAATAAAAGAAAATTCCTATTCAAAATTTTCCGGTGCGAATTCCAACATTAGTGAAAAGTCGGTCGATTGGTGATGACGTCACAACTCGTGTCCTCTGGCCTTGAGTATCTCGATGGCAGCAATACAGGGTTTCCCCGAAGTCCTTGACACATTTTAAAATTCAATATAAATCGAGTAATTACCATAAAGGAGTGTGGTTTGGACTAAAATGCTTCTCATGATGAAAAGTTTTCTTCAAGCTAATGAAAATAATCAGCTCCAAAATTCGATCATAGATTGCGCCACTTGTCCATATGTTTGATTTAAAACATGCGTTTTTTTCTTATTTTCAAACTAGTTTTAGCGCTGTGACACAGAAATGACGACTCACAGCAGCTAATTGCATAAGTTGGACTTCGAAATCAAATCGAAAGTAATCTGAAAATCAGAAAATACACATGTTTGAAACCAAACCTAAGGACAAGAGGAGGCATTTATTCTCGAAGTTTGTAACTAATTTTTTCTATTCGCTTGAAGATTAAACTTTTTATCGTGAGAAGCATTTTAGTCCAAACCGACAATTACACTGTAAAAAAAAATCTGTAAAGTTACTGAAGTTTTTCTAGGAAACTGGGATTCCTAGAACTTTTTATGTAACGGCAACAACAAAAATTCCTGTAACAGCGTCTGTTA
Organism: Maratus speciosus; assembly: GCA_963932465.1. Classification (NCBI taxonomy): domain Eukaryota; kingdom Metazoa; phylum Arthropoda; class Arachnida; order Araneae; family Salticidae; genus Maratus; species Maratus speciosus. Next base: position 234,581,969 of record OZ010796.1, on the reverse strand, counting down.
CAGGATTTTTTCTTGTTGCCGTTACATAAAAAGTTCTAGGCATCCCAGTTTCCTAGAAAAACTTCAGTAAATTTACAGATTTTTTTTTACAGTGTACTTGATTTTATATTGAATTTTAAAATGTGTCAAGGACTTTTGGGATACCCAGTATTATTACTATTATTATCTTCTATTGATTTTAAAAGACATTTTCTTAAAACATCGGCTTTTTTAAAATGTTAAATAAAAAGCATTTATAAGCTGTACACAGTAAGTTTTTTTTTTTATGGCACTAAACCTTTTAAAGTTATGCAAGAGATGCACACATGAAAATTATTTCAACTTAGTTCATTTTACATTCATGCATTCCCTGTATCAAGTTAGTGCCCTGGTCCACAAAACCTCATAGTCGGGCTCTGTCATCACACGTTCGTTTTAAACCACATATACATTTACAAATATATAGAAGAACTATTAGAAATTAAAAAGCAATGGAAAGAATCAATTAGCATACAAGAGTCACTAATTAATTTTCTTTCCATTTTTATAAAATTCAAATTTCTTTTGATAATTTTATTTCTCCGATTGATATTTTAAATATTAGAAAAGCTTGTAGTGATTAATAAAATTAAATATTACCTATTTTCAGACAGTTAATTTTGAAATGCATAAGAAATATTAGGAAATAAAATTTTTTTAATTATTAGGCAATCATAAGCTTTAATCTCATAATATGAGTTCAGGAAAGCAAGATTTTGCTTTCTGATTACATAAACATGCTGCTACATAAAAATTCAACTTTATCTAGGAAGTTTCATTTCATTTGTTAAAACATTCACTTTTTTCAACGATTCCTTCTTCAAATCTTAAATCGCTGAGACGAATTAAAAAGAGAAAGAAAAAGAGAAAGAAAAGAAAAGAAAAAATAATAGTAAAAAGAGAAAGAAAAAAAATTACTTGCAGGTACAGATATAGTGTATAAAATAGAGGTCTTCTACCCGTGGCCTGCGTTCCACCAAGCTACAACTATTTTAAAGTAGATAAAATGCCTTGTTTAAGGACAGTGACTTTGTGACTAAATTAGACGAATATAATCTTTCGGAATTTGTAGCGGTTAACGACATTCTGGCAAAAATATTGAAGACACCTAGTATAACTTTTAAAAAATATCTCTAAAATTATAATTTTGAAATTTATATACAGGATGTTTGGAATAACTTTGACAGTTTGTAAATGGTATAAACGTATGGGTTTTTGTGAAAAACGCGATACTTTCTTCATATGTTTATGCCCATTGGTTTCAGATACACCCATTATGTTAAAAAGAACTGAAAAGGAACAGTGTAAGCCATGAAAATATTGGGAAAGAGTGTGTGTTATTTATGACGGCCGATTATCTGCACGAGGGATATAAGCCCGAGTGGGAATGCCCTTCGTAGGGGTCTTTACTAGGAAACCTAACCCGTATTTAAGCAGGGACATACAAGGTTCGAAGAAAACCACGAAAACTCCGAATCATTAGGCCGACGGGCGCGATTGCGTTTGAACCCAGCATCTCCCGTCTACCAGCTTCAAAAGCAGAACTTCTCGGCCACTGGTGGGGCAATATTGGAAAAGAATAACCTGTATCATGATGATTCGCATTGGTGGCATAATTATGCAACCAAGACAGCAACTCAAATCTTCTTAAACATAGCAAAAACGATACGAAGTGCAACGAAGAGTTAAAATGGCGATCAAGAAATTTTACGGCGATTTACACAAAATGTGATATCTCTGTGGTGTGAGAGGGGTCCTGATATCAACGTTTGTCCCTCTAATCCCCTTGATTGCAATACTATGTATAATTATGAGCATGGTGTGATCCAGCAAGTAACCAAACGCACCGCCTGTCTCACAAAGACCCAACTGATCGACAGAAACAGATCAGTTTTTGCCAGATTCATCTATCAGATTCCGCAACTACCTAGAATCTATTATGGTTGCTGAGTGTACCTTGACCAAACACTCTTTCCAGTGTTGTAATCTTTATGTCACGTATCCACATTTTAAAATTTATTTTCGCCTCAGATATTTCATGTTTTCCTCCATTATCTGTCAAAAGCATCCAACACTGTAAAAAAAATCTGTAAAGTTACTTTTTATGTAACGGCAACAACAAAAATTCATGTAACCGACACATTTTTTCGCCGAAAATAAAAAAAAAATCTGTAAGGTTACTAAGAAATTTTTAGGAAACTAAGATGCCTAGAACTTTTCATGTAACTGTAACCAGGGTTACAGATAAAACTCTAGTAAGATTACTGTAATTTTGGCAGATTCATTTGTAAAGTTACAGATTTCTGTAGCTTTACGGAAACTAGTTTTGTAGATTTGCAGCTTTTTTTTGTACAGTTACAGATGAAAGTTTAGTAAGCATGTAACTTTACATCTGTAGAACAACAGATTTTTTTTTACAGTGCAGATATTCTGTATTGCCACACATTGTCGGATTTAAACTCACAATATGAGTGCTGCGCACAAAAGTTTTGCTTCCTGATAAGATAAACAGTTGAAGAGCTGAGTGGAAGAACATATTAAGTAACAAAAATTACATTTGAAGAAATTTGATGTGAAAGTTTTTGTTGTCAATTTTAATGATTTATTTTCTGTTTGATACCATGTGTTTAAAATATTAACAGGTGTGGTACTAAACTCTATCAGAAAAAACTTATGCATATTTAATTTTTAAATATTAAAAAATATTAATATTATTTACATTGTATTAAGGACCACATCTGCTTATACTTGACATAATTGAAATAAAATTTTATTTTATACATATTAATGATTAATTAAGAGAAAGAAAGTGACATAACATTTTTTTTTTTAATTTTCATTTCAGATATGATAATGTTGCGAAAATGGAACGTCGGTACAAATTAACTACTTTTCTGCGATATGAAAATTTTTAAAGCATTTACTATGTATCGGCACATTTTATTTACTACACATAGTCAGCTACAATATCCATATCTTGAATTGCTGAATTTTATTTCATTCTTTAAGTGCATCTATGAACACAATTCGAAATTTATCGATAAAAATTTTCAAAACATTCCGTAATATTTCATTCATATTTCTAATTTTTTACAACTCGAATCTATTAACATTTTTTTTACTTGAAAATAAAAGTCATATATGTAATTTATGATAACAAATTTGTTGAAAAATGTATTCACAAAAAAATACAAAAACCACAAACATAATGTTGCGAACACGCAACGTTAGTCTTTCTATTTATAATTTTAATTTTATTCTTAAGGTATATCCCATTTGTAAATGTACTTAGATATACCAACTTCGTGAAGTTAGGCATATAAAGTGCCCTAAAATAAATATCCAGAGGCATACGTAATGCATTTAACAGCACTACAAATTGAATGATTATATTTACAGAGATACTGCATAAAATTTCGTTAAATGTGGCATACTACTTACTTATTCGCAGTACATTTCTCGGGGAATTTTGTATCTCATGGGGGAGGGGGAATTATTGAGTTCCTGATGAGAGATTTCACCTTCAAATTATTAATATATAGACATTTTAAGAATTTCCGGAAGAAAGGACATTTTGATGCGCTGGGGGTGGGTATATTCTACAGGAGCTTATATATTTTTTAAGGGGTCACAGGACATTTGAGTTTGTCGAAATGATGAAAAACATCGCCTTTTTGAAAGTACCAAATCACAAATAATATGCAATTAAAATCTTTTTCCTTTCTGACTAAAGTATATATTCTTAACAATTGTATCCAGAAAAATAAATTTTGTATATGCAAAATTAACATTTGAATTTTAAATTTAAAAAGTCATCTCACTAATGCGTGAATTAAAATCATTAAGTGCTGCGCGCATGATAAAATTCTAAATTATGCACACAGAAAACGATTTATGAATAGAATAACAACAGAACTAAGTCTAAAATAAAACCAAAATATATACAAAAAGTTTTCTTTAAAATTTAATTCTAGCACAGAATTTTTTAAAATCAATATCCAAAATATGTGATTTTTTCTGGTTTTAGCTTGTAGACTAAAAAGAAACGCATATTTAGTTAATATTTTAAAGCTGTAGATTACATAGTTTAAAAGTAATAGTGCGTGCAAAATCCAAATTTAATTTTCTGAGAAAACAAGTTTTAAAGTTTCAATATTTTCGGACCTTCAATTATATTCACCGTCTATAAATGATTATAACTCAAGAAATATTGCAGATTTTTGAATGGAGTTTGTTGCATATTGTTGACAACTTTAAAAAATCCAAAATAAAACAAACGTAAAAAAGCAATCTTTTGAAAATTTAAAGGTCCTGTGCCCATTTACATAGACCTAAATTCATCAAGTCTTAGGTTTCTTTAATAGAAGCTGATGAGTTTACTTGTAATTTTTGAGATACTCAGGTAAATTTAATAAATTTTTGTGTACAGATAGACAAAGTAAATAAATAAATTCTATTCAAATAATTAAATTAGCCTTCAGCAAATAAATAAATAGAAGGCTAAATTCATCTTTAAAAAGTTACTAAAAATTACAGTATGTGCAAATTACTTAAAAGATGAAAAATATATAAAAAGGTGTTAAAAACACTTTAATATCCTTAGTACTTTCAACTATACACATAGTGTTCGTCAGAGAATACAAAAATACAAGCGTCTTATTTTCAAATTTCACGTAGTTGGTGACGAAAGGAGTGAAAGTGAAAGTCAATTTTTAGATTCGGAAAACATTGGGAAAATAAAAATAAAAATATGGATGTAGAGGGAAGCGGAATATTACGTGTTTTATGATTCTTTAAGCAAACTCAGCCAAATTCTGGTAATGTTGTAGGATAAAACGTCATTAGAAACAGTATTTTCTTTGGTAATAATTCCTATTGATTCACGGATAATTAAATCATGGTAATTCTTTAAATCCGTGAATCAATAGAAATTATTACTAAAGAAAATACTGTTTGTAATGACGTTTTATCCTGCAACATACCCAGAATTTGGCTGAGTTTGCTTAAAAAATCATAAAACGCGTAATATTCCACTTCCCTCTATATTTATTTTTTCATTTCCCAATGTTTTCCGGATCTGAAAATTGACTTTCACTTTCACTCCTTTCCACACCGACTACGTGAAATTTGAAAGTACGTCGCTTGTATTTTTGTATTCTCTGGCGAAGAATATGTGTATAGTTCAAAGTACTGAGGGTATTAAAGTAATTTAACACCTTTATATATATTTTTTCATCTTTTATGTTATTCGGACATAATGTAATTTTTAGTTTAAATTAGCCTTTTGAAATTGATAACAGCAAAATTCAGGAATTAAGAAATCTAAATTTCTCCTCCTCCCCCCCCCCCCCATACGCTAAAAGTTTGACTGTATTTTCATGCTTTTCTTTGTATGTTTTCTTTGTCGAAAGGATGGATGTCCGTCATATAGATTTTTGACACGAAAAAAGATTTAAGAAAAGCAATATTTTTATCTAATATTGGGGCTTTCTTTATATTTAAGTCCTACAAACATAACTATGTGAGTCTTTCAAAAATGCTTGATTTTGCGCATTATTTCCCATTTTTTATATGAGCGCAGTGATGAAAGATTTTTTTCCTTTAAATATGCTTAGAAGGACATCACGAAGCATAATAAATAAAAAAATAAAATACTTTAATACTACGCTGGAAATGGAAAACACAACAATTAGCAAGTTATAACTTATTCATTCGAAACGTCAAGCTGCCCATCGTTCTTTCTGTTTTTCCAGCTGGAAATAGAATTCAAGTGAGTTTGTCGATAATAATACCTGGTGAATAATTGTAATAATGAATTCCAAAAGTTATTAGTATATACTATACAGCTATTTGCATAATATTTACGTTAGTTATATCCGTAATTGATGCAAAAAGATAATTATTGAAAAAGTAAATAAGAAATTTTTTGTGCTTTGTTGTGGGAAAAGGGTGAAATCAGTAATTGCTAGATGTGTGACAAATCCTTATGCTGTTCTGTATCTGATTAATAAATAAATTGATAATCTGCATACAGTTTCAACAAATCTTCGAAAGTTTTTAAATTAGAATCGCCACCAGGCTACAAAAAGATGTTTGGATAAAGTATAACAACTGTTGTTCTCCATTAATTTCTTCTTCGTATTATAAATGAAAGGTAGAAGCACATGTAGTAAAGAATTGTTCGATGTTAGTTTCAATTTTATGATCGTTAGGGCACTAGAGAGATTTCGACGATGTGAAACCACATAATACTGATTACGGAGATTACATTATAGATGCTACCACCTCCAATTGATCAGAAAGCCATAAAACATAAAGAGGAGCCTGATAAAGCTAGATTTTATGTTGTTGGATTTTTCTTTTACAACATATAGATAAAATTAAATAAATGTTTAAGAACATCCTTTTGCTATGCACAAATCTCTTGGTATTTTGCATCACAGTTATTATTTTAAACAAAATAAGTCAAATTGATTTATATGTTTCGTTTTTTGAGGTGTTTTTTCACATATACACACGTCAAACGACACGTTTGGGCCAAAAATCTGCCTTATGGGCCCTTATGTTTAACCCTTTGAGGGGCAAGCAGTAATGTCTCTGTAATATTGAATTCTCACCGGGATAATCGAAAAATTTTATTTTAAAGTAAGGAAAAGCAATTTTTCAATATTTCTCCCCCAAAGTTAAAAATATAAAAATTAGTTAAACGTTTCTGGTGCGAATCTTGTTTAAATTAGATGGGATATAATATATCCCACCGCCCTTCAATGCGTTAAATAAAATTTTCACGCAATCTCTTACTCCAAATAAAAAAGAAAAAAAAATGAATTTAAATGAAAGAATAATAGAGAAACAAAAGAAAAGTCATCATCTGAAATTAGAGACATTGTTAATATTTTCAAGAAACATTTTAAAACTATTATTTTTTATCGACTTTCAAAGAAGGAGATAACAGAATTTATTTGCATATGTGGTTTTTTTTTATGTTTATCCCCGCCTAACCGCTAAACGGATGCACCGATTTTATTTTAATTTTTGTTGGAAAAATCTCAGTCTGCAGATGGTTCCGTTTGAATACTATGACTATCTAATATTAGTGTATTTGTCTGCCTGCTTGGTTTCTTTTTTTTTGTTAAGCTTTATCATTCGTCAAAATTGAGCAATTATTACGAAATTCCATATGATGTTAAGTATACAGTAGTATTTTACTTTTTTAAATAGTTTTTGTATCGTGTATACTTTTTATACAGGGACAAATCAAACATATTAATGCAACATCGCCTTCTTTAAACCAAAATGAGAGATATTTTCAACAAAAGGAATTAAATTGGAAGTGAATTAGAACCCTGCATTAGGTCGGTAATGGATATTTTTAACGCAACCCAAACAGAAGTTTGGGTTGGGTTGGTTCAGCGCTATATTTTTCGTTGAGGGTCGGGTTCGGGTCGGATAGACTCTAATTGTTTCTGGTTCAATTAGATTTTGTGTCTTGTGGGTCGGGTTGTTTATCAAAAGAACGTCCAGAACGTTGTCTCAAATTCAAAAACTATATATACTATCATAAAAGAGTATATACATGTTCAGGTTTCTACGTATAGATTAAAACTGTTACTAGAGCTGTAATTATAGTGTATTTTTCCATATTTTCATTACATATAATATCGATTTTAAGATAAAATGCGTTAGGTTTAGGTCGGATTTTGGGTCAAATGAAAAAAGTTTGGAATTTAGATAGTACTTCGGGTTTACTTTAAATAGAATGTTCGTTTTGGGTTATGGTACCATGCAGGACTCCAACTTGGATAACAAAAAATTGTTGTTAAAGATCGATACATATGATATCGATTTTAAGCTAAAATGCGTTAGGTTTGGGTCGGATTTTGGGTCAGATGAAAAAAGTTTGGAATTTAGATAGTACTTCGGGTTTACTTTAAATAGAATTTTCGTTTTGGGTTATGGTACCATGCAGGACTCCAACTTGGATAACAAAAAATTGTTGTTACTAAAATGCGAAAATAAGAAACAATCCTTTTAAGCAGGATCTTTTTTTTAATCGTAACACTTACTTGTTATATATATATATATATATATATATATATATTATACACATTCCTAGATTTTAATCACATAGAATGAGTACTGTAACCAAAAATGTCGTCTTATAATAAGATAAGCCGGTTTGTCTAGGGATGGATTTTGTTTTTTGAGGGTCGAGTTTTATAACCCTTTATTACAAAATAAAGTCTACAGTGTTGTTTTAAATAAAAAAAAAAAGACTATGTACACTATATTGCCAAAGGACACAGGATGTTTTCGGTTGTAAACGTTTTTTAGAACATCGATAGAAATACTTGAGATTTTAGGAATGTAAGGAACTTGTTCGACGTCACATTTTTCAGCGAAGGTTTGATCACTATAGAACAAACAGGTGACCAAAGAATTGAATAAAAACAGTCGTATTTATGATCACCCTATAAAAGAAAATGCTCGAAATTTTCTGTAGCTCTCAGTGCATGCTTATATGTGCTTTGTACAACAGTTGTGTAAAAATAGCACATGTATTCATAGAGGTATAAAGGTTTGATTAAAAAATTGAAGAACTTTTCCGTATGTTTTTGTTTATGGAATGTAGGGTATTCAACCAAATTTGACACTACTTTCCGGACATTTGACAAAGTGAACAAGAAAAAACATACTGCATTTGGAATATAAATATATTAAATATAATAATTATATGTTAATTTATATACCATGCTACCAGACATTAATACTACTGTGGAGAGCAACTTCAGCACAGACTCTTCGTTATATGTTATATTTGGTTATGAAAAAGACACACTGTTTTTCTTTAAAAATTGGTACGTAATTGGTATCGGTATGTAATATAACTTTTAAGTGACTGTTTAAAAAAAGAGGTAACGCAATATTTTTCATGATTTTTTATAATGTAAATTCTTTCAGACAATATAGAAGATTTTTTAAAAAAAATAATGCGTCCTTTTAATAATAAAAAATAACATATAACGAAGGTTCTGTACTGATGTTGCTTTCCACAATAATAATAATGTCTGATAGCATGGTATATCAATTCACGTATAACTGTAATACAGGAAATTAAAAAAAGCAGAGTTTTCTGCTAGTAAACTACCTAAAATATATTAAATATTTGATGAAATATGATAATTTGTACAAAATAATTTTAACTTCGCATGTGCGAACTTTAAAAAAACTTTTTTGCATAATTTAATAGTCAATTATATAGCACAACTCATCGAAAATGGCAGCCAAATGTCATGAAAATTTAGAAACATATCGGCCATATACTGAACTGAATTGCAGTTTCCTTTCTAAAAGTGGGTGGACGAAAAGAGATTTTCCTCAAATTGTAATATTAATTAATTTTGTTTTCATTGATGTTTTAGTTCTCTGGGAAGAATAACCATAACGAGTCCATTTCAACGACAACAACAAAAGAAATATCAACGTTGGTGTATCTGTCGAAAGAGAAATATTAAGTCGTTTGCACAATCGATAGAAAATTACGACTGTAAATTTAAATAAACTACGGGGGGGTTCAGGTGGGCTCTGCCTCCCTGAAGAAATGCACTTTTCTATCTAAAAATTTGCCAGCATAAGCAGCTCATCTGAATTCCATTGCATAACAACGAGTTCAATTTCTGAAACTTTTCGAAGTATTTTTTATTCTTATAAATATTTATGTAATTTGAAAAAAAATTAAATTGCGATTTGTTTGAAGTTGAATATTACGTAAAGTATATTAAAAAGAAAAAGTTGAAAATCTGACGTTTTGGCTCCTGATTTGAAGATTTACTAGTTAGTCATTTGTCGAAGAGCACTTGCATAGTCCCTTACCCCTTCATAGATTTTTTCTTAACTTAGCCTTATCTTAACAACTCAACTCCTATTACTCATATCTCGTAATTCCAAATTACATTAATAGCTTAATTATCACATCTCACAGTCTTAGAGTTAATTTATGAGTAGCGATTACTACTCTTTCCTAATAGTAATTTCAGCAAATTTCTTAAATTAGGTTCCTTACTCAGGTACCAGTCCAAATTTTTGACCAAGCACTACAGTAATCTTAATTAAGCGTTTGTCAAAATGCACTTGCATCTAAAATTCCCCCTCCCCCTCAAATTGCCTTCTGTATTTTTCTCTTATGTGAGTCCACATTCTCTGAACTAACATATCTCAATATAGGTTGAATAACAGAGTTTCGTTCGGATATAGTTTTGTTTAGAACGGAGTGTGCCCCCCTCTTCCCAGGCGATGGAAAGTGAAACAGATTTTGGATTTAAGGCATATTTAAGATTATTATCATGGGCCCGGCCAACGCCGGGAAGATCAGCTAGTTTACAATATTTCTCAAATATATATATTCTAATTCTACGCTTCTTCGTCATGTGTCCTAAAAGTGGCATTAAATTTGGATGAAAATCCTGCATGCTATAAATAAAAAACATGTGAAAATTTCTTTAATTTCTTTAAATAAACTTTTATATCTCCATGAATATATGGGCGATTTTTATGCAAATTAAAACAAATGTTGAACAGTTTTTCACATAGTTATGTTACACAGCTACAATTTACTTCGAGAATTGTAATCTACAGTGTGACCACAATCATTTTTTTTTCAACTTGTTGTTGCTCCCCTATTTGCGCTTGTGACTACACATTCGCTGAAACGTATTGGGTACACTGTAGAAAAAAAAAAAAAAAAAAAAAAAAAAAAAAAAAAAAAAACTGTAATTTTTACAGAAAAGAATTGTATTTTTTACAGAAAAAACTGTTTTGAAGGAAAACAGTTTTTATCTGTAAAATAAACTGAATTTCGTAATACTTGCAGAAAAAATCTGTACTTTTTACAGAAAAAAACTGTTTTAATGGAAAAATACCGTTTTTTCTGTAAATTAAACGGTTTTTCACTGGCGCCAAAATTGACACTTTTTCCTGTCAATTTAACAGATTTTTTTTTTTTTACAGTGTAGCGCATTTTCTTTCCATCACTGAAGATGAGTTCCTATAATAATCCACCAAATTTAGATATTTGACTAAAATCGAAATTATCCGGTGGCTTTTGTTCACATTATGTAAATGATTTAAGATGAGTGTATACACGTTCATTTTTCTTCATAAAGGATAAAACTTCCTATGTATGTTATTCTCCTGTAACTTAAAATAACATAACTTTATCCAATTTATAATTATTTTAACTTAGATATTCCCCGTCATGAAGTCGGACTTATATGGTAAAACGCCACGAAATCTGTATCCGGAGGGCAGACGTAATGCACTTCACAGCGCTACAGATTTAATTACTCCGTCCTCTGCGGTATTGCATTAGAAAATTCGTTAAGTGTGGCATACTAGATGCTTGTACTTCTTTAATGGAGGCAGATGATGTTAACTTGAAATTTTTGAGATGCCCATGTAAATTCAGTGATACATTTATGTGTACAGATTTTCGAAATAAATAAATAAATAAACAAATCTCACTCATTTAAATGCATTATGAATTATCCTTTATAATTTAATAACAGCAGAATTAAGGAATTGAGAAACGACAGTAAAGTTTCTTCCAATTCGTTACATGTTCGACTGATATTGTATATTTTCTTAGTACAATTTCCATGTCAAAAGTTTAAAAATATTTTCTAGCTGTTTCCGATCCCAAATAAATTAATAAAAAAAGAAAAAAAAAAAGAAAAAAAAATCCAAGTTTAGAAATTATGTCTAAATTGAAAAAATATATTTTGAAAACGACCTTTTTTTTATCTCATATTTTACATTCATTCCTGGATTTTAATATCATAATATAATTACAGTAAACAAAACATTCGTTTTATGATAATATAAATAGTTATTCTGCTGCTGCTTAAAATGACATAACTTTATCAAAATATTTTTTGCCTTATATATACTAGTTTATTGATTGAAGTCCCACAAGAATGGCTGATAATGTGTCCTTAATCCGTATCTGGAGGGCACATGTAAAACACTTAACGGTACTATGAATTGAATTACTTTGTCCTCAGAGATGCTGCATACAAAAATTCATTATTTGAGTCCTGCACATTTGCGCTTATTATACGGAGGCGGTGGATGATTACTTTTAAATTTTATTATATTTACATAAACCAAAATATAAATGAATGTTTACAGATTCCTCAGATAAATAATTAAGCAAATTACATTCAAATAGGTGACTTATCCTTTTTAATCTCACAATAGCGGATTTCTGATATCATGAAACGAAAGTAATTTTTTTCAATTCTTTAAAATTTTCGTTAAAATTCTGATGCAATTCCAGTGTTGGATCTTCTCTGCCGATGAAGGACCTTGTAATCTGTATCCGGAGGACACATGTAAAACACTTAACAGTACTATCAATTGAATTACTTTGTCCTCAGAGATGCTGCATACAAAAATTCACTATTTGAGTCCTGCACGTGGTTTGCGCTTATTAAACGGAGGCGGTGGATGATTACTTGTAAATTTTATTATATTTACATAAACCAAAATATAAATGAATGTTTACAGATTTCTCAAATAAATAATTAAACAAATTACATTCAAATAGGTGACTTATCCTTTTTAATCACATAATAGCGGAATTCTGATATTATGAAACAAAAGTAATTTTTTTTCAATTCGTTAAAATTTTCGTTAAAATTCTGATGCAATTCCTGTGTTGGATCTTCTCTGCCAATAAAGGACCTTGAAATCTGTATCCGGAGGGTACATGTTTGTTTTTCCGTGGATATTTCTCTTTAGTTAATTTGTTCTTTGTACCTTGTCTCGAAAATTAAAGCCAATTTTCTGAAATACCGCGCCCCCCCCCCCCCCCAAAAAAAAAAACCCTCAAGAATCAAATGATAAACAAAATAAGAAAGAAACGAAATATGACCCACTGTTACAGTATATCCGAATTTTAAAGAAACATTTTGTAAAAGAACAGTTTTTAATTTATATATTACACGTATTCCTGAATTTGTATCTCTCAAACAAAAAACTCGCTTTTTTATTGACAAACAGCTATCCTGCTGCTACTTAGATTGAAATAACTTTGTCCTGTTTATAATTATTTTGCCTTGCATATACTATTTTATGAAGTCGAGCATATCCGATAAAGCACCATAAAATCTGTATCCGGAAGGCATACGTAATGCACTTATCTACACTACAAATTGAATTACTCCGTCCTAACACATGCTGCATAAGAAAATTTATTTTGTGTAGCATGCTCAACGTTTGAGCTTCTTTAATCGAGGTAGATGAAGCTTACTTATATTTTTTATGAAACTGATATAAACTGAAATATAAATTTACGTGTACCTATGCTAAAAAAATTACATTCTATTATATGAATTATTCTCTCTTATAGGATAATAATATAATTAGAGGATTTTTATGTACAATTTCAAAAATGATATACTGTCGAAAAAGAAAATTTCATTGTACTTTGTTATGAATTTATCAATGAGTATCAAAAGTATTAAGTAGTGCTAACTGAAATATTCAATATGAGTTTAAATAAATAAATTTTAAAAATAAAAGAAAGCTTCATAACTAGCTAATTCGGATAATATTATTAATTAGTTGTTCATTTTTATTAGCATTTTCCAACATACTTGAAAAATGTTTATCAATTCGATTTGTCTGTTTGTCTGTCCGTGCTTTTACTCTAATAAATATACTCTGATTGCCATACCATTTGTATAGGTTATTGAAGTTTACAGTATAATGTGTGCTATTGCATATGAAATAGGATGCATTTATAGTTCGTCTAAAGGGAAACACAAAATAATTCGTTACGTTATGGTCTAAGAGGAAAAATCGTTTACGATGCATTCTACTGATGTTACAATATTTAAAGCACCATAAGATTTATATGGATAACTTAGGTGGACTATATCATACTTCCTAGAGACTGTAGGATAAGTAGTAATTAGAGTGCGTTTACAAGTAGGCACAAAATCATTCCATTACATTATGATCGATGGGGGAAAATCGTTTGTAATGCATTTTAATGATGATATGATACTTAAAAATTACTGAAATAAAAAAAAAATCATTAAGATACGCTACAACATGTTTTTATAGATTATGGTGTGTTTAGCATTTATTGTTCATCTACAAAGACACACCAAGTAATACGATAACAGGACGGACTATAATCGATTTCATTGGAGGAAAAAATTAAATTTCCTTATAATATTCCGTTATAATAAGAAAAACTTGAACTTACGCTGTCAAAATTTAATAATTAAAAACTTTTATGATACTCATCAGCGTACATATAAATAAAAACTATATTAAAAACACATTAAAAATTAATCCCAACGTTTCATGCTCTTTCTAATGAGCTATCATCAGGGGAGAGAGTTCTTGACCTCCACGAAGCAAAGTTCCAAACAGCACAGTCACTTTCACAACATCAAAACTGAAAATATTACGGTAACTGATCATTAAACATCCAAAATCAATACTGTATCGGATATGGCGCCATTTGTTGGTAGGCTAAAACACTATAATCAAAAAATAGGAAAATCCGAAAAAAAAACATTACGAATGTACACGAATGTTACAAATGTTGGTTGAATATTTTAAAAGAAGTACATTCGTAATGTTTTTTTTTTCGGATTTTCCTATTTTTTGATTATACTCTTTTAGCCTACCAACAGATGGCGCCATATCCGATCCAGTATTGATTTTGGATGTTTAACGATCAGTTACCGTAATGTTTTCAGTTTTGATGTTGTGAAAGTGACTGTGCTGTTTGGAACTTTGCTTCGTGGAGGTCAAGAACTCTCTCTCCTGATGATGGCTCATTAGAAAGAGCATGAAACGTTGGGATTAATTTGTAATGTGTTTTTAATATAGTTTTTATTTATATGTAGGGTGATGAGTATCATAGGAGTTTTTAATTATTATTCCGTTATAGTAAGAAAGTTTTTTTATGATCTGTGCCTGATGCTTTATTTTTATTTCTTGTTTTACTAGATGTACAATGCCTGCTTTTGGTGCATCGATAAAATCTGCAGATGAGTTAAAAAGAGAGGTCGATAAGCATTAATTTTCGGATCCCTTTTATGGTCAACATTTAGTAACATTCTTTGATTTTTATAAAATAATTTAGAATCCGTGGTTTTAGCCCCTGTGACAGATGTTTGTTTGAAGATTATTAAATTGCGCCATACATTATTAGAAACAAAAATTTAGTTAGCAAATTTTAATATAATAGACCTACTTTTTATACAAGTTTGAATTTTTCCGATATGAAGCTCTCATAACAACATCTCAGTTTCATCATATGCTTTTTAAAATTTTACACATTATGATGTAATTATTATGATGTAATAATAATGTAAACATTATGATGGTGTTATGAGCTCTTCATATGGAAAAAAAAAAGAAATTGGTATAAAAATGTTGAAATACATTTAAAAGTTTTTTAATTGTTTATTAAATGTTTCTATATTTGTTATTATTGATATTAAACATTTCTAAATTTATTATTATTTTTTAAATGTTTCACTACATGTTATTTTTTTTTATTAAATGTTTCTGATCTTGTATAACACACTTAGCCCCTTCAGGACGAGCGGCAATTACAGAATTTTTAATCTTTTATCAATGGTTTATGCAAACAAATAATTTTAGCTAACTGAATCGAGAATATTCCCTGATTAAAAAAGGCAAAATTTACAGTAAAATATAACTGGTGGGAATAATCAAGTATTCTGATCAATTTGAACGTCACGTATACGTTTCGCTCGTCCCCAAGGAGTTAAGCAACATTCTACTAAGATGCAATCAGAGAGGCAGCCAACATGGATATTAACCCATTAACGCCCAAATTATTATCTTCGTTTAAATGTAAATTTTGGATTTCCCACCACTTTTAAAAGAAAAGTAATTTTCATCCTATTTTATCAAGGAATTTGTCTCGTCAAAGAAAGTATATATTTATTTTCATATTTACTGGTATGAAAAGCGGTTTCTTGCCATTAAGTCTAGCGTCCTCAAATGATGACACTGGGCGTTAATGGGTTAAATTACATTAAAACAGTCAAAATATTTATGGAAAAATTTAAAAAAAAATGGCATCAGAGGTCAGAAAATTAACACCTCCCTTTTCCTTTCACGTTGATTTCTTCAGAAATCGGTCTTCAGCAATCACTTCGTTTATTTGTCTATACCTATCTAGGTATATCTATCTATATCTTCCTCTCTCTCAGTCTCTGTATATACAGGGTGGTCATAAAAAAAGTTTGCCGATATCTTGATCACTTGCGGGCGATCCATTCAACCGATCGAAATGAGATTTCACATATATTAGGTCGTTCGAAAAGTCGTGTCCGTTTGGGAAAACCAATTCTTGCCGGTTGTTATTAGACATTAGATATCGGAATCGATGTCTAATAATTAAATGATGCAATTTTCCGGTACGAATTGATTTTCCCAAACAGACACGACTTTCCGGACGACCCAATAGTTATTGAGAGGTATTAGCGGATTCTGTGCACGGCAACAAATTGGAGCTCACGGTTAACGTTATAGGTACAGAAATTTGAAATTTTCGAATGGCAACGGCTATTTTTCCCGCCGCAAAATGCTCAGCGCATGCGAAAACCCCAAAGAGCGTTCGAACGGTACGTGTATCACAAAAAACGGATGCACAATAAACACGATCGTGGAGCACGGATGAAATTTGCATATGACAGAGGCAAGACACAAATTTGGATTACACATTTTCCACATGGCTGCCATCACAGGCAATTGCGTGTTACATGCGGGAGACTGTGGACATTACAGCCGAAAGTAACATAGCATGAAGGATGTTTGCAATCTCATGTTCGATACAGTCTTTCAAATCCGGCAATGTTTGCAGATTACACATGTACACACTAGATTTGAGATATCCCCAGAACCAGAAATCGATAGGAATTAGGTAGGGGGATCGCGGAAGCCATGGAAATGGAAAAAGGCATGAGATTCTGCGATAAACAAAATACTGTTCGTGGACCCTGCGAACTGACTTCACTATTTGTGGAGGTGCACCAAACGATCCAAACGATGTCATTCAGTGCATTTCGCTGCAGCAATTCTGGTAAGACGTAATTTTGGAGCATGGCTGTATAGTGAGAGCCTGTAACAGAACACGTTACAAACCCTGTTTGTGTCGCTTCCTCAAAAAGTACAGGCCGAGAACAATTCTGCCTAAATACCGCACCACACAGTAACTTTGGCGTCGTATAAAAGTACTAGTGCCACAGCGTGCGGATTCGTATTCTTCTCAGTGCACACAACTTTTGATGTTGACGTTGCCAGTTAAGCCTCGTTCGTCCATAACATGCGAAGAGGCCAGTCGTTACCGCCATCATATCGGATAAGAAATTCATTTGCAAAGTCCATGAAAGTCCACGTTGTTGACGACTCTCCGCGTCCAACATCCGAACGCGCTGAGACCGGTGTGGAAACATGCGGATTACAGTGGGCATTAGTTTTAGGACCGTTGTTTTTTATATATCCAATACACGAGCTGCATGTCTTGCAGTTTGCATGTGGTCTGAATTCATTATGTGATGCACTTCCATAACAGTGTCCCCAGGAATACTTAGACGTCCGGATCGCGGTCGATTACAGGTGCAGCCAGTTTCTTCGAATTTCTTTACTAAATCGAGCAGAATTGTGGGGTACATGGGCGACGTATTTGGTGATGGTTTCGACGGTAAACACGCAAGGTTTCCGCGGCATACATCCCATTTTAATAATCCAGTTTTACCAATTCACCACGAACTTTTGCTGGCAGAGAACCAACATCTCCGCTTTTTTTTCCGTATTCTAAGCTGGATGACAAACGGCGTTCTGTGATTGGTGTTTTTCCTCTGTCATATGCCACTGCTCATATTTTACTTTGCCGTTTGCAGAGCTGTTTTTCGTGCGTGCATGACACGTCCGTTTTATATGATACACGTACCGTACCATCGCTCTTTAGAGTTTTCGCATGTGCTGAGTGATTTGCGACGGGAGAAAATGGACGTTGCCATTCGAAATTTTCGAGTTTCTGTACCTATAAACGTAACTGTAAGCGCCACTTTGTTGCCTGTCACAGAATCTCGAACTCATACATCTGAGTAACTATATCTGAAATCTCATCTTGATCGGTTGAACGTACCGGCCACTAGAGGTCCATATATCAGCAAAGTTTTTTATGACCACCCTGTATATATGCACTATATGGCCATTAATCAAATGACACTTTCAATTTTAGACATTTCGTCAAATATTTAAAGATATATTTGTCGGATTTTTCTGGAACGTCAGGATTATGAAAAATATATTGGACTTAATATTTATCAACGGTGATTTAATCAAAGGGACAACTAGGGGCCAACAAAATCAAAAAATTAAAAATGGCTTTTTTTAAGAGTTGTTCCATGCAGTTGACTATAAAATCATGAATAAAAATATTTTTTATCGTGCGCGCGTGCGCAGTTAAATAATATTTCGTTCCACGCTTAGATATCATCAAATATTTAATATATTTACATTACAATTACACCATATTATTTCTACTACATTTAAAAAAATTTTCTGAAACTGGCGTTAAATTTGGTAAAACATCTTGCTTGATATAAACAAAAAACATGCAAGTATTATTTTAACTTAAAAAAATCCATATATCGCCATGGATATATGTTCTATTCTTCCACAAATAAATACGTATATTGTAGAATATCCATATATTCGTGAGCTATAGCGATAGATCTTTTCGTGCATTTTATTTTACAGGTGATCCCAAACAGTATTATAATTCTTTGATTTTTTTTGGCCCCCTAATTTTCTTTCTGATCTAATCGCCATTGATAAATATGAAATCGAACATATTCTTTATAATCCTGAAGTTCCAGAAAAATCCGACAGATATATCATTAAATATTCCACAAAATGTCTAAAATTGAAAGTGTCCGATGATTAATGGCCATATAGTGTACAATACACTATTTGTCATCATGATAATGTCGGAAAAATTGAACTATTTCGAAACTAAATGGTACAGTTTATTGATATTGACAATATCTTTGATGAGTGCATTAATCAAGTATACTATATGTCGTTTATAGAGACACTGAAATGCAAGACATGCAAAATTTGTCATCAGAATTACGTCAAAAATACTGAACAGTAGGGTGGATCGAAAACTCGAAATGTGGATAATCGAATCGGCGCGAGCTGCAGAAGTTGTCTTTTATATATTAATTTACATGTGTATTTTTATTAAAATCCATTTATATCTTCCGGTGCCCCAAGCCCCCTAAAAATAGATAAAAATTGAAATTTTTATGAAAATGTACATTTTTTTTTTGTCGTTTGTCCAAATTTTTTTAATTGCTTTTGGCGCGCGGTGCGAAAGTTGTGTTTTATGCAGTTTATCATAATTTTTTTTTATTGAAATCCATTCATATTTTCCGGTGCCCCAAGCACCTCAAATGTAGTTAAAAATTGAAAAAAATTATGAAAATTTACATGTATATTTTTCTTTTTTTTTTTCTCTTTTTTCTTTTACTACTTTTGGCACAGAGTGCAAAAGCTGTCTTTTAAGCATACTAACATACATGAAAAAATTTTCAACTTCGATAAATTTCTTCCGGTGTCCCAATACACTGAAATATTTGTCGAAAGTCGATTTTTATGCAAATTTTGAACTAAAAAACGTAAGTAAAAATAAGATTTAAAGAATCATTTGTATAGCGTAAAAAATACTCTCTATAAAAGATCAAAAAGTATTTATCGTTTATTATTAAATGTATAAAATTATTTTTTTTATACTATATAGAAAAGGCCACACAAAAGTGCAAGTGATGAAAGGCACACAGTTCTACACAAAAACCACAATGGAGGAACATTATACTGTTGTAGAGGAACATTTCTCTCATTATATTGGACACGTTTCAGTTGCAACAGGAGAAGCTAAAGCGATAAAAAAAGCAATAATAATTTTTTTAACAAATAACATACAATTATATGGGCTTACAGTAATCGGATCCGACGAAACAAATGCAAATATCGGGTACAAAGAATGATTTATTTGCCTGTTGGAGCTGAACTCAACAGACTCTTGCAGTAGCCATTTGTTTGCTTCACACAAAGGCCTTTAAGACATTTACTAAATTCTTTACATTGTGCAAAAATTGCTTCTAAAGCCTTTTGTGAGCCAATTAGTACAGCAATCAAAACTTGCGAGGAGCTACCTGTAGTTTCCTTTTCTTCAATAAGTGTGGAGAATATGCCAGATAACATAGATAGAATGGTTTTCACAAATGATCAGCAATATTTATATAATATTTGCATAGTAATATTGCCAGGTGAATGTGGTTCTGATCTGACATTAAAAAAACCTGGTCCAGTTGTTCATTCAAGATTGCTGGCAACTGCAGGTAGAATTTTAAGGTTGTATGTTGCCACAGAAAATCCATTTGAGAATCTCTATTCATACAACATATATTATGGAGATATATTCCCCTGTATTGTTCAGTGTCAAAATAAAGCCCTTTATAACAAAAGGAGCGCGGCATATTTGGAAACTTATCACGTTTTCTAGATATTTTGAATCCAATCTAAGAAAGATAGTAAACGCTGTTGTTCAAAGATATAGCTTCTTTTGTCATCCTGAAAATTTGTTATTGTCAATGTTGTCAGATAACAGAGACAATGTCAGGTCTTCAGCAATACAAAAGCTACTTTGTGCTGGAAATGAAAATAGATGAACACCAGAAATAAGGATTTTCCAAGTACAAAAAATACCACTTCAAAGCAAAGGATTATTATGGAATTATTAACTGGCAACGTGTTGGACGTTTTGAACCATCTCTTTTGATGAATGTGCCTTGCGAATAAATTGCGGCCATGGTAAAAGTAGGAAAAACGGAGGAATGGTCAAAATATACATGCCATACCCACGCTATTGAAAGATGCATTCGCCTAGTGGCTGAGGCATTAGAAAGCGTATTTGGACAAGAAAAGAGACAAGATTTTATATTGAATAGAATAACATCAAGAAATCATATCAAACAATTTAACAACAAAAATTATTATAAACTTCAGAAATATGTAAATCTTCAAAATAAAAGAAGTAAAAAAAATTCTACGTAAGTTCCATTTTTATAATTTGTATGATTTAGTGGTCTTATTTTTAAATTTATACTTCCTGTGTTATTATAAAATTATTAATATTTATAATTTTATTCTTTATTAACTAAACACTTTGCCAGATGTGTAAACAATTTTCATAAATTAAAAATTTTTAATTACATTTTCTTTAAAATTAGAATATTTAACTATACTTGGGTCACCGGAAGATATAAATGGATTTAGATAAATAATTATGCAAATTACACATTTATGTAGTACACCAAATATACAACTGTCTCACAAAAGGCTAAATGGAATTTAAAATAAGTAAATGAATAAAAAAATTAAAATTAAAAAAAAATTAAATTTTCATAAAATTTTCATTTTTTAACTATTTTGAGGGCGCTTGGGGCACCGGAAGATATGAATGGATTCCAATTTTTAAAAACATGTAAACTAATATACATGACAACTTTTGCACCCCGCGCCAAAACTAATTAAAAAGAAAATAAGAAATAAAAAAATATATAAATTTTCAAAAGAAATTAAATTTTTAACTATTTTGGGGGCGCTTGGGGCACCGGAAGACATGAATGGATTTCAATAAAAAAAATAGGTGTAAACTAGAATAAATGCAACTTTTGCCCCCCGCGCCAAAAGTTATTTCGGAAAAAAAAAATCGTTTACGTTTTTATCCACCCTACTGAACAGCTTGGATCTAATTGGGATGGTGTATTCATCTTGCAATTATCTTGAAATACTTCGTTAATCAAGTATATTTTGCTTTCGTTTTACACGAAATAGTCTTTCGTCGAACACAGAAAAGCGAAACATGCAAAATTTGGCATTATGATAACGTCTGAAATACTGAAACCATTCGAATATAATTGGGGTAGTGTATTGAACTTGGTGAAAGTATCACAAATACGTTCGGTAAACAAGAACGTAGATTGTGCAGTTCGTTCCCTGAGAAACACAAAATTCCAATAGCATTCATTGAATGGTTTAGCTTCTAATCTCATTTCAACGTCGGGGATAAATTATAGCTCGTTATATTATTTTTAAATTCAAATTAAAAAAATATATATATATAATAAGATTTCGTCTCGCCCTCCCGAACTGAACATTCAAAATATTAAATAGTTAAACAAAATTATTTCATTTTTAATCTTTTTTCCGTCCTATTTGTAATTTTATAGTAACATTAAGTAAATAATGAATCGTGAAATCAATCGCCCTCTAACCAAAAAAGAAAATGAAATAAAATAAAATAATCTGACGCCCCCCCCCCCCCAATCTTTTTTTCATCTAACTAAAATAAAAATCTTCAAAACTTTTCATTTTTTCAGATTTTATTCTATTTCATTCTATTTTATTCTTTTTCAGATTTTATTCAGTTATTTTTTCTAACAAGAATATATAATGATATAAATCACCTACCCTCTGACCTTTCAGATTTTTTCTTTTGAAACCCCCTCTCCCGCAGAACACAAAGTATAAAATCTTTACATTTAGATTTAAAATATTCTTTACCTTTTAGCAACATTAAATGAATTCAATCATCTAAATCAACACCCTTCTCTCTCAAAGAAAAACTAAAAAGAAAAATACGGCGAACTTTCTAAAAAAGGGAGGGGATGCAAGATTTTCTTCCTCTCTTTTAACACTAGGCTTTTCTCACTCGTGAAAATGTCTGGAACGAAATCTATCTGATTCAAAGAACCTATTTGTTGTGTACAAGTAATCAGGTTGTTGCGATATTTGGCGAAACTCTTCAATCCTGATGTATTCTTCTAAGAATATATTGACAACGTATTTGACCGTTATTAATTTATATGAAATATAAATATTCTAAATCCGTTCCTTAACATTTTAGAACAATTTTATGCCGAACAGCCGTTTTTAAAATTTTTTTAACTCAATAATCATTTAAATGCTTCTCATCTCATAGCCATCAATGGGCATGGAAAACAAGATACTTGACATGCTAGTCTGTATTAAAGGAAGTCGGAAGGGACATATATTAGGGAATGTAGCAAATTTCCTAATATTTTCATTCATATGTATATTTAAATTTTAATTAAGCTATTAAACACCTTTTTTGTCAAATAATTTTAGTATTTAACTGTAATCATTAAATGAATATAAGTCGAAAGTCCCCTCAGTGTTCGCCCCTACATCTAGAACACAACTTTTATTTGACTGGCGTTTAAACAACTTGTTTATTTTTTCAATAATAACATTCTAAAATTCTTTATTTATGTAACTTATTTATAACTTAATATTTTTTAAATGGTTTTATTTCAGTTCTTAATTTCGTCCAGGGGACGAAATTAGGGATGCTTTTTCATGGCAATTTTTTCCTCGTGTTTGGATGGCTAATGTTTCGTTGTGTTATTCTTCTACTGATAATTAGTACATTTTTTTATCCCTTAATTTAATGTAAATTAAATTACTTACTCAATTAGAAGTAAATTTTGATTTAGTTATAAGTTAAGCCTCGGCATATTGAATTTTTTGAGGAAGACGAAATTGGGACCATATTTTTTTTCTTTTACCATACATAGATACTTTTGAAAAAACAATTTTTCGCATTGTTAAAAAAAAATGTGTACTATATTTGCTTATGTTTCTATGTGCTTGGGTAGTTAGTCTATGCAAAATAAAAATTTGGTAGTCTTACACGGAAAATAACAACATTTAGCGCCTAAAATTAACTGGGGCGGGGGACGAAAATAGGGCACCTTGCTTTATGGTGACAAGTAAAGTATATAACATTTTTGTGATTACATATATAGGGTATTCCCAGGAATACTGGAGTTCCATGGAATAAAATTTTACATGTAATTCTGCTGGTTTGCCGAATAGGTGATCACACCAACCAGAGTATGTAAGTGAATTGTATCGATACGTACAACATAGTTTTAACAATGGTAGAGTGTTAGCATTTTAAACCAAAGTTTCTGGGTTTGATTCCTGAACTCACTCAATCCGTAATAAAAGATTTTGACCTACACCTCAGGGCTTGTTTAATCGATATTTCAAACAACACATAACACCACGCGTATCTGTAAGTGGCGACATCTAGATTTACATTACTCTATATACTATTTTGAAATTCCTGTATTATCTTTTTAAATTGTAGGTGATTATTTATTTTGGCCTAACTACTTCTTTCTTATTTTGAAAAAAATGAGGCTACAAATAAGTTTCTTTATTTCAAATCTTTTTCAACCTATAGTAAATATAGGAGATTCTTTTAATATGACTTTTCTGGCAAGTATATTACGTAATTTCAGCTTTAGAAACGTACCTCCTCTTTATTTTTCGTCGAAAATTATTTTTCAAGAGATAAATAAAAGTATTTTTTATAATGTTGTTTTGGAGTTAAAAGGAAAAACCCATCTGAACAATAATAGAATTGTACAAAACTTAACGTCTAGCTTTACTGAAATAAAGTTGTACCTCAATCATAAAAAGCAGAAATTCAATAGAGAACTGAAAAGTTATTATAAAAAATATATTCCTTGCGGCAAAATCTTTCTAAGTTTTTTAGCATAAAATTTCATTTTATTTTAGAAACAATAATTTAATATATAAGTTGTGTACTCCTTTCAAACCATCTGGAAGAAAAAAATAAGTTGTAAAATTACAAAAAAAAAAAAAAAAAAAAAAAAAAACAATTAATTGGAATTATTATATATATATATTTGTTTTCATTTAAGGTGGATGTTCATCAATGTATCAGCAAAAGATGAAAGCAATATTGAGATGAAGCATAAAAGAGCTTTTATACGTATTTCAAGTATTGGATGAAATTATAATTTTCTTTAATCTTTAAAATACCTTTATATTAAATTCATATTACAGCACTGTTAAAAATTTTGCAGCATTCTGGCAGGCCATTCGACCGTTTTTTGAAAACACGGTTTCGTAACCATAATTTAACTGTATTCTGACAGTAAAAAGGCCAATAATATGGTCAGAATAGTGTTAAATTACGGTTGTGTAACCGTTTTCGGAAAAAAACGGTCAAATGACCTGCCAGAATGCTGCAAATTTTTAACAGTGAGGATGAGACATAACCGTGATGTGATAAAAATCTCAATTTAGTTTGATGTTTTTCGCGTTTTTGAGCTATACTATTGTTTTATTCGTGTTCCTGGTCCTTATTTGTTGCCTAAATTCTATTTCCGCTGATATTAATTCCCTGTTTTGCAGGAAAACATGGTGTGCAAAGGTTAATCCTCCATTCCACCAACAACCACAACCCCAAAAAAAATTCGCTGTTTGGGGTATCCTGGAGGAAAAAGCCTGTGGAATCAGGAACAAGTCCCTTGATTCCCTGAAACGCGCTCTGGAAAAAGTCTGGGTCGAAATCACGCCGGAATTAGTCTGTCATCTGGAAGAATTTCTAGAAGCAGCAAGACTCCTGCATCGCCGCGGGAGGAAGCCATTACTAATGATCTTGATTGTTTCTTGTACATAATTTTCTTCTTTTTTGAATGGTGAATAAAATGGGTTGTTTTGTTTCATCAGTTAAAAGTTGTGGTCTTTTATTTGTGTCACCCTGTATACCAATTTGAGGATTTTCTGTAGCCTTCAATATTACATTATTTTATTTAACCTAACTTGCCTTTTGTATATAAAGATGGATATTTGTAATTGATCTTTTACGCGCTTCCTGATATATATATATATACAGGATTATAATTAAAGTTACGATTTCAAAAACCGATAATTTTAAACCTGCTGGTCAGAATGACTGAATATTTTAGCAGAACAATCGTGAGGCAATGAAATTTTGTTTGGTTAAGGAAAAAAATAGTTCCAAAATGGGCCGATAAATGGCGTTGTCAGCGTAATGTCAGGGGGGAAAGACCAAAAATGTAATCGTTATACACAGGAATGTTGGTAGCCAAAAGGAAAAAATAGAGTTCAGGGATTTACTAAAAATTTATTAGCGAAAAACAAGAATACGTGTTTACAGCGACAAGAGCGATAATGACAAAAAATATATAAAAAGAGCTTCATGGAACAAACACCTTACTGATGATTAACGCATAAGTTGTTCGATATTCCCTCCGCCTAGTTCCGCTACTAATTGGAAGCGCAAAACGGCATGCTCCACAGCGGATCAGAGGGTATCTGTACTGATGCAATGGGTGTGGTGTGTGATGCTTGCCTTCAAGTCGGCTAGATTCTGAATCGGCCCGCTGTAAACAACATTCTTCAAGTACCCCCAAAGCCAGAAATCACACGGGTTTAAATCGGGGGGACGTGGCGGCCACGTTATTGGAAAATCGCTGCTTATGATACTATCATCTCCGAAATTATCACTCAGTTGCTGCTTCACAGGAATAGCAATGTGAGGAGGAGCGCCATCTTGCATGAATATTGTGCGATCCACATACTGACGCTGCTGAAGTTCCGGAAGGACATGGTTATGCAAAAGTGCTTCATCCCGCTTGCCAGTAACGGTGCAGGTAACGGGACCCGTAGGTGTGATCTCCTCGAAGAAAAACGGACCGTTGATAAACGCTGTCGTTATTCCGCACCACACTTTGACCTTTTCATACTGAAGAGGTAATGGTTGTAGCTGGGATGGATTCTGAGTCGCCCATATCCTGCAATTTTGCGTATTTACAGAACCTTCAGACTACAGAATGTTCCATAGCCATCCGTTGTCCACTTCCATTCGGGCAATAAATTGTAGTGCAAAAGATTGAAGTGCTTCCAGGTCAGCAGGTAGCAACTCCTGCACATAACTTATCTTGTACGGATAACCGCGCAAGATGTTCCGTAGAACTTTACGCACCGTGCTGCCCGGCATATCCAGTATACGGCCACTTCTCCGTGCACTGCTGATTCCAGCTTCACTGTTAGTCTGTTCTTATGATGCTGTAGCCACATCTTCCACTGCCGCAGCTGAAACTGGTTTCCTTCCTCTACCCCGTTTGACGTCAAATGAACCGGTCTATTCGAATTTAGCAATCATTTTTCGCAGACCATTTGTGATTATTGGACCCCTGTTTATGGATTTTAATGTCCGAAACTTCCTAATTGCTGTAAATGCACAGTCACCGTTCTTATAAAAAAACTTCAAGAGCAGAGCGCGATCATTCATAGTCAGAGTCATGATGAAGCATTCAGGCAAAGAGTTAGTAATCTGCATTTTTATGGCAGCTATGTCTGCGGTGCGCATGTCACGTATTAGTAATCTGTATATCTCCAGTCAATGTGATCCCTGACAGCGCCATATATCGGCACATTTTGGAACTGATATTTTTCCTTCGCCAAACAAAATTTCATTGCCTCACGATTGTTCTGTTCAAATATAAAGTCATTCTGATCAGTAGTTTTAAAATTATCGATTTTTGAAATCGTAACTTTTTATAATCACCCGATATATATATATATATATATATATATGTAAACTCGGTTTATAGCGTCAGATGCGGCCATCCGAAGAATCTACAAGAGTCTTTTTCCATTTTTTACGGTCAAGGGTCCATTCCACTTCCAGACCTCTATCCCTCATTGCCTTTGCAATATCATCCTTCCAGCAATTTTTTGGTCTTCCCCGTTTCTTTCTTTTGTTTGTTTCATAATTGAATGTGATTTTCGGTTGTCTTTCATCATGCATTCTTTTAACATGACCATACCAGATTAATTGTTTTTTTTAATATCATCTAATATGGTCCCTTTATTTTCATCATTTCCTAGATTCTGTCATTTCTTATTCTTTCTATTCTTGATATCCTGCATGATCATCTTAGGGCGTTCAATTCTACTACCGCTAATTTCTTTCTTTCTGTCTCCATAATCCTTCATCCTTCTGCTCCATATAACAATATGCTCTTTACAATAGAGTTGTATATATTCTTTTGGCAAGTACAGTTTTTTTTACATGAAATAGGGAGCAGGCCTATTGTCATAACCCCCAACTTGGAGGACCAGGGTGTCAGATTTAGTCTGGCACTTACCCTTCGACCAATCCGGCTTGTGAGGCGCTACCAGTAGCTATGCTACCGCCGGCATAACTCTCCGGGTCACTGGTGCCACAAACCCCTCCACCTCGGCAAGTTAGAGGCAAGGAGGATCTCACTTCCTGATATGTTGGAATTATACAAAAATCTGTACACAAGTATGTTTCCAATGACAATACACTATTTTAATATTTTTAGAATCTAATCATAACTGAATACATTGATTAACAGGAATTTTTTCGTTAGTCGGCTGTAGATGATATATCGACAAATATTCTTTATAATTACAGCTCTATACGAGTTATAAAAGTAAAAGAGTTAATTACGCGCCACACCGCTCTCGCCAAAATAGGCTAATTGGCTTGAAAACTACAACAATGAAATATTTTGATGACTAAGATAAATAAAATTAAAATTAAAAAGGGTAATATATTTTTTAAGAAATACTCTTTAATAATTTATAGTTTAGTATTTACTTAATGATGATTATACTTTGACAAACAATTTAGAAATCTTGATGCAGTTTTCTTTGTTCTCCCCTGTTGCATATGATGAAAAAACAGAGCAAAAATTATGTATTTTCTAAATATATTTACTTGTTTTAAATAGATTTACTTATTTGTGCTATCTAGCAAGCGTAAGGAAAAAAAGGAGAATTTTTCAACATCGAAACACACTAAATTAACACGTTACACAGTGGGACGTTTTGACGATCCAGGTGGACAAAATTATTTCGTTGAAGTTTAATTACTTTTTGCTGCTTTTTTGAATGCATCACTAATAACATACTCAGACAGTGATAAATATTTGGTTATTTAACAACAATGTCTTAAAATATAAATACAGGATGCCCACTAAAAACCGTTCCCACCCTTTTAACTGCCGAACCACTGCATCTATATTCATAAACGGGTTGTCTAGGTATAGTAAAGAAGCTGTGCTCTACTAGATGATACCGCTTACAACGCCACCTGGTACAAAATGGTAGCATTATCGTTCCTATCGCTAAAGTGGTTCGAAATATATGGGATAAAAGTAAATGACAAATTTGCAGATCATCATCGATTTAGTTCGAAAGAACATCTATTGAAAATTAATGCTAAATGGATCTCGTTCTGAACATAATCTCGTTTTCGAGATAAAAATACTAACTCAGCTGTTTTGCACCAGGTTAAGCTGAAAGCGGTGTCATCTGGTAGAGCATAGCCACTTTACCATACCTAGGCAACACCTTTATGAGTATAGCTGCAATCGTTCGGCAATTAAGAGCGTGGGAAGGACTTTAGTGACCACCCTGTATAATGCATTACAAATATTGCGTTAAACGTACTTATTTTACAATTAAGTATAAAACAATTTAATGCACACATGTAAATTAACATTCATTTCTTTTTTGTATTTTTGTCTACTCAGAATTTCTCGAGAAATTTGTGTAGTCATCCTGAAAAATAAAATTTTAAAAATAAAATCATATTAATAGCAACTTTAATGTTTTGCGGTACCCTGTAAAACATATAAAGTCTACCAAAATTATTTTCGGTTGAAAAAATTCTGTTGTGTGAATAAATAACCTATATAAATTTTATTCAATTTGAAATAATATTTCGGCAAAGCTTCAGCTCAATCAAATAATTGAAAGTGGTTTAAAATTGTCTTGCAAGATTTGAACTAATCTTTTATGTGGCCCTGTAAAAAAAGCGTAACAACTACGTTTCATAAATTACAATAATATTGCATTGTCATCAGAACTACATATCCTGAGCAAAGTTTCAGCTCAATTAGATTATTGAAATTGGTTTAAAATTAACTTGTAAGTTTTCATCTAAATTTTTGTGGAGCCCTGTAGAAACAGTATTCTAAACAAACTTCTACGGTCTTTAAATTATAGTAATATTGTATTGTCATTCAAATTACACATGCATTCATTGTTTCGGCTCAATAGGATAATTAAAACTGGTTTAAATTTGACTTGCAAGATTTGAACTAAGCATACAAACATGATACGTGCACTGCAAGTTAATATCGCTCACACGCAAGAAAAGTGAAACATCTCGACAAAAGTAAATTTTACAGGAGAGGCAAATGAAGTTTCGCATTTTTTTAATGTAACATAAAACGATAGTACTTAACTCTCCATGCAGCTGTACAAGGTACAAAAAATGTGCAAAACCTTTAAGAATCAAGACATAAAAGAGATAGGGTGGATTTAGCAGATTTATACACATCACCCTGATAAATGTAACCCTTTGTTGAGTTGTGACACTTTTCTTGTTGCACAATTTGTCGAATTCCATTTGTCTTTCAAAATAGTAGGTGCAAAAATGTGAATTTTTAACAATTTCCAATATAGTTGAATAAAATTGTTTATAAATTGCGTTTTTCTGTCTGTCTGTCCGATCTCTAACTCGCGTAAATATATTCAGATTGTCATGGCATTCATTTACAAGGGCACTCAAAAGTATTTCATTACATTATAGTCTATCCTGAAAAATCATTTTCTGTGTATTTTAATAACGTTACACTATTTTAAACATAATGAAGATTGTATACATTATTGAGGTGTACTAGAAGCTGATTACTATAGAATATGTTATTTGTAGCAAGTGTGTATATAGGGGAACTAAAAAGTATTCTGTTACATTATGGTATATGAATAAATTTTTTTTTTGCGGCATATTTAAATGATTGTACTCTTGACAAACATATGAAATAGAGAATAATTGCTGAGGTGCACTAAAACATGCTTTCTGTAGAATATGAAGTGCAAAGTTTTTATCATTCATTTGCATGGTCACACAAAAGAGTTCGTATATATACTGGTGTTCGGGGGAAAAACTATTCGAATTTAATTATATTACACTTTTTCAAACATAGTGAAATTAATATACATCACCGAGGTTTAATGAAAGATGCCTGCGGTAGAATATGAAGTGCATCGCATTTATTTTTCATTTACTGGGACAATTGAAAGATTTCGGGTACAATATTGTATACGATGTATTGTGATTGCTGAAAGTGCGTTTTCAGTTAACGCATGCGTATTTAAGTTTAACTATATTTTTGCATGCTACGGTGGTTTGAATAAATTTTATAGACCATATACAGGGCTACTAAAAAGAATTCGTAAGCAATACTGAGAATGAGTGTGATTGCTTAAAGGTCTTTTTTAATTTGAGATATGTATTTTTAAGGTCAACTAAATTTAGTAGTCTAAGGGTTGTTTGCAGAATGTAAATAAAATCATATACAGGGCAATGCAAATAACTGTATATCGATGCTATATCGATGCTATATCGATGCTATATCCGCCGCCTATCAATGATAATTTTTAGAAGTTTGATTTAACAGTTTTAAGTGTGTTTTTGCCTGAGTTAAATTTTAATTTAATGTGCTGTGTGTATGAAAACTTATTGGTAATACAGTAGACTTCCTCAAATCCACAAATGCCTAAAATCCACACATCATTGCAGATGTAAACAATGAAACTTTCCGTTTAGATGTAGAGGCAAAATTACAAAATTTTTTCGTTTTATATCATTCCATATATATTTTAATGTGTAATTCTCGATAATACGACTGAAATCGTGGTTTTTCATCAAAGAAGTATAAACTTATTTGGAAAAAAATCAAGATAGCGCTGATATCACTAGTAATAACAATCTTTTTACCAAATATATTTATGTATCAATCAAACTTTTTGATTATTCAGACTGGCTAAACCTGAAATAAAACTTCCTTACTTTTTGATTTTGATGTGAATTAAAAAGGTGCCTTTATGAGGAAAGTTTCATTGCATAATTCAAGGAAAATATATCTCATCTTTATTATTCATATTTAATTATACATTATTTCCTTGACCTTCACTTTTAATCATTTAGTAATTTTTAAAATTATCTTATTTTTTATCTTTTTAGTTTATTACTTTACTTAATTATTTTAATATTAAATTTTACTATTTTGCAAGCATTTCTTATAATTTTGATTGCATTATTACATTAAAATTATAGTTTTAAAAATGTAAACAAAACAATGACCAGAAATATGCAAAATTCCAAAATCCACAAAACCTCTGGTCCCATGCTGTGCGGATTTGAGGTAGTCTATTGTATACAGGGCTGTACAAAAGAATTCAAGTACGTTTATATCTATTGGTAGAAATTGCTCAGAAGAATTTTTAACTGTGTTATGCTTTTTTCTTACGATACTAAATTTTAGAATTCTGTGTGGAATACATACAAATTTATAGATCATATACAAAGTTGCACAAAAGAATCAAAATACTTTTCCGGCTATAGACGGTATTTACTGAAATCTAATTTTCAAATGTGCTTCTAAATGTGCTTTCAAATGTGCTTCTTTGTGTTTTCTAAAGTATTTTCTTGGGTATCTTATTTACATTATTAAACGTTGGAGTTAAAACGTGAAAATATTTCGGAAGTGCTGGAACGTGTTGCATAATCTATGCTTCACCCACGATTTTTCTTTCTTGTTTTAAATCACACTGTTTTAACTTTAATAAATCAACCATCATCATAATAAAAAATTTTAGTTTGCATCAATATAAGAATCAACCACAGATTCATAACAAGGTGTCTAGGAAATTAAATTAAAAGAAAATGCATATTTCAAAACTTTTTTATAATTATTATTCAACTATAATCTTACAATTGTACTATAGCGAAACAAAATTGTAGTTACTACAAAATAAATATGCAAAATAAGTGTAGAAGAACTGACTATTAAATTAATAAATCACATAGACGTAATTACGCCATTTCACAATATTTTCTATCACAATTGAAAAATAAAAGAAGTAGGTAAGTTATTTTTCATGCTTCATTAGTAATAACTATTAACCAGTTGTAAACATTTCTATATATTTATAAACTACACTATTATAAAAAGGAACCTTACTTAGGAGAAATACAATAGCTATTGGTTGTTGTTTAGTAACAATTAAAAAAAAATTGTTTTTTCAGTTTTAGACATTTTCGTTGCTCCGAAAGTATGAACAGTTAGTACGTTTGTTTTGCAGCTTCTTCAAACTTTTGAAAAAGAAAAATAATTATTCAGATCAAAAATATAACAGATAATCATCACAGATTTTTAAAAAATACTAGAAAAATTAGTAGAAAGTGGTTTTATCTTTTCTTTTTTAAATTTGTTATTCTTTTAAAATGAAATATTGCAGCATTTTATTGGACTTTCACATACTGAACTTTATTTTAAAAAGTTCTGTATGGGATGCTACATAGTCCTTTATCTGCATCGTGAATGTTACAATGTAGAAAAAAGAGGCATAACTTTGAGGGATATGCTTGGAAACAATTAAAGACAAAGCATTTTGTTTCTTCCGTTCACTCAATTGAAAGGGTTTCGAATATGCTTTTAGACCAGGGGAAAAGTACATTTTACCTTGCAAAAGGTCGGGTAAAATATTTTTTTTTCTAAATTGTTTATAATGATGCCAACATGGAAAAACCAAGTTTTCTAACAAAATTTCTTAATGCTAAATTTTCTGTGGCCGAAAAAGAACCAAATTTTGGGACATTTTTTGATTTTTTGTTAAATATCTCGAGACTCGTTGCCGTAGCGTATTATTTGTCAATTACAGTATTAAAGAAGATAAAATTCTCTACAACTTTCATATTTACAACTTTTTTACACTCAATACACGCAGTACGCTATTTCAGAAATGGGACAATTTTTTCAATTTACTTAAAAACCGTGAAAAACGTAGTTTTGACGCGATTATTCAAATGTTCCCCGCAGATTTAATTGTGTATGTCGTCTTCTAAAACTTGGTAGCAGCAAATTATCTATTACTTGCACACTGACGTCTTTATTTTTATCTCAACAGACATTTTATATGCAATAAATTTATATAATTTTAAAAGTAGGGCAGAGTGTAGATGAATGAGACAATTTTCATATTTAGACAGTAACTTTAACCGTATACAATGTTAACTTCAAAGCATTGTTTAAAAGAATTTTCCAATCTGTAGTAACTTATTGTCACGATAGTTTCAATTAAAAAAGATTTCTTGCTTAATTTTAATAAATTTTATAATTTTTATAATTTTTATAATGCATACATATTTTTCCAGGTATCAATGGAATTAGTGGGTCATTTTCAAAATCTGTCCATGTTTTGGAATAACAAAATCAAATTTTTAGAAATAATCAGAAAGTTTTAATTGTTTGTAAATAATTACCTTACCTCATAAACATTAATATACAAGCATCAGCAGAGACCAAATTACTAAAATAACATTTTAAAACTAATTTTTAAATTTTAATGCACTTGGTATAATGACAAAAGTGAGCACGGTAATGACAAATTAAGCAATATATTTTTATTTTTCCCCAGGCATAAATGGCAGCCATTATATCTTCTGGCGCATACAATGATTTTCTATTTCGCATCTAATGAAAGCATATTAAGATATAAAAGTTCATTTAATTATCAATTAGAATTGGGTACGGTAATGACTTACAAAAAATACTTATCAAAACATTCAAAGTCTTTGCTTGTTTTATTGAAACTATAAAACTATTTACTCTATTCACCTAAACCTGATAACAAGTTGAATTTTAAGGAGTACTTTTGCCTTGATAAAAAGGCATGTGCTGTCCACTAAAAAAATCCGGAGGAACATTTTTCAGAAGCATGGTAATGACACTCTTTCTTGGGATACGATTTAAAAAATTATTAAGAATTATAGATAAGTTTAATTAATGAAAATCAATATTTTTTTTAAGTAGTAGCATCTTAATAAATAAAAATGTATAAAAAAATTATAACCATCTGTTTTAAATAGAACTTCGTCAAATCTTTACTTGATAAACTGCTTGTTGGGACAACCTATGGTAATGATATTTTGATTGCAAAAGAATATATTTCTTATTTTTAAATTTTTTATAAATAATAATATAGCTGTAAATTATCATTAAAAACATGATAGTTAAAATGCAACAATTAAAATTATGATATTTAACTATTTTTCTGTGCAGATGTGAAAGGACAGTAAAACATGAGACTTTTTTTGAAAATCACCCAGGTATGAAAATTTGCGAAAAAATATTTTATTTCCCATTACAATGGTATATTTTATTTACCAATTATTGATAACATATGTTTTAATGTTGTACTGTTTTAAAGATCGCAAACATTGAATTGTAGTTCCATATAAAAGGGGGAGGGACTCAAAAGATAAATATCTTTTATGAAATAAATACTTTTACCTTTTAAAATAGCTACAATAAAAATTGCACCAGATTATTTCACTAACAAATGTTATGCATTTATATCTTGTAAAATTTATAAATTCTGTTAATAAAATATCTGAGATCACTAGTTTTATAAAAAATATTTAAAATATTAGTTTTAAAATATATTGTGAATTTTTTTCCACTTATATCAATAAATATACAAGAGATTATATCATTTTAGCATGCAAAAATATGTAAAACTTTAAGATTATCTATTAATTGCTTTACAGCTCAAACAGGATACTTTAAATTTCAGAACGGGTTCTAAACAGTTTTCCAAAAATGAAGTGTCCGAATATATTAAAAAAAAAGCAACCAAACCCGAAGAAATACAAAAGCAAAACATTAGATATTGATCTCAGGTATCCCATAACAAAAAAAATTAAAAGTAACAAAATGCGAGCGATATATTTGTCAAGGACGCTCCCATAGGTTTAATGTTACCTTGCGAATGTCTTCGTGTTACTAATTTAGTCCTATAATTCATATAACTGCGACTTTAAACGCCTCAATACGACAACTACCGTAAAATCTTTGAAAATGAAATCTGTATATACGGAATTCGGTCTTTAAAGAAAAGTACATATTTTTTCAAGAAGAGAATATGAACAATTATACCTGCTAAGATGGAAACCTCTTTAAAGCGGAATATATTTCGGATCCTTTCGGTACGGTTTTCAAGGTTTTAATGAATCAATATTTGGCGAAGCTGATTACGTAGTTCAACATTACGTATT
Organism: Maratus speciosus; assembly: GCA_963932465.1. Classification (NCBI taxonomy): domain Eukaryota; kingdom Metazoa; phylum Arthropoda; class Arachnida; order Araneae; family Salticidae; genus Maratus; species Maratus speciosus. The sequence goes on along the minus strand of OZ010796.1, from coordinate 234,545,791 downwards.
TAATGATTACACACTTAAAAATTTCAAAATCCGGCTATTAGAGATTATTAAAATTCCCGTGGTAAATTTTCTTTTTAAAAGAGGGGGTGGAGTGGAGGTGGCGCCAAAATCCATGTTTGGCTCGGGCGCAAAAAAGGCTAGTTTTAGCCCTGAAACACATAATTTACTGATAGTAATATATATAAGTTGGCATACACTATTAAATCCGTGGGAAACATTTGAATAATCGCGGCAGAACTGCGTTTTTCACGGTTTTTAAGAAAATTGAAAAAATTGTCCTATTTTTAAATGGCGTACTGCGCTTTCTATTGAGTGTATAAAAAAGTTGTAAATATGAAAGTTGTAGAAAATTTTATCCTCTTTAATAGTGTAATTGATAAATAACATTCTACGGCAACGGGTCTCGAGATATTAAAAAAAAATATATCCCAAAATTTTCTTGTTTTTTTGGCCACAGAAAATTTAGCCTTAAGAAATTTTTTTAGAAAACTTGTTTTTTCCTTGTTGGCATCATTATAAACAATTCTGAAAAAAATCATTTACCTGACCTTTTGCAAGGTATCCCCCTTTTTTTTGGTACATTTCCGCTGGACTATATATGCAAGGTAAAAGTTTTCTTTTACCTATAGCTTTAATTTCAAACTCATAAATATCACATTGTCATAAGAATGTTTTAAGTTGCATGAGAAAGGTTTTGATTTATCAAATCTTAAAATTTTTGTTCTAGAAAACTGAAGAACGTTTTCTTCCTTATCTTTCAAATAATTTCTAAGCACACTCCATTTCGACACTCAATAGTTCTAAGTCTAAAATATACGAATGAACTAACTCATTCACTGAAAAATGACACTTAGTATTTTTGGCGTTCTAATCAATGCCATGTACTGTTTAGTGATGTAAAGGTGCTAGCCGGATAAGCATAGCGAAATGGCCCCCATGACCGATTTTTGAAATAACATGTGTGGTAATAAAGCTCACCAAGAGAATACAATATAGAGTGTTTTTAGCCACTGACCTTGAACTTTCCTTGAAATAATCGGGGAAGTATACGCCGGCGCTACTGTTTTTCAAATGCGTTTTTCTCAAAAAGTACGAAAGTTAAAAAAAAAAAATGAAACCAACGCCAATTATTGAAGAATATGTTAGTTCACATTAAGTGTCCTGATCCTCTGCCGTCATCATTGAAGCATCGCTAGATTCGAGCTCCAGATTTTTACGTAAATTTTTCAGGAATGGGGTAAGATAGAGCCTTGTGTTATACATCTTTCTTTTTCTCTCTGTATGGTGAATATTTTGGCATAAAGTATGTGTGCCTACGTGTAGGAGTTCAGGAGTTATGTATACTTAAACTTTCTACTTATTTCGATTTCATTTCTCAAATGAACCAGGCCTTAGCCATTTTAATGACATTTTTACACAAATTTTAACATTAAAAAATAAACAAAAGCATTAAAAAAAAATATTAATGTAGTAATTTTACAATTACAACAACCAAAAAATTACAGAAAATGCTCAAAGTATGTGCATTTAAGACAAAAAATTTCGTTAAAATCGAAGATGCGCTTTTTGAGTTATAAAAGAAATTAATGCTAGCAACTTGCTAAAATATTCGTAACTTTCCCTGTTTGCATTCGCAGAAATACTCTACATCTATGCATTGGTCGATTTGTGACATCTCCACTCAAGCAGGATGCCCAGTGCGCCAAAATAAGGGAATGTTTCCATACATACTACTTCCCTCTAGGTTTGTTTCGTGTTTGTAAACATTATGTTATTTTGACGTACTGCATCATTCTCGCGTAATAATATCAAGGTCGATGTTCTAGTCGATTGTGCAAGTGAAGTTGAATAGGGGCTGTAAATATACAAGGTTATCAACATATTGGCAATTTCGGACCTCCTTTCAAACTTCCAATATGATACGTTATCATTCCTCGAATCCACATCCCATTAATAATTTTGTTCTCAGTGTCTAAAAAGTCTTTCTATTTTTACAATTTTTTTTTCTTTTTATACGTTTGCAATGATATGCAGATATGGATGTACATTTTTTATTCGCATATTTTACTGATTTAAATAAAGAGAAGAAATTCATAAAATATCACTGTTATATAAGAAATAACTTAATATCAAATAACATTTTAAAGAAATACTTATTCTTTAAAAGTTTTTAATAATAGCTTTTTGGTACATAATGCATTGAACAGAAATATTGTCTACTTACACGGGGCTAAACACAACTTCTCGTAAACAAAACAGGTGGACAACATTCTTCCCCATCTTTTACTAGCAAAAATAACAAGTATCATTAGGAATCTGGTTTCTCTAGTTCCATATTATGAAATGAAATGTTTTATAATCATTCAATGGTTTTAATAATAACTTTGTATTTTAATAAAAAGAAGAAAACAGACTTAAAAAATTAAGATAACAAATGTAAAGAAAAATATACCAAAAAAAGTAAATTTGGGTTTGATAAAAAATTATCACAATATCAAATAACCCCCTCCCTCTACAGGTACCTTCCGAAATCAAGTACCAGACCCCCACTCCCGCACCCCCCACACTAGTGATGGGCGATTCTCGAGAATTCGACAATCGAGAAAAATCGTCATCGTAAAAAATCACAATCGATACAGCCATCGATTAATTCATAGAATCTACAATCGAGATGTTTTACAATCGATTATAACGAGAAAAGCTAAAAACAGTTATTGGAAAACTTAGCTATTATTCTGGCCGACAATTTCATAGTAGTGATAGGGCTTAGTGATGGGCGATTCTCGAAAATTTACCAATCGAAAAAAATCGTTATCGTAAAATACACAATCGATACAGTCATCGATTACTTTCGAGAATCTACAAAGGAGATGTTCTAGAATCGATTATTGAAATCATTGTTTTTACATATATATAAGGCAGATTTTATTAAATATAGGGTAACTGAAAACAGATGGAATAAAAAAACAACAAACCAAAGGGAAACTATAAAGGAGCCATAAAACTGGAAAATTCTTGTAAGGGTGCCCCCTGGTTGAAAAAAGCTGAAAAAACGCGAGTAGCTATGAAGCGGTAAGGGGAGTTTAAGTATCAAAAATTAGAATTTTTCGGCAATTAGCATCAAAATGGCCAAAGAAATAAGAATCAAAAGCACCCCCTAGTGGCAGAAATATGAACTAAAGGATGATAAAAGGGATCAAAAATTTTTATTGATTTTTCTACGTCATTTGAGATTGGATCTTTAATTTCCCCATATTTATAAAGTCTTCGACTGGAATACATTAAACGAACTCCCGCGGGGAGCAAAGTAGGAGGGAGGGGCAAGGGTCAGCTAGGTGGGGAGGCCTACCAAATGGCAGGAGGGAGGGGCAAGGAAAGTGCATAATATGAATAAGTGTTCACAGGACTTTCCAACGATATGGCACATGAGGGGTGTCGGCTAAATTTAGTAAAGTGCCCCCGCTCGGGGGCAAAGTAAGGGGAGGGGCGCGGGCTATATATAAAATGAAATAGTAGTCACAGAGCTTTCCAATGATATATCACATGAGGGGTGTCAGCAAAAGATAGAAAAGAGTCCCAACTCCCAGGATTCCAATTATCGTGCCCCCCCCCCCCCCGAAATATACACTGCCCATCCTTCTCTTTGAAATTTTCATATATTAAAAATTATTTATCGGAGGGCTCCGTAAAAAAAATCCGATCTAAAATGTTTAAAAACGCTACGATTTCAAAAAAGTTCGAAAAGTGCCTCTCTCGGGCCGCCAAACTAAGGAAGGAAGAAGAAAGGTTCATAATATGAAAGAGTAACTTTGCGATGATAACCGAAAACTTTCCGATGATAGATCAAATGACTGGTCCAAAAAAAGTTTGAAATCTACCCCTGCCACGTGGGTTCCCTCTTTTATCCTAGAATATACCCGGAAATCACGCAGCCCCACTTTTAAAATTTTATATTTAATAAATAATATTTATCGGAGAGCTCCATTAAAAAACCTCATTTAATGATATTTATTGTAGAAATCTCTACAATTAAAATAAAAAGTCACCCCCGCACCGCTCCCCCCCCCCGAACCCCTTCCGGAATTCAACTCTGGGAGGAGAAAGGTTCATAATATGAAAGAGTGGTGAAAGGACTTTCCGATGATATGTCAAGAAGAGGTTTGGTAAAAGTTTGAAAATTACCCGCCCCCCCCCCTCCCTTTGTGCACTCTCGCGCACCCCAGAATTCACTCACCTTCCTCTTTGAACTTTTTATATTTAATAAATAGTATTTATCTGAGTCTCCAGGTATGGGGCAGCTTGGCAGAGCTAAAATAAGAGAAACATTGAAAATTCGGGGCAAAATGACACTAAATTTAACAGTAAAATTTGAAACTAGGACTATGCAGAACTGAATACATAAACTACTATGCTTCATAACCCACATCGGTTAATAGCAATAAAATGATAAGTGCCAGTTAAACTGATGGCATTGAGCTCACAGGTTATTAACACTAACTGTATATTATACCATTATTTCAAAGAATAGTGTCCCTCAAAAAATAAATGAAGGGAAATATGACCCGTTTGCCCCTTTTATACTTAACCAATGAACCTCCAAATCTAATCAGGGAAACTCCTTAACTATAATAAATCAGTATATCAAATTTGAAGCAAATCAGATAATTCTGCTTGAAAAAAAGAAACATATCGCTAAATTAAGGGTGGTGTAACCCTTTTAACCCTTTTATACTTAACTAATGAACCTTTAAATCTAATCAGGAAAGCTCCTTATCAGAACAAACATAGAAAAAAAATTAAAGTAAATTGAATAATTCTCCATGAAAATCCATTTATCTAAATTAAGGGGAGGGGACTTGCCCCCTTTTCGCCCTTGTATACTTAACCAATGAACCTCCAAATCTAATGAAGGAAGCGCGATATCGGAACAAATCGGTATATTAAATTTGAAGCAAATCCAATAATTCTGCATGAAAAATCCTTTTATCTAAATTAACCCCTTTATACTTAACCCATAAACCTCCAAATCTAATCAAGGCAGCTTCTTAACATAATAAACCGGTATCCCAAATTTGGAGCAAATCGAATAATTCTGCATGAAAAACCCATTTATCTAAATTAAGGAGGGGGTCTAACCCCTTTCCCCCCTTTATACTTAACTAATGAACCTCCAAGTTTAATCAGGGAAGCTCCTTAACATAATAAACCGGTATACCAAATTTGGAACAAATCGAGTAATTCTGCATGAAAAACCCATTTATCTAAATTAAGTTTGGGACCAGCCCCCCTTCTCCCCCTTTATCCTTAACCAATGAACTTCCAAGTTTAATCAGGGAAGCTCCTTAACATAATAAACCGGTATACCAAATTTGGAGCAAATCAAATAATTCTGCATGAAAAGCCCATTTATCTAAATTAAGGGGGGACCAGCCCCCCCTTCTCCCCCTTTATACTTAACCCGTAAATCTCCAAATCTAATCAAGGCAACTTCTTAACGTAATAAACCGGTATACCAAATTTGGAACAAATCGAATAATTCTGCATGAAAAACCCATTTATCTAAATTAAGGGGAGGGCGGACCAGCCCCCCCTTCTCCCCCTTTATCCTTAACCAATGAACTTCCAAGTTTAATCAGGGAAGCTCCTTAACATAATAAATCGGTATACCAAATTATGAGCAAATCAAATAATTCTGCATGAAAAGCCCATTTATCTAAATTAAGGGGGGGGGCTCGCCCCCTTCTCCCCCTTTATACTTAACCCGTAAACCTCCAAATCTAATCAAGGCAACTTCTTAACATAATGAACCGGTATACCAAATTTCGAGCAAATCGAATAATTCTGCATGAAAAACCCATTTATCTAAATTAAGGAGGGGGTCTACCCCCCTTTCCCCCTTCATACTTAACTAATGAACCTCCAAGTTTAATCAGGGAAGCTCCTTAACATAATAAACCGGTATACGAAATTTGGAGCAAATCGTAGAATTCTGCATGAAAAACCTATTTATCTAAATTAAGGAGGGGGGGGGACCAGCCCCCTTCTCTCCCTTTATCCTTAACCAATGAACCGTCAAAACTAAACAGCGGAACGCCTTATCAGAATGAACATAAAAAAAAATTGAAGCAAATCGTACATTTTAATCAAGAGTTATCGCGTTACGTACATACATACGTACGTACAGTACATGCATACACACAGAACCGACGAGTACATTAGCTCTCAGGCTTAGATAGCCTGTGAGCTAAAAAGAGATTGGATAAGCAGATGGACTCCTTTGAGAAATTATGACTTAAACCAGAAATGCGGTAAGTTTGACTCTGAAAGCTTCATTTCCATCTCGCATTTCGGCAAATCTCATCTCGATGATTTTTCCAGCATTTCGACGCTTCCAGATGGGAATCTGCTCGATGGTTGGTTCTCTCGCGGTTTTAAACCTTTCGGGATGGGATGTCTCTCGAGAGTTTTCTCTCGCCCTTTTAAACCTTTCCCGATGGGAAGCCTCTCGCTTGTTACTCTCATCCTTTTCGAAATCTCCCAATGAAAAGCCTTTCGAGGATTTCTCTCGCGCTTTTCAACATTTCGCTATGAGAAGCTTTTCGAGGATTTCTCTCGTCCTCGGCAGAGAAGAAAAGTAAGAAAATTTATCGAGAGTACCAAGGGACGAGATAGAGAAAAAGGCATGACAATGAGCTGTGAAATGAAGCCCTAATTTTCAAAGTTTCTCTTATTTTAGCCCTACCAAGATGTCACATACCTGGAACCCTCCGATAAAAATTATTTATTAACTATAAAATTTTCAAAGAGGAAGGTGGGTCGGGTGATTTCGAGGGAGGAGGACGTGAGAGTGGACTCATGGGGTGCAATTTTAAAAATTTTACCGAACCCTTCCTGTGGCATATAATCGAAAAGCTCTTTGACCACTCTTTCATACTATGAACCTTTCTTCGCCCAAAGAGGGGTGGGAAGGGGCGAAAAAATTGTTAAAACCGTAGCGGACTTCTATAATAAATTTAAATTTCACTTTAAATATGGGTTTTTTATGCAGTCTTCCGGTAAATATTATTTATTGAACATAAAAATTTTAAAGTGGCGGCTGTGTGAATTCCGGGGTGAAAGAGTGGGCCCACGGGGGGAGAGAGGGGGAGCAATTTTCAAACTTTTTTTGGACCAGTCATGTGATATGTCATCGGTAAGCTCTCGGATGACTCTTTCATATTATGAGACTTTCTTCCTCCCCTCCCCAATTTGGCCCCCACTGCGAGGGTAGTTTTTTCCGCTTTTATCATTTTAGATCGGATTTTTTTATGGAGCCCTCCGCTAAATATTATTTATAATATATGAAATTTCAGTACACTTTTCCAAATTTAGCCAAGACCCCTCATGTGACATATCGTTAGAAAGGTTTGTGACTACTTATTAGTGCTATGCACTTCCGGTGGCCGCCCCCCTCCACTTAGCCCCCCCGGAGGACACTTTTCCAAATTTAGTCAGTACCCCTCTTATGAGATATCGTTGAAAAGGTCTGTGACTACTTATTGATGTTATGCACTTCCGGTGACAGTCCCCCCCACTCTTTGCCCCCCTGGGGGACACTTTTTCAAATTTAGTCAAGACCCCTCGTGTGAGATATCGTTGGAAAGGTCTGTGACTACTTATTGATGTTATGTACCTACGGTGTCCCCACCACCACTTTGCCCCCCCCCCGGGGGCACTTTTCCAAATTTAGCCAAGACCCCTCATGTGAGATATCGTTGGAAAGGTCTGTGACTATTTATTGATGTTATGCACCTCCGGTGACAGTCTCCCCCAATTTGCCACTCGCGGGGGACACTTTTTCAAATTTAGCCAAGACCCCTCATGTGAGATATCGTTGGAAAGGTCTGTGACTACTTATTGATGTTATGCTCCTCCGGTGTCCATCCCCCCCATTTTGAACCCCCCCCCCCCGGGGGACACTTTTCGAAATTTAGCCAAGACCCCACATGTGAGATATCGTTGGAAAGGTCTGTGAATACTTATTGATGTAATGCACCTCCGGTGACCGCCCCCCCCCACTTTTCCCCCACTGGGGTGTTTTTCTAAATTTAGCCGAGACCCCTCATGTGACATATTGTTGGAAACGCTTATGACCACTTACTCATGTTATCCACCTCCCGTACCCCTCCCCCCCTTTCCCCCCACGGGGAGGGCATTTTTATAAACTCAGATCCAGACTTCTCATGTGACATATGGTTGGAAAGGCCTAAAGACCTGTGACGACTTAATCATATTATGCAGCTGCTGTGCCCCTCCGCTCGCTTTGACCCCTCCCCCAAGAGATCTGGTCCGACGTTCATTCGTTTCGATATTATATTTTTTACAAGATTTTGTAGTGCGTGCACACCACACCCGCCTACTATCATATATCAGTGCCGTATATAGCGGGTAACCTGTTCGTGATTTCATATTTCAAGATTACGTATAAATTAGGGGCCCCAATTAAAGGAGGGGCCCGCTAGCGGTCGAAGTCACCTAGTCTTTATTAACATCGACTCATTCCAGTTCACCCGCAGACTATTCTTGATAAATGTATGACGTATATAATACATAATATATGATTTATAAAAGAAATTTGCAAACTGTATTCATCGAGAAAAAATTTATACAATCGAAAAATATCGAGATGTCCATACAATCGAGAAAATCGAGAAAAACATCTCGTTATCGCCCATCACTACCCCACACACACTCCACCCCTAAAGTGATAAATTATATGTGTACACTTTACAGTTCCATAGCCTTCTTCTATGTGAAAATCATGGTAGGGGCATTTCCATGAGCACTTTTCGTGTAAGTCACATAATATAATGTTTGACTATCAATATTTTCGAAAAGAAAAATGTGACATATTATTGGGACATCTCATTAATCGAAAAAGGCGAAGCAAACTTTAATAAAATAACGGTGGCCAACAAGCATAGTATGTGACTTACAGGACAAGTGCTCGTGGAAATACCCGGTAGGTAAATGTTACCATTTTGTTTGTCAGTTCTTGATATTATTATGCGAGGAGGATGCACAGTACGCCAAAATAATAGAATATTTACAAACACGAAAATGGTATGTATGGAAACATTCTCTTATTTTGGCGCACTGCGCATCTCTGCCCGAGTGGAAATGCCACGAATCAACCAATGCATTGATAGTAGATTATTTCTGCAAATGCAAACAGTGTAAGTTACGAAATTTTTACAAGTTGCTAGCATTAATTTTTTTATAACTCAAAAAGCACATCTTCGACTTTAACAAAGTTTTTTTTTTAAAAGTACATATTTTGAGCATTTTTATGTAATTTTTTGGTTGATGTAAATGTAAAATTACTACATTAGTAATTTTTTTTTAATTTTTTTGTTTATTTTTCTATGTTAAAATTCGTGTAAAATGTGGAAAAAATATATAATGCTAACTAACATATTATTCAATAATTGGTGCTGGTTTAATTTTTTTTAAAGTTTGTACTTTTTGAGAAAAACGCATTTGAAAAATAATAGCGCCGGCGCATACTTCCCCAATTATCTCAAGGACAGTTCAAGGTCAGGGAGTAAAAACACTCTATATTATAGTCTCATGGTGAGCCTTATTATCGCACATGTTATTTAAAAAATCGGCCGTGTGGGCCATTTCGCTATGCTTATCCGGCTACTTTGGCCACATTTTTTATTGTTTTTTTAATTTGTTTCGCTAATACTGAATGGACAGCATCGCCTTTATTTTACATGTGTACATGTGTCCACAGATCAAGAGTTTTATTATTATTCTATTGATTTTAGTGACTTAATAGCATACATGAGTAATGAAATAATATATTTATTTTTATTTTGTTCGTCTCGGTTATCACAGTAAAAAGTTAATTCCAAATTTTCACCGCCAACACGTAAAGGAACATCTTGTAAATACATCCACAAACAAATACCTATTTTATTTGCCCTTCGTTGACCCTCATACTCGTGTACATTTCAAATATGACATTCGCAAACATCACTACCTACCTGACAAATTGTAAAGTTGTAACTATTAATCTATGGTCTAACTATTAATCAATTGGCAATATATTAATAACCAACAGAGCGATATTTTGCCAAATAAGAAAATTTTCATATTTTTATTACTAGGGCAATAAAGAGTTTTATAAATTGCTTGAGTATGAGCTAACGGAAAACTTTTTGTGAATTGCGTCATTTTTCTTGTTTCATCACTGTGCATTTTCTCTAATGGAATAGGGACACATAGTGTAATACAGAGGTTTCAGTATAACAACATGAATAATATTTTGCATGTAGCAAGACTAACCTATGATACACCTATTTATGGAAAAAAATGCAAAATGAATTTGTGCGAGATGTGTCGTTTTTCTTGCGGGTGAGCGATATGATGTTTGCTTATTAATAAAAACTTACTGATCTGCAGCTATCTGTAAGAGTTTGTTTAAATGTTCAATACTTTAGAAATGACATTTTGTTTTTAAAAAATGCTTATTGCTGAAAAATGATGATGTTAAAAGTCAAGATGAAATTTGTAAACAACATCAAGGATCATCCAGAATTACAACATTTGAATAAATCAATTAAATTTAAGAAATCAAAAAACCGGACTGCGTAAAAAGCGAACTAATTAATTATTTCTTATCAATGTGAAACATTTTTTTTATATTACTTACACATTTTTTTTATTTACTTGCATTGATGACTTTTAAATTGTGTTTAATTATTAGTTCCTATCTATAAACACTGTTTTCGTGAGGCCTATAAATGTCTGTGATGGTCAGAATTGCAGTAAAGCTAGAGATCCTACCTACACAACTTCCAGGTTGTAATATTTAAATGGAGCTTCTGACTGTAAAATAGTCAATGAAACATCGTCTTCATTTTGAAAAACCTATTCAGTGATATGCCAGTCAATAGGGTGCGTAAATTTTTCCCTCTCTACCGCCATTGTGAATTTATAAAAAGAAAACCTAGCCCATAACCATCGGACGGTTAAGACGAATCGATAGAGACCTCATTCATTAAAATCCATCCAGCCGTTTGGATGTTTCCAGGGTATAAAGAAATCCACATACCCAGATACGCGTGAAACACATAACCCTTCTTTTCAGTCAGGTAAAAAAGCGGTTAAGCGGGTTTAATATCGCTGATTTTCAAACAAAAATTTGTTATGTCTGACCTTGACAAACCTATGACATATGGTCAGCAAACTCGTGCTTTAAAATAAAACAGAATAGTCATGACATGACGTGCTTTCAAACTTAGAGGAATCTAGTGACATTTTTGAAACTCCCTCAAACCAACTGCGCAAATGGCTTCTTTGCGGTCATAATTAATAGACACCTCTGATTTTTTTCTTTTTACAAAACTCGTACGGATCTTGAAAATACAGACATTCAGCTACCAGTATACGCGGTTTTGTCTCATTCCGTGATAATCGGAAAAATGAATTTTGTCCACCTATATCATCAAAACGTCCCACTGCGCATTGTGACGAATTTTTTTGAAACAACGTAAATTTCAGTCATGAAATTAGGCATGATTTTTAAGGTACACACACAATGCTTATAAAAAACCATTTTAAAAAATTCATTTTTACTTTTATTTAGAGAAAATAATGTAGTATATCTTAGTTGTGTACTTCTTTCAGAACATTTGTAATAAAAAAATAAGTTGTAAAATTACAAAATATCTTGAACTATTTATCATAAAAGAGACTAATAATTGGAAATATGAAATTAGGCATGAAATTAGACATGATTTTTAAGGTACGCATTGCATGCTTGTGAAAGAAAGTTTTTTTTTTTTTTTAACTGTTTTTACTTTTATTTAGAAACAATAATTTAATATATCTGAGTTGTTTACATATCTCAGAATTAGATTCTGATATTTAGAAGGGGGGAAACAATGTAAATTTATAAAAAAAATTAAAACAATTTATGACAAAAGACACTAAAGATTGGATATGTTACATATTTTTTCCTTTAAGTTGCATATCTAGAAAGTACAAAAGCAATAATCAAGCCTAAAAGAGATTTTTTTATGTATTTAATGAATTTGAAGAAATTTTCCCATTTTTTTTAGTTTAAAATAGTTTTATATTATATTCGTATTACACCATTTTGAAGCTTTTCTTACGTTGATAATACTATATATTAAGTACATTTTGTAATGCAATTATGAAATAAGTTTCAGTAATTCATTCTGAAAATTTAATTTATATGAGAGATAATTAAACTTTTATCATTCACTTTTGTATAGGCGACACATCATTCATCAAGCTTAGTAGCTCGATTATTATCGCCATTCCCTGAGGCTTAGTGCCCCAAATGTTGGCATTAAACGTAAATTTAAGCAATGTTTTATAAAATATGCATGGCTAAGATAAATGAAAAAACGCTGTTCAGTTATATGCATATACGAGGGGGTATCAATAAGTTTTTGCCCTCTCATAGAAATAATTGAGTAAAATTTATGAAATTACTACATCGTAGTAGTCCTTTTCTGTATAGTCCCGTGCACAGTATTACGTTTCAGCAAACGGTATTTCAAAACGAGGGGGTGATGTATTCCAGGAGGCGCGATAATAGACTCAAAGGGGGACATTTTTAAACAGCCACATGTGACATATTGTTGGAAAGGCCTGTGTCCACTTATTCATGTTATGCACCCCCGGTCCCCTTCCCCCTAATTTGCTCCCCGGTGGGTAGGAATGGTGTCCTCAAAATTTAGAAAAGTGCCCCCTGGAGGGTAAATTGGGGGAGGGGCTCAGGATGTTCTGTGCATAACATGAATAAGTGGTCACCAGGCCTTTCCAACAATATGTCACATGTGGGGGTCGGTAAAAGTTAGAAAAATGCCCCCCTTTGATTCTACTACCGCGCCTCCTGAAATACATCCGCCCCATCTTTTTGAAATACCGTTTGCAGAAATGTGGTGCTGTGCACGGTTATTATATAGATAAGGACTAATACAATGTAGCAATTTCATAAATTTTACTCAATTATTTCTATGTGAGGGCAAAAACTTATTGATACCCCATCGTACATTTACATATCTGACGCTGCCCATTTATGTGAGAATGAACGAAATATTATTTTTAATTATGACAAAATTTCGCGCGTTTCCATTTTAGATCAGCTGTAATAAAATATAACAAATTAAATATTTTAATAACACTTGAAGATTCTTAGAATCTGAATCTAATGACATAAGAGATAGTAGCTGCAGGTAACTAAAAATGTGTACAAATTTTGTTAGAATTGTTAAATTGGGAAAAATAGGAAAATATTCAGAACTGTCTTCAAACGGTTATTCTTCTTTCGAAGTAAAATTTCTTTGAGTATTAAATTTGATCATTGTCTTGGTAACTTCACAGAAAACATAACATCAAGGCTTCACTAAAATAAAGTTCAACTTCAATCATAGAAAACAGAAATTCAATAAAGAACTGAAAAGTTTTTATAAAATATATATAAGTCTTGCGGCAAAATCTTTCTACGTGTTTAGCATAAACTTTCATTTTATTTTAGAAGCGATACATTAATATACCTGAGTTGTGTACGACTTTCAAAATATTTGGAAAAAAATAAGTAAAATTACGAAATTTCTTAAACAATTATTAATAAAACAAAGTTTTAAGTATCAAAATAAATATATTTTTCCCTTTCAAGATATATGTATAGCATGATATCATCAAAAGAACAAAAGAAATAATGATAGGAAGTATAAAAATCTCTTTTATGTATTTATTATAGTTTAAGAATTTTTCAAATTTTAGTTTTTGTTAAAACTATGTTTGTATTAAAATTATTTTAACTATTTAGGGGTGTATTATAAAAGATATTTTTTATATATTTATTATAGTTTAAGAAATTTTCCTATTTTTGTGTGTGTTTTAACTAGTTTTATATTATTTTTTATGCAGTATTAGGGCTGTTCTTCGCGTGGTAATACTTTGTTGAGTAAATTTTATGCTGCTGTTGTGAAAAATCTATCATTCCTTCCGAAAATATTCTGATTAGATTTTGAGTTTTGATTACAAATAACTGAACAATTTTCCTTATTTTTATATAGGCGATTCTTATTGCCTATACACAGCTATTCCTTTCTAAACCTTAGTTCCCCAAATTGTGGTTAGTTTTTGGGGACGCTACTGCCATATTTTGCAGATGAGGTCTAAACAGACCGGGACTACTGTTTAAAGTGGAATCCGACCTACTACAAACATCTATGCCTGATTCGTGATTCAAAGCCGGCACCCTTTTTTCCATAGAACTGTTAATAAACAGCAACTGACATATTCTTAAAATAGTGAAGCTTCAACTGTAACCGCTTTCGCAAGGGCTGATTACCTCCTGTGGAAACTTCCACCAGTTAATTTATCCAGAAATTTTCTCCGTATTTAAAGGCCTTATTAACCCTCTCACTGCGCAACCCGAGATTATCTCCGGCATGCATTTTTCCGTCTAATTAATCCTCCGTGATTATTCCCACCATTTATTCTTTTTTTTTTTTTTTTTTTTTTTGTATTTTTTTTTTTTTTTTTTTTTTTTTTTTTTTTTTTTTTTTTTTTTTTTTTGTAAATTTTGCCTTATTTAATCGGAGCATTTTCTTCATAAAAATTAGACAAAATTTTTTGTTTAAAAAAACCAGTGCAAAAGAAGTTATTTAATTATTTTGAAACTATTTTAATAAAACAATTACGCAGCGAGAGTGTTAATGCAATATTTCAGTCATAAATAATGGCAGATACATATTTTCAATTTTACTGGTAAGAATTTTCTTTTGTGGTAGTGAGATCCTTGTTTCCGCCATTTTGTGACAACCGGTGAAACAAACTGACTGTTTTATCAGTCAAACTCACACCAGTAAAAACAACTAGAAGTTTTTTTGATACTTGAGAGAAAATATTTCCATGAATAAGATGCTTAAATAAGGCAAAATTTTCTATTCAATTTTACTGGTTGGAGGTTTGCCCCTCCGGTATTCAAAAACTGTAGTTTTGATTTAGAAATAGCAGCCGCATCTTGTGACATGCTCTTCAGTTACTTCAATCGCAACAAGTCGACAGTACACTATATGTCTCCTCCTCTGTATTCATAACTCCATTCTTTTTTCCAGTAGCTACAAAATAACCACTAAAAAAACAACTGGCCTCCAAATGATGGATTTATACTTTAGTTTTAACAATGTGTTAAGACATATACATGGATAAAATAAATGAAGAACACAATTCTTTCATTTATCAAATAAATTCATCTATCTGACACCGACACTTACGTCAAGATGAATAAAATACTGTTTTTAATTATGACTCAAAATCAATAGTTTCCATTCAAGATCATTAGTAATAAAACTCTACAAATTAAATATTTTAATAGCTCTTGAAGATTCTGTGATGAGTCTGTAATTAATGACATAATATATGTCAGATGCAGGCATTTCAAAAGTAAAGATCTTGTTAGTTTTATTAGAAATGTTTCATTGATAAAATTGTGAAAATGGGATAAATTTTAGAAAAGTCTTCGTGAGATGACGCTTACTGGTAAGTAAATTTTATTTTGTTTTCCTCCAAAAATATTTGATCATTGTCCTGAAAAAATAACAGAAAACATAGTGTCTAGGTCAGGGCATGAAATTTCAGTTGAAAAGGCACTAGCCAAACTAAAATTTTTCCACGCCACTATTTTACATTTATTTAGACAGAAACGTCAACCACCACACCTGCCTAAAAAATGAAATATTTACGTCAATCTGTATTTAAATTGACCATTCTTGGAAGGAGCTGTCTGTTAAATCCAGAATATTTTACATTCATGAAAAATATGAACAATTTTTAAAATGTTAACAGATATAGTATGAAGAACTTTCTGGTGACCGAAATCATAAAAGAATGTAGAAATTGAAAAATCTAAATATATTTAATGAAAAAAAAAACTCAGTGTAAGGTTGCGGTAAGGTTCCAATGGATATGGATATCGTCCACCCTGAGAACCCGCTTGGGTTCCAATGATTACAGAAATTGTCACATACCAATAAAAAGTCATGAAAGAAAAAGTTCCTGTACTTTCAGTACTTCATGTTTGTGTAGTGCTGCCTTTCTGCGCTGAAATACCGCTTGCCAATCGCAGCTGTAGGGTCAAACTCTGTCAGGGTGGGTCCATTAATAGAAATTCTGAGCAAATCATTCAGTGTCTCAGTCTTCAGAGAGTTCCTGTATGCATCTTGAGTATGTTGTGACAGCTGAAGCCTCTCTCACGCGAAACTGTTCTCACTGATAAAACAGCACAAAATGTTAGAATCTGGAGCAAACTGGGGAATCTTGCTGAACACTTTTCACTGTAAAAATTCTCCAGCATATCTTTCAGTGTTAGTAAAGGGAACATAAACATGAATTCTGCCCACTCTGTCAATACAATATCCACTTTTTCATTAAAGAGAATTGAATTCAAATACATGAAGCGCTTCTTTATTTCTTCTATCCCAAATTAATTTTTTTTTGAAAGGCTAACACTGAGAGGACACCCTTTAAACACCCTTAAAACACTGTCGCGTGTCGCTGGATTGAGGCACGATATTCTGAGCGTATATAGTTTGATTTGGACACAACATTTTAAAAGACAATACTTACTTGCCAAGGTTAAATATTTGCTCGCCAATAGCGAGCTGGTGAGCGGAAATTTCGTGCCCTGGTCTAGGTCCACTAAAGTAAAATTGAAACTCAATCATTAGACAATTGAAGTTCAATAAACAACTGAAAAGTTATTACAAAAACTATATTCATTGCAGCAAAATCTGCGTTTTTAGTACAGACTTTTATTCTAGTTTAGAAACAATTTTTTAATATATCTGTGTTGTGTACTCCATTGAAAATATTTCGAAGGAAAAAAAACAAGTTGCGAAGTTGTTAAAAGTATTTAAAGAAAGATTAAATAAAGCAAAGTTCCTACATTCCACATTTCCCCCCCTTCAAAATGTATGTCTATCAAGCTTTAATCAAAACAACAAAAGCAATAATCAGAGGAAGCATAAAAAATCTTTTTGGCACTTTAATTATATATTTTTTAAAAGAATTTTTACTTTCTTCTGTCTTTAAAATAAGAAAGTATTAGATTCGTGAAAAATTTCGACTTCCGATTTTTGATGAAGTTATACGTTTTAGAAGGTCCTGAACACGATTTGATGTTTTTTTAGAAAATGTCTGACTGTGAGCCTGTCTGTCACTCTGTGAGTCTGTTTGTATGTGACAAAAAAATTGTGGGCGCTCTACCTCAAGAACTAATGCACTGAATTTAGAAAAACTTTCGATTCAGTTACACCTTGACATACACTGGTGCTAATTATTTTTTAATGTATATCGCCCAACAGGTGGTGCTGCTACGCTGCATTTTTCATGATTTTCGCAATAGCTCTATCTCAGGAACTAATGCAAGGAGTTTCATCAAACTTCAGATTCAGTTGTTCCTTGATGTGAATTGGTGCTGTTACGTTTTGATGTAAATTGCTCAACAGGTGGCGCTGCTATGCTGTATCCGTCATGATTACCGCAATAGCTCTGTCTCAAGAACTAATGCACAATTTTTTATCAAACTTCAGATTCAGGTATACCTTGAAAAATATTGGTGCTGATTATGTTTTTGTGTAAATCGCCTAACAGCTGGCGCTGCTATGCTGCATTTTTTTTTTGTTTATGCAATAGTATGTGGAGCATTCTCACAATCTTTTGACTTTCATGTCCCTGAATAATAATTTTTATTTTTGTACATGTTCTTGTTTTTTTTTTTTTTTTTTTTTTTTTTTTTTTTTATTTCATATACTGGGGAACATCCCATTTCATGATTGCACAACAATATTAACGAGATAAATAAGTTATGGACGATGTTGGGAGTCCAAACACCTGTAAAACTCCTATACTGTCCCGTGTCCCTGATGCTGATTTTTAAGTTTGAAGCTGTCTGGATAAAGTTGTTTTGATAAAAATAATTCGACGTAATTTTTTTCTGAAACTGGAACTATTGTTTTATATAAATATGCAGCTAAAAATTAACCTGCACACATTTTTAGGGTTGTTATTATTTTTTAATCTCTGTCCCTGGGTTTTACATTCCTTACCATTCCTCTTCTAAAATTATACAGAAAATCATTTCAGATGCAGCCACAGAATTTTTTTCAAGTTTTTTATCATGCAGAAGTATGCTAGAGAAATAATGTCTAAAATTCTTTGGCAGGAAATTTATTATAAAAATTAAATCAGCATTTAAATATTAATTTCAAGCACCGTGGCTTTATTGGTAGTCTCACCGTTCCTAAGGTTTATTCCTGCACTTTTCGAGGTAATTTTTTTTTTTTAAAGTTAATTTAATCCAATGTTAACAACTATTTCTAAAAATCAATGATCATTGTGGCTATTACTTAGTATTAACATGATTTTCCTAAAAATAGGTGGTAATTTTCCTTACCGTTCCATCCTTACAGTCCCCTTTTTTTACCATTTCGTCCCTTTTTTCCAATACCATCCCCTTTTTTTACCTTACCATTCCTTCTTTAACACCCCTTTAAAACATTGTTATACAAAAATTCTGTATTACAGGTACTACATTGTTATTATTTCTTATTTGAATGTCTTGTGGGTACTATGCAAATTCATTGTAAGTAAAAATTTAGAAGAAAATAAAAAGTTATAAGGGTAAAATGGCAAGGAAAATTAAACTCGCAATTTTAACTTAAACCTCAGTTAAATAAAAAACTTTTTCGCTGCTGACCATTTTTTCTTTTTGAATAATTAAGGCATTCGTCTATCAGATTAAAATGTTATTTTAGAAAGTTTAATTTTGTCAGATTTTTCCCCAAAAGTCAAAAGATTGTGAGTATGCAAATATATTTTCATCTAATTTCAGATTCAGTTAGATGTTGACACAAGTTTTAGCTGATTAGGTTTTGGCGTTAATCGCCCAATATGTGGCGCTGCTATGCTGCATTTTGCATGATTTACACGATTTTTACGATTTTTACACGATACCTCATGAACTAATGCACGGAATTTCATATCTTTAGAATCCTCATGTTGGACATAATTGCATTTAATTTTGGCACTGTGATAACGAATTTTGAAGTATTAACATGTATGAGATAGAAAAAAAGTTTTGGGTTTGGCCCATCCGACTAGTTCTTTTTAAACTATTTTTCGCTGTAAAAAAACTGTTTATTGCCGGTACAATTTTTACGTATTTTTTTTTTTCCTTTGATGGAGGGATTTCGTGAAAGTGTCAGAAAATAGCGAATGTGGATTTAAGAATATAATTGATAGATAATAGTGTCAAAAATCTAGTTAATTTGTCATTTTCGCTAAGGCTTTGAATTTTTTTTTCTACACTTTAAAAAAACTTGCATATTTTACCAGTACAATTTCGTGTTTTACAAATTTCGTAGGTAAATTACAAGTTTTGTTGTACAATTTCGCATTTTTACGGATCTTTTCTCTTTTGCAATGTCAACATAAATATAAATCTTATGGGTTTTTAAAATGGAAAATTTAGCATTATCTGTCATATGTGCTAAAAAAAATCTATAATTGTAATTCTCTTGACCGATTCATGAATTACTTTAATCGAACAAAAAAAAAAAAAAAAAAAAAAAAAAAAAAAAAAAAAAAAAAAATCCGTCAAACATAGATGCTAACTCTTACGCTTTTTTGTAACACAAAAATTTCATAGAAATTTTTCCCTTATTAAAAAAGGTAAAACTTACTATTAAACTTTTGTGCTATAAAAAAAACGTAAGAGTTAGCAGCTATGTGTAAAAGTACCGGAAATTGTACAGGCAATCTGCGGATTTTTTTTAGCGTGTTCTTAAAATTTTCGTGCTGGTTTAAGGCTGTGATTAATGCACTTTATTCAACAATTATGCAAAATTTTCACTAATTCATGTTTAATATATTCAGATTTTAATTTAGATTGAAAATAACTAAAATATTTCTTTCTTATTTTGTGATATGTTCTTTGATTAAACATAGCTGATCACTCATCATTACTTCTACAATTTAGTGCCCCAAATGCGGGCTTTAAACTTTAATTATTTGTGTTTTGTGAAATTAGCGTGGCTGGAATAAATGAAAAAGTTCAGTTATTTGACATATTAATTTATAAATCTGACATTCCTACTTATCTGACGAGACTGAAATAGTGTTTTTAATTATGATCCAAATTTATGTGTTTTCATTTAATAACAGCAAAAATAAAATTTTGCAAATTAAATATGAAGATTCTCAGAGTCTGAATCTAATGATATAATAAATATTAACTTCAGGTAATTAAAAATGAAAATATTGTTTGTTTTCTTAAAATTGTTATATTCATAAATTCGGAAAATACGCATAAATCTCTTCATAAGATTTTTTTTACTGGGAATTAAATTTCCTTCATTTTCTCGGTATTATCATTTAAAATTTGATAATTCTCTCGGTAACATAATAGAAAAGATAGCGTCTGACTTTAAACAATAAAATGGAAAAAGTTGAATCGTAGAGAACTGAAATTCAATAAAGAAATAAAATGTTATTACTAAAAGAATGTTACTTGGTTCAAAATCTTTCTACGTTATTAACATAATCTTTCTTCTTTTTCTAAAAAGAATAATTTAATAAATCTGAGATGTGTATTCCTTTGAAATTTTTTGAAAGAAAAAATTGCATTATAAACTTTCAAAAGTTATTAAACACTTATTTAAAGTAGATCAAATTACAAAATTTGAATAATTAGATTTATTTACCTGCAAGCAGAATATCTAACAAGCTATCATCAGAAGAACAAAAGCAATAATGTAACGAAACTTAGAGGAAATATTTTTCATTTATGTGTAACAGACTCCGTTCGCGATGAAGATCATTGCCAAACACAATCTGATTTGGATGCTGCATTAAAAATGCATCTAAATGCTTGTTTATTATCCTACAATGCACTTTGCAATGTCTACATCAAGAGTTTATTTTCCGTAGGCTTATAGAGATTAATGTGTAAACTGATATATTCCTACGATTTTCAGTTTGTTTCCTGTAGTCACTTTAAATTTCGAAAATAGTTCAAAGCTGAAAGTGTCGGGACAATAAACAGCAACCAAAATCGAAAAAATACGAAGATACCCGATCAGACAACGACCTCATACATGGTGCCAAGCGAATAAGACCCTGATTTCAAAATTCAGTATCTCAAAAACAAAGATCAATAGAATTATGCGGTAAACGGTTTGTTTATTAGCTAAGCTATAAAAATGCTATATAGAAATTTCAAAATTTAGTTGCAAAAACCGTTAACAGATGGCGCTGTAAGCGCAATGCTTATAAATTGTGCTTCGATGTCCAGAACACTAGCATCTCATTCCTAGATGGCTCCCTATGGAAGGACGAAAAGTGGGAAAGTCTACTTTTTCTTTGGGGTGATGTGCAGAAGTGGAGACATCTGGTCACAGAATTATTGCACCAGTTTTAATTTTAGAGACTTTCAATTAATAGAATTTTCAATAAAAATTTTAGAAATCCTTATATAAGAACTTATTAAAATATTTTATTAAATTCCATTTTTAATGCCATATTTTTATTTAAACCAAAACGCATATATATATAGAAAACTAATTTTGTACTTTTTATTTATTTTTTATATTTTTAAATCACGGCGTAATATCTGGTATTATTGTTTACACCTAAATTTTTATAAATAAAAAGTAATTTTGCACTTTTCATTTATATTTTTAAATCACGGCATAATATTTTGGTTTTAGCACAACACATATATTTCTTTCATTTGTAAACAAAGTTTTAGGGACAGAAATTATGCATTAAATTATTTCATTTTTAAAAGGAATTGATGATAAGTCATATCATCAACGTCGAAGCAAAAGCATTTTGGAGGCTGCACTCCTTTCCAAAACTTCGGATCTTATCGCTAGAAGGTGCACCATACTTCTGTGTTCAATGATGAAAAACAATGAAAATGAGTTTTTTAAATTAAAATGATTTTTTTAACTTAATAAAGTTTTTAAAAATAGAATCTTTGTATTTTTTCATTCAAACTAATTTCTACAATTTAAAAAAAATATTTATGAATCATTATTATAACTGCTCAGTGATTTAAAAAAAGGATTGTTTTAGCTTAATGGAATTTTAAAACTAGAAACTTTGGGCTTTTTTTACTCAAACTTTTTTTCATAATCTAAATAAATATTAAAAGTAAAGATTTCCATATTTTTCAAATCTTCCTGTGCTTGGATTCGATTCCACGATCTACCAATTAGGACAGAAAAGACATACCACAGAGATACTGGTATCCAGACCGAAATAGCTTATAACAAAATTTGAAACAAATCTTAATTCAGTCAACACATGGCTCCGCTTCTGCACATCACCCCAACTAAGAAGCGGGCTTCCCGCTTTTCGGGATTCCATAGGGAACCATCTAGGAATGAGACACTGTGCTGTGGGCTTCGAAGCATAATTTATAGGCAATGCAATTACAGCGCCATCTGTTAACGGTTTTTGCAACAAAATTTTGAAACTTTTGTATAAAATTTTTACATCTTAACTAATAAACAAACCTGTTACCGCATAATTCTATTGATCTTTGTTTGTGAGATATTTAACTTTGAAATCAGGGTCTTATTCGCTGTAAATACTATTAAAAATTATTTTAAAAAATTTAAATGCAAAGCAGAAATTTGAAAATAACGCAGGGTTTGTACGGGTACCGTTATTTTCAAGGCCCAATATCAGAAATTTTTCACAGAAAAATAAATCTAGTTTCAACGGACGAAATTTCGCCTTATTTTAGGAGAGAATTTCCATAAGAAAATACTGGTACCGAAGAATTTATTAGTCATGAAATTCAAGCACCCGTACGAACACTGTAACGCTATCATTTATTTAACATTAGCTTCAGAATATCTTTGCATTACTTGCGTGGGCTCTTAAAGAAAAAACACTTTCTTTATCGTATTCTTGTTGAAGATGAAAAATTGATTCATTACAACACAGTGGCGTGGCGTGAAAATTTTCGGTGGTCATCGCAATTATTTAAGTTTGTGGTGAAAAATTATTAACTCTAAAATTCAATGGTTGAATGTTCAAAAAAGAAACTTTAAATCTTACCTTCACTTATACATGAACTCCAAATGTTCTGCTAAAACTGGATCGTAGAGTTTTAAAAGCTTATTAAGAGTTTTAAAATATTGCTTGGTCATCGCCGCATCCAGCGATGACCGGACGCCACGCCACTCTTACAACAATACTAAACGACTAAAGACTTGGGTGTGTTAAGGTTAACAATTCGGCCATTTTTATATTCAGAAGTTCCAAATTCATAACAAAAATTCAAAATAGTAATTTTTTGCTTAATTGAATGACAGACAATTAATGATTACTTAAAGTAAAAAATTCATCTTTAAGAATTCCCTGTAGAAATTAAGAGATTTTGAATTAAAATAAAAGCAAAATTGCAACCTTGGGTGCGGCTACGTGAACGAGGTCCGTCAGGGCAGAAATAGAACATTCATGGGGTAAGTTTACGTTTAGTATATGTAGGAACAAAATTTACATAGTCTACTATGACTAGTTTGAACTATACCTGAAAATCACAGGTGAATGTTACAAGCAACAATTGATCAATTAAAAGGAGCAATTGAAATAAAAACGTGTAGTATAAAGCCGAACGACAGACAATAAAGTTTCCGAGCGTGGCAATGGTAACTAACAAGTTGCAAGATCAGTCAATAAACTGTAGATTTCGCTAAGAAATACTGCTCTACCCACTGTATACACCAAAACTTGATCCTTCAGGTAGAGAAGAATTGCTCTATGCAGTGCGCCTTTACTATATGGCGGTTCAGATCTTATGCAAAAACTAGAAATTGGATACAAGAGGGGATTTCTTAAAACAACACGACTTCTTGCATCTCAGAATCTGATTGTGAAAGATGACCGGATATTGAAACTTCAGATGGTAAATACCTTGAATAAATCATTTTTTCATTTTGACAAACAAAGTATACTTCCTTCATGCACAAAAGGGTGGAATTATAGTTATACATCTAATAGTCTGAGATATTATCACTTTAATGCTGAACTAATTTTATATAACCACTTTGACTGCCATTGCACACAAATACGAGTGCCAAAATTATTTTCCGGTGTGCGTGTGTTGGGGGGGGGGGGGACAAAGCACAAGAATACGTGCTCGATCAATATTTTCATTGAGTATAATTTATTTATATGTAACGGTACTATTCATATTTTATTACTATACAATTAAAAAAGAACTCCGTGCTCCATATGAAGAATTACTTTTATCCATTCATGCAGAAAATATTGAACTTATTTTGATGCTAATTTCGATTATAAACAACTAAACTTAATTTATTGCATAAATGATACAATTTTAAATAAATTTAACTCATCATTCATTATATTACATTTTGTAGCCTAATGGCGAAACGTTGACTTAAATCTTCAGTTTTAGCAATGTTTTATGAAATATGCATTGCTTGAAAAACTGAAAAACACATTTCAGTTACTTAACATATGCATTTAAATATCAGTCACAGCAGCCTATATAAGGATGAATGAAATATTGCTCTTAATTATTAGACAAATTAGCACGCCTTTATTGAAAAACAGCATTAATAAATTTTACAAATTAACTATTTTAACTACACTTGAAGGTTCTCTGAGTTTGAACATAATAAGGTATTGGCTTCAGGAAATTTAAATGGGAAAATGTTGTTAGTTTTGCTTAAGTCATTATATTAATAAAATTGAGGAAAAAAATGAAATTATTCAAAAAACGTCTTCATAAGATAACACTTGCTTGAAAGTAAATTTTCTGTAATTTTCTTTGAAAAATCAATTTAATCAGTGTTTCGGTAGCATGATATTCAGAATACAATGTGTAGTCAGTTAATGGGAGATAAGAATCGAGACAAGCAGAGCGGATTTAAGCGGAATCATTAGGAGTTGTGAGAAGTGTCTTTTTCTTCTATAAAATCGATTTTGAATGGCTTGCGAATGACGAAATAAACTAGGAAAGCATCAATACTCTTTAACTGTCATCAAATTCCTATGAGGTAAGATTCCTCATAAATTGTGTTAAAACATTACGGTATACATTATTTTATATATAAAAATTTTAAATAAATCACATTACAGAAGAATAAATTAGATAAAAAACTAAAGAGTGAACACTTAAAAAGTAACACCATTTTTAAAATATCATTAAAGGAGATATAAATTAAAGTTTTTAAAATGTGAAGCATTCTTCAGATAAAAGATGCGCTACCACTCCACCAACAGAGTCAGTACTCAAATAATGTGTTTTAACACATCATTGTTCGGTCTTCCTGAATGACGCCATTAATCGCATATGTCTCGTACTAACCTCTGTCACCACACAAGCAGTGCACATAGTAAAATAAATATAAAATTTTAGTGTAGCTGAAATATAATATGGTTTATAAATTAAACACTAGTTTTTTAAGACAATCATGAGAGAAATTTTCATAGCACGACCAACGACAGGTTAAAGGGGTAATCCCCATTTTCACGGTTAAATCACGCTTAACTACATAGAACAAAATTAGAAGCTGACGTAAAA
This sequence comes from Maratus speciosus, assembly GCA_963932465.1. Classification (NCBI taxonomy): domain Eukaryota; kingdom Metazoa; phylum Arthropoda; class Arachnida; order Araneae; family Salticidae; genus Maratus; species Maratus speciosus. The sequence continues at coordinate 234,520,131 of OZ010796.1, read as the reverse complement.
GCAAAGTCTTTTGTTATTCTGATGATTACACGTTCTTCAGCTTGGCAAAAACCACTCTTGGGAAAACCAGTGTTTTGTTTTAAACACTTTCACGATGAATTAAGGAAGCGAAAGCTGTTGTGAAATCACATGTAGAACAGATGAAATTGATGTGCCTTTTTCTCGAGAACTACTGAAGCGATTTTAATATTTTTTAAATAATTAAGCAAAAGCTAAACTATAAATAATTCGCTCTAAAAGAAGTAGAACAAAAAATATAGTGGTTACGCAATTTTACATACAAACAAAATCAAGATTTTTTTCTTTCATTTTTTTATATCTTGCCGGTCGATCACTTGATAGTTCAGCTTCTGGCCACACCAGTGTCTGAGAGGTTCTGCTCTTAAAGGTGATAGACGGGGTGCTGGGTTCGAACTCAATCCCGCCCGACGTTCGGGATTTTCCGTCCATTTATTCGAACCTTGCGTAAATATGGGTTAGGTTCCTTAGGATGGCAACAGACGACATCCCCCCCTCGGCCCATATCCCTGATTTAAATAATCCGCAGTCAAAAACAACACCAACACCAACACCAACACCAGTTCAGCTTCTGCAAGTATATCAATATCAATTTTTTCTACATGTGATTATTATGTTTTCGAAATCGCGGAACTGCATTGTATTTTTAATTTTAGGTAGCTTTCATTACAAAAAGCTACCTATTGCAGCCGTTCGGAGGAAAGCGATTTCAAAACATTTTGGTATATTTTCATCGATCATGACCCCCAGACCCCGAAACCACCCTCCGTTCAAAATTGACATATATATATATATATATATATATATATATATCCATATATATATATCTGACATTTGTCACACTGTAACTCTCGTATTTATGAACCGATTTGGATGTAATTCGGTGTGTACATAGTACATACCAATGTCTCGACCGAGTTCGTTGGCCAGCTTCATCCGCCATTTTGTTTCAAAACGGCGGCCATTTAAAATTAAAAAAAAAATTAAAATTTGAAATGTGGTACTAAAAAATTGAAAATGGGAAAATATTTTTTTCTTATGTATTTGACCTTTATACAAAGATTCCGGAGCAGTTTTTGTTTTGTCTATATCTTAAAAAATGGCTGAGTTATAGCATTTGGAATTTCTAGCGTGGTTGACATTTTGAAACGTCCTGAATTTTGTCACGCGAAAAAAGACGTATTTATGAACCGATTTGGATGTAACTTCGTTTATGCATAGTACATACCAATGTCTCGATTGAGTTCGTTGGCCAACTTCATCCGCCATCTTGTTTTAAAATAGCGGCCATTTAGATTTTTAAGAAAAATTTAAATTTGAAATGTGGTACGAAAAAATTTAAAATTGAAAAAATATTTTTTTTCTTATGTTTTGACCTTGATAAAAAGATTCGGGAGCAGTTTTTGTTTTGTCTATATCTTAAAAAATGGCTGAGTTTATTTTGAATTTCTAGCCTGGCTGACATTTTGAATCGTCCTGATGTTTGTCATGTGATAACGGGCGTATTTATGAATCGATTTGGACGTAACTTGGTCTGTACATAGTACATACGAATATATCGACCGAGTTCGTTGGCCAGCATCATTCGCCATCTTGTTTCAAAAGGGTTGCCATTTAAAAAAAAAATAAATTTAAAATTTAAAATGAGGTATTAAAAAATTGGAAAATGAAAAAGTTTTTTTTATGTGTTTGGCCTTGATACAAAGTTTCCGGAGCAGTTTTTGTTTCTGAATTTTTTTCTTTTGTTTATATCTTAAAAAATGGTTGAATTATAGCACTTTGAATTTCTAGCATGGCTAACATTTTGAAATGATCTTGTATTTGTCACGCGATAACACACGTATTCGCCTATTTCGATGTAAGAAGGCATGTGGATAGTATACATCAATATCTCGACCAAGTTCGATGGCCAGCTTCATCATCTTGTTTCAAAACGGCGGCCATTAAATTAAAAAATATATATATTTAAAGTGAGGTCCAAAAAAATTACAAATTGAAACAGGTTTCTTTCTTAAGTATTTGACCTTGATATAAGGATTCAGGAGCATTTTTTGTTTGTCTTTATCTTAAAAAATGGCTCAGATATATCAATTTCAATATCTAATGTGGGTGACATTTTGAAAAATCTGATTTTTTGCCTGCGAAGGCACTCGTATATATCAATCGATTCCGATGTGAGTGAGCATGGGCACAGCAATTACTAATGTCTCGACCAAGTTGACTGGTTAGCCTCATCCACCATGTTGTCTTAAAATGGCAGGCACTTTAATAAATCGCCGAATTTGGCAGCCAAATATAAGTTACTTTAAATAAAAGCAGCTTGGATAAAGCTGACTAATTTCGCGAAATTCTCATTCATAATGATTTAGTATTCATAAAAATTAGTATTGAATCTCCTATATTCGGTTTCCCCTAAATTGAGCTTCGTGTGTTTGAATAATATAAGTTGGCTTTTTTAAAATAAGGAATATGAAAGCTACCTCTTCCTCCCGGCACTGGCTGGAAGGACTTTTTATACTCTACCGAGCTATCAATTTGTAGTTCGACTGCTGGAAAGATTATAAAAGAACCTATCGAATTTCTTTCGGTGGATTCAGAGAAAAGTTTCAAATATATCATCTGTTTTACATATTATTTTGAAACTGTTGCCTCCCCCTTAATGAAGTACTTATCTTATTCAAAATCACAGCAAGTACTTTCATAAAATGAAAATATGATAATAGTCTGAAAATTTAATATTTTATCTATTATGTGCGCGACATTGAATGCAAATTATCTATAAATGTAGCTTAGATTCTGGCGTTCGTACGTATAGTCGTATGTTTATAGTACGTTTCGTACGATATCTTGTACATGTGTATGCTCGAAAAAATTCCATAATTTAATAGTCCAGGAATAAAGTAATGAAAAGATAGTGCATTTTAATTTAGCCGTTGATATTAGGAAAGTCACCTGAGATAAAAATTTGTGTAAAACCCAGAACAAAAATCACCGATGTTGTGAAGACTTTTGTGATTGTGTATTCTCACAAGCTTTTGACTTTCAGGAATAAAAATCTGGTGAAATTAAACTTGATAAAATAAAATTTTAATCTGATAGACGAATGCCTTAATGATTCAAAATAAAGAAAAAATGGTCAGCAGCGAAAATTTGTTTATTTGACTGAGGTTTAAGTTAAACTTGCGAGTTTAATTTTACTTACCATTTTACCACTAAAACTTTTTATTTTCTTCTAAATTTTTACTTATAATGAATTTGCATAGTACCCACAGGACATTCAAATAAGAAATAATGACAATGTAGTATTTTTAGAACAAAATTTTGTATAACATTTTCTTAAAGGGGTGTTAAAGAAGAGGACGGTAATGTAAAAAAGGGGGATGATATATGAAAAAGGGGAAGTAATGTGAAAAAAAGGGACGGTAAGGATGGAACAGCAAGGAAAATTACCACCTATATTAGGCAGATCATGTTAAGACTAAGTGGTAGCCAAAATGTTCATTGATTGTTAGAAACAGTTATTTACATTGGATTAAATTAAAAAAAATTAATTTACCTCGAAAAGTGCAGGAATAAACCTTGGGGACGACGAGAATACCAATAAAGCCACGATGCTTGAAATTGATATTTAAATTCTGCAGTAAATTTCCTGCATAGAATTTTAGACATTACTTCTCTAGCATACTTCTGCATGAGAAAAAACTTGAAAAAAATTCTGTGGCTGCATCAGAAATGATTTTCTGTATAATTTTAGAAGAGGTATGGTAAGGAATCTAAAACCCAGGGACAGAGTTTAAAAAATAATAGCAACCCTAAAAATGTGTGCAGGTTAATTTTTAGCTAAATATTTATATAAAACAATAGTTCCAGTTTCAGAAAAAAATTGCATCGAATTATTTTTATCGAAACAATTTTATCCAGACAGCTCCAAACTTAAAAATCAGCATCAGGGACACGGGACGGTATAGGAGTTTTCCAGGTGTTTGGACTCCCGAATCGTCCAAACCTTATTTATCTCGTTAATATTGTTGTGCAATCATGCAATGGGATGTTCCCCAGTATATGAAATATTAAAAACACAAGAACATGTACTAAAATAAAAATTATTATTCAGGGACATAAAAGTCAAAATATTGTGAGAATGCCCCACATACCACATGGTAAAGCTAAAAACATGATGTCATACCTTGTTCTCATTCACAGTGTAATTCTAAAATTCACTCATTACAACACTTGTAATTAATAATAACAAAGGTAATTATTAAAACAATCAAAGGATAATTTCACTGAAGCCAGCAACCTCGGTTAACGACTTCAATTAGCGTTATGCAAAAAGAAAGAAAAAAGAAAGAAAACCGCGTTAAAAGAATGGGTGGGATAGGCTGTTACATTCTTCCGCTCTGCCTGTTATTTTCAAAGACACTAGATATTTAATCAAATATTGCCCTACGAAATAATACTTCTGAAGACAGAACTCAGTAAAACTCCAGATTAAAACTTCAAGAAACAGTCAGAAGGTAGAGCAGTTTTTCTAATTGCCAGGGTAAAATATTCACCTCTACTATGAACTGATGATGACAGCTGTTAATTAGTTATTTTTGAAACTACAGTTTTATTTAATCATTATATAAAATAGATTTACTTTCGTATTATGATGTCCATATTTATTTAAAAAAAAGAAAGAAAAAAGAAAATATAAAAATTATAAAAGAATCGAATTATACAGAATAATGTGAATAATAAAAATCAAACATGAGATAAAATTGTATTGTTTCTGAGCTTAAAGATGTCACCGAAAGAATAAAAATGTTAAATTCCTCATAAATAATTATTTATTTGAGAATAAAAGATCCCAACTGCTGAACCGATGCCCTTTCCGTATTTCAGGAGGCTTCATTAATCGTCATTTTGTGAAAAATTACGAACATATTAACTTCCCAATTTTTTTGGCTGAAAGTTGATATATTTGCTGCGGATGAATTATTCTACGTATGAAATATTCAGTGGATGAACTTAGGCATTCGTGGTATATTCTGAAAAAGTTGAGTAAATATCAGACAATTGACACTACCTTTAATAGTGTTAAAAACACCTTTAAAGTTTTCATTTATGTTTATTTTATCCATAATGTTTAAAGTTAATATGTATAAAAATAAAACTTCGATGTATTAAACATGATTTTAGACTGTTTGTTCTAAAAATTTCACTTAAAATAATCAAAAACAAAACAGTGAATAGTGTTAAACAGTAATAATGCAAAAAGGCCTTATTCTTAATCCATTTCTTTTTAAATAATTTAGAGTTGACATCTTTAAATTCATTGTTATCAGTTTGTGTTTTTCCACTATACCAGTGGATTCGTGCAAAGTTTTCACTCTGAAATATTTGAAATTATTGGCTGATACTTTTTTTCATTAATCTTTAATGAATCGTTATTTTGAATTAAAGAACGTGTTTTAACGGAATATGTATGTACTATAGCAAAAGACTGTTCATAAAACATTTTGTATGATACCCAATTTATCGTTTTGCGTATCGTATTTGCATAGAAAAGGGGTTTTTGACATCAGAAATAATATACATAATCAGTATGATCATAATGTTAAGACTTCGACATATATTTTCTATTTTTTTTTAATAGACTATCCTTGTGGTTTATTTTCTAAAAGTGAAGAATAGAATTTTCAATAAATAAATAGTTTTTTTAATAAAAATATTAAGTAAACAGTCTCTTTTCTCTATTTTTACACGTGTCATGACATGGAAATTTATTAATTTATTCTGCAACTAATTTCCTTTTTGGCGATTTTGCCCTAAGGGTTTCAAAGCACGTTGGTAAGAAATTTATAAAAAAAAAAAGTTTCAAAATGTTCAAAATTTCAGGAAAAGTTTGGTTATTTGTTTCATTTTTTTTTTTAAATAAAATGTTACCATACAATTTGCATTTTCTATTGATTAAACCATTTTCCTTCATAAACCATTCAATAACTGTTATAAATTAATCAAATAAAAAATATAGTTAAATTTCACAAAGCCTAGATCTTGTAGAAGCTTAGATTTCAGAACCACACTATATTTGTTTATTTATAACTTTTAGAATAATGTAGTTAAAGATGGAAATCGAATATTGTAATTTTTCTAACTTAACAAACAGCTTAATGAGAAAAAGAAAAAAGAGAAATTACTTTGCAGGCATGCTTTTTTCTCATAATAAAACTGACACAGTTTGCGTTAAAAGAAAAAATACTTAAATAATTTATTCTTATTAGATAGAAATTCTCTTTCCAAAGGTTTATTACATATGGTGCTGCAAGCTACCGATTTGGCTTTATACTTCCCGTTGTCGTTTTGAATAATTAATTTGGAGTGCATTGTATCTATTCAGAAAAAGAAGATAGCTAAGAAGCAGACATCATGACATATTATGTGAAAGCCGCCGCTCGCTCGGTAAAATTTTAAGGGACAAGTAGATTCTAAAGAATACAAGAGATACACAAAGAATATTTTTAATTGAATTAAGTCGGTGAATATAAAATATGCATTTGCATGCATCCTATATTGCTGCATATACGAAAATTAATTGTGAACATAGCAAAAGAAATTTAATGCCTTTTACTTATAAGATAAATGAAAGAAATAAAATTTTTCGAGAAGTTCAAACATTTAGCCAAAAATTTATTTTGACAATTATATGAATGCTTTTAAATAGCAAATTTCTTTTGAAATATTCACTAGATAGCCATGTTTTATTAAATTTGTAATAATATTCGACGATAAAATATTTTTAAAATTTTTATTTCAAAGTAACTGAACAATAATTCTCGGACTGTGAGATTAAAATACTGCATGGCCTAAAGTCACTCAGTGCAGTGCAAATAAAAATCTAACAACTTTCGCATTTAGACGATTTGTTGGATATCTAGAGAAATACTCTATGAATTCTTAATTTCAAATATTTAGCCGAAAATTTATTTTGAAATATTCTCTAGATAGTCATATTTTATTAAATTTATACTAATATTCGGTGATAACATATTTTTAAAATTTTTATTTCAAAGTAACTAAATAAGAATGTATAAGCTGTGCTATTAAAATACTACATGGCGGAAAGTCACACAGAAAAGTGTAAATAAAAATCCAGCAACTTTCGAATTTAGACGTCTTGTTGGATACCTAAGAAGTACTTGATGAAGTCTTCTGAAACTTTATGAACATGTTTGACACTATTTTTTCAGCGAAATGTTTTTCCTGAGAACAATCGAGGGACTAAAAGTAAACAAAAAAATATATATATATATACCCAGTAGCAGAAACAGTGCAGCACGGAAGCGGGCGCTGCAGATTATCTTAAACCTTGCAGATTAATCCACCAACTTAAAAATAAATGCTGGGCTTAAAAAATAGCTGAAATTTGCTTTAAGTCTCTAGATTTATGGTATTTGTTGTATCCTTATATTATATATATTCTTTATAAATGGAAATTTTGCTTACTTTAAGTGTTTCTGTTATTTCTTATGATAGTAGGCTTATTGGGTCGTAGATAAATTTTTGTTTGCTGCAGTCTAACACAGAAAATTCTGCTTCTGGGTATATATATATATATTTGCGACCACATTGTAAAGTAAAATACTCGAAACCATATTTAGTTATAGGATACGGCTATGTGGGTGTACAACGTTTGTATTAATTTGTGTAACAATAGCAGGGGAGATTGGGGAGGAATGGGACAGTGAGAGGAATGGGACAGTAGGTTTTCTCTTTGTGTATCATTCTAATCATTTCATCAATCACACATTAGATGAAACAATGGTACCCCAAACTTCAGCTGAAAAAATAAGCTGATCTGCATAAGCTTTAGATCGTATAAAGAAAAAGTTTATTTCAAGAATCAAAAGTAAATTTGCTTCATATAGTTTTTATGGTTATTTTTGTACATTAACGACTTGTTTATGAGTAGATTTAATAGTTTCCCCATTAATGGAACATTATACTGTATATTATCCCTAACTTAAACTATGCTTAAAAGCAGTATTTTTGTTTATACAAGAAGTTTAACATAAAAAAAGGCAGAGGGAGGAATGGGACATGCCAGCAAAGGGAAGAATGGGACATGTCTAATTCCTTCTTTTTAATAAGATGAATGTAAATTGCTAATTTGCAAATATTTTTCGAAGAGTATATTGATTATAACATTATAAATATATTCATTTACTTCAAAATGTAAATAAATTAAACTGATGACTTTTTAATGTCATCTCTGACTGACAATCATGAATTTTCCTTCCAGTGATGAAGGTAATGGGATTCGATATTGTAGAACAGATATTATCAACCTACAACCTTTGTTAGACTGTATATATAGCAAACACTAGACTACTTATGCCTTATCATACATAGTTTTATAGCTGTCCCATACTTCCCTGTTAGTGGGGAGATATGGGACACATTTTGAAAATTACGATTTCTTTATTTATGAAATTGTTTCTGCAAATTAAGTTTCTATATTGTTCGAAGGACATTAGAAAGTATTTCATTTTGTATTCTATATATCGAAATTTTTGTTTTCGTATCGAACAAAGTTGATTTTCTTATTTTTGTAAAAAGTGTCCCATTCCTCCTCACTGTCCCCTACGTATACTGAAGGAGAAATAAAGGATTGTTTAAAAAATTCAATAAATTTCCGTATGTTTTTAAGACTTTCCAACAAAGTGGAAAAGTGTTTATGACTTCGGCTTGTCTGTCCGTCTGTCCGTCTGTCCGCGCTCTAACTCTCGTAAAAATACACGGATCGTTTTGAAATTTTTGGATGTTAGTGACATCTACCATAGCACGAACCCTATTTCAAATGAAGTTTGTAGCATCTTTAGTTCATTTACAGGGACAGTCAAAAGTATTCCGTTACATTACGGCCATTGGAAAAAAACCGTTTCAAGTGATTTTTAATGGTGTTACTCACTTTCAAACATAGTAAAATTGATTTGCATTTATGAAGTCGACTAAAATATGCATTATGTAGAATATGAGGTGCAAAGAATAGTTATTATTCATTTACAGGGCTACACAAAAGAATTCCGTTACATAATGGTATAGGCGGGGGGGAGGGGGGGGGGAATTATTTGCGGAGTATTTGAATTGTGTTAAACTGTTTCTAATATAATGAAATTGATATACGTGGCTGAGCTTTAGTATCAGTTATTTCATGTATAATACGAAGTGTATAGCATTTACAAGGACACGTAAAAGATTTCAGATACTATATTGTATCCGAAGTACTGTATATTAGCAATGGTTGTTCGAAATGCATTTTTAATTATGATATGCGCTTTTAAGTTTCACTACATTTATGCATACTATATAGTGTGTATAAATGCTATAGTTCATATACAGGGCTACAGAAAAGAATTCGTAAGGGTTACTGAGTATGAACGTGAATTACCTAAAGTTTGCCTTTAAATGAATTATGCATTGTTACACTAAACTGCATTTAGTTTACTAAGAAATGTTTGTAGAATATGCATAAAATGATATACAGGGCCACGCAAAGAATTGGATACATGGCCGTCTATGGATGATAATTTCTGAAAATGCGATTTGAGTACTTTTAAGAGTGTTTTAGTATGAATTAAATTTTAGCTAAATAGTTGCGTGTAATAAAGGTACTAGGCAAACTACATGGCTGTACAAAGGTATTCAAGTATGTTTTTTGTAAAAAATAAATAGTTTTTGTTATTATGTTGTTTATTATTTCAAATTATTTTGTATATAGTATATGATAAATTGGAAGAAGGGAATAAATCCAACACATTTACATATACATATATAAATGAATATTATGTATTTCAGTCAGCTCTATTAGTAAATAAATCAGAATTTATATTTTCTTCATTATTATTGATATCACATGAGCCTGTAAGTTGAAATTAAAAAGTTATAAAGTTTTTTTTAATTATCTCCATTCTTATTTTTTGGATTTATTCCCTTATTCCAATTGGTGGTTCAATTTTACTTCCTTAAAAGTTTCAAATGAATGACTTGAATCAGATCTTTGGACAGTAACTTCAGATAGTGTATGCATGATAGTTCGTGCAATTATGGAAGAAAACAAGATTAAATATACTACATCGATTAAATATATTTTTGGTAAATAACAATTTTTCTTAAATTTTCGTCAAGAGAAATGTGACATACTTTTGCACCAACTCAATAATTATTTTCGCTTTGGTATGAAATACATTGATTTATTCGTGAAAAACAGCACATTTGCAAGTCGTTTACGATAAAATTTACTTTTGTAATTGAACCACCAATTGGAAGAAGGAAATAAACGCCACCTTTTGACACCTTCATTTTTCTACTCTTTTACATTCTTTAGACCTAGCGCTTATTTGTGAGTTCGAAGAAAAAAAAAAACAAAAAAAAACATACGAAGCGAATGGTTTTTGTTATTTTCTTCGAACTCACAATTAAGCGCTAAACGTCTAAAGAATGTAAAAATGTAGAAAAAGGACTGTGTCAAAAAGTGGCGTTTATTCCCTTCTTCCAATTTGTTGTTCAATTAGACACAAAATTATGTATTATCTTCAAATATGAAAGCATTTTTGCATACGTTATTGTCTACATATCAAATATTGAGCAAACTTACATTTTGCAAATGGTATCACTCACTTTCGGTACTCTATTTGAGTTCCGTGGATAAGAATAACTGAGAAAGTATGAGTAAAGCTTTTTGTAATATCTCAGTAAGTTTGTGGAGTGTTTCTTAAATCTTCATACAACTAGAATATTCGAGGATACTAATGTTAAATTCACGTGTGAAGCTTAAATTTATATCTCCCAAAAAATCATCCGATTGAAATATTTATTTCTTGTTAATAAATTGAAATGAATACTCATATAATTTAAGCATTTTTTAATTGAAAAACATACTTTTAATTATGAAAGTTATTAACAAATTGGCATTCAAGAAATTTTTTAATTATGAGCTCTATTATTTTCTATGTAAAAAGAATCAGAATAGTAAAAAACATGGCTATGTGAAATTACAACTCACTTCTATCATTATTTTAGAGGTATAGAGAAATTTTGGAAATGTTTAAAAGGACTTTAAGACCAAATACTTCAAATTTTGGTATCTGTGTATAAATTTAAAAGCAGATTTAAAATATTTTGCAATAATACGTCTTGCCACTGAAAACTGTTCGAATTTTAATATGTAGATGGCCTCTAAACTATATTCCATGCATGCCATTTTATAGTAGTGGCCATTCCTAGTCGATCGTTACCGGTATAGAGAAATATTACGGTACAATCGTTTTTTTTAAAATTATTTTTTTCTCTGAAGTGTTGTACCATTTGGATGTATTTTTTCAAGCTACCAAGTAAAAAACAATAATATTTTGAATTTCAAATATTAAGCATAACAATGCAAATAATTGTAAAGTACAACGTGATATATTTTGCATGCAGTCCTGTGGGCATATGCTCGAAAAAAATTTATTTTTCCGTTTATTAAATTCCGTTAGCTGCTGACGAATATATTTCGTTTTCATTTAAACATATTGCATCAAAACGCTGAAACTATATCAATCTAAACTAAAAGTTACCTGAAATCCTGTAATGTAAGTTACGTTTTTTTTTGTTTGTTTGTTTTTGTTTTCGTGGGTGTATCAGCAGCTGTGCACTCTTCCGTTTCAGAAACAGATTTATTTTTATGTGTCTATTCTGCATCAAATCACAAAAATTTCAAGAATCTATGCTCAAAATTTTATGAAACCCTGCAGCAAAAAACGAATATGTCATTAAGTAACAGAAATATATATTCAGTTTACAGGGGTATTGAACAGGGGTATTATAGGGGAAACTGTTTTTTCAGTTCCTTTTGCGGTTTTTGGCGATTGTATTAGGAGTTTAAGGTTTAGTACCAGTTATTTTTTAAGGATTAATCTATTGAAAACCAAAATCATACAAAATTAAAAAAAAAATCTGCTTAATTGCATGTTATTTGACATGTCTTTACGAGATCATTCAAGATTTTTGTGAATTATAGTCAATGTTATTAATATTGAGCCTCAGGACCCCAAACATTTGTTTACTAGTTCCCTCAATGTCTGACTTTTGGATTACATCGATCTATATTTTTCTGCACTTTCAAATCGAAATTATTCTTTTCAATCATATCATAATATTAAAATATTTATTTCCTTAAAAGACGTTATAAAAATACAGATTTCGTTGAGAAAATCAAGAAATTCAACATCTCTGAAGACTCTATTTTAGCAATTATTGACATTGTTTCCCTTTATCCATCCATAGATACAAAAGAAGTTACCAAGAACCTAGAACATTTTACCGATAATGCAGAAACCTTTGATCTGCCCATGAAGATCACTTTAAAGAGTGGTTTAAACTTAATTATTTCAAGTATTTTTTTTATTTTTGATAATGTTATTTATGAACAATCATGTGGTGCTCCGATGGGATCCCCAATATCTGGCCTTCTGGCGGAATTTAAATTACGCCCCCTCGAATCTAAAATTTTTAGCACTTTTGAGGTAGTATGGTTACGTTATGTAGACGATATTTTTATTGTTTGGCGAGGTAATACAGATGAGTTAATGTTTTTCATACAAAATTTAAATGAACTCGACAATAATATTAAGTTTACTTTTGAACTAGAAAAGGAGGAAAATTACCTTTTTCAGATGTAGAGTTACAGAGAAAGGGGAATGTATTAATTCGTTCAGTTTACCGAAAATCTATCGCAGATTTAAACGTTATACCTTCCGATGCATGCACCCCTTTTTCTTACAAATTATCCACCTTCAGGTTCCTAATCATTCGTGCTTTCAATATTTCTTCTGATATAAATCTGGGGGATGAATTAGAGAAAATTAAACGTATTGCTAGTGATAATGGATATCAGGTAAAATTAATTAACAAATTGATTCAGAGCTCCTTTGATACTTCTAAAAATAAAAATAAAACTATTAATGAAGTCACTGTGAAAAGGGTTGTAGCAAATTATTTTCCGGGTTTCTTTGAACATATAAAAAATCATTTGAGAAATTTTGGCTTATGTTTGATCGCGAAGCCGCAACCAAAATTAAAGATGCTTTTAAATACTAAAATTGATCCGATTAATAGAGATGACCTCTCAGGGGTTTATATGATACAATTTATTAAGGAGGGAGGAATCAAAAATCATTATATAGGTATAACCCAACGGAAATTCAATATCAGATGTAAAGAACATATAGCGGACATAAAATACAATAGAAGTAATGCTGCTTTATCCCGGCTAAATCAAATAGAGAACATTAACATACTTTTTAACGAGAGTAAAATCATCTACAGGTCTAATTTTTATTTACAATTATTCATAAGAGAGTCCATTGAAATTTATTTAAGAGGTTCAGGAGTTTGTAACGATACTTTAACCTTTTCGTATCCCGAATTTATGGATTGAATGGTTAGAAAAATTAAAGCATCGCGACATAGAAAGAACACGAGCAATCGCGAAAATATAAGGCACGTTACATGATTACTTGTTTATTTCGGATGATTTTTTCCATTTTCAATTTTTCATTATGCATTTGTAATTTTCTGTTATACATTCTGACGACGACTCAGAAAATGAGTTGAAACATGTAAATAAAGAGTTTTTAATTTACTTTTAATGCGTTTTTATAACGTCTTTTAAGCAAATAAATATTTTAATTTTATGATATGATTAGAAATGGACGTAATTTTGACTTACTCCTCGCACTTATTTGCATTTGTATTCTTTTTAAATCAACCAAGTAAATCCGAAATAAACCACTTTTAGGCAGATATCGTATCAAATACTACCTATTACATTCTCCCCTATCTTGGAATTTCTGAAAAGCTTTATCAGATCTACCTTAGAACTCAAAACCACCCTCAGTAAAAAGCTTCACACACACACACACACACATATATACATATATATATATATATATATATCACTTTCTTCTGGACACGATAATTTCCACAATTCTGCACCAATCTCTTCCAAACTGATACATAAAATCAAGGGCGTAAAATCTCGGTTAAGTTCGTTAATGGGCAAAATCGGACCAAGGGGATGGAAATAGGGAGGGGTTTTGTGAAAACCGAAAAAAAAACCATAACTTCTTAACTTTTGTACATATCAAATCAGTTTAAATTTTTTATTACTTCTAAAAATAGGGCCAAAATTTATGTATCACGGATTTTTGATAAAATTAAAAATGGGCTCAAGGGGCGCAAAAATAGGGATTTTGGGAGAAAGAAATTCATAACTTCGTCAATTTTTAAAATATCAAATCCAATTAATTTTATTATAAATCTCCTAAATGCAATCTACAACTTTTATATTCACAAGTTTGTGATAGGACCAATTCGTACCGCATAAACAAATTAAAAACGAAAATGAAAAGGGGGGGGTTGAAGAAGAAAAAAATCCATAACTCAGCCAATTCACAAGATATAAAATCCCCATGAATTAATCCTATATCTTCTTAATATTGTCTACAACATTTATATCGGCAAGTTTTTGATACGACCAATTCTTACAGCAAAACCGAATAAAAAATACATAGCCGTTCAAGAAAAAAATCATCACATTAAGGGTGTATTCAAATCCAAACTGCTTATTTTCTTACTCATTTTTAAATTCATTTTTGCTGCCAAATGCATCCAATTAGTAGATTCTCTTATTCAGAAACTATATAACGTACGGTAATGATCGATTTTTTGATAGAGGGAGAATATATTTCAAAAAATGATGTCAAAGTGAGCATTTTGAACAGACTTTCCTGAAGCGATTGTGTTAGAAACGAAAAACATTGTCCTACTGAGAAAATAATTGTTTATAAATCAAGTTTTAATTAATTGAACGAAAAATAAAAACACAGGTCGCTTATAAATCTCTTCAAAAAATCACGTCAGCAAGTTTCATATATTTTCTATTAAAAATGAATCTGAAAATGCGCCAGAAAATTTCGAGTTGTTGAACATGGAAAAGTATTTTTTTAATGCCGCTTTAACATGATTCTGATAAAACCAGCTATTATATAAAAATGAAATAAAAACTAGTGAAAAGCGGCCAGATAAAATTGTTAAAGTGGATTTATCTCTAATCATGTCTTAGTTTTTGCTGGTGAAATTAGCATACTTAACTTCGAAATCTACCTCCACCTGTAGGCCGGGCCGGCTGGGATTTTTATTTATTGCATTCCTTTACACTTAGTACTGTAGTAAAGTTCATGAAATTTTTTTTTCAAATATGTATATGACCAAACGCCCTAAAATGGAATAACCTACTCATCCATTGTTTCTGTACAACCATTTTTAAGACATCAACTCGACTGGGTAGACAAGGAAAGAAACACTCTGTAAAAAGAAAATAAATGAAGAATGTTCCTAGAAAACAGTGGAGAGCAGACAGAGCTCACGTACAGTGGCGATCAAAAGTTTCCGGCCAGTTAGTTTCTTTGATTATTTTGCCAGAACATTTCAGCGAAGAAGAAGACAACTGCTCCAAAAGTAAGGAATAAGCAAATTCTTTCTGACCACGTGATCATTTTGATTGGATACTGAAGATACTTGATGCAAAGGGGTGGAATTCGAAATTCGCGTGTGCAAATGTTTCCGGCCATTCGCCATTCGTTAGCTTTTGCTATCGGTAAAATATCTTTTTGGCCGTTTTTTTCAATTAATCAACGTGAATAACGTAGCTGAAATTTAAAAATGATAAGTTTAACAATTATTGTTCGTAAACGTGTGATTTGTTTGTCGCGAAATTGCCAATCCTCCCATGAATTGCACCAAAGTTATCGATCGAAAAATTTGCTGTGGACGATATTTAAAAAATATATAAAGATGACCATGGCCTTCGGGGCTAACTACGGTCCGGGGGATCTCGGAAAACGACTATTATCAGGAGAAAAGCAGTTGATTACCTGCATAAAATGTCACAGGAATTCCCCGCGATTTACGGTGTTAAACAAATGCTGAAATGAATCGGTCTACCGTGTAAAGACGCTTACGTGACTTAGAATCTTATGGAAGAGTCAGCGTTCAAAAACCTTTCAGAAGCAAAAAAAATCAGAGGGCCCGACTGGCGTTTGCCAAGGGATACAAAGACTGGTCACGTGAAAAATGTAAAAAAAGTACTATTTCTCGATGAATCGAAGTTCAATCTTTTGGGGAGTGATGGCAGACACTACATACGACGACAAAAGACAAAAGATAAGATTCGAGATATGTTATTCCTACAATGAAGCATGGTGGGGGACACGTTATGCGGTGGGGAGCATTTTCTGGAAATTGTGTTGGTCCGCCAGTTGAAATCTGCGGCTAGATGAGTAGTGCAATGCATAAGGATATCTTGCAAGATCATTTTCTGCCTTATTGGATGAACAATTGTGGTCGCAACTATTTGTTTCATCATGATAGCGGCCCAAAGCATACCTGCAAGCTCGTCAAGCCGTGGCTTTCGCACAAAAAATTCCGCTTTTGAAATGGACAATCCAATCACTCGATCTGAATTCAATAGAAAATCTTCGGAACGAACTTGAAAACGTGTGTGGAATTATAAATATTCCAATTCAGCAGCATTTTCTCAAAAAATGCAAGAACCGTGGAAAAAACTTACCATAGACGATCTTCAACCATTCATTGAATCGATGCCACGCTGCTGCGCCGCAGCACTTATTGCTAAATGTATGAATACAAAATACTAATTATAAATGTTGTTGATCACTGTTATTTTCTATTATAACACCATTTTATTCCAAACTTGCCAAGGTGGTCGGAAACTTTTGAGAACATGTGTTTTCTTTTGCAATTAATTTTGTTAATTAAATTTATTGATATTAATTTTTTATTCCATAAATAAGTTCCTAACTGTTACGGCAATAAAGTGTATAAGTATCACTTTGAGAATGCTCTTTATATAAGGTATGCTTACAAATTAACCAAAATTTTATGCTGGTCGGAAACTTTTGAGCGCCACTGTATTTTTAAGGAATTTTTCTAGAGTGCTTAAACAATTTCCAGCAATCTCGCCTGACATGCTGTTAATACGAATTTTGATCAAGATTTTCTAGGAAATTGTTTTAAGCCAAACAAACTGACCATTTTTTTTCAGGAACGATTCTGGATATTTTTTCAATACAGGTACACTTTGAATTTCATATAACGTATTAATAAAATGCTTCACAAAAAAGGAAATAAAAATCACACATTTACCTTTAAAAAAGCATTTATTGTTAAATGTCGAAATCAATATTTTGCACATGTAAAATTTACAAATTTGTCTGAAACAAAAACCTTATTTTAAGAAAGTATATTAAATGTTTTTTGAAATTTCGGCACTTCAGATTTTCTAAATAATACTGATTTAAAAAAATCGTATTATTTTATAAAATAGCACTAATTAGTAGTTTGAAATATTTGAATTGTATAACATTTGTGAATTCTTCTTTAATTAAGATTTAATTTGATGTCATTTGGTTTTACTCAATAACCTCTCTACTAAAGTGTGAATTAAAAATAAAAGATTTGTAACGTTTACATTAATTATCAGCATTTATTTTTGAATGTTGAAATCAATATTTTACGTACACAAAACTAGTATCTGATATGCATAAAAAATACTTTATAATGAAGTAAAAGTTGTTTGTTTATATTTAAATTTTAAATAAACCATTATTTCGTTTATTTTTCAGCTTTTCTAGACCATAGAATATAATAGAAGGTTTAAACATGAAAGAAGATTTAAGTAATTCATTTCATTTTAATGAATATATAATTGTGTTAATTAGGAATTTAAAATAGTGTTCAGTTATTATTTAAATAAAATTATAAAATTAATAAAATAGTTTTTGATTATTATTATTTCCTTTTTTTAATGTATTTTTACTAAAAACATTCAAATTTATTCATTAACTAGTATGACATAAATATGTTTCACAAGTTCTTGTGAAAGTAGCAATTTTAAATATTGGAACATCGAGGAATTCTTTTTAATACACTGTAAAATAAATGTTGACTGCCAATGCGATTTCCGGATTTTTACGGAGTTTTTTATATTAGATAAAATGATTTCGTGAATGTGGCAGAAATTAGAGAATATGGATTTAAGAATATTCTGGAGAGGTAATAGTTTTAAATGTCTAGTTGTAGTTTCTGATAAATATTCGGATTTTTCCATTAACTTTTACACTCTAAAAAGAAATTACTTATTTTGCCAGTACAATATCCATCTTTTAACGGATTTGACTTCTGCTGTGTAATGAAAAAAGTAAATCCCATAGCTTTAGAGAAAATGAAAGTTTAGTGTATTTTACCAAACGTATTTTCAAATCAAGCAGGACGGTCGTTCTGCCAAGCCAAGCTGAAAAAAAATGCTAACCCCGCCAAACAAACAAACGCCAAGAATAAGGCAAGACACCGTAACTGCTTATTATACTGATGACAACTTCTCCATGTTAAATGAACGAAATATGCCAGCGTAAAATTTCCCATATCAAAAGAAGCAATCATCGCAGAAAAATAAAACCAACACTAGAAGGACCTAATAAAGAAGATCTTCAATTTGAGATCAAATGCATCCTCATAAATTAATTATAAAAAGAGATATAGATTTTTTAAAATAACGTCGAGATACTGAAAATGACAGATTTATTTTCTTCGTCACAACTTATGTTTAAATCGAGGTAGAGACTTAATTAATGGACAGAAAAAAGTAAGGATTAAATTTTTGGATAGATATTTACTCAATCTACGTGCTTTTATAAAATTCAGCTTTAAAAACATTAATTTTCTATTCATAATTAGCGAAAAACTGTTAATTAGTTCTAAAGTTTACAAATTATGCCAAATAGCGATAAACCCGCCAAAATATTTTAGAAATCTTATACTTTTCTTTTATATTATCCTTTTGCATTGATTTCATCGAAGATAACTATGGCTGAGATTCAGATAGATTTTTCGCTGTTAGCGAAACGAGAATCGCCAATCAATAGCCTGCATTTCTGCAAAAAGCGAAAAGTTCACAAAAATGCTGGCTTCTGATTGATGAATCTCGTTTCTCTGACAGCCAAAAATCTATCTAGATTGCGCACAATGGAGGATATTCCAAATATGGGTTCGAGGCTGAAAAAGTCACGTGATACCGGTAATTTATCCAAGGAACTTCTATCTGATAAGAAGGGAAGATACTACTACTTTGCCTCATGAACCGTTTCGGAACCGAATTGCGGGGATTTACATTACACGTCTACGGAGCCTTCTCTTCTTTACGATAGAAGTTTTTACCTTGACCACGTGATCAAAATGTAGATGGAATATCCTCCATTATGTTGAACACAATTTTGCATTTCCACATCCAGGTAGGGTATTAATTGTCATAACAACAATACATATTCGAAACTATTTAAGGCACTGATTCTGAACTCCTTCGCTATACCTTTCAATATTAAAGAAGGTGTTGTTTCCATAGTAACAGTACTTTTCTGTATTGCTTTCTCTAAAACACAAATATAGAAATTTAACAAAGAGCGCTCAGAATCAACACCATAACAGAGAGCCTTCATACATAAGAGTGGTGATATATGCACAGGAAGCATGCTCATTTCAAGTTTTTGCCGAAAGTATGGCTAGAGCGTCTAGAATACCTTGTGTGGAAATATGCTATCCAAACAACGCTAAAAATTTGTATCCCTTAAATGTGCGACGATACTGCTAAAATCCCAAGTATCGATCACAGCGACATCTGTGGGATTTAGTATTACATTGTATAGACTAGCAATATCTTGCAGTTTGAGAAAATATCCTGCAGATGTCGCTGTGATCTGTATATTTCAGCAGCATCATTGCACAGTTAAGGGATACAATATTTTAGTACTTTTTAAAGTATTACAGGGATAACCAATTTCCACACTATATATACAGCGCCTAGAAGATACAGTGTGGAAAACGGCTACAAAATAGTGCTAAAAAATTGAATCCCATAAATGTACAACGATGCTGAATAACAAGATGTCGATAGTAGCGCCATCGTAGTGATTTAAAAACGATAGTCATTCTAAAAGAGACTCTTTAACCTATTTCACGTCATTCCTTAACTAAATTAGCTTATAACAGACCAAAATATCTTATATTTATAGTTTCCGATATTTAAAATTCTATAATTTTTGAAAACTCAGTGTTTATATTGAAAAGAGTTACGAGATGGCGCTCGTATCAGCATATTGCCGCTGAGCATTGTTGGAGATTTATGGGATAAAAGTTTTTAGCACTTTTTAAAGCATTATAGGAATAGCCGTTTTCCACACTGTATCTTCTAGGCGCTGTACTATAGCTCCGTTATAGGCCTAGATTATATGTTGTAGAAATCGACTATCCCAGCAATACTTAAAAAAGCGCGGAAATAGTGAATCCCTTAAATGTACAACGATGTTGAATTCCAAACAGTCATTTACAGCGACATCTGCAGGATATTTTTTAAAGAAGAAAGAGACACGTGTAATGCCCCGCAATAGCGTCTAGAATACATACTGTGGAATTTTGCTATCCAAGCAGCGCTAAAAAGTTGTATCGCTTAAATGTGCACTGACGCTGAAATCCAGGGAGCTGATCGCAGCGACATCTGTGATAAACTTTCAAAGTAAACATCGTATTATTACAGCGGGCTTGACGCCAAGCACACAGGTCAGATGTATGTTAATAAAATGTAAAAAAAAAAAAAAAACGCTACAGCGTCTAGACCAAATTATAGCGCCTAGAATATATAGTGTGGAAATTGGCTATTCCTGTAATACTTAAAAAAGTGGTAAAATATTGTATCCTTAAATGTGCAACGATGCTGCTGAAATATACAAATCGCAGCGACATGTGCAGGATATTTTCTATAACTGAAAGATATTGCTAGTCTATACAATGTAATACGAAAATCCCGCACATTTCGCTGCGATCGACACTTGGAATTTTAGCATTATCGTCGATCATTTACGGGATACAAATTTTTAGCGTTAGTTAATAAAATATTTCCACACTAGGTATTCTAGACGCTGTTACCAAATCGTCATGAAGTTTTGGGAAATATCCTGCAGATATCGCTGTGATCGACTCATTGGATTTCAGCATCATTTGAAATTTAAGAGATCCAATATATTAGCACTTTTTAAAGTATTACTAGGATAGCCGATTTCCACACTATATATTCTAGGCGCTGTAGCACCGCGGTAGCCTGTCTTTTTCGTTTACCTCGGAGTAGATATAGATGAAGTCATTTGTAGCTGTTCCTAAACTGTGGCCAACAACATATAAGGCCAGTTCATAACGTCACACGGAGTTGATTATCTGTACACGGCAATGGACACAAAAAAAATCGGCTCGCAGCTTTGTACTAATCATCGTGTAAAGATGATCCAACTCTGAGACTAACGAAAAAGACAGGCTACCGCGGTGGGTCCGATTCTTCTTTTTTTACAGACCGCCGGAATCACGTGATGCTCGAATGCACCAAAGAAGGTGCGTGAAAAGAGCATCACGTGACTCCAGCGGTTTGTAAAAAAAGAAGAATCTGACCCACCGCGGTAGCCTGTCTTTTTCGTTAGCCTCGATCCAACTGCGTGTGACTTTAAAACATCATGAACTGGCCTATTATGTCAATGGTCGCGCTAACACCCTCCCTCCTGCGTCCACCGTATATCGCGGCATCTTGTACTGGAGACTGCTAAATGGGCTGCTATCGGTCAAAATCAAGAGAGAAAGGGGCAGAAGAGAGGGAAATAACTGTTTTTTTTTGGTAACTAGTTTTTCACACGGGAAGATTGACATGTCTGTTCCTCTCCGTTCATAACTTCATGGTGGTGAAATACGCCAAAGCATCCTAAATATCTGAGAAAGTCTTGACTCGCGTCACGAAAACATCACACAAAGCAGGCAAAGCAAAGAAACAAAATCATTCATCGGCTCGTGAATATGAACGAGCCAATGAATGATTTTTCTTCTTTGTTTTGCCTGCTTTGTGTGACGTTTTTCTGACACGTGTCAAGGCTTTCTCCAGCGTTGAATAGGCCGGGATCAAGATAGATATTTCGCCATTAGCGGGATGGGATTGATCAATCAGACGTCTGCATTTTTCCGAACTTTTTCATGTTTGCAGTAAACACCGAAAAGCCTGCAAGGATAAAGGCTACTGATTGGTCAATGTAATTTTACTAACAGAGAAAAATTTATCTGGATCCCGGACATTAACTTTGGTTGGTTAAAACAATTTTGAATAAAATCAAATCAGGAAGCCAATGTTTGTTAACTTTTCTGGTTAGTTTAATTGAAATCTTGCTCGTCTATTACTGAAAACTGAGTTACCGTACTTTGGACAAAAAATTGAACATGAGTACACGACTTGTGCATATGTCACCACTCTAACACAGTGTTGCCAGATGGGCTACTTTTTTTAACTCAGATACTTGATTGGCACCACTTTTTTGAAATTGTTAAATGTGCCTTATTTAATGACATATTAATTAAGGCGAAAACAATGGGAATTTTACCGTTTATAATAAGTGCTGGCAATCAAGAAATCTGAATTTAAAAAAGTAGCCCACTGGCAACACTGCTCTAACATATAAATGTTCTGTGTTATGACCATTATTCTAAGTGCAGTTGGTTAAATTTGAGTATCTGGGCATTAGAGAAAGCAATAGTGGCCCACTGTGGCTGAGTGGATAAGACACAATGCCGCTAATCGCTTGAGAGCGTAGGTGGAAGCAGATTCGAATCCCGCCGTGATCCGCATGTGATACGATGTATGTGTTCAATAAATCAAACAAACAAACAAGCAAGCAATAGTGAAAGGTACAGTTGGCATGGAAACAACGAATTCTTTAATTCGTATAGAAAATTAATGAATAGTAGAAAATGACTCAAGTTTAAAATGTAGGCAAATGGTCTGGAAATATCAATGGCTCCCATCTAGTATTTCACAAAATTAATTTAATAGATTCACATGATGTATAACTTGATGCAACTCTTAACTAATGAAAATTCTGCAACAAGACTTATGTAGGTAGATCTTTTGAATGAATAATTCAGAATTCTGAGAACAAAACGAAGTTCTTAAGGCTCTTCCTCACACCCCCCTCAAAAAAGGAAATACGATAGAAAGATATAAGAATTTGGATAGCTTCAATATGTCTGTGATCTTTTGTCAGAGTTCATAAAAAGATTCTGGGCATAAAAAAAAGACAAATTTAACGAACGATAAGACTATAGATTTCAGGCAATTTTTAACCGAAAAATATTTAATTCTAATGTATTGCGGCTTTAATAATAGACTATTAAAGATAATCAATTTAGGGGAAATTTTATAGTAAATTAATATCCTCACATTTATGCAAATAGGTATGGATAAACAGACTTGAGTAAAATTACATATTTATTCTTTCTTCTCTATAACACGATCTAAATGAAGATGAAGTTATATGTACAGTTTATATCTCTAAATTTTTAGATTTTTTTTGTCAAAAATGTTCCTTTATTATGTCTAGAATTGCTAGATTTACAGATCTTCGATTCTTTAGATGCCTGCGGGTTTTCATTCTCGGATTAACCGTAGGTATTTGTAAAGGTAAATTTATTTTGCAAAACCGTCAGCAAAAAAAGTTAGAAAAAACAATTAACTGACAGACTAACTGTAAATATATATTTTATTTCGACTCTATTTTTTACTAAAATTTCATCTTTCGTAGAAAATTTTAAGGAGATATAAATTGAGAAAGACTGATACTTTGAAAGAAGAAATTGACTTTCCTTACTTTTAAATTATTAATCACTATGATAAATGAATGATAGGTAAACAAAATGTATAATATTGTGTTTGCTCCCTGCTTATAAAGGCTATACAAGGACTAATTTTAATTTTAGCTAGTAGAATTATTTCAGTTATATATCATTTGTTTTAAAAAAAGAACTGATATCTACTAAAAAACAACTTTTCAAAAGTAAAAAATAAGCCAAGCAAAAAAAAAAAAAGGTGAAAGTTGTGGCTAAAAAATAGTGTGATATCAAATTTCCAAGCTTATATTGCGGTACTTATTTAACATTTTTTGATAAAAATTTACCATATGTAAGTCGAGTACCTAAGTATGCGTTGATAGAAAGCCTTTTCTCCTTTACTAAATACATCATAACGTGTTTCTGAAAATTAATTTTTTTTAAATTATGCATGATGGGCTTGGCGGCCATCTTTCCATATTTTACACAAATTTCTAAGCACTCAAGCTCGTAACATATTTGCATTATTAAGAATTTCGAAGTTATAGTTTTAGCTACAGACAGATAAATTAAGAAAGTTTTTTATTTTGAAAAAACAAATTGATTTTTACTGCTTTAACTAATTAATTAACCACCCTCCGAAAAAAGAGAATCATAAGATGAAACCTGAAGTTACTTCAGCTTTATTTTTAGACACAAATTTTTAGGCACTCATTTCCATAAATTAAAAGAATAAAATGTTTGCTTTAGTAACAATTTCGAACTTCCAATCTTAACAATGAACTTGTGTGCTTAGAAATTTGTGTAAAATATGGAAAGATGGCCGCCAAGCCCATCATGCATAATTAAAAAAAAAAAATAATTTTCAGAAACACGTTATGATGTATTTAGTAAAGGAGAAAAGGCTTTCTATCAACGCATACTTAGGTACTCGACTTACATATGGTAAATTTTTATCAAAAAAATGTTAAATAAGTACCGCAATATAAGCTTGGAAATTTGATATCACACTATTTTTTAGCCACAACTTTCACCTTTTTTCTTTTTTTTTTTTTTTTTTTTTTTTTTTTTGCTTGGCTTATTTTTTACTTTTGAAAAGTTGTTTTTTAGTAGATCCATATTTCCTGAAACAATCGCAAAATCACTTTCCTTGAAAAAAATTCCGTAAAAATACTGAAATTGCAATAGCAATTAACATTTTTTTTTGCAGTGTATATATTAAAAATTTTAGTAAATTTAATTTCTATCAATAAACTATCTTCTATGTAAGTGAAATGTTCTTATTCATCGAGATTTTTTATTTTAATATATTTCGCGCTAAATATTTAAAAAATATATTGATATGCGTTTGGTTAAAAGTAATGTTAGCGCACCTTCAACTACTTGAAAATAAATTTCATAAAATATTAAAACAAGCCGTATCAGTCTAATAGAAATATAAGGCGTTCACAATCAAAATGGATCAAGTCCAATGTTTTGCGCAACCAAATTTGAGATAAATACTTGATCTATAGCCAATAATTTATCGGTACTGTAATAAAGGAAGTAGCAGGGGAAAGTGGGGGTTATTTATATATAAGCTATATGTATCGTAATCATCAACAAAAAAACAAATATACATTTATGTGAATTGCGCCAAAATGCTGAAGTAAAACAAATTGAATATAAAACATTTATATGCAGTGTGATTCATAAATACTGAAACAATAGGCTATCTCCTTAAATATTGCTCCTAGGAAAATACTTCCAATTCCAAAGTTTCATAAAAAAAGGTGCAAAATTTTATAAGTTAATTTGCAACTCTATGAGTGGTCTATTTAAGAAAATACAAAAAATAAATTTTCATATGGTCCCCGTAGGATAAAATTTTAAATTAGGAAATTTTTCCTTATTCATTCCTGAATTAAACAAAACAAATTCCATCTTAATATCTGCAAAACCCAGAGAGATATGTCCGTTTTAATAATTCGTGGGGTTTCCAAGGATCAGACACAAATTGAAATGCGTGTAATTCAAGAAACGATATTACTGTAATGTGTCCGGGAATTTTTTTTATTTTTTATTTTTTTATACAGTTAGAATTTTGGATTTTTTTGTAGTGGTTAATTGTATAATTTGTAAACAGAATCACATCATAAGACTTCTTACAAAATTTAAAAAATAATATATCTATATATTTGTTTAATTCAGATTTCCTTACAACTTTTATAATTCGAAATATTATTTGCCGAAATTATATTATTATATTTCTAAATATTATTGAATTTTTTTCTTTTAATTAAACAGAAATATATAAGTTTTAATTTTGATTCAGCATTTAACAAACTATTAATTTAAAAAAATTAAAAATAGTTAAAACAGCAAATAAAAAAAGATGCAATTTATTTTAAACAACTTAGTTTAAACTGTTGCCGTCGTCATGTTCAATGGAGTCAAGAAGACTGGGCTCGAACGGCATATTTCACGGACAAGGGAAGGCAAGATGCATGTACCTTCCTCTCGCCAGATCAAAGGATGTCTAGAATCAGTGTTCAGGCTATATCTGGACTCGTCAGGAAACAGTACTTGAGCCCAGTCTTCTTGGCTCCATAGAACATGACAACGGCAACAGTTTAAACGGGCCCCTTTGGAAGCTGGACTGAATGGGACACAAACTATTGATTTTTTCGCATACAGTCCACCCTCGTTAAGCCTTCGTGCAGCATTAGAACGGTTAATTCAAGTTCCTGCGGCAGCCTGAAGGTCTGAAACCAAATCTATTGTAGTCGCTTTGCGGTTTCTTCGAGCCGACAAAGACAGAAAACTGGCTTCAGATACAGTTGTTTCTCTTCGTCTCCCTTTACCAGGCTGTCTATTAACGAATCCAGTGCTTAAAAAGCCGCTCGAAGCTTTTGATATGGCACTTTGCGGGATATTCAAATCTAGGACGACCTCCATTTGTGTTTGACATCCCTTGATTCTACCAATTATTCGCCACTTTTGACCTTCATTTAAATGATGCCTTTGAGCCATAACTAATGAATACTGATCACTCTCAGATACCGAATTTACATTAAACATCACTACAGGCCAGAATTCTAACATACGTCCAATTCGCACCACCTAAATCACCTAATTTGCATATTTCTGACGCTAATGTATGCGCGGAAGTTAAATATTGTATTCAATAGTATTTAATTAACATAAGTAATTGCAGCATTGAACATTGGTTGCAACATTAATTTAGTGAGGATATATTTTCTCATTATCCTTTAATTTTGATGACCAGTGTATTTTTACTAAACGTATTGCCTACCCAACAGGTCCTACGAAGAATAAGGACACGGCCTGGCCCGGCCGGCCAGCGGGCCGTGTCGTTTATAGGCCTGGCGCCAAGCTCAGAGCTCCTGCAGCCCTCTAGTATACTTCTCAAGCAAATTTATCACAAACATCTACATGCTGTCATTTTATATCTAAAATTTAAGGCATTGTCTTAGATTGACTTTTAATAATGTGTAAACTTATCGTCGATCCCTAACTTGTATTCCAAATGAATTGATATCGTATCTCTAAGAGTTATGTTTAAGTGGTGTATGTCATGAATTTTGGATTTTAATATATCTGTGAATTTTGCAGATATCAAGATGGGATTTGTTTTGTTTAATTCGAGAATGGATAAAAAGATACTTCCTAATTTGAAATTTTATTCTACGGGGACCGTATAAAAATTTAATTTTTGTATTTTCTCAAATAGACCCCTCATGGAGTTGCAACTTATCTCATCAAATTTTGCACCATTTTTTGAAACTTTGCAACTGGAAGTATGTGCCTAGGGAGGGAGGGATTTAAGGAGCCTATTGTTTCCGTATTTATGAATCACACTGTATGCACTGCAAAAAATAAATTGTTGATTTTACAGTATCATACTAGCAGCTAGGGTGGCAGTGTAATACTGTAAAATCAACGATTATAGCGTTAAATAACAATGATAAACTGTACAATAAACATTACTATGCCGCTAAGTAGTAATATATGGTATATTTCTGCATCTTGATTTACAAAATATATACTACTGTTTATTTACGGTTTATTACAGTTAATTTTACAATATAATATTGCCACCCCAGCTTCCAGTACTATACTGTAAAGTCGAAAATTATTTTTTACCGCGTATATTGTATATATATATATATATATATGTGTGTGTGTGTGTGTGTGTGTATTGCAATGAGAAAAGTGTGTTGATGAAAAATAAATTACAGCCTGATACTTTGATGAAGCTTTGAAAAGATTTTATCAAATTGTTAAAACCATTTTTTTATGTTTAAAATATATTTATAGTTTTCAGTTGAAAACTCTTGTAGCTTTTAACTTTTAATATATATATATATTTGCATTGCTCATTAACAACACTCAAATAATTTTTATATAAAAATAGCAATAATGCATACAAATAAATTTTTATTATTTATTAACAGCGGTACCTTCGTATAAGCCACATAACAGGAGTAAATATTCGAAGAAATCTCCAAAGATTTTGCTTTTTATAGCAGCCTTTTTAATTCCGATAACTTCATTGGTTTAAACGCTTTGTTTGATTACATGTCTGTTAAATTTATATATTTTTTAATTTCATGTTTATTTTTTTATGAAGTTTTAATTTTTTTAGGCATTTAGTCGGGAAAAAACACTGCACTGTTTATATTGTTTTAAGTGCAAACGTGTTAATATTTTGTAATCGTGCTGTGAACGATAGAGATAGATTAAAAAATTGAAAATTATTTTAGAAGAGTAAAAAATCAGTATGGGGGAGATATGTTTAAATAAATTGCATTTGAAAGAATCACTTGTTTTCTATTCGTCGGTGTAAAAATGTAAATTATGCGATAATTAGAAGTATAAGAAAAATTCAGTAAAAGATAAATTTATATGTCAGGTATTTCCGCCGTAAATATGTGGTCAGCGTTATTCACGGACATGTTTTTGCTTTAAAATATATATATGTCTGCCTCTTATCCCAATGCAACGTAATTTCACCTTAATATTACAATTATATGTAAGATTATACAAGAAACTGATTGCTACTGTTTTGTTATTTACACTATGAAGGATGCCTTTTATACGGAATTTTCGTTTTTATATTATTAATTTATATTATAATATTACGTGTACAATATATTATTATATTATGGTACTGTGGACGCTGTTTTTAAGTTAGAAGCCATAGATGGTGTTTTGACCATTTTGCCCAGACGGTGCAAAAGTCACACTGAACCTAGATCTCCTGAATAATGATAATAATAATAATAAAGTGTCAATAAAGGGTCACTAGCCGAAACCAGAAGATATCACGCAGGAAAACACTTTTAGTGGAGAACTTGTGTTTGTCCCGGATGATCGCTGGTGTGATTCTAAAGCCTAAATGTTGCTCAATGGTGATTACATTTCTAGATGCTATTAATTTCTACGAGGAAGTTAGTTATGTTAGCATTATCTCTAAGAAGAAATTCATTAGTACAACAAGCTGAAAATGGATCATTTTGATGTCATTTAGTACTAAAAACAGTCCGGAGGGGGTGGTAGGAGGGTTCAAAACGCTAGTAACAAGTCTTTGTTTTCCAGAACCTTTTTATTCAAAGTTCGCTGGTGTGATTCTAAAATCTAACAGCTGTTCAATAATGATTACATTTCTAGATGCTGTTAATTTCTACGAGGAAGTTAGTTATGTTAACATTATCTCTAAGAAGAAATTAATTAGTACAACAAACTCAAAATGGATCATTTTGACGTCATTTAGTACTAAAAACAGTCCGGAGGGGGTGATATGAGGGTTCAAAACGCTATCAACATGTCTTTGTTTTCCAGAACACTTTTATTAACCCTTACCACTCCGTTGGCTCCGCTGCGGAGACATTATCAGTATTTGCAAAATTTGTTTTTGGTACCAGTAATAAAAAAAATAAAATTTACCTTATTTAATCAGAGCATTTTTGAAATTCAGTACTTGAAGGAAACTTCTTTTTAAAAAGTGGTGCCGATCGAATAAAATTTGTATAATAGACGCCGGAGCCTTAAGGGTTAAAAAAGAAATAACATCGGTTTTTTTCAATGGGTGGTACGCACACAGGCTACTTATTAATTCATCTCGCAATAAAACAAAAAACATCAATTAAAAAACAAAAAAAAAAACATTTTAAACTATCTTGAAACTTTATGTAAAAAAATAGCATTCTTTTCATTGTTTACTTGCAGAAGTTACAGATGTATACCTCTTTTTCCATTCCAGAACACACGGAATGTACCCAACCTCCACGCTTTAGCACATAATCCAAACTTTCCGTGTTCTATCATCTGAAAAGAGTCCATGGTAGAAAAGGCATGCTGCATTGTCGTCACCAGGTTTATACGCCTGAGGAACCACCAACTCGTCATTGTCACTCTCGTTGGTATGGTAAACCGGTTTTAGACCATCCGTTATTAACAAATGATAATCTCTGCAGCCATTACAAAATAGACAAATCGATCGAAGCAGATGCTTTACATAAAGCTCAGGACATCTAATTTGAGATGAGAAGGAAGCGACTTGCTTTACTGAAGAACTAAAGAAGGAAGAAATTAAACTTCACATACCTTCAAAGTTTTGGATTTCAGAAAAATACGTTTTCTGATGAGAACTATTCGTACCAACACATGGTGGATCAAGGACCAAGGCTATCTATTCATCACCTTTCCCCCTCTTTCTTGGTGTCCCGTTCGGTGCTATGACCTCGACCGTCCACAACTCATTTACCCCACTTTCAGCAATGAGCCCGTTTTTATACCCTAGCCCGTTTTTGGACAATTTCTTCTATGTTTTTCCCTTTCTCGTGCTTGTCTATGTAAAAAAGTGTCCACATCTAAAGATTATAACATTTCATGAAATTCTCTACAATATTAAATTCATATTAAGTTAATATATTATTCTATTTCTATTATATTATTATATTTTTATATTTCTATTATATTATTATAATATTATATTTCTATTATATTATTGTATTATTATACTTATATTAATATAAAGTATTATTTATTTTTGCAGTATTAATTTTCGTTTTTTTTTTTTTTTTTTACTTTTCGTGTGCATTTTTGATCCGTCAACAAATTATGAAATTTCACATTCTGAAACATCATTTAGAATAATTTTGTATTTCCTTTTCTGTCGCTTTTTATTAAAATTTTTACTTCATACTAATATGGTATGGTAAATAGGTGATACTTTTGCCAAAATTGTAGATAAAATAGCTTAATTAATTTAAGAACGATAAAACGGTGCAAAATCGTACCATTAGCAGGAATTCTTAAAAACTTAGATATAATAAAATACCAATAACAGATAAATACAAAAGGATGATGTCCATGATTTAATTAAAAGAAAGTGTAAATGGAATTTTTAATTAGGTATGAAACATTTCAAAGGTCTTAACATGTCAGGTTAAATTTTTTACGAATAGCCAAAAATTGCAATTTCACATTTTGTTTCAGTAAAAATAAATTGCCTTGCATTTTAAAATATTTATTTAGTTAAAATAAGCATTTTAATTTAAAAGAAATATGTTTTTGTTGATTCAATTTTTTTTCATAAAGAAATTATTTTTAAAAAAAGGATATGTTTTCGCTCCATACTAAGGGAATGGGTTATATTTTCACTTATTTTCTATTACTGATTAACCTAATTTTTGTAACTTTATGAAAAAGCGTCTGAAATTATTTTAAATAAATCATAAAAAAGTGCAAATTTAATTTTTGAAATATAAATATTTAAAAAATATATTATAGCATATATTACAAGTAACAAATGGAAATATTTTTGCTTTTAATAAATTTGCATAATTTCATGAGCAATCTTTTTTCTTTATAATATAGAAACATGGTGTAGAATCTTAAACAGAAAAGCAGATATAGCGTACTCATATGTAACCATAGCGTATTTTAATCGAAATATTCAAATAAAAAAGAAGATATTATTACTTTTAATAAAATTCCCTACTTTATTAACTAATCATCTTTTCTCTATAATACAGAATCATGGCGTAGAATCATAAGCAAGAAAACAGAATCATAGTGTATTTTAAGCGAAATATACAAATAATAATGTGGATTTTTTTTTTTTTTTTTTACTTTTTATAAAATTTTATATGTTTATGACTAATCTTCTTTTATCTATAATACAAATATTTACGTTAAATGCATTTAACAAGGCAATATGCGTACAATAATTTACATCATATTAACTGGCATTATATGTTAACTCGGTATTTTCGAGTTGCTGAAAAAAAAAAAAAAAGTTTTATCCGGCAATACAAATATAGAAAGAAAATTTAGTAAAAATATCGATTTATTGAAGGCAACAAAGGTGAAAGAGCGACAAATTCCTGTGCATGAAGACGTATCCAAAAATCAATTTCAATCATTTCCTATTGAAAACAATTCTTAGGCTTCTTTTTCTGACGGTACTTTTTACAACAATTTCGTGAAAGTCTGACAAGAAATACTATCTTTGTTATTATAATGTACTGAAGCTGGATGTCGTTTAGTATCGCTAAAATTTTCAGGAGAGATTAAAAAAATGTCGGTACAAGTCTTTATATATGTATATATATATATATATATAACAGGACACGTGCAAGTTGGGCTCACACCCTGAGAGTTCCTTAACCTTATGCCATATTACCGTAAAGCTTAGTAAATAACCAGTACCTTTGCAAATATAGTAAAAGAAGAACTGTCTTCTTATCCCTTGAATCAGTCGTTGCTAAATAAACGTTCTTGCAAGAAGGGTGGTCGGACCACTGAGCTCTATAATAGAACAGAGTGATAATTTATCCGTCCATTTTCTTCCGCGACCACATCACACTTGTAATGCGCAAAAGTAATGAATCCTGCACTTTTCTTCATCTTACAAGGAAAGTCTCTATAAGGCGCATAGAATATTTTGAAGAAAAAAAAAAAAAAAGGTAATGAAACTACTTGATGCAATAAACGATTAGTCAAATTTAACATCGGTTTTGCAGTAGAGAATCTGTAAAAAAAATTATTATTTTTTTTTTCGAATATTTGGTATGAAAAGAGATATGCGCCACGCCATTTGGCGAGCAATGTTTTCTCTCGCCAAATGTAATGGATTTCAGTTCATTTTTAAATTGCTAGTTAAATGAGCATTTAAATGCGCAGTACTTAATTAATTTAAACATAATCAATGAAACAATTTATTATTTTTTCTATAAGTTTATAATGTACACTAGTTGCGTGTTGCTGAAATTATTTAATATTAGACGCTTGTACTAGCTCGATAAAATTTAAGTGTCTATTTTTAAAGAAGTCTTTCTTTCAATGGCAACAATACCATTCTCTTGCTATATCCGACACAAACATATGGAAATTACATTGTCAGTGCTCAGAAACGAAACTATTTTGAGCTTGAAGCAATTTTAGTCCATGAAATTTTGTTCTCAACCGTATAAAACAATCGTTAAATTTAATTATAGATATACATAAACGTATATGACAAATTCTTAGTTATAAAGGTGTATTTATTTAAGTTAAACTTACTTAAACAAGTTTAGCGTGAACGCGTTTTTCTTTAAAGAGTATTTGACATAAAACGTATTTTAAAAAATTTTGTTCCGTCGCCAACTGGTGATAAATCGCCAAATAAACGAGATTTTTAATATTTTTGTATGGTTGCTGTGTTGAGGTTCCGCCGATTTTTTTTTTTTTTTTTTTCTTTCTTGCATAAACATATATATCTACATGAGAAGAACATTCTGTAATTTTTAAAGATTTCTCTGAGTATGCAAGTATGGAGACCTTCCTTGTTAAAGGCATTTTATTAAACTTCTCCACGCACTCTTTATCATTTTTGGTTATTTCTACACCGTCTTAATATTTTTATGAACAATACTTAACAAATTTTTCCTTTTTTTTTAGCTGAGACTGCATAAAAATGTAATTTTCAGACATATCAAATTAAATATTTGTGAGGAAATTAAATGAAATCTGTAGATTTTTCTATAACAAATATGTAGTATAATTGAAAATTGTAGCAACTTCGTTATGTCATATTTTAAAAAGAAAATTCCCCTTGATTGTCCCAAAAATGACTGATGGATTTTAAAATTCAATAACTTGCAAACGGTTACAGATATTTAAAAAAGTTCTTGCTAGAGGGTTGTGTATGATGTCAGGAGTTTTTTTACTCTGATTCTTGATTTTAGTTCGAATTTCAACCACTAGATAGCACTGCGAGAAATGGGTGCTAATTCCAGACCCGAGTTTTTGGTACTTCTAGATCCATTCAAAACATTTTAATCTTCTTTTTTCGCATGGGAGAAGAGAAAGGCCGAAAAATCGAGCCTGGATTTTAGCGCCTATTGCTTGCAGCACCACTTATCGCTGCTATTTGTAACTAAAACTGGGAATCGCAGCATAAAAACTCCTGCCATCTTACATAATCCTCCTGCAAAAAAATTTTTAATATCTGTCGCCATTTGCAAGTTATTGAAATTTAAAATCTATCAATCATTTTTGGGATACCGGGTTTCTACCACATTCTACTCTGTGTGAGGAAATCTTTTTTTCGCCAAAACTTTTGCTCCGAAATTTTATGGCATTGTATTGGGCGAACCACTAGAATCAATGTAACAGAATTCGGAATTAGCTCTCCGTGCTATTTTAGAGCTCAGTGGGTCAGACGAATGTGTCAAGTAATAAATCGGCATAGAATAATAAATTAATGATTTTCAGATATTTTTTTCATTTGCATGTGTTGTAAAACCTTTCTTCGTGCTCCATTTAAAGATTCTAGGTCAACTGCAAGTACCCTAAATATTTTGTATGTAAGTTTGTATGAAAAAACGACGTTTTAGGGCCGTAAGGTTTTATTGCATCGAGTTACAAGCACGAACGTTTTACAAAAGTATGGGTCCATAGACCTTATTATTTGATATTAAATTGAAGTTCATACATTTAGTCAATCCTGAGAAAAAAGTGTGCTAACAGAAATGCGGATAACAAAGTAATCGTTTAAGGATTCCTTTTTTTAGATTTGACGTATGGAACTGTAATAAATCCGACTACGAAGTGTTGTTTCATACCCTGCAGTAATTATCAGCCTTTTTTATCTCGCGGCACACTTAAACCCATAATTAAACTTCTCATTGGCACACAAGAATTTTGATGATGGAAAATTTCAAAGGATTAGATATCCTTTTTAATTTATTTAATAACACAAGCAATGCTTCATCCTAGCAATACTAAAATATATGTAATTTATTATAATTTTTAATAAAAAAGATTTTTGTAAAAAAAATTTGTAAACTTATTCTTTATCATTAATATAAATTAACATTCTAAGATATATTCCATCAAGATTTTTTTATTGGAATATTTTCTGTTTAAGATAACATTTTCAGATTGGCATACTCATAAATAATTTTTCAACGATAATTTCTAGGGAATTTTATATTACCTATTCCTTCAGGATACATAACTGTTCACTAGTATAATTACGTGTTTTTAAGTAGAACACAGAATGGTAGCACAGAATTGTTGGGTGAACATTGCTAATTGTTGGCTATGTGGTATCCCACATTGGGCCACAGTAAGAAATGTCCACATTGCCTCAGCATTGACCAACGGACCATTTGGCAACAAAGGTTTAAGAATAATCCAACTGTCAGATGCTCAAAACCTTATTCAGACATCGTCCAAATTAGAGGGCACTCAACTACACTGGTTTCCAAAAATTAAGGAAAAATAACAAAAAACAGCGATAACTCGTTCAAAAATTAACCTATCCGTATGAAATTTGGATATGTTGTTAACTAAGAAATGCTGATTAAAATTATAAAATGCAAATTAGTGGCGATGCAGTCGGATTGCATCATCTGTTCGGAGAATGAAAATGCATGCTAGAGAGTACAGCTGCTGGTGTTGCTGTGATTATGGTATAAGAAAACTGAGATTGCCAATTCATTAGTATGGCCTCGAGGTATCATTTGTCCGTATAACTGAGATATAGAGCAATTGGAAGATTGGATATTGGCCAAAGTCAGACAGAGGTGGGCAGATGGCTAAATCTGAATTCTTCTATTGTTCATAGGCTTTAGAAACAATTTTAAACCACTGGTTCGGCCTCCAGAATGTTTAGCCAAAGACGGGCTGGAGCTACGACAAGCACCGATGACCGATATTTGCGGTTATGTGTACGAAGGAATATGACCCCCTTTCATCTTCGATCATCCCTTTTTGCAGACACTGGAAGGTTGGTGTCAATGTCTACTGCGCGTAGAAAGCTTCATGAAGGTGGTCTTTACGCGATGCGACCAGACGTGTGCCGCTCACCTCATGCAACCGGAGGGAACGTTTAAGTTCTGCACGTCAACATGTCCACAGGACGGCTTATCAATGGAAGCGTGTTCTCTTCACAAGTGAGTTCCAGTTTAGCCTCCAAAGCAATAGTAGGCATTGTTAGATTTGTAGAGAACAGAGAATACGCTATCATCCACCAAACATTCGTAAAAGAGATTCGTATGGAGGAGGCAATATCTGTGTTTGGGATGGTATCTCTTTGGGCGGATGTACACACCTCCATGTCTTTCCACGTGGAACTGTGAATGCTCATGTCTATAGAGATGACATACTTGATGCTTATGTGCACCCTTATGTTGGTGCAATAGGTAATGATTTCCTGTTACAGGACGATAACGCTAGACCGCACAGGACTCACATAGTAGAAGATTATCTTCAGCACCAAACAATTCAGCGCATGCAATGGCCAGCGCGATCACTGTATTTGAATCTCATCGAGCATCTTTGGGATGCTTTAGGAAGATGTGTCTCTGCTCTCACTCCTCCTCCTAAGACCCTTGCCACGCTTACAACTGCTTTACAAGGGCAATGACTCGCACTTCGCAGCGCACTTATCTATCGCATAATTGACAGTATCACACATCGCTGTATGTGCTGTATTGCTTCTAGGAGGGATCATACTCCATATTACAGGTACTTTTCCTATACCAAACTCACACATTTATTTTGTTTATTTTATAATTGTATTAATTTCTGAAACTCCAGATTCGTCTGGTAATTTCTTTTAATGTTATTTTATTCCTTACTATGCGTTGTACATTGTATCTCAGTTTTATTAAAATCTACTCGTAACATTTTGAGTAATCGCTACATTTGTTGTTTTTCCTTAATTTTTGGAAACCAGTGTATTTCAAAACGCAGCCATTCTCAACCCTACCATTTCTTAACGCTGTCAACGATGGGCCAACAATTTAGGTTATTTGGTTCATTATTTCATCGCACGGTCCTACAAAGGGTACAAAAACAAAAAAATAAACTTTGTATTTATACAAGTTTAGGGCATTAAATCTCAAGTAAATCGTACATCAAAGAAAAAGGTATGATATGACAGTTTAGATGTTAATATACTGCAACTTCTGTTAATTACAGTGGAACCCGGTTAAGACGCTCCCGGTTAATACGCGATCCCGCTTAATACGCGGATTCTTTCCGATCCCTTGAATATCGCCTATAAGGATAATGCAAAAATATCACGTTTAATGCGCGAAGGGTTAATACACGATCCCGCTTAATACGCGAGAGATTTTCGGTCCTTTAAGACAAAAAAACACGCTTAAGACGCGAATTCATTGATCAAGATGCGAATTCCTTGTCTCTTTTCCAGTATTGCCAATTTATCGGATTTTTTATATTCAAATAAAAAACAGTGCCTCCAAATAATAATATTTACTTTATTTAATAACAGATTAATTAAGCCGAACATTACTAATCGGAGACAGTAGTAGTTATTTGAATAATAAAAAAAACCCGCTACATTAGCAACACTGAAATTTTTTGATCCCGCGTCCTGACATTCTGTGTTTCTCGCTTCGTGTATGTTATTACTGTAGAGACAGAAAGACGAATTCAAGATACTCAGATATGTCATAAAATTATCATTAAGGATGATTATACCTATTGTTAGTAAGGTTTTAAATGTAAGTTATATACCTACTATGTTTTAAAATGCATATTATAGGCAAAAAAATGAAAATCGTAAATATTAAATAAATACGACTGCGGTTGTTTAATTCTTTTATGTTTTTTTTTTCTTTTTGGTAAGTTAACAGTATTTTTACAAAAAGGTTAATAAGGATAGTTTTGTCTTATAATGAAAAAGATAGATTATAATGGTACTCATTATCATAAGTACTAAATATGATATTAACAACTGGATTGAGCTTCAAAAGTTTAATATTTTTTATCTCTGTTAAAAAATTAGTCTAGCTGGAAATTATTTTTTTTTATTTTTGGTTGTAACGTATTAATCTACAATAAAGCCGTTTAAATTCATTTTTTATTTTCAGTTATTATTACAGTCGTTCCTAAAAAAATAATAATGAATTAAAGTTTAATACAATTAAATTTCAATCTAAATATACCTAAAAGTTACAACTTTCTACCGTAAACGTCTAACCGAAAGATCTAAAGTTCATTTAGACGATTGGATGTGTAAATAGGCACAGTTTCTGCAACGTTATACAAATCACGTTTAATACGCGATCCCGCTTAATACGCGACTTTTGTCCACTCCCTTGAAACGCGTCTTAACCGGGTTCGACTGTATCTGCAACTTGTATTTAACAGTTCATTTACAGGGGCACACAAAAGTTTCGGTTACAGTACTGCCTATTGGCGATAATTGCTGGAAGTGAGTTTTCAGCTATGGTATGCGTTTTCAAGTAACTAAACTTTTTGCATTCTACCTTGAGTGTATAAATTTTACAGATCATACGGACACCAGAATGTCAACGCATTACTGTGTATTGTCGTTATGTTCTTAAAGGTGTTTTTTTATTGAGTTTTCTATTTTCCAGCTGAACTATTTTCAGTATAGTAAGAAATGTTTATAGACTATATAAACTCATAAACATGCCTTTGTAAAGAACTGAATACATTGCCACCTTCGATGGTAATTTCCGATGTGTGCTCTATATGTGTTTTTGTAGTATTTTTTTCATGTATTAAATTCTTGATTATACCAGGCATGCATAAAAATCTGTAAATAATAAGTTTTTGACTGTCTTATGCTCTTTGTAACAAAATGAAATTTTGCATACTATGTAGATTATATGCAACTTTATAGATCATATACAATATACAGTGTTGCACAAACTAATTCGTGTACTTTTCTGCCTCTGGACGGTAACTGCTTAAACAGGGTTAACAAATACGTTATGCATTTTCTAAATTGTTTACTTAGGCATCTTTTTTACCTTCTTACACATTAAAGATTTGATAACTATTCTATAAACGTTAAAAAATGTTTCATAATCTAGGATTTACCCATGATTTTCTTTGTTATTTTTTTCGTTTAAACATCAAAATATTTTTTTCACCCAGTTTAAAATAATTCACGCACGAAGAGTGTTATAAACACGACGATATTTTCAATTATTAAAAAAATAACTTTGGGAATATATGTCCGTTAAAATATTGCAAAATCTTTATATTTATTACAGTAATTTCAAATTCTATACTTTATTCAATATGTTACTGTGATATGTAATATATGTAATTTCATTTCCAACCTGTTCTAGGATTCGCATGTTCATGAATCGAAAATTCCAAAAATGATTTGTATTTTGATATTTGCAAGAATTTTACCTTAAAGTTTAATATATGCCACCCATTTGAGGTATTTCAGATGGAAATTCAATATTTGTATTCGCATGAATACGTAAGAACATTGTGAAATGGAACATGTACAAGGCAATTTGTTGTGCTAGTAATTTCCCCGACTGGGATGGTTTGGTTATTAACTAGAATTCTCATCTTTACTAAGGAAAGATGCTGCCAGGATGAAAAGAAATGGTGAGTCATCTCTTTTGTTTTTAAATTTGTACCACTATATCTTAAAAGTTTCTAATATAGGGGGAATTGATACGATTACAATTTATGCAAGAAATGTAATTAACACTAGAAAGCCCGCGAGCAGTCATTTTGACTGCTACCAAATGAATATATCTCGGTTCGAACCAGAATTTTTTTTATAAATCTAATTTAAGAGATACAAAAAAAACTAGTTAAATGGATAAGTTAATAATTTAAAATAAAAATTCTGGTGTGAAATATTTTCTAAAATTTGGGAAAAATTCTCGGGCTTTCTAGTGTTAAATATTTCAAATTATAAGATATTGGTTATGAATTTCATGAGTATAAGTCAGTAATTCTGTATAAATGACAAATAAAGTGGTAATATTACATCAACTAAATTGTTGATATCAAGAAATTTGTAATGATTGCGTCATTTTAAAGTCAGTATAATTGTTAAAGAATAAAAATAATGGATGTGAATCCTCTGTGACAAAAAATCGATGCACCAAATTTGGTATACAAACTACAGGGTGAGTACAAATGATGGACCCGATTTTAAAAAACTCATATTTTCGAAATTACTGCACATATTACAATACGTGATACATGAATTTAAAGAGAAATACACCGAGTTTTTTTCACTTACAAATATTCGATGTGTGACCCCCTTGTTACACGGCATACGTCCAATCTGTAATCCAGTTCGTTCCAAACACCAAACGCCCCATCCACTGTGGAGTCTCACCTAGTGATCGACAGTGAGATCGACTCCGAAGTTGGTTGTCAACATTTCAATTCCATTCTGCCGTCGATGGTCGAGATGTGAGGTACGCCTCTTTGGCTCTCTGTTTTCCCACTCTTTTTAATCCACAGTTTTATTTTTAAGCACTGATGATGAAGCCTTAGAAGCTTCGAAATAGTTAGATGCGTATTAATCTTATTTATATTTGTGTTTTGTAACGTTGGTTCTCTCTGTTTAATCAATTTTGTGGGCACAAATCTTGGAAATGCATCTCATAAAAGATGCTGAGGCGTCTGCATGCTTCAAAGCTTAAAAAGATTTTTTTGTTATTTTTCTAGAATATTACAGTTAATTAAAAAAACATACTGTCCCAGATCAAAAATTACCTACGGACTTTCGAAACTGTTATACATTGTGTTTAATCTTAATTATTCATTTATTGAAATATTATATTTATCTTATAGAAGATAATTTCTCTTTTTATTTTATGTTGCCTATCGAGAAAAGTTAATAATATAAAAGATATCGCGTAATTTTTGCATATCTTTTTTTTAGAACAGAAGAAATACTAAACAATGTGTAGAAGAAGTTCGGATGGACACATGTAGAAAATTGCCAGCCACACCGATGATTCTGGGGGGGGTCCTCAGAAGCGAAGGCGATCTGATGCATCTACACTTCTTTCTTCAAGGTGCCAGAGTCAACAACGTTGCTTATACTGAGGTTTTAAACCACTGAATAATTTCTGCAACACGTGGTAGGCCATTCGTTTTTTAACATGTCAATGCACTCTCCCATGTAATACACTATCCCGATACAAACCAAAAATAGATGGCTAAAACATTCATGACGATGTCATCCTTAACTTGTTGAGCCCCCACTTACCCAGATATTAACCGAATGGCCTATTACGTATATGGCGTAGTTGAGAGGGTCTCCAATACTAACCAACACAGCGACGTTGCGGCCCTCAAGGCAGCCGTTGTGTATGCAGTGGCAAATGTTCCCAAAACTCATCTGATCATTACATGTAGTCAGTTTTGACAGCCTGTAGAGTCGGATATTGCGGTTGTCAGCGGTTTCAATGAATGATTGTATCCGGTGTGTATGTGGTCACTTGTACAGAACTTAGAATCAATGCTCGATCTCTAGTGTATATTCCTGTTTGAAAGAAGGCGTTGATTTTTCTCAAATACCTGACGCACCCTGTAATTAGTCACTGTGTATGATGTGTGAAAGATGAAACACCAAATTGACTGGAAGTACTGGAATTATTATTGAAGTAGTTTTTAACCCACGATTTCCGTACTTCGGTTCAGCTTCCGGGCAGTGAAAACTAGTGATACTGGGATTCCGTAATTTCAACTGCGGGTAACATTATTGGCAATATAGTTATAATGAAATAATGCATGATTCCCATACAAAATAGAATGAGAAATTGAATTATGATATTTATTTTTTCAGACATTTCATTTTGTTAAAGAAAAATGCGAATTAATGAAAGCATGTTTAAAAAAAAACGCTGACAATTGAATTTTTCGCCGGTGCGAATTTGAACTAGTGTGAGGGTCATGGGTTAATAATCACCCACCATGTCCCAAACATAATATGAAAGATACCTGTTGATCTTGCTGAAGAGATTAGTCTCGTCCATCCGCAGTGCTGACAATTGAAGAAATTTTTTTATTGAAAATAGCTACCGCTTTCCAAATCGTAATTTTATTTAATCACGGTATATCTGTCATTAAATAAACCGATGATTACTATTATGAAATAGTTGTAGTTACATTTGAATAAAAAAAAAATCAGAATTTGGCAACACTGCACGCACGTGAACATTTCATACACATGTTACTTTGAAACAGACGTCAGAACAGTCACCCGTTGTCCTCGCTGTGTGGTCTCCTTGAGTGAGTTGATGTATCACAATACTATTCCAAATCATTCATGACAAAATCTCATAATGGTCTCATCGTCCGTTGCTAATTGCGACGTGATACTTCGGTGTAACCTTTAGGCCTTCCACAGATTTATGACGGACGCTTCTTTTTGCTTCTGATTGCATATGAATACAATGACACTATATTCGTAATCCTGCATCGTCAGCGTTTGTATTTTGTCGATAAAATATATGGATCAGATAGTTTACTTCTGGAATTATGGAGTTATTTTACATTTGTTACAGACGATTATCTGCGAGAGGGATTTAACCTTTAACTGATGTCACAGAAATGGTCACATAACTAGTGTGAAACGGTTTGTCATACCGCCCCATCGAAAGATGAATAAAAGACGCAATTAACTCATATGATGTCGTTTTCGTACTAAACATTTTGTACAGGAGTGTTATAATTAAAATTCACCTATTCAAAAGTCCTATTCAAAAGTGTTAGTACTAAATTTCCAAACGAAACAAAATTTCAGTAGTGTTTTTAGATAAACTGAAATTTGCAAGTTAAACTATGAAAATTTAAATAAGCACCGGTCTGTGAGACCGGTAACATCAGTTAATATACATACATATATATATATATATACATAGATTACATACATACATACATATATATATATATATATATATATATATATATATATATATATATATATATATATACAGTCCATCTCAAAAGCTTATGCACTCTTCAAATATGGTTAAAAGTATTTGAAAAAGATAATGTATGAAGCCAATTTACAATAAATACTCGATATGTAATCAAAATCCAATAAAACGAGCAGTTTTTGTTGGTTAAAATAAAAAATACATTTAAGTTTTATGTAATTTACTTTTTTTCTGAAGAAGCACGGTCTCAAAAGTTTAATCACTTTATGCAATTTTTTTTAGAAACACAGGATTGGATGGGGTGTAATGAGTGAAATGAACATTAGCTTTTTGAAGCTGAATTATCAGAAGCTCCAGAGTCACGTTGTAAAATCATGTCCCAGTTGCCCCAACTAACCTTACAGGTGTTCAAAGATACTGTATACAGACGTATTAACACTAGAACCGCCATAGCAGTCATTGTGACCGGTACCAAATAAAAATACTTCGATTCGAACTAGAAATTTCTTTCTAAAATAAGTTAAATATGTACCACGGACATACAAGTTAAATAAATAAGTTATATAGTTTTTAATAAAAATTCTGGTGTAAAATATTTTTATAACACTTGAGCAAAATTTCCGGCGGTTCTAGTGTTAAAGAATGTGTTTACATCATACTAAAGAAAATGGCTTACAAACCATGTCTCAAAATACACCACTAACGAGCAAGAATGAACTGGGATAAAAAACACATGTCCTGCGGGAGACAAGTGGCTTACTGTTTTATTCAGTGATGAGAAAAATTGGAACTTAGATGGCCCTGATCGGTGAAACATGTACTGGCGTAACCTCCGAAAGGAACCAAGAAGTTTTTTTTTCAACAGGCAGCAAGACTGTAAGCTTGTTATGGGTTTGGGGGTATTTGGTTTCAACAGCCTGCAATTTCTGGATTTTCTAAACGAAAGACAAAATTCCAAAAATATCAAGAGACGTTGAACCAACATTTCCTTCCATTCAGTGACATTTTGGGGACCCTGAATGGATGTTTGAACAAGTTAATGCCTCAATGTTCACATTGTGTATTACGTAACCGTGGCTTTCGCAGAATTTTTTTTTTTTTTTAATTCTTGACTCGCCAGCTTTAAATCTTCGCATAAACCCGATTGACAATGTCTATGGCATTTTAACCCGTCATGTTTACAGCAATGGAAAACAGTATGGCTGTCTTGAAAAATTCAAAGTTGCCATAGAGAAAGCATGATTCTCTTTGCGACCAGACACCCTACAAACCTTACAAAAACCTAATAATTTTGATATGCACGCATTTGTTTGAACTAATCCGAAATCACGGAATTATAATTTGTATGTAACAGTTGTGTAAAAATGATAAATGTACTTGTTTTTGCCATTGTGCATAACCTTTTGAGACAGTTTTGTTTAAAAAAATTCTTAATTATATTTTTTACAAATATGTAATTTAAATTTTTCTAATTTTTATCATTCATTTAAATGAAGTTGCGAAATACACATATAAAAAAATGCTATTTATTTGAACTTTTTATTATTCATAAAAAATCAATATTTTATGCTTGTGCTTAAACATTTGAGACTATATATATTTTTGATTTCATAATTATTGGTCAATTTCATTACTTTTCAATGGCATTATTGTACAGAAAGTTTATATATATATATATATATATTGATAAATCATACTTCATATAATTTAATACACGGTAAAAATATCTAACAAACCGTAAGTGAATTAATAAACAACAAAACCATAAATAACCAAGAAAAACAAAATTTGAAGACAGGCGACAAGGCTGATGACTTGCACTAATTGGTTAAACAATAAACATATTTGACGTGCACAACATTTCCCCTCATCTGCCAAGACCAAACAAACAGAAAACTACAAACTAACCCGAAACCATCAAATGAAAATCATTAATATCCACAC
Source organism: Maratus speciosus (assembly GCA_963932465.1). Lineage (NCBI taxonomy): Eukaryota > Metazoa > Arthropoda > Arachnida > Araneae > Salticidae > Maratus > Maratus speciosus. The sequence goes on along the minus strand of OZ010796.1, from coordinate 234,475,171 downwards.
CACTAAACTATTTTATTCCGGAAAATTGAAAAATGCACGTTACTATTAAAGTTTAAAAATTTTATTGTATCCAAATCAAACTAATTTCTTTATCGTAAATACTAGTTTCATAAATTCCGTTTGTAATTTGTAATTTAACATCCAAGTAGTTTACCGTGTTTTGATTATCTGATGCGCTTTTTAAAATTAAAGTATTTGGATAGCATTTAAATTGATAAATTTCTTTATTGTTATTCAACTTAACTACCGAAATAACATCTATATATCTTTAAATCTTTTTCCAACAATAATCCGGCTTCATATGTAAAGAGATAAATGTCTGCAAGGATGGCACTTCAACTACTCCCCATTGGGATGTCTCTTACTTGTTTATATATATCTTTCCCTCAAAAAAAAATTCAATACTGATATCTTTTTCGATAGATTTCTTGAAAAAATCCATAACTTTGTGCTTCAAATTATCTGAATTTATACTATTATACAGAACCTCAAAATCATATGTGTAATATCCTGTAATGTTTTCAATTTTTTTAGTCTATTTACTAGTTCATAACTGTATTTTATTATTATCGACGATTATTCATTTATGGCTTTATCGAAAATCCCTTGTAATATAATCGACAATTTTTTTATTCATTCATTCCAGATAAGTACCAAACCCACAGGTGACGGTTCTAACAGTATTTGGGTTTTTATGGAATTTAACATACATTATATATATATATATACAGGGTGTTTAAAAAATGACCGGTATAATTGAAAAATCAATAAAAACTAAACGGGCAGCGATAGAAATACACCGTTTGTTGCAATATTCTTGGGACAACAGTAAATTTTCAGGCAGACAAATTTTTTTTCGAAATTAGTTACAATTTTCAACAACAGATGGCGCTGCAGTCTGGAAAAATCTAAACTACGATATTTTCCACATATCCACCATGCGCAGCAATAATATGGCGTAGTCTCTGAACGAAATTACCAGAAACATTTGTAAATGTGTCAGGCGGGATGACTTCACATGCAGAAGGTTGGTTGGTTGTGTTTATGACGGCCAATTATCTGCACGAGGGATATAGGCCCAGGGGGGAGTGCCCTTCGTGGGGGTCTTTCTAAGGGAACCTAACACGTATTAACGCTTGGAAATCCAAGGTTCGAAGAAAACCACGAAAACTCCGAACGATTAGGCCGACGGGCGCGATTGGGTTCACATGCAGAAGAGATGTACTGCTTCAGTTGTTCAATTGTTTCTGGATTGTGGCGGTACACATGGTCTTTCAAGTGTCCCCAAAGAAAGGAGTCACAGGGATTCATGTCTGGCGAATAGGGAGGTCAATCCACGCCGCTTCCTTCAAATCGCCTGCAGCGCCATCTGTTGTTGAAAATTTTAACTTTTTTTTTTTTTTTTTGTCTGTCTGAAATCTTACTGTTGTCCCAAGCATTGCAACAAACGTGTATTTCTATCGCTGCCCGTTTAGTTTTTATTGATTTTTCAAATATACCGGTCATTTTTTAAACACCCTGTATATACACTATATGCCAAAGGTGACCGGCCACTTGCGATTTTAGACGTTTTATTAAATATCCAGAAAAATACATGATGAATTAACCTGAAACTCCAGGTGTGTAAACAGAATAGTGCAGGTCATATATTTCCGTGAAGATTTTTTCTTGAAACCCCATAGGGGACCACGAACAAATTGAAAAAGAACGAATATCTTTTAAATAACCCTGTCAAATCTAATGCAGCAAAAGCGTTCAAACTCTAGATTATGATTAATTGTCTTATTGTAACAATTTGTGTTCATGTTTATGAGGATAGCCATGCATACTCGAAGAGAAATTCTGGTTTTCATAAAAACAGTCTCAAATTTTCTTTCAAAAATTCTTAATATAAAAAAAAAGTTATTTTCAGAAAATACGAAAAACAACATTATACACAATAATCTGCAATCAGAATTAAAATACAGTAAAAATTGTATGAAAAATGAGCAGGTTTACTAAATAAGGATTCACTGCGCATTCCCGAATGCAATCAAAATATAATGTGCAGAATGTGTTAGCTAAATGTATAGAGCAACTTTTGTAAAAATATAAAAAACATAGCTTAAAATTTCTGAAAATTATCGTTGATAGAATAGGCTCAAAATACGTTATTCCCAAAATAAAGTAAAAAGATGAGGAGCTGTAACAATATATCCATTGATTAGTGCCAATATAGTATACACAATATTGCACGTACTACTGTATTTGGATACAACCTCTCATCTACACTGGTTTCCAAAAATTAAGGAAAAACAACAAAAGTAGCGATTACTCAAAATGTTACAAGTAGATTTTAATAAAACTGAGACACAATTTACAACACATAGTAAGGTATAAAATAACATTAAAAGATATTACCAGACGATTGTGGTGCTTCAGAAATTAATACAATTACAAATTAAACAAAATAAATGTCTCAGTTTGGTATAGGAAAAGTACCTTTAATATGGAGTATGATCACCTCTAGAAGCAATACAGCACATACAGCGAAGTGTAATACTGTCAATTATGCGATCGATAAGCTCGTTGGGAAGTGCGAGCCATTGCTCTTGTAAAGCAGTTGTAAGCGTGGCAAGGGTCTGAGGAGGGAGATTGAGAGCAGAGGCACATCTTCATAAAGCATCCTAAAGGTGCTCCATGGGATTCAAGTCCAGTGATCGCGTTGGCCATTCCATGCACTGAATTGTTTGGTGCTGAAGATAATCTTCTACGATGTGAACACTGTGCGGCCTAGCGTTATCGTCCTGTAACATGAAATCATTACCTGTTGCACGGGCATAAAGGGGCACATAGGCATCAAGAATATCATCTCTATAGACATGAGCCTTCACAGTTCCACGTGGAAAGACATGAAGGTCTGTACGCCAAAGAGATACCATCGGTCAAGAGATACCAACGGTCAAAGAGATACCATCCCAATCACAGACACTGTCTCCTCCATACGAATCACTTTTACGAATGTTTGATGGATAATAGCGTGTTCCCTGTTCTCTCCAAATCAAACAATCCCTACTAACGCTTTGGAGGCTAAACTGGAACTCATTTGTGATGAGAACTCACCTCCATTGATCAGCCGTCCAGTGGACATGTTGACGTGCCCCCTCCCCCTTAAACGTCCCCTCCGGAGACATGAGGTGAGCGGCACACAAATATCTGGTCGCATCGCGTAAATACCACCTTCACGAAGCTTTCTACGCACAGTAGACGTTGATTCCAACCTTACGTGGCTGCACCAAGGACGGATTTAAGATGAGAGGGGGTAGCTGTTCTATTCCTTCGTACACATAACCGCAAATATCGGCCATCGGTGCTTGTCGTAGCTCTTGCTCATCCTTTGCTGAAACTTCTGGATGCCGAACCAGTGGTTTGAAATTGTTGCCAAGCCTATGAGCAACAGAAGGACTCACATTTAGCCTTCTGGCCACCTTTGTCTGACTTTGGCCTACATCCAATCTTCGAATAGCTCTATATCACAGTTATGCGGACAAATTATACCTCGATATCTTACTAATGGGCTATCTCAGTTTTCTGATCTCATAATCACAGCGACACCAGCAGCCGTACTCTCTAGCATGCATTTTTATGCTCCGCACGGATGACGCAATCCGATTGCAGCGCCACTAATTTGCATTTTGTAATTGTAATCAGCATCCTTTATTTAACAACATATCCAATTTCATACGGATAGGTTAATTTTTGAACGAGTTATCGCTCTTTTTGTGATTTTTCCTTAATTTTTGGAAACCAGTATATTTGTTTCCTTTTGGGACTAACGGATTTTGAGCTTATTCTATCAACGATAATTTTCAAACTTTTCTATGTTTTTTAGACTTTCATAAAAGTTGCTCTATACATTTAGCTAATACATTATGCACATTATATTTTGGTTGCATTTGCGCACGAGCAGTGAATCATTATTTAGTAAACCTGCTCATTTTTCATCCAATTTTTATTGTTTTTTAATTTTTATTTCAGAGTATTGCGTATAATGCTGTTTGTCATATTTTCTGAAAAGAACTTTTTTTTATATATTAAGAACTCTGCAAATTATAAGCAAACATCTTTGCAAAATTTGAGACTGTTTTTATGAAAACCTCAATTACTCTTCGAGCATGCATGCTATCCTCATAAACATGAACAAAAATTATTACAATAAGCCACTTAATCTAGAGTTTGAACGCTTTTGCTACATTATTTTTGACAGGGTTATCCAAAAGATATTCGTTCTTTTTTCAATTTTTTGGCGGTCCCCTATGGAGTTTCGGAAAAAAGTCTTCAAGGAAATGTATGACCTGTACTATTATGTTTACACACTTCGAGTTTCATATTAATTCCTCATGTATTTTTCTAGATATTTAACAAAACGTCCAAAATAGCAAGTGGCCGGTCACCTTTAGACATATAGTGTACGTTGCGCCCCTTAGCCATTGAATATTGCACAGCATTGCTGCCAACCTTTCTGTTTTCATTGCGTCTTGAAACGCACATGGCATTATAGAATTTATCTAATAAAATTATTTAATAATATGACTTTTTTTCTATTACTTATTTTTGTCATTTCTGAAGGAAATTTTCGGGTTAAAAGTGCGGTTATTTGATTTAAAAAAAAAACGAAATGCCGGCAGCTATGCCACATAAGTGAGGGAAAGTGAAAACGCAGTAGTTATACAAGTCGCAATTATTCTAATTGCATTTTTTATTCACAAAAACTCAGGGTATATCAATAAAATCAAATAAGTGGATTCTTGAAATGTGGAAAAAAAAAGTTAGCGGAGACTTCATTACACAAAAGAGGAAAAATATTGTTTCCCATTTCTTTTTCTTTATATGAATTGCTGTAGAAATCTCAAAAGACTCTTGTTAAGATATTTTTGAAATAAACAGTAAGCTGAGCTGAAATTTGTTTAGAATTTACTATTATTTATTTTAAGTTACAAAAAACAATGTTTGAAAAGTGTTTTTTTTTTTATTGTTGTTGTTAATGCAACTTTTTTTAATGATAAAGTGTGTAATTTTTAATATATTATTTTCAGTCAAAAGACTTCTGTTTGAACGATAAAAAACCTTTTTTATACCACCTAAAAAAATTACTTTGCTGTATGTAACATAATTGACTGTTTTCTGCGAGTTGTTTTCAATAAATTAGTTTTTCTAGCTTATGGCATTTTTTTGTTTATATGTATCTGCGTTCACAAAAATGTTCATTACTTTGTACTGAAATAAAATATCCAGATAGCACAAAAAATATATGAAATCAATGGAACTAGCAGCATATTGCACCTGCCACAGGATCGAAAGCATATGTTTTAAAGATGAAATAAAGACTTAGGTTCCACTTGACTCGAATGTCAAGGAAAGTGTAAAACCTAACTTAAATTGGGAAAAAAATCGTAGCTCAAAAACAATTTTTTAAATTTAGTTCTAATATATTTTGAGTAATAGGCCATTAGAGAAGGATATTATACACAACTCCCCCGGACACACAAACACACACTTTATTACCACAAATAGAACATGTGTAATAAATGTGAAAATTCACACTACGTTAAAACGTGTTTCCACTTACTCCGCTTCACATTAGTACAGCTTTTATTTCTTGCATCTTACAAAATAAATCTTTATTACGAGTTCAAGTACTATTTGAGGGTTTTCAAATAATTATCTAAGGCTATAAATTACACAATATGAAAAAAGATTTAGATCATAATAAAATTCGCGCGGCAATCATAATAATTTAATTTTCAAGAAGAGTAAAAATATACTAAAAATTTACATGAATTAGTACTTTTTCTTTTCATTAAACCCCATGTACATAACTATGTTTCGAGTTCTGTATTCGCATTTTTAAGTTCCACAGATTAAGGCCATTCAGTCCTTTATATTGCACAAAACAGAATAAGTATTTCATTTGACATGACTCCCAATTTTTTAATATTTAGGGGCCCATTGTTTTTGAGGTGAGAGGATAATTATTTTTAGGTTTAAAATTTTAAAAGTGGTTATTCGAATGCCAAAAGTTTGGATTTAATGAAACTTAAAGAATATGCTATATATTATTTAAGAAACTTAAAGAATATATTGATTGAAATCTAACGAAAATACTTATTTTCGGTACAATTACGAAAACAGGCTAAGGAAGAATTTTCGATGCCGTTTGGGAAATATCGAATTACAACAGGCTTAAATAGACATAACAACTTGCCAGTTTTTTTTTTTTTTTTTTTTTTTTTTTTTTTTATCATAAATTAATGGTTCGTACAAAAAGCTCCTGGAAGTGAATAATCCATTCTCCCATTTTTAAATGAAAGGTACAAAACACAAGTTTAAAAGAAAATAATCAGCCCCATTGTTAAGTCATTTAAGCATTTTTTTTTAATTCTAGAATGCTGAAGCATGAATAAATTGATAATAGTAAATATAAAGCTATACACTATCAATATTAAATTATATTAATATTATTAATATATATATATATATTGTTACGACAATATGATACTAAATGTAAAGACATGCCCTGCACTATCAGAAAAACTAATCTATATACACCAAATTATTCCTCATTTTTTAACAAATAATTTTCGTACTCCTAGAAAACATGTTTTATCCGTCAATTGTTCCTGAAATTCTGAAAAATAGAGAAAAATTACCTTCATTCTTAGTACGCTCTATTATTTATGGTCTCTATGAATATTAAAATTAGAATTCATTTTAAAAACAAAACCAAAAATTCTATAAATACAAATTTCTAATTCAATTAAAAAAAGTTATTAAAATAAAGCTAAACAAACAAAGAAAAGAAACGTTTTCGAATTTAAAAATAAATAATAATTAATTTTCTCATTCATTTAAAATTATTCACAATTTGTTTTTGTAAAGTTATATAAAATATTCGCATTTAAAATATATTTGTAATGAACACATTTAAAATAGATAGTTTAATTATTATATTAAATGGAAAGAAAATCGATTTTACTAAAAAAAATCTCACATAAAAATATAATATTCGTATTTTACATCTAATAGTCTACATAAAAATATTTATAATTCATATTTTTATCCTATTTTAAAACTAAAGTGTTAAAACTCCAGCCACAATCTCAATAAAGATGAAATCTTCCCGAAATTAAATTTAAAGGGGGGGGGGGGTGTCTCTGAGACCTATAGCGGCAGGCTGTTGTCTAAATTGATCCACTCCCGAAATTAACTGAAAAATTCAAAGCCGTTTGAAGAAATTAATCAAGCCATACCCGTTTGAGTAAAACATATTTACTTCAAACAGGCTCGCTACTGTGCAACTATAGCCGAGTGGTTAGAGTACCGGTCTCGTAACACTAAGGTAGCTGGTTCGATCCCAAAGTCCGCAACTTTTATTTTATTTCCATTTTCTTTAGCTGAGGTGTATTTTACCTCCTGTAATGGAGAAAAAAAGAAACGGATATTCGTTTATTAACGGAAAATCATGGTAGCACTGCTGCCAGGAAAATTTCCGTGAATTGAAGAAAATATCCCTAAGAGTGTGTTAGTAGAAAGCGAGACCCGAATGGGAATTACCTCTGAATCACCCTTTTTAGAAAATCTTCTTCATTAAACGTAAGCGAATAATGTAGTAAAAATTCATGAGTATAAAAACTTTGATTTCATGACGAAATTTTAAATAAACAATCTGTGAGATTTTTTTTCTGTTAAAAAATCTTTTTTTAATGAAACATGTAATTTTATCTCTGTTGAAACTCCTGTTTAAAATTCATGTATATGCTTTTGCGATTAATGTTCGTCTTTCGATGCTTTAATATTGTTAACTTATATTTTTTCCCCGTCAGTTCTAATAAAAAAGAAGTAGTCAGAAAACCTTTTTCTAAACGTTATCGATTTTTTTAAATTTCAGGTGAGATACTGGTAATTAAAATAAATTGGAACGTGTGCAGACTTCAAATTTCTTTCTTAATAAAAGAAAACATATACTTAGTATGTATATAAAAGTTTAATTTTTTTTTTCAATTTATATCCTAACCAAAAGCTTTAAAATTCCTATAAAATAAAAATAAATATGACATTTAAAATTATAAAAACTTCAGAAATTTTCCACATTTTATGGCTTTTCAATATTCAGAAAAACAAAAAATTTTTGTGACATTGTGATATTATATTACAAAGAATATAATCAAATATATATTTTTTTTTTCAGTAATGCTAACAATTTCCATACATACAGAGACATTATTCTGTTAAGACATCGAAATAGCGTTATTTTATTAATAAATCTATTTTTAGAAGTTTTATTAGTTTAGTAATAGTTGCCACGTGTCCGTTTTTTGGATTGCCACTATTTCCGAATAGAAATATTTGTCTTGAATGATATCAACCTTGCTGTTAAATAAAGCGGTTAAATCTATTTGGAACTAGCAGAAACTATAAATCGGGGGACGTTACATCTATGCTTTTCAAAAGCTGTTATCAGAAAGGTCATTTATTAATCTGTTAGCAAAAATGTTATTCTCATTCAGATTAAAGTTTCATAAAGTAGGTGAGATTGTTAAATAGAAGATATTCGTATGGAGATAGGAATCTCACATGAACAGACATTAAAAAGGGGGTTCCTTCTTCGCAAGAAAAATAACAATAATAATAATATCTACAATACTTGCAAAACAGTTTCTAATGCGGGTAGTTTTTTAAGCGTAACTAAAGCACAGCAGGACGGAAAGATATGTAATTTTGGATTTTCATACTTGAAGCTTCTAGAAATCGATTTCTGCTTAAAAGGTTATTGGTTGCATTTCATATTTTTTTTCGAAAATTTATTAATATATACAGGATGTTTCACTATCAGCCCGACAAACTTTGAGGGATTATAGTAAACATAAAGACAAACATTATTAAATAGTAAACCATGGGGCGCAAACGTCTTATGTAGGAGCTAGGGGCCATTAAATTTTAAGGTCCAAAACTTCAAACGATGATATAAAACTGAAAAAAGGGTCGATTCGTTTGCGGTTTTCGCTAAAATCATTCATTATATCACGATTTTTTTTAACTTTTTTTAAAGGTTACGTTCAAAATTTGTCGATAGAGAGCGTTTTAGACTTTAGAGTAACGAACAACTACTTTTTACCGATATTTTTTGTATGGGGTTAAAATTATTCTAAAGTTTAGACTTTAACTTAAATTTTAAGCCCGAAATCGAAAACACTGGAATCGGGTAACAAGTGAAAATTGAACTGTGAACAAAGTGGGAGGATTTTAAACGCTCATAAACATTGAACAAACTAATCGATTTTGTTGTGGTTTGCGTGTAGGTCATTCAATTGGTAATTATTTTATTTAAAATGACGTACAGCTTTGGTGTCCTTATTTTTTGAAAGAGGGCGCTTCCGACACAACTCCAAAATTTCAATGACATTACTCCTGGGTGTTTTACTACCAGACCAACATACTTCCAGGAACTGTTAGGCATGCAAAAACGAATCGGAATTACACAGTAATCTAACGTTGGAAATGCCTTTTTTGCGAGTTATGGTTAAAAGATGCAGAGAAAAAAGCAACAGAAAGCAGCAGAGAAACAGAAACACGTTAATGTGACAGGAAACAGTTTATTTAAAGGTTTTATTAGAAAACGTGTTCGTAATTATGACCAGAAGTAGTCCGGCTAGCTTGACAGTGGTGTCGCATGGAATTCCTCACGCTCTGGCAGATTTCTGGCATCTCTGATAGTTTTCTGGTAGCTACAGAAATACGAGCCGCGAGGTCTTCAACTGAAGGTACGGGAGTCTCATATACCCAAATTTTTATTTGACCTTTTGTAATAAAACCTTTAAATAAACTGTTTTCTGTCACATTAACGTGTTTCTGTTTCTCTGCTGCTTTCTGTTGCTTTTTTCTCTGCATCTTTTAACCATAACTCGCAAAAAAGGCATTTCCAACGTTAGATTACTGTGCAATTCCGATTCGTCTTTGCATGCCTAACAGTTCCTGGAAGTATGTTGGTCTGGTGGTAAAACACCCAGGAGTAATGTCATTGAAATTTTGGAGATGTGTCGGAAGCGACCTCTTTCAAAAAATAAGGACACCAAAGCTGTACGTCATTTTAAATAAAATAATTACCAATTGAATGACCTACACGCAAACCACAACAAAATCGATTAGTTTGTTCAATATTAATGAGCGTTTAAAGTCCTCCCAATTTGTTCAGAGTTCAATTTTGGCTTGTTACCCGATCCCAGTGTTTCTGATTTCGGGCTTAAAATTTAAGTTAAAGTCTAAACTTTAGAATAATTTTAACCCCATACAAAAAATATCGGTAAAAAGTAGTTGTTCGTTACTCTAAAGTCTAAAGCGCTCTCTATCGACAAATTTTGAACGTAACCTTTAAAAAAAGTTTTAAAAAAAATCGTGATATAATGAATGATTTTAGCGAAAACCGCAAACGAATCGACCCTTTTTTCAGTTTTATATCATCGTTTGAAGTTTTGGACCTTAAAATTTTATATATACAGGATGGTTGTATTTAAACTTCCCCTATAAACAGCATCCTACAGCGCAAATGGGTGAACGGAATGCAACGAAATTTGGTACATAGACTATACACGAGATGCACTCACGGAATTTCGAAAAATAAAATTAATTCCAAAATTTCCACCAGAGTGCGCCTTTTCCGGAATAAAACATTAAATTTAACACAATAACATAATCCAGAAACTATATTAACATTTATTGAATATTTTCTGATCACCTTGTCATCGAACCGCATTAAGGAAAGGTAAGAAAAAAATAACAGTACCCTTTTTGAGAAAAAAAAGTTCAGTTTGCAGAAACAAGACAAGATTAGGACGAAATTGCACAAGAGGAGCAGATGTTAATCGTGTCCAGTACGATGTAGGGAAAGATGCCCCATGTGACCACCTTCATTCACCAAAAAATTTCAAGTCGATGGACAATGTGTTCAACAGTAGATCGTAACTGATCAGTTGTGATGCTTCGCACATGAAATGTTATGGAGTTCTTTAAGTCATTCAACGTCACAACACCTCCACGATACACCAGACTTTTTAAGTAGCCCCATAAAAGGAAGTCGAACGGATTTAGATCCGGCGAACATGGTGACCATGTATTACGAAAGAAGCGATTAATAAAACGTTCGTCTGTGAAGTGTTGGATCAATAGCGCGTTCACGGACTCATGGATATGTGGGGGCACATCATCTTGCATGAAAATGGTCGATGTAAGAACGCGCTTTTGCTGTAGTTGCGGCACAACAAACGTCTGCAGCATGTCATGGTACCGACGGCTCGTAACGGAACATGTGTCAAGACCACGTGCAGTTATTTCCTCAAAGAAGAATGGCCCAAGAATAAATGTCGCCGTGAAGCCACACCAGACAGTCACCTTTGGAGAATGTATGGGAGGTTCAGTGTGCATCCACGGATTTTACTGAGTCCGAATGCGGCAATTGTGTGTGTTGACAGTCACAGTGAGGTAGAAATGAGCTTCGCCGCTCCACAGAACAGGGGCGCGCTAGCAGTATCCAGCGCCTGTGTGCAGAACTTCAGTTGGCGCCCTATATCCGCCCTCCGAAAATAAAACTATGAATATCTTACAAATGCATAACTGCCATCTTTCTGGAGTTTTCCCCAGGTCAAAAAAAGTTTTTTGAATCAGAAAATTTATTTAATAAAATGTAGAGTGTTTCTATAGAGTTCGTATTTTATTTCATTTATTAAATAAAATTTCTAATTCCAAAAAATATTTTTAAATTTTTGAAAAATAAGGAAGGCTAAGTAAATAAAATTCGAAACACAATAAAGCCTGTGAAAATGGAACCTGTCTGTATCAGAATCCTTCATTAAACAGTAAAATTTCATTATCCCGAGAAAAGAATACAATACAATAGCAATAGATAGCAACACTTTGCACACTGGGTCGGCGCGCCCCTGCCACAGAATATTCCAAAGCCATAACAGATCAACAGTCATTCTGTTGAGAAAACTTACTGCGAATGAAAGACGTTGTTGCTTGTCCCTATCTATCCAACAGCTTTTGGGTATGGTGAATTTTGTATGGAAAGTAGTGTGTTATGTTTCTGAGCACTTTTCGAAAGATGCTGTAAGAATAGCCTGTCTGTGGAGAAACTGCACGTGCGCTACTGTCCCCAAACTCTGATATCTGTGACTGTGCGGCAACAGCTGTCTTGACGGCATCAACAAAAACCGGCGTGACAGGTTTACGGCTTCTTCCAGGTTGAACTACTAATTTCCCCCTCACTTCAAATCTCTTAATCATGGTCCGGATAGCATTAGTAGACACTGATTCACGCAGTAGGTTCTTCATACGACGAAATTCACGAACGCCAACAGAAGCATTCCCCTAGTTTTCGTAAAACAGCTTTACAAAATAACGCACGTTCAACTAAAGATACCGTCATCATTGCAGCCGGAAACATCGACATAAAACATGGCAACGTCTGCAAACGTTTTATACCCTACCCTGTTTTGCATAAAGCTTCCTCTTCTTCGCAAGCATGCAAATCTCGACATTTTTTTCCTATAACTGACAGCTGTTCCCGGTTTTACATTTTATTACTCATAATTCTTGTTCTGGATTGTTAATATTGTTCCAGTATTCCGTGTTGGTCGTTTATTTTGTTAAATTTAATGTTTTTCCGGAAAAAGCGCCCTCTGGTCGACATTTTGGAACTATTTTTTTTTTCGAAATTCCGTAAGCGCATATCGTGTATAGTCTATATACCAAATTTCATTGCATTCTATTCACACGTTTGCGCTGTAGGATGCTGTTCATAGGGGAAGTTTAATTATAAAAACCCTGTATATGTATATATATTCTACATACATTTAAAAAAAACATGAATTACAAAATATATTTTTTTTTTACGGAAATCGATTTCTAGATGCTTTAAATATACGAATCTAAAGTTACAGCTCATTCCGTCCAGTAGTTTATGAGTGATGCTTAAAAAAAACTATACTCATTACAATCTATTTTTCATCAAATGCAAATGAAATTAACATTGGGAGTTTCAAATTTTCAGTCTTCATGATTGCTAAACTACTTTCTGACTTTCTTTGTGACTTCTTGACTGACTTTCTGTTTGGTATGCTAAAGTAATATTTACCGAAAAGGCGAATTATGATGTCAAAATTACGTATTCGTGATGCAAATGTCAGAGTTTGATGCAATTTCATTATGAAAACGACCCTTAGGCTTATTTTTTTAAACATAAATTGAGATAAGGAATAATTTCCAGTCAAATTACTATGTCTTTTTTTTCTACAGTAACTTGGTGAATAAAATGGTCACTAAACTCTTTATTTAGATGTAATTGTAGTAAAGTTCTTTCTCACTCACTAAAATTTATTACGTCATTATCAGTTTGCATATGCTCCCTATTTTCACATATGAAATAACATTTAAAATGATACAAAAATTTAGTAAAATTTAGCTTTTAGGAATCATTATAATTTAGTTATTTTTTTTAGTTACAGGCATGCAGATATTTGGAACGGCCTTGTTGTAAAAGGAAAAAACAATAATTGAACAATTTTATCTATGGGGGATCTTATGAAAATTTAAAACAATCTAATAATTTGAAAATTAATGACAAGATGTTTTCATTAATACTGATCTTATATTTTACGTTATTTAGAATATTTACATAGACTTCTTATCTCTAAGTGTTGAAAAATTAATATGGGTTTACAACTTACTGAGAAACCCTATTTTGTATTACGAGTTTCCATTCGAAAAAGGAAACTCGAATGAATACCATTATTCATCAACTTTTAAAGATTCACGAAATATTATATTTTTTTTTATTATTATTGAAGTGAAAAACACAAAATCCACAAATGGAAAATATATTTAAAAATAATATAAGACTCTTTTAAAAATAGGTTCTCCCAAACATTTATATAATCATTTCAATAATCAACTAAATCTTACCATCACACGATTTCATCAGTTTCTACATATTTAGGATTTGTTCTTGCTTAGTATTTTTCAATTCCAGACTTCACTTATTATATTAAAACTCAGTTGAGTAAACCATGATAAGCACACATAATAGGTATAGTACGCAGGAAAAAAAGACCTTTATAGCTATAATGCCAAAAATAATTGGTGAAAGTTAAAAAGGAAGAAAAGTATTGATTTATTTCGAAAAGATTCTTTGTAATATACATGGTTTATTTTACAGGAAAATTTAAATTACCATGATCCAATGGCGCTCCGCGTAGAATGACCTTTGTTTTCTGAATTTTTTTTCCTTATTGAATAAATGTATTCTTTTTTTTTTTTTTTTTTTTTTTTTTTTTTTTAACCTGCACTAATTATATTTGACGTTATAGCTATAACGGTCGTTTTATTTCTGCGTACTATACCTATTATGTGTTTTTATCATGATTTACTCAACAAGGAATAACCGCGAAAATTCTGCGATTTAATATGGTGGAATTTACTATAGGAAAATAGCTGTTCCACGCGGGTCGCTGCTCGATCAAACTGTTTTAGATTGAAGTTGAAAATCTCTTTTCTTGTATTTCATGTATCATAAATACAAGCAAATCATTGACGTATTTCTAGATTGCCACAAATATTTAAATATTTCTATATTACCATAATAATTTTTTCTTTTATAATTATTTTAATAGTTTAAGCTGCAATGTCATCCTGTAATCAATTTACTTTTCCCAATATTTGCCGCAGCTCCCGAATACATATAAACTGATACTTAACGAAATTTTAATGTTATTTGAACATTAATGTTAATGGCTATTTTTATTTAGAGTAGGGGAGTCTAGGTAGGTTTGACCATACGGGAGACATGACCCACCCATCAGTTTTCATATATAAAAGAATTTCAGAGTTTTATCAATAGATGTCAACCAAAGCTACTAGAATGCTCAATCAACAGTCTTTGTTTCATACGGATATTCGAAATAGGTGTGGGAAAAATCAATTATGAGGCGTTTTAACCCTAAAAGTTGTGTTTTTTAGAAATATTTTGTAAGCTTTTTTCAGATAAAATATACCATAGAAATTAAAGTAAGTAGGTTTTAAGTAATGCAGAAATATCAAGCTTTCATTCCAGGCATAAAGATTATACAGTAAGTTAGGCTTAACACAACAATGTGGTATTCTTTAGAAAAGGGCTATGTGGGGAGGCTTAACCCTGTCAATGTGAGGGAGGGTTGACCAGATTTAAAGGCTCTCTTAACACATTCACAACGGGAAACTAGAATTCTCGTTTTCATCCAAAAAACATCATTGACTAAGGGCGTGGCTTCTACCTTACAGAAAATGCATTTATATCATGTTGTCCATATTTTTTAGATTGTAGGATATTTTTTTTTTATTCGTGCTTTTAAAGATATTTACCGATATATAAACTTGGGAAACCTATCTAGAACACACATTTATAAAAGACTTTCAGAATAGGGAGGAGCTTCTACTGTTTTAAAATTCAGGTTTGATAAAAATTGCCCGTCGGCAATGTGTTAATTAAGGGGATTTGGAAATATTTTTATTATACACTGTGTATAATGAAAGATTAATGGTTATATATAAATGGTTATATAATGTAAATTTATTCTGCAAAGTTGCAGTAAAATGGGGTTATGGAAAAGAAAACGTTTAAAACTGATTAAAGAAAGATTTGAAATATATCTATAGTATCCACTGCACGAAAAAAATTGATGAAATGTAAATAGGAAAGTTGATAGGAACTTTTTTCCATTTAAGTATTACTTACAATAGGTAAATAGAAACATTGAAAAAGACTAGAAAGTACGAAAGCAGCAGTCTTAACCGTTTCAGGGGCAGTGGTATGATTATAAAACCACTTAATTTTAATTTCCAAACGCCACAATGACACCAGAATTTTGCGTACTTTTCACTTGAAAAGGTTAAAAGATGCTAATGATATGTTAGGTACTCATGCGACTGCAAAAGAACATAGCATTGATGGAAAAACTTTAAGAAAGTATGTAGACAAATTTCAACATGATGAACAGAGTGAGATGAAGCCAAACTATGTGACAATTAGAGTTGTCAGGTCGAATGTCACAAAAGTTGGACAAGGAGACAAAAAAAAAGGCGGGAGAGTGGCTACTAAATATGGGAATTATAATGCGTGAAACTCTATGAAAACGGAACCTGTCTATAGCGGAATACTGTCTTAAATGTTAAAATTTCATTTTCACTGCTGCACAGTTATACCTGCTCAGAGAAAATCCTGTTTAAAACAAATTTTTTATCCTCTCACATGCGATTGCGCCTAAACAGGTTTGGTTAAGCATCATATTTTCAAAAATATTTTTTATAATAATTAAAGCATGTAGCATAAAGTTAGTTTGCTTATTTTAAACTGATTTTATTTCCCCTCACAAATATTTCAATATAAAACAAAGTGGGCCAAGCCTCCCATATAGTGGGTCAACCCTCCCATACGTGGGGAGCCTTGACCCATTATTTTCTCATGATTAACATCAATTATTTTTCAAATATCTTATATATTACACTTATGTAGCAATTTTATTTTGATAACTGATTATATAACGAATAAAATGATATATAAAACATTATTCTACATTCAATATTTAAAAAAATAAAAAATCATTTTGTAAAAAGTGGGTCAACCCTCCCTAGTCTCCCCTAAATGTGGCATAACAAATTAAATGAAAAAAGGAATAATCATAGTAGTTTCTTATTTAGATTTTTAATTTTTTATGAAACAAATTTTATATGATTGCTCCAGAAAAATGAAACATAATACTAAAACAGAAAATCATAAACAAGGGACAATGGTATGGTGGCCATTTAAATAATTTAAATTCAAAAATATGTTAAAAAACTAGAAATTCAAAAAGGATTTACTTCTAATGTTTGGTGATGATACAAGGATTTCGGAGCATTTTTTGTTTTGCAGTGTCATAAAAAAAATTTAAGATATAGCAGTTTGAAATTCTTTGGTAACTGAATTTATATTCAGGTTTCATTTATCGGCTTTAGAAATCGTGGTTTCTCCAAAATTTACCTTAACTGTACTAAGAATTTATGCTACTTTTATATGCTTAAAACTACACGGTCATATGATCATGTCCAGCGTCAAATTATCGTCAAGTTTGGCGATACCAGACGAAGTATCGCCAAATATGGCGACAAAATTTAATCGCCATAAATGAAGCCAAATTGGCTACAGATGGCTACTTTGGAAAAATCCTCTTTCAAAGTCAGTATTGGCGAAACGAGATTGAATTTTCTATAATCGGGTTCCACGCATTTTAGCTTTGTGTGTTTGAGTAAACTTAATTCAGTTCTTATAACCAAGGAATAGGGGATGTTACGTTTTCTCCCGGTACAAGCCGGAAGGACTTTTTATGGTCCAAATGTGTTGTTTCCAATTGGACCCCAAATTTTTCATAAAATTTCGCTTTATCTAATCTCAAAAATTCAAAAATTAAATATTGTAACAAAAACTTTGTCAGAAGGAGTAGGGCCAAAACAATAATAATTCCAAGCAACATATTTGGGCGATAAAAATTGGTTGCCACAAATATTGTAGCTGTCGTCTATTGAGGGTTAATTATATGTTCTGTTAAAAAAGCTTTTTCGAAACAAGTATCTTTTTTCTATATCCATATTATATAATTTTACTTAAAAGTAATAATTTTAAATTTCTCTTTACGTTTGATAAAACGCGAAATTAAAAACTGAATTATTTGACATAGCCCTAAAGTATTAATCAAAGATCAGCTACTTTTGTGAGAAGTTCTTCCAGAAATATTAACTTTAATGAAGAAAAAGGCTGTACATGTACATATCTTTGATTTTCCAAAGAAAGTTTAAATTAACAGTCGATGAGAAGAGGATTTTTTTAAGGAAAAGCTTTTTATGGAAACGTTGCATTTCATTTTAGTTCATTTCGAAATATATTGTTAAAATTAAACTTTAGTGAATTAATAAATGGTTCAAGGATACATCAACATCAACTCACCTGGTCGTTTGCTTACGTCAGTGTGAGATGAGATTTAGCCAGTGTTCCTTATAAAAACTTTTAATAAAAAATGAAGTGATTTTGAATACAGTTGAAAATACTTCATTATTTAAGTTTTTCCTATTTTGCTGTGTTCGTGCGGGTCCATGAATTTAAGTGCCACTATTTAAAAATAGCTATCTTCACCTTATTTAATCACAGAACTCTGCACTTAAAGAAGATGAAAATGCCTATTCGCAAATAGTGGCATTTAAATTCAAGATCCGCCGAATCTTGTTCGTTTTTCTTAAATTTTTGGTAAGTTTCATTAGCCGACATTTGTTTTTCTCACACTACTTTATATCGTTAACGTTAAAATCAATTTAAAATTTAACATTTATAAAACATTTTATTTGCTTTTTCGTATTGTTAAATAATATCTCGAAACATATAAAAAATTCATTCGTCTTACAGTTGTTTACTAATGTTTTTGGACTTTTTTAGATATAGACATTTGCGCGTCGCGATAAAAATGGCAACGATTGCAACTCATCTCAACTCGAACTAACCCACAAATTTAAATCCAAGACGTGCCGAGTTTAGATGAGCTGCAATATCTGCTATTTGTATCGAGACGCATATCTAGATCTAGCCAATTCCAAAAAATTAGTGAACAACTGTAATAGGTTGGTTGTTTGATTTTTGACGGCCGATTATCTACTCTAGGGACATAGGCTCGAGGGGGGATTACCCTTCGTGGGGGTCTTTCTAAGGGAACCTAACCGGTATTTACGCATGGAAATCCATGGCTCGAAGAAAACCACGAAAACTCCGAACGATTAGGCCGACGAACGCAATTGGGTTCGAACCCAGCACCTCCCGTCTAACAGCTTCGAGAGCAGAACCTCTCAGCCACTGGTGGGGCTTCAACTGTAATGATAATTATTTTTTTTATTTATTTTTCGAGATATTATTTAACAATAAAAAATTTAAATAAAATGTTTTTATTAATATTAACTTTTATATCAATTTTAACGCTAACGATAGAAAATAGTGAGGAAAAACAAATGCGGCCTCTATCTTGCAATGTCAAAAAACTATATTGAAAACACACTAAGAATATCTGTTTCTTACATTTGATTAATTTGTTCTGTGTATTATTTGTAAACGTTTGTTATTGTTGCGACAAAAAAGAAAAATCATTATAATATCTCTCCTTCCCCTCGGAGTTCGTTGAGAACTTCTGATTTTTTATACTGTTTGCATTCATTTTCTTGGCAGCTAACAGCAGTAGTCAGTGCTATCAGTTTGATTGTGTATAGACTGTTATATAATTTAATCAAAAATACACCAAATGGAATTTTTGGTATTTTTTTTTAACTATTGGGCGAGTGCAAATGTTCTGCCCATTTTTTAGCGAAAACAGAAAGGCGGAGAACACAAAAAGTTAAGCACTTATGAATCCACGTGAGTACCATCATTATGCATGACATCTTGCCATCTGCCTGGCAGTAAGTGAATCCCACGCCGATAAATATCCTCTGTTTGGGAATTCAAAAGCTATTGTAATGCCGTTTTTACAGTCTCCACATTATTCAAGGTTCGACGAGCGAACGCTCTGTGTAACAATCGGAAAAGGTAATTGAACGAAGGTGCATGTTCGGGGTTATATGCCGAATGGGGTAAAACTTCCAAATCAAAATGCAGTAATTTTTGCTGAGTACTTAAAGCAACATCAGACGTAGCGTTATCGTAATGAAAGAGAACCCCTCTGCGATTGATGAGCGCTAGCCGCTTAGACATGAGTCGCTCTCGCAATCTGTAGAATTGTTGGCAATAGAGATCTACATTGATCGTTTGGTTCGGTGCGAGGACCTCCCAGTCGATTATTTCCTTGGCATTTCAACGAAAACTGAGCAAAACATTTTCGTGATGGAATCCTCCTGTTTTGGTCGATGAATTTCCTTCTGCAACTCGGCAGACGGTCCTTAGACGCTTCACATTACTGTACAGTACCCACTTCTCATCACCCATTGCAATTCGTTTCAAAAAGTGTTCCTTACTGTTTCGGGGAAGCAAAGAAACTCAAAAAGCTCATCCACTGTTCTCTTTGCCAAGCTGTAGTCTGGTGTGGTAGCCACTTATCGAACTTGGTGATGAAGCCAAGCGCGTGGACCCGTCTTCCGACTGTTCTGTGTACCGAGAACATTTCCGATAATTTTTTGATGTTTGGATGTGAATAATTTATTATGGCTGTATCAAGATCGTCGTCAGAAACCACTTATGGGAGTCCAGAACGGGCATGACCTTTACAGCTTCGGTCTCCGTCCCGGAATTTCTTAAACCAACGGCAGCAGTTGATATCGTCTATGGCATCATCTCCATACACTGGACAAATGCTGCGGAAAGATGCGGCTGTTGTAACGACTTTATCATATTCCTACAGTAAACAATGTCTCATGTGGTCTTTCTCTCTTGCCATGTTGTTTCCTGTTCCGCATAAGTTCTTCTGGAAAATGTTGTGCCTATTTATACTATACGACCCTACAAATTATTGGCCTCTTTCCTGTCTTTGAAACGTCGGCTGTGACGTCCGTACTCCACTTCACAATTACATATGCTCAAAACGGGCAGAACTTTTGCACTCACCCGATAAATTCGTAATTTACTAACCTAACATAAAATTTCGATTTCTGTCGAAACTGTAGGTGATAAAATGTATTGATCATTTTTTACGAAATCCGCGTAAGATACAATTATATAACAATCAACTATCATTTTGAAGAAAAAATAAACCATTGCAAGTCTATGTTATGTTGTCTAGTTAAAATTCAGAAAATTAATTACATTTGATCACCTTATAAGGGAATAGCTCATAGTCGATCAATGATTAACGCGACTTTAAAAATTTGAAAAATCATTTAACTTTTATTTATTTATTTATTTATTTATTTTTTTGCTGTAATGTCATGTGGATTATTCAAGGCTGTACTTAAATCCTACGTATCTACTTTCTGACACATTCACGAAGTCATTTTCAATCTTTAACATGTAAAACTAGCAGCTGCTCTTATTAAAAAACGGTGAAATCGAACAGTTTTTTCTATTTTTCTTCTACCTATAGAAAGTGTTGTCATAGTTGACATATTGAACCGAACGTTTGGACGTGACAGCCCGAAAAAGATCTTTATAAGGCAGCAGTTGCTTATATCATACAATATTATAAATTTACCAAAAATAATCATATTATAAATTTACCAAAAATAATCGCTATTCGCTTCTAAATTATTCCAATATATATGTCTGCCAGTTTCATGCTTGCCGTTATGTTTTATATGATATATTTCACAATAGCAGACCCGCCTGGCGTTGCTAATATAAGGGGAAGGGGGATACTGGGTAAAATAAACAAAAATGAAGTAATCTAAACAATATGGCGAAAACTGTTACTGGACCCTGTGCGTTTTTTGCTCATAGATTGTTAATACGTGATTCAAATAACGGGACTCTTTCTGCTTTGCAGCCATAAATCGATAATACGGCGATCACTATAATGGAACCCTGTGGGATTCGCATCTCACATATCGATAGTATGGCGATCACTTTAACGGGCCTTGTGAACTTTACTTGCACAAACTCTTAAAACGACAATAATTTTAAAAGAGCCCGGGATGCGTCACACCTATAATCCATTAATACGATATTACAATAACGGTTCCGTGCTTGCATTGATCCCATAAATCGTTAATATGGCTATCAGTATTTAAATCTTACATTAATACTTGTAAAAAATTTCTTTTGCGAAATCCGGGAAATATATTATATTTTCTAAAAAGATAGAAATGCGATCTTTAAATTGCAAAAAGTTTAGAAAAGAGGAGATTAAAAAACAGTAAACAAAAATTAACGCGGAGAAATTTTTTGCAGAAAATATCTAATCAGAAATAAGCAATGGTTGTTTTATTCCTCTAATCTTCCCTAATGGAATGCGTAGCCAAAGTTAGCGACAAACATCAGCGATGCTCGAAATATTGTAGTTACAAAATTGTGAGTGGCAACAATGGTTACAACAATAAAATTTGTTTTGCGCCAGACCATAGTCGCTGAAATACCGAAATTGTCTGTAAGCCAGATTACATAAGAATCACTTGTTACTGATCTTCAAAAAACCCTTTATCCTCTTTAGTGTTGAATTTCCAAAATAGCTGAAATATGTATTTAACCATTTTTAATAATTTGTTATGCTGCATATCGCTCTCAGACATAAAACTGCTACTGAGATATATCGCCATGACATAAAACTTTCGAAACACTCTTTAACACCCGTTGGAGTTCAACTTAGAAAAATCTTTTCTTTCTGGATCCCTATTTACGTATTGCAAATATATAACCTCGCGTTTAAGTTTCTGGATTCAGTGGTGTCGTCTATGTGTTGATTAACCAGTCAAGACAAAATCTGTTAGAGGTACAGATTTCGGAAAGGCCTATTACTTTCGATCTGAGAAGAGAGTTCTGATTTCTAATAAAGATGCCCTTATAAAGCTGCTAAGGATCAAGGGTGGCAATAAAATAGCATTCCCTGATTAAAGTCAGCTGTAGATAAATTTTATGAAAAGCGTGAAACACTTTATATTTAGGCCTTTTTTGAAGGAATGTAAAGGCACATTCTGCGAAAAAAGAATTCGTGATATTTAGTAGAAAGTTTTCAATACGGATTGTACTATCAAAGTTGAAATCGGATATTTCCATTAATCGTTGTATTAATCTGCATTAGATATCTGCATTAATCATTGTATTGTTTTGCATTAACTCAGACAACTACGTTTATCAATAGTACAGTAAATTATTGAAAGTTTTGTGCGTACATGATAACAGCCCCACTAAATTCTCTGGAAAACACATTGAAAATGTTCAAGGGAATAATCCAACTTACTAACGAAATGTACTCAGTATGCGTTTGGCCTTGCCATAGTACCTTTTCTTTTCGCAGAATGTATCTCTCCATGAATTTAATAGCTTAAATACATGGTACATCTACTAAGTAAGTTCCGTTGGCCAATGAAAAAACACAAAATATAATGCAACAAAATTGTTTATTGTATTTTGAAGTATATGTCTTAAATCACGATATTGGACATTTCTTTTGAGATGCTTATTCTATCGATACACGATACTGCGTATCCCCATATAGGAGAATTGTGATGTCTTTGATAATAAACAAGATTTTTTCGCATCAGCATCATCGTCCTGTAATTTAGGGTCATCAACGAAAGCTCTTAGTTGCTAAAACATATAGGGGAGATGGGGGCACATGTGAACAGTTCGCATAAATATAGCTTTTTCTCATAATTGGATTAATTCTTATAAATAAAAACTAGTCAGTATAGTAAACAGAACTTTCTTTTACACATGGTAATTTTTTAAAAATCACCTTTATAGTTTTTCTTACATTTTTTAATAGTTTTATAAATTCAAATAATTGTTCACATGTGCCCCATGAGCGGGGTAGTTGTGAACACTCGTGGGGCACATGTGAACGCAAGGAAAAAATATCCTTTGACATGGTTTTTCTCTTGTTATTAATTTGTTATCATAACCATTACTTATATTATCAGTTGAATTCACCATAAAGAAAAAAAATATTTTTTTTGTCTAGTTTGTGAGTGATGTAACAAAAGATTTTAAAATGAAACAAAATATATATAAAGCTGTTCTGACACCATATCCAAGAATTATATTAGTTATCAATTTGAAAATTTTACATTTTAAAAATGTTACTGATATCCATCCCAATTCAAATTATCCTATTCATAGCTGTTGTTTGAGAGATGGAAGTAAGCCATCACTAAGTTTGAGACAAATGAAACGAAAAAAAAAAATACAAAGTTGTTTGTCATAATAGTCTTTGTATTAACAATGCATAAAAAATATTGTTTTAAACCGTTTACTAAAATACTACTTAACACTTATTGCATTTTAGGAAACATTGAATTTATTTAAATTATAATTGAACTCAAATGAGCTTCTTGCTCTTTGTGTACTTCCTGACAAATGTGGAAGTGGAAGTTTCAATACAATATCACTTTTTTGTATGACAGAAATGCCTACTATTTCAGGGAAATTATATGAATTGGATCTGAGATTCTTTCTCAGGAATTTAACATTACAATTTATCATTATCAATTCTTTCTATTTGCACAATAGAGAAAGATTTTGATTTTTGTGAACTGTTCATATCTGCCCCAACTAGTCTGTTCACAAGTGCCCCGCATGGCTGCTAGAGTTAAATTGATAACTAATTAACATTTATCAATTTTAGGGAACAAAACAACTTTATCCAAAATATTCAATAGTAGTCATAGTATATGTTAAAACATTAAAATTCGAATAACTAACTAAATAAATAAACTTTATCACTTACCAAAGTTGAAACCGACATTTTACATTTGACATGTACAAACAGTGTTTTGGCTACTGAAGACAAACAAAATGTCAAAAAGCTTCAAAAAATTTTTACCATATGTCTACAGGTGCTGCCATCTTTGGTAATTTTTTTCAAATAAAAAACTTATATTAACTATTGAAAAACTGCGATGTTCACATCTGCCCCTTGTTCACATGTGCCCCCATCTCCCCTAAATATAAGATGGTTTGAGGTTGCACTATAGAGTGGATAAGAAAACGTTTGAAAAACAGTTCGCTCACCGCCGTCTACAAACTGATCCAACCATTAAACTTTCGTACCCAACTCCGTACTATTGCTTCACTAGACATCTTTTCATCATACACTTCACCAGCTTAATGCTAAGTTTCACCAGCTGACACATTCTAGATACAGACTCTGTCACTTTATATGCGGTAGATATTTTTCTTTTCATGAGCATAATCTCAATTTATTACGAAGCGTCTGCACTGCACTGCTTTGCTAACACTGATTTGTTTCTGTTTTTAGATGTGACAAAGTACTTCTAAAACACTTTTGCGTACTTTTGCGATTTCAGAACAGTTGCTATATAAACTGAAATTGGAACACACTTTCTGGACGCCCGATATATAAAGTATCTTCTCATTCGCTTTATTATAAATTGCTACAGATGCCGCCAAAAAGGAAAAGTTTTCCTATAACCACCCTCTACTTAAATTTTCCTGTGTTTCTAATTAAAGGACAAGCAAATAATGCTAATTTTAGAACATAAAATTTAAATGTGAAGGCTCAAAAGAAACTAATATAAACGCAAGTAGGTATTACCCTAATAGGACGCCCCACCAGTGGCCGAGAGGTTCTGTTCTCGAAGCTGGCAGAAAAGAGGTGCTAGGTTCGAAAACAATCGCGACCGTCGGCCTAATCGTTTGGAGTTTTCGTAGTTTTCTTCGATTCGCAAGAACGACCCCCACGGAGGGCATTCCCCCTTGGGCCTATATCTCTCGAGTAGATTATCGGCCATCAAAAATCAACCAACCAACCCACTCTAATAGGACAGGCAGTCAAAGTGACGTCACAAATACTCAAAGTTTTAGAATCGTTACGCTAAACCAGAATCTAAATTTTAGTCTTCGTCTGAATACTACTATGATGACCGTCATTTGGTGACTCTACCATAAAGTTGCCGTGACTGTGGCTTGTGATGAATCTCCACGGGATATTAAAATGAAGTGTTGACTCTCATGCGATCATAATTTGAAGACTGCACGGCGTACTCATCAAGACAGTCGCTTTGTGACGAGCCCAAAGAGACATCAAAATGAAGTCACTTAGTAACTTAACGGAGCAACGGTCATTTCACTTCCCAGTAAAGTCTTCAAGATTCTTCAGGTATATTCAATTTGATTCCATTTATTGACTCTTCACAAAGCAACAGTCACAATGATTTCACGGTGACGACCCTAACTGGAAGCCACTTCAGAGTAGTAATGAGATAAATATATCACATTTTTTACCGCAGTGGCAAAAACACTCGTGACTATGTGTGACATAACCCTGAAGACAGATGAAGTGGCAATGCTATGAGATGAGAATAGTTCCTACATATGCTGTTTATACCGGTTTCGTTTGACCAGTCACATTTATCATTTGAGTTTTAAAATTAGCATTTTGTACTTATCCCTTAATTTATAGACAGCAGTGTATATAATGCAAATTTTTTTATCATTCCCTTTTTATGTGATTTTTTTTTCTATAAAAAACTGCCAAAGTAACTAAACAAAAATCTTCTTTTATTTGATAAAAACTAAGATAGAAATTTATTTATAACACAAATCGCGCATTTTTATAATTTGACGAGGTAAAAAGATACCTTGCTATATCTACATTTTTTGTGAAAAATAATCTCTTTATAGCTCTATCTTTTTTTTATATTGATACTTTATAGTACATATTCCCATCAACCACTGAAACCTTTAAAGTTCTATTAATGATTGATAACGCATAAATGGAAAAAATTTCGCGGAACATCATCCCTTGGAATTAATTAGTAACAACTCACTTGTGAAAAATTTCGGGAAAAAATTAGCATTGAATAAGGAAAAAGAAATACGCGTAAAAAATGTTTAATTTCGGAGAATTTTAAATGAACTGTTGATCTGAAATATTTTTTTTAGGATAAAAGCATTAATCTTCTATTCGCTCTCTTTTTAATGCTTTTAATGTGAATTTTATGGATAAATACGCGATTTTGAAAGCTTTAAAAAAGTGTCAGATTTAATTTTTTAATATCTTTATATTACACATTTGGGGCTGTAAAAGTTTTTAGATTCATCTTCCGGAAATACTTTTGGTCTGTTTATTAAGAAGCTGTTAAGGTGGCATATGTATGCACATTTTATCTAAATAAATAAAAAAATCTCACTAAAAAATAGGTAAAACTGTTTATTGATTATTGTTTAGAGAAATAATGTATTTGAAATATCTATTACACTTGGATTTTAAATATCTATTACACACCATACCAGTTGGATAATATGTATACGGACCTTAAAATATTTACCGTGTAAAGAAAAAAATCTTGTGTGGGGATATTACAACTCACAAAAAGTCCTTCCGGCCAGTGCCGGGAGGAAGAGGTAGCTTTCATAATCCTTATTTAAAAAAAGCCAACTTATATCATGCAAACACACGAAGCTCAATTTAGTGGAAACCGAATGTAGGAGATTCAATACTAATTTTTATCAATATAATGAATGAGAATTTCGCGAAATTAGTCAGCTGTATCCAAGCTGCTGTTCTTTAAAGTAACTTATATTTGTTTGCCAAATTCGGCAATTTCTTAAAGTGCCTGTCATTTTAAGACAACATGGTGGATGAGGCTAAGCAGTGAACTTGGTCGAGACCTTAGTAATTGCTGTGCACATGCTCACTCACATCGGAATCGGTTAATATATAGGAGTGCTGTCGCAAACAAAAAATCAGATTTTTCAAAATGTCACCCACAATAGAAATTGAAACTGCTATATCTGAGCCATTTTTTAAGGTAAAGACAAACAAAAAATGCTCCTGAATCCTTATATCAAGATCAAATACTTAAGAAAGAAACCTTTTTCAATTTCTAATTTTTTTGCACCTCACTTTAAATATATATATATTTTTTTTAATTTAATGGCCGCCATTTTGAAACAAGATGGCTGATGAATCTAGCCAGCGAACTTGGTCGAGGTGTTGATGTATACTATCCACATGCCTTCTTACATCGAAATAGGCGAATACGTGTGTTATCGCGTGACAAATACAAGATCGTTTCAAAATGTTAGCCATGCTAGAAATTCAAAGTGCTATAAATCAACCATTTTTTAAGATATCAACAAAAGAACAAATTTTCAGAAACAAAAACTGCTCCGGAATCTTTGTATCAAGGCCAAACACATAAAAAAAAAACCTTTTTCATTTTCCAATATTTTAATACCTCATTTTAAATTTTAAATTTTAAATTTTAAATTAAATTTTTTTTAATGGCAACCCTTTTGAAACAAGATCGCGAATGAAGCTGGACAACGAACTCGGTCGAGACATTGGTATGTACTATGTACAGACCAAGTTACATCCAAATAGGTTCATAAATACGCCTGTTATCGCGTGACAAAAATCAGGTCGTTTTAAAATGTCAGCCACAAGAGAAATTCAAAATGCTATTACTCAGCCAATTTTTTTTTAGATATAGACGAAATAAAAACTGTTCGGGAATCTTTGTATTAAGGTCAAACACATACAAAAAAATCTTTTTCATTTTCCAATTTTTTGGTATCTCATTTAAATTTTTTTTTATTTTTTAATTTTTTTAAATAGCCGCCATTTTGAAACAAGATGGCGGATGAAGTTGGCCAACGAACTCGGTCGAGATATTTGTATGTACTATGTACACACCAAGGTACATCCAAGTCGGTTTATAAATACGCCCGTTATTACGTGAGAAAAATCAGGACGTTTCAAAATGTCAGCCACGCTAGAAATTCAAAATGCTATAACTCAGCCATTTCTTAAGATATAGACGAAACAAAAACTGCTCCCGAATCTTTTTATCAAAGTCAAACACATAAGAAAAAAATATTTTTTCAATTTTCAATTTTTGGTACCACATTTCAAATTTAAATTTTTCTTAAAAATTTAAATGGCCGCCATTTTTAAAAAAGATGGCGGGTGAAGCTGGCCAACGAACCCGGTCGAGACATTGGTATGTACTATGTACAGACAGAGTTACATCCAAATAGGTTCAAAAATACGCCTGTTATCGCGTGACAAAAATCAGGTCGTTTTAAAATGTCAGCCACAAGAGAAATTCAAAATGCTATTACTCAGCTATTTTTTTTTAGATATAGACGAAATAAAAACTGTTCGGGAATCTTTGTATTAAGGTCAAACACATACAAAAAAATCTTTTTCATTTTCCAATTTTTTGGTATCTCATTTAAATTTTTTTTATTTTTTAATTTTTTTAAATAGCCGCCATTTTGAAACAAGATGGCGGATGAAGTTGGCCAACGAACTCGGTCGAGATATTTGTATGTACTATGTACACACCAAGGTACATCCAAGTCGGTTTATAAATACGCCCGTTATTACGTGAGAAAAATCAGGACGTTTCAAAATGTCAGCCACGCTAGAAATTCAAAATGCTATAACTCAGCCATTTCTTAAGATATAGACAAAACAAAAACTGCTCCCGAATCTTTTTATCAAAGTCAAACACATAAGAAAAAAATATTTTTTCAATTTTCAATTTTTGGTACCACATTTCAAATTTAAATTTTTCTTAAAAATTTAAATGGCCGCCATTTTTAAAAAAGATGGCGGGTGAAGCTGGCCAACGAACCCGGTCGAGACATTGGTATAAAAATACGCCTGTTATCGCGTGACAAAATCAGGTCGTTTTAAAATGTCAGCCACAAGAGAAATTCAAAATGCTATTACTCAGCCATTTTTTTTTAGATATAGACGAAATAAAAACTGTTCGGGAATCTTTGTATTAAGGTCAAACACATACAAAAAAAATCTTTTTCATTTTCCAATTTTTTGGTATCTCATTTAAATTTTTTTATTTTTTAATTTTTTTAAATAGCCGCCATTTTGAAACAAGATGGCGGATGAAGTTGGCCAACGAACTCGGTCGAGATATTTGTATGTACTATGTACACACCAAGGTACATCCAAGTCGGTTTATAAATACGCCCGTTATTACGTGAGAAAAATCAGGACGTTTCAAAATGTCAGCCACGCTAGAAATTCAAAATGCTATAACTCAGCCATTTCTTAAGATATAGACGAAACAAAAACTGATCCCGAATCTTTTTATCAAGGTCAAACACATAAGAAAAAAATATTTTTTCAATTTTCAATTTTTGGCACCACATTTCAAATTTAAATTTTTCTTAAAAATTTAAATGGCCGCCATTTTTAAAAAAGATGGCGGGTGAAGCTGGCCAACGAACCCGGTCGAGACATTGGCATGTACTATGTATAAACGAAGTTACATCCAAATCGGTTCATAAATACGCCTTTTATCGCATGACAAAATTCAGGACGTTTCAAAATGTCAGCCACGCTAGAAATTCAAAATGCTATAACTCAGCCATTTTTTAAGATATAGACGAAACAAAAACTGCTCCGAAATCTTTGTGTAAAGGTCAAATACATAAGAAAAAAATATTTTTCCATTTTCAATTTTTTGGTACCACATTTCAAATTTTAAATTTTTAAAAAAATTTTAAATGGCCGCCATTTTGAAACAAAATGGCGGATGAAGCTGGCCAACCAACTCGGTCGAGAGATTGATATGTACTATGTACACACCGAATTACGTCCAAATCGGTTCATAAATACGCCTTTTATCGCGTGACAAAATTCAGGACGTTTCAAAATGTCAGCCACGCTAGAAATTCAAAATGCTATAACTCAGCCATTTTTTAAGATATAGACGAAACAAAAACTGCTCCGGAATCTTTGTATAAAGGTCAAATACATAAGAAAAAAATATTTTTCCATTTTCAATTTTTTGGTACCAAATTTCAAGTTTTAAATTTTTTTTAAAAATTTTAAATGGCCGCCATTTTGAAACAAAACGGCGGATGAAGCTGGCCAACGAACTCGGTCGAGACATTGGTATGTACTATGTACACACCGAATTACATCGAAATCGGTTCATAATTACGGGAGTTACAGTGTGACATAGGTCAGATATATATATATATATATATATATATATATATATATATCAATTTTGAACGGAGGGTGGTTTCGGGGTCTGGGGGTCATGATCGATGAAAATATACCAAAATTTTTTGAAATCGCTTTCCTCCGAACGGCTGCAATAGGTAGCTTTTTTGTAAAGAAAGCTACCTAAAAATGACATGGTATGTCTGATGAATAATAGATGATACTAGTAGCAAATGGATATTGGACCAGAAGCCGTGCATAAGACTGTGAATTTGTGGGTTCAAAGCACTCTATCAGTGTTTTTCTTTCTTTCCTTTTTTAAATACACGTTTTAATTATCTAGAATATTTTAAGCTTTACTGAACATGATAGATAAATATTTAAAAATATATAAAGGGGATAATTTTTTTTCGATTTCAGTTGTTAATTTTTCCCACTGATTGACAAAATTACGACATCAGAGCTATCCTGAACAAATCCGGCAGACAGACTACACTCAGACAGCCTTCAGCGATTACATATCGTCGCCTCAGAGCAACAGTAGGACATCTAGTAATAATAAAAAAGTAGATGTCTGAGTTACTGTTATGAATAATTGTGCTTGCATCTAGTGCAAAAACTTCTGAAACACAAAGTTATGTTTAATACTATATCTTAGATGTGTTTTATAAAAATTCCCCACTGGTTCACTATATTCAGACACAGTGTTTCATAGCAGTAAGTCAGGCATCTTCGATTATTACTAGGTGTCCTACTTTTGCTCTGGGATGACAATATGGTCTATTATTTGGAACAGTTTAACAGAATAAACCGCAGATAAAAGAATTCCAATATATGTTGGATACGTAATTACACTTAATTATTTTAACACAATCATACTGTTTTGTAAACAAATCATAAGATTAGTAAATTTTCCCACTGAGTGAAAAAGTGCCTAAGTTCGGGTTCGATCCAAGTCCTTTGCTTAAGCTGCCGAAGTTCCTCAAATTAAATTATCCTGGATAAATCTCGCAGACGCATTTCGCGCAGCTAATCTATTAGCAATGAGATCTGGCCTATTAGAAACAGTTCAACATATCAAACCGCAAGTAAACGAACTCTGATAGACGATCGATGTAATTACTCTCATACATTATAACACAATCATACTTATTGGTAAAGAAATTATAATAGTTGTAACTTTTCCAACTGAGTGAAATGTGTCTGCCGAATATGTTCAAGATAGATTAGTTGGAAGAATGATGGCTGCTCAAACCAATGTCCGGGATTTGAATCCCGGCCTGGACACTTTTTGACTCATTTTGAAAATTACAACTCTTATGAGTCTTTTACTAAGCAGTATGATTCTGTCAAAATAATTACGTATAATTAAATATCTAACGTTTTTTGTAGTTCCTTTATCTGCGGTTTATTGTGTTGATATATTTCAAACAATGGACCAGATGCCATTTACAAAAGGTTTTCTGAGTGAAATGTGTCTGCTGGATTTGTCCAGGATAGATTAGTTGGAAGAAGCTTAACATATTAAGACAATGTCCTTGGTCTTGGTTGGTGGACCCATCTTGGCCAGGACACTTTTTCGCTCAGTTTGAAAAATTGCAACTCCTATGATTTCTTTTCCAGTCAATATACTTTTGAATAAATAATTAAATGAATTTTTTAATTTATATAATTTATATGTGCATTCGGTATTTTATTATCATTTTTAAATTTTATGAAGATATTTGCAAATATTATTTAGCTTTTTTCATTTTCTTGAGACTACAAATCATAAAATTACTTTGAAAGTTTTTTTTTTTTTTTAAAGGAGTACTTTCACTGCCATGTATTTGTTTATTTATTTGAACTACCACATGAGAATTTACACTAGTTTTACTTGTTATCAGGTTTAACACATGGACTGCCCTGGCCCACAAATATGTGTCTCAGCAATACATCCTGGGACGCTGCATGGCACGAACATACGTATGCCAATCAATATTTTCAATGAAGACAATTTAGCTTTGCTAAGATATTTATTATGGTACGAAACGGGACTATTGCTAATTTATTACCATCTATTTAAAAAAGAACCGGATAGCCTCCCATGCATGTTTAGTAAATTTTGTCTGACGTTCAATGCGTAAAAATAACTGAAATTTTTTATTTTTGAAATAAAAATGTATAAAATTAAAACTTTGCATAAAATTTAAAAATATTGACGCGATTGGGAATTTTAAAACGACTCGATAAAAACTGAAAACTGCTTTGCAAATTGTCTATCCAAAAAACCCCACTCCGTTAATGTCCGTGGCGATAAACGTGTTAAACAATAACTGTGGATTTGTCATCCTGAATACCAATAAATTGTATATTACAATTATTTCGATATTATATAGGTAATGTAAGATGAGATGTGATAAGTTTAAATAAATACATAAATAAGTTATTGTTTTAATTAATCAAAGCTAATGTATAATTAACGTAAATTATAAAAAGAACTTTTTACAAAAATCTAAATGTAAAAAAAATAATAATAATAAAAAAAATGCATATTTAAGTTAATAATGCAGGATTTACATAAGTAATAATACGTAATTTATTACATAAAACATTTTGAATTGTACGAATCATCAGAATTACTTTATTGAGATTTTGAAACATATTTTAAAAAAAGGTTAAATATTTTATAATGTTGTATGTTATTTAAACGAAGATGTTAAATTTTTAAAAAGCAGATATTTTTTCTAAATATATTTAGCTGTTCTTCGTTTGGTATTTGATCTTGGAAAAAAAGTCATATTGCATCAGCATTCCAATTTCTTATTAGCATTTTATATTCCCTATGTATAGTATTTTCTGTATGTATATGGAAATTTCTATTCCTTAGAAATAAGACTATAAATATTTCTATTCCTTAAGAAATAAAAATTTTGATGACTATCAGTATTCATTTATTTGTTAAATAAATACAATAATATTTTAGAGTGCGTTTGTACTCATCTGTTCTGTTTTTATTGACAACAATAGTTTTTTTTTATTTCTTTTAAAGCTTACAGATAAATGGAATTATATATATATATATACAGTGTTTCTGAAATTATATAGTTTACAATAAAATAACGTCAGGTGTTCTGAGCGCTCTAGCAGTTAAATTATGGGATTAAAGGTAACAAAATCTTGTGTTATATTAGAGCATATTGTTTGGATATTCTGAGAAAAAAAATCGTAGCAAAAGTGGTTTCCATGGTAAATTTTAAGCTGTCTTAAGGGTGTATTTGAAAAAATATTTTTCCACCCTCGACAGCTCGAAATTTTCTGATACATTTTCAGACTCATTTTTAAAAGTAAAAAAACATGAAACTTGCTGAGGTGATTTTTGAAGGGATGTATAAGAGGCCGTGTGATTTCATTTTTCGCTCAATTAATTTGAACTTGATGTTTAAACAATTATTTTCTCAGTATGACCATTTTTTTTCATTCCCAGATCTCCTGCTTCGGAAATTCGGTTCAAAACGCCAACATTGACAGCCTTTTTTTACAATATTTTTTGCATTTATCAAAAAATCGAGAAGCACGGCACATTATATAGTTTCGAAATAAGAGAATTTCCCAGTTTGATGCGTTTGAGAGCAAAAATGAATTTAAAAATGAATTAGAAAATAAGCGGTTTGGATTGGAATACACCCTTAATAGAAAAATGTAGAGAATTGTATAATTCTATTGCCAAGACAGCGAGCATGAAGATAAAGGTTCAGAAAATTCTTATCATTCGGAGAAGAAATGTCTTTCAATGGAGCTTGCTTTTCTTGACCTTACATTGTTAGCCTAACCTTGTGACTTTTAGTTATGACTCATATTAAAACTATTGTGTATAAAAAGGATGTTCCTGATATCACAAATTTAAAAGGTCAAATAACAATAAATATAATTAAAGTTAATGCCGATAAGTTACGAGGAGGCAATGAAAATGACGTATACCGCATGAATCTCTACATTTTCAATAACAATGAATGCTGTCAAAATATCATGCCATTATGTCACAATGAACTTCCTGCACAACTCTCTCAATTAAAAGTCCACACAAAGTCACGCGAAGAAACTAGAAAGCTACACTGTAAAAAAACCACTCTAAATTTTCTAGAACAAACTCGATCACGGTGAATGTGTTGTATCTTTCTTTGGTTTCCTGACTATATTAACATGGAAAATACAGTAGTTGCGTATAATTAACAGCACATTGTGCTGTTAATTTTACGCAAGTACTGTATTTTCCATGTTTATATAGTCCTGAAACCAAAGAAAGATACAGCGCATTTACTGTGATCGAGTTTGTGCGCGAGATGAACAGTACTTTGTACTGTAAAATGTCGTTTTTTTTTTACAGTGTATTATTAATCCTATGGGGACGCTATTTTAAAATTTATCGCTTGGATTTTAATATTTATGAAGGAATTTTTTGCATAGCAATGCTGAGGACGAGCTATAACCGGGCTAGTTTCTACTTTTTCGATTTTGGTTTCCGATTTTTTTTTCAAAAATTACTTTCACTTTCGGAACCGGTTTGAACCTGTTCTGGAATTGAAACTATCCTAATAAAAAATGTATATATATAACCAAAATCAAAAAAGTAAAAACTAGCCGTGTTATAGATTTTAATCAGCTATCCTATGCAAAAGAAATCATTCAAAAATATTAAATTGCAAGCGAGAAATTTGAAAATAACGTTCTCATAGACTTAGCATTAGCGTTTTCGTTTCTTCCCGTGACTAGTGTAGTCTCTTAAAGAAGTTTAATTTAGAAACTTTAGACGTAAAAATGACTCTGAAATATAATTGGTTTATTGTAGTATTTTTTTAATCGATATATACACAGAAATATTAATAACAGAATACAAGGGAATTGAACGATTATTAGTTTTCTGCGATGCACCTATCTATAAGAAGCAGGAAATTATATGCACACAAAAAATTAATATATAAAATATTCTTATGCCATTTTTTTTTTTAAAGCAGAATTTTCCATTACGAGAAAAATATATAAAAAATAATAAGAGGAGCAAAATAAATAACTATTGTAAGTTATTTACTAAATGAAAAAGGAGAAAGGGACGTACATTTTATGCTTAACATCAAAATCTCTAACGTAAATTATTTTATAATGATACCTTGGAACCTTAACCATCCAAAATATTTAAACATAAATTCTTAATCAGATTAAAGGGGATTGAAATTGTAATCTGAGATTTTTAAATGAAATTACCCATATTTAAGTTTTATTTATACATAAAAAATATGCCGTTTATCTTTTTGAAAGTGCATACTTAATTTGATCTTTTTTTAAAGAAAGCGTTTTTATTTTACCTTGCACTAATTGTAATTTCCCTTACATTTTGATAAATTTAACAAGATGTGATATTTGTTGTTTTTCGTTTATAATACCTAATTATTTTTTTATGTTGTACAATTAGGATGTATTTTTTTATATATATAATTAAACAGAACTTCTACTCTTCGTTAAACATTTTTTTTAAGGAAAGTATCATAATCCCATTGCATAAAATTAAGTTTTTAAATTGCTTCATATACATTTCTAGAAACTGCTTAATTAAATAAACAAAATCCACAAAGAAGCGCAAAGGTGTTATAGTAAGGGATGAATACAAATTGCCTCACTCAATTTGTAATATTAAGCATAAAGAAGTAAAGTAATCCCAGTTTTTCTTGCTCATTAAATCTTTAAGTTACTCAAATGTTTAAACATTTTACTTATATTATTTTACTGTTTTAACATTTTAAAAGATTTTTATGAAATTTTCTGCTTGAAATATTAAGCAAACAGCAAAAACGTATAACACAATTCATCTGAGTATTAAATTGAGAATGGTTTCGGCATTTATCAAAAAATTCCAAAACATAAAATATAATATTAAACTGATTTTAAAACGTTCATTGAAAATAAATAAAACTCGGCAGATTATTGCTGAACTGCAGCTAACATGAAATTTTCTACTTGAAATATTAAGTAAACAGCAAAAACATATAACACAATTCACCTTAGTATTAAATTGAGAGTGGTATCGGCATTTATCAAAAAAAAAAAAAAAAAAAAAAAAAAAAAAAAAAAAAAAAAACATAAATTATAATATTAAACTGATTTTAAAACGTTCTTTGAAAATAAATGAAACTCAGCAGATTATTGTTGAACTGCAGCTAATGTGCACTAAAGAAATAAGAAAGTTTTGATCGCAGAAAAGACAAAATCCGGTTATCTCTAAACACCGTTCTTTAGAGGTTTTGCAATGGCAATTTTTCGATACCCCTTTTTAAAAAATATATAGGAAGTTAAATTTTCTGTAATCAAAATATTCTTTTCGAGTTACTGCAAAAACTATAATAAATTCCTATAGATTATTATTTTTTTTTTTAAAGATTTTACATATATATTTTTGTTTTAGGTATAATTAAGAAACAATATTATTAGGAGTATAAAGAAGATATGACGATTGAAATATATGGAACCTGGACTTCAAAATCGTGGCAAAACTACTTTCTAACAGGGTTCGTACGGGTACCGTTACTTTAAAGGCAAAATATCAGTATTTTTTTTATAGAAAAATAAATCTAGTTTAAACGCGCGAAATTTCGCCTTATTTAAGGAGAGATTTTTTATAAGAAAATACTGGTACCGAAGAATTTCTTAGTCCGGAAATTCAAAGACCCGTACGAACCCTGTCTAAAGACTAATTTTGTCGTACATTATTATAGTTTTTTTATTCTTTATTACAATTTAACAAATATTTTTTATTTCTAGAAAACATATATAAATAAATTGAAAAAGTATTAATAATCTAATTTAATTACAGGATACCTAATCCACGATATAACTCCACTCAATTTTCCTCATTTCAAACTATTCTGTTCCCCTTGAAGCAAAACTCATCGAAAATAAAAGTGCTAGGACTAAAATTGGACCTGTATAACACAAATATTAACCGTAACTTGTCCTTTATAAGTCTTAAAAATTGATTGTCTGAGTTTTCAATTTTTAATCTTTCCCACAAGATTAATAAAATAGTTTTGAAAGTAGAGTTATGAAATTTTCCACTTGCGTTGTAGAAACAGATCATTATTCCTTGAACCTTCAATTTGGCATGGGAGCAAAAGATTTTTATTTTGTAGCATGTTTAATTATGGAAATATTAATAATTTTATTATTTTAGGAATTTTGCAATTCTAAAAGATATTTAAACGTTAGATTAATTTGAAAAATGGGGTTTTCAGAATAAAGCATTATTTAGCTTTAATTTAATATAAAAAAATTAGGTTCTATTGTATATCTTTAAAAAGTTGTTGTTAGTTAATTTATAGTTTTAATTGATCTGATCGTATTTTTCTTTGTTTAAAAAATATATTTATTTCAATGCAAAATGGATTCAAATTTTTAAACTTAGTATTATTTTGTACAAGCTTTATTCATATTATTTTAAAATAAGCAAAGTTTTTGGTTTTTGAGAAATCGAAAAATTGTGTCAAAATGCACAATTTTTCCTTTTAAAGGTACTATCTCCCCTTAATAACTTATGCGTTTGTTTTTCTTTCCCGAATAAGCTGTCAACGTCAGTTCCAGTAAGCTAGGGTTCCAGATCTGAAATGGATCACTTTTGCCTTAAAACTTTCAAACTTTGTCAACATAAAAACTTATTCCAGGGACTACTGATAATTCGAAATGAGTTAACCTTTTCAGGGGCAAAGCACTTATGTTCCTAAAATATTGAAATGATTGATTGACACCGGGATTTATGAACAAATTTATATGAAAGCAAGTAAAAGCCGTTCTTCGCATATATTATAAAAAGCAAAAATTAAGTCCAAAATTCCGGTACCAAAGTGGCATATTGGAATTAAAATTAAGTAGTATATATAATACACCGGTGCCATTCAAGGGGCTAATTCGAATTAATCAAAATTATTTGAAAACCTTACCATGGATTAGTGTTTAAATTCCTTTATTAATCTGAACTTGTTTTCATTATTTCGGCTAATTTGATCTTAAAAACTTAATTTTCCTTAAAAGAAAGAATAAACTTTTCGATAGTTCTGGGGAATGTTGAAGCATTTTTAATTTCTTTATTAAAAAGCAGTATATCGTTTCTTGAGATCTAATGAGAAATTACAGCAATTTTCTAAAATTATCATCAATAAAATGTAAGATTCCGACCGTTTTTAACCCTCCTAGTGAAGCGAAAAATCACATTTAGTGTAAATTATCATTTTGAAATCTCTTATTCACTTTGGAATCTTAATCTTCCATCAGTCGCAACCCTGGACCCCGGGTTTGAGCTCCGTACGCCTGACAGACGCCTCTTTTAAAATCGTCATTAGCACCTAATTAACGCAAATCTAACACTCTTAATGTGGTAGTACCTTCATTAGGAAGTACAGAAAGAGAATACTCGAAATACAATAGAAAAAAAGCCTCACTTATTAGCCTCAAAACATGGCAGACCACTCCCGACCAAGACTTAAGCAGATACGAAAATTCCCATGCTTATTCGAAATGGAAAGAGTTGTTGAAAAAATTAAAACAACATATCACAACAAGCATCCCCTGGCCAACACATTTTTTAAAATTTTAATTAACGTATATTTCAATTTCTTCTGCTTTTTTTTACTTCTGTTTATGGTATTTAAGATATGTTTTGCTTATGTAAATTCATGTAATATGTTGAATAAATTTTAATTTCAGACTGTAATATCTTTAAAGCAATTCAAATTATAGAAACACTGCGTTTTTGTACTGTTATAAAGCCACATTTTTTTTTTTAAATGAGAGCATGCAAAATTGTTTGTCATAAAAACTGTATAATTCAAAATTTGGATAATTCCTTATTTTATCACTGTTTTTTAAAGATTACAAGCGTGATACAAGCGTGATAGGTTTTGAGAGTGATACAAGCGTCGTCGATTGTATTAACCACGGAGAAAACTTAATAGTATGAATTTAAAGTTACACTTATCACTTCACATTTTTATTACAGAAGTCACATAAACATGAATTCATACCTGTTCTGTAACCTGAAAAAGATATTAAAATCACGACATGTTGCAAGATATTTTAATCCTAGAACTGAAAGAACCTGTGTTCCTTCAGGGTATCATTGTCAAACAGGAATAGCGTAACACCCCTTTCTGCTAGTTCAGCACAAAACCTATTAAGGGGTCTCAGGACTCTTAAAATTGGAAAAAATGAAAAACAGGACCATTTTCAACATTTAATATGTTAAAATGTACTTGATATTAAGACACAATTTTAAATGGGAATGAAAGATACAAGTATGTTCTTTCATTTCAAATATTTGAAAAATTGCAAGATGCAGAATTAGCTATTACAGGGGGCTCAAAACTATTAGACATTTCTCGAGCAGAAAATCGGCATAACAGCTTATGCGCACGATTACAAAGTAAATTTTGCAACTAGAATGAAAATTTTGGTGCCTACTTATACCTCAGATTATAATAATTACACTGAATCTAAATAAATTTGTATTTAAAGCATTTTTATATTTTTAATACAAAGTTGTATTTAGCTAATGCAAAATTTAGAAAATTTTCACAATATAAACCTCTAAAAAAATTTTCTTTTTTTAAAAAAAAAGGAAATTTTAGGTTCAGTTTATACAGACTAACATGAAACATGTGTTTTGAAAATTTCATGAAAAAATATTCAGAAGTTTTTGAGATATCGTGCGCGTTATGCTCAAAAACGTCATATGGAGAAAAATGACTTCAAAATTTTGGAAACACCGCTTCAACTATTGGGCGAGTATAATTCTAAATTCCATAACTTCTGTTCTAATTGGAATTTCAAGATAACAATTATATCAAAATGTTCAGAAAACATAGAAGTTTAACACCTAAAAAAATTTAAATTTCGAAAATTTTAGAGCTTTAAGAGTCCTGAGACCCCTTAATGCAGTATTACAATGATCAGCCATTTATTTATTCAAGAACTTGGTGTCCTGTATTTCTTGATATAACTCCAAGCGAATATCGGGTAGGGAGATTTCCAAAAACACAACAAGCATCATAAAAACTTGAATTTGTACGACTGAGAAAGAAAGATTTTCTCTTTATGTTCTGAATATATAGCCAAACGCACTGCACTCTGTGATCAAAAATATGGTTTTACGATTACAGCACTTGATGAGAATAAAAGGGTACACATTAAGTATTTACTGTAAACACATGAAGAATTTACCGGGTGTCCCAAAAATGACTGATGGATTTTAAAATTCAATAACTTGCAAAGGGTGACAGATATTTAAAAAATTCGTGCAGCAGTGTTATGTAAGATGTAAGATGTTAGGAGTTTTCGGCGTCAGGAGACGTCGATAGATGGCACTGCAAGCAATAACCGATAAATCCAGGCTCGATTTTTCGGTCTCACTCTTCTTCCTTGAGAAATAAGGAGATTAAAATATATTGAATGGACCTCGAAGTACCAAAAATCGAATCTGGACTGAGCACCTATTGCTCTCAGCGCCATCTATTGTTTGAAATTTGAACTAAAATCAATAATCACAGTAAAAAAAACTCCTGACATCATACATACCCCCCCGCCCTGCAAGAATTTTTTGAATACCTGTCACCGTTTGCAAGTTATTGAATTTTAAAATCCATCAGTCATTTTTGGGACACCCGGTATGTGAATGCATATTAGACATTCACACAATGTATGCGGGCAATCTTTCGAACATGAGCACGAAATGTACGTTTACAAATGCCTCGATAAATACAAACCTGCTCACAATCAATCGGAAGCAAGTATGCTTGGATCACAGCCTTCGTTTTCTTCCTTACAAAATTTCTGGTAATAGTAATGATTTCTTCCTCCAATCTACAAAAACTCATTTTTACGTGTCCCGCAAACAATGTATCAAAATGAGAAAATTTACTATATTTCTCACTTTGTTTGAATTACAGCGCCATCGTTCGATAATTTTTGTAGAATTTTTTTTTCATTTAATGAAAGTCAACCGCATGAATTGAAGTACTACTCCATTTCAAAATATTAGAATAATGAAAAATAAAGCACAATGTATTTCAAGATTTACATTTATTTCAGTAAAAATAAATACTTGAAAACTCACATTTAATAAATTTTGTGGATGGAAATAACACAGAAAAAAATTCTATTACAGTAGAAAGTTTTTTAATAAGGATTTTCTTTTAAAAATTAAAAAAAGGGATAATTGCAACAGCGATGCAAAAAATTAGAATAACACAGAACAAAAATGTATAATTCATTTAAACTAAAAACTTTGTGAGTAGTTAATATTTTGTGGCCTCTACCATCGCCTTAATAACGTCACATACACGATCAAGCATGCTAATCGCTAATGTTTGGCAATCATCTTTGCTGATATTTGCCCAGACCTATTTCACACTTTTAACGATTTCATTTTTGTACTTAACCCCTTGGGGACGAGCGACCGGTATACGTGCCACTTAAGGTGCTCCGAATCCTTCATTATTCCCAATAGTTATTTTTTTATAGTAAAGTTTACCTTATTTAATCAGAGATTTTTCGCGATTCAACTGCAGAAAATTTTCAGTTTTGAAAAACCGGTGGTAAAAGGTTAAAAATTAAGCAGAGTGCTCTAGTTGCGAAGGGGTTAATCCTCCATCCTGGAGGTCTTTATTCATTAAACCATAGGTACTATGATTTGTGTTTAAATCGCGAGAATTGCTCGGCCAAGAGAGTAATCTGATTTGATTTTTCTTAAGCCAAGCAGTGGTGCAGTTTGACATGTGGAATGATGCGGAGACTTGTTGACAGAAAAAGTCACCATCAAACCATGGAACAATATGAACTGTATGAGGAACAATATGAACTGTATGAGGAACTATATGAGGAACTGACATATCCTTAAAATAGTGAAGCATCAACTGTAACCGCTATCGCAGAGGTTGTTTACCACCGGTGGAAACTTCCACGAGTACATTTATATAGAAATCTTCAAGTTATTTAAACGCCTTATTATTACAAAATTTCAGTCATAAATAATGGTAGAAACAAATTTTCATTTTTACTGGTAGGGGTTTACTTTGGCGGTGTTAGGTCTTGCGTTTCCGCCATATTGTGACAACCTAGGACACAAAATGACAGTTTTACAAGGTATACTGACACCAGTAAAAACAAATAGAAATTTGTACGACATTTTTGAGAAAATTTTCCATGAAAAAGACGCTTAAATAAGACGAAATTTTCTATTCAATTTTATTGGTGGGGTGTTTGTCCTGTCGGTAATCAGAAACTGAAGAACCGATTTAAAAAAACCAGCCTCCAACTTGTGACAACCTCCTCAGTTACTTCACTCGCAACTGGTAGACAGTACACTATATGTGACCTCCTCTTTATTCATAACTCCATTCATCAACCAGGATCATTACGATGATGGAAGCATAAAATACTCAAGTGCCTTAATGTATACGTCGTAATTTACCATTCCTGTCAAAATGCACAGCTTTCTTATTCCCTCAGCATTCATAAACCCCAAAGTCAAGACAAATGTATTAAATTCACTGGTCGTTTCACGCACTCTCTATGAAAAGCTTCCTCCTTACAACGCCAAACACGGATACCATGTTGACCGGGCGAAGTGCAAAACATCGATTCATTGCTAAAAAGTACGTTATTCCAGTCCTGACAACACAATTGTAATCTGTCTTTGCACTACCGCAATCTGGAACTTTTTTGTTTACAAGTAAGGACTGGCTTTGTCGTGGTAATATTTGACTGAAAATCAAGTTCGTGAACTCGTCGCAGTGTGGTAGAAGTTGAGGCATCCATTCATTGTTCCCTCACTTTCTATTTATGAATCTTAGACTCTTGAAGCAGTTTTTCCACACGATATGTTTCAGCATTTTCTCTTCTCTTAATGTTGGTATTCATTTACGACCACTAATTGCAAGATTATTTTTAAATTTTTGATTTTCAGAATAATATTTCAAAAGCTTTACTCACAATTCCTTTGAGAACAATTTACTTTTCGGTAATCATCTGTTGAGTAAGTCACTCATTGCGCCGAGTAAAAATCGCAGTCTTTATCGAGTCCAGTGTGTCTTCCGTCCGGGCCCATTTTGAAATCTTAACAAACTGAAGCTGATGGTAAAACAAGCATTTATATGGGTACTACCTCTACAAAGGCGTCGTTTATATAAATTCTAATCATCATCGCTGACCAATCACAAAAGTCTTAAATATTCTAATATTTTGAACCGCCTCTGGAAATATTTTATTTTTTTTGAATTAACTCATTGTTTTTTATATAAAATTTCTAGGGATTTTTCAGGCACGTGGGAACAATATATCGTACATCAGCTTTTTGTGACCACTTTATAATTTTTAGTTCGTCCCGTTCTTTATTTATATATACATATCAGACATTTCTTATAGTAATGCAAAGTTTTTTTTTTTTTTTTTTTTTTTTTTTTTTTTTTTTTTTTATTCTAATATTTAGAATTGAGCAGTACATTTATTAAAGTTTCCAATCAATCATGTGAAAAGAACGCTCTCAGAGTTCTTTAAAGTAGGTAACTTGTTCTTCACTAACATTTTGCTGATCAATATTTTTATACGCTAGTATCTTTTAGGTTTGTATTTATTTTCAAAGAGTTTCCCTGAAATTTCAATTGACAATATAGAAGGTTAGTAGAAAAGACGCATATTAGTATTTATTTTCTTAAATTTTGAGCATTATCGTATCAGACTATCAAATGCTCAGATAGATATTTCTGCCGAAATGACATTAAAATCATTTCATCTATACAAATGTGTTGTCAAAATGATTTCTCGGCATCGTTAAATCTCTTTATTGTCTGAGAACTTTGTTTCTTATTTCTCGTTGTCTGCTCAGTCAAACTATATTGAAGGAATTATTTTGATTTGTTAGTATCTGGGGCACT
The DNA here is from genome assembly GCA_963932465.1 of Maratus speciosus. NCBI lineage: Eukaryota > Metazoa > Arthropoda > Arachnida > Araneae > Salticidae > Maratus > Maratus speciosus. Next base: position 234,430,557 of record OZ010796.1, on the reverse strand, counting down.
CTCACAATCTTTTGACTTTCGGGAATAAAAATCTGGTGAAATTAAACTTGCTAAAATAATATTTTAATCTGATATACGAATGCCTTAATGATTCAAAATAAAAAAAAAAATGGTCAGCAGCGAATTTTTTTTTTTTTATTTAACTGAGGTTTAAATTAAACTTGCTAGTTTAATTTTCCTTACCATTTTACCACTATAGCTTTTTATTTTCTTCTAAATTTTTACTTATCATGAATTTGCATAGTACCCACAGGACATTCAAATAAGAAATAATACCAATGTAGTATTTTTAGTACAAAATTTTGGTATAACATTGTCTTAATGGGGTGTTAAAGAAGGGATAGAAGGAAAAAAAGGGGATGGTATAGTAAAAAAGGGACGGTTATAGAAAAAAAGTGATGGTAAGGGTGGGACAGTAAGGAAAATTACCACTATTTTTAGGCAAATAATGTTAAGAATAAGTGATACCACAATGTTCATTGATATTTAGAGAAAGTTATTTACAGTGGATCAAATTTAATAAAACAATTAATTAACATTGGATTAATTTTTTTTTATTTACCTCGAAAAGTGCAGGAATAAACCTTGGGGACGGTGAGACTACCAATAAAGCCACGATGCTTGAAATTGATATTTAAATGCTGATTTAAATTCTGCAGTAAATTTCCTGTGAAAGAATTTTAGACATTCTTTCTTTAGCATATTTCTGCATGAGAAAAAATATGAACAAATTCTGTGGCTGCATCTGAAGTGATTTTCTGTATAAGTTTAGAAAGAGGGATGGTAAGGAATCTAAAACCCAGGGACAGAGTTAAAAAAATAATATCAACCGTAAAAATGTGTGCAGGTTAATTTTTTGCTGCATATTTATGTAAAACAATTGTCCCAGTTTCGGAAAAAAATTACATCGAATTACTTTTATTGAAACAATTTTATAGAGACAGCTCCAAACTTAAAAATTAGCATCAGGGACATGGGACGGTATAGGATTTTCCTGGTATTTGGACCCCTAACATCTTCCAAAACATTTTATCTCGCTAATATTATTATGCAATCATGCAATGGGATGTTTCCCAGTATATGAAATTTAAAAAACACAAGAATATGTACTAAAATAACAATTATTATTCAGGGACTTAAAAGTCAAAAGATTGTGAGAATGCCCTATATATAAACATTAAAGCTTCTTATTTGTCTATATGTATATTGCCTTTCAGTATTTGTCTATTCTGTCGTACTTAGATGTCTTTGCGAATATAAATAAGCAGCATGTTTTTTTTCTTCAACAACTATTGAGTAAAGCAACCAAGGTCCGTTCCAATAAAAATTGGTCGCTCCGAGAAGTGGTCTCTTAATGGAGGTCATGTTTAAATCTAGCTTTTCATTGAAAAAAATGTAACAATTAATGTTACTAAAATTTATTTTTCTCATTAGGAAAAAATATGAAAATTTAAGTATCAAAACAAAAGTTAATTACATAAGTTCATTGCTGCAGAGTTTATAAAATGAATACTTTGACGTTTGCTTTGATTTTACGGTTTTATCTTTTAAAACTTTTATTTCGAAGTCCTATCGAAGTTTAGTAAATAAATGGAAATTATTTTTGGACGGGAACAAATAATGACGATTTCATTAATTTATCTATTTCTTTGAGAGTTTCCTGACAGAATAGGGCAGGGGAATTTATTGACCGTCATTCTTAATTTGCTGTCTGAGTTCAATGCATTGCCTAAAAAGGCACAAAGTGGTTTAAAAGACTTAAAAGTTACCGGAATAAAAGAAAATTTCAAATCTTAGATTAGAAGTTTGATGAATAATGCACTCTCCAGAATTATATTTCTAATAAAACCTTCCTTCAAGCGACCAGGAAAAAATGGAATTTGTTTCATTTTCTTCAAAGAAATGGGTCGCTCATGGAAAGAGTTCAACTCTCTGAATGGGTCTCTGAATGGAGGTAAAATTAGTATTGAGCCTAAAGGAATAAATTTCGTTCCATGAAAAAATGGTCGTTCAGGGAGGTGGTCGCTTAATAGAGGTGACCGCACTGAGAGGTTTCACTGTACTTCAAAAATGAAAAATGTATTATGTGGAATATAACTCTTTTTTTTTTTTTTTTTTTTAATAAGCTATGATTTACTAATCGACTCTATTTACTTAGTGTTTGAGACATGTGACCGTAGTCCTGTATTTCAAAACCAGTTTCAAAAGTGAAAGTATCTTCATAAAAAAAAATCTACCACCAAAACAGAAAAAGAAAAACAGGGCCGTTTAGAGATTGATCTCAGCTATCATATGCAAAAAAAAGTAATTTCAAAATATGCAAATGCAACCGAGAATTTGAAAAGAACGTTCCTATAGGATTAAAAATAGCTTGCGAGTTTTGTCATATGTCTTGTGTAGGCTCTTAATAGTCTACATGTGTCCCTAGTATTGATATATTGTTATAGAATATTAATAAAGGGTGCAAAGGAAAGTCCCTTTAACCTGAAAACACTTGCGAACGGAGAGAGCTACAGCTATGCAAGTGAGATAACGGTATAGTAAAGCAACTACGCCCGACAAAATACAAACGACAGCAGCGCCCCTAGTGGCGGAATTTGGAAGATATCCATTGCAAATCGAAAACGAAAAGAGATAGAAGAACATTTCCAATTAGAATGTTTTAGAGCATCAATTAATTAGTGCGTTACGACATATGGTTCGCAAGAATAAGATAAATCGTTGTCTGTATACCCAAAAATGTCCGAAATCGATGATCGATGATTCTACTTTCCATATTCACATTTAAGAAATTTAGCAGTGCGCAATTGCAGATTGTGACGTTGTACTGTACTGTAATATCTGTAAAAATTTACTTTCCAATGCATTTAAAATTTTAGTTTAACCCCTTCAAGAGTAGAAGAATTCTCTTCATAAAATGAGGAAATAATTGACTGACACCAGAATATTCAAACGAATTTCTTAGAAAATAAAAACCCACTAATTTGCACTTTCATTACAAAAGGAAAATTTTATTAAAATATTCTTGGTGCCATTTGTCAATTTTGGAATTAAAATTGGGTGGCTAGGCCGTCTATACACTACCCTTGAAAGGGTTAAATCTATGTCGAGAGGCTTGAAATTGGCTTGAGACTTGATATTGAAGAGGCTTGCAATAGAAGTTCCATGCTGAGAAATGTGCATTAAAATTACTCTCACGAATACAAACCTGTATCGTGAACAATGGCGAAAATCTCGAATATACTGAATATTAGCTTTTTATCACTGTGAGACAGTTTATCTTTTTTTGTGTGTGTGTGATGTTATCAAAATGTATTGAGGTAAGTACGTATTTATGCAATAAATTGTACGTATTTCTTCATACTTCTGGCTATTCCATTCAAACGTTTACACAAAATGGAGGGCATCGATTTCGGACATTTTGGGGTATATAGGCGAAGATTTATCTTATCCATGTAAACCAAATGTCGTTTCGTACTAATTAATTGATGCTCTAAAACTTTCTAACTGGAAGTTTTGCTCTATCTCTTTTCGTTTTCGATTTCCAATGGCTAACTTCCAAATTTCGCCGCTAGGGGCTCCCCCGTCGTTTGCATTAGGTTGGGCGTAGTTGCTTTACTATACCGTTACCTAACTTGCATAGCTGTAGCTCTTTCCGTTCACAAGTATTTTCAGGTTAAAGGGACTTTCCTTTGCACCCTGTATATTTTTAATTATGCGAATACTCATAAATTTAACTCATTGCATTTATATTTTAATTTTTAAAGCAAACGCAATTTTACAATAAATTCCCTTCACAAAACATAATCACAATAACAAACAACGTAAATGTAGTTTAAGTTAAAATTACCCTTTTTTGTAAACCGTAACAATGTAATTTCAAAAAATACCGGGTGTCCCAAAAAGGACTGACTGATTTTAAAATTCAATAACTTGTAAACGGTGACAGATATTAAAAAAATTCTTGCAGGAGGGTTATGCATAAGGTCAAAAGTTTTATTACAGTGATTTTCAATTTTAGTTCGATTTACAAACAATAGATGGCGCTGTAAGCAATAGTCGCTAAATACAGGCTCGACTTTTGGTCCTTTATCTTGTTCCATGCAGAAAAAGGAGATGGAAATGTATTATCCGGGCCACGAAGTACCAAAAATCGACCCTGAATTTAGCGACTATTGCTTACAGCGCCATCTATTGTTTGTAAATCGAACTAAAATTGAAAATCACTGTAATAAAACTTTTGACCTTATGCATAACCCTCCTGCAAGAATTTTTTTAATATCTGTCATAGTTTGCAAGTTATTGAATTTTAAAATCAGTCAGTCCTTTTTGGGACACCCGGTATATACCGTAATTTCGGGTGTATAGCCCGCGGATCAAACAATCGTGTTTCGACCCAGAAATTTTTTAAAATAAAATGTAACTTTCAAGATCACGGTAAATATTTGACTTTAAATACTGAATAAAATTTCTGGGTCCAAACTGAATTGTTTGATCTGCAGGCTATACACCCGAAATTACGGTATATTAAGAGATTTCAACGAAACATACAAAATTATTTTAAATTCTCAGTCTATATATTTCATTCACTTCTATATGCATGGGGTTGCGCTAGGAAATGGCTCACACCCAATGCACGTCCAACAGCTTTCAAGCTCATTGAAGGACTATTCTCTACTGTGCATAACACGGCTTCTTCCACTGCAGAAATTCTGCTATATATTCCAGTGCCCGTATCATGTCTGGAAGCATATAACGATTCACTCGTGCACAACTTTCGATGAAGACGCTCTAAGGTTCGACAATCCGGCGGATTCCTACCCGGGAATCATTCTACGTACAGTCGTAAAGAAAAGTAAACACCCCTACTAAATCCACAGCATGTTATCGTAAAAGAAAGTTACTGGTACTGAAATGATGTATATAAAATTTGCTTAGAGGGACCATCTACATATTAAAACGAATACAAACTTCATTTTTTTCAATGGCAATACACAATTTTAACACGATATTTCAAATCTACGGTTCAAACTGTACCTAGACATGAAATTTCAAGTCATTTGAATGATAGATTTTTGAATTATAAACGTTCAAAATTTAGGGCTTCTAATGCTAAATTACATTTTCATATTTTCATTAATATCTCCTGAAATTTTACTCCTAATGTGCTAATTCTTTATTTAGCAATAATATTAAAATACTCAAACATAAATACGTTGAATTTGCAATTTTTATAATTTTATGATATAAAGTATGAATTATGAAATTAATATTTGAAAAAAATATGAATAGCAAACTACAATTTTTTTGATGGCTTTAGATTTTTTAAGTCCTGCTTTATGGAAATCCAAAGTTTCACATTTTTCTTCCAGGTAGTTTTCAAATTATGCTTAAACAACGGCAAAATGATGGTTTAAGGGCCTGTCTATGATAGAAATGACTAGATATTTTGAAATTTCTTGTGCTATCCTGTAATCTAGCAGTCTTCAATGACTGCTTGAGTGGCGCTTAAGATGCCTTGATCAAGAAGGGTGCTCTCTCGGTCAACAATCGAGTACCGAACTTCAGTTTGGATACAGCCCCTAAAATACGCTCGTTTTAAAATAATTAATTTCTCTGAAACTTATCGTACGAATTGCATTAATTTTTTTAGGCTAATTGAAGGGTGTAGAGTTCATTTATGCTGTCAGAATTGTGTACTGCTATTGAGAAATAGAAAGTTGTGTTTCGTTTTAATATGTAAATGGCCCCCTAAGCAAATTTTATATACATCATTTAAAAGTAGACTTTATTATCAATCGTGTGGTACCAGTAACTTTCTTCTACGGTACTTTTTTGCAGAGTTAGTAAGGGGTGTTAACATTTTTTTCCCACGACTGTACAAACTTTGATCAGCCGCTTAATTTCCTTTAGCAGACTCCTACATGAAATGTCGGCAAGCTCCGGATTAGTGTAACGATGCATACTGCTTGAGATCCGTGCAGGGAATGACGATTCAAGCTAGTAAAGCGCTTTCATCTTCCGAACTCAACGGCGCTCTCTACTGCTTCAACGCTGAATTTCCGCAGCCACATTCCTATACAAAATCTTCTTATTTAGATTCCCTCTTTCTGCCTTTACATTTCTCACATACAATTTTGAAACTCCCTGTATAGTTAAAGCAGTTTTTCAGTTATCGTGTTCTAATAATTTGACATTTCAGTACACTGACAAGTTGTTAAGTTATTTTTTTCCTTTAAGAAGAGAAAGCAGATTCCACAAAAGTATGGAAAACTAAGAAAATCCCACGTTTTGTTAAAAGCGCTGGAAAAATCAGAGATATATATTTTTCTTTGTTGTAATTATTTTATCAGAAGAAAAATTTTTCATAGATCAGAAACTTTCGTTTCTTCTTCTACATTTTTTCGTCCTTTTGTACAACAAATCGATAGCTCTTTTCTTCATTTTATAAGAATCTTCAATACAAAAAAAATGTTCAATGTTATCTTGAGAATGCCATACTACAGAAAATTTATTGAATAATATTCTTAATTTTGTTAATTCCTATAAATGTAACTGACACTATATTATTTTTATTGGTTGATGCGTGCAGATTTTTACAATGAATTTACTTTTTATTTCTAATATGAATAATAAAACATGTAATACTAGTTTATATTACATCGGCCGTTCCTATTTTCTAAAACCATGAAAGAAAAGAGATGCATTTGGTTGATTTGATTGTTTTGGTAAAATGTCTTTAGTTGGTAATGTTATTCATGTATGTTTTGTTACTAATTATGGCTATAGAGTTTGGTTAATAACGAATTATACGACTATATTAGTCGAAGAGAGGGTTAAACAAGGTTAAATGTAAATCTCGTATTGTGGACCAAAAAATAACAAAAATGGTTTCTTAACAACAATTGTTAAATGAGTATATGAACACTGGCGGAAGTACTTGTAATGAATGGACTCGGTTCTAGGAAATATTTCTGTTTCTGCTAAAATATCAGGTACTTTTGAAATGCTATCTCCCCTCCAACAAATGTCTCCGTTTTTTTCTTTGGTAGGTGGGGGCGTGCAAACTCTTAACCCTTTCGGAGGCAAAGTACTCCAATTCGGAAATTACAGAAACGAATCAATGACACCAGCATTAAAAAAAATTATTTCAAAATAGGTAAGAGTATTCTTCACGTACTTAATAAAATTAAAATATTCATTCCAAACTTCTGAAGTCAATGCGGCATTTCGAAATTAAAAATAAATGGGATACACTATACTCCGCTGCCCTTCAAGGGTTTAAGGGGATGTTCTACTTTTTTATGTCAAAATTTTCGATTTGTTGAATTAGCATTTTTTGCACCTCTCAAATGTCTATGATGTTTTTGCAAAAAAGTGAAAAACATTTGTTTTATTTCCACATTCTTTGCACCTTTTTGCATTTGGAGAAAAATATCATGTGAAAATACCTGAATCTCTGATATCTCTGGAAATTAAATGGGTACTTTCTATCGGTACTTCGTTAGTTACTTTTTTCCTTTTCCAAAATCAATAATCATTTCTTCACAAATATTCGAGAGTAATGTCAAGTCGTAGCATCTTGAATTTTAATTTATTTCTCTCTCTCTACACACACACACACACACACAGATATATATATATATATATATATAACCATTAGATAATATTACAATTCATCATCTTTTTTTAATATAAATTAATAAATTGAGTATCAATACATGACACAAGACACAGACATTATACATATTAACTCTGGATCAACAATTATTAATTTAACAAATTATTAATGAATTTTTTAAAACCTAAATCCCAATCACCAATATATGAAGTATTAAAAAATTAAAACGTTCAAAATTGGCGAAAGGAAAATATCAACAGGAAGGCGAGTGCATAAAAAGAACAAATAAACATATATATATATATAGGAAATCATAAATATTTGAAATGTTTTGTAAAGCTATTTCCAACTAAAACAATTTAAGCAATGAAAAAAGACCAGAAATAATGAATCATTTTCAGCATCAACAAATACTTTGCACGAAATGTATGATCTCAAAATTGAAAATTCATTAATTCCAAAAGAAAAACTACAAAATGAACTTAAAATGAGAAAACAATTAGGAATAAAATTGGAACTAATGATTCGTAACTCGTTTTCAAGGGCAATATTACAAAACCATTAGTAAAAAACTGTTAATTTCTGAGGTAGAAATAATAATCTACCACTTAAATGCTTATGTCCACCATTGTCCGATCAACCGCACCAAAAAAATGAAAGAAATATATAATTAATCAATATGTAAAACCTGGACAGAACAATGCCATACACAATAGAAATAAAAATGAAACATGCGAGTTAAAAACTTACTCATCAATTTCTCACGCGACAATGTTTTAAATATCATATTTGAATCAAAATCATGCATGCCCACAATCACAGAAAATACCCCCATACGTGCCATATTAATGGGTTACAGTTGAAAGCGAATTCTGACAGTATATATATATGTCACATTTTAATGAGATGACAGAATTCACTGCAATTCACTTAACTAAGTTTATATAAATAATCAAAAATATAGCAATCACATTCCATAGCTGCCTATACGATGGACTCCATACAGCAAGTGGCGTAGAAGTATATCTCCGAAATTTCTCATCTCCGTAGGGTTGCCAATTCATAAGGGCCATGTGGTGTTATTTAATTTAACGATAAAATGGGTTACTGGCTACCCTGCCAAAATCATGATTATTAGTCATTGGGCCCGTATCCAAATTGAGGGACGATTCATAACGAAAACAAATTAATAGGTTTAATTTTTATAATTTTCTTACATATATGTATATATGTATATATATATATATAATTTATGCTAATTTAGTTATGTAAACAACAATTCAAGCTAATTTTGAAGTACAGGATGGCTCAAATTTGTCTTTACAACTTCGATCCTACATAAAATCTAAACGAAATAAGATAGCGAATTTCGGTTTACTGTGCGTATAACAGCCATTCATAAAGTGTTATTTGTACTAAAAAGAATGTTTTTGCTTTCAAGTACGACCCAGTAAGATGCATAACTGGTGATGGCTACACCACAGGAAAATGCCCAGTGTGTGGCCTGGTTCACACAGAAGAAGTCAGATACACAAGTTCAAATAGTCCAAGAGCCGACAGCACAAAAACCTATATTATCAAGCACAAGAAAAAAATCTTTATTTTATCGAAGAGTAGAAGTAGAGGAATCTAATGATCCATGTCTGCCGGAAGTGAAGTGGTGCATAAGCCAAAAATTAATACCACCAGTTATTGACTCGTAGGTTTATCATTGTGTTTGTGCCACAAACAAAGCTATGACAACATGGAAGATAGCTGTAGGACAAACACATTGATAAACCTACGAGTCAACCACTGGTGGTATTAATTTTTGGCTTATGCACCACTTCCTTTCCGGCAGACATGGATTATTACACTCCCCTACTTCTACTTTCCCATAAAATAAAGGTTTTTTTCTTGTGCTTGATAACATATTGTAAAGAAGTGAACTTCGCTGTTTTCAGAGTATGTGGGAAGAAACCTTCCTAAAGAAAAACTGAATACATATCACCCAGGTGCATAGAAAGTCTAGTGGATATTTTTCTCACGCTTTAGAACATTGTAAGTGATGATGGATTATGCACTTAGAACGTAGCACGCCCTGATAGAGGATGTGAGACCCCGCTAAGTGGTCTGAGCTACAGACCACCCTGTTACCTCTTGCAAAAGAATTCGCTAATGCCTTTAAAGTGACAGAGATGGATGTTTAAAGTTTTCTCACGGGGTCCGAAAGAATAAACATTTTTCGGAGGAAGAAAAATTAAGGGATCAGTTTGGTGTCGGGAATTGGAGTGTGTGTTTGCTCGCACGGACGAGGGGAAAAGAGATTTTTCCCGGGCGGAAGGCACGAGAGGTGTTGCGATAGTTGAGCCAGGTTCTCGGAACTTGCGTGAGACGGCGAGAAACTTCCCCGTAATATCCACCCGACCAACGGACACTCTGATATATGTGACTTTCTATACTGAACTATATCACAAATTTGAATCTACAAGGACTCTGGGTTTCTGGGATTCATAAAAGTCAACGAACCACGTTATTAATTTATTATTTTTTGTTGTATACTACATAGTCAAGATTTCAAATAAAACTTTTGATTTATTTTCTAAGGTAGAGGGTTTGGTTTCTCAGCGCTACCGATCAAATCATTGATCGAGAAGCAATTCTCCACAATATGTTTTTGTACTGTCGGCTCTTAGACTAAAAGGAATTTCCAAACAAAATACTAACCTCACCCGTCATCCTGACCCTCAATACGCGCGTGGCACAACACGTTTATGGAGACCGGTAGAGTGCTTCATAGAAAGGGCACTGGCCAGCTGGCGTTGTTCGTGTAACCAAAGGCGCTCATGTGCAGCTCTTCTAGCATCACCTAAAATTTTGGAACTAGCTGTTCATTATACAAGAAACAGATTTTTGTTATCTAATTTCGCTTACATGTTATGGATGATCAAGGCATGGAACTATTAAGAAAGAGGAACTGACATATCCTTAAAATAGTTAAGTTCCAACTGTAATCGTTTTCGCAGGGGTTCATTACCGCCGGTGCAAACTCCCACCAGTAAATTTAAGTAGAAGTTTTCTCTATATTCAAACGCCTTAATAATGGAAAGTTTCAGTCAAAAATAATGGCAAACACTGATATTCATTTTTACTGCTGGAAGTTTAATTTTACAGTAATAGTTCCGCCATATTGTGAAAACCAAGACAATCTCCTGTCAGTGTCAGTGAAAAGTTTATAATATCTGTACAAACTGACACCAGTAAAAATAAATAGAAATTTTTTACCATATTTGAGAGAGAAATTTTCCATGAATAAGACGCTCAAATTTTCTATCAAGTTTGCTGGTGGAAGGTTTCACCGGCAGTAATCAGAAACTATGGATCCCATTAAAAAAAAAACAGCAACAATCTTGTGACAACCTCCTCAGTTTCTTCACTCGCAATTGCTAGACAATACACAATATGTCTCCTCCTCTTTATTCATAACTCCATTCATCAAAGTTGTAAAGATAAATTTAGGACATCCTAAGTTACTTTATCTTACACTGTTAAAAATCTGCAGCATTCTGTCCAGTCATTCGACCGTTTTCTGAAAAAACGGTTTCATAACCGCAATTTGACGTTATTCTGACCATAAAACGGCCAATAATATGGTCAGAATAGTATTAATTTACGGTTGTGTAACCGTTTTCGATAAAAACGGTCAAATGACTGGACAGAATGCTGCAAACTTTTAACAGTGTACGTCTGCAGAGTTTTTAATTTTAAATGTAAATTCCAGAACATTAATGCCCAATTTATTTAAAGAAATGCAGCAAATAGAACTACTATAAAGTTATTAAAAGAGGAATCAATACTGAAATAAGTCAATTGAATTTACCTCTGAAAATTAAAGTTTGACGTGGCATCACAATAATTTATTTTCCTTGCAGTGTTGCCAGAGTGGACACTTTTTTGTCCCCAGATTATTGATTGTTACCGCTTTTTTGAAATAGAAATTTTCGCCCTATTTAAAAATGGATTAAAAATCCTGAAAACTAAGGCGAATTATACTATTTTTAAAAAGTGGTGAAATTCAAATAATCTGAATTAAAAAAGTCCCCAATCTGGCAACACTGCTTCCTTGTCCAGGCGTTGATACAATATATAAAAAAATCCCTGCCGGCACGGCCTACAGGCAGAGGTAGATTTCGAAGTTAAGTATACTAATTTCACCAACAAAAACTAAATCATTATTAGATATAAATCCACTTTAACAGTTTTATTTGTCTGCTTTTGACGAGTTTTTATTTCCTTTTTATAAAATAGCTGGTTTTATCAGAATCATGTTAAAGCGACATTTAAAAAAATATTTTTCTATGCTCAACAACTCGAAATTTTCTGGCCCATTTTCAGATTCATTTAAAAAAAAAATATATGAAACATGCTGACGTGATTTTTGAAAAGATTTATAAGCGACCTGTGTTTTTATTTTTCTTTCAATTAATTAAAACTTGATTAATAAACAATTATTTTCTCAGTAGGGCATTATTTTTCGTTTCTAACACAATCGCTTCGGGAAATTCTGCTCAAAATGTCCACTTTGACATCATTTTTTGATATATTCTGCCTCTATCAAAAAAATCGATCATTGATGTACATTATATAGTTTCTGAATAAGAGAATCTAGCAACTGGATGCGTTTGAGAGCAAAAATGAATTTAAAAATGAGTAAGAAAATAGACAGTTTGGATTTGAATGCACCCTTAATAAGATGATTTTTTTCTTCAACCGCTCTGTATTTTTAATTTGTTTTTGCTGTAGGAATTTGCCCTATCAAAAACTTGTCTATATAAATGTTGAAAACAATATTAAGAAGATATATGATAAATTCATGGAGATTTTATATCTTATGAATGGACGGAGTTATGAAAATTTTTCTTCTTCAACCCCCCATTTTTGTTTTCGTTTTCATGTTTTTTTTTTTTTTTTTTTTTTTTTTTTTTTTTTTTTTTTGCGGTACGAAGTGGTCCTGTCAAAAACTTGTGAATATAAAAGTTGTAGATAATATTGAGGAGATGTATAATAAAATTAATTGGATTTGATATCCTTGACGAAGTAAGGAACTTCTTTCTCCCAAAACCCTATTTTTGCGCCCCTTGAACCTATTTTAAATTTTATCAAAAATCTGGGTTGCATGAATTTTTGGCTCTATTTTTTGGAAATAATAAAAACTTTAAACTGATTTGATATGTACAAAAATTAAGAATTTATGGGGTTATTTCGGTTTTCACAAAATCCCTCCCTATTTCCATCCCCTTTGCCCGCTTTTGCCCATTAACGAACTTGACCGAGATTTTATGTTCCTTTATTTTATGTATCAGTTTGGAAGAGATTTGTGCAGAATTGCGGAAGATACGTGTCCAGAAGAAAGTGATAACACAATTGCTTCGGGAAATTCCGTTCAAAATGCCCACTTTGACATCATTTTTTGAAATATATTCTGCCTCTATCAAAAAATCGATCATTGCGATACATTATATAGTGCCTGAATAAGCGAATCTACCAATTAAATGCGTTTGAGATCAAAAATGAATTAAAAAATGAGTTACAAAATAAGCAGTTTGGATTTGAGTGAATCCTTAATGCAAGGATTTTTCCAACACAATCCGCTTCGGGAAATTCGGTTCAATATGCCCACTTTAACAGCATTTTTTAAAAATATATTCTGCCTCTATCAAAAAATCGACCATTACGGTACATTATATAGTTTCAGAGTAAGAAAACGTACCAATTGGAAGCCTTTGATAGCAAAAATGAATTGTAAAATGAGTCAGAAAATACGCAGTTTGGATTTGAATACACCCTTACTTGGATGATTTTTTTCTTCAACCGCTATGTATAATTAATTTGTTTTTGCTGTAAGAATTGATCCTATCCAAAACTTGTCTATATAGATGTTGTAGACAATATTAAGAATATATATGATAAATTCATGGGGATTTTACATCTTTTGAATTGACGGAGTTATGGATTTTTTACTTCTTCAACCCCCCTATTTGTTTTCGTTTTTAATTTTTTTTGCGGTACGAATTGGTCCTATCAAAAACTTGTGAATATAAAAGTTGTAGATAATATTAAGGAGATTTACAATAAAATTAATTGGAGTTGATATCTTGAGAATTGACGAAGTTATGAATTTTTTTCTCCCAAAAACCCTATTTTTTGCGCCCCTTGAGCCCATTTTTAACTTTATCAAAAATCTGCGATACATAAATTTTTGGCCCTATTTTTAGAAGTAATAAAAACTCTAAACTGATTTGATATGTATAAAAATTAAGAAGTTATGGGGGATTTTCGGTTTTCACAAAACCCCTCCCTATTTCCATCCCCTTGGTCCGATTTTGCCCATTAAAGAACTTGACCGAGATTTTATGCCCATTGATTTTATGTATCAGTTTGGAAGAGATTGGTGCAGGATTACGAAAGTTATCGTGTCCAGAAGAAAGTGATGTATATATATATATATAGAGAGAGAGAGAGAGAGAGAGAGATATACACTGCTCAAAACAATTAAAGGATATTTGAAGTTTTATATAAAATAAAGATATAAACGAAATTTTTTTTGCCGAAAATAAAAGAAGATAATCACAAATGCAAATTTTTCTGGTTTTCAAACTGTGGAGTATGCAAATTTTGAGTTTGACGTCAAAAACGTCGCTTCAGCGGCAGCGAATGAAATTTGACTTTCAACTGGATAAAAGAGAATGAAGACAAGGATGATCGGCATTCAGTGATTGCTTTGTTTCGAGGAGTACGATGTCTCAGCGAAGTCATTTGACAGATTCAGAAGCTTTGAGAATTGTTGGTAGGTTAGAAGGGGGCCAAACTCAAGCCGAAGTAGCGCAAGCCATTGGAGTGTCACAAAGTGTCATTTCCAGGATCTGGAACCGTTTTTTGGAGAGTGGATGTGCAGGCCGAAGACCAGGGCAAGGTCGTATACGGTCAACAACGCCCAATGAAGATCGGTATTTAGCGTTAACAGCTCGGAGACACCGAACCATGAACGCTACTCTTCTCCAACAACACCTTCGCTCGGCTACAGGCACCACGATTTCAACTCAGACTGTCCGAAACCGGCTCCATGCTGTAGGTCTGTATGCTCGCCGACCGATGGTATGTGTTAGATTAACATCAAAGCATCGTCGCGACCGCAGGGAGTGTGTAACCGAGCATGTCAACTGGAGGAGAAATGAATGGAGCAATATTCTGTTTTCTGACGAGTCCCGTTTTTCTGTGCATCCGGATAATAGGCTATTTTCATCTGGAGGGACCGTGGCAGTAGGAATAATCCTGCGTTCGTGCATGAAAGTGTCAGATTTGGCGGTGGAGGAGTGTTGGTGTATGGTGGCATCACCATTGACGGGCGCACTGACCTCTACATCATTCGAGATGGAGCTCTGACTGGTCGCCGATATAGGGATGAGATCCTCAGACCTATTGTAGTCCCTTACGCTGCAGCAATCGGAGATAACTTCATTTTAATGGACGATAACTGCAGGCCACATCGTGCAAACCTGGTGGAGGATTTCCTTTTCGAGGAAGGAATCGTTCGAATGGAATGGCCAGCGTGTTCTCCAGACACGAATCCAATCGAGCACGTTTGGGACGCTCTGGGAAGACGAGTTTCTGGCCGCCAACAACCCCCACAAACTCTCCAAGAACTGGAAAGAGCTCTTCTGGAGGAGTGGGGCAGAATACCCCAACTCGACATTAATAGCCTCATTGAGTCCATGCCTCAAAGGTGTTCAACGTTGCTGGCCGCCCTTGGAAACCATACCCCCTACTGAAAATGATTTTCTTTGAAGAAAACACCTTTTCTTATTCTTTTTTTCTCATATGCACAAATTGTGTTTTTTTCCTTTAGTACACAAATGCGCAATAAAATGCATTTTTTTCTGCCAAACATGTGTAATTTATTCTCATATAACCTACTATGTCTGTCGACCATGTATCAATCAGCTAAACAGTTTACCAGATACAAAATCCACCTAAAACTGCAATATCCTTTAATTCTTTTGAGCAGTGTAGATAGATAGATAGATAAAGTTTTTTACTGAGGATGGGTTTGGGTTCTATGGGTCATAATCGGTGCAGATCTGCAAATTTTTTTAGAAATTCCAACTTAGGAACGATCCCAATAGGTAGTATTTCATACGAAATCTACCTAAAAATAACTGAACCATAGAACTAATTAAATAATTAAGTTACCTGTCAAATTTAAAATTTGAATAGCGTGAAAAAGTAATGATATCGATATAGTGACTAAAACGTACCAACAACAAAAGGAACATCAAAATCGTTTACCAAATTGGAAACTACCATGAACCAATGAAATAATTCTGGTTGAATAACTCTTACCAACAAATCGAACACCATATTATTTCGTAAATTATGGAATTCTATCGTACACGTTATGTAATGTGAAAGATTAGTTATTAATAAAACATAAATGAAAAACTTAACCTGTCAAATATGAAATGTGTTCGTAACACTGGTGTTGTAGAGAAAAATTAATCCTAGCTTACACAAGTTCAAAAAATTAATTACCTGTCAAATTTCAAACATATCAGTGATAACGATGATACGTAGTAGATTAATTAAACTTACCAGCATTAAATATCTCACAATTATTTGGCAGATTTAAAAATTCTATGTATCAATGCACAGTTGCCAAGATCCTAATTTTTCAATACTACTATTTTCGTATAGATAAATTTGCTTTATTTAATTATCTATATTTTTAGATTATACAGAGCAAATATTACTTTCTGAAAGTGCGGGTATTAAAAACTCGGGGAGGGGGGGGGGTAATCTGCTAATGAGGTAGAGCAGAAACATAAAACTTTACCGAAAAGGTAAATTGTTATGAATGCCTACGAATTTTGGTATCCAACAGTAGTAATGACAGAGTGCAGAATCATCAATATATAAAATTGCCAAAACACGATCATTTTTTTAATTTGAAATCCAGATGTTATAATGATTTATGAGTATTGAACAGAAACTGTCATAAAAAATGCAACTTGTAATTTTAGAGGACTAGTATTCTGAACGTGTTCCGATAGTAGAAAAAATTTGAATATACTTTATTTTATTTTCTTTTTATAATAAGTTCCACCTTCCTTATAAAATGAATTTTCGAAATTAATAAGTGTTGTAACCTATAAAAACTTTAACGGAAATCATTTTTTTAGAAGCTTCAAAGATGCGAATATAAACTTGCAACTCATTCAACTAAGACGTTTTAAAGTTATGCTTAAAAAATTACATGTATTGCAGAATGTTTACCAACTAAAAATAAAAAAAGAATTTAACATTAAAAGTCAAATTTTGCATCTTCATATTTGCTAAACTACTTCAATGAAAGACTTACCGTTTTTTATCTGAACGTAAAATTTGCCGAGGAATAGAAATATGCAAAAATTGTATCTTTGTATTAAAAATTTCAAAGTTTGTTCCAATTTCAATATGAAGACGGCCCCCAAGTATATTTTTTTTATATAAATTGAATAAATATAAAATTTCCATTTGAATGGCCATTTTCTTTATCCGATGCGACAATTTGGCGGCTACAATGGATATTTGTTTTTATGTTTTATTCTACGACTGTACTTTTCATTTTATACAAAATAAAACACAACACTAAATTCCTAAAGGTTTTTAAGAATAGGCATTTAACATAGACATACAAAATCAATTTCTTTCAATATTTTTTTTCGTTTGACTGGACGCTTGTGTTATGTACGGATAATAATAATAATTACCATCGATTGTTAGTTATTTAAACTTTATTCCCAATTATAATGTTTTTATGCAATTTCGTTTTGTGTTGCACTATCATGCAATAAGTTAAATTCCTTTAAAAGCAAAAAGAAAATCCTTCAAAACAAACGTGCGTGATTCGAGTAAATTCTGTATCCTTTCACATTTTCCTCGTTGTAAGTTTTTTGTATTAATATTATTAATTCTATGCAAATCGTAAAAAAAGAGGAATCAAAAAGTGCTTTAACCATGTTATTATTTTTATCCTTTTTCCATACTGTTGCGTGATTTGCTTACATTAAGAGTTTTATATGAAAAAGCATCAATTTATTCCCTGCTATACAACTCCTGAGTGCAGCGTTAATCATATAATCGGAGAAATGCCTCAAGAACGGAGAATTCTCGTTATTGTCCTAAAAGCATTAAAATGTAGCTGGTTCTTTTAAAGGGAAATTGAATCATTCATGTAGAAAATTCAATTTCAGCTGATGTACTTTTAAAGGCTATTATTGTTGAAAGTGCAAAAAAATCTAGAATGATAGTGCGAAAAAAAATGTGACATAAAATCCTATATCATCGGATATGGGAAATAAAGCAGTAAGATGCATTATGGTGGGGTAAAATATTTATATATTATGTATATTTCCTCAGATTCTAACGACTCTGTTTTTGTATTTTATATTTTGTACATTATCATGCGAGCATAAAGGAAGCTGGTGAGACGCTAAAATCTTTATCTCAAACAGGCATTTCTATCTTTAAAAAAGTGATTTCACGTCAGCATTAAGTAAAATTTATCGCAGTTAGTTTCACTTTATATAGACAAAAATGACAATTATTTTCTAGAAAAGATAAAACTTTTCAAAGTTTTTACTTCATAACAATAATACATGAGAAACATCTATAAAATCGAAGAAATGTATAATATGGTTGTGTGTGTGGTTCACTTTGAAATCATTGTTTAATTTACAGGTATTATTCTGAAGTTTTCTGCTATGTGTATTTCTCTCAAGACATATATTCTGATACACAGGATTAAACAGGCGAGATTGCAAGACGGGCTTATCGTTTTCTGCATTGTGTTTGCAAACCACCGTCCCATGCTGCCTCCACGAAATAGAAAATATATTTAAACCTTTAACCCCTTAAAGAGAGTGGTTCATTTAGGACCACTTAATTTTAATCCCTAAATGCCCATTGGCACTTGAATGTTGGAATGAAAATTTTTCTTTTATTAAGTGCGTGAACGAAAGCCTTTGCTTATTTTGAAATAAATGTGTTTGCAAATTCTGGTGTCAATCACGCATTTTAGCATTTTATGAATAGAAATACCTTGCCCCTGAAAGGGTTAAGACCTGACCTAAATAAGACATGACCTAAGATCCTAAAGAAAAGAAATAAAGATTTTCTCTTTTTGTAGGATTTTAAACTAAGCCTGAATCCACACATTTGTGTGGATCCTTCCTTGGCATAGCGTGACATCGGATAATTTTTTTTATATGTTTTTGCTATCAATTATGATCCTATTAATTAGGGAAAAACACCAAAACTTTTAATTTGTTCCAAAAACCTTCAGGTCTTAAAGGGTTACGATAAATTCGAAATTCACTTAGGGAAGTTTGTTTATCTGGACGCAGAAGGACTGAAAGTTGCACAAATAATCTCGAGTACTTTGATTTTTCAGAGTAGCGACAAATTCAGAAGGTGCCCGCTCAGATTAGAAGTTTTTCTTCAAAATATGTAAATGAAATGAACCACGAATCTGCAAATTTAGGAACTTCCCCTAGATAAGTTTGCTTAGGCGGTGGACTTCGTTTACATTATGGCGTAACCATCCTCCTATGTCTACTAGGTCTGCACGGCATAAGTTTTTCAACCAATCAGCGTGTTCATTAGTTGTTTATGTTGCCGCTTATTGGTTGGATCTTATGAATTAACGCCTGGAATGTCAATACCTAGGTCGGTTTATACACTGTTAAAAATATCGTGAAAAATAACCTCTGTTTTTAAAGGCTATCTATTTTCTGACCAATGAGAACGCTACATAAACACCTATCGAGCGTTCTCATTGGTCAGAAAATAGATAGCCTTTAAAAACAGAGGTAATCTTTCACGATATTTTTAACAGTGTAATGTAAATGGACATTATAAGGGTTCATTTATATTACGGCGTTATTGTCCTAGGCATTTGCGTTCCAGGGTAAATCATAATAGCCAACTAATCAGCAAAGACTTAAACAACCAATTAATACATTGATTGTTTGGGGAAAACTTTGCAGCGCAAACTTCGTACACCTGGAGAGATGGTTACGCCATATTTTAACGCAGCATTAGACGAGTAAACAAATATTATCTCTTCGATAATAGTAAGCTCATTAAGTCTATTTTTGACCGAAATCAAATTTACCAATCCCACTTTACTGCCCTATGTGGATAATCTGATAAATTATGGTGCTCTAGAAAATACTGCTCTTTTATCTTTAGCATAATCAGTTGTTGTGTGTGTGGAAGGTTTAATTAAGTAATTAGAGGATCTATTTTCTGCAATTTTAACCAGACTGTGTATCTCTCCTAATTGGTATTTCAGTTAATAAATGACATTTATGCAGATATTTAAAGTCCTCATCAAAATCAATGAACATTATTTAATTAAACCGAGTTTTCTAAATTCGACGGACTTGAAATTGTTTGAGTAAAATAGCATATAGAAGGCGTATTTTATGGATTTCTTTCCATAAAATTTCAACAGTAGCCTTTATACAGAAATTAAATAAAGATAATTCTAATTTTTAAACCTTGTTTTATCTTCCAGTCAGTAGAGTTGACAGTTTTAATCATTTTGGAGATTAAAGTGTTCATCCATAGCTCACGTCTCTGTTATTTTTTTTAATACGCAAAAGTAAAGGCAAAAGTTGTTACCATTTACTTTATATAATACATTATATATACTTTATTACAGTTTTAAACTTAATCTTATTCCTTAATAATTTCTAAACAATGTTAAAAAAAAACTGCATTTAAAAAATCAAAAAATTGCTCTAGTTATAGACTTTTTAAAATAAAAGCTTCCATTTAACCATGTTGTTATTTTGAACTTTAAAATTGATTCTTTCCAAAATGAATTAATTCTTTGCACTCGAAGTTTTTTTTTTTCATTCGTATTACCAGCAACTCGAAGCGATTTTAGTTATATCTTATTACATTTTTAATTCTTTATGAATACAAATGTTATGATATATAAATAAATAAATAAATAAATAAATATATATATATATATATAATTATTACATTTTGTAATCGTCCAAAGTGTGATACCTCTGGAAGCAATTGCCAATATGTAATCTTAGCTTTTCTAGACAGGTATCACAAAATTATTTGCATTGTCTCCGTAGCGGAGCCCTCGAGTTTGAAGACAAATTTTAAAGGGCTCCGCTCCGGAGCCCTCGAGTGCAAAATGTTAATACTGAATTTGCGCGCTCTCGTACTCTGAAACCGTTTTGTTTTACATAAGATCAAAAATTTGTAACAATGTTTGAAATTTTAACGTACTGCATGCTAAAACCTACATATTTGGAAAAGTTTTTAGTAAAATTTAAAGATTAGTATAATATATTTTTAAAAGAACTTAAACGCGTTTGCATAATTTTCAAATTCTCTCTTTTTAACCAAATTTCAACTTTATTTTTGATTTTACTATGTAGACTGAAGAAAAATGCATACATTGTTACAATTTCTTGAATTTAAACCAAACGATTGCCGAGTAACAGTGCGCGCAAAGTCAGGATTCATCATTTAAAAAATAATCTATTTAAAGTTTTAAATGGTAATTCAATTCAACGGTAGAATTTTGTTTAAACGACCTGTAACTTGGGCATCATATGTTTTTTATGTTTTTTTTGCAAAGTAGCAGTTGCAGCTTTTGCACAGTTTTAATACATTTTTAAGGGAAAATAACAAATTATAATCATAAAATCGATTTTGACCAGATTTAAAGATAGTGTGCCCCTAAAAAAAAATTTTAAACATTTAATTCTCTTGAAAAAAAATAGTTTTTTCATATTTAGGAGCTAGGAATTTCTTTTATTTTCCTCCATATGAATAACATGTTAAAGGCGAATTAAACTGAATAAGTAAATTAGCTTCGTGAATTTAAAACGAATGTTATGTTCACATAGCAGAACAGTTTTCGAGGAAAGCTTTTCGAATATCTGAATAAAAAATTTTATACAGATACAAACAGTTCCATTGGTATCAATAAATTATCGCAATTTTTTCATTATCAAAAATATCAAATGCTTCGCGCAATTTGAAAAATTTTAATTTTCTGAAATCTCTTTTGTTGGTATTTTGTGACATAATAAATTATCCATTTCCTGTATCTATAAATACATTATCATTACTACAAATACGATTCCTGTTTGTGAATGTTTTCATTAACTAAAAGAAACTGTGGGTTGTACTTGATTGTGTATTACAATGAAACGCAAAATCCTCTTCGTAAAATTGGATTACATATTCTTGAATTAAGTTCCTAAAATCCAAAACTCAGCTTTAAACGAATTACCTTAAAACTCCGGGAAAATATAAAATCTGATTAAACGCAAGCGAAGAAAAATCTTTTGGTGTTTGAGCAGGTAAGTCGCTTATGAAAGTGAATTTGTAATTATGGCAAATAAATGCTTGTTTCTTTAGCGCTTGTAGATATTTTTATAATTTTTATCCCTTCTTGGCACTTTACTTTTCTGTACAAAATGAACGATTCTCTGAGAATTAATATTTCAGACAAGTTGAGTGTAATTTGATTGCTTATTAGAAAAAATACTTATTTGCAAAGTATTTCTATTTCGTATTAATAATTCTGCATAAATAAATATTTCTTTAGAATCAAATGTCGAATCGTTGTCGACGGTTAGTTATAGTGCCGCGTTACGTAAAACAACATTTACACTGTATAATGTTTAAGTAATCAGTAATATAGTATATAATCTTTAATTACGAATATATTCATGCATTAAGTAAAAATAGAAAGTTAAAATTCGAAAAACAAAATCGTTACAATTTCATACATTTCAAAATAATACATGATTAACTTATGAATTATGTTATTTAATCTTTCAACAACAAAATAAATTAGCATTCAATAAGTCGCAATAATTATTTCAAAAATTATGCAGAAATAGATACAGACTTCAGGCCAACCAGCGGGTTTTATGTAGTTGTGCGAAGTCGGTGTTTATGTGGATTATTTTGTGTTTTTTACAACAGCCTTTTTTTCTTCTTATGCACGAATTAGTTAAAACAGTTTGATTTTTTGTGCATTAGTTACACTATGCTATTCAAAAAAATTCATCAAAATATCATTTAAATTTCCGAATCTTTACCTCATCAAAAAATTTGCTAAGGAAGTGTTTAACCTGAATTATTTAGTTTCAGATATTCAGTTTAGCCCAAACTGTGACCTAGTGTATACACGCTTTTATTTAAACGATCAGACTTCTATTTGATTAGTAACAAAAAAAAATTTATGAACATGCATTTCACAATTAAAAACCTCTAATTTCTATCCCTTAAACATGTGACTTTCATGAACATGCAGTTACGAAAAACGTTCTACAGGGAAAATAAACTATGGCCATATTTATACAAAACTGTTTGCCTTCAATTTATGTGATACGTCCTGATCTGCCCGGGGTTGTCAGGGCTCGTGATAATAACCTTAAATAGACCTAAAATTTGTATGACTTATATCTTTAATCTGATTTATTAAGAAATTATCCTTTTAAATGGAAATCTTTTAAAACGAAACTTTTATCGGGTGCCCCACAATATTTATATTTTTAAAGTAAATCGCACGCTCTTCAAACGGGTGTTATATGCTTTTCTGTATTTTGATAAAAAATAGCAGATTCAGATTTTTTTCTTCTTTTTCTCATTGGGACATTTAATATTATGAAAATTAGTTCTTATTCTTGAAAGATTTTGAAATTTTTATGAATCATAAACATACTGGTCTCGAAGGCTGTAAAGAATCATGAAAAAATATTACTATTTATCGGTAAACGCGCTTGTAAGAAGACGTTTCGTCCCATCGCGTCATTTATCAGTTTAAATAAATAGTTCTTTTTGTTCCAATCTCTTTGAAAATTTTATCATTTGTAAATATACTGCTTTTGCAGCCAGTGTAAAAAATTCGTAAAAAATATTGAAATATTTCTTAAAGGGCTGTATTTTCTTCTCCCAATTTGCGTCGGATCTTTTAACATTCAAAACAAAATAGTTGTTGCCATCTTCCGAACGCTTTGAAGTTTTTATGAGCTATACATATAATATTTCGGAAGCCTGCGTATAATATAAAAAAATGAGTATCTCCGGGAGGCACGAAGTGACTTTTAAACGGAACTAGTTTTGAAAGTGTTATAAGTCGTACTCTTTAAAGCGAAGTAAACCGGTGAAGGGAAGAAAGTATCCGAATTAAGTACATATTTTTCGTTTTTCCGTATCTTCAAAACTAAGCCCAACGCGAGATTTTGAGAAAAAGGGGAAACATCGGCCTTTTTTCAAAGAAAATTTTTGAAAGTAATAAAATTCGTATTTTTTATACAGTTTGTCCGATTTGAAAGTAAAAAGTACAAAATTTAAGAATATGTTTTAGTTTGTCTGTATTTCAAATGGTTCGGCCGATGCGCGTTTACAAGGAATGGACTGAAAAAAGAGCCGCTCGCCCTTTTATTTCTTCTCTGCTATCAGAAAAAATCTGAACTCCGTTCATGGATGAACTTTTGTCTTAATTTTAATTATTATGGCTGCTATTTTGGAAAAAAATTGAGCATAGGGTGTATCAGGCTCTATCATCAGGACTACCATCATCTAATTTTTCAGACTTCTGTATGAGGTAGAGTTTGCTAGCCATTTCTGACAGACAGACACACACACATATACACAAACTTCTTTCTTTTATTATTGTAGATTGTGATCGTACTGAACTATCGAATAAATTAACTAATAATTTCCTAAAATTTTACAGCTGTTTTTATAAATTAACATTTTGAAAAATATGAAAAATCATCAAATTGAAAATGTTTTATTGTTACGGCTATAGAAATTTTTATTTTATGACTTATATTGTAGTCATTACATTCTTAATAACTCAAATTATATATGTATAGAGAAAAAAATTATAAAATACCATTATTTTTGTCGTAAAATCATGTTTGGTAAATCTCAAATATTGCAATATTTTCCCTTAAAATTACAACAACCAAAAAGAGACTGCACGAAAATAATTTATTAACATTTAAAATTGTCTATTCATTTATTAATTTAAAACAGGCAGCATTGTACACATTTTTACTTTATTTTAAAGATATGGGTGCCAAGCGTAGTGAGATAATTTAACATAGAATAAACAACAAATAACTTTACGTTATGCTGATTTTACAACTGATGCTATACAGTTGCTTTGACGGAATGATAAGCTAAAAGTCATTAATCAACATCCTGTTGAATAAATAGGTTGCTTTCCTATTTAAAAACTATTTAAACGCGAGAAGAAATCTTACATGACGTAAATATGTGGCGGAATTTTAAACGTTAGTTAGCAAAATTATCATTATTTATATAGTTTAGTGTAAGGGAAATTAGAAAAAAGTTTAAATAATTTTGTTCAGATAATTTTGTGTGGAAACTTTTGCATTTATTTATTTTAGAATACATAGCTTTGTTTTAAATTTTTGGTGGATAAAATTACCTTTTTGTGTAAATATCGGTCTTTTTAAGCATAGTAGTGTAGCAAAACTGGGTTTTATGCAGGAATTTTTAAAAAAGAGGCTTTTAGTTTTTCAACTTTTGTTCTTGGTAAGGAATAACATATTTTAAAAAATATAGATAAATCAGGCCATTCAAATATTTTAAAAAAAATGAAAAAGTACAAAAATTTCAGAGTCAAAGACATAAATTTGTGATTTTGGAACTGAAGAAGGTATATCCCGGAAAAATGCATAATAACCTCGTAAAAAAAATTTTTCACATGTCAAGGTTTCGTACTAATTAAATTTTAATAAATTAATAGCATGACTAAATAAATTTACGGCTATTAAGTTATTTAAATAAAGGAATAATTATTACAGGCTGTATTGCACCTCGGTATATACCCTATAAAAAGGTAAATGTTTATTGATGTATCAAGAAAGTTTATGAAAATATAATATAAACTCTTATGCGTCAACCACGATTCCGAAAAGCATTTCGTTATCTTCAGAAATTTCAGAAAAGAATAGATTTCCGAAGTTAACCGGATCATTTCTCAAGCAAATTTGCTTTTGTTGACCGTAATTTTCAGAAACGTTTCCAAGTAGTTTTAACAGTGTATTAATCAACTTTATGAACCCGGTATCAACTCGAAATATCGGTTATTCGGTTGCTATAAATTCTAAAGTAAACATTTCCAGCTGTGTAACAGAATTTATTTTTGCATGAGTAACAAAAATATTGCTCTTTTTACGCTGTTAATTTAGCATGTTTGTCTGTTGCGCATGTTTCTTGAAAGAGACACAGGTTTGCTTTTCCAGGGAGAGTTTTTAACACTTTCCAACAAAGCTGAAAAGTGTTTATGCATTCGGTTTGTCTATCCGTCTGTCCGTCAGTCCGTCTGTCCACGCTCTAACTCCCGTAAATACAATCGGATTTTCATGCAATTGATAAAGGTTATTTAGGGTCACCAAAGCATGTTTGGTATTATATATGAAGTATGTAGGACTAATAGTTCAATTACAGGGGAACTCAAAATTATTCCATTACATTATGGTATATGGGGAAAAGTCGTTTGCAGAGAATTAAAATGACATTACGCTATTTAAAATGTATTGAGAATGATATAAATCACTGAATTTCACTAGAATCTCCTAAGAACAGGGCATTCATGGCCTTTTTTTATTCATTTACAGGGACACACAAAAGAAATCGGTTACAGTACTGTCTTTAAGTAATAATTGCTGGAGAGTACGGTTTAAAATTAGGTATGAGCTTTTAAATTTAATTAATTTTGTGTATGTTACTCGTCATATATAAATTCTATACCTCATATACAGGGCTGCACAAAAGTATTCACGTACCATTCTCCTTATTAGAGGAAATTGCTGAAGGGAAATTTTCAACTGAAGTATATGTTATATAACTTAAGTGAACTAAATTTTAACATGCATGCAGTTAATAGCTACAAATCTATATATCCTATACAGGGCTGCTACAAAATTAGTTTAATTTTCCGACCTTAGATGGGAACAGCTCATATTGAGTTTTGAAATGTGTTATGCGTTTCCATATGGTGGAATTAGACGTAATATTTAAATTTTTTTAATGGTGCAGTTTTGTTACATTATGCTGAATATGTTGGAATGTGTTTCATAATCTATGCTTGACGCATGATTTTTTCTTTCTTTTTTTAGTTATAGAATAGCCACAATTATTATTTATTTCACCAAATTGATATACATTTAAAGAGGTGGCTGTTTACTAAGACAAACTGTAAATTAACTGCATGCAGTTAAAAAAATTAAATATCTTAATTAATCGGAATGTATTGAACTATTAAAACTGTTAATTAGTTTCAAATACATAAAGATTGTTACTCGTGATGTTTATTTGCATGTTTGCGTCTGTGGCCATTTGAACATCTTAATTTAAACAGCTAAAAAAGAGGAAAATGTTCACAAATAACAATTTATTAGTAATAAAAAATTTCCGACTGCAAAAAAGGACACATGTATTAGCATAAATTGTTTTAAATTAAACAGAAACAAAACATAATAAAAGCACAAATTTTCGATTTTTATAATATGATCAAATTATTCAATTACTTAAAGCCTTGTGATTTCCTAAGTTATTATTGCTGTTTTTTTTTTCTATAACTTGTTGTTTAATTTTATTCTTAATTTGTTTATCATTTAGTTATTAACATTTTATTATGATTGGCGGTGAATAATTGTTGAATTTTCTTAACTTTAATAATTTTTTTACAGAACATCTTACAGGATGTTCATAAATTATTATAAGAGTTTCCTTGCCCCAAAACATGTCATTTAAGAACATATCATAGAAAAATATTATTATATTTCGTAAAGTACAACTAAAAAATATTTTTTAATAACACAAAGTTAAGTATTCTCCACGAATTTAATTGGCGACGCTATAGGCATCGGATTGTGGAAGACTGAGACGCGAAACTTTAAAATGGCAAGTACAAAAGAAACCAACGTGCGTATGTGATTCTTTGAAACAAAATCCGTCACCACTACACAAAGTCATTATTATATTAGTAACTTTTTGATAAATTTGATAAAATTTTAATGTTAATTTTTTATATTATGATAATCGTTGTTTGAGTAACACGTTGAGTGCCACGTGAGTCACCGGTGACTAACGCTGAACTTTCCGTTTAGGCCGTGTCAGTCACCGGTGACTAACGGTGTAAAATACGATATAAAATTTAAAAAGTTGCATTCTAAGTAAATTTTAAGTAATT
Organism: Maratus speciosus; assembly: GCA_963932465.1. Taxonomy (NCBI): domain Eukaryota; kingdom Metazoa; phylum Arthropoda; class Arachnida; order Araneae; family Salticidae; genus Maratus; species Maratus speciosus. The sequence goes on along the minus strand of OZ010796.1, from coordinate 234,402,634 downwards.
CTAGGGTTGTATTATGAATTTACTAAATATTTATACCCAAAAAATATTAATGGGTTTTATTAAAACACAGTAAACATAGAAACGATTGTCTTTCGCAGGTATTCGAAAATGTGCCAACTTGCTTCGTTAATTTTTTGGCCATTCCTGTACCAAAATGTGCCACATTTTCTTCGCATTTGTGCCGCATTCTTCGTAGCACAGTTTGCAATACCGTCGTACTTTAGAGATTTTTACAGGTTTTTTTTTTTTAATAGATTGTGTTACTGGGGTCTTACTTTGCGGTCCAAACGGAAAGACAGACAAAATAGATTTGGCACGCAACGTGTTAATAACGTTATGAGTTTTAACCTTTCGGATATGTAACTTTGTTTGTGCTATTAATTTTTTTTTTTTTTGAGTTGTACTTTCTGAATATGTAATAATATTTTCCCTCGTTTTCTTAAATCAGTTATGAGGTAAGAAAACCCCAACAACTATATATGGGCAGACCGAAACTTGAGAATTTTGAAGATATCCGGTTATTTCAGGAAATAAATAGGCTATATAACTATTGCGTATGACACTCTAGGGATAAAAGAAAACTACTTTTAATACATTCATTAAAATCAATCCGCCCGTTTCAAATTTATTGGGGTATAAATAACCTTACAATGTTCATGACCAAAAACTTTACCTTCCTTTTCTGCGGGCTGTCGGTTAACAATAAATTAAAATTTGCGATATTTTATGTTTAAGTGACTGACTCTAAGGTATGACTTTTTCGAAGTATGACAGAAAATTTTTCATTCCCAATACATACAGGGTTTCCACTGATCTCTCTTTTAAACACGAGTATTTTCGCACAATAATCGTCATAATAGATTTTTAATGCAACTGTAGCAGAAATATATGCACGAAAATTGTTCTTTGTAAAAAAAATGTATTCAAACAATGGATCAGCGATATCCCTGTATTTAGGTAAAATGATGTAAAATTTGTAAGTATAAGATAATATGTCAAAAATCAGATTTTATGTCTAATAAGTCAATAAAAATAAAATCACAACAAAAACTTTTAAAAGAATTAATATTAAAGTAAAATTTTAATTCTTAAATTTTTCTCATGGAATTCATTAATTATAACAATGTATTAATTTTTAACTTGTTCTTTTCGTTCTCTATAATTATCCAATGTTGTTCTTTTAACTATGATCCTTAATACATCATTCTATAAAAAATAAAACAGATTTTGAATAAAACGACTAGAATATGAGAAAATCATATTGCATTGCGGAAATATTAGAATTAGAAGCATATTAGAATCCTTTTTTAGTTATTACACGTTGAATGATAACATTTACTTTTTTATAAAACTTTATTTATTATCATTTTTTTTTTGCGATATAAGTTTTTGAAGCTTACCGTTTTGATGATAGAAAATTTTAAAATAATCTACTTGAAACATTTAAATTTTAGAAAAAAATTACTAATATTGCCTTATTACTTTTCTATTTTTATCGGCTATAACTTCCAGAAAAGAAAATGACGTCATATTTAAAAAACAAATTTTATTTGCATTTATACAACTCAACTATTTTTAAACTTTTGTGTTAAATAATGCCTTCGTCTCAAATTTTCAATTTTTTCGATAGGGGGGGGGGGAGGGCGAATAAAATATTACTTCCGCGAGAATAGAATATTTTATTAAAACTGTGTCAATATGACGTGATGCACACTGACCTTTATTTCTAAGTATTGCAGCAACAACACTAACCTTTAGTTGCTATGGGGCATTACGAGGCTATTTGTTTTGCGAATAGTGTCATATCATGATTTAATTCAGTGATTTAATTCAATGATTTAATTCAATGAATATTTCTTTAAGTGAATGACTCTAAAATATGACTTTTTTGAAGTATGACAGAAAATTTTTCATTGTCAATACATACAGGTTATCCACTGGACTCTCTTTTGAATACCAGCATTTCCAGACAATAATCGTCATAATAGATTTCTAATGCAAATATAGCAGAAATATGCCACAGAAATTGTTGTTTGTAAAAAAATGTATTCAAACAACGGATCAGCGATATCCCTACATATATAATACACAAAATATGTGTAAAATTTTAGACATAAAAACCCCAACTAAACTTGGTTTCACTCTGCTTTAAAAATGGGTTTTAGTTAAATAATTTTAAATTTGTAAGTATAAGTTAATATGTCTGAAATCAGATTTTATGTCTAATGAGTCAATAAAAATAAACTTACAACAAAAACTTTTAAAAGAATTAATATTAAAGTAAAATTTAAATTTTTAAAAAGTTTCTCGTGGAATTCAATAATTGTAACAATGTATTAATTTTTAACTTGTTCCTTTCGTTCTCCATAATTATCCAATGTTGTTCTTTTAACTATGATCCTTAATACATCATTCTTTAAAAAAATAAAACAAATTTTCAATAACATAACTAGAATATGAGAAAATCATATTGCATTGTGGAAATATAGGAATTAGAAGGATATTAGAATCCTAGTTATTACATGTTGAATGTTAACATTATTTTTTTATAAAACTTTATTAGCCCCCGGTATGCTATTTCTTTCTCCCACCTATTAATATGTCGTCTCCAAAAAATAACGTTGCGTTGTATAAGCCAGCCGTGAAACAAAGCAGATGTATCATTGTACGAAATAATCTCTACTGCAATTCTTTAAACTTCTAAGCATCGCACATTTTTAATTTGTATATCGTCGTATTGACAAAAAAAAGTACTTTTAAATGCAATTTGTTTCAAAACTGCATCTCCATTTGTTTTTGAGATATTCATTTTTTTTTGTACTTTTTAGCACCATTTGTTTAATTTTGGCAACTCAAGTAGTCCATTTTTGTAGAAAGTAAAGGGAAATAGTTGGAAAATAGTAATTATATGTTTTTGTTGCCATTATCTCATAAAAATTAAAAACCAAATGTAATTAAAACACGTGCTATTTTGAAAAAAAAAATATAAATGGATGATTTCTGATAAAACATGGAGCTATTATAAACTAAATTTCATTTTAAGTATCTATATTAATATTACAAACAAATGAAAGCATGTGAAGCATGAGATAGCCGAATTTTTTTGTTCAGTTTCTTGAATGACGAAATCTCGTTTTTTTTTTTTTTTTTTTTTTTTTTTTGATTTGTGTATTATTCAGCGGTAGTCACGTCCTATGCATATTTTACCGTAGATGTTGTTTAAGACTGGATCGCAAATGAGGAATTCTTCAGCGGATGCGGTTGAAGTCATTTTATATAAAATAAAAGCGCGTGCTTTAAGTCTTAAAACGGAACTATCTATATTTATATACATATATTTTTTTTTTCATCGGGGGCGACACTAAATTCTGTGAAAGCAGAATTCCTTTTTTCTAGTTTATTATCATTTTTTGAGATATAATTTTTTGAAGCTTGCCGTTTTGAAGATATCTAGTTGAAAATTATTGTTTTAAAATAATCTAATTGAAACATTTAAATTTTAGAAAAAAATTACTAATATTACTTTAATACTTTTCCATTTTTATCGGCTATAATCGGATATATTACTTGTTTTCACAATAAAAATGACTACGATATCCCAAATTATAAAATATAATTATAAAATTTTACTAAAATGCGATGACACTAGTATATAACTTCAAAATTACCTTAAATAAATGAATGCTACAAATAATTTAGATATTTCGAAAAATATGACATGATGTGAATTCCTTATTTCTTTTTAATTCCTAACAAACACGATAAACTACTGTCATAAAATATTAATATTTGCTGTACAGAATTTAAAAACTTAAAATTTTCAAGAACTTTAAAACAAGAATATTTTAAAATATATTTCACAAATCTAGTACCATTTTCATTTATGAAATTAATACTTTTGTAGAGTAATGTGTGTGTAACTTCAAAAATTTTGAAAAAAAAAAAACTTTCCTCTATGTATCTTTAAAAATATTTACAATTACAGTGATATATTTTCAATCTCTTTACATGCAAAGATAAAGACAGGTGAGTATCACCTTATAATAACATAGTCATAGTAAACTAATAATTTTCATAGATGAAACTATATTAATTATGATGTTTTAATGTTTTTTTCATTGTTATCACCGGAAACATATCACACTTCCGAAATTAGTGTATCATTTAACAAAATCATATTAAAATGATTAAGGGTTTTTTTTTTTTTTTTTTTTTTTTTTTTTTACGTAGAAATGATGCAATTTTCAGAATCGGCCTATTCTGTGCATGTCAAAGATGGATAAATAAACAGTAGGTGGTCCGGTCTATTTACATGCAGAAATAAAAGCCAGTGAGTATGATGTCATATTGACACAATCTTAGTAAAATAGTATTTCATTTTCGTGGACGACACATTTTTTTCTCACATAGAAACAAATTTACCACTTCTAGACTAAAACATTATTTAATGAAATCGTTTTAAAAAAGTTCAGTTTTTTAAATGCGAATGAAATTTGTCTTTTAAATATGTTGTCATTTTCCCTTGTGTTAGTGTGCTTATGATTGATGCAGTGCGGTCAAATTAAGTTTTATGTTCTAGAGAGTAAATAAATTTCTTATAATTAAATAAATTTAACTTCAGATAGTATCTTAACCTTACCACACTTCACTAATCTGAAGCATACTTCCAGAAAAGAAAATGACGTCATATTTAAAAAACAAATTTTATTTGCATTTATACAACTCAACTATTTTTAAACTTTTGTGTTAAATAATGCCTTCGTCTCAAAGTGTCAATTTTTTCGATGGGGGGGGGGCGAATAAAATATTACTTCCGCGAGAATAGAATATTTTATTAAAACTTTGTCAATATGGCGTGATACACACTGACCTTTATTTATAAGTTTTGCAGCAACAACACTAAACTTTAGTTTCTATGTGGCATTACGAGGAGAATATTATATTTGTTTTGCGAATAGTGCCATATCATGATTTAATTCAGTTTTCCTGGTCATTTTTTTTCAAATATTACATAAAAGTAAAATTAATTAATCAAAATATCTAAAATTGAACATTTGAATTGAAAGCACTTACCTATATATGAAGCAGTAAAGAATGATGAGTATAACTAATGTAACGTAGAAATATACTATGATGAGGGAAGTGTTGAAAACTGGATCTTTCAGAAACTGTACTTCACATTCTCCAGGACCCAAGTCTCTGTAGCCAATGAAATGCTCCCATCCCATGATGCTTATAAAAAACACCAAAAATGGTATAATCCAAGTTCCAGCAACCATCCATATTACTTTGTTCTCTGTCCGCCAATTTCTGTATAAAGCTGCATATTTCACTGAGCAGAATCTATCTATGGTGATCAAAAGCACAGTATATATTGATACTAAGCACACTGTATGATCAGTGGCTAACCACAAATCACAAGGAATTGGACCGAGGTCCCATCTGCCCATGAGAACATAGACAGCATAAAAAGGCATTGATACAATTCCAATACATAAATCGGAAACAGCAAGAGAACCGATAAAGTAATTGCTTGGTTGGCGTATACTTCTTTCAACGGCAAATGCTGTTAGAACTAATATATTTCCAGCTATGGTTAGAATTATGCATAGTCCAATCATAATTCCAATAAAGATGCTAAAGCCCAAGGAGAATGGCATAGCCCATTCATCTGCATCACCAATTCCATCTGTTTGAAAGTTGCATTGAGTAGAATCAAATGACGTATTAGTTAAATTATAACATAAAACTTTTCGAAATTCTTTCGTTTCATTATAACTATCTATAGTCTCATTCAATTGGGGAGATTTGAAAAAATGAAACCGAGCCATTGTAGCAGCAATTTTTGTATCAGTCGGTGCGCAGATGACTAAAGAAAGAAGAGGTTTGCTCCATTGCACAACCAAGTGCACTTTTTTCTCAAATGTAGAAGATAGTTCATAGTGAAAAAGCGTCTCCAGTTAACAACAGACTGCCTAAAAAATAAAAAAACATAGATTGAAATTTTATTTACAATTATATACAACAAACATATTAAATCTCCTAGTAACAGGTTATAATTTTTGATAAACGAATTTATTTTTACATGATTTGAATAAGAAAGGATCTGGGTCCATAAGACGCGTTTTTGGCCCATAGAATAGGCTAAAATTCGATTATGTTATACTGACTTAATTATTTCACTATTAAATATTAGAAGGTATGTATTGTATGATTTTAACAATAGTTTTTGTATTTTGTTCGGATTTATATGATTTACACAAGCTCAAAGCTCATATAATTCGTAATTTTGATCAAAAATACGCAATTTCTGCTATTTGTACCTCAATTTTTACCTCAATTTTTAATATTTTACTATGAGCGCAGCTTTGCAACACTTTTATTTTAACATATTTTGAAGTTTTTTATAATGTATGTCAAGAAGAATGCGTTCCACGATTGCGCTCATATAAATAATTGAAGTAAAAATAGCAGAAATTGCGTATTTTTGATCAAAACTACGAATTTGATCAAAATTTTGAGCTTGTGTAAGTCATATAAATCCGAACAAAATTTAAAAACTATTGTTAACATCGTACAATAGATACCTTCTAATATTAAAAAGTGAAATAATTAAGTCAGTATAACATAATCGAATTTTAGTCTAATTCATGGGCCAAAAACGTGACTTATGGACCCTGATCCTTTAATTTGATAAACTCTTAACTACTGCAGGGCTGCCACAGGCGACTATTTTTTAATTCTACCTGGCACCACTTTCACTAAACGAAAATCTTTAACACACACTTTGACAACATTTGCAAAAGAAATATACTTCAAAATTTATATTAGAAAAATACCGGTGCGAACAGACTATAAAAATAGCCGCCTGTGGCAGCCCATGGAACTATTAATAAATAGGAACTGACATATCCTTAAAATAGTGAAGCTTCAACAGTAACCGCTATCGCAGACGTTGTTTACCGCCGATGGAAATTTCCACCAGTAGATTTATATAGAAATCTTCAACTTATTTAAACGCCTTATTATTACAAAATTTCAGGCATAAATAATGGTAGAAACAAATTTTCATTTTTACTGGTAGGTGTTTACTTTCGTGGTAGTTAGGTCTTGCGTTTCCGCCATATTGTGACAACCAAGGACACAAAATGACAGTTTTACAAGGTATACTGACACCAGTAAAAACAAATAGAAATTTGTACGACATTTTTGAGAAAATTTTCCATGAAAAAGACGCTTAAATAAGACGAAATTTTCTATTCAATTTTACTGGTGGGATGTTTGTCCTGTCAGTAATCAGAAACTGAAGATCGGATTTTAAAAAAGCAGCCGCCCTCTTTTGACAACCTCCTCAGTTACTTCACTCGCAACTGGTAGACAGTATACTATATGCCACCTCCTCTTTATTCATAACTCCATTTGGCAGCCCTGGTATTCTGACAAAAATTGTCGCATAACTACTGTGAGTTGTCTAGTAGACCGCTTAATCTAAAGAAGAATAAAATACAACATTAACTCTCAAAATACTCTTTCTGTACTAAACTTTATGTATAGAAATATTATAATTAACTTTCAGCTATTCAAAAGTATCTAGTGGTAGTAATATGGCTCCAAACGAAACAAAATTTAATCAGTATCTATAGTTAAACTAAAAACTACAAGTTAATTGCAACCTACAATTTTTTTGATGGATTTAGATTTATTAAGTCCTGCTTTATGGAAATTCAAAAATTTCACATTTTTCTTCCAAGTAGTTTTCAAATTATGCTTAAAAAACGGCAAAATGATGGTTTAAGGGGCCGTCTATGATGGAAGTGAGTAGACATTTTGAAATTTATTCTGCCGTACTGAAATCTAACACGCTTCATTGACTCCTTGAGTGACGCTTAAGGTGCCTTGATCAAGGAAGGTTCTCTCTCGGTTAACAATCCAGTACGGAACTTCAATTTGGGTACAGCCCTTAAAATACGCTCGTTTTAAAAATATCTAATTTCTCGGAAACTTGTGATACGAATTGCATAAAAATTCGTTTTTAGGCTAATTGAAGGGTGTAGAGTTCATTTATGCTGTCAGAATTGGGTACTGCTATTGACAAAAACAAAGTTATGGTTCGTTTTAATATGTAGATGGCTTCCTAAGCAAATTTTATATACATCATTTAAAAATAGACTTTATTTCCAATCGTTCGGTACCAGTAACTTTCTTCTACGGTAATTTGTTGAGGAGTTAGTAGGGGTGATTACTTTTTTTCCACGACTGTACCTTCTTCCTACGAGGGGTCTTCTTGATTTTAGAAAGTTCAAATTAATATTTTTTTTTCGTTCGAAACCTGAAAATTTTCAAAATTAAAAAAATTGGGTAAAAAATGTCAGGACGTTAAAATTCTTTTAACGAAGTGCAGTTTTCGAGTTTAAAGTGAACACAAAATATTGTAAATCATTTAATAAAAAAGTAATAAGCCATAACCTTTAAATAAAACTTTAAAACTTTTTTTTCTATCTAAACGTTTATTTTTAAATTATGTCTTTATTCTCGAAAACCAACGTATTATTCTGCTAAACTTTCGTTTACGAATAGAGTACCTCGCTTTTAAATAAAATAAAAGATTCTATTTTAGTTTTATGTTATGCAATATACTCCACTTACAATCGAATATCTGAAAATTTTCAGCTTCGATGAATATTGTGATTGCAATAGGTAAATGAAAAACCCAATGTCGATCACTGTTAATATATTTTTATACATAATGAACTAAGATTCTTCTCTTACTGTCAATATAAATTAAGATAACAATATTTCGAATATTATATATTTAGTTTAAGCAATTTTAACAAAATATTGCAATCGAATTAAAAACAAAAACAATAAATGAAACTTTCCTTCTTAAAAGATTTTATTCATTTAATTCAAGAAATTGGATAATAGAAAAAAGTTAGTTTGACGTTTTAAACGGCAAAAATATATAACTAGTAACATAAATGTTACGGTAAGTCGAACAAACGCTGAGTCATGATTCAAAATATTGCGTTTTTAGCTTGGCTGAATAGATGATATTGGATTTTTATTTTAGGTTTTTTACCATTTCTATAAAAAGGGGAATTTTTCGTTTCAAGTCAGGAGTTTCTATATTAAATCATGGACAAGAACTTAGCTTTTATTTCACTGCTAAAATTTTTGATAGAAACGCACTTAACGTTTCCATTATAAATGCCCAGACATAACTCAAATTTTACATTTTAGGTTTTTGAAGCGTGAATATGTTATATATTTTATTATTTTTTAAGGTGAAAATTGCAAAACCCAATTCATTTTCATATATTTTCTAATAGTTTAATCTTGAAAACTAACTTAATATTTGCAATAATAATATTTATAAGTGATAAAAATACATTTACAAGGCAAATAAATACTTTTATTTATTCAGATTGATATTGTCCATTGCTCTGACGGCGACATTCTCAAGATTTATACTGATACAAATATTTTCGCAAAAACATTTTATTGAAAAATTGGTAAACACAAATAACGCGATCTCGCGTATAATAAAATTAACTGCAATATTAAAAATGGATATTTTTGAACGTGAATTATTACCCGACTGCCAAGAAGGGTTATGTGTTTCACGCGTATCTGGATATGTGGATTTCTTTATAACCTCGAAAAATCCCATCGGCTGGAAGGATTTTAATGAGTGAGGTCTCTATGGATTCATCTTAACTTTCCGATGGTTATAGGATAGGCTTTGTTTTTATAAATTTCAAAAGGCGGCCGTAAAATATAAAATGGCGGTAGAGGCGGAAAATTTTTTTACGCACCATATTGAGTGGCATATCATTGGATAGGTCTTTCAAAATGAAGACAATGTTTCATTGAATATTTTAGAGTCAGAAGTTCCGTTTAAATATTACACAACCTGGAAGTTGTGTAGATAAGATCTCTAGCTTTACTGCAACTATAATCATCATAAACATCTATAGGCCTCATCAAACAATGTTTATACATAGGAACTAACAATTAAATACAACTTAAAAGTCATCAATACAAGTAACTAAAATAAATAGGTAAGTAATATAAAAAATATTTTCACATTGATGAGACATAATTCATTAGTTCGCTTTTTACGCAGTCGGGTTTTTTGATTTTTTTTTTTTAATTTAATTATTTTTATACTATTGTTTCATTATTCTGCAGAGCATGTCTTTCCAAATTTTATGATGCCCAATGGAGGCTGAATCGCTGAGTAAAAAAGATCTCTGTTTTGTTTCGGATAATGGATGGCAAATAGAATCTTGACGGATAAATTATTATACTACATTTAAAATTAATCTGTAAATGTTCTTTTTTATGTAGTCTGGACAAAGCTGTAGATTTCTTGTTGTATTTGATATCTGCTATATGTTCTTTGATCCTAGTTTTAAGCTTCCTTTTTGTCATTCATATATAAAATTGCACTGTTTCATCTTCTTTGGTGAAAGGTATTTCATATACCCCTGATAATTGATTTGGTTCTATTGGATCTTTTTTTCTTACGTACTATGGTTGTATTTTTTAAACCATTTGAAAAATGGTTATTGTCCTCTGTCAGGGTAGGAAATCAAAAACATATCTGAAGCGTTTTATTGGTTTAATCCGCTTTTTATTCGTTTTCTGATTGGTCTATACAGTAATCTGTATTTTCCCCTTACTTTCAACAGAGATGGATACTTCTGTTGCCACTATGACAAAAAAGTAATAAAAACTACAAAAAAAAAAAATTATAACTCAGAAACAAATCGAGGTACAGCTTTCAAACAAATTGCATTTAAAAGTACATTTTTTTTCTCTATACGACGGTGTAAAAAGTAATATTGTGGGATGTTTAGAAGTTTAAGATTTCTTGGAAATCTGGAGATGGAAAAGCCTTTTCCCGAACAGCCAATGAAATGCTTGGACAATACATAAGTTTCAGGTGGATAATACGTAAGTTTCAGGAAATCTGACGAGTTGCAGTCGATTTTTGTCGCTTGCAATTTTTACGTGTAATAACACTATTAATGTTTAATTCATGGCGTACGTAATGTATGATCAACTCCGTGCGATATTTTATGTCTTACATTTTAGTCTTTGAAAAACCATTTTCCAAATGGTCGTTGTAATTTGTTAAATTGCTTTTTTTTTTTAATTTTGCGGAAAGTTTTGTAAAAACTATTTTATTAGAATGCCTGAATGCAGAAGCCTTATACGAAAACGGTGCTTGAGATATATGAGGTATAGTGGATTGTATCTCATTATGAGGTATAGTGGATTGATTAGCTATGGGTTTTCTGTAAAGAGTACGTTCTATTCCTTGGTGCGTTTTGATTAACAATACACCGAAATAAGGTAGTATAAAATTCTGTTCCATTTCTAATGTAAATTTAATTTTAGACTCAAGGCTATTAATCTGCGTTAAAAATATTTTGATTAAGGTATCTGTATGTTGCCATATGATGAAAATATTATATATGTTTCTGATCCATGTATAATCCAATTTATTGTATATACAGTGACCTCTCACTTATACGACTCTCAGTTATACGACTCTCTCAGTTATACGCCGAATTCTCTCGGTCCCGTCCACGCTTTATGGGAAATAATGCTAAACTTCTCTCAGTTATACGACTGCTTCTCTCACTTATACGACGCTTTAAACGGTTCAGGCGATTTTACATTTCTCACTCTAGAATTAATTTTTATAATCTTTAAAGTACAAATCTTTCACGTTTTCTTACATTTATCCTTTCATTATTGTTAAAGTGTTTATGAATAATGAATAACATTTCTTATCTACCTTCGTTTGTTATTAACGATGAAATCTATGGCGGGAGGGTGATTGTATGGAATTCTCTTGTGTCTGCCATTTAACAAAAGCCAAATGACTACCTGCACATCACGTCTCTGTATGGCACTGGTGGAGAAATCAAGGTTTTTGCAAAATGCATTTTCCTGGAAAATTTTAACAGCTTTAAGGAATGCGTCGTCTTTTAGGAATGAGGTTGTTTTAAGAAAAACAGACTTTTATTTTAAACTTAACAAATCGAAAATGGCAGTTCTTGAACATCACTAGAAAAAATACTAAAGCGAGAACATATTGGAAGCACATCCCAAGCTATTATCATGCCAAAAGACCTATGCGCGTACAACCCGCACAGCGAAGGGGAAAAAACGCGTACGTCGCAAATCGCTAGAAGCTTCCGTACTAGACGCGTGAAAGGTTATTCATTTCGCTGTAATTTTTTCAGTTTGCTGCATGTCGATACCTAAACTGAAAATGTCCAAACGTAAAGCATTAAGCATACAATTCAAAGTTGAAACCATTAAGGAATATGATAAAAAAAAAAAATACTACAATCAAAGAAGGCATTAGCTGCTCTCTTCAATCTGCCAGAATCGACACTAAAAGAAATTCTGAAAAATAAAAATGTCATTATAAATGCATCTAAAAATGTCGATTCAAAGAGATCCAGGATACAATGTGGCAGATTTAAAAAATTGACATCAGCATTAATCGCGTAGTTTAACCAAATTTACCGATAGATGGTGTGATTTTAAAAGAAAAGGCTCGCACTCTTACTGAGAAGTATGGAATCGAGAATTTTTCAGCGTCTTGCGGTGATTCGAGAAGCTAAAAAAAGACATCGACTTTCGCATCGCCGCATCACAGGAGAAAGCGCATGTGTTAATGGAAATGATGGTAGACAATGGTTGCAAAATCTACTTATGTTAATTAAGGATTAAGGGATCTAAAGACATTTTTAACTGTGATGAAACGGACTGTTTTTCAAGCTGATGCCAGATAAGACATTATCATACAAAGAAGAACCATGTCAAGGTGGTCCTAGGGGGCAGAAAAAGTAAAGAAATATTAACTATCCTTTTTTGCACAAATAGTGATGGTTCACAAAAAATAGAACCTTTAGTAATAGGAAAATCATGAAAATCTCGATACTTTAAGAATAAAAAATAATTGCCATGTGGCTACAGAAATTTAAAAAAAGCATGGATGACATCAGAGATTTCCATTGATTTTTTAAAAGAGATGGATGATAAATTTCAATAACAGCAAAGAAAGGTTTTACTTCTAATGGATCAATGTCCATCACATCCCGATGTAAAAGATCTGCTGTCTCTGCAGCAAATTAAATTATAAAATTTGTTTTAGGAAAATCAAGAAAATCTCGATACTTTAAGAATAAAAAATAATTGCCATGTGGCTACAGAAATTTAAAAAAAGCATGGATGACATCAGAGATTTCCATTGATTTTTTAAAAGAGATGGATGATAAATTTCAATAACAACAAAGAAAGGTTTTACTTCTAATGGATCAATGTCCATCACATCCCGATGTAAAAGATCTGCTGTTTCTGCAGCAAATTAAATTATAAAATTTGTTTTAGGAAAATCAGTTTTCACACAAGACCAAAATGCTAGTTCAACGAATGAACCTGATATTGAGAGCGTATGGAATCCTTTAATAACGAAGACTCGAATAAAATGTTTATGGACGAAGGTATTAATTTCAAAGATTATGTAGAATGTGATGATAAACGTCTTCTGTCAGAAATTAGAACTGCTAAAGGAATCTTTGAGGATATTAATAATGAAGACGTGAGCAAGGATGATGACCAAGATGAGAGCAATGTTCCTGCTGCTGTAAATTTTTCAAAAGCAAGTACCGCTTTAAATAAATTAAAGAATTATGTATATCAAAATGATTATTCCCAAACTAGCTTAAAAGCTTTATTAGACTTAGAGAAAGACATTTTCTATTTCCATCTACGACAGAAACAAACTAATATCATTTCATTTTTTGAGAAAATCTGATCTGTAAATTTTTAAAATAAACATAGTGGTAAATGAACAATTTTGTGAACTTTTTAAACATATTTTATGTTTAATTTTTTAACACATTTTACAAATTTTGTTAAAATATGTTCTTAGTACTCAAAACTTATCGTTTTTAGTATAGGTAAAATAATTAATACCTATAAAGTTTGAAACTTGTATTATAAGGCGGTCTCTCACTTATACGACTCTCTCAGTTATACGACTTTTTTCTACGGTCCCTTGAAAGTCGTATAAGTGAGAGGTCACTGTATCTATTTCTAGAGGTCGTAGTATAAAATCAGCTAAAAGGCCTGATATAGGAGAAGCCATTGTAGCCCCATTATTTTGTTTATAGATTTTATTGTCAAAGGTGAAATAATTATTATTAATTATAAGATTAAGAGCACTTTTAAATGTAGCTTTCAATTTTATTTGTATCAGTATAAATCTTGAAAATGTCACCGTCAGAGCGATGAAACAAATCGATCTGAATAAATAACGGTATTTATTTGCCTTGTAAATGAATTTTTATCAATTTTAGCAAATATTAAGTTACTTTTGATGTTTCAAGCGATTTTCGTATACAGGGTGATTCAAAAAAGATGGGAAAAATTTTAAGAGGTGATAGTACACACCCAAACAAACGTTTTGTATCAAAGAATGCATGGTCGAAAACTAAACGTAAAAATGTTAGAGGGCGCAAAAGTTATGTTCTTATACGAGGCAAAAACACACAATGAACGATTAAGTTAAGTTACGAAAACAAATTTAAGGGCATTTGATTACAATAAGTGCTCAAAACATTGACCGGCAGCTGTTATGCACGCAATACAACGACGAAGAACAGATTGGCGAATTTTCTGAAACACACCAGGCATATCGCGAACTTCCCCTACAGCAGCCGAAAGCTTGGCGACAAGTTCTTCTGCGGATTCAATGGGAGTCTTGTACACAAGAGCCTTTAGCTGTCCCCACAAAAAAAAAATCGAGACATGAAAGATCTGGCGAGCGCGGTGGTGCCTGGTGTGTTTCAGAAAATTCGCCAATCTGTTCTTCGCCGTTGTACTGCGTGCATAACAGCTGCCGGTCAATGTTTTGAGCACTTATTGTAATCAAATGCCATTAAATTTGTTTTCGTAACTTAACTTAATCGTTCATTGTGTGTTTTTGCCTCGTATAAGAACATAACTTTTGGCGCCCTCTAACTTTTTTACGTTTAGTTTTCGACCATGCATTCTTTGATACAAAATGTTTGTTTGGGTGTGTACTATCACCTCTTAAAAATTTTCCCATCTTTTTTGAATCACCCTGTATAGTTTAATCTGAATTAAAAAAAAAAAAAAAACCTTCTCTTAATTTAATTTTCATATTCTTCAAATGAATTACTAACTATTTGATAAAAAATAATGTACTGGTAAATAAAAAAACTCTTGGAAATCCGTAACGAGGTAGAAGTGCATACTACAACATACAACTTTTCTAAAGGAAACTATTATATCAGCCAATTTATTTAGTCAAAAATGCAGGATGCCACGTTTGAATCCTCATTCGGATTTTTAACGCAATTTGAAATTTACTAATCCTGATTTGAGGAAGTATGTTTATGTCACTAGAAATGAGAGACGTGACTCACATTCATTCTTAAATAGCGCTGAACTAGACACCCCACATTGCTGAATGTAATTTACAGTTTGATGAATATAAAACAGAGTACAAAACGCACTGTTTGAGGTGTTTTGTGTGGTCTCAAAAAATCCACACAGAAGAACTTCGACTTGATTTATAAATGTTTTTTCATTTGCTTTGAATATTAAACTCAAAGCAAGAGAAAATGGTTACATGCAGATACATCATTTTCAGTGGTGTAGTCGTAAAAAAAAGCAGAGGGCATACACTCTAAGCAGAGGGTATATGCTCAAGGCAGAGGATATACCCTACAGTGTATATACTGTATATTTTTTAAGAAACAGAGGGTATACGGTGTTCCTTAAAAAATCCAGAAGGTATACGGCGTATACCACCGTATACCCTCCACTACATCCCTGATCATTTTTCTGGGAATTTCGGTGACTTCACATACTTTAAAATATTTAAACTTGCAACTGATACGAAAGTTCATCGTTTCACAACATTCTTTCTAGGAACTCCGTCCATATACAGTTTGTCCCAAAAGTCCCTGATACATTTTAAAATTCAATAAAAAATCGAATAATTGTCATACAGGACTGCGGTTTTGACTAAAATGATTCTCACAGTGAAACGTTTTCTTCAAGCAAATGGAAATCGTTAGTTCCAAACTTCGATCATAGATGGCGCCACTTGTCGGTATGTTTGATTTCAAACGAGTTTGCGGTTTTTTTTTCTAATTCACATGTTACACAGCAAAAAAAAAAAAAGAAATGGTGGGCCTTCAGCTGGAAAAAAGATGGCAGCCAGCACTGCCATCAGCGGTAACGTGCAATGGTGCCATAACTTAACCCAGTACAAAAGTGTCCGTGCGGAATGCAGATGGCCCATCCGTGATGGCCAACAGCAGGCCAGCATTGATATGCCATCACATTACTTCAATCCGGCACTTTTCCCAAAATGCTAGCACCTATCCTAGTGCTATTTCTTTGCTGGCCCAGCACTTTCCCTTACAAAAATTTCTTATAGAATTCTATTAAAAAACTTATAGAATAATGGCCCATTTTTCTATGAGCTAGTTTCACCAGCAGCTCTAGAAGTGTCTGTAATAGGAATGTCTATAGAAATGTTTGAACTTGAAGCTGTTTCCATGTTTTTCACCCTCCCAAGAACTAACCACGCTCGGTGCTGTTTGGTTTTCGTGATCGGACATGAACAAGTACTTTCAGCATATTCTACGACCGCTCGTTGTTTTTTCAAGCTCTCATTACACTATTTCAAGTTTGTTTCATTTGTAATTTGCGTTCCCAATCATTAAACTTGTATAGAAATTATTGTATTGTATAGAAATCCTATATATTTTATACGTTGATTGATTCTCAACTGTGTAAATTACGAAAACCGAAATCCTTTGTAACTTAGTATAACCAGATTTTAGAGGAAAAAAGTGCGTTGAAATAAAGAATTTATTTATTCATTTACTTATTTATTTGTTGGTGGCAGCGGTGCTATATTTTTTACAGTTTAAAAAAAAAATTAGCTTCCCAGCTTAAATTGTGTTAAGATATTCATTTCAGATTTGTGTCCAAATTCATTAATTTGCCGCGGGGTGATAAAAATAACTCTTATTTTAATATAGACTTGACAAAATATTTAAAAGTCTAATAAATTATTATTTGTTAAACTTGAAACGTAATTGTTTAAATATTTTTACAATTCAGATTAAAATATTTGAATAAAAATTACAATTAGTGATTTTTTTTTAACTTAGATGAATTACGCCACCTAGCGTAAGGGTTCCCAGCAGAAATACTGCAAAAGTTCCTGCACTTCCATGGTGTGATGTGCCAGCGCAAGAGATAAAACGGAGGCCCATCAGAATTTTATCTGATGTAATGTTGTTTTCTCTGAATTTTGTTTTAAATGCTAAAAACAGATGATTCTTTAACATTTTATTAAAAAAAAAAATAATAAATTAATAACGAATATGAATGCAATCCTTGGAAGTATTAATCATTGTTAAATGTATTAAAAATACATTAAATCAATAGAATTATATTACTTTAAATATTGCTTGTATTGTAGTGAAACCTGGAGCTTAGTGAACGTATTAACACGGGCTTGTCAGTGAGAGGGTTTAACCACGTTTCCAACACAGGTCATATGCTTTAAGGTATTTCTATTGTGGTGGTACACTAGTACATCTTAAAGTTTGTCTAATCTTTTAAGAATCACTCAGTATATTTAATTAATAATTAGCTATTTTACATTTTAAAGATGTATTTTAATTACCACCAAAGGAGTTCAAACATTTTTAACAGGATATTTAATTACTAACTGTCATGATCTGTTGTGATCATAAAATGAGACAGCGAAACATTTACGACCAGTGACTCATAAAATTTTACAACATCATTAATTTTACAGTTCTAAAATTACTTCATTAATTTCTAAAGTATCAAAATAACGAAGCATCGTTTCAGGTTGATAAATATGCAAGCAATATTCGGAGGGACGATGTATGTTTATTTCTATGCCTGTGACTAAAAAACATTATTCAAAAAACTGTAATATGTAATTGCGCTTAATTAAACCCAGTTTTAGAGTTCCGTACTTAAAAAGTAAAAACGGAATAAGATCATTTCTGTGTCTATCTGTCACAGCCATTTTACTCGTAAACTATGGAACGTGGAAATTTAAAATTGGGGAAAGTAATAAAGACTATTGACCCACATATTTACAGATTATTAAATATTCACAAATATATTTGGGAAAATGTAGAGAGTCTAATTAAGTTACTTGAAAAAAAAAAGAATTTTATTTGTATATCGTGCCGGGAAACGCATGAAAGCTTTCGTAACGCTCAACTCAAAATGCATTTCTTTTAAATTTAGGTATTATATTTTCAGAGATATCGTAGTACGAAAATATGCCCCCCCCCCTCTATTTCCGAATCTACTGAAACTAAATTTATGAAAAAAATTAGAGGTTGTGGAGTTTAATTTATACCTTCCAGGAAAACTATAGCAACTTCCCGAGGTCACATAGTTTTTGAGACAACCGAATTTTTCGTTACACACAAATTTCGATTTGCGAGCATTCAGCAAAGGTGTTGAGGAGCGCTGGAGGTACCTATCGTAGCAGAAGTGTAAAAGCATTGTTGATAATGAATTTCGAAAAAATCATTGGTAATTAGCCGAGATATTAACCCTGAAAGACACGGACGGTTTTGACATACATAATGACAGGGGCGGCGTTCTGTTTGTACCATCGGCTTTTAAAGCCTAGATAACAATTTTTAATGATATATTTGTGTAATGCAATGCCCAGTAGCAGTATCAAAGCAATAAACGTCAAAATGTTAAAAGCAGACTAATTTAATTAGAATTAATGACATAAATACTATGTGATTCGCGAATAGTTTGCATTGAGTGAATATGTCTCGCGTGTCTTTAAAAATTAATTAAAAACCTATCTGGAAAACGCGGCACGGACCAAGATGGCGTTGCAACTTTGCGACTCCTTTCGAAGCGCGTTTAGCACAATTCTGAGTTTAGACATTGAACAAGGGTTTTGTTTTAGATACACTGTAAAAAGAAAAGATTATACGACGCTGAATTTAGCTTTATGAAATGTCAAATGAAGTTTAAATATGCACTACTTTTATTGTCAGTACCGAATTAGGTTCATCATAAACAGATTAGGAAAATATTAAAAATAGAGTTAGACAAAATAACAATATTTGATATTATTTGGGCTTCATATCTCTTTGAACTTTTATGGTATACCCATTTATACTTTTCTGTTATACCCATTTATACTTTTCTATTATATACAGCTATACCCAACCCTATGTTATATAGTTTTTTAAAAAGTCTTATTATTCTTTTAGCAGCGATTCATTTAATAATACAGTTTATAATTCATATATTTATTGTACGGAACCCTCTGAGTGCAAGTAATACTCGCACTTGACCGTTTATTTTAAATTACACTTACTAAATAAACGAAAAATGTTATTTTTACCATCGTTTATTTTTTTTTTCCATCTCTGTAACTAAGGAAACAATATTCGAGAACACTTCTGATAGGTAATTACACTTAATTAAGCCCTATTTTAACTTAGACGAGTTAAATAAACGAAAGAAATGTTATTTTGTATTATTGTTAAGGTATTCAACTGCGTACAAATATTCAACATTTGGTAAATAAAGCATTTTTGTTATTGTTTTATTTGAAAGACGTAAAAATAGTGGTTCATTTAACGGTCCAAAGCAGTTTTTGCTATCTTCATACGATCCGTAGAAGTGTCAAATGTCAGCTCATCTCTCAAACTGGAAGTGCGTATTTAGGTACGCGTAAAATCCGTATTTAAGTAAAGTTTAAGAAACAGATTTTCTAATATTGAAATTAAATTATATACAACATATAAATTTCCTAATTTTTAAGAGTTCTGGGTGAACTTTTTATGAATATAACTAATAGAGTTTTAAAAATAAATATCTTAAGTGCTTTTTCTAATAAAACATGATTTCCATCAGCAATGAGTTACGAAAAAGATTTGTCACAAAAATTTACAATTGTATTTATATGACATTGATCGCTTACAATACATCTGATGGTGTGAACACAATAAAATATTGGATATCTTCACATTTGCTGAAATTTTACAGATATTTTAAGAAGATAATATACAGAAAATTTATAAAAAATAATAAGTTTTTATTTTGTGAGTTAAATCATAGTTCGTTGCATTCTAAGTAACCAAGCATATTTATATATTGAAAAGATTTACTAAACTATCATTATTCTATATTATTATTCTATTAAATTTTATCATATGTAATACTAATTCAATGATATCCCATGATAGGCAATTATTCTATGTTACTATGGTGGTTACGTACTATTTAATATGGAGTCATATTACTTTAGTATTACATAATTTAATATATATAATCTTAATAAATTGTGTATTCATGCATCTTTGAATAAGAGTGCAGCAGATGTAGCACCAAAGGTCTGAATATTTGTAAAACTAGTTATTTTACGAAAGCAACTCATTTGCTACGTTTGACGTACAATTTCCAACTTGTTTTATAATTAAAAAAAATGCTCAAAGCGTATTGTGATACCTTAATCTTTTTGCATCATTAACGCATATATGGAATTTGTTTAAATCCATGAATTCCGAATACATACTGGAAATTCTGAAAGAAGTTTTTTACTTTATTTAGCGTCTTAAAATGAGTTCACTAAAGATTTATAAGCACCTTGATAAATATTGTTATTGATAATAAATAGTGATATTAATCCCTATGATGGGCTAGATCACAAATAGGACTGTCTTTAGGAAAGCTTGTTTTTAGGTGCGTTCGTAATTATATAAATACGTATCACCTATAGTCGTCGTTCGGTCAGTCTGTCTGACTGTCCGTCTGTCCGCATATAACAGAGCAAAAACTACGAAACCGAATAGTTTAAAATTTTAAATATATAATTGTTTCAAAATTTTGTCGAATCATTTCAAATTTTATGCAAATCGGATGTATAGTTTAATTACAGGGTTACTAGAAGTTTTTCGTCACATTACGGCCAATGTGAAAAAATTATTTCAAGTGCATTTTAATGATTTTACAGCCTTTCGAACACAATGAAATTTATATGCACTTATGAAGTGCACTAAACTATACATTCAGTACAATATGTGGTGCAAAAAACATTTATAAAACTAGTTATAGTACGAGCGCACCTCATTTGCCACGTTTGACGTGCAATTTCTAACTTGTTTTCATCCTTTGAGGGCAGATGAAAACATTAAAATATTTTCTGATTGAATGAATGGTTACAAGATTTGTCTCATATCAATAACAGTTTTTTAATCCCTTACTAAGTTCACGGAAACTATTGGAAGCTTAAGGGGGAAGGGGGGAATCACCTACAGCAGCTCGATATTGCTTAATTTTAACACAATATTTTAAAAAAATGGGGTCTGTAACTATTTCTTCAAAATAAACAATTTTTTTAGAATAAATTTTACAAATATTTGTTTACGTATTCCTTTAAATAATTTTAATGTCGCATAATTAGAATTTAGTTTAATTAAGACAAACTAATTAAGGATTTACAATGACATACATGTGTTGCGCGCAGGGTTATAAAAAATGTATTCGATGTATCAACTTAATATTACATATACAGCTGCAAGTCAAAAAATTAGAATAATTCATTTCATTTGTATTTGGAATTGCATTTAGCTTTATTTCAGAGTTGTACAATTGAAAAAGAACAACGGTTGATGTTTTAATAAATTTCCATGTTATTTATGAAAATTAAAGCTGCAAAAGATTAAGTTTTGGTGGTTCAAAAAAGTAGAATACTTGTGAGTTTTCCTGATTAGTTCAGAAGGTTGCAAAAATTAAGCATAAAATTAGCTTCTACGGGACTTCTTCTTAAGTTAAGTTACAAAAGCGCTTTGCATCCTCATCGTTTTCATTTTGTATGAAACATGGGTCGTTCGTACGACATAACGGAGTTTACAAAGTATCGTATTATTGATTTGCATAAAGAAGGTAGTCGTATGCAGCAATATATCGCCAGTTACTTAAAATGTTCTCAACCAAGTGTTAGTAGAGCAATAAAGCAGTATTTTAACGACGGAGATTTTGAAAACAATGGTAGAAATCGAAAGAGTATTGCTAGAAAACCGTTTTAGATGTGTAAGGTGTTTGCATGCATCGAAAGTAGAAAGAACACGGTGTTGATGTGAGTAAATGTACGACACAACACGTCTCCATAAACTTGGATTTAAATCTCGTGTACCAAAAGTAAAGCCCCCTCATGACTATTAAACAGGAAAGGGAGAGAGTGAAGTGGTGCAAAAAAAAAGCTTCTATGGGGTCTGGATGATTGGAAAAAAATATTGTTTAGTAATGAGAGTGTATTTTGCGTAACATATGGTGATCAAGATGTTCGTGTATGGCAAATGAAGCAAGAAGCATATGACAAGGACTGCATGAAACGATCCGTAAAATTTGCAACCAGTGTAATAATATGGGCTTCAATGACTGCAGATGGTCTTGGAAGGCTATGTATCGTCAACAAAAGGATTAATTCTAAGATATATCAAGAAATCCTTGAGCATTCCATGATACCATCGTCGGAATTTCTGTATGGGGACGATTTTATTTTCCAACATGATTTAGCAACTTCACACAGGTCAGTGCAAACCAAGAACTAGCTAAGCCAGCACCAAATTAACGTACTTCCCTGGCCAGCTAATTCACCGGATTTAAATCCAATAGAGAATTTGAGAGTAATAATGAAGAAAAGGTGGCAAGATATTGCACCAAAAAACAAAGTTGAGCTTCTTTCCAGAATAATGTCGACATGGTAATGAATGGGCAGAAAACATTATGAACCACTTGAAGCTAATTTGGCAGAGCGAGTTCGAGCTGTTATAAAATGTAAAGGTGATGCTGCAAAATGTTATAGAATAAGTATTTTTCCTTTTTTTTTAAACACTTATTATTTACCATGCATTATTCTAATATTTTGAACCAGGTAAATGGTTATTCTAATATTTTGATTTTTTCAAAGTGTGAATAATTATTTTAATTTTTGTATTACTTTCTTTAATGTTTATGCTTAAAGATTCTACAAACTATGTAGATTCTTACAATATTAAGTTTTATTCTGTATTACTTTTTGTAGAAGCGATACATAGAAAAGCTTTTTTCACATTTTCCTTTTTTTCCATTTTTCTAATTTTTTGACTTGGAGCTGTATATATTATTTATACATCGTACTTTAACGTCAACCTAAAATAATAATAAAGTTTACAGATGAAATTTTTTTTCAGGCAATTAAACCATAAAACGCAAAATCTATGATAAAATTTTAATAAAAATTAAAAAATAATAATAAATATGTTACAGGTAGGGTAGACCGGGGCTAGTTGACCATAGGGGCATATTGGCCAAGTCGCGATATTTTTTAAACTTTGCGTTAGATGATATTGTCAGTCCAACCAGGTATGAGTTTCTGCGCTTTCCTCCTCCAACATCAGCACCATTGAAGTCGGAGCGTCCGTTAAAGAATTATTGAGAATTTTCAAAATTTTGCAAAGGTGAGTAAATTTCCTCTCTTATAAATAATCGTTTTTTATTTGTTTGTAGATAAAATTTTGGGTTTTGATATATAATAATTCAGAAAAATAATTGTTCGTAGTTATTGTAAGACATGTTTTTTTATTGAAATACTTTCAGAATAAATCCTTACAGTCATCAAAAACAAAAATGGCGATACGGGGTTAGTGGCCCATTTGGCATGGGGCCCCGTAGGAATTTGGCTCTGGGGTACTGGAATTTTGATAGTTTTAATGAATTATTTGAATTAATTTATTATTAATTAATAGTAAGGAATTATTTTATTAATTGAATTCCTCGTTATTCCAGTCAATCTTTAAAAAAAAAAAAAAAAAGTTATAATGTTTACCTCCTCCCCAGATTAAATAAGCTGCTCTTTTTGTACAAAAACATTTATAACATTCATAATTATAGAAAAATCCCTGTTGACTTGGCTTACAGGCGCAGGTAGATTTCGAAGTTAAGTACTAATTTCACCAAGAATTTAACGGATTAAGGGAAATGGGATTATTTCCTTACACAACCTCCCCCCTCAAACACACACACTTTTTTTGTTTTTAATTTATTTTTGATGTAAGAGTTGCTCCTATCAAAAGCTTTTCAATACAAAAGTTGTAGATAATATTAAGAGGATTTATGATAAATTTAAGTGAATTTGATATCTTGTGAATTGACGAAGTTGTGAATTTTTTTTTCTTTAGAAAACCACATTTTTGCACTCCTAGCAGCCATTTTTAATTATATCAAAAATCTGTCATGCATAATTTCTTGGCCCTTTTCCTGGAAGTTTTGAAAACTTTAAACTAATTGGATATGTTATCGTGTCCATAGAAAAGTAAAAAATATATAGATAGATAGATAGATAAAGTTTTGAACCTGGGGGGGCGGGGGGGGGTTGGACTCTAGAGGTCATGATCGATGTAGATCTGCAAAAGTTTTTCAAAAATTTCAACATATGGGAGATTTCAATAGGTTACGAAATCTACCTAAAAGTTCAGCCTCCTAGTGATACATACTACCGATAAAAGTAACAAACCTAGCAATCAAAATCTAACCGACGCTGATATTTCTCAATTATTAATAAAATCCCCCTGTTCCCCGTCTAGAGAAAAGTTTGCCACAAATAATGCTTTAATAGCATCACATTTTATGAAGTGAAAAGCTTTTACCTGGATAGTTATTCGTTGAAACTAAATAATCCTTTCTGTGTTCATAATCCATGAAAAGGGCAATTTCATGAAACAATTTTTTAATTATCAAAAAATATCGTTTCCTTTAAGAGACATGTTGTCCCTTCCGCAGACAGAATAGAACTGCACTTCCTGAACCGTTCATAAAGATCAGCAGTTTAAACAAAAAATATAAAAAAATTATATCATCCAACATAATTGTATCAAGCACATTACTGTATCCTAACTTATTAGATTATCTAAATCTCATTATACCAATAATAAATCATGAATGTAATCAATAATATATATATTTCATGATAAACAAACTGGGTTTTTTTATACTTGATTAGGAATTAAAGTTTTATATAAACAAAAATTATCATTATTTCAAAGAAGCTGGCATTACCCACAGCATCATGAAGCAATATTACCTTTTACTTACAGAAATTTGAAGGGAATGATGCGTTAGAAAAACATAATAAACAAAAGAAAATATTGCACTTAACAGATGTACAGATGCCTTGATACAGTTTATTTATCATCTGGTGTTTATAATAAATCGCCTAATTAAGGATGAATGATTTCTTAAATTACTGTACTCTAAGATTTACTGTGTTTTAACACCTAGCATACCTTTATTAAAATTTATTACTGTTCCATAATGTATTAAAGACATTTTTTATGAGAAAATAAAATCAATTTTTAAAGCAATTTTTGGTCGAAGTTAATAATTTGAATAACTCACAGTTTTAATATTTAAAATTTTAATTTAAACTTAGGAGGCTAGATTGTGTTTTCGTTCACAAGAAATAAAAATTAAGATTTGGTAAAATTTTGATCATTTCTTAATCTTCTGCACTATCAGAACATTTTAAAGTGAAGTGGGCGAACTTACTCCGCAATCGGGGCAGGTTGGCCCAAGCGACTTGGTGTCAATTTGAGCTTCTAAATTAATACTTATATTTAATATTTTCAAGTTTTACTATTGTGACTCTTTCCTGAAAGTACACTGATAGTGGTAACATAAAAAAAAAAAATTAAATGTTGAATTGTAATTTTTTTTTACTAGCCCCGGTCTACCCTACTTACTTAAAAACAGCTGGAGGTTATAAAGATATATAAGTTAGAATATAGTTCACAATTTTAAGTTTCTATGTTCCTTAGGTGTGGAAATATGATGCGCGCAATGTGAAAAATATCTGATTTGAGTAAAATGGCTTTAAAGTTAAAGTTTACCTTGATTTGGATAGGTAATCGCTCCACATATTTTATCATAAAACCGGTTTTAATTGGAGTATCGTCATTTTTTTTTTAAGTTCGGTAACATGTTATTCTTTCATAATAGACAACAAAAAAAATTTGGCTTTTTAATAAGTTTTTATGTGATCTCCCCCCTTAGGCTGCCGTCTTACCCTTGCCCTACATTAAAAATATTTGGGAACTGTAAGCTATTTTTTGCATGAAAGATGAGTCAGGTATTTCTTTTCTATTTTCACCAATGTGTAAATAATTAATTGAAAATCCTATTTGGCATTTTTGCTAGATGAATAAATGAAGTTTTCGATATGCGAACTAGCAGTGCTTTTATTAATTCTCCGCCCATTTTTCTATTCAATCATTTTATCTATAATTGTCTCCTATGTTACCGAGTTGAGAAATATTTTTCAGGGTAAAATAACGTACTTGGTCATTGAATCAACACATCTTTATAGAATATCACCATTGTGATTCTTGAATATGAGAAAGAACATTTCATATTTCTTCACAGAATATGAAAGTTATAATGAAACGTTTATGCACTAAATTATAAATTGAAGTTTTCTGTAGTAAACTTCAAAGTAAAACTTCGTCCAATGATTTCTTCAAGTTCCAATTCGTTCTAAATTAACGTATTTGTAATTTTTTTAACGGCCAGAAATTGAATGATTAATTTGTAGTATTACTTTTAAAATAAGCGTTTTTTTACTTATTTTAATTTTTGGAGTGTTGTACTCACGTAAGAGATATTTTAGTAGGGACAGAAATAGACGTAAAGAATAGGTGAACTCCTTACACTCTACAATGTGGTACCACAACTGTGTATACGTTTGCATTGCATTCAGAGATTTTTCAATACAGTGCGAAGATTTACGAAGATTTTCATTTTCTAGAAAAAAAAAATCAAATATTTCCACAAACTTTACGTTTCATTTCAATTTTTCCCACATTTTCGATAGCATCTTACTAATAATCAATATATATTATAGATAGTATTAACTTATGACGCTTATCATTCCAGTTGTAATTGTCCAATAGGTTGAAAACTTGGATTACCAATTAAAATAATTAAGTTAAAACTAATGAAATATTTTCTTATGTCGCATGGAAAAGAGATAGCCCAACTTTGGTATAATATTTTTAGTATATATCTTTATATTATGCCAGTATTTTCTTATTATTGCGTTGATATTGATTTACTACTAGCGTATGAGTAAAAATATCAACTACTCACTACATAGAAACAAATATTGTGTCATAAGAAAATAATGATAGAGTAATCTTAATATTTTAAAAAATAGTTACAAATGCTAATACTTTAATACTAATAGTTCAATACTACACAAAGTTTGATTTTCATCTTAAATTAATGCTTCAGTCAATTAAATTGGAATAAGAACGAGTTAACCTCGATGATCAAATTTATTAAAATCAATAGTTTTTCGTTATTCTGTTGTACATCAGCTGTTTGAAAATAGTCGGCTTAGCAGTATGCAAAGTTCACTGCACGAGTCCCCAATGTACAACAGAACTAAAAAAAATCTAGAAAGTTATATAAAAATCGTTATTACAGCACCTTCTTCCGGCGGAACATTTCGAAATTCAAGGAGGACCTTCTTGCCATAGCCAAAAACATAAATAGGAATTTTGATTCAATTCTATGCATAACTTCATACACTTTTCGATGGTACAATAATGATAATGGCACAAAAATGGCTATTACAGCGCCCCTTCCGGTCGAATTTTTCCAAATTCAAGGAGAACCTGCTCGCCATACCCCCAAAACATACACAAAAAATTTGGTTTAATTCTATGCATATCTTCATACACTTTTCGATGGTACAATGACGACACATGACAGACATTTTTCAGAAACATGTATTTTGGAATCCCTGACCCCTAAAACGTGTAAATCCGTCGAAAACCAGAAGTCGAAAAGCAATTTCGTTTGAATTACTTTCTTCTATTGCAGATAGAAGAAAGTATTAAAATCGGAGTTAAAATGGAGTAATATTACTTATTTCTATTTTGAAAAATTGTAAATAATCTAATGTATCATCATAAGTTTAAAATATTTTAGTGTTTGAATTTGTAAAAGTTATTTGGTTAAGGGGACAAGGGACATTCAAACTTATTTTTTTATTTTATTTTTTTTAAATTGCACCTTAAATACTACGCAAGGGCACACTATATGAATCACACAAGAAATTAAAAAAAAAAAATGGAGAAAAATAAGGAATTTTCCTGAATATTTTAAGCGTTATGAAGAACTTTCAAAATGTCTACACCTCATTTGATATCTATCAAAATCCCTAATATTTTTTATGCCAGTTTGGTTTACATATACATAAAAACTGTGCATATTTTTGAATATAAAGGTAAGAAAACAAATATTTTCTAAATTTTATGAAATTTTCAACATTTTTTTCATCTTATATCTGCATTTAGCTGCCTTTGACTTTTCCAATTATATTTAGTTTAAAAAAATTATGCATAGTTTTATTTGTATATCTAAACCAAACTGGCACAAAAAATATGTGGGATTTTAATTGATATGGAGTGAGGTTTGAGCATTTTGAAAGTTCTTGACAACTCTTAAAATATTCAGAAAAATTCCTTATTTTTCACCCCCAAATGTTTTTTTTTAAATTTCTTGTGTGATACATATTTGCCATAATTCATACAATATGCCTTTGAATAGTATTTAAGGTGCAATTTAAAAAATATGAAAAAAGGAGTTTGTAGGTCCCTAGTCCCCTTAAATAAACGGTCAAGGGCGAGCATTACTCGCGTACAGAGGGTTCCGTAGAATAAATATATGAATTTGTAATTGTATTATAAAAAAAAAAAAAGTTGCTAAAAGAATACTAAGACTTTGTAAAGAACTATACAACGTAGGGTGGTGTACAACTATATATATTAGAAAAGTGTAAATGGGTATACCATGAAAGTTCAAAGAGATATGGAACCTAAATAATATCAAATATAGCTATTCGTATAACTCTTTTTTTTAATATTATCCTAATCTGTTTATGATGAACTTAATTCGGTACTGACAATAAAAGCAGTGCGCTAGTTAAACTTCATTTGGCATTTCATGAAACTAAATTCAGCGTAGTAATAACCTTTATTTCTACAGTGTAGCTAAAACAAAACCTTTGTTCGAAGTTTAAATTTGGCATTGTTCTAAGCGCACTTCGGATTGAAGTCTCAAAGTTGCAACGCCGCCTTGGTCAGTGCCGCGTCTTTCCAGATAGGTGTTTAATTAACTTTTAAAGTCACTCGAGGCGTATTGAGAGATACAATCAATGCAAACTATCGCGAATCCCACAGTATTTATGTGATTCATTCTAATTAAATCTTTCGAGGGCGAGCCCCACCAGTGGCTGAGAGGTTCTGCTCTCGAAGCTGGTAGACGGGAGGTGCTGGGTTCGAACCCAATCGCGCCCGTCGACCTAACCGTTTCGGAGTTTTCGTGGTTTTCTTCGAAATCGTGGATTCCCATGCGTAAATACGGGTTAGGTTCTTTAGAAAGACCCCCACGAAGGGCACTCCCCACCAGGTCCTATATCCCACGTGTTGATAATTGGCCGTCATAAACACAAACCAAACCTTTGGAGGGCGATGCCCTTAAAAAACGGACACCTAATTTTAATTCCAAATCAGACAAACGACACCAAGAATATTTATTTATTTTTTTTTTTTTTTTTTTTATCATGTACGTGAAAATAAGCAAGTTCGCATTTTCTAATAAATTAGTTTATAAATTCTGGTGTCAATTCATTTTTTCATAAGTTTATAAATAGAATTACCCTGTGCCGGAAAGGATTAAATGGTCGCAGGACTCTTAAAGTTTCAAAATTTAAGATATTTTAATTTTTTTAGATGTTAAACTCCTATTTTTTCTGAATATTTTGATATAATTCTTTCCTTGAAATTTCCATTAGAACAGCAGTTTTGGCTTTTAGAATTGTACCCGCTCAATAGCTGAAGCGGCGTTTCCGAAACTTTAAAGTCATTATTTTCCAAATGGCGTTTTTGGGGCATAACGCGCAGGATACCTCAAAAACTTCTGAATATTTTTTCATGAAATTTTCAAAACATATATTTCATGTTAGTCTGTATAAACCGAACTTTAAATTTCCTTTTTATTATTCAAAGAATATTTTTTTAGGTGATTTTACTGTTGAAATTTTCAAAATTTTGTATTAGCTAAATGCAACATTGCATTAAAAATATAAAAATGCTTTAAATACAAATTTATTTAAGTTCAGGGAAATTATTACAATCTGAAGTATAAGTATCTCCAAAATTTTCATTCTAGTTGCAATATTTATTTTGTAATACTGCGCGTAAACTGTTATGCCAATTTTTTGTTCGAAAAATTTCTAACAGTTTCGAGCCCCCTATAAATACTAATTCTCTATCTTGAATTTTTTAAAATACATGAAACGAGAGAACATACTTATACCTTTCATCCCAATTAAAATTGTGTTTTAAAATCATAAACATTTTGAGACATTAAATGTTGAAAATGGTCTTTTTTTTATTTTTTCCACATTTATAGTCCTGAGACCCCTTAAATTAGTATGTTTTTAACAATTTGACGTTTATTGCTTTTATACTGTTACTAGACATTACATTACACATATGTATCATTAAAAGTTGTTAACTAGGCATAGAGTACGCCGCCCCTGTCCTTGTGTATGTCCAAATTCACCGTACCTTTAAGGGTTAATATATCGGTTAATTGCCGATGATTTTTTTCGAAAATCATTAGCAACAATGCTTTTATTCTTCTGCAACGATAGGTATATTCAGCGATGCTCAACAATTTTTCTGAATGCCCGTAAATCGAAATTTGCGTATAACAGAAAAATGCTAATTACTCAAAAAATATGTAACCTAGGGTAATTGCTATAATTTTCCGGCAAGGTTTATATTAACGTCTACTACCTCTAATTTTTTCATAATTTTAGTTTCAGTAGATTCGGAATTAGATGGGGGGGGACATATTTTTGCGCTACATTTTCAATAATAGCTTTGAAAATATAATACCTAAAATTAAATAGAATGTGTTTTTGAATTCGGCGTTACAAAAGCTTTCACAGGATACCCCACATCATATACAAAGAAAAGATTTTTTTTTTCAAGTAGCATAATTAGCCCCTCGACTTTTTTACTAAATATATTTATGAATGTTTATTAATCTGGAAATATGTGGGTCAATGGTCTTTATTACTTCCCCGAATTTGAACGTTCCACGTTCCATAGTTTACGAGTAAAATGGCTGTGACAGACAGACGGACGAACAGACACAGGTGTGATCTTATAGTGGTACCGTTTTTTACTTTTTAAGTACGGAGCCCTAAAAATAAGTAATTACAGTTTCAAACGAATCAAGTATCATATGGTTTAATATTCATTTGCGACTAACTTCAGTAGTTTTATAAATACTTCAGTTGTTTTATAAACGGTACCATTAGTTCCATCAGATAAATAAATCTTCTATAGACACTTTCTAAGAAGATTTGGTGTTACAGTGAATTAAACTTTACTAGGAAATAATTGAATTCTAATTGCTGGACAGACTATTAAGGCGATCAATAATATGCTTCTTCTAAGTGGGATTTTTAACCATTAAAGGAATTAATTGCAGTCATTTTCATGAATTTTGTAAGTTTAGAGGGCGATTTACAATAACTGTTCAATAATTTAAAAGGTGGTCAGGTACACGAAACCTAGCAATACAAATGCTCGAACACGAGGCCGCAATCCACTTAGTCAGTCAAAAATACACAGCTTTCCACTCTAACCGAAGTCGAGTTAATAACTTAAAGATAAAAGAGAACATTATGTAAGGAACGTTTAAACGGATATACCTTATTGAAAATGTAATAATATCAAAACAAGTGCAAGAAATTTCCATTATCCACGTCGAAAGAGCTCAAACTCAAAGCTCCACATTTTAATGGTGTTGACAATGCATATTGTATCACGGATTCAATTACCATATTATTACAGAAGATGTCGTGTTTTATATTTAAAAGAAAGCACTGTAAGTCTCTTCAAATTTTTAACTCCTTATCTTCAGTTTTATTACAGTTATTTACGGAAACCCAAGTTCGTGTAGAATGGGAATAACCTGAATATGTGGATTTTAACTCCATATTTCTATATTATTACTGCTTTGTATTGTTTCCCGAATTTTCAGGCAAATTATTGAGTAAGGTATTTTGAATCACCCTGTATTTTATTAACTGGTTGTTCATTATATCAATTTCCCAAAAATATCTTATCATTTTTTTTAATTTCTTCAATGTATGTGAGACTGTCCCCTCTTCAGACCTGAGGTGTACAAATGTGGACCTTTATTCTTTTCTCATAAGAATTAAACTGTTTGATTTTTAATTTGCTTCTATATAGCTGAATATTATTTCTTCGAAACAAAATCAATAAATGACAGCACTGATGCTTTTTTCTCATAAAATAAATGTTATTTTCATCTGAGTTTGCAAAAGGCATTCAAGGCAGTGCGGCCAAGAAAGCTAGTTATATTCATAATTATTTAACTTAAATACTTTACAATAAAACATTTCGAGGATTTGTAGATCATTTACTTGTTTAAAGCGCTTAAATTTGCTATTAGATATTTACATTATTGATAAATAAACCGATATTTTAAGGGGGCTTATAATTTTAGATCAATATTTATGAACCTAAATTATTAGTCCCCTAAAGTATCAATTTCAGAAAAACGGTACTACATGTCATTTATTATGTCACTTTGTTTCTGTAGAAGCAAATGAACGTATATTTGTAATATTAGTTTAACTTCAGGTCTCAAGAGGCTATGCAAATGCTCATTCAGATCAATTATTCTGTTATAAATGTTTCAGCCAGTCATTACATTAAACTCTGGAAAAAAGTAAATACTGCAGATAAAGTATAAAATATGATTTAAAAAATTTGCTGTTCGCAAAATTTTCTTTTTCTTTGCTATGTAATGCGAATATTTCTAATATCCACTGCTCAAAATAATTAAAGGATATTGTAAGTCTTATATAAAATAACGGCATAAGCAAAATTGTTTTTGCAGGAAATGGAAGAATGTAGTCACAAATGGAAATTTTCTCATTTTCAAACTTCGGAGTATGCAAATTTCTAGTTTGACATGAAAAACGACGCTTTAACGACAGCGAATGAAATCTGGCATCAAACTTACTGAAAGACAAAGCGGAAAACAATGATCGACATTCAATAAGTGCTTTGTTTCGATGAGTGCGATGTCTCAACGATGTCATTTAACAGAATCAGAAGCGTGGAGAGTTGTTGGTCGGTTTGAGGGGTCCAAACACAAGCCGAAGTATCAGAAGCCACTGGAGTTTCACAAAAACAGATTTTCAGGATCTGGAACCGTTTTTCGGAGACTGGAAATACCGGCCAAAGACCATGGCAAGATTGTAGACATACAAAAATGCCCAATGAAGATCGGTATTTAACGCTAATGGCTCGGAGACTCCGAAATATGAATGCCATTCTTCTTCAACGTTACCTTCGCTCGGCTACTGGCACCACTGTTTCAACTCAGAACTGTCCGAAACAGGCTCCACGCTGTAGGTCTGTATGATCGCAGACCAATGGTATGTGTTACGTCAACAGCAAGACACCGTGGCGCTCACCGGGAGTGGGCAACAGAGCACGTGAATTGGAGTTCGATGGAATTAATTGAGTAGTGTGATTTAAAAATCAGCCTACGTTTATTTTTAAACTATGATGTTAACACATTTTTAACATTTTTGCTAAAAATATCTCATACCCTTATTCATACATTAGGTAAGCCTAATTTAAAACTTCCCTGAAAATTACCTTTATTACCTAAATAACGAAGTTAAAAGGAGTGTAACCATTTTTTTTTTTAATTTGTAGTAAATGTGATGTTTGTACACTAAAATGATTAATTAAAAAAAAAAAAAAAACTAAATAAATCAACCTATTTTACCGACTGATTCGAGAGGACTTGTTTATTTACTACTTTCTGAAAGATTTAATTTAACGCTCTGTTCGGGAAAACCCAGATTACATTGTTGCGTGCTGTCCTTTATTCATTCCTAACCTTTTCTTATTTCTACCAGTAAATGGAGCTTGCCGATAGATATCCATATTTTTAATAGAGAGAAAGATAGAAATTTCGTAAAATAAATGCATATATATCTCATAAATATGCAAAGCCTTGCGTGACAGCTTGTCAAATATGCGCGCTCTTTCGAATCAAACATTATTGATTCAATAAAAAATACACACTGAAAACTCTCTTTTCTTAAATTTCCTATAAAAGTACATTGAAAGACATGTTTCACAAGATCTTGGCACAAATTTGTTTAGATAGATATCTCAGCTCAGTACTTTTCTATGCACTTTAATTATAGAGAGGGATTTTACGGGGATAAGATGGAGAGCATGAAATATTTTTAGTCCCGATTTATGTAAAGATACTTACTATTAAAGAAATGAAAAAAAAAATCTAAAAAAGGAATGTGCGAATTCTATGATATGTTCCGTAATCTGTTTTATGATATGATACGTTTCTATAACTATCGTACTGTTGGCACTGAGATTATAGATCTACATGCAACAAATTTCAACCACGTGAGTATATAATTTCTATCCGTGTATATCTTCCTTTATGGAAAAATGAAAGAAACTATACGATTACAAATCACTGTGATAGTCATGGCTGGAAATGCCATGCTTTTACATTTTAAAAAGGATCGGTAAATGTATCAGAAACTTCCCCGTTGTTGAGCCAGGAAAAATATTATTTTGGGAACCGCTTTAAGAAGTTATACTCCAACGGCCCCTGTCTCTGTTCCCTGATTATAATTTGATTATTAAATAAGTGACCATTCATAAATCACATTGGGTGTTTATGTTCTACGTTTATTGGTACAGAGGGTTTTGATT
This sequence comes from Maratus speciosus, assembly GCA_963932465.1. Classification (NCBI taxonomy): domain Eukaryota; kingdom Metazoa; phylum Arthropoda; class Arachnida; order Araneae; family Salticidae; genus Maratus; species Maratus speciosus. The sequence goes on along the minus strand of OZ010796.1, from coordinate 234,367,622 downwards.
AATATGTACTTTAAAACACTTTATCCTTAAATTAATAAATCAAAATTTTTAATTTATAATTATTAAAATTTTACATAAATGGCAACACCATTATATTTAATTTTAAAATAATTAAAAAAATATATTTTAATCAAATAAAAAATATTCAAGGAAAATTATCTAAAGAAAATTAAAAAATCCGAATATTTGGAAATTCAACAATTTAAAAAATTTAGCAGTGGTATAAACAAAAAATAATATTCTTAAAAGCAAAAAAATATTTAAAACATATTAAAATGCTGAAATAATTCAGTAAAAATCCATATTAATTCCTTCACTTATCAAAAACTCACTAGATGACGCCAAAAAAGAAGGTTAACATATATTAAAATTCGAAATAAAAAAGTATTTCTCAAAAAAATAATTTCTCATTAATGTACATAGATAACTTGAAATTATTGTCGATAAGAAGTGAATTATTTCAAAAAATTGCCAGTAGATGTCAGCATCAAACAAAAAAAATCAGCGGAATCCAATATTTATTCCTCTGACATTAATCAGTTCTTTATAATTCAGACATTAATAATTCTTTTTATTTAGGGTTTTTCCTTCTTAATATATATTTTTTTTTTGGGGGGGGGGAGGCGACACACAATACTTCTCAAATTCATTTTAAAAAAGAAATTTCGCTAAAATTTAGAAATTTATGTTAAAAAATTTTTCAATGCAATTCCGTTTTTAGCTCACAGGCTATCAAAGCCTGAGAGCTAATGCGCCCGCAGGTTCTGTATGTACGTACGTAGGTACGTAACGCGATAACTCTTGATAGAAATATCCGATTTGCTTCAATTTTTTTTCTAGGTTCATTCTCATAAGGCGGTTCCCTGATTAGTTTTGGGGGTTCATTGGTTAAGTATAAAAGGGGTTATGGGGTCTAATCCCCCCTTAACTTAGATAAATGGGTTTTTCATGCAGATTTATCAGATTTGCTTCAATTTTGGTATACCGGTTAATTCTGATAACGCGCTTCCCTGACTAAATTTGGAGCCTCATTGTTTAAGTATAAAGGGGGGATCGGGGGATAATACCCCCTTAATTTAGATAAATGGGTTTTTCTCTCCGATTTGCTTCAAATTTGGTATACCGGCTCATTATGATAAGGTGCTTCCCTGATTGGATTTGGAGGTTCATTGGTTAAGTACAAAGGGGGAACGGGGGGCTAATACCCCTTAATTTAGATAAATGAGTTTTTCTATCCGATTTGCTTCAAATTTGGTATACCGGTTTATTCTAAAAAGGCGCTTCCCTGATCAGATTTGGAGGCTCATTGGTTAAGTATAAAGATGTGAAACAGGGTGGAGTAATCCTCCCCCTTAATTTATTTTTCGAAAGGCGTTATTCTGTGAAGTAAGAGTGTAATATACAATAAAAAAGAAAAGTGCCCTGTTAAACTGATGGCATTGAGCTCATAGTCTATTCACACTAATTGTATATTGAGTTGCATATAGATTTCAGCAAAAAAATTATTTGTAAATTCGCTGAAGAAATTCATGCTGTCCATTTCGAAAGAGATCGATCGGCAACAAAGAATTTTACATTCGGTTATTATGCATGCAAAGAATGGGGACTCATTAAATTTTACTTAACAGGGTCTTTAAAGCATTTGAATTGGATAATTTTGGAGCATGCAATTGAAATGGATCTTGGAGAACTATTGGAAATTGATGAAAAATATATGTCAAAGTAAATGCTGTTGAACCTACAGGCTACTAATTATACTAATTATACTACATTATACTAATTATACTGCATTGTGAATAGACTGTGAGCTCAATGCCATCAGTTTAACTGGGCACATTTCTTTTTTATTAAAATGTTTATCCTTTTTCTTCTTTTTTTTTAGGGGGGGGGGGGACATTATACTTCACAAATTTACTTTTAAAAAGAAATTCCGAAAGAAAAATACAAATTTAATTTTGAAAAGCTTAAAATTAAATCGGCGGAATTTAAACTCACAACCATCTGCATACGAGTCCATTGACATTACCAACTGGGCTTTAACTTCTACCAATGAATTAGCTGAAATTAAGATTATGTAATGTCGCAGAAATGGTCGATTTAATAAAAACGCTAATAATATAAGACTTTTTAAAATTTTTATGATTTTGGTTGTTCTTTAGCTCTATGTAAAAATAAAATGAAGTCTGTATCTTAAATAGTTTCCGCGTACGAGCCTGTAACGGACGGACGGACAGACAGAGAAGCGAGACTATATAAGGGTTTCGTGAGATGAACGAAACCCTAAAAATCAACTAATCCAATTTCTACGGCTTTTCATGTTTAGTAAGCCCGTATTTCTCAGCTGTTTTAACTAACCTATTGTTAAATTTCTATGGCGAACTATAATTCTGATGATGAAAAACATTTGAAAGAAAGATATGAGAAGGAGTATATGTCATTAATTTATTTGCTAACTCAAACAAAATGTTCCCTCAAAACCAGAAAAGAGTCAACTTCTCATAAATGTAAAAATGTAATATTCGTTTGATTTGATTAGATTTGAAATCCACCGTAGTGGAGATTCCTTTGAGGCTTATAGCAACAATGGCTGCCGCCTCGAATGATCCTTATTTATACACAGAAATTGTAACACAAACCAGATATCACAATTTTATTTCTCTACATTACATATATGTATTACTTTGAAAACACAAACACAATTACATCCATGTCTTACCCAGGCACTCGAACCCGGACCCTCAGCGTAATATTCGTTATTTGATCATTATTTTTGCCTTCCTCAGCAATTTCTATTATTTCTGTTGCAAATAGAACTAATCATTTTCAGTTGTTTGATTGAATTTATACACCCGAGAGTAATAAAATAATGTTAATTTTAATGTTAATGTTAATGCAGTTAATTTAACATGTTTGCCTGTAAAACCATATTTGTTGAACATATGTATTTTCCAGAAAGTCCAATTCAGGGATACTGTTGGCATTAAAGATAATTTTAGCATTTTGAAAATTAAAACTATGGCCGGAATCCCAAGAACTCTTGGCAATAGAAAATTTAGAAATTTCTTGATTATTTACATAACGAGAGTGTTCTTTTAAACGGATTTCGAGATTTCTTTTAGTTTGACCAATATAAGATAAATGACAGCAATTACAAGAAACATTTTAAAATCTCCATTTATGAGGATGAGGAACTGGAGAATTAGTGGGGGGGGGGGGGGGATTTTAATAATGCAAAACCGTATCTCTGAATTGGACATTCTTGAAAATTTAGCTATATACATTAATCATGAATTATTGTTAATGATAAATGAAAATGTATATTTGAGAATTGATAGCATCCGAAAGACATATATTTCGGGTTTAAAAAAGCAAATGAATAAACAAGAAAACCACTGAGCAAAATTTCCGAAAATAAGAGGCAGCTGATGAAATTTCGTTTTTATAAATGCTTCTTTAAATCTTGAAAGTATATTGGTTCTAAAGATAAAGAACACTTTTCGTAATCTAGGGCAACTCGGAAAAGGTTATTGTATATTTTCTTTCGCTGTTATATCATAGTTTCCTAGATTAAGGAACATATGTCTTTTATGCTGTGCAATGTGCTACAACACACCATTTGAGATTCACTAATTTAAGCTACAAAAAAGGCTGTTATGCTCAACATGTTAAAAATAAATTGCATTTGCTTTAAAAATGTCATTTAAATAATGAAATAAAACGCGTTATTTCCATTGACCTATGTTATTAAAATCTGTGAATGATTATGTTTGATTAATAAACAATTAAGGGGTCTCAGGAATCTTAAATATTCAAAATTTTTGAAATTTTAATTCCTTTAGATGATAAAATCTATATCTTTTCTGAACATTTTAATATAATTGTTTCCTTGAAATTTTCATTAAAAGAGAAGTTATGGCGTTTAGAATTTTACCCGCTCAATATTTGAAGCGGCTTTTCCGAAACTTGAAGTCATTTTTCTTCAAATGACGTTTTTGGGCATAACGCGCAGCATATCTCAAAATCTCCTGAATATTTTTTCATAAAATTTTCAAAACATACGTTTCATATTAATCTGTATAAACTGAACCTAAAATTTCCATTTTATTCTTTTAAAAAATATTTTTTAGGTGATTATGCTGCTGAAATTTTCAAAATTTTGTATTAGCTAAATATAACTTTGTATTAAAAATATAAAAATAATTTAAATACAAATTCATTTAGGTTCAGGGTAATTATTATAATCTGAAATATAACTAGGCACCAACATTTTCATTCCAGTTGGAATATTCATTTTGTAATCCTGCGCGTAAGCTGTTGTACCAATTTTCTGCTCGTCAAATATCTGACAGTTTGGAGCCCCCTTTAAATGCTAATTTTGCATCTTGCAATTTTGGAATACTTGAAATGAAAGAACGTACGTATATCTTTCATCTCAATTTAAAAAAAAAAAATGTGTTTTAAAATCATAAAAATTTTAAGATATTAAATGTTGAAAATGGTCTCTTTTTTTTCATTTTTTCCAATTTTAAGAGTCCTGAGACCCCTTAAGTTTTAATGAAATCATTTGTTATTTAACCGCTTTCCTGATTATCCCGAGTTATCTCGGGTTCGGATATATAATAATTAATTTTTATTCTGAGAAATCTCCGGCATAGCATAATTTGTCACTAAGATTTGTTTTATTATGTTTTTACTCGCCCTGAAGCTTGAAAAGAAAGAAAATATTCTTATATTTTAATAATTACTTTTATATAATAAATTATATATAGTATTTTATTGACATTTTTCCACGTTTTGTGATGTGAAATGCAAATGTTGAAATGCAGTGATGCGATTGCAAAAAGGTGATGGTTTTTGCAAATTTTTTCATTAAAATTTATAAGATAAGCCTATAAAAAACTGAAAATAGGTTTTTTTTTCGTGTCCATTCAGTAACTCCGAATTCTATGAAAAACATTTTGGATTTGATTACTAGTGAATAATCGTATTGATGCATTACAAATACCTAAAAACTCATTGATATACGACCCTGGCATTTCTTTTTTACACTCTTTTATTTAACTCAGCTTGGTTTTCTAACCTCTTAACACCGAAAGTAAAATAATACTGAGAAAATACATTAATTGATTTTGCACAAACAAAAAGACACCGTAGATGACTGAAGGAGCCGTTTTCTGAAATTGACACTTTAGGGGGCTGGTAATTTAGGTTCACAAATACGGATTTAAAATTACTAACACCTTTAAATTATCGATTTAATTATCGATAACCTAAATTACGGAGTAACAAATTGAAGCTCTTTAATTAATTGAAGGATCTTACAAATCCTTAAAATTTTTTATTGTAAAGCGTCTAAGATAATTAATTATGAAATTTTTTTACTTTCTTGGACACACTGTCTGGAATTCATTTTGGAAAATCAGATGATAATAACACTTATTTAATGAGGGAATAATCATCAGTGCTGTTATTTATTGGTTTTGATTTAAAGCCAAAATCATTCAGCTATTAGTCTAAGAGCCGACAGCACAAAAACCTATGTTATCAAGCACAAGAAAAAAATCCTTTATTTTATGGAAGAGTAGAAGTAGGGAAATCTAATGATCCATGTCTGCCGGAAGTGAAGTGCTGCATAAGCCAAAAATTAATACCACCAATTGTTGACTCGTAGGTTTATCATTGTGTTTATCCTACAACTATCCTCCATATTTTCATACCTTTGTTTGTAGGACAAACACAATGATAAACCTACGAGGCAACCGCTGGTCGTATTAATTTTTGGGCTTATGGACCACTTCACTTCCGGCAGACATGGATCATTAGATTCCCCTACTTCTACTCTTCCATAAAATAAAGGATTTTTTTCTTGTGCTTGATAACATAGGTTTTTGTGCTGTCGGCTCTTCGACTATATATAGAAGTAAATTAAAAATGTAAAAAAATCAAATAGATTAGTTTATATCCTCCTCGGTTAAGATGTATCTCATGTGATACTTCAGGACCGAGGAGGTCATGTAAAGATGGAAATTTAAAGATGGAAATTATTTGTCACTCACATCTTGATACAATAGAATTATAGAAATTATGTTCAAAGGTGTATTTCCGATGACAATACAGCATTTTAGTGTTTTTAGAACTTAATTATGAGTTAATAAATAAATTTTATTACATTTTACCGTTAGCCGGCCACAGGCGATCCAAATATCCACGTAGAATTGAAGCCAAATATTCTACGTGGCTACAATTGGAAAAAAGTTACAACAGCAATGGATTTACATATGCCTCAATCCACGCTCGCTTAAAAGTTCCAAACTGTATCAAAGTAATGTTTTGAACACTAAATGTAGGAAATATCAATAAAAAATAAAGAGTTTAGTATATATCTACGTTCTAAAGGCTAAACGTTTAAGAGCGTAACGCTGGTGTCATTTTCACGTTGGGACGATTAAATTTCACTTTTATTTCAATTTTATAAACTTCTAAATACCGCACATTTTCAATTTTTACACCATCGAATAGGGAAAAAAAATACTTTCAAATGCAATTTGTTTGAAAATTATATCACAATTTATTTGAAAACTCTTTCGCAATTGACTCATTTTTATTGTTTTCAAATTAATTTTCAAGCATGATTATTTTTTTTTTCAAATCTATCTCTATCGCGTGCAGACGATTACGAAAGCTAAACCCGTTTGCACTTAAATTAATATAAATAGCTTATCATTTCCTTCAAGTTTATATTTTATAACGAAATCAATCAAGAAATAAAACAATAAAAGGTAAATGAAGCACAAATTAAAGCCATGTAACGGAATTTCGCTTTTAGTTCCAATGAAATGAACATAATCAAAATAGCTGATTGTAAATAGCGAGTTTTGGAGATTTTTTTATGCAGTTAATGCATGACGTGAATGCAATATAAAAATATTGGTTTTACTTTTTCTCATTAATTTTTGATTAACTGTAACTCATTTTATCAAACAACGTGTTTTAACGATATGTAAGTATACTAAGTTGCAGAACCTTTAGAAAAATACCTCATTCATCGCTGTGTCTTTAGTATGTGAAGAGAAAAAAGGGTATTAACATCAGAAATAATATACAGGTGTCCATAATTAAAAGACCCTACTTTAAGGTTGTTTACTGACAAAACTATGGTTCATAAAATTGTAAAATTTTGTGAAATACATAATAAAGGGATGGGAATATGTTTAAGCAAAAAAAGAGAAAATAATAAGGTTCAAAATCACTTTACCAGAGGGCAGTCTTTAATAAACTATACATTTAGCATTACCATAGTTTAGAAATTTTATTTACGGAGTGTCCATAATTAAACGACCCTAATTTAAGTCTGCTACAGACCACATTCTTGTTCAGAATGCTGTGAAATTTTGTGCAGGACATAATAAAAGTATGGGAATTTGTTTGAGCTGAAAAAAATTAGGTGGCTGTTTTTATAATGAATTACACATTTAGCAAACGTTTACGATAATTTAACAAATCTTATATTACAATACGAGAAAAAAATGTGTGTGTGTGTGTGTAAAAATTTTATCTTAAAAATGGCTCTAACGATTTTGACTAAATTTTGTATTTTACCATTTTCGGGCACGAGAAGACCATTCGGCTAGGTCATGTGTTCGAGAAAATTCGATTAGTGGATCATTTTGGGTCATAATGGGTCAGGGTCAAGCTAATTATATCTAAAAAACTTCCCGATCGATATTGACTAAATTTTATATCCAATCGTTTTGGGACACCAGAAAACTATTGGGCTAGGTCACATGTTCGAGAAATTTCGATAAGTGGGTCATTTTTGGGTCACTTCGGGCTAAGCTAAATTTATCTAAAAAACGGCTCCAACGATTTTGACTAAATTTTGTAATCTACTGTTTTGGAGTACGAGAAGATCGATGGGCTAAGTCACATGTTGGAGAAAATTCGATTAGTGGGTCATTTTTGGGTCACTGTTGGTCAAGGTAAGTTTATACAAAAAACGGCTCCAACGATTTTGACGACATTTTACTTTCTGTCGTTTTGGTGCACGAGAATATCATTGGGCTCGGTCGCATGTTCAAGAAAATTCGATTAATGGATCATTTTGGGTCACAACGGGTCGAGCGTCATGCTAATAGTATCTAAAAAAGTCTCAAAACATTTTGACAAAATTTTGTAATATAACGTTTCTGGGCATGAGAAGACCATTGGGCTAAGTCATATGTTCAAGAAAATTCGATTTGTGGGTCATTTTTGGGTCACAGTGTGTCAAGCTAATTGTATCTAAAAAAAACGACTAAAACGATTTTGACAAAACTTTGTATTATACCGTTTCTGGGCATGAGAAGACGTGTGGGCTAAGTCACATGTTCGAGAAAATTCGATTACTGGGTCATTTTTCGGTCACTGTTGGTAAAGCTAATTGTATCTAAAAGACGGCTCAAACGATTTTGACAAAATTTTGTATTATATTGTTTCTGAGCATGAGAAGACCATTGAACTAAGTCACATGTTCGAGAAAATTAGATTAGTGGGTCATTTTTGCGTAACTGTGGGTCAAGCTAAGTTTATCTAGAAAACGGCTAGATCGATTTTGACGAAATTTTGCTTACTATCGTTTTTGGGCACGAGAATACTACTAGGCTAGGTCGCATGTTCAGGAAAATTCTATTTAGTTGGTCATTTTGGGTCACAGTGGGTCAGGTGTCAAGCTAATTGAATCTAAAAAAAGGCTCAAAACATTTTGCCAAAATTTTATAATATACCCCTTCTGTGCATGAGATGACCATTGGGCTAAGTCACATGCTCGAGAAAAATTGATTAGTGAGTCATTTTGGGTCACTGTGAGTCAAGCTAATTGTATCTAAAAAACGACTTAAACTATTTTGACAAAATTTTTTATTATACCGTTTCTGGGCATGAGAAGACGTGTGGGCTCAGTCACATGTTCGACAAAATTCTATTATTGGGTCATTTTTGGGTCACTGTGGGCCAAAATAATTGTATATAAAAAATGGCTGAAAACATTTTGATAAAATTTTGTATTATATCGTTTCTGAACATGAGAAGATCATTGGGCTAAGTCACATGTTCGAGAAAATTCGATTAGTGGGTCATTTTTGGGTCACTGTTGGTCAAGATAATTGTATCTAAAAAACGACTAACGCAATTTTGATAAAATTTTGTATCGTACCGTTTCTGGGCATGAGAAAACCATTGGGCTACGTCGCATGTTCGTGAAAATTCAATTAGTGGGTCATTTTGGGGTCACTGTGAGTCAAGCTAATTGTATATAAAAAAAGCTCAAAATATTTTGACAAAATTTTGTACTATATCGTTTCAGAGCATGAGAAGACCATTGGGTTAAGTCACATGTTCGAGAAAATTCGATTAGTGGGTCACTTTTGGGTCACTGTGGGTGAAGCTAGATATATCTAAAAGACGGCAAAAATGATTTTGGCAAATTTTTTATTACATCGTTTACCAAACGAGAAGACCATTGGGACAGGTCGCATGTCCGATAAATTTATATTATTGATTCCCTTTTTGGTTACCGTGGGTCAAGCTAATTTTTTCTATAAAACGACATTAACGATTTTGACTTAATTTTGTATTGTATCATTTTAGGATTCGAGAAGAGCATTGCTTAGGTCGCATGTTCGAAAAAATTCTGTTAGTGGGTCATTTTGGGTCACTGTGTCTCCGAATCATGCCAATTGTATCTAAACAGCAAGAACGATACAATGAAAATAAAATATCGAATTGAACACAAATCTAATTTTGACCGAGCTTAGCCGTTGCCACCGAAACACTCAAGGCCTGAGGACACGAGTTGTAACGTCATCACTAATCGACCGACTTCTCACTAGTGTTGGAATTCACACCGGAAAATTTGTGGAAGAACTATCATCTGATAAAACAATAATAACTATTCAACCCATAACTACTGTGAGCGGTCTGACAGACCGCTCCAAATTTTTCCGCATGCATTCCCACCCCTCAGAATAGATAATGATCCCTACCCTTACCTCTACCTTCCTGAAAGGGGCCCCCAAGGTCACATTCTGCTTTTCATTCTGCTAGCTGCTTTTGTTATTTATTTATTTATTTATTTATTTATTTTTTACTCATTTCATTGCGAAAGTGGTATGCCAGACCGCTCAGAGTAGTTGTGATTCCGTTTTTGTCCGAGAAGGAACTTTTTATTTTGTGGATAATTTTATACTTTTTTCATGATATTATTGGAAAAATGGAATCTAATTATTCGAGAAAACGTCCGGTGTAACTCAAACAAATTGAAATTGGGGAGCCTGTAAAAAATTAGTTGGATATAGAATATTCAGATTCTGAAAAAACGATCACGATTCGCGTTCCGAATTATCACTGCATGATGAAGAAAATATTTCAAGTAACTCAGAGTATTTTTGTGGAAAAAATAATTTTATATGGATTATAAAAAAACCAAATCGTGTTATTCGAACTCCGAAATATAATATTGTGGCACTGCTGCCGAATTTAAAAGGTCCTGCAAAAACTGGGCATAAAGCAGAACCAGAAGAAACTTGGAATTTACTATTTGTTAAAAACGTTATCGAAATTATACTTAAATGGACTAATGTAAAATTAAAGAATGTAAATTGCTTTTTTTCTGATTAAACGAGACACGAATTTACTCATACAGATGAAATTGAAATAAAAGCATTTCTGGGATTATCATTGTACTAAGCAGTTTTCAAATCAAATTGAGAGTCTCCCTTCAATGTTCGAAAATGCAAGACATTGGCTGCAACTGAACATTTTGTACTGTGTAGAAAAAAAAATATATATTTATTTTTTATTTCTACGGTTATATATAATTTCACATGTATTAAACTCTATTTTTTAAAAAGTATGTAGATATGTATGTAATCTTTAATTTACGAACTTTTGTTTATTTATAAAACGACATTTTTTATGCAAATAAAACCTAGTTTTTAATATTTAACTATACTTTTATTAGATATTTATACATTTTTTACAAAATAAAATACATTTTTATTCAACGATTGTTAGATGAGTTTAAAATTACACATTTCTTTTCCTCGCTGTCCTGCAATAAATCGATTATTCTTACTATTCCCATCTAACAAGGTACCAGTCTTTAGTCTTCAAAAATAAACTTCAAGTTTCGAAAAATGATTTATAAATCAATAAAGTAGATAAGTATTGGTAAATAAACCATTTTTTACCAATTAGTTGATATTTTAATTATGTTTTGATTTAGCGGTCTGAGAGACCGCTCACAGTAGTTATGGGACGATTTTTGTCTCAGTAGTTAAGGGTTAAACTTACTGGTGAGAATTTGGAATCCCCCAATAAAAAATACACCAGATGAGGCAATACTGAGGCATTCCGCATCTGGCTGAATTTTTATTTAGGGATTCCGAATTCTCACCAGTAAGTTTAAATAGTTATTATTGTTTTATCAGATGATAGATATTCCACAAATAAAATAAAAGAAAATTGCTATTCAAAATTTTCCGGTGTGAATCCCAACACTAGTGAGAAGTCGGTCGATTAGTGATGACATCACAACTCGTGTCGTCAGGCCTTGAATGTTTCGGTAGCAACGGCTTAACTCGGTCATCCCTTCTGGTTTTGTTATAATCAAACATGTTCCTCATGACGGTCATCATTTTCAGATACCATCTGGAATCGTAAGATAGCATGTTATGGCAGTTGACCACAGTGTTTTCTGCGAAATGCTAGGAACATGTCGTGAAATGCTGTCTTTAGAATCAGGTTAAGTTAATAAATAAAATTTTTAAACTATCATAATGCTAAATGTGTAATTTATTAAAATTCGTCCTCTGGTGGTAAAATTTTGAACTTTTTTTTGCTTAAACGATTTCCCAATCTTTTATTATGTCTTTCACAAAATTTCACAACTTTATGAACAACAATTTTGTCTGTAGACAACATTAAATTAGAATCGTTTAATTATGGACACCCTGTATATGATGGTTTCCACCTATACTCTGTAACCCGGGATGGCTGGGTTTATCCCTTCGTATCTTTAAAGTACGCTTTCATCAATTAATAGTTTCATATTAGTTAAGCTACGATTAAACGTTAGAAGGTCAATTTAGAATTCCTAAAAAGGATATTTTAAATAACGTTTCATTTTATCTTTCCTGATGCATATTGGAAATTAAGCACAAGACAAATTGTATATTTTTCATAAATTCACTAATTCGTGTTTTCTTCCATGCGTTAAAAAAGAGATAGTGAATTTTTCATCATTGATCTCGATACCCAACGCAAATTTATGTTTTGTAGCGGAAGTTCTTGGAAAAAAACATGAGTTGCAGTTGCGAAACATTCAAGATAAACATTGAATGCTTATAAAGGAGTATTTTTAAAAGAACTATTTCTACCTTTATACTTATTTTCAATGAGGTAAAGAGTTTTGAAATCCGTATTCAATTGAGAAAGATCATGCAGCATGTTATGCCACCGCCAATGATAATCTAGATTTTTTTCTACAGATATCTATCTAATTATAGAAATTTCTACATCTTTAAAGACCTGCTCTAAAATGCTTACAAAACATACACGGCTTTTCTATACACTGTTTTTCTTCATTTCAAAATGTAAATTTCAAAGGTCGCCTTTCGCTGATTTCTTCAAAGGAAACGTAAGTGGTAGAACTGAATGATATTTTTCAATATAAAACATCCTCAAGAATGACTATTTTGTGCGAGATCTTTTTAAAGCACTGTTATGAGAATAAAAATTATTTTGCAAATATTTATTAGCTAAAGTGGAGACAAGAGTTGCAAAATCTTATATAAAAAAGCTTATATTGACGTAGCTATTTCTCAAGAACTTCTGAAGTTATACTTTTTAGGTGCGTTCGTAATTATATAAATGGGGCATTCTCACAATCTTTTGACTTTCATGTCCCTGAATAATAAGTTTTATTTTAATACACTTTTTTATGTTTTTGTTATTTCATATACTAGGGAACATCTCATTGAATGATTGCACAACAATATTAACGAGATAAATAAGTTTTGGACGATGTTGGGGGTCCAAATACCTGGAAAACTCCTATACCGTCCAGTGTCCCTGATGCTGATTTTAAGTTTGGAGCTGTCTGGATAAAATTGTTTCAATAAAAATAATTCGATGTAATTTTTTTCTGAAACTGGAACTATTGTTTTACATAAATATGTAGCTAAAAATTAACCTGCACACATTTTTACGGTTGTTATTATTTTTTACACTCTGTCCCTGGGCTTTAGATTCTTTACCATCCCTCTTCTAAAATTATACAGAAAATCATTTCAGATGCAGCCACAGAATTTTTTTTCGAGTTTTTTCTCATGCAGAAGTATGCTAGAGAAATAATGTCTAAAATTCTTTCGCAGGAAATTTACTGTAGAATTTAAATCAGCATTTAAATATCAATTTCAAGCATCGTGGCTTTATTGGTAGTCTCACCGTCCCCAAAGTTTATTCCTGAACTTTTCGAGGTAAATAAATAAAAATATATATATATATATATATATATTTAATCCAATGTTAACAACTGTTTCTAAGAATCAATGAACATTGTTGCTATCACTTAGTCTTAACATGATTTTCCTAAAAATAGGTGGTAATTTCCCTTACCGTTCCATCCTTACCGCCCCTTTTTACCATTTCGTCCCTTTTTTCCTGTACCATCCCCCTTTTTTACCTTATCGTCCCTTCTTTAACACCGCAGACAATGTTATACAAAAATTCTGTACTTAAAGTACTACATTGTTATTATTTCTTATTTGAATGTCCTGTGGGTACTATGCAAATTCATTATAAGTAAAAATTTAGAAGAAAATAAAAAGTTATAGGGGTAAAATGGTAAGAAAAATTAAACTCGCAAGCTTAACTTAAACCTCAGTTAAATAAAAAAAATTTTTGCTGCTGACCATTTTTTCTTTATTTTGAATCATTAAGGCATTCGTCTATAAGATTAAAATGTTATTTTAGCAAGTTTAATTTTGTCAGATTTTTTTCCCAAAAGTCAAAAGATTGTGAGAATGCCCCAAATACGTTGCCCCCATAGTCGTCGTCTGGTCCGTCCGCAAATAACCGCGCAAAAACTACCCAACCGAATGGTTTGAAATTGATTACATATAATCGTTGCAGAATTTTGTCGAGTCGTTTCAAAATTTATGAAAATCGAATCAAAACTTAAAAAGATATTAATCTATTCCTATTAATTCTTCATCCTATTAATTCCTATCATACATAATTTTTTCAATGATATCCCATGATAGGTAATGATTCTAGATTATCACGATGATTACGTCATATTTTAGAAGAAGTCATATTATTTTCGTATTACTGAATTTAATATATTTTATCGTAATAAATTTTGTATTCATGAATATTTATAAAACTAGTTATAGTTCGAATGTACCTCATTTGCCACGTTTGACATAGTTATCGACTTGTTTTAATAGTTTGGGTTGAAGCTAAACTATGAATTGATCCTTTGGTAAAATATATAAATAAATAAAGCATGCAAAAGTTTTGTTAAATTTTTATATAACAGCTATGTATCTTTCGTTTGCAAAATTGCGCTTTATTGTATCTTTTATTTTTATTTATTGACGAACTATCAATTTATACTGCCAAAATTATTTAACACTAGAATGGCCAAGGCGGTCATTTTGACCGTAAACGCATTCTAATATCGCATACCTCTGTTTTGCTTTTACCTATTGCTGCGATAGTTTTTTACTTTTCTGAAATATTCATTGGAAATATACAAAAAAATTTTTCATTCAAATATTGTTGTTAGTTTTTGAAAAAAAAACTTATATACTTAGAACGGCCAAAAACGGTCAAAATGACCGGCGCCTGATACAGTGTTGAATTCAAACATTTCTTTTCCGGGAGGGATTACTGTGGCTCCGAGGGGGACATTATAGAGTTCCGGGAGGATAAATGGCACTTATTGACCATTGAAAGCACAAAATCTCTTCCATGGGAACATTTCACTTCTCCGAGAAGAAATGTCCCCCTGGATCAATCATTATTTTCATCCCCTGAATTCAACACTTGTCAGATAAAATCATTATTTTCATCTTGTAAAAGAGGTTTTTATACAAAGAACGTATAGATATGGGTGGAGAAGGCTGCTAAACAGCTGGTTTATTCCGGTTTCTTAGAAAGACACCTGTCTCTGTTGCTTCCGCGCATGCTTTTACGGCAGAGCTACCCAGAAAAATGTTTGAATAAGTGATTGCTTTATTAGTGAAGCAATACTTGATTTGTTACTTCCGTTTGAAAATGATTTGATCAGATATTTTCACCTAAATAATAATAATTATTATTATTCTAATAATGTCTCGTAGAACTGTCGGGAAGAACTTTCTGATTGCGGAAGCAATTGTGCAGTCAATGCAAGATTTATCATCCGTAAATTCTGCTTCTGAAAATGAGAATGAAAACGATATCGAATGTGATATCGGTTGCGATGATATCAAGTCTGATTCGAGTTTAGGTTTCAAAATACATCAAATAGAAAATCCGCATAATATTTCATCCTCTAGTTTTGATAGTGAAACAGATGAAGAAGTTATTCAAGGACGTAGTCGTGGAAGAAGAAAAAATCAACAAACTAATAGTGATGAAAATAATTCTGCAGAAATATTAGCCGCAGATGGAACCATATGGAAGAAAATATCGCAAATTACTTCGGAAGACAGCCAATGCATAATGTTTTGCGTGAAAACGCTGGCCCTTCATCATTCAATTAGCTTTGATAATGCAAATTTGATAATGCTATTCTAGCAAAATAATTTCACATGAAGGTATTACTTTAGCATCATACCAGTGCAAAAAAAAATGTGCTTTTGCTAAGTTCATTGCATAAAAATTTGAACGTATCAGACAACGAAATAAAGACTCCGGAGGTTATCCAATTCTACAATTCTACTAAGTCTGATGTTGATGTTTTGGATCAAATGTCCAGAAAATACTCTAGGAAATCTTCTTCCAGACGATGGCCAGTGCATGTTTTTTTTTAACAGACTTGATTTAGCTGCAATAAATTCATGGGTGATATAAAAAGAAACATTTGACTCAAACATCAGTCGTCGGGAATATATTTTGAAAGTATCTGATGAACTCCGTAAAAACTTTATTGATCGAAACAGGTTGTATGAAGACAATCACATCAAAATGCTTCCCGGAATTCAAAACAGAAAACGAAAGCAGTGTCAAATACTCAAGAACTGTAAAGGAAATAAAGCTTCCAAACAGTATTCAAGATGCCAGAAACACGTTTGCGGGCCATGCATGTTAGAAGAAAGGATAGTATCCGTCTGCTTTGTTTTGAAATAAATTGAGTTATGTTACATTTTTCAGTATAATATTTTGTCTAATGTATTAATAAAATTGCTGACTTTGAAAAAAAATTTTAAACATACATTATGTTTATAATTATAAAAAAAAAAAAAATATGATACTTACATTCTAATTTCAGGATTATATATCTTTAAGATTGCCTAGGAAGAGTAAAAGAACGTAAAATGTTTTATTTTCTTGAAAAATGTTTTTTAAAAAGTATTTTTTGTAGTTTGTCATTAAACTTGTTTCCTGGAAAGGAGTTTTTAATATTATTTTAGTTAAAATTACATTTTTTTAGTATTTTCGAAAGAGCGGTCAAAATGACTGTTCACGGCCGTTCTAGGTATATTGAAAACGCGGCCGTCGTAGTGTTAAAAAACTATTAAAAATCCCTGCAATAGCTTTCGAAGAATAGACACATTAATAACGCCTGTTTTAAATATAATTTTGTTTGCTTGCAAAATCGCAGAAGGTATCGCATAGTTTACCCACTCTCAAAAAAACTTTCTTCAATCCACGGAAATTCTATTGGCAGCAGTGCTGACGGCATTTTTCCGTGAATTGACGAATATCCTTTTTACCCGACTGCCAAGAAGGGTTATGTGTTTCACGCGTATCTGGGTATGTGGATTTCTTTATACCCTCGAAATATCCCAATGGCTGGATGGATTTTAACGAATGAGGTTTCTAACGATTCTTCTTAACCTTCCGATCGTTATAGGCTAGGTCTTGCTTTTATAAATTCAAAAGGGCGGCCGTAAAATACAAAATGGCGGTAGAGACGAAAAATAAAATTTACGCACCCTATTGATTGGCATATCATTGGATAGGCCTTTCAAAATGAAGACGAAGTTTCATTGACTATTTTACAATCAGAGGCTTCGTTTAAATATTACACAACCTGGAAGTTGTGTAGGTAGGATCTCTAGCTGTATTGCAATTCTAACCTTCATAGACATATATAGGTCTCATCAAAACAGTGTTCATAGATAGGAACTAACAATTAAACACAACTTAAAAGTCATCAATACAAGTAAATAAAAAAATATGTAAGTAGTATAAAAAAAAGTTTCATATTGATGGGAAATAATTAATAGTTCGCTTTTTACGCAGTCGGGTTTTTTGATTTTTGAAATTTAATTTTTACTTGTTTACCCTCCGTTACAAGAGGTAAAATATCCGTCAATTGAAGAAGGTTCGGAAAAAACTAAAGCGACAAAGGTTGGATTCGAACTAGCCATCTCAGCGTTATGAGACACTGAGTTGTAGGTATACAGCAGGGTAACGTTTTGAAGTTAAATATTTTCGCTTCAGATGGGTATGACTTGATCAATTTCTTTAAAAAGCTGTTAATTTTGAAGTTCATTTAGGGAAGATTTCGTCTTTAATGAGTTTGTGGCAGGTGTTTTTATATTATTACTGTGTTGAGAAAATTATATATATTTCGTTCAGTATACTATATTATATATTTTTATATATGTATAATATTTATATAAATTGGTATACTATTTATAAATCTATTTCCCATTAAGTCAAGCGGTTTCTAATACTAAACGGTTTTCTTCAACATAAAATTATTGAATTGAATTTATATTTTTCACTTTTATATTATATCCTTGCATAATTTGGATATTTCTGATTTATATTTTTCACTTTTACATGTTAAATATTTACTTAATGTGTGTATTATATATTTGAATATTATTTATATATCAATATTCTATCAAATGTATTGAAAAAAAAATCAGAATTTGGTTGAAACGATTCTCATAAACACATTAACTTTTTTACATGCTTCACATAAAAAAAAATACATTTAAATTCAATACCTAAATGTAAAATGTTGGGGGGGGGGGGGGGTGTTTAAAATATAGAATTGTAAGAAGGCTAATGTACTACATTTTTCTTTTTCTTTTTTTTACACTCTTCCATCATAATTAAAAGTAAAATGAATGCAATTTCATAATTATATTTAATTAAAAATAAATACCCAGGTAAAAACCCAAATTAGGTTTTTACCCGAGTATTTATCCTGGGTATTTACTATTAAAAAGAAATACCCGGGTATTTTACATCACTGTCTGCAACTGGGCTTCTTTTTACTTTTTCGATTTTGGTTTCAGATTTTGGTTTTCAAAATTTCTTTCAATTTCGGAACCAGTTGGAACCGGTACTGAAATTGAAACTATCCTAATATTAAAAAATAACCAAAATCGAAAAAGTAAAAACTGGCCCGGTTCTATATCGTCCTCAGCTATCCTATGCAAAAAGAAATCATAAACATATTAAAATCAAAGCGGGAAATTTGGAAAATAACTCTCCCATAGACTTAACATTAGCGTTTTCCTTTCTTCCCTTGACTGAAGTAGCCTCTTATAGCATTTTACCAACATTGATTTATTGTTTGAATACATATTTATGATTCCTGCCCTGAAAAGTTTAAGTTATTTTCCAAATATAACACTGCTTTATTTAATTCGAAATAAGATCAGATAATAAAATGCATCAATAGCTTGATACGGGATAAATTGCATCTAAATACCAAAATAACTTTCTCATATAGTTTACCTTTAAACAATAATGTTACGCTACCATGTGTTATTGTTTTACAATAAAATGTATAAATTTCCTTCATTTATTTCCAGTTGCAAATTTTAAGGCGAGAAAATACGATCATGTGGAAAACGAAGAAATGCAAAACCTGGAAATTCATTTTGATATAAAGTGTTTTAAGAGAATTTAAGCTTACAATTCATGCTAGAATACAACTTATTTAATCAGAATAAAGGTATAAAGCAACGCAATCAAGCTATGGTACATCGCTATTCCTATTTTTAAACCGTTAAGTATCGAATAATTGAGAGTGTTTGGTAAAACATGATTGATATAGTCTAACAAACATATTAAAATTTCTGAATTACTTGAACTAGTTAAGTTTCATGGATTATTCTTGTTACCTAAAAGCATAAAATGGAATATTTATAATTAGATTATTCTTTAATAATATAAAATATGTTAATATTTACAAAATTTTCCATGTTTAGAGTGTGGATTCAAGGTTGCACGCTAAAATCGAAATTAACAAAACCAGGTTTCTATTAGAATGATTTTGGAAAGTCAGATTAAATTATCAATTAAATTAATAGTGAGATTTAGTTATCACTTATTTATTTGGGTGTATTTTTAATAATTCCATTAAAATATTTGTATCTATAATAATAAAGACAGTTGTTTGTGTGCCTGTGCTTTTTTTTTTTTTTTTTTTTTTTTTTTTTTTTGAAAAAAAAAAAACACGATTTGACAGGGAGATGTGTTTCTAAAATTATGAAACTCTAAAGAATTTTTGGATTTTTTTTTATTTAATACTTTATGAGATGTTTAGCTTTTTTTGAGGGGGGGGGGGGGTATACTGTGATTTTATTTCTAGATTAACAGAAGGAATCTGGTTTAAATCCTTTAGTCCAACATAGAACATTTGGACCTCTTTCCAATAAAGTTTATTCAGAATTCGCGCAGCAATTTTGTTTTTTGCAATTTTATTTAAGCCGAAGGGCGGAATGTCCTATATATTTCACAACTATATTATACAAAAAAATCTTTGTTATCGTCCGCGCATGCGCAATTAAAAATTAGTGCATACAAATGCTCATACTTCGTGAAAAACTTAAGGCTTTTATATTCTAGTTATAATATGTTGTTCTTATTGTACTTTCAAAATTTCTTAAAAGTGGCATTAAATTCGGTGTTAAGCACAGCATAACAAACAACATGCGAAAATTTCTTGAATTTTGTATAAAAATCTTTATATCTCCCTGAATATATGTGCTATTCTTGCACAAATGTAAACGCAAACAAATGTTGTACAAAATCATTTTGACCATTTTATTTTGAAGGATGATCGCAAATATTATTTTTTATTGATTGTGTTGTTGGTTCCCTAATTAAAACTTCCCTTAAAATATGCTGTCAATATGTTCTTTTATTCTTGAAGTTCTAGAAGGATTTGGCATGTATTTCTTTAGGTATTTGACAAAACGTCTACACTCTTAAAAATATCGTGAAAAATTACCTCTGTTTTTAAAGGCTATGTATTTTCCGACCAATGAGAGCGCTTTATAGGTGTTTATGTAGCGTTTTCATTGGTCAGAAAATAGAGAGCCTTTAAAAACAGAGGTAATTTTTCACGATACTTTTATCCCCACCAGTGGCCGAGAGGTTCTGATCTCGAAGCTGGTAGACGGTAGGTGCTGGGTTCGATCCCAATCGCGACCGTCGGCCTAATCGTTCGGAGTTTTCGTGGTTTTCTTCGAACCTCGGTTTTCCAAGTGGTTAGGTTCCCTTAGAAAGACCCCCCACGGGGGGCACTTCGCACTTTGGGCCTATATCCGTCGTGCTGATAATTGGCCGTCATAAATAACACTAACCGCGATACTTTTAACAGTGTAATATAGAAAGTGTCCGGTGTTTTTTGGCCATATAGTATAATATATTATGTGGGTTAATTTTATTCACATAAATATTGTTAATTGCAAGAACAAAATTATAAGCCATTTTATGTAGTAGATGTTTTTATCATAAAAGATGTAAACATTTTATGAAATTTTAACATCTAAAGATAATTATTTTCACAAAATTGTTTGCGCAAACAAAAAACCTGTTATACAAACTGTTTTGTATAAAATGAGTTTAAAAAAAATATCCCTTGTGGAGTTTTAGTGACATATTAATTTATTTTTAATGCAAATTTTATTCTAATGAAAACTTTCAAGCGCAATTTTGTTACAAATATTATAAATTAAAGAAAACTTTAATATGATTCAATTAAAATATCGTTTATTTAAAGGAACGTGGCAAATCAATTATTATGCATTTTATATTTTCTTACTTCAAAGACCTGTTGAACTTACGTTTAAGGCGTTAAAGCTCAATGATATAAAATCACATTCGAAAACAAAAGATTTATTAAAAGGGTTATAATGAATCCCTATGCAACAAAATATTTCCTGGACAGATTTTTTTTTTTTTTTTTTTTATCCCAGTGGGGTAACAAGATTGGGGAATTCGCTTTATTCAAATAATTCACCTTTTTTCATTAGTAATCTTTGTTTTCTTTAACAATGGAATGTCTGTCATTAAATAAATTGTAGGTCATTGTTCTAAAATAGTAGTAGATATTTCGAAGTAAAAAATTCCTCAAATTGGCAACACTGTTTTAAGCTATGACTTTTACTGTTATTCAAATTTAATTTTCATGCGTTTAAATGCAATTTATCGAACATTGTGAGTCGGAAAAAAAGCGTAAAATTCACAGCTATGAAATATGTATTTCTTATTGGCATCTGGAATATTAGCTCTGGAAGTACACTACAAGATGCCTACTTTAGAATATGGCATGGATAGCATTCATCGTTCAGTTAAAAGTACACTAAAAAAAAAAAAAATGTCATTACATTACGGCTTACGGAGAAAAATCGTTTGAGGCGTATTTTATTCATGTTACATTTTTTAATTAATATATCGGGTTAGCCAAAAGTCCATTACAACTTCAAAAACTCATAAAAAAAAAAAAATTATGATAAAGGAGTGCGGTTTGCAAGAAAGGGCACACAAGGTAGTCGTATTTTTTTTAGCAGCAAAAACAAATTTAGTTGAAAAATCACATGTAGAGGGCGCTGACGACACGAAACACAATGAACAGGACAACAATGGTGTCGTAGAATGTTCTGGAGGTCGTGTTGAACATTTGCCTTTGGAAGAACAAAT
Organism: Maratus speciosus; assembly: GCA_963932465.1. Taxonomy (NCBI): domain Eukaryota; kingdom Metazoa; phylum Arthropoda; class Arachnida; order Araneae; family Salticidae; genus Maratus; species Maratus speciosus. The sequence goes on along the minus strand of OZ010796.1, from coordinate 234,345,479 downwards.
GAATGGAGCGTATTGTTGTCATGTTCATTGTGTTTCGGACCGTCAGCGCCCTCTACATGTGATTTTTTAAATATTTTTTTTGCTGCTAAAAAACATCCGACTACCTTGTGAGCATTTTCTTTCAAACTGTACTCCTTTATCACAATTTATTCCTTTTTTATGAGTTTTTAAAATTGTAACGTACTTTTAGCTCACCGGGTATATCTCTCAGGTGCACTGCAAGATATTTACTATAATTTATGATCTGGTTAGCATTCATCATTGATATAGAAGGACACACAAAATAATTCGGTTACAGTACTATATATGAACAATAATTGCTGGACGTAGTACATTTTCAATTCTGGTACGCGTTTTTAAATTCAACTTCTTTTTGCATATATATATATATTTCTTAATATATATAAATTCTACAAATCATATACAAAGCTGCGCAAAACATCTGAAGTATATTTCCGTTTATTGATGGAAATTGCTGAAGGGGAACTTTCAACTGTGATATGTGTTTTTTAATTGAATTAAATTTTAGCATACTACGTATTATGTGATAAATCTATAGTACATATACAAAGCTGCAAAAAAAAAAAAAAAAAAAAAAAAAAAAAATCACATTTTTTTTTTTTTTCGTCTTTTGATAGAAATTGATAAAATTAAGTTTTCAAATGTGTTATATGTTTTAGAAATTGTTTATTTAGACAGCCTTTTTCACTTTAATAAAGTGTGAAGTTTTATTACAGTATTCTAAATGCGTTGGAAAGTGTTTCACAATCTATGCTTAATGCATGATTTTACGATCTTGTTGAAATATTATTTTAAGATACAAGTGTGAAAAAATATACTTTAATATGGAAAATTTTGATGATACATTGAAGTCTATTATAAAACACTAATTTTCAAGAATTTTCTGAAAATAAATATATTTTAAAAACCATTATACTACTAATAGGATCAATATCATTTCGATCTAATCATACATTTCAAAAAACCATAATTTTTGCCTTTCAGATAACCATTCAAACTGAAACAAGAACTTTTTTCCGTAAAAGTGACAGAAAAATCCATTTGATGGTTTTAACAGTTTAAAATAATAACACGGCAATTGAAAAAGAAAATAATTAAGCTTTAAAACTTTTAAAAAAATGAAAACGGATCAACATACATTCATTAATATTATTTAGTATTTGAATTTGCTATTATGGATTTTCTAAAGGGTGGTAATAATACCTATATTTACTTTTATTTTTACTCTTACATTAATTTTAATTTTGTAGCACTTAAGAATAGAATATGAAAAAGTATCCTTAAAGGATTTTATTCCATTACTACATTTCTTTTTTTATCAAATACACATATCTGCCAACATTTTTGCTTATTTAAAACTAGTTGCCAGTAACAATCTTCGCCTTTTCTAATCACAAAATTCTATGATTAAATAAAACGAAATTAGTATTTGGAAGTACTAGTGGCAAGAAAAAACAGCAAATTCTTAGCTATGGAATTTCTATTTCTTATTGGCATTTTGCACGTGGGCTACTTTTTGAAATACTATTTTAGGATACAAACGTGAAAAAATATACTTTAATATGAAAAAATTTGATAATACATTTAAGTCTACTATACTAATAAAATACCAATTTTCAATTATTTTCTGAAAGCAAACATGTTTTAAGACCCATTAGAATCAATATCATCTCGATCAAATCATATACGTTTCAATAAACCATGCTCTTTGCCTTTCAGATGAAACCTCAATTGAAACTGAACAAATAAAAATTAAATTTAAAAAATCAAAAATCCCGACTGCGTAAAAAAGCGAACTAATTAACTATTTCTCATCAATGTGAAACAATTTTTTATACTACTTACCTATTTTTTTATTTACTTGTATTGATGACTTTTAAGTTGTGTTTAATTGTTAGTTCCTATCTATAATAGTAGGAGAGCTGTTGAACATTTTTGAGTAGGTATTTGAGGCACCCTGAAAATTTGTGCAACACTTCTTTTGTAATGCCTGAATGCAAAATCGAATGTCTGGCTGAAGGATCGTGGCCCAAAAACTGTTCCAGACACGTGTCAAGTGCCATAGACACGTGTCAAGTGCCATAGACACGTGTCTGGCACAGTTTTTGTGCCGACTAAAGTGTCTGTCATTTTCAAAATATTTTTTTCTAAGCATAAATATTATTCTGCCTCAATCTCAGCGTGCCTCAAATACCTTTTTTGGGTAGTCAAAAAATGGCACTTGACACGTGTCTGGCACAGTTTTTGGGCCGACTAAAGTGTCTGTCGTTTTCAAAATATTTTAAGTATAAATATTACTCTGTCTAAATCTCAGCGTGCCTCAAATACCTTTTTTTGGGGGGTAGTCAAAAAATGGCACTTGACACGTGTCTGGCACAGTTTTTGGGCCGCGATCCTTCAGCCAAACATTCGATTTTGTATTCAGCCATTACAAAAGAAGTGTTGCACAAATTTTCAGGGTGCCTCAAATACCTTCCCTAAAATGTTTAACAGCTCTTGGACTATAAACACTGTTTTGATGATGTCTATGATGTTTAGAGTTGGAGTAAAGCTAGAGATCCTACCTACACAACTTCCAGGTTGTGTAATATTTAAACGGAGCTTCTGACGGTAAACTAGTCAATGAAACATCGTCTTCATTTTGAAAGACCTATCCAATGGTATGCTACTCAATAGGGTGCGTAATTTTTTTTTTGTCTCTAACGCCATTTTGTATTTTACGGCCACCATTTTGAATTTATAAAAACAAAACCTAGCTTATAACTCTCGGACGGTTAAGATGAATCGATAGAGGCCTCATTCATTAAAATCCATCTAGCCGTTGGGATGTTTCGAGTCTATAGAGGAATCCACATACCCAGATACGCGTGATACACATAGCCCTTCTTGGCAATCGGGTAAAAAATAACATTTTCCCGAAAGGATGACAGAAAAATCCATCTGACAGTTTAAAATAATAACACGTCAATTGAAAAGAAATTAATTAAACTTTGAAACTTTTAAATGAATTGAAAACGCATCAAAATACGTTCATTGTTTCAGTAGTAATTTTAAAACTTATAATCTCTGAACTATCGGTATCAAACTGTGCAGAACTAAAATAGCTTTCATTTACTATAAAAAGTTCAAATTCGATTGTTAGATTCTTCAAAGGTGTACTGTCCCTTTAATTTTGAGGTCAAATACTGTTTCGGCTTCAAAAGAATAAGCTGATCTGAAATAGGACTTTTTAAAAATCTTTCACACAAAAAGATAAAGTAACGACAGTGGGACATTGGAGAACATACTACAAATCCTGACAGTCGAAAATCCTTTCTGAAAGAATTTCTTTTAAGTGACTGAAAGAAATTCTAGTTCACAAAAGTAAAGCTCAAAAAACCTTGATCCAACTTTTCAAATGCTATTAAATATTGTCTTTTATGAAATTCTTTTCTAAAGGGACGTCGGAATTTGAAAAAAAAAATACTAAATTAAATTAAAAAAAGCCAATAAAAATCATTGTTTTATTTAAATTTTCATTGATAAATTATCGGAAATCCCCATAACGCAGTCTGATACAACACGTGAACTAGCTATTCTTATTGCATTGTACACTAGTGCAAATTCCCACCAAACAAAATTTCAAATGTCCGCATTTTTTGATAGCATGAGTTCAATAATTTGAAATTTTTAAAGAAAATAAATATCACAGTGCGATTTCTCATTAAATTCCGTATAGAAATTATGTGTTATATTTCATTATTTCTATATTACTCAAAAAGTTACACGCTGTCGAATTTATGGAATCACAAATCGCACAACTATGGAGTGCGCGTGGGTTGAACCGAAAAGTGGAGCCCATGGGTTAAATCCAATCAAGTTATTAACAGCACTGTAAAAAAAGGTAGATGTTTTTTAATCTACTAAAATATAATATAAACGAAATATTATAATTATAAACGGAAATATACAATAAGCCCTTTCGAGTTACCCATGATTCAGAAAAGAGTTCTTTATCTTTACGAAACTCATAAGGCAATGTATTTTTGAGATTTAAAAAATATTTTATAAAAACATAGTTTCTTTTGCTACCAATAATTTTCTGAAACTTTTCCGGACAGTTATTAAGTTAATGATTTTTCTCGAATCAGAATATCGGTTTTTATGAAAGTATCAATACCTGATTAAACATTTTTAGCTCCGTAATGGAATTTATGCATGTTAGAGTAACGAAAAATATTAATTTTAATGTCGATATTAATGCTGTTAATTTATCATGTTTACCTGTAAAACATGTTTGTTGAACATGAAAGTAAGTTCTCTTGAGAATTGATAGCATCCGAAAAGCCTATATTCCATAATGAAAAAACTGATAACACATTACAGGGCGTCCACGTCCACTCTCAACGGTGTCCAATGGCTAATTTCTAATCCGTTAGTCACAGGCATAAAGTTCGAATAATGACAATGTTTTTAATGGGGTAAAAAATTATTTAAAAAGTCGTTTTGATCATAAAAACGTTTTATAAAAAGTTGCGAAATTTAAATTTTTACACGGTCCTATAAGTGATGTTTAGTAAAAATTTCTTTTGGGACTTTTTTGTCTTACTTGTTAGTGTATAACAAGTAAGACAAAAAGTCCCATTCTTCTAACACTAATATTGACCGAGTTGTGAAACTTTGAATTCCAGGACTTATACCATTTTTCTGTATCTGAACAAAGATGGAGAACACAGAATTTATTTCGCGTGTACATTTCTGCATTGCAGCCTAAATGAGTAACTTAGAGCAAGTTTTAAGATAACTTTAATTTTTATTAAATAAGTTTTAGATTAGACAATCTAATAGCATTTTAAAATATGTATCGTTTTGTAAAGATCTGTGACTGTTGCTTTTCATCATTTCGTTTAATAAAAATTCTGCTATTTTTTAACATATATTTATTACAAGTTGTATATTTTCCTTTAATATGTCAGCGTGAAAACAGATTTCAAATTTATATTGTAATGTTAATTTTACTCTCAGCTATTATTATTATTATTATTATTATTTTTTTTTTTTTTTTTTTTTACATTTGACGATTATTTATATTTTTAGTAAATTCTTGAATGGCATCTATTTCGCAGCAAAAACAACATTAAAGTGCTATTACTCGGTCAGTTTTAATCATAGAAAAGTGGGACCTTCTTTTTTGTCTTACTTCTTAGTGTAATAGGATATTTTTAATAAATCTAAGTTATAGGACCGGGGGACCGTATAAAAATTTAAAATTCGTAATTTTTAAAGAAAGGTTTTTATTAACCTAATTTAATTTTAAAACACTTCTTTACCTTTTTTAAACCATTTTTTGTAATTGGAACTATATGTCTATGCCTAACGGTCTAGTAATTAGCCATTAGACACCATTGAGAGTGGACACCGTGTATAAAAACTACTCGGAAACGTTTCCGAAACTCAACGTCAGCAAAAGAAACCTAGGTTTTATAAAAGTTTCTTTAAATTTCAAAAATATATTGGTTTCTGAGTCTTGGATATAAGAAAGTGTTTTCGGATTCGTGAGTAACTCAGAAGAAGTTATTTTATATTTTCTTAAGTGTTTACATTATATTTCCTAGTTTACGAAACATCTGTCTTTTTTATAGTGATGTTTCGGAAACGTTTCCGAAACTCAGCGGCAGCAAAAGAAACCTAGGTTTTATAAGTGTTTCTTTAAATCTCGAAAATATATTGGTTTCTGAGTCTTGGATATAAGAATGTATTTTTGGGTGCGTGGGTAACTCAGAAGAAGTTATTTTATATTTTCTTAAGTGTTTACATTATATTTCCTAGCTTACGAAACATCTGTCTTTTTTATAGTGATGTTTCGGAAACGTTTCTGAAACTCAACGGCAGGAAAAAAAACCTAGGTTCTATAAATGTTTCTTTAAATCTCTAAAATATATTGGTTCCTGTGTCTTGGATATAAGAAAGTCATTTCAGATTCGTGGGTAACTCAGAAGAAGTTATTTTATATTTTCTAAAGTGTTTACATTATATTTCCTAGCTTACGAAACATCTGTCTTTTTTATAGTGATGTTTCACGCAGTTTCAAAATTTTATATGCAACCAATAATAAAAGTGTTCATGCTAATTATTTTCCTTTAAAACATTCTAATTTCGAATAATTAATCTTTATCATTTTATTTTTTAAATAAACGTGTAATATTACGAAAAGTAGATAACAATTCATAGAATGAAAATCACCATATACATTATTAAGAGCCTGCAATAGACAACATGCGATATTCACATGACAATGGCGTGTTGTAAACAAATGGGAGAGCCGCTACAAAGTTCACGTTTGCATTTCAATATTTTTAAATGATTTTTTTTCATAGGATATCTGAAGTCAATATGTAACGTAATAGTTACGTATTTTTTAGATATATTTAGCAACTTAATTCTGAAAATACATTGAATTTCGGACCCAATGAGAATTACCGGCTAATAATGACACTACAACAGAAGTCGAAAAAGTAAAAAAATACCACGTTAGCTTTTGACCCCAAACATCCTATGCAATAAGAGTCATTTAAAATTATTAAAATGCAAATTATACATTTGTAGAGAGAGTTTCAATTGGTTTAAGATTACCATCGAATTTCATATGCAGACGAATACAGACATTAAATCCATATATATATATATATATATATAATTTAGGAAATATTTTGTAGAAAATTTCACATGTAATTTAGAAATGCTTGAAATTTTCTACAAAAAAAAAAAAAATAAATTAGGAAGCAAATTTCAAAATTCGCCAAAATTTAAAAAATCATGTTTTCTCTCTCAATCTACTCTACTGGTAAATCTGCACCGGAAAAACAATCTGCAAAAAAAAAAAATAGTTTTGTCCTGTATTTCTGCTATTATAAAATCTTGGTTTACAATGAAAACCAGTGGATGCAGTTAGAGATTTTTCGCGATTTCCCAAAACTTGATTTTTTGGATAAGGCGAGTTTTGAAACTCACGTCCTCATGTTTCTCAATCTACGAATATTTAATTCACTACAAAATAGTAAAATTTTCAACAAAAAATTTCCAAAATTATATGCAGGGTGTATCTGAAATGCTTCAACAAGCTTAGGGGATGATAGTACGTATCAAGGCGAACAAAAAATGCAATGGAACATGGGGTCGCAAATGACGTTTAAAGGGTGAAAATCGCAAAACTAATAAAAATATCGAAATCTCGCATGGTTCTTTTCTGCAGAACTGGCTAGAAGCTGGTTTTCCTTTCATTTTGTGCATATCTGGTCAAAAAGAGATAACAAAAACTTGGAGGAAAGCCAAACAAATCTGAGCAGGAATTCATGTATGCAAAGCCACGTAGTCTTCGAGCGTGTCCGCCAGTCGTTCCTCCGTAGATGTACAATAATGTTCGCGGTCGACACTTTGAACAATTGTTGTAAAATATTTGTTTTCTTTGGACAAAACGAGCTGTGTACCTATTCTGTGCAATAAATACTTTTCTGGAGTGTTTCTTTCTTGTCTCAGTTTGTCCATTTCCAGACGCATTTTCTCGATTTTCATCCTTTAAACGTCATTTGCGACCCCATGTTCCTTTTCATTTTTTGCTCGTCTTCATGAGTACTATCATCCCTCTAAGTTTCTTGAAGCATTTCAGATACACCCTGTATGTAGGTGTATTTTCTTTTATCGATGCCGGATACTCTTTCGTTACCTAGACACTCCATATTTCAGAATGTTGAAATTACACGTGATGTCTCTGATCAATTTATTATGCGTTTCCAGCATTTCACAAAATACAATTTTTGTCTGCCGAAAATTTCGTTAAAACGCCCTCATTATTGTTTAAGATTTAAAAAAAGTTCCTGGTTTGGATTGAAGTGGAGTCCCGTGTATTTTTGACTGGATAAGTCGGTTGCAACCCATGCATATGGTGCGAACTGCGTTCCGAAATATGGAGCGCCGTGATTTTTTATTGCTGATGGAGCTCATCTCCATCACTTCTCGTGATTTTATTTCACTCCACATAAAAAGAAACAAGTTTGAAATTGCACGAAAACGTGGCAACTGAGGTGCATTCGCAGGATAACTAGTTTTATAAATATTTTTTGCACCGCATATTGTACTGAATGCATATTTTAGTGCACTTCATAAGTGCATATCAATTTCATTCTGTTCGAAAGGCTATAACGTCATTAAAATGCACTTGAAATATTTTTTCCCATTGGACGTAATGTAACGGAAATTTTTGAGTGTCCCTGTAATTAAACTATACATCCGATTTTCATAAAATTTGAATTGACTCGACAAAATTTTGCAGCAATTATATATTTAAAATAGCAGAACATTCGGTTGGGTAGTTTTTGGTCTGTTATATGCGGACGGACGGACTGAACTACTATAGGTGCTACGTATTTATATAATTACGAACGTACCTAATAAGGTATGCTGTGAGTTTCATTAAACATTTTGTAAAAGTTTAATATTGTTAAAGTTTGTGATTGCCATATTTGTAAAGAAAAAACGCGTTTAGGTTGGAGTGAGATACCGTGTATTTTCGGCTGAATTAATGGGTTTCAAATTTTATTTAATATACAGTGTGTCAATAATCAAACGACCCTACTTTAAAGGTGCCTAAATACGAAATTATTGGTCAAAAAGTTGTGAAATTTTGTTTCGGACATAATGATGGAATGGGAATTTGTTTGAGCGAAAAGTAAATTACTTCAAAATTTCGCCACCAGAGGGCGTTTTTTAATAAATTACACATTTAGTCACCACCCACTGAATACTAGGCCTGAGCTCTGTGAAAAAAATGGCGCCTGTCTTCGGCGGATTTTTTTCTTTTCGGAGTTTGTACCGTCCGTTCAATTCGAACACCAGTAATTTTTTAAAGTTTTTACGCTTTATTTTTTTCAGGGATCGGTCTGTATATTTGTCTTGTTTAATCTGAGAAAAAAAAGCGTAAAAACTTTTAAAAATGTGTAATTAATTTTAAAAGCCCCCTAGTGGCGAAACTTTGAACTATTTTTTTTTTCACCCAATCAAATTCCCATTCCTTCATTATATCTGTCACAATATTTGACAATTTTCTGACCAATAGTTTCATCTCTAGACAACTTTAAAGCGGGGTCGTTTAATTATGGACACCCTGTATAATAATTCTTTGTTGTTCAGCCTTCTACCATCTCTTAAAGTTTGTAAACTTTGTATTTTAAATACCGTACACATTAATTAAAATAGTGATTTAAATAAAGAATAAACAACAATGAATAATCATGGATCAGACATAGATTATTAAACACTTTCCAACACTAACTGGACTTTATTAACCCCTTAATTCTCGCTCCCGTGATAATCACGGGCTGTATCTTTTATTCAGGTCGATTCTCACCAGTTTTATAAAATATTGTACTTGGCTTTATTATGATATCATTTTACCTCTCATTAAATAAGATGAATATTTCTTTTTCAGAAAAGTGGTGGCAATAAGCAATTTGAATTTTTAAACCGTAATTTAATGCGACTGTTAAGGGGTTAAGAAACTTATTTTTTTCTAGACTGAAATGAGCTATCTAAATAAAAAACTTAGAAAAACGCATAACGCAGTAAAAACAGCAATTTCTGTCTATCTTCGATAATGGGTACGAAACCTTTTGTGCATTCCTATATGCGATCTACAGAATTTATACATCTCGCGTAATACACTCAAAATTAGAAGTTTAAAAATGAATACCATAACAGAAAATGCACTTCCAACAGTTTTCTATCATAATGAATCCTGTAACAGAATTCTTTTATGCCTCGCTGTAAATGAATGATAAATGCTAGACATTCTTTAACCCGTTCAAGGGCGGTGGTTCATTTTTGGAACACCTAATTTTGATACCTAAATCGGGCACTGACACCAGAATTTTGGTTTGAAAATTTTCCTTTTATTAAGTACTCGAAGAAAAGCTTTTACTTATTTTGAGATAAATTTGTTCTAAATTCCGGTGTCATTCATTCATTTCAGTATTTTACTAATAGAAGTGCCTTGCCCCTGTAAGGGTTAATGCATGGAAAACATATCGTAGTGCACTTCTTATGTTTGCAATATCATAATATCATTAAAATGCGCCACAAACGGTTTTTCACCGTAGACGATTATGCAAAGAAAATTTTTGTGGGTTCCTGTAAACGAAATATAAATGCGACTTATTTTTTTACTCTTGGGAAAGCATGTTCAAGTGCATGCCAGTAATACATATCAATTTCATTATGTTTGAAATATCGTAACATCAATAAAATGCAAAGCCAACGATTTTCCCCCATAGACCATAATGTAATGGAATTCATTTTCAATACCCATCATTCTACGGTAAACCTCAATTACATATAAAAATTTCATGGCAATCCAAGTACATCTACGCAAATTATAAGACTAACAGACGGCAGATAGACAGACAGACAAACCGAATTCCTGAGCATCTTTCAACTATGTTGGAAAGTGTTAAAAAAGCCTTCTTTTATTTCATTTGCAGTTTTGAAAGAAATGAATCGAAAATGTTGCTAGTAAATATGAAATGACTTTTTCTCGCATAGCAAACAAAACAGTAAAATGTGTTGATCTCTTGTAAATTATTTTTTCACAAGGGAATGACTGCCGATGAATTGCATAAAAATGCATCATAAAAAGGGAAATTCATTGCCTATTTCAAAACATTTTTGTGATATCTTCCTCGATCGAAATTTGATTTTCTTCGCAGCTGAATAAATAAATTTCTTTTAACAAACAGAATTGTCATCAACCTAAAATACGTAAGATTTTTGTAAAATAAACAAACAATATCCTAGCATTCAGCCTCTTCATTATGGTCACTTTTTTTTTATCCTAGAAAGAAAATTTAAAATGCAATTCCGAACATGCATGATGCAACATTATCTTTTAACCAATAAAACATAAATCGATGTTAGTTTTATGTTTAACGTAAGATGAAAATCTATCTTTTTGGGGATTGGAGGATTTTAGTTTAGTTCTAAATTGTGATATCTTATGGTTAATCTGATTTTTTCTTCGCTTTAATTTGCTCTGAACGATCAATTGTCGATAGAGGTAGCCCTACCAAAAGCTATTTTACATAATTGCAGCAAAAAAAAACGCTCTTTGTTAACCCTCAAATGCACGCGCGGCGTACTGCTTACGCCAAAAAAAACTGAACTTTGCCACCTATAAATTCAAATAAAAATCGCCATATTATTTAATTGCAGGCATTTGTTACAAATTCTACTATTATACAATTTGAAGATTACTTTTCGAAAAATAGTGGTGTCAAATGTAAATACCGTACGTACTATGGATATGTAATACCTTGCGCGTGTATTCCAGGGTTAAGATAGTAAAAAAAAAAAAAAAAAAAAAAAAAACTCACGCTTCAAAATTATTTAAAAAGGTCATCAATATCCTAGCTTTCAGCTTCTTGATATGGTCACATTTTTTGATTGGGAAAGGTTGGGTTGGGTTGATTTGTGACGGCCAATTATCTACACGAGGGATATGGGCCCAGGGGGGGGGGGTGCCCTCCGTGGGGGGTCTTTCTAAGGGAACCTAATCCGTATTTACGCATGGAAAATCCACGACTCGAAGAAAACCACGAAAACTCCGAACGATTAGGCCGACGGGCGCGATTGGGTTCGAACCCAGCACCTCCCGTCTACCAGCTTTGAGAGCAGAACCTCTCGGCCACTGGTGGGGCTATTGATTGGGAAAGGAAAACTGAAATGCAATTCCGAACATGTTATGATGAACATTACGTTTTAACCCTTTAAGCCCCAAATTATGAATTAAAAAAAAATTGCTCGACCTAAATAATTAACTTCGTTACTCTTTAAAGATATCCAAAACAACTTATAGAATAATAATTTGAATTTTAGATGATTAAATTTTTCATTAAAACTGGTTTAACCCATTAATGCCGAATTTATTTTACACATTTTAATACCTCGGTGCCAGATGACACTAGTTTTGCCATATTGTAAATTTCAAATTATTTAATCTCGCATGATATGAAAATTTCCTTACTAAAATACTGGTTTTCATATTTTAAATTTTCGAATTTCTTAAATGGTAGATTTTCGTACCAACCAGCGTTAACCCTTACCGGCGCGGAGTAATTCTGTTTATGAACTGATGAAATAATGGAGTGACACCGCAATTTAGAAACGAATTTATTAGAAAATAGGAAATTCCTTATTTTCATGTACATTATAATAGGAAAATTTGAGTTAAATATTCTTGGTGCCGTTTGTCAGTTTTGGAATTAAAATTAGGTGTCCTTTTTTAAGAACACCTCGCCGGTCAGGGTTAATGAGTTAATAAATAGATAATTAGAGCTATTTTTATAAAATATTTACAAGAATAATTAGATTAATTAACAAAAAATTATGTTATGAAAATATCACAATTCGCAATGTATAAAAATGTATTGTAATCACATTAAAAAATATTTAGCTTCGACTATTTCGCCATCGTTTCTAAATGTGATCGAGCAAATTATTTTGTATGGAAAGTATAATCTATTTTTATTAGTAGACGAATTAAATTAATTTTATATTGGATTTTCTTTAATGGTACTTAAAAGTACCGTCGGAGGATAAGGGTTAACCAATGAAACTTAACTCGATCTAAGTTTTTTGTTTAACATAAGATGAAAAACAATTATTTCGGGTGTTGACGGATTTTCGTTTTCGCCAAATTCTGGTATCTTATGTTTAATTTGATTTTCTTCTTCATTTTAATTTGCTCTAAATCAATTGTTACAAGTGGTAACCCTGCCCAAAGATATTTTACGTTATTGCTGCAAACAAATGCCCTTTGCCAAGATAGAATTTAAAAAACTCAGGCTTGAAAATTATTTCAAAAGTCATAAAATGTTTTCAAATCTTTTCAAAGGCAACTGTTTTCAAAGAAATTTTATTCAAAAGTACATATTTTCCCATTTTAGAAGTTCTGAAAGCTAAAATTATATTACATTTAGAAGTAATTTAAGAGAGATTAAAATCGCATTCAGGTTTTGGTAGGCATCCACAAATGGCCTGCACATTTATGACGACGACAAAACGTCCTGAGTGAATAAAAGGCGACTTTGTCTCTAAGAAATATTGTCAAGTACAACAGGCACTTATCTAGATCTATAAAAATGTTCAAACTAATGTGTAGATGAGGATTACAGATCACTCATTCTTCTTTTCTTGTTTATTTGTTGAAACATGAAAAAGATTTGTACGTTTTTAATTTGTTTAATTAATAAAAAAATCTTTATAGACTGACACAATACAGTTTAAACTATTCTTTTAATTACAATACATAATATAGGAACTACCTTATTAACATATCACTGATTTTATCTTTATGTGAAAGTTATAGTTAACGAAATATTGAACTTTATAATTTGTAATTTGTCCTAAATAAGACAACCTGGTATTTAACACTTTCCAACAAAGTTGAAAATCGTTTATGATTTCGGTTTGTCTGACCGTCTGTCCATGCTCTAACTCCCGTAAATATACACTAATCGACCTGAAATTTTTGGATGTGATTGACATTCACCATAGCACGTTCCCTATTTCTAATGAAGATTGTAGCATGTTTAGTTCATTTACAGGGGCAGTCAAAAGTATTCCGTTACATTACGGCCAATGGGAAAGAATCGTTTCAAATGATTTTTAATGGTGTTACACGCTTTCATACACAATAAAACTGATATGCACTTATGAAGTGCACTAAAATTTGCAGTATGTGGAATATGCGGTGCAAAGAATAGTTTTTATTCATTTACAGGTCCACACAAAAGAATTCCGTTACATAATGATATAGGGCGGCGGGAATTGTTTGTGGCGTATTTTAATTATGTTAAACTGTTTTATATATAATGAAATTAATATACGTCTCTGAGGTTTACTATACCTTATTTCATGTATAATACGAAGTGCATACCATTTACAGGGAAATACAATAGATTTCAGATACTATATTGTATCCGAAGCACTATATATTAGCGATGACTGCTGAAAATGCATTTTTAATTATGATATTCGCTTTTATGTTACACTATACGAGTATTTATGCATACTATATGATGTGTATAAATGCTATATTTCATATACAGGGCTACACAAAACAATTCGTAAGGGTTACTGGGTATGAGTGCAAATTGTTTATAGGAGTTATGCATTTTTACGCTGAACTCCATTTAGCTTACTTAGAAATGTTTGTAGAATATAGATAAAATGATATTCAGGGTCACGCAAATAATTGTATACATGACCGTCTATAAATAGTATTTTCTGGAAATGTGATTTCAGTAGTTTTAAGAGTGTTTTAGTTTGAATTAAACTTTACCTAAATAGCGGCCAGTAATAAGGGTTATACAAAAATATTCAGGTATGTTTCCATCTATTGGTATGAATTGCTGAAAGAGAAATTTCAATCTGTTATGCGTTTTCTTGATGAATTAAATTTCCCCATTATACAGTATATATATCAACCTACAGATCAAATACAGGGCTGTTCAAAAGAATTGGAATAAATATTTGGCTACGGATGGTAACTGCTGAAATCAGTTTTTCAAAAGTTTTATGCTTTTTCTAAAATGTTTACTTAGTTATCTTATTTACCTTATTTCCCTAAATAACGAAGTTTTGTTAAAGAATTCAAGAAGTGTTGGAATGTGTTTCATAATCTATGCTTGACGCATGATTTTTCTTTCTTGTTTACATTAGTTCTGATATTCCTCATTAGATTTTTACGAAAGTTTATCCAAACAGTACTGCACTTTGGTGCAAAACTAAAATTTGTCAATGAGAGACATATTTTTATTTCATGTTGAACATTAAATTAATATCAAGTTTAATTGAATTAGTCAAATGATGCGTAGTACCAAAATATGCTCGAATTGTTTTATCTGTTTTTTTAGCCACTTTGATGAATGAATATAATTTGTCAATAAAGCAGTTTTTCTTTTTAATTTTGATATTTTTAGAAAACTCATAAAAGCCCCCTTTCGTCTGTGCGTTCTGAATGTTGTTTATTTTACAGTTTAATTTTACTTCAAAATCGCAATTTTAAACGAACAGTATAAATTAAATTAAATTTGAACTCCTACAGAAAAGACTTATGATTAAGGAAAGAAACAGCGAAAAATAAGCTACACAGTTTAGGGGCTTTGGAGTAAGTTATATTACCTCAAAACACGAAATAGAAACTAAAGATAATACAAATGATGCGCCAGTTATTCGCTATATCCCAATTTTAATTCACCAATAGATGTATCTGTGCAATCCATTGCTGTAGTCGTAAAAAAAAACAGAGGGTATATGTTATAGACAGTTGGTTAGTTGGTTGTATGGGGTTTAACGGCACAAATACCCTTTAGGGATATGCTGCGCAAAAAGAAAATTTTAAATAAACACTAAGTTATTTTTTTAAATCACCTTAAAACCTTGACATGAAATGATCTCAACAAATAAAATTTTAATTTGCTGATAGAATGTAGTTAAAACCATTTAAGGAAGTCATATTATCATCGTATAAAATACGATTTTTCAAAGTTAAAATCTGTTCAGCCACAATAGTTTAAAAAACGTAGTAGGAATGTCAAAATTATGCAGCCTAAACAGCTTGAAATAAATCATAGATTAATATACGAAAACCAGTTAAAATCACGTATGCTAAAATACCTTAAAAATAGTATTTTTCTCATTTGTATTTAAGTCATTAGATTCGAATTCCAGAGTTAAAGTTATAGGCAGAGGGCATAAGCTAGAGATTCTACACTAAAAGGAATCAGGTGATGTATGGCGTATACCGTCCCCTACTCTTTACTGCAACCCTGGTGCTAGCTATAAAAATAAAGTAATCTTCGGCAGGTTTTTTCTTATATTTTGCCAGAGCCACTGAGTTTTGTGATAAGAAATAAGATTTACTATTACAAAAGATTTTGACAAAGGATGCGGACATATGTGTAACCGTAGCAGCTAACATACTGATATCTTCCCTAGCACTGTACCAATGTATTTTTTAGAAAATAAACACATTTTGATATAGAATATTTATGCAATAAATTGCGTCTTGTTTCTGTGCTGACCATAATAAATTACATTTTTAAGTAAAACTTTCGGTTTCAATCATACTTATTTGACCTATGTCAAAATTACACAATGCCAGAAAATATCGGTCCGTTGGCAGGCATGATTGTAAACATATTAAATATTCACGTGGGGGCATGTTCTATCGCTAAAATGTATAAAGCTTAAAACGCTTACATGAATAGTAGTGTGCAACCTTAAGCCGAATTTTTTCAAGGAAAATTTTTATTAAGTAAATCACAATCCTATCATTTAAGTTATTTGAATTTTAAATTTTGTCATTTGAAAACGCACCCCCTCTAAAGTACGTAACTTATTTTTCACTAACCTATATATACAAATGATGTAAAAGCCATGGCGACATTTAAAGGTACGGTAGTAATACCATTATTTTAAACGGGGGCTACTATTAATACTGCTAATCTAAGCTATTTTTAATACCAGTCATCAAAACAAAAGCTACTAATACTGTTATTAAGCGACTATTAATACAATTAATCTAAACTAGTATTAATACTATTAATACAAACGGAAGCTAGTATTAATACTATTATTAAACTACTATTGATACCTTTAATCAAAGCTTTTTTAATACCATTAATCTAAACAAAATTTACTATTAATATTATTATAAGGCTACTATTAATACTATTATTCTAAGCTATTATTAAAACCATTAATCTAAACGGAAACTGCTATTAAAACTATTATTAAAATACTATTAATACTATGAATCTAAGCTATTTTAATACCAGTAATCTGAACTGAAGCTACTATTACTACTATTAATATAAGCTATTACTATTACGATTAATCGAAACGGAAACTACTATTTAAAGTCATTTTTCTCAAAACAGATATTTTTCATACTGCGCGCATAATATTTCCAAAACATAACATATTACGTAACATATATACCTAATATTTTCAATTACAATGTATTTTACATACTTTTATAACCTCTACCAATTTTTAAGTAATTACCTGTAATATATTTATTCATTTTTTAATATTTTATTGAAATTTTATCATAAATTTTGCATTTTATGGTTTAATTGCCAGAAAAAGTATATTTATCTGGAAATTTGATTTTTATTTTAGGATGAAGTTTAAAGTACAATATTTTAAAAATATATATGTGTGATATTAAGTGGATATATCGAATATATTTTTATAATCCTGCGCGCAACACACGTATGTCAAATCACTTTTTTGAAAATCCTTAATTAGTACGTCTTAATTAAACTAAATTCTAATTATTTTTCAGTAAAAGTGTTTATGGGAATACGTAAACAAAGATCTGTATAATTTACTCTAAAAAAATGTTTAATTTGAAGAAATATTTAGAGCTCCAAATTTTTTTTAATATTGTGTTAAAGCAATATCGAGGTCCTGAAAGTGATCTCCCCCATTAATCTAATCGGATATTTCAATATGTAACGACAATATTATAAAGGCTTTCAATTATATTCCGACATATAAAGGTAAGTCATACTATTAATATAAATATTATTAATAAGTAATACTATTAATAAAAAAGCAAAAACATAAACATTTGATTACAAGTGGAAAAATACTTACACGAATGCAATCATTTTATAAATATTTTTATGATAAGACCTAATACGTAGTCGATATATAAAACTGAAAAATAATTAAAATGTTTGAACTATAAATAAATTATTTAAAATCTATTTAAGTTTAAAATAGACATTAAATAGATTCTTATCGTCTATCTTCAGGAGGTGCTTGCGCATGACTTGCCTCGCGTATGACTTGCTGCAGAATACTGAATGAGAAGCTTTCAGCTGAATACAAAAGTGAAGATGTCCTTACAATAGATATTGTATGCATGTATTAAATCGATTTTTGCAGTCACAGAATAATTTATTACGATAATATAGAAAGAAATATTTTCAAATTTCATTCAAAGATTTTTGCTAAGGAATTTATTATTGTATTATAGTAAATTAGTAGAACTGAATCACCAAAAACAAGTAGCTATGCATCGAAAGCAAGTATTAAATTCTTGAGAAAATTAAACATGAAACAAGTATCAAAGGAAATTTCTTTATTAATATTTTTGCTAAACACCCCAGCTGTGACAGTAATGGCGTTTCATGCTTTGAACTTTGAAAAGAGCTTTATTCATACGCCAAAAACCATTCATGGACTTTGTGGAACAGGAATATGATAATGTGACTTGTTGATACTTCAAAAGATATTATTAGCTTAAAAAATTAAGGTATATTGTAATAGATAAAAAAACGAAGTAGGATATGAAGTATTTAACACCAAAGGCTTGTATGAAAATGTGATATATCAATACGTCAACATAGTTAAAAAAAATTGCAAACAGTTCCTGTATTTCAAGATTTCAAAAAATTGAAATATGAGACGCGCAGATATGCTAAAAAACAGAAAGAGAACTAGCTTTATAAATTTCAAAATAAACTTGTAATAATAAAAATATATATATTTTCTTTATTTTGTAAAAAAGTTATTATATGTAATATATTAAAAATTTATCCAATGAACTTTTATTAGCTGTCATTCTTCCAGTTCACAAACTTGTAATCAGATCTAAAACCGAGTCAGTTGTATGTGTTGACAGCTTTTTCAAATAGTCGTACAAGAAATCTGAATACACACTCATCCCTGTATTGTAAAAATTGCAGAAAAATTCATTGATGTAAGAAAAATCTTTACGAAAATTCAGTATAATCTCGAATAACCACAGTTCTGGAAACCTTTCTGATATCCTCAGAACCCATTTAAAAATAACACTTCTGAAACCTTAAAAGACAATTAAATTATTAATTATATGCTTTAAAAAATTAACTTAAATTATTTTTAAATTCCAAAGTAATTTATGAATTTCATTGTGTAAATCTGCTTTCAGTTGTAAATCTTTTTTTTTTCTTTCACACAGTTATAAGGAACAAATATGACAATGGAAGTCATCCATTTGGTAAATTGTGGAAAGGTTGTTTTCAGGTGACTGCAAATTTGGTACATTTCCCAGAATATATTTTTTGCACATCTTTTTTATGGAAAGAAACGAAGAGTAATTTGCTATTAATTTTTTCTTCGATTATTTATCACTGTTCGAAATAAATCAGCTTTCCATCTTGTTATCATGTGTCATCAACTTTGGCAATTAAAATTGTAGATAATGAAAGTTTGATTTTATTGTTAAATGGATTGAAAACATTTTCCTTCTCAGGGCACTCATATAATTGGACATATTTCCTTATTTATTTATGCCCCACCAGTGGCCGAGAGGTTCTTCTCTCGAAGCTGGTAGACGGGAGGTGCTGGGTTCGATCCCAATCGCGCCCGTCGGCCTAATCGTTCGGAGTTTTCGTGGTTTTCTTCGAGCCGTGGATCTTCCATGCGTTAATACGGATTAGGTTCCCTTAGAAAGACCCCCACGGAGGGCACTCCCCCCGGGCCTATATCCCTCGTGTAGATAATTGGCCGTCAAAAATCAACCCAACCCTTATTTATTTATTGGTCATTCCTTGAAAAATATTTCGAAGAGATGAAAAAATTAATGGTCATTAAGTTTTTCATTGAACTGTTTTTAATTTGTGAAAACCTATGAAAAATCATTATATAATAATAAAAATAATAATGGAATATTTTTTCTGCAAATTTTCACCACCATTGCGCCGATTACGATAACCTTTCACCAATCCTAATTTCTTTGTATATTCACATTACTGAAGTTTCTGATTTTTTTTTATTTTATTTTATTTTATTTTATTTTATTTTATTTTATTTTATTTTATTTTTTTTGAATAAATGAAAAACATTTTCAAGAGAAGGAACTGATTTTTGTGTGCAAACTTTTTAACGAAAGAATTCTAAATTTTTATAACTAGTGTCAAAAGTAATTTTTCTTCTACAGAATCTAAATTATTACCGATTATCTGAAGACTTTCAGACAGTATTACTACACATTGCTAAATGTGGCAAATGATAAACTGCTCTTAATCAACCATTCTTAAAAAAAATGAAGTATTTCACTATGCTTGACACTTTTTTAAAATGAAGCATTACTGGCTAAAGCAAATAAAATAAAGTATAAAACGATAATTTCATTTGTGAAATAAATTATTTTGATGCGATATCTTTTTCATTAGAAAAAGAAACAATATTCCATAGTTACGAAAAATGTCCTCGCCACAAAAATAATGACAGTTTGCTAATTTCCATTCAATAAATATAGCAATTAAGCTACCAAGAACTTAATGAACAAAAATCTAAACCGTAAACTAAAACCTTCCATAGATATATAGCCATTAAAATTTCAACCTATCTTTTTTTTTCACATAATTTATCTGTTTAAAATAACTATAAAATTTCAGGAAATTACCAGATAATTAAAAAGACAGTTCATTGCACTCGCAATACCACACAAAATGTAGGCAATCGTTTTAATTTATTATAACTATAACGTTTAAGGGAGGAATGCTTTTTGTAACTGATTGTTCATAAAATCATGTTTTTCAGAAAACGTATTTAAAATTTTACTTCTGAAAGTGTAGTAGAAATATTCACCCCAAATTCTTTGGAGGCATCAGATTTACGGGTTGTCCCTTATTATTAACACACACACACACACACACACACACATATATATATACAATTTTAATTAAGCCACTATATTGTGTGCTCATGAAGACTTTTTCATCTAGTGCTGCGGGAGCAGAGAGATGCCAACCTGGGCATCGTTCTTGTGGCTTAGTGGTAGAGCACTGGAGATGTATTCCAGGGACCAGGGTTCGATTCTCGGCTCTAACCTTTTTCACTAAGTTAGTTTACGCTTTGTTAGCAATCTGATAATTCACGTCTTTAATATTCAATAATTTCAAGCGTAATTTCACTGCTGAAAAGTAGTTGAAAAATTAATTAAAATTCTATATTCACTGATGCTGGGTTCATTTGCGTATCATGTTACGCCACTAGATTGTGCGCTCATGAAGACTTTTCCATCTAGTGTTGCGGTAGCAGCCTTATCGTCTTATATAAGTGAGAGATGCTAAGCTGGGTATCGTCCTTGTGGCTAAGTGGTAGAGCACTGGAGATCTATTACAGGGGCCCGGGTTCGATTCCCGGCTCGGACATTTTTCACTAAGTTGGTTTACGCTTTGTTAGCAATGTGATAATTCACGTTTTTAATATTCAATAATTTCAAGCATAATTTCACTGCTGAAAAGTAGTTGAAAAATTAATTAAAATTGTATATTCACCGATGCTGGGTTCATTTGCGTCTCATGTTACGACACTAGATTGTGTGCTCAGGAAGACTTTTACATCTAGTGTTGCGGTAGCAGCCTTATCGACTTATATAAGTGAGTGATGCCAAGCTGGGCATCGTCCTTGTGGCTTAGTGGTAGAGCACTGGAGATCTATCCAGGGGACCGGGTTCGATTCCCTGCTTGGACATTTTTCACTAAGTTGGTTTACGCTTTCTATATATATATATATATATATATATATATATTTTTTTTTTTTTTTTTTTTTTTTTTTTTTTTTTTTTTTTTTGAGGACATTAAACAGCAACTTCCAGTTACTTAATTTCACACAACTTGTTTGAAAGCTGAAACTGAAACAGCCATAACTAAACTTCCGTTCATATTACGAAGAAATCAAAATCTGTTTTAGATACACTGTCAGAAAAATTCGTCTTTATACACTAATTTATTCATTATTTTTAAACAAATATTTTTCGTACTCTTAGAAAACATACTTTTTTTCCATAAATTCTTGCCGAAAGTCTGAAAAAGAGGGGGAAATTGCGTTTATTCCTTGCAAGCATGCGTATTGGCTGTATTAATACCAAAGTTTAAATTGAGTTTTAAAATGAAAATGAAAATTTCTAATTTATTTAAAACAAGCAAAAAAAAAAAAAAAAATGCTTTCCAATTTAATAAACTAGCAATTTTCTCATTCGTTTAAACTTATTCGCAATTTATTTTTTGAGTATAAAAAAAGATATTCGCATGTAAAATATATTCTAAACGAACACATGTAAAATATATATAGTAGTTCAATCAAGTTAAAAAATCAATTTTATTCAAAAAAGCAGGCATTTCTTCTCGAATTTAATTAAAAATATAATATTCATATTTTACGCATAATAGTCAAATTATGTCTTATAAAAAATATGTCTCATATGTAATAATTTTTATCCTCCATTATTCTATAAGTGTTAAAACAACAACCATTACTTCGTAAAGACCAAATGTCACTGAAATTAAGTTTAAATTTCCGAGCTTTCTGAACAAGAAATTTAAGAAGCCTTACCAATCCCCCATTTGAAGAAACCCTTCATTTTAAACTCGCCCTTTACCAAGTGCTCGCTGGCCTAGAGCTGGTTAAGACGCTTGATCCGAAACGCGCCGTCCCAGGTTGGAACCCATGGTCATCCATGGAAGAACGCGAGACGTATTTAAAAAAAGAACTCATTTTTTCAGATTACGAAAATTTTCTCTCCTAGAACGGAAATTTCTTCATTTAACGAATATTTTATTTCTTGTCACAGAGAAAAAGAAACGGACAATCTTCAATCCTCGGATATATTCCGGTAGCAGTGCTGCCAAGAACACTGTCGTAAATTGAAGAAAGTATTTCTGAGAGTGTAACTCACTGTGCAATTCACCAAATAAAACTATCAAACAGCAGGTGATATTTGCCAAATATTGACTGTTTAAATGGAGTTTGATGCCAAAAATGTGTTTATAATTGTAGATTTAAAAGTATATTTTAATCATTCGTATTCATCTCAAAATTGCAACTTTTTTGAAGTGTCCCTTTACAAATGTTCAATACAATTTTTGGCGTGATATGCAAAAAACAGGTTAAACTTTCATATAATATTGACAACGTTTTCAGAAGAATTCACTGGTTTAAATTTGAAATATTTTCTTTAAAATAGGGGAATCTTTGGAGTATTGAATTTTAAATAATTGCACTAAAATTTGAATATTAACGCTAACGGCATTGCACTATAAATATTTTCAAACAGTAGTAATCATGGTATATTCAGTAACATGAAAATTATTTCTATACTTAAAGTGCATGCCTGCATTTTGCACATATTTTATTAAACATCTGAAATAATTAAAAAAAACAGAATTTTCCATGCATTATTACGAGTTGTAACCCTTGCGAGCATTTGGTTAGAAAAGTAGCCATGACACAAGATTAACAATAACAACAATTTAATAAAAGCAATAAAAAAAGGTGGATAAGCAGTGTTGCGAGCAGACTTAATGATGACCGAATTTAAGCGTAAAACCCCAAAAGATCGAGAAAGGGAATACTTTCCCCGAAATATTTGCTAAAGTCAAATGCTAGCTTACACAATCGTTTTCCGGGACCTAAGGAAAGATCAATTTAGCTCAATACAAAATGTCACTATAAACTCTGTAAATATTACGTTGAGTAAAAAGTTTTCCGCCAAAGAAATACACCTTCGTGCCAACAGCTGTCATTTGTGTTGTTGTTAGCCTTTCCACAAAGCAGTTTTTGCATTCGAAAGCTGAACATAGGAACTACATTACTATGTAATTTGTTTGTTAAAAATTTATTATTTTGCGCTTCAAAAAAGTGTTTAAAATGGAGCTATCACGTTAGAAGATCAGAACGATTATGTACTATAAGTTCCATATCAAACACAGTGTGACAGAATGCCACAGAAAAATGTGTGAAATTTGAGGCATCAATACTGTTTCTTATGATACAGTCAAAGTTTGGTTTCAGAAATGTAAAGCTGGATAGTTCGACATTGAAGATGAACAACGTTGTAAACGTCCTATTGAAGTTGATTGTGAGCAGTTAAAGCAAATCTTTGATCAAGACAGAAATGTTTCAACACGAACTATTGCATTAGAGTTTAAATTTGGCCAAAAAACAATAGTTTACGCTTTGAAACGCATCAACCTAACGTTTAAGTTCAACCGCTGGAGACCTCACGAATTGACTGCTGAAAACAAGCGTAAGAGAAAAAAGTCTTGTTTCGCTCTTCTCAGAGATCAAAAGAAAGAGAACATTCTAGACAGAATTGTGACTTGTGATGAAACATGGGTGTACTACAACAATGCAAGCCGCAAAGGAGGGTAGTCTAGCACCTGGGGAATCAGCAGGGTCGTTTACAAGGCGTGCCCTAACTAACAAGCAGGTGCTTCTCTGCATCTGTTGGGATTGTCGAGGAAGTCTGTACAAAGAGTACCTGAAAAGCGGACAGACTATCAACAGTGCTGTATACAGCAACATGCTAATCAAAGTTCGTTATGCCATTCGTGAAAAACAAAGAAACGGGTTCAGAAGAAAGGTGGTTCTCTTATTTCAAGATAACGCCCGGCCATATGTTAGTACGATGACCAGCTGAACGCTCTATAAGCTAGAGTGGGATTTAATGCAACATCCAACTTACAGCCTCGATACGAGTCCTTCGGATTTCTATCCTTTTTCACATCTGCAGCTGCATCTTGATGG
Source organism: Maratus speciosus (assembly GCA_963932465.1). Taxonomy (NCBI): domain Eukaryota; kingdom Metazoa; phylum Arthropoda; class Arachnida; order Araneae; family Salticidae; genus Maratus; species Maratus speciosus. The sequence continues at coordinate 234,320,837 of OZ010796.1, read as the reverse complement.
CGCAATCTTAAATTCAAATGAGAAGGCGATAAATGAGGTCGATCTCTTTCTGAACTCACGCGTGCCTCAATTTTTCACAGAAGGTATTGAAAAAATCCCAAAGCATTTTCAGATGATTGTAGATTTGAACGACGATTACTATTTTCATTAGATTTCACGTTCTTGTATGTATTTATCAAGTTACCATAAACAATTTTTTGGCGTAAAACTTTTTACTCAGCGTAATAGCAATATAAAATGTCAGTTTAAATACGGCAATGACACTATCAAGTGAATCCCATGGATTTTATTTGCTTTAACCTTCCTACCCTGTCGAAATTTTACTCAACCTTAATAAAAACATTTCACACCGGAATTTTCTTTAAAAACTATTTAATGTATTTATTTATATTGTTTTTCGGTGCCTTTTATTTATCTTATTTTACGAAAACAATTCTGGTTCGAATCGAATGAAATGAATTATAGAAATGGGTCGATTAGACGCATTCAGAGTAGAAAGGTTAATTCGAGATACCAAACTTCAACTGTTTACCGGGCTAGCGAATTCTCCACCGGTTCTACTTCAAAACGGCTGAATGTAGAATTCACTGGATACTTAGGACGTGGAAAAAAACCTTACCTTCAAAAGCAGGAAACGATGACATGATTACCACTATAGGCAATATACGTATAATCCTCCGAATCCAACTCCTACCGCAGTATATAAAGCAGCTAAACAACTAAAGGTACGTTTTTATGATATCATTGTTCCAAATAATCAAGAAATTCCGATTCCTGGAAATAATGACATACGTTACGAAATTTAAAGATAATATGTAGGTAGCTTTTTCACGCGATAAACGCAACAGGATTGCACGCAAAAAGCTCAAAACTCACTCGACCATAGACTACCGTTATAAAGAGTTGGTAGTCACTTGCTACACTGTTAAAAATATCGTGAAAAATTACCTCAATTTTTAAAGGCTATCTATTTTCTGACCAATGAGAATGCTACTTAAACATCTATGGAGCGTTGTCATTGGTCAGAAAATAGATAGCCTTTAAAATCAGAGGTAATTTTTCACGATATTTTTAACAGTGTACAGAGTTAATTACAGATACAAGTTTCAACCTGTGAAGAAAAAAATTTTCTTACATTTATAAACAGTTGATATAGAACAATACCGACATTTTTTCCTTCTAGCATTATTAAGCAACAGAGTCTAGAGTCTAAAAATAATCAAATGCATAGTTATAACATGGCTCATACAAATATAAATATTTTATGTTTGACCTTATTATGTAAAGTTTTTAATTAAAGGACTCTTAAAGCTTCAAAATTTTCGAAATTTAAATTTTCTTAGATGTTAAACTCCTACCTTTTCTGAACATTTTGGTATAAATATTTCCTTTAAATTCCTATTAGAACAGAAGTTTTGACTTTTAGAATTAGACCAGCACAATAGCTGAAGTGGCGTTTCCGAAACTTTGAAGTCATTTTTCTCCAAATGACGTTTTTGGGCATAATTCGCAAGATATCTCAAAAACTTCTGAATATTGTTTCATAAAACTTTCAAAACATACATTTCATGTTATTATGTATAAACTGAACCTAAAATTTAATTTTTATTGTTCAAAAAAATATTCATTTTAGGTGATTATACTGTTGAAATTTTCAAAATTTGGTATTACCTAAATACAACTTTGTATTAAAGATATAAAAATGCTTTAAATACAAATTTATTTAGGTTCAGGGTAATTACTACAGTCTGAAGTATAATAAGCACGAGCCATTTTATTCTAGTTGCAAAATTTATTTTGTAATCCTGCGCGTAATTTGTTATACCAATTTTCTGCTCGGCAGATAGTCTGACAGTTTGGGGCGCCGTATAAATACTAATTGTGCATCTCGCAATTTTTTAAATACGAGAAATGAAAGAACATACTTATATCTCTTATCCATCAGAAAAAAAATTTAATCATATACATTTTAAAATATTAAATGTTGAAATTTTTTTCATTTATTATTTCCAATTTTAAGAGTCCTGTGACTCCTTAAATTTTAAATAATTTAACTTAGTAAGCAATTTTGTTCAATCTTCAAAACATTTTAACCTATTCTGAATGACATTATTTTTCGAGTTGTATTACTTAGGGTTTTGTGTGATATAAAAAAAATGAAGCATATTATTGTACTCTTAAGTTAAAATCTTTCAAAAATACTTTTCCATGAAAGGCTATCTTTCTTTTGCTTAGAGATATCTTAAATGAATCCATTTGTTATGCCATTTTCTTTATTTCAATTCTCAATTAAGGAAATCTATTGAATCTTTCCAGTGTTACCCAGAAGAATATCTTCATCAATTACAGTTTTAGTTACTAAAAGTTCCTTAATTAATGTTGTCTTTCTCATTCAATAGGCGAAATTCTATCTTTTGAATTATAGCCCTAAGATTTGTATAGCCAATTTAAAAGAAATTTAAATATAGCAAAGTTTATGAACAAGATGGCATTTGTTATATGTAAAAAAAGTTCGATACACATTAACATTATACTTATTCGTTTCATCTATGCATGTTCTAAATGCTTTAAATATAATATAATATGTTTTAAATAAATTCCTATTAGCAAACCAATAATGCTTATTATAGGTTAGATTAGGGCCTTATATTGCGCCAATACTGCATGCATTTAAATCATCTCCTCTGGATATTAATATTTTTAATTCCTTTTTCTTTTTTCTGGATACTCTTCTTAAACGATGTCTCAATTTTCTTAGTTCTCAAAATATTGTTTAAATCTATGCTTAATTTAATATTTTATGTGTTAAAAGCTGATGATCTGTGAGCAAGATTTTAACACTTCATATAAATTTAAGCATATATTTTAGAAATATTTCGAGAACTAAGAAAAAAAAAAGAGACATCATTTAAGAAGAATACACAGAAAAAATGAGTTAAAATATTAATTTCCCAAAGAGATGTCTTAACTATACGAATGCATCAAACGTCCATAGACTTTACATTAGTGAGGAAAATTCGAAAGCTATGTGACTAGGGCCCTTAACGTGGCTGTAATGTAGTAGTGTATATGAAAGTAGTGTATATGTCAGTGTATATGAAACTAGAAATGTTCAAAAATCAGCAAAAATCGAAGACTGGTATAATAAGACCCCTTTTTGCACGATCCGTAGCCTTGATTTCGTGTTTATTGCAACCCAATACTCTAAAAGCTACTCGCTGCCATAGACGTTTCACGCTTAACTAACGGTTGTGCACCAAGACACAGCCCGCCTAATTTTTTACCACCCCGTATCGATGTTACTGGCTTTTAATCCCTTCAGGGGTGGTGGTTCATTTTTAGACCACCTAATTTTAAATCCTAAATGCCTAAATCCTATTCGCACCGGAATATTGGAATGAAAAATTTCCTTTTATTGAGTACGTGAACAAAAACCTTTTGGTTATTTTCAGATGTCATTCACTCATTTCAGCATTTTGCGAATGGAAGTACCTTGCCCCTGAAAGGGTTAAGATTATAAATGGCTAAATTGAAATCATTTTTGCAACTGTAAATATACTATTTCTAGGACTGGATTTCTAGAACTAATGATTTAGGAATACGTTATTGTACAGTCGTGGAAAAAAAAATAAACACCCCTACTAACTCTGCAACAAATTATTGTAGAAATAAATTACTTGTACTAAACGATTGGAAATAAAGTCTACTTTTAAATGAGTACATAAAATTTGCTTAAGGGCCTTTTACCTATCAAAACGAATCCAAAGGTTTTTTTTCCAATAGCAATACCCAAGTTTGACTCCATAAATACATTTTACACTCTTCAATTAACATAAATACAAATTTTTATGAAATTCGTACGATTAGTTTCAAAGAAATTAATTATTTTAAAATGAGGATATTTTAGGGGCAGTTTCCGAATTGAAATTCGGTACTCGATTGTTGAAATGCTACAGAATGACTATGTCACTTCTATTAATGTATTACTTCTTGCCAATATGACCATTTCACACGCTTACTATGTTTCGACTATTGCCTGCCCAACTGTTTCAATAAATGAGTAAAAAATATTTCCTTCATATTATGCTTTTCGGCACATCATAGAAGGCCCTTAAAACATTATTTTGACGTTTTTTAATCATAATTCGAAAACTACACTGCTCAAAACAATTAGGGAAGCACATGGTTTTAACAGAATTACGCAAATATTTACACCGATGAGAAACGTAAAATAAAACTTCCATAATTTAAAGCGTAGTAGAAAAGAGATGAAGAGAACTTCACATGCAAATAAAAGTTTATGACGTCAAAAACTAGAAAAAAGGAGATAAGTGCAGAAATCATTATTTTGCAGAAACGTCTGTTTCACTGTCTCAGTTGTAAAATTCAATTGCTCAGCTTGTGTTTTGAGAAAAGTTGACTTGAAAATGTCACAACACTGTGATTTACCGGAATCCATGGCTTGATGTATTATCGGAACAGTTGAATCTGGGAAAACACAACGAAGTGTAGCAGAAGCTGTTGGAGTTGCAAGAAGTGTCAATGCAAGACTGTGGAATCCATTCAGAGACACAGGGAATGTTAGACGTCGACCAGGGTAAGATCGTACTTATGCTCCACAGAAACTGATGGACGATATATCTCGTTAACAGCTCGTCGAGACGGAACAGTCAATGCTACTCAGCTGCAAACACAGTTGTTCTTGGCCACAGGACGAAGGGTGTCTATTCAAACAGTCTGAAATAGGCTTCCTCAGAGTGTTCTCTATCCACGCAAGCCAATGTTCTGTATTCCGTTGACCTCCAAGAACTGTGCGGCCCAAAGAAGGTGGGCAACTGATCATCGAGTTTGGAGGCAACATTGTTGGAGTCAAATTCTGTTTACAGACGAGTCCCGATTCAGTCTGGATTTGATATCCGATGTGTTTTGGCATGGAGAGAAAGAAACACTCAAAATAATGCCACATTCGTTCGTGAAAGATCACATTACAGACGAGGTGGGTTAATGCTATGGGCTGGAATTAGCATAGGTGGATGTCAGATTAGCATAGGTGCCATCGAATCCATGGAAATCAGGTATGCGATAGTTTTATCTATTCGAAGTGACCACACGCATATTAAATACCCAGCATCATTCCTAAACTGTACTTTTTTTGTCATTTACATGTAACCAAATTGTTGCAGTAAACAACCTTTTAACGTTCTATCCATCGTTTCAAAGAATTAAAGCTCTCTTGCAAATTTTTTGTGAGTCTTTTTCTTTGTATTGCGCGTTGATACACATGTTACTTTCAATTTTGTGCCCGTGCATAGCTGTTTTGCACTGTTCTCTTCACTTTTTTGCTTGCTCCCCTAATTTGTTTGAGCAGTGTACTTGGAAGAAATATTTGAATTTAAGAATAAACATGAAGCAGGACATAATAAATATAAATCTATCAAAAAATTCTAGGTTGCAATTCATATTTTTTAGAATATTAATTTCAGAATTCAGAATTCATATTATAATTTTTTTTTAATTATGAGTTCAATGTATTTATGTTTTGGTTTTTAAGTATTGTAACCATTCAAAATACTATCACATTATGATTATAATTTCAGGAGATGTTAATAAGAATATGAAAATGTAATTTAACATTAGAAGCTCTAAATTTTGAATGTTTATAACACAAAAAATTATCATCCAAATGACGTGACATTTCATTTCTAGGCATAGTTTGAACCGAAGGTTTAACCCCTTAACTGTTTCTTTTATTATGACACGAAAAAATTTAAAATATGGACCCGGCACCACTTTTTTTTTACTAAAATATTTGGCTTTGTACAATCGAAAAAGGTATGCCATTTAACAAACCAAAGATTACACTTAAAATTAAATGGTATTACAAAAGCTTTTAGTATTGAAGATAGCAAACTCTTTTTCCTCCAGCGCCACTCGGGCAAAACAGTTAATGGGTTAAAATATATTGTCAAAATTGGGTATTGCCATTAAAAGAAACAAAGTATGGTCTGGGTTTTATTTGTAGATGGCCTCCTAAGCAAATTTTGTATACATAATTTAAAAGTAAACTTTATTTCCAATCGTTTGGTACCAGTAACTTTCTTCTATTATTATTAGTTGCAGAGTTAGTAAGTGGTTTATATATTTTTTTATAACGACTGTACAACAGATGGAATGTTATATACATCTAAATACATACAATGATACAAAAAACAGTAAACATTTAAAGTATAAAAAAATTATAAAAACTTTGATCACAGGAAACATAATTTTTTATCGTTTTTAATTTAACTAGTCAATTAATTACGTAGATTAAAGGTTAGGGGGATATTCGTAAAACATTTCTATTCTATCCTATAATTTTCTATTAATGCTCATTTTTACGTTTATTTTCATTCATATATTTGCTGAATGTCAAAATTTTTAATGTTTGTTTGCTGGTGATTATTAAAATTTATTTCATTTTGGAAATGGAGCTCTAAATTGTAAATAAATACATAAATTATTAGGGCCATAAGGCAGAATTACCAATGAAATTTATTTTAACTGTAAAATGCTACACATCGGTGAAATAGTTTCGCAGTAAATTGCAAAATGTTCAAAAAGTAGAGGTAAAATGCTTTGCCTGTGAATAGCTCCCTAGACTCGAATAAGATAAGCGGCACATAAATGTAAAACCAAAAAGTTTAATTATCGAAATGAACTGCAGCTATAGCAATTTCTATCAGTTTTGTTATTTTTGAGGATATGAATAAATATAAAGTAACGATTTTTTCATTTTGGGATTTTGTTAAAAATTTAAAAAAAATAATAATAATTTTTTCATCTTTAAAGTTCCTCATATATTGATCGATATCAACACTATCTATATTATAAAAGACAAATGTTTCCCTGCATAACACTGACGTCATTGTGACGGTGGAAACAGAAGATGATTAAATTTCGCTTTTACTACAATTTTTAGGTAGATTTCGTAAGAAATACTACCTATTAAATTCTCTCCTATGTTCGAATTTCTGAAACTTTTTTGCGTATCTACGCCAATCATGACCCCTAGAACCCAAATCTATCACCACCCCCCGTTAAAAACTTTATGTATCTATCTATCTGTCTGTATCACTTTTTAATGGACACGATAACTTTCATAATTCTGCACAAATCTCTTCCAGACTGATACATAAAATCAAGGGGTAGAAAATCTCGGTCCTGTTCGTTCATGGACAAAATCGGACCAAGGCGGTGGAAATAGGGATGGGGTTTTGTGAAAACCGAAAAAAACCCATAAATTCTTAATTATAGTACATATCAAAATAGTTTAAAGTTATTATTACTTCTAGGAAAAGGGCCAAAAATTTATGTATGACAGATTTTTGATAAAATTAAAAATGGGCTCTAGAGGCGAAAACAATAGGGTTTTAGGGAGAAAAAAATTCCTAACTTCGTCAATTCTCAAGATATCAAATCCAATTAAATTTATCATTCAACTTCTTAATATTAGCTACAACTTTTATATTGACAAGTTTTTGATAGGATCAACTCTTAGCGCAAAAAATTAAAAACAAACACAAAAAGGGGTAGGAGGGGGGTTGAAGAAGAAAAATTTCATAACTTCGTCACTTCACAGGCTATTAAATCCGCTTAAATTTATTGTAAGTCTTCTTAATATTATCTATAATTTTTACATTGACCAGTTTCTCATAGGGCCAATTCTTACAGCAAAGACAAATTAAAAACACATATCGGTTAAATAAAAAAATTATACTATTAATGGTGTACTCAAATCCAAACTGCTCATTTTCTGACTCATTTTTAAATTTATTTTTGTTGTGAAACGCATCAAACTCGCAGATTCTCTTATTCAGAAACAATATAATGTGCCATGCTTGTCGATTTTTTGATAAAGGTAGAATATACTGCAAAAAATGCTGCCAAAATTGCCGTTTTGAACGAATTTCCTGAAGCGAGAAGGCTGGGAACGAAAAAAAATGGTCGCACTGAGAATTTTTTTTTAATCAAGTTCTAATTAATTGAGCGAAAAATGGAAACGCGCAGGCGCTTATGCATCTCTTTAAAAATCACGTCAGCAAGTTTCATGTTTTCACCTTTAAAAATGAGTCGGAAAATTTGTCCGAAAATTTTAAGTTGTTGAGCGGAGGAAAATATTTTTTTAATACCGCCTTAACATGATTCTGATAAAAGCAGCTCTTACAGAAAAATGAAATTAAAAACTCGTCAAAATGTGAAATTGGTTTTAACTCTGATCTTTATTTAGTTTTTGTTGGTGAAATTAGTACTTAACTTCGAAATCTACCTTCGCCTGTAGGCCGAGCCGGCAGGGATTTTTTAAACTTCAAAATATCTTCAGATAACGCATGACTCGACAGAATATTGCAAATTTTTAACAGTGTATATTACTAGATACTTTTGGCACGGCCATACCAATTTTGCATATTTTTTGCCCGAAAAAAAAACTGAAGATCTCATGCAAACTATATTAATTTCAAATCATAAATGTTGTCTTTTTGAGATTAATGTTTAAAGTCGGGAATTTCTTTGCTACGTTTTCTTGTTTTAGTTAAAACTAGGACGGCGTTGAGCTCTCTCAAACAGTTAAAACGCTAAAACTAACACATAAAATTGAATCAAAGTTCACGCAGGATTCACCAATCATTATTCTCAGCTGCTGTACCGCTTAAAAAAGTTTTGCGTTTTGAAAATTCCAGGTTATTTTGAACATTACTACTGTTAGAATCAGTGCAGAATAGTAAACAAATTCCTGACTTCACACATTATTATCCTGAAAGAATAACTTCATAAGCTGTCCTCGTTTACTTTCATCGTTTGAAATCGTTTACATCGTTTACATCGTTGAACGTTACATCGTTTTGAGTTGTAATACCATCAGTCCGTTGTGGATAGCGGGCACATACTACACTCTAAAAATAAATGTGTAAATTAGTCACTTTTATATAAATATATCTGTTAATTTGTAAAATTACACATTCGTCATAAAATTTACACTCTTGTCGTAAAGCTTTGCCTGTATTTATATGTGTTTGTCGGCTTAATGGACATGTGTAATTTGTTATCATTTCCAAAAACTTAAACAAAAGTGTAAATGTAGGAAATTGCATCGATTTACTCGAATTGGTGTGGTAATGTAAATTTAGAAATTTTGCATATTACACAAATATCTGTGTGTTTTGCCTACTACACCGAAATATGTATAAGAATAATACAGAGATATATGTTTAACAGATCAGTACACAGAAATATGCGTACACATTTTACACAGCTATATGTGCAAGAACAGAATATTACACAGAAATATGTGTACTTATGTGTACTCCATAAATATCGATACTTGAAAACTTGGCTTGTGTAATAGTAGCTGAATGGTTAAGGAAGTGCTTTGGAAAGTTGCAGTTCCTTAGTTCGTATCCCATTTCTTTAAGTATCGCTTGTTTACGGTAGATTAAAAAAAATAGAGAATTTCTCCTCTTGATGTAGATGTATCTTTGAAAAGTTATGATTGAAATTGATAGAAAAATAATTCGACAAAATACGGAAATAGAACTGGCGTCACAATTTCCGTATTTTAAGGAAATTTTATTTTACAGAGTATTTATTTAGATAATACAGGTTCAATGCATAGATTGTGTACACGATTTTAGGACTTCGAAACAACTCTAATAGAGAAATGGCATGCAGTAATTGTAATTTCAGACGGTCAGGTTTCTTGTAAATTAAAGGTACACTATTTTGTGGTATTAAAACGAATCTGCTGGAAATAGAATAAACACACCAAGCACATGAATTTGTTATTCATGCACTTCGTTTTGCGACCATAAAAATATTCAGTTCAAAATTTACATTTCAAACTACATGCTTACGTACTATGTACACAAAATCCATCGTTGATGTATATTACTCAGATATATGTGTACTCATGTGCAATTTATCCATTAAGCTGTGTATCTCAGAGTTATCTGATAGCTTTATACAAAACTATAGCCACTTAATGTGTTACCATCAAAATACACAGAATAATGCGTATTTTAAAATTGACATACAAGGCGTGTATTTGGCAATTTACACGCCACTTTACAAACATATAGACAAATCGTTTTATTATATCATCAGTATACCTGTTTCAATGTGTAAATTTACGCATTTATTTTTTAGAGTGTACAAGCTCATAAAAAGAGAAGTTATAATCAATATTTTGAAAGTACTGTTCCATTTTGTGTAGTAAGCATTTTTATGGAAGATGGAATGTAAAAATTTAAAGACAAAAGTCTAGAAATTCGTGCTCACTTAAACTATGACTTACCAAAATAATTTACCTAGGAAGATGCCGTGGTGGTTAGAAAAGATGGTGATTTTCGACAAGTTAATAAGTCATTGGACAACAAACTTTCAAGACTAATCAAATTACGATTCAAAATACGAAGAAAATAATATACTATGATGTTAATACGTCGTACCGACATGACAGATACTATGCTTGAACCATTGCACAAAAAATAAAATATCTGATATTTTTTATCATGGTAGATCGCTACATAAATTTCAAGTTTATGAACATGAATCCATTGAATCTTTTATGTATCGGTTTTTTTGTTGATTGAAAAAATATGGTACACCGATGCTAGTAATATTTTAAAAGACTTGAACACATTTTATTTAAAAATACTCCTATGTAATTAGTAGCTCGAAAATATAAAGAGAAGATTGTAGACTACCTCAATGGCTAAAAGTACATTTACAGTATTAAAAAGCAGAAAAAGCAACGTTTACAAATGCACAAATAATGCATAAAAAGAAGCAAACCGCTATTTCGAATCTACTAGTGAGATTCTTCTTCAGTGCAAGATAGGGAAAAAAGGAACAGCGTGCTAGAAAAAGCAAGGCTGAGCAAAATGATAAACAGAAACGCGCTGGCTTATATACCCTATGTGGGTAGAGAAGGCGCCAAAAGCAACCAATGAGAGAGAAGCAGTGGAAACGACTGGGTGGACAAGTAGCGTCTCTCCTTCTCCGGTAGTTGTCGCTACTTGTAAACCCAGTCGTTTCCACTACTTCTCTCTCATTGGTTGTTTTTGGCGCCTTCGTTACCCGCATAGGGTATATAAGCCAGCGCGTTTCTGTTTATCATTTTGCTCAGCCTTGCTTTTCTAGCACGCTGTTCCTTTTCCCTCTATCTTGCACTGAAGAAGAATCTCGCTAGTACATCCGAAACAGCTGTTTGATGCTTTTTATGTATTATTTGTGCATTTGTAAACGTTGCTTTTTCTGCTTTTTAATATTGTTGCACAAAGGCTTTATATGCTATTTTTATGTACATTTACAGTGTTTAAAGTTTATTTAATTTTAAGTATATATTTATTTAATTATCACCTAATATACTTATACACCTAAAACTGAATAGCAAGGTTTTCATTTAAACAATGAAAAAAAATCGATTCCTCTACTTCATACGTAAACAAATCATTAGCTGTTAGGAACCACGTGGTAAACTACCACAAAAAGTTATCGCGTGTACAAAAATGTCAGGAAATATAAATCTAAGTTATTTCGAATGAAATATTTATCATTCAGAAAATTATTTTCTTTCCCTTGTACAAAATATGTATATTCATTCAAAATTATGAGATTTTGGCTCCAGACTTCATTTGAACATAAAAGAGAACACCGAATATATTTCTTTTTTGTGTGCATTATGAAGGAAAAATTTAGTAGAAAATAAAATATTTTCCTAGCCTATACTGCATTAATTGTGAAGCAGAAATTTCTATTTGTTTTCATTTAGAAATACTTTTATGGCTATATTAAGTTTATAGTAGATTAACATAACAAAACCAGATGTACAGAAAATTTCAAGTGCTGACTGTGGAGTAACTTAATGACTAAGAATACACCACAAAAATACAAATTTTTCTCAATTTACGAAAATATAAAATAACCACATTCGAAAATGTACAATCAAATCTTCCATATTACCCATGATTTCGAAATGCAAATTAAAGATTTTCAGCTACTTAGCGTAACTGAATTTATACATACAAGAGTAATAAAAGTAATGTTAATTTTGATGTTAATGTTAATGGTAATGCGGCTAATTTAAAATGTTTCTTTGTGAAACATGTTAGTTGAGCAACAAAATGTGTTATTGAAAAAACCTATATACCGGGTTGAGAAAACTAATTAATACACTATATAAACTACTTGCTTCCGAAATCAGTGGCAGCAAAAGGAACTGTTATTATAAGTATTTCTTTACATCTCAAAAATATATTAGGTTTCGAGTTTTCTAGAGATAACGAAAGCTTTTTATAATTGCGGGTATTTTGTAAGCATAACTACGTCCGTGGTTATATTATATTTTGTTAGATTAAAAAACATTTGACTTTTTTTTTACAATGCACATTCACAGTGTTTAAAGTAAATTTTTATTTTCAGTATAGGTTTATTTACCTTTTAACCTGATATGCTTATACCGGTTTGAGAAAACTAATTAATACACTATAAAAAATTCTTGTTTTCAAAATCAGTGGCAGCAAAAGAAACTGTTATTATAAGTATTTCTTTAAATCTCAAAAATATATTAGTTTTCAAGATTTCTAAAGATAACGAACGCTTTTCATAATTGCGGGTATTCTGTAAGTGTTTATTGTATATAATTTCGTCCGTGGTTATATTATATTTTCCTAGATTAAAAAATATTTGTCTGTTTTACAATGTACATTTACAGTATTTTAAGTAAATTTCTATTTTCAGTATATGTTTATTTTCATTTTAACCTGATATGCTTATACCGGTTTGAGAAAACTAATTAATATACTAGAAAAACTACTTGTTTCCAAAATAAGTGGCAGCAAAAGAAACTCTTATTATAAGTAATTCTTTAAATCTCACAAATACATTAGTTCTCGAGATTTCTAAAGATAACAAACGCTTTTCATAATTGCGGGTATTTTGTGAGCGTTTATTGTATGACTTCGCTGGTTGGTTTTACTTCATTTTCCTAGCTTAAGTAACATTTGTCTTTTTTACGATGTACATTCACAGTATTTAAAGTAAATTTCTATTTTCAGTCTACGTTTATTTCCGTTTTACCTGATATGCTTATGCCCTGAAGACAAATAACAAGGAACAAATGTTAATTAAGTAATAAAATCGATTTTCCTACTTCATATGTAGACAAATCATTAGCTATTAAGAGGCGAGCTTTAAACCACCACAGGAAATTTGTCGTGTGTATTAAAACGTTAGGAAGCGCTGATCAAAGTCCTTCTAAATAAAATACTTATCACTTTAATTCATTATCAGTCTTTCCACTTTTACAAGATGTGTGTATTTTTTCAAAATTACGAGTTTTAAGATCTCTACTACTGTGCGTAAGATTACGGCAGTAGAGATGAATGTAGAAGAACAACGAATGTACATGGTGGTCCAAAAATATATGGCACACTTTTATATTTAATAAAAACATTGAATATTGAGGGTGCAAAAGTGTGGTATGGATGAAAAAATTTTTCTGTTTAAAGAAATAAAAAAAATAATTCCAAATATTTCAAATAGATCACGCTAAGTTACCTAACCGATAGAGTACCATTACTTATGAGAGTAGCGGCTTATGCTCAGCATGCATGTTTAGATTGGCATGTTTATAGAAACTATGGCAACCCACATTGCTAAATTGGCGGTACTTTCCTTGATTTATTTGATTAGATGAGTGAGACACGTCGATATACATTAAACTGACAGTAATAGTAGAAGATATCACCGAGATATTTGGAAAATTATTTTGTCGAAAATAGACAACGATTTTCTATAATCTTTGTCCAAAATAAACAAGAATTTTCTCCAATTTATCAATCAAATTTTATTACGCGCATTTCTCCATTCAGTTATGTATAACAGCACTCTACACCGTATTTCTTCAACCGTCTACAGCTTGTATTTCTTCAACAAATATTATTTAATCAGTAATGTTGTTCCATCTAATACTCTAACTAGTACACTTTGGTCTTGAAGTGTTCATTTTAAGTATTCAAATATTTATGTCGCTCTTTAAAATGCACATCTTAGTTTTTTGATTTGTAATGACCCTACGTTTCCCTAATTGTGTATTAATATTTAAATTAATTTTAAATTTTTTGACCAGTTAAAATAAACATTAGTTACAATTCTTGCTCTAATTTATTTCTGCATGATTTCCACAACCACCGCTTTAATATAAGCTCTGCTTCTTACTTTAAATTCTTGTCCTATAAACCGATCACTCTGAGTCATAGCGACAAAATTATAATGAAAAAAAAAAAAAAAGGCATACATAGCCGTAAAAGAATTTTTCGTTGCTGGAATAATTAGCGCCATCTGTACTCAATTGCTAGCTTGCCTCAACTTTTTATGCTTTTTGGGGTAGCTTAACACGTGTAGCGATATCTGTGGGAAGATTTTCAGACTATTTTTTTATTTGCTTAAACAAAATTTTATTCCTGAAAACCATTTCAGAGATGAGAGTGCTCCGACCTAAATGGTTGATTTTCACCACTAACTCTCTGCTTTAGTAAATCTCAGAAATTCTGACATTAAATACCGATAGAAATAATATTAAAATTTAGTGGTACAAACGGTCATTTGGGTCGGAGCGATCTCATCCCTGCATTTCCATCCAAACCGCACTGTGGTACATCAATTACTGGATTGTTTTATCGAATATTAAATTGTGTCAAGGACTATTGGCCAAAACTTAATTTCTATTTTACCTATATTACCCTAGATTTAGCAAAAAATAAAACACTTTTCCAATCTATTCTGTATTAATTCTGAAGACCTTTGTATCTCGTTCTAACTTCAAAATAATTTTGTGGCAAAATTAGGTTTAAGGTAGCGGATGAATCGAATACTTCATGTTTCCATGACTAACAGCACGATTTGGAGATTGGAAGAAATAATTCTCGAACGTAGTAACATATTGAAAGTCTCTTGAGAGTTTTTATTTAAAACTAACATTATAAAAAATAATGCATAAACATTTCCAGTGATGAATTTGGAATACCTTATTGGCGAAGAGTAAATTCCGACTATTTAAAGCAAATTTCTGTTTTTTAGCATATATCAGGGCTGCCACAAGCGACAATTTTTATATTCTTTTCGCACCAGTATTTAAAAAATATATATATTTTTTAGTATATTTCTCTTGCAAATGCTGTCAAAACATATCTAAAGAATTTTGTTTTGAAAAAGTGGTGTAAAATAAAATTAAAAAGTAGTCGCCTGTGGCAACCCTGTATAAGAACTATCGGGGCTAATATGAGACATACCAAAAATGAATTATAAATTTTTATACTAATAAAATTCGCTTTGTGATTATTTTGTAAGCAATGCATAATTTTACTTATATCAATTACGATTACCATCAAAATTAAAAAAGAAAAATCAAAAACAATATAAGTTACATAAACTTACTTTTTTGTAAGAAAAACATTTCTGTCAGGCTTGAAAACTTTTAACGTGCAAAACTTTAATGAAAACTTAGGTGAATTATTCCATTAGGTTAATATTCAGTAAGAAATGGTGAGACTGTTTAGCCTTTAAAATTTGGTATAAGTTTAAGGTAGCTGGAGTTACAAACAATCAAACTCAGGTTGCTAATGTAAAACGGAGCTATAATAATTCTTCATTAGAAACATCCTCAACAAACAAAATAGAATCAGTTAAACTTTCATTGTCTTTTCGTTTTCATATGTTAGTCATTTTTCTTTTTTGTTTCAAAATTTAATAGAATATTTTTCTATGTCTGTTACAGATTTTTAATCCAATGATATGCGATTCTAGCTAGTTGATATTTTAACTTAGTTTTACACCTCAAGCTAAAAGTGACGTTGAAGCCTAAACCTTGTGTATTTTTGAACATTGGAAATGATGCCTAAGTAGAAACCGAAATGAAGTAGGAGTGTTCATCCATAAAATATTTTAGTTGTAGCCAAAAGTTATTCAATGGTGAATCATTACGTTATTTAGCTAAAAATTGCAAGATTGGTAGATACTTTTTATGCCGTAACATTACACCAATATAAACCAGTTTCATTCAGCATTTCTTTTAAGATGTTGCTTTTATAGATAATAAATGAAAATGCTTCTGCAAAGAAATAAAGAGAAAGAATAGATGCTAGTTTAAAAGTGATTACAATTTAAGAGTGGATATCCGATAGAAAAAATAAGACTACAAAAAGAGGAACAAAATTATAATCAAAAGAACAAGGGCAGTAAAGTATATGAGTCAAATGTGGGCAGGGGGGGGGGGGGCGGGTTACATAAACAGGTTCAACAAAAAAACTTAAAAGAAAGACAAACAAAATATGATAACAATTTTAAGAGCTAAAGAAGATACAAGTGTTGAAAGCCATACAGGAGAAAATTAAGATTCAGACGGATTGCACAAACACAGAAATTAGTACTCAAACAGAACGTAAGATACCGATAGACTAAAATGAAAATGAATTATAAAAATGCGAAAATCTAATTTAAAAAAAAGAGATTGATTTATAAATTGCTCAAAAGATACAGCAAAGATAGTGATTAATTGCCTTCTCTGCATCGAATTGATGAAGAATCAGTGACAGATTTCATTGCAAATTCCACATAGTATGAAATTAATCTAGTTGCATACGACACACTAATATTTCACAAGAATATTAAAAAGGCACTTTCGTTTTAACTGACGTTATACATGAAATTAGAGAATCTACTCGGTATAAATACATTTGTCCCATACGCGAAGTAATGAAGACGAAGGATAGGTAATAGTCCGAGATTGCACATGATCTAACGATCGATTTAAGGACCGATTCCATGCATAAAAAAGATAAAATTGTTGCAGGATGTATACTGCTGCTGCCATTCCTGTTTCTAAAACCACATTAAAATCATTAAAACCACTTGCAATTTTCCTCGCTGTACAATATTAATGACAATGAGTTACCTGAATCAGTCAAAACCACAGACATTTTAGGTTTGTTTTTCAATAACAGGTATTGTACTATTTAAAACTTACTCTAAAAACACGTAAAAATGCAGTTTAAGTGTAGCAGTTAATTTTATTCTTACTTTTTTACCCTTAATTATCATTTAACAAATTAGGGAAGGAGCTTATTTTAGTCGGTTTTCATAAATATTATGTGAACACATGGAAGATGTTCCCAAATTCAAGAAAAATGGAAGACAAAAAATGTTAATTATAGAGCTTAAACCTTAGATCCGGGGCAATGTTGTTACAGGCCTGTCATTTCTTAGTATTTACAACAACTTAAAAATAATAGTGTCTTACTATAGACCCATTGTCTGGTGCTAAATTTTAGTTTTAATTCTGTGTGGATTAATTTATTTTTACCTTTATTTTTGTTCATAACCAGGTAGAAAAAAAACAAAATTACAAATTACAATATTTTTTTCTATGGGACTAGATTCGGAAAATCGGAAGTTTAGAATTTTATCTCATAATAGCCCCAATTGACCGTACTTAGTTTTAGTAGTATTTCTACCTAATCTACTATAGGAACCTAAAATTCAATGTCACACTTTTTATATAAATCAAATAATAAAATCGCGTTCTCTAATTCATACGTAGAGAAGTCATTTGCTAGTAAGGGGCGTAGTTGAAACACCCCAAAAGCAGGGTGTAGTGGTGGGTATAAGCAGGTATACGCCGTATATCTTCTGAATTTTTTAAGAAGCTCCGTATACCCTCTGTTTCTCAAATAAAGTTATAGCGTATACCCTAGGCAAGACGTTCATGATTTTAGCATATACCCTGTGCCTATAGCTTATACCCTCTGGTTTTTTTACGACTACGTCACTGCAAGAAAGTTTGTTACGTGTATGAAAACGTTTGGATGTACGGATCTGCGTTATTACGAATGAAATATTTATAACTTGACGATTATTTTCTTTCACTTTTCACAAAATATATTTCTTCTTTAGGAATAATGCGTTTTTGGCACCCACGCTACTATACGTAATAAAATGCAAAGCCGTACAAGTGAACGTAGAACAGAACACCGAATTTATTTCCATTTTATGTGCATTATATCAGACTTTTAAGTAGAAAAGAAAATACTTTCTCAATCTATTCTGCATTAATTGTGAAGCAAAACTCTGCATTTCGTTCTAACTTCCAAATAATTTTATGGCAAAATTTCCTATGGCAAAATTAAGTTTATGGTAGAGGATAAATCGAATACTTCTTGTTTAATGACTAGATTCCGTGAAACATCTGCATCAGAACTCACAACGAGCGTTTAAACTTCTGTAATGAGTCGGAAATAAATTAGCTTTGTCTGTTTTGTTTATCGTAACGCACTAATTAATTTTATCTTCCGTCAATAAGTTATTTTTCGTTCTGACTTTTTTTTACATTATCTGACATGTGTTATTTCATTTGGCTACATTATGTAAAAAACATTTTCAATTAAATAATGTTCTACGATTGTGGTGATTCAATTATATGATTTCTTAGTTTTAATTTAAAGAAATAATATTTAGTATTATTTCCTCGAAATACGACATTTTACATGCGTTTTTAAATGCATGCGAATATAAAAAATGCTTGCTTACGATTTTTACACTTAAATATTCTAGTGAAAACACTTTACGCAATGACATTTCGTTTTAAGGTGATGTCATATATAGCAATGTACGCCGATTCCTAGATCTCCCCGCTTCTTTTAGTTAGTAAGGTACAACTGACGTGACGAAATACATAGCATCAGGCCATGGTACCTAAACTAATGAAATAGGGAATGACACCACGTTATAAAATTTTGTTAACTTTATTAACTCTAGAATACTAGACATAGTTAGTATTGCGTTAACGTCAAAATACCATCAGCGTTGGCAGATTAGGGACATTTTTGTCCCCAGACTGTTTATTGTCACCGCTTTTTTGAAATAGAAATATTCGGTCTATATAAAAATAGATTAAAAATTCTGAAAAATAAGGCGAATTATACTATTTAAAAAAAGTGGTGACAGCCAAATAATGTGAATTAAAAAATTTCCCAATCTGGCAATACTGGTGATAATTACGAGTGTCTAGTATTCTAGGGTTAACTATTTTATTAACTGTTTTGAATATTAAAATTTTATTAGCTGTTTTGTTAAGTCCAGAAAAGTAAAAAAAAAAAAAGGAATTAATTAAGGTACACATTTCTTCGTATGCAATAATAATTTTATTCATCATTGTTGTTAAAATAGTTGGTTCGTTATTAGAAAGCAGTTAATTTTTTTAAACAGAAAAAAAATCATCATTTTAATCTAAAGAACTCAGATATAGTATCAAAAGTGGGTGCTATCATATGAAAAATGAAAGATAAGGCAATTTGTATTATGTAGATGACACCTTTTGACAAAAGGAAGCACACACAATTAAAAAAGAATTATGAATTAAAACGGTTCTTTTCTTTTATGCTTGCCTCCCATTGAAGCCTAGAGATACCATATGGTACCGGAAAAGATGCAACTATTTTCTTGTTTGAATACCAGTATTTTTAAACTGAAATGTTATCTTTATTTGATAACTTAAACTTCGTGATAAAATCAGACAAAAATTGCTATTTTGAAAAACTGCTGTGAAATGCAGGTTTTGCATTTTAAAGAGAAAAATAATCCCCGCTTTAATGGGTTAATCTTACTAAAATTATAACCATCTGTTGGCTTTTCTTTTTGACATATTGTACATTATTAAAACCGGTGTTTCAAATTTAGTGCATTTTTATTCAAAATATGTGCCACTTTTTCGAATAGTTATATTTGCTTTATTTAATGACAGAAATTTCGTGATTAAACAACTGGATCTACTATTTGATAATTCTATTAGATTTTTCGAATAAAAAAAACAAGCTTAACACGTTGAATGCCACGTTAGTCACCGGTGACTGACACTGATCTTTCCGTTTAGACCCAGTCAGTCATCGGTGACTGACACTTATAGATTCTATAACGGGAGTCTTATGTCGTGGTTTAAACGGATAGATAGACAAAATAGACTTGGCATTCAACGTGTTAATTGGCGAGACTGATTCTAGCGATTATTATTTTGCTAAGTTGTTTCACATTGTAATTACTTTTACTATTTAATTTATGTGTCTGAAAATTGTTTTTGTTAAAATAAGTCTATGCATTACGATTATTTGAAGACAATTTATCATTTGAAATCGTTTGAATTACACAGTATACAAAACATTTAGAGGTTAGCGAGTTCGCACTAATGTCATTAAGACACAGCATAAAACATTCTGGGAAATAATAATGTTGCATGAATTAATCCAGAGCTGTCCAACCTGGCGTCTGCTAAACAATTGTTACAGAAATAGTTGCATTATTTAATATCCGACAAACTTCAATTAAATAAAGAAGGGATTTTCGAAAGAAATTTCTGGTTTACAGCGGGTGCCAGGTTGGACAGCCCTGAATTAATCCATAAAACTCGCACCTAAAACTAATTCTATTATATTTTTTGAATTAAAAAAAACACACTAAATTGGCGAAACGGATTCTAACGATTATTTTGTTAAGTTTTGCTTCAAATCGCATTTGCTTTTACTATTTAATTTGTCTGAAAAATTGTTTTTGTTAAAATAACTCTATGCCTTATGACTATTTGAAGAAAATTTATCATTTGAAATCGTTTGAATTACACAGTGCACGAAATATTTAGAGGTTAGCCAGTTGGCACTAATGCCATTAAGACATAGCATTAATCATTCTGGGAAACAATAATGTTCCATGAATTAATCCAGGGCTGTCCAACCTGGCGTCAGCTAAACATTAGAAAATTCTTACAGAAATAGCTGGGTTATTTAATATCTGACTAACTCCAATTAAATAAGGAAGGTATTTTCGAAAGAAATTTGTGGTTTTCAGCGGGCGAAAGGTTGGACAGTCCTGAATTAATCCATAAAACTCACACCATAAACTATTCTATTAGATTTTTCGAATGAAAAATCACGCTAAATTGGCGAGACTCATTCTAACGATAATTTTGTTAAGTTTTGCTTCAAATTGCATTTGCATTTACTATTTAATTTGTACGTCTGAAAAATTGTTTTTGTTAAAATAACTCTATGCCTCACGACTATTTGAAGACAAATTTTCGTTTGAATGACACAATACACCAAAATATTTAAAGGTTAGCCCATTGGCACTAATATCATTAAGACCTAGCATAAAGCATTCTTGGAAATGATAATGTTGCATGAATTAATCCAGGGCTGTCCAACCTGGCGTCAGCTAAACACCAGAAAATTCTTCCAGAAATAGCTGCGCTGTTTAATATCCGAGGAATTCCAATTAAATAAAAAAAGGAAATTTTGAAAGAAATTTCTGGTTTTCAGCGTGCGCCAGGTTATACAGCCCTGAATTAATCCATAAAACTCACTTTCTAAAACGTAATAAAAGAGATTGAACAAATAAAGCATACAAATCAATTCATTCAACACCTTGATCTTAAACTAAAATAAATATTAAATTAAAATAATAATGACAAGTTTTTATAGGAAATTTTTATATCCCGTGAGTTATTTCATAGAATTATCTTTCGAGATGTTTAATCCTTTATGTCCCGAATTATAAATCAAAAATTTATTCTTCTTCAATAATTATCTTCGTTAATGTCTGTAGATATCCAAAACAATTTATATAATAAAAATTTGATTTTTAGATAGATTTTTAAATAAAACTGATTTAATAAATCGGCAGTTAGAGGGGTTTTCTTGTAAAATATTTACAAGAATAATTAGATTACTTACCAAAAAATACTGTTATGGAAACCTGAAATTTCTTACAAGAACAATGCAAATAAATATTTTGTGATCCTATCTGTAAGTGAAAAGAGTTTTCTACTTGCAAATTTTTTATGAAACATTTTTTAATACGAGAAAAGCAAAATACATGTAAATTGTTCTAAAAATAACCACATTAAAAATATTTAGTTTCGACTGTTTCGCTGTGCTTGCTGAATGTGATACAGCAAAGTATTTTGTGTGAAATGTACCATATACTTTTATTATTAGACGAACTAAATAAATTTTATATTGCATTTTCTTTCATGGTACTTAAAAGTCCCGTCGGAACAAAAACGGTCAATAGATGACACGGAGCAATCATTATGAATCAAATTAACGAAATTTTCTTGAAACTTTCATATTTAAATTCAACTAAATAAAATCATAAAATGTAACTAAGAAAATTATATGGAAAATCATTACATTGCTTGAATTTTTCTTTGATCTTTCGACATATTTAATAGGAGGAATTAAAATCACAAATAAATCAAACAATAAAAATAATATCTATATTAATTTTATATTTAATTCTCAAAATAAATATTTAAAAAAAAACATCTGTGTTGCTATTCAAAATATATTTCTTCTGATATACATAAAAATTTCTAATGTGATCCAGCAAAGTATTTTGTATAAAATGTACCATATACTTTTATTATTAGACGAACTAAATAAATTTTATATTGAATTTTCTTTCATGGGACTTAAAAGTCCCGTCGGAACATAAACGGTTAATAGAAGACAGGGAGCAATCAAAATTACGAATCAAATTAACGAACTTTTTTTGAAACTTTAATATTTTAAATTCAACTAAATAAAATCATAAAATGAAACTAAGAAAATTATATGGAAAATCATTACATTGCTTGAATCTTTTCTTTGATCTTTCGACATATTTAATAGGAAGAAATAAAATAACAAATAAATCAAACAATAAAAACTAGAAAAAAGGAATTCTGCTTTTTCAGAATTTAGTGTCGCCCCCGATGAAAAAAAATACATGTATACATAAATAGTACAAAACATATTTCAATTTTAAGACTTAAAGCACACACTTTTATTTTATGTAAAATGACCTTATTCGAATCCGCTTAAGAATTCCACATTTACGATCCACTCTTAAACATCTACAGTAAAGCATGCATAGGATGTCACTATCACAAAATAATACACAAATGCAGCAAAAAGATGCCGTCGTTAAAGAAATTCGACAAAAAAAGGGCTATCTAATGATTCACAGGCATTTATTTGTTTGTAACATTAATACAGATGATTTCAGTCGTGACGTCAGTCCTGATGTTTTGGTTGGAAACTGACTCCAAACAAACGGTTGCTATGCTGTATTTTCTATTTTGTTTGTGTGTTGCAGCTATATCTTATATCTATATCTCACATCTAAGTGTTTTAATACTTGATATGTACTGGTAACATTTCCCACGACTTTTATTTAAAAAGAAATGACGCATTGCAACCGTTTGTTTGGAGTCAGTTTCCAACCGAAACGTCATGGCTGACGTCACACTGAAAGAGTCTACAGATACTTAAAATTAAATATAATTTATAATAGCTCCATGTTTTAACAGAAATTATACGTTTATATTTTTTCAAAATAGCACGTATTTTAATTAAATTTTCTTTCGGTTGTTATGGTAAAATGGCAACAAAAAGATATAATTACTGTTTTTCAACTATTTTCTCTTTACTTTCTATATAAATGGAGTACTTGAGTTGTCAAAATTAAACAAATGGTGCTAAAAACTACAAAAAAATTAATATTTCAAGAATAAATGGAGATACACTTTTCAAACAAATTGCACTTAAAAGTACTTTTTTTTCAATACGGTGGTATAAAAATTGAAAATGTGCGATGCTTAGAAATTTAAAAAATTGCTGTAGAGAATTTAATCGTACAATGATACATCTGCTTTGTTTATTGCTAGCTTCTGTAAGGTAACGTTATTTTTGGAGACAAAATAAGCTGGGAGAAAGAAATAGCATACCGTACCGGGGGCTAATAATATCTATATTAATTTTAAATTTAATTCTCAAAATAAATATGAAAAAAAAAACATCTCAGTTGCTATTAGAAATATATTTCTTCTGATATACATAAAAAGTTCTAAGATAAAAATAAATATGTCTGTATTCGTTAATTTTAACATTGAACATTACCTAACAGTATGAAATATTAAGTTTTGATAAACATTCTGTAACTTATCGATCACTACCAATCTTCAATTTTCGCATAACGATCCAAGTTTGCTTTCTGCGATAAATACATTTTCCGCATTTAGTACTTATCTGTGAGAAATACACAGTGAGCGAGGCATAAAATGTTTCATAGCACAATGTTTTACTTTACGCCAAGTCAGATCTGACGGTATTTTAATGAGCTTTGCAAACCAAGAGATGATGGGTGAAAAAGCGTTACTATGACAGCGAATAAGATGCTTCCTTTTGAGTAAATCTGTGCTTAGCCAGAAACAAATTACTGGATTGAGTTGCCACCACCTTATAAAACCCATTTTCATCTTATACTTATGTATGTTTTTTAACTCTTCATTTTGATTTAACGGAACATTGAAAAGCACATAAATGTAGTGATATAAAATTTAAATGTCGGTATTACTGTAATATTTTATTCTTAATTAGGGGAGGGTAGTACACAGTGAGACGAGAAAATTATTATTACTTAACAAATGGCGACGATTTTTATTCTTTTGAAAAATGTTTTGTTACATCTTTAAGCTACACAAATGCGCTACACATTAATGTATAAATGGTTTTAAAAAAGTTATTTATAAAAGCACAGAAGCAGCATAACGGAGTATTGAAAATTGTCTCACTGTGTACCACAAGTAGTACACAGTGAGACAATGTATATATTTTCAAAAATCATACATTTTTTATACTCTATCAATAATTTTCTGCAGTTTATGATTTCTAATTAATATTTCTAGATTTTCAAAATATTAAAAATATGAGCCTCGGGTGGACAATACAGACCTTGGGCTCCCTTCATGCAAATTTTCAGTCTCTTACGTTTAGTAAATTTCCTTAGCCATCGCACGTGCACACACACACAGAGAAAGAGAGAGAGAGAGAGAGAAAAACCTTCTTTTATTAATAAATAACTTTTTTAACATCAGAACCACATAGTAGGTACACAATAAGACGCGTCTCACTGAGTACCACAACTGTGTGTCTCACTGTGTACTTCCGTTACGTTGTAACATAATGGATGCCACATCTATTACATCAATTTCATCGCTTAAAAAGTTTATGTCGTTTTGCCGAAATAATCTATTATTAGATATAGCTATGTTTGGTTAAGTAAATATATGTCATATTGAAGGAAATAAACTCTAAAATAGACGTTTATGTAACTTTAACCACTATAAAATAAGGAATTATTTACTATTTTGTCGGACGAGTAACTGAAGTGCCGAAACTACATCCACGTATTGCATAAGATGAGGTCGTTGTGTGTGTGTGCCAGCTTGAAGAAAAAGTTACAACTATATGTCAAAATGGCTGTTATCTCATAGTGTACCATGTCTCACTGTGTACTCCCCTACCCTACACTAATACGGGAAAAGATATAATAATTCAGTAAGTTTTTTTTTTTTCCTTACAATTTTAAATTGGGAGTTTAAAACTTTAGTATTTCGGAGTTGTTTAATTTGCACAAATTTAAAAGAACAAGTTTTATTAAGCTTGCTTCTTTACAGTGTAACCCTTTAGTGCTCAGCTTTGCATATATGCAAACAACAGTGTTTTGAATTTAAGAGATATTTTTATTCGTATATACCTAATTCACACCAGAAAATTAAAATAGCAATATTTTCTCTAATTAATAACGGACATTCCGTATTTAAATAAAGCGAAATTAACCATTGAAACTTTCTGGCGTAAAGTCAAATTCTCTGAACTACGTAATTTCTAGAACGTATTTTATCATGGGAATTAAAGGGTTAAAAGTTGTATTTCATAAAATAAATAATTATATAAAATAACAGGGTTCGTACGGGTACGTTCTTTTCAAGGCCCAATATCAGAATTTTTTTTATAGAAAAATAAATCTAGTTTAAACAGACGAAATTTCGCCTTATTTCAGGAGAGTTTTTCCATAAGAAAATACTGGTACCGAAGAATTTCTTAGTCATGAAATTCAAGCACCCGTACGAACCCTGAAATGAGGTATTTGAAGACATATACTTATTAAAATATTTACCAATTTGCAATATTTTAGGGTAAAACAGCCACAGGACAGTAGTGTTTACTTTTATTGCAGATGTGCAAGAGAAGAAAATATTGACGTATTATATGAAAAATGTATCTCTGATTTTTTTATTATTTTTCCTATGTAAGAAACCTTTCAGAGAATCATATATAATTTTTCGAAACAAAATAAAAAATCGCGCATTTAAGGGTTAATTGTTGTTTAATGACTAATTCCTAAATCGTTAGTTTTAGAGGTATAGTTCAATTGCAAAACCATTTCAAATGCTGTTTTTCATTATATCAAAAACCATTTACGTCAAAATAGTTATTTTTTTAAAGGTTAGGAAATGTAAGTTTTTATAGTGTCCGTGATTTTTTAACTTATATACAAGGTGGCCATAATTAAACTGACAACACACAGTCACAGCGCGTTCCATAGCGCGATGTAATCGCAATAATGGATCCAAATTTTCTAGAATGATTGAACAGGACTGACAAAGATTCCGCTAAAAATATTTCCTAAAGTCACCGCTATTGAATTTGTGGCTCTGTTTCTTTTTTTTTTTTTGAGGAATCATTTGTCCCTTGTCTTGTTTAATCATCCTACAAAATTTAGTTCCATTCTCACAATTAGATCACGCTACAGAACACGCTGTTTACTGTGAGTTTTATTACACCCATCTTGTATATAAAAAAACATTCTCCGAGTTGTAATAAAAAAAAATAAACATTTTATTTTTTATTACAAAAACGTACTGAGCTATGATGATTTGAATTTTATGAAATTTCAGACATGACAGTATTTTAACGAGTTTAGGAAATCGAGAGATAATGGCTGATAAAACGTTAATAAGATAGCGAATTGGATCATTTCTTGGGGGTAAATCAGTGTTTATCTAGAACCAAATTAAATGGATGGAGTTGTCGCCACCTTATAAAACCTATTTTTATCTTATACTTATGTGGGTTTTTTAACTCTTCATTTTGATTTAACGGAAAATTGAATAACATTTAACTGTAGTGACATGAAAGTTAAATGCCGTTATTACTCTAATAATTATTCATTATTACTCTAAATACAGGAAAAGTTATAATTAATTCAGCTAGTTTGTTTTTTTCCTTACATTTTTAAATTACGAGTATGAAACTTTAGTACTTCGGAGTTGTTTAATTTGCACGAATTTAAAAGAACAATGTTCTATTAAGCTTGCTTGTTTACAGTTTAATTGTTGTTTAATGACCAATTCCTAAATCGTTAGTTTTAGAGGTATAGTTCCAATTGAAAAAATATTTCAAATGCTGTTTTTCGTTACATCAAAAACCATTTACGTCAAAATAGTTATTTTTGTAAAAGTTACGAAATTTAAGTTTTTATTATGTCCGTGGTTTTATAAGTTATATACAAGGGGGACATAATTAAACTGATAGCAAGCGGGATCTAATTGCAAGCACGGAGCCAGATTTTCTAGTATGATTGATTAAGACGGACAAAGGATTCCGCAAAAAATAATTCCAAAAGTCACCGCTATTGAATATGTGGCGCTGCTGTTTTTCGAGGAATCCTTCGTCCTCGTCTTGTTTAATCATCCTACAAAATTTAGTTCCATTGTCACAATTAGATAGCGTTCGCGCTACAGAACACGCTGCATACTGTGAATTTAATTACGTCCACCTTGGATATAGGAAAGCATTCTCCGTGCATAAAAAAGGTAAAAGAATTATTTTTTATTACCAAAACTTACTGAGTTATGATGCTTTGAATTTCATCAAATTTCTGATCTGACAGTATTTTAATTAGTTTAAGAAACTGACAGATAATGGTTGATAAAACGTTAGTATGACAGAAAATTGGATGCTTTCTTTGGAGTAAATCAGTGTTTATCTAGACACAAATTACTGCATTGAGTTGTCGCCTATAAAACCCATTTTCATATTACACTTATTGGTCTTTCTTACATCTGATTTTATTTTAATGGATGTATATAAAAAATACCATTTAAATGTAAGTATTACTATAATACTTATTCTTAATTGCTCTAAATACAGGGTTCGTCATAATTAACTCAGTAAGGTTTACCTTAGTCATTTGAACTAATGTTGTAAAACACAATACTTTACTCCAAGTCAGATCTGACGATATTTTAATGAGCCTTGCAAACCAAAAGAAGATGGATAAAAAATATTATGTCAGGGAACTGGATGTTTCCTTTGGAGTAAATCTGTGTTTTTCTACAAACATTTTAATGGATTGATCGCACAATAAAACCTATTTTTATTTTACACTTATTGGTGTTTTTAACACTTCATTTTTTTAATGATTATATATGAGGACCCCAGAAGCCAAGGGGTATAAGTGACAAAATTGAAAAAACTGAACTAAGTGCTCAGACGACCTGGAAATACGCTTTTTTCTTTTCACGTAAAAAAATATAAGTGATTTTCTAATTATGTGTTTTGTTTTAGAGATCAACCACTTTTGCCGAATAATGATCAATATTGATTAATTATAAATTTAAAGAAAATTGCACTCTACTTTTTTCACTTTTATTGAAATAAGAGTTCAAAGACCACTGTGAAACAAGCCGCAGTTTCCTATTTCAATTCAGTCAATTATTAGTCCAGGCATTAGGTGCTCAAAAAGGACAAATAGGGGAAAGTTTTGGTGTAGTTTTGATATTTGGTGCCTTTATGTTTTGTGGGTCGCTGAACACGAATCTGAAGTTTGCCAACAAAATTTATCCCGGGAAACACGTTTTTATGGCAAAAAACGGGAAAAAAACGGGATTTTCTTTGTTTTTTTTTCCAAATAACTTCAAAATTATACATTTTACGTAAAAGTCCTCAATACATAAATTGAAGAAAATAAAATTTCCTACATTTTATGTATTAAAAGTTTTTTTCTCTGATCAATGGTTTAGCCGTGACAACGCCATAAAAATGGGAGTGAAAATAAAAAAATTCAGAGAAAACGGGAATTACGCCGCTGTACGTAGATTTAACATGAAAACTGACCATTTTACACAAGCATTGACTATAAATTATACTAAAGATTATATGAATGACTACATTTTACAATGAAGTTGCTGATAATAAATAGGACGACTCATTATGAATCATTATTTAATTATAAATAAACATGTACATTAGTGAGTACATTTATTTAAAAAACAAAAAAAAATATTATTTCCGCTTTCTTTTACTTGAGGGTCCCTGCTTTTCACCGACATCTACCGCATAGAAAATAGACGTCTAGAATTAGTGGGTGTTTTTTATTACTACCAACAGTATAAAATAAATGTTTTTTTAATAAAAATATTTGATACCTTCTGGCATGACTTTTTCTTGACATTCTAGTTCAAGTACCATTTTTTTTTTTTTTTTTTTTTTTTTTTTTTTTAAATCAAAGACAGCTGAATTTAAGTTAGTCACATAAATATACTTTTGCACCATTATGCAACGGCAACAAGATTTAAAATGTAACGAAAATGTGAATTTGGTTCAAAATATTTTGTTTATAGAAGAAAATTACAATGAAGAGCACATGAAATTTTGCAAGAGCGAAATGTTTAAATTTATGACCAAACTTGGACAAAAATTGCCAGTTGTATGTAGATATATCGGGACAAAATCATTTAAAATATATTACTTGGCTGCAAATTCTGAGTGGTTACAAAATTGATCCAGACAAATTCTCCAAATTCAGATTTGATACAATGCAAAACATAATGTAAGCATTTTCTCATGATATATTAATCATGATATCTTATGATTCCCTATCTTTACATAATGTTCCTGTTAGGTTTCCTGTAAAGTTTGTGCAGAAATAAATATGAATATACAACAGAATATGCAACACAGCAATTTTCATTAATGCTGTCGAATGTTTGTCCCGTACCTTAAATTTTAGAAAAAGAAATTTTAGAATTTGTTATAATAATAGAAAAATAGTTTTAGCACTTTAGCTTCCATACCGTTAAGAAAGTATCATTAAGATAATCAAGAAAAACGTAAAATCATGCGTCAATCAGATTATGGAACATTTTTGAACGTATTCGGGCTACTATAATAAAACTTCATAGTTTAATAACGTGAAAAAAGATGTCTAAGTAATAATTTGTAAAACATATAACACGTTTGAAAACACAATTTCAACCAAAATCGAAAAAATAGCTGAAAATTTTGTACATCCCTGTATATGAACTATAGATTTATCATATAATTCACAATATGCTAAAATTTAGAACTGTTAGTGAACGCATAGCGCAGTTGAAAATTCCTCGTTAGCAATTTCCGGCAATAAGCGGGTATATAGATGTCTTGTGCAGCCCTATATATGATTTATAGAATTTATACACGCTAAATAGTATGCAATTTTTAAAATTTAAAAAGTGTTCCACAACTGAAAATGCACTTCCATCAATTATTGTTCATACAGAGAAAAATATAACTGATTTATTTTGTGTGCCCCTGTATATGAAAGATCAATGGCACATCATATTCAATAGTAAGCATCTTATAGAGCACCTCGGAGATATATATCAATTTAAATACTTTTGAAAAGGTGTAACATGAACAAAATACACCACAAACAATTTTTCTCCATAGACCGTAATGTAACATAATTCTTTTTAATGTCCTGTAAATGATCGATAAATACTACCCATACCATCTTCTATAAGAAATCATCTTGTAGTGCACTTCATACATATGTATATAAATTTCAAAGTTTTTGAAATTATGAAACATTATTGAAAAAAAAAAAAAAAAAACACAAACGATTTTTCCCCATAGGCCGTAATATAATGAAATACTTTTGAATGTTCCTGTAACGAAATTATAACTGCTACACGCAACATTTTACAATACCTAACATTCAATAGTGAATATCAATAACATTTTTCAATTTCATGGCGATGCGACTATATTGACGCCAAAAATAATTATGGCCAGCTAGAATCGGTAAATCACCCACCGTGCACTGCCGTAATTCCCGTTTTCTCAGAATGTTTTTTTCACACCCATTTTTGCGGCGTTGTCACGGCTAAACCATTGATCAGAGAAAAAAAACTTTTACTACGTAAAATGTAGGAAATTTTATCCTCTTTAATTTATGTACTGAGGGCTCTTGCGTAAAATGCATAATTATGAAGTTATTTTGAAAAAACAAAGAAAATCCCGTTTTTTTTCCAGTTTTTTGCCAAAAAAAAAACGTGTTTCCCGGGATAAATTTTGTTGGCAAAATTCAGATTCGTGTTCAGCGACCCAAAAAACATAAAGGCACCAAATATCAAAACTACACCAAAACTTTCCCCTATTTTCTACCAAATGACTGGACAGTATTCTCAATTACTTTAAATGTAGTGTTAGTCATAATTATATCAGTAAGCTTTTTGTTAATTATTTTCTAATTAATGTTTTATAACACAATGTTTTACTTTAGGCCACGTCAGGCCTGACGGAAATTTAATAAGCTTCGCAAGCCAAAAGATGATCGTTGAAGACACGTTACTATGACATCGAATAAAATGCTGCATTTTAAGTAAATCTCTATTTAGGTAGGAACAAATTACTGTATAAATTTGCCGCTATAAAATCCACTTTTATGTTACACTTGTGGGTATTTTAGCTCTTCGATTTCTTTTAATGGATATTTATAAAAAATAACATTTAAATGTAGGTAATGCAGAGTGTCCCAGATTTCGCTGACAGATTTTAAATTTCAATATAAAATCAAGTAATTGTGGTACAGAAGGGCGGTTTGGACTAAAATGCTTCTCACGATTAAAAGTTATTTTCAAGCGAATAAAAAAAAAATAATTCAAACTTCGAGCATAGATGGAGCTACTTGTCTGTATGTTTGGTTTCAAACATGCATTTTTTCTGATTTTCAGATTAGTTTCGATTTCGTTTGGAAGCACCAAACTACGCAATCAGCTTTTTCGCTGGGAGTTGTCATTTCTGACTAAACTCTGACGTCATTCTGACAAAAGTAATCTGCAAATCAGAAAAAAGGCTTGTTTCAAATCAAACATATAGACAAGTGGCGCCATCTATGATAGAAGTTGGGAACTAATTATTTTCATTAGCTTAAAGAAAACATTTTATCATGAGAAGCATTTTAATCCGAACCGCACTCCTTTACGACAATTACTTGATTTTATATTGAATTTTAAAACGTGTCAAGGACTTTGGGGGCACCCTGTACTTTTTCTTAATTACGCTAAATAAAGGGTTCGTCATTATTGACTCAGTAAGGTTTTTGTTAATAATTTTTGTACTAATATTTCAAAACACAATGTTTTACTTTACGCAAAGTCAGATGTGACGGTATTTTAATGAGCTTTGCAATCCAAGAGATGATAGCTGTAAACCGTTACTATGACAGCGAACAGAATGCTTCCTTTCGAGTGTTTAGCTAGGAACAAATTACTTGATAGAATTGTTGCGTATAAAACCCATTTTTATCTGTCACTTTAGGCAGTTTCTTAATTCCCTCTAGTCTTTTAATGAATATTTATTACAAAAAAAAGTTTAAATCAAGGTATTGCTACAATAGCGGTTCTTAATTGCTCTAATTACAGGAGTCATAGTTAACTAAACAAGTATTATATATATATATATGTATATAGCTTACTACTTTAATTTTTATTTCCTTCGGGGTTTTTTAATTGGAACAAATGTAATGCAATAAAAGAACA
Organism: Maratus speciosus; assembly: GCA_963932465.1. Lineage (NCBI taxonomy): Eukaryota > Metazoa > Arthropoda > Arachnida > Araneae > Salticidae > Maratus > Maratus speciosus. The sequence goes on along the minus strand of OZ010796.1, from coordinate 234,288,067 downwards.
CTTTTATACTTGGCTCCCACTAAAGTTTTCCACCTCAATTAACATTAGAACAGTGACAGCTATCTGTCTATATTATAAAGGACAAACGTGACTGTGCGTAATGCTGACATCATGTTGACGGTGGCAACAGCAGATGATTAAATTTAAGTTTTATTAACTTTTACTGTAATTTTTTAAACTTTAAATACCGCACATTTTCATTTTTCACACCTCAAATAGGGAAAAAAATGTACTGGCAAATTGTTCGAAAACTCTATCGCAATTTACTATATTTTTATTAATATTTTTTTTAAATTTTTCAAGCTTGGATTTTTTTTACATCTATCCCTACTGCATTCAGACGATTGTGAAAGATTAATACGCTTGTACTTAAATTTATATAAATAGTTCATCGTTTGTTTCCAACTTATATTCCATAAGGAAATTAAAACATTCATCAATCAACGAATAAAAAAATAAAATAAAGATAAATCACGAATTTAAGACATACACTGTAAAAAAAAATCTGTAGTTCTACAGATGTAAAGTTACATGCTTACTAAACTTTCACCTGTAACTGTACGAAAAAAGCTGCAAATCTACAAAACTAGTTTTTGTAAAGCTACAAAAATCTGTAACTTTACAAATGAATCTGCTAAAATTTCAGTAATCTTACTAAACTTTTATTTGTAACCCTGGCTGCAGTTACATGAAAAGTTCTCGGAATCCCAGTTTCCAAAAAAATTCTTAGTAAACTTACAGATTTTTTGATTTTCGGCGCAAAAGTGTGTCTGTTACATGAAATTTTGTTGTTGCCGTTACATGAAAAGTTCTAGGAATCCCAGTTTCCTAGAAAAACTTTAGTAACTTCACAGATTTTTTTTTACAGTGTACTAATCGAACCGTACAAACTTAAACCACTGAAATGAACGGAATGAAAAAGTCCTTCCGGCCAGTGCCGGGAGGAAAAGGTAGCTTTCATATTCCTTATTTTTAAAAAAGCAAGCTTATATTATTCAAACACAAGAAGCTCAAATTAGTGGAAACCAATTATAGGAGATTCAACACTTTATCAATACTAAATCATTATGAATGAGAATTTCGCGAATATAGTCAGCTTTATCAAAGCTGCTTTTATTTAAAGTAACTTATATTTGGTTGCCAAATTCGGCGATATCTTGAAGTTCCTACCATTTTAAGAGAACATGGTGGATGAGGCTAACGAGTGAACTTGGTCGAGACCTTAGTAATTCCTGTGCACATGCTCTCTCACATCGTAATCGGTTGATATATACAATTGCGTTCGCAGGAAAAAAATCAGATTTTTCAAAATGTCACCCATATTAGAAATTGAAACTGCTATATCTGAGCCATTTTTTAAGATAAAGACAAAACAAAAAATGCTCCGGAATCCTTATATCATGGTCAAATATTTAAAACAGAAACCTTTTTCAATTTTTAATTTTTTTGCACCTCACTTTAAATATATTTTTTTACTTAATTTAATGGCCTCCATTTTGAAACAAGGTGGCGGATGAAGCTGGCCAGCGAACTTGGTCGAGAAATTACGATATACTATCCACATGCATTCTTACATCGAAATAGGTTTACGCGTGTTATCACGTGACAAATATCAGATCGTTTCAAAAAGTCCTTCCGGCCAGTGCCGGGAGGAAGAGGTAGCTTTCAAATTCCTTATTTTTAAAAAGCTAGCTTATGTTATTCAAACACACGAAGCTCAATTTAGTGGAAACCGATTATAGAAGATTCAATACTAATTTTTATCAATACTAAATCCTTATGAATGAAAATTTCGCGAAATTAGTCAGCTTTATCCAAGCTGATTTTACTTAAAGTTATATTTGGTTTCCAAATTCGGCGATACGTGAAGTGCCTGCCCTTTTAAGACAACATGGTAGATGAGGCTAACCAGTGAACTTGATCGAGACCTTAGTAATTCCTGAGCCCACGCTCTCTCACATCGGAATCGGTTGATATATATGAGTGCTGTCGCAGGCAAAAATCAGATTTTTCAAAATGTCACCCACATAATGAAATTCAAACTGCTGTATCTGAGCCATTTTTTTAGATAAAGACAAAACAAAAAATGCTCCGGAATCCTTATATCAAAGTCAGATAATTAAGAAAGAAACCTTTTTCAATTTCTAAATTTTTTGCACTTCACTTTAAATATATATATTTTTTAATTTAATGGCCGCCATTTTGATTCAAGATGGCGGATGAAGCTGGCCAGTGAACTTAGTCGAGACATTGCTATATACTATCCAAATGCCTTCTTACATCCAAATAGGTTAATAAATACGTGTGTTATCGCGTGACAAATATCAGATCGTTTCAAAATGTCAGGCATGCTAGAAATTTCAAAGTGCTATAACTCGACGTTTTTTTAAGATGTAGACGAAAAAAAACTGACCTGAAATCTTTGTATCAATGTCAAACACATAAAAAAAACCTTTTTCATTTTCCAATTTTTTCATACCTCATTTTAAATTTTAAATAATTTTTTTTAAATGTTCCCTTTTGAATCACAATGGCGAACGAAGGTTGCCTACAAACTCGGTCGAGACATTGGTATGCACTATGTACACACCAAGTTACATTCAAATCGGTTCATAAATACGCCTGTTATCGCGTGACAAAAATCAGGTCATTTCAAAATGTCAGCCACAATAAAAATTAAAAATGCTATAACTCAGCAATTTTTCTAGATATAGACGAAACAAAAGTTGTTCCGGAATCTCTATATTAAGGTCGAATACATAAGGAAAAGATCTTTTTCAATTTTTTGATACCTCATTTTAAATTTTAAATTTTTAAATTTTTTTAAATAGCCGCCATTTTGAAACAAGATGGCGGATGAAGCTGGCCAACGAACTTGGTCGAGGCATTGGTATGTACTTTGTACATACCAAGGTACATCCATATCGGTTCATGAATAAGCCTGTTATCGGGTGACAAAAATAAGGACGTTTCAAAATGTCAGCCACGCTAGAAATTCAAAGTGCTATAATTCAGACATTTTTTAAGATATAGACGAAACAAAAACTGCTCCGAAATCTTTGAATCAAGGTCAAACACATAAGAAAAAAATATTTTTCAATTTTCAATTTTTTGGTATCACATTTCAAATTTTAAATTTTTTTAAGAAATGTAAATAGCCGCCATTTTGAAACAAGATGGCGGATGAAGCTAGCCAACGAACTCGGTGGAGACATTAGTATTTACTATGTACGCACCAAGTTTCATATAAATCGGTTCATAAATACGCCTGTTATCGTGTGACAAATATCAGGTCGTTTTAAAATGACAGCCACAATAGAAATTCAAAATGCTATAACTCACCCCTTTTTTAAGATATACACAAAACAAAAACTGTTCCGGAATCTTTGTATCAAGGTCAAACACATAAAAAAATAATATTTTTCAATTTTCATTTTTTTGGTATCACATTTCAAATTTTAATTTTTTTTAAGAATTTAAATGGCCGCCATTTTGAAACAAAATGGCGGATGCAGCTGGCCAACGAACTCGGTCGAGACTTTGGTATGTACTATGTACACACCGAGTTTCATCTAAATCGGTTCATAAATACGCCTGTTATCGCGTGACAAATATGAGGTCGTTTCAAAATGTCAGCCACGCTAGAAATTGAAAGTGCTATAACTCAGCCATTTTTTAAGTTATACTAGACAAAACAAAAACTGCTTCGTAATCTTTGTATCAAGGTCAAATACATAAGAAAAAAATATTTTTCAATTTTTAATTTTTTGGTACCACATTTCAAATTTTTAAATTTTTAAAAATTTTTAAATGGCCGCCATTTTGAAACAAGATGGCGGATGAAGCTGGCCAACAAACTCGGTCGAGACATTGGTATGGACTATGTACACACCAAGTTTCATCCAAATTGGTTCATAAATACGAGAGTTACAGTATGACAAAGATCAGATATATATATATATATATATATATATCAACTTTTGAACGGAGGGTGGTTTCGGTGTCTGGGGGTCATGATCAATGAAAATATACCAAAATTTTTTGAAATCGCTTTCCTCCGAACGGCTGCAATAGGTAGCTTTTTGTAATGAAAGGTACCTAAATGTCAGTTATGCTAGAAATTCAAAGTGCTATAATTCAACCATTTTTTAAGATATATGCGAAACAAAAACTGATTCGGAATCTTTGTATCAAGGTCAAACACATAAAAAAAATCTTTTTCGTTTTTCAATTTTTTGATAACTCATTTTAAATTTAATTTTTTTTTTTTTTAAATGGCAGCCCTTTTGAAACAAGATGGCGAATGAAGCTGGCCAATGAACTCAATCGAGACATTGGTATGTACTATGTACACACCAAGTTACATCCAAATCGGTTCATAAATACGCCTGTTATCTGGTGACAAATATCAGGTCGTTTCAAAATGTCAGCTACAATCGAAATTCAAAATGCTATAACTCAGCCATTTTTTTCGATATAGACAAAACAAAAACCGTTTCGGAATATTTGTATTAAGGTCAAACACATACAAAATATCTTTTTCATTTTCCAAATTTTTGGTACCTCATTTTAAATTTTAAATTTTTAAAAAAAGTTTAAATGGCCGAAATTTTGAAACAAGATGGCGGATGAAGCTGGCTAACGAACTCGGTGGAGACATTCGTACATATTATGTATGCACCAAGGTACATCCAAATCGGTTCATAAATACGCCTGTTATCGTGCGACAAAAATCAGGCCGTTTCAAAATGTCAGCCACGCTACATATTCAAAGTGCTATAACTCAGCCATTTTTTAAGATATAGATGAAACAAAAACTGCTCCGGAATCTTTGTATCAAGGTCAAACACATAAGAAAAAAATATTTATCAATTTTCAATTTTTCGGTACCACATTTCAAATTTCAAATTTTTGAAAAAAATTTAAATGGCCGCCATTTTGAAACAAGATGGCGGATGAAGCTGGCCAACGAACTCGGTCGAGACATTGTAACGTATAATGTATGCACCAAGGTACATCCAAATCGATTCATAAATACGCCTGTTATCGCGTGACAAAAATCAGGTCGTTTCAAACTGTCAGCCAAGCTAGAAATTCAAAATGCTATAACTCAGCCATTTTTTAAGATATAGACGAAACAAAAAAATGCTCCGAAATCTTTGTATCTAGGTCAAACACATAAGAAAAAAATATTTTTCAATTTTCAATTTTTTCGTACCACATTTCAAATTTTATTTTTTTTTAAATTTTAAATGGTCGCCATTTTGAAACAAGATGGCGGATGAAGCTGGCCAACCAACTCGGTCGAGGCATTGGTATGTACTATGTATACACGAAGGTACATCCAAATCGGTTCATAAATACGAGAGTTACAGTGTGACAAAGATCAGATATATATATATATCAACTTTTGAACGGAGGGTGGTTTCGGGGTGTGGGGGTCATGATCGATGAAAATATACCAAAATTTTCTGAAATAGCTTTCCTCCGAATGGCTGCAATAGGTAGCTTTTTGTAATGAAAGCTACCTAAAAGGCTGAATGTAAATAGCAATTTTTACTTGAATAACTCATGGCACGAGGCCAATATTAATAATAAACAACGTGTTTTACTGTAGGATAGAACCTTTCGAAAAATACCCCATTCATCGCTGTGTCTTCAGTATGTCAGACTAAAGAATGTTAACAAAAGCAAAAAAATATTTATGATAATTTACACTTATATTCTGTAACCCTGAAGCCCGGCTCTATCCTCTTTTATTAATAAAGTTTGTGTCTACGTATAGTAATGTGGCTATGCGCTATGTGAGACCGATTATATCATCTGCTCATCTATTGATGCTGGATTTAATTAAATTTTCGTGTTTGCCCATGTCGGTGGCTCACGATAAATATACTATCTTTTGCTGAGTTTGTAGCCTTTCCAACATATAATAGTGAGAAATTTTCCAGGCTGGGTATCTTTCCATGTGGTTTAGCCGGTAAAACGCCAGTGCGCTATACTGATGGCCCGGGTTCGAGTCCCGGCATGGAATATTTTTCACTATGTTGGCCTTTGCGCATTTTAAGCAATTCCTTTGAAATTTGATTTTCATTTGAATTATCAAAATCGGTAATTTTGTAAAAGTTAAGAAATTTACGATTTTACACGGTCCCTCAATTATATATGTTATATGAAGAAAAGCTTTCTTCATTCTATACCAAGCAAAACATTAAAACCTAAATTTTTGTAAACATTTTTTTTTAATTTTCAGCTTATAATTATACACATTTGGATATTAATCCACTTTGTTTGGAACCGGGATAAGCTCTCATCCCAGAAAGAAGGAGAGCGAAGAAAAAATAGGAAAACTATACAGACAGTTAGCGGAAAAAGATGAACACGCAAAATCCTACTTAACGAAAATACTAAATATATGAACACAACTAAAGTATTCATAAAAGAGGGATTTAAAAAAAAAAAAATTCAGATACTATCTTTCGTTCTAATTGCAAAACTATACTTTTATTTTGTTTTTTTTTTCTCTTTTTCTATGAAGGAATTCCGATATTCACGTTCCGAATATAGCTTTAGAGAAATCCAAAGCATACGTACATTTTACAATAATTAGATACGGGGCATTCTCACAATCTTTTGACTTTTGGGTAAAAAAAATCTGGCGAAATTAAACTTGCTAAAATAACATTTTAATCTAATAGACGAATGCCTTAATGATTCAAAATAAAGAAAAAATGGTCAGCAGCGAAAAATATTTTATCTAACTGAGGTTTAAGTTAAACTTGCGAGTTTAATTTTGCTTACCGTTTTACCCCTATAACTTTTTACTTTCTTCTAAATTTTTACTTATAATGAATTTTCATAGTACCCACAGGCCATTCAAATAAGAAATAATAACAATGTAGTACTTTTAATACAGAAATTTTGTATAACATTGTCTTAAAGGGGTGTTAAAGAAGGGACCGTAAGGTGAAAAAGGGGATGGTATTGAAAAAAAGGGACGAAATGGTAAAAAAAAGGGACGGTAAGGATGGAACGATAAGGAAAATTACCACCTATTTTTAGGAAAATCATATTAAGACTAAGTGATAGCCACAATGTTCATTGATTTTTAGAAACAGTTGTTAACATTTGATTAAATTAATTTTTTTTTAATTTACCTCGAAAAGTGTAGGAATAAACCTTGGGGACGGTGAGACTACCATTAAAGCCACGATGCTTGAAATTGATATTTAAATGCTGATTTAAATTCTACAGTAAATTTCCTGCCAAAGAATTTTAGACATTATTTCTTTAGCATACTTCAGCATGAGAAAAAACTTGAAGAAAATTATGTGGCTGCATCTCAAGTGATTTTATGTATAATTTTAGTAGAGGTATGGTAAGGAATCTAAAACCCAGGGACAGAGTTAAAAAAAAATAATATCAACCCTAAAAATATGTGCAGCTAATTTTTAGCTACATATTTATATAAAACAATAGTTCCAGTTTCAGAAAAAAAATTACATCGAATTATTTTTATTGAAGCAATTTTATAGAGACAGCTCCAAACTTAAAAATCAGCATCAGGAACACGGGGCGGTAGATGAGTTTTCCTGGTATTTTGACCCCCAACATCGTCCAAACCTTATTTATCTCGTTAATATTGTTATGCAATCATGCAAAGGGATGTTCCCCAGTACATGAAATACAAAAAAAACACAAAAAAGTGTATTAAATAAAAAATTATTATTCAGGGACATGAAAGTCAAAAGATTGTGAGAATGCCCCTTTCACTTTCAAAAATCTGCAGATTTAGCTGCATAGTCCCGTCACTCCCCCGCGCTTTTATAGAATATCTCTGTTCTGAACAATGAGAATGCTCCATAGTATAGTCAAGTAATCGTTTTCTATAAAAGCGGTGGGGTGACTGTGCAGAAAAAGCTGCAGATTTTTATGCAAGGCGAATATTTCTCACTGGAAATTTTCCAGGTATTAATATAGTGTACAAATCTCTTGATTTTCTTGGTTTTCATATCTCCTCAATACCAAAATATATTCTTTAAAAAGTTGAAAAATGATAAAATCTCTTTAGTATAATTTTCGTGTACTCAGAATCTAACAGTAAAACTCAAATGAATTTTTATTCTTCTTTCAGTGTTTGGTCATTTTTAGTAGCATGTGATAACACATCAAGTTTCTTTAGCATGAGAAAATTGAAATCAATCGTAAACACCAAACCTTCTCAACAATCTGGGGATTAAGCATTTGTTTTTGCAGAAAGGAAGAATAATTTATATTTTGACTTTAGAGAATGGCAAAATAGTCAAATGTCAATAAAGCTTTTATTTCCTGATGAAAAAGTTTCCAATAATAGGCCAACTTTAACATTGTAGTATTTTGATTCTTGAAAATTTCTTTCATATAAATCATCTACTTTTTTTAAAGGTGAATGTTTGATTTCAAACTAAGTCTACTAGCTGGTGACAGAAGTATGGATAAAAAAATTTTAAATAGTTAAACGTCAATCTCTTTAATTTCTCAAAAGATAATTTTCTTTATCATTTGTTGAGCTGTATATTGTAAAAAAAGACAGACGTTTGATTTTCGGAAACATTTTCGTGTAGTTTTTATTGTGTATTAATCAATTTTCTCAGCCCGGAATATAAACTTTTCGGGTACAATCAATTCTCAAATAAACATTTTCATGTTCAACAAACATGTTTCACAGACAAACATGATAAACTTACAGAACTAACATTAAAAGTAACATTATTTTGCTACTTTTGCATGTATAAATTGAATTACGCAGCTAAAAATGTTTAATTGAGAATTGATAGCAACTTAACACCGAAATTCTGAATCGAGAAGACTGATAATAACACTATAAAAACTACTCAGAAACGATTCCGAAAATCAGTAGCAGCAAAAGAATCTACGTTTTTTATAAAGGCTTCTTTTAATATCAAAAATATTTTGGTTTCTGATTTTTCTAATGAAAAAGAACGCTTTTCGGAATCATAACTAAGGCAAATGCATCTATATTGGGCCTCATACAAGTAGTGGGCCACTAATTTTTAAAGTTTATAAACAATCCCATAATGCATTTCTGAAAAACGAATGAATTAAATCTGATTGACTAACATCCCTAAATGTAAACTTTCCATAAGCTGTTTGGAATAATTGTTTTTTTTTTTTCTGAAGGTACATTTGTTTATTTTCTAGAGTGCCTTCAAAAATAGATTTTTTAGAAAATTCGTAGAGATTTCATTAAGAGATAAGTTTTAACTAAAATATTGTTTCTTCATTATTATGGTTTATTTTGAATTAAACTGCTCTTGATATGCCCCATTATATTGTAAATAATTTGATGGATAAGTCGAAAACTTAAAAATACAAGCATCAGAAATCACTACTGCAGCATAGAGGAAGATAACATTTATTAGTTTTCTTTTTTTTCCGAAGACTACATTTTGAAACTTTGAAGGTTTGAATCATTTTGAAACTGATACAAGAAGGATAGGACTCGACTATAAGAATATACATCTTTTGTACACTGTAAAAAATTGCTGCAGTAATTTTACTGCAGCAGAGATTCCGGGCAAAGGCACATAAAAAAACTGACTTTGCCTTTAGATAAACGGGTTTTGCCCGTAAAATATGAAATTTACGAGATTTGACCGTTTATCAGGAAAAAAGGGGGTCATTTTCCGTAAATTTACTGGAGCAATTCACAGTAATTTACCGTAAATATACAATTTTTTAACAGTGTAATTTATTAACAGTTTATTAATAATTAGATAAAGTGACCCACTACTTTATTAATAATTAGGTAAAGTGATCCACTATTTTGCGTTTACCTTGATTCGGAAAAGGCTATAGTATATAGATAAACTTTGAATGTTTATTCCGATACAAGAAGGACAGGACTAGGCTATAAAAAAATAGATCTTTTGGAATTCATTAACACTTTATTAGTAATTAGATAAAGTGACCCACTACTGGTGCGTTTACCTTGATTCTAAAAAGGTTATAGTATATAGATGGTTGTTATATTTTATTTTCGTAGACTATGATAGAATCGTCTTTTTTTCAGTTTAAATCAGCTTGTAGAAACCGGTAATGAGTTCAATATTTCTACAATGTCACTCCTTTCTTTGCTCAGACGGACATAAAGGAGGATTTTGAATTTTTCTTTACTGGAGATTTAAATATATCTAATAGATAAAAAGATGTCAATTCAACACTGATGGAATCGCTTATACACTATAAACAAAGACTAAATTCTAGATAACAATGTAACCACGAACGGAAATGTACAATAACCACTTCCGAGTTACCCGCGATTCTGAAAAGCGTTTCACGTTGGAAACCCCAGAGACCAATACATTTTCGATATTTAACCCTTAAATGCCGGGTGTTGCTTTTCGGGAACAGACCCAATTTAGGCTCTAAAATATTATTAGAATGATATTGAAACTATAATGCCTAATGTTTGCAATAAAATACATTCTGAAAATATTATTAAATCGATTTCCAACATGTAGATGGCAACACTTGGGCTGTTTAAGAATAAAGATAGATTTATTTTTTTTCAATTGTTGCTACTTGTTCTTTTTGTTTTGTTTGGAAACTTGCGAAATACCCTATTTTGCTTTGCAGTGAGCAAGTAAAATTTATTTCTTATTATAGTTGTTAAAATTCTTGTGTGTTTAATATTATGGAATTTTATCAAGGAAAATAGTTTTTTTAACTAAACACCAGTATTGCTGATTAGTAACAAACTGTTTTTTGGCCGTAAACCATACTTAAAACAAAATACGATTTTTTAAATTATTTTTCCCATGATTTATTTAAAAAATGAAAGCCGAAAAACATTATTACAATGATTTTTGAAAAATCAGGCATTTAAGGATTAAAGAAGCATTTAAAGGAAAAAAAAACTTTGCAGCCACCGATTATTGGAAACATTTCCGCGTGATTTTTCTAGTGTATTAATCAGTTTTTTCAACATTGAATACATGAGGATGTGAGTTTCAAAACTCGCCTTATCCAGAAAATCAAACGTTGGGAAATCGTGAAATACCTATGCGTCCATTGAGTTTCATTGTAAACCAAGATATTACAATGCTATAGAAATACATTATATAACTAGATTTTTTGCAGATTGTACTGTTTTTTCGATGCAAGTTCACCAATAGATAGATAGATTGATAGAGAAAACTCGATTGTTTAAATTTTGGATAAGGCGAGTTTTGAAACTCACGTCCTCATATGGTCTTCTGATGCTATCAATTCTATGGTAAATATTTTAATGTTCAATAAACATGTTTTAAATATAAACATGATAAATTAGCTGCATTAAAATTTAGATGATTCCATTACTCTTGTATGTATAAATTCAATTAAGCAATTATAAATGTATTATGCAATTATAAATTCAATTATAAATGTTTAATTGAGAATTGATAGTATCCTGAAACCCGATATTCCGGTATAAGGAAACCGATTAATACGCAATAAAAACTACTCAGAAACGTTTCTGAAATTCAGTGACAGCAAAAAAACTTTGTTGTTATAAATGTTTTTTTAAATCTCGAAAATGTATTAATTTCTAAGCTTTCTAAACATAAAGATTGACCTTTTGGAATCATGGGTAACTCCGAAGCGGTTATTATGAATTTTCGGTCTTTGTTATACTATATTTTGATAGTGTAAGAAACTTTTAACCTGTTGTAAGTTAGGATTGCTTTGTGCAGTAATATACGAATTTCTCAACGGTTTGTGATAACCATGTCATCACAATCATGTTTGCCGTACACATATGTTGAACAAACAAAGAAAAACATAAAAAAATGTGGATTGAATCTCAAAATCTTTGTTGTTATAAATGCTTTTTTAAATCTCGAAAATGTATTAATTTCTAAGCTTTCTAAACATAAATATTGACCTTTTGGAATCATGGGTAACTCGGAAGCGGTTATTATGTATTTTCGGTCTTTGTTATACTATATTTGGATAGTGTAAGAAACTTTTAACCTGTTGTAAGTTAGGATTGCTTTGTGCAGTAATATACGAATGTCGCAACGGTTTGTGATAATCATGTCATCACAATCATGTTTGACATACACATATGTTGAATAAACAAAGAAAAACATAAAAAAATGTGGATTGAATCTCAAAAAACTTTTTTGTTATAAATGTTTTTTTAAATCTCGAAAATGTATTAATTTCTAAGCTTTCTAAACATAAAGATTGACCTTTTGGAATCATGGGTAACTCAGAAGCGGTTATTATGTATTTTCGGTCTTTGTTATACTATATTTTGATAGTGTAAGAAAATTTTAACCTGTTGTAAGTAAGGATTGCTTTGTGCAGTAATATACGAATGTCGCAACGGTTTGTGATAATCATGTCACCACAATCATGTTTGCCATACACATATGTTGAATAAACAAAGAAAAACATAAAAAAAAATGTGGATTGAATCTCAATAGTTAAATTATGGACAATATAAATTCTTAATTACTGAGATATCTAGGCAGTTCTTAAGTAATAAATAATTAAAACATTCATAAGAGTTATGATATGCTTCACTATTGCCAATACAAGGATAGTTTTTAACTCATAAAATGTTATTTTAATGATTCAAATAATTTATTAAGTTACGAATTGTCTAACAAAATGAAATGAAGTGCTCAGATGATAAAGGTGGTAAGTGACACAATGATCATTTTGAGAAAATGAGCTGTAAAACTTCATTTGCGTTTTTTGACAAATGCCTCCTTTATCAATTAAAATCTCTGTGTGTATTAGGTTTTTTGAAATAGTAATTTAAAAGGTGGTAGAGAGCCATCGATTATCATTAATCACATGATTAACTCAATGTTTTATATTTTGTCAGATACCCCATTTATCATCAATCTAAGCTCTTCAAATATCGGATGTATATAGACTGAATTTGGGCAAAATTAAACAACTTTTACTAGACCATAATTTGTGAAAATTATTTCCAAATTGCATAATAAAAAATTAAATTAATCTAAAAGAAATGTGTAATCAACGAAATTAAGTAAACAAATACTATTACAGAATTGTGATGATTTTTTTTAATATGATGATAATTGAAGCGAAGGTCGGAGAAGCATGTTGGTCTACTTCATGAATTTAATCACATGTGACAACTTTCAAGCACCTCCAGTTGCTTTTTAGGTCATACAATCACATAAAAGTATTTAAATCTCGTAAACTTTTGAACCTTTAATTGAAAACAATTTCTTGTATTTTCCATATTTTAATAAAGATGTGAAAAATCAACAATTTCATCACAAGAAATCACATTTTTTGGATTTGCAATTATTTTTTTCGACTTAGCTATAAACTCTACGGATGCTGTAATTGTCAAAGCCGTAGAATATTTTCTTGAGAACAATATACAAGAATTTGGGGACGCTAAGGTCTTTAGAAACTGAGTTTTTGAGTCTGCATATTCCTCTCCTCATAATGATGGAGGGTGAGTTGGGAGAGAAGAGAAGGGGGGGGGGGGCGGGGTGAGTTCGGGAACGTTTTCGGAAATGCTTCTTAACAATGTATATCGCTTGCGGGGGAGGGGGATTGCTTCATATGAATTTTCTCGGATAAATTGTTTATTTACTGAACAAAACATTAAAAGTGGACATTTTGTTAATTGACCCAATTGGTAAGTAGCTCTCCCACTTTTTTAATCTTTTTAACCTGCGATTTGCAGCATTGTACTTCGTAACATTAATCAGGACATTTATTGCATTCCTATGTTGTGTCATGTGCCTTCCAAATTTTTTTATTTATTTACACAATTAGGATAGTGTCCGACAACATATATTACAATACATTTGAATAAAAAATTGTTTATCGATTGTTACTCATTATGAGACCATTTTTACTAATTAAATAAATAGAATAAAATAAAATAAAAACTAGATGTCGATAGAACTCGAACTCTTTAATTAAAAGCTTCAAAAGAATGCAGAGAATTTTTTCATTCTCATTAATAATCGTCTTTTAGCGGAAGTCAAATCATAAATTCCAATTAAAAAAATAAGAGTGTTCATTCACCCAATAAAAAAAATAAAAGATTTTTATTCAATTCTTTTTTATTTTGTAAATAATTTGCATACTTTTCTGTAAATTTTGTAAACATAAAGAAAGTGGCTCAAATTTTATTTTAAAATAACCGTGCAAAGATATTTATAAAGTTAATAAAATTCTTTAAGTAGCCGTGTACAGATTAATCCCTTCGGGACAATCGTCTTTTACAGAATTAATAATCTTTTATCACCGGTTTTTCAAGATAGAAATTTTTGCCTAATTGAATTGGGAAAATGATCGGATTAAATAAGACAAAATTTACAATTAAAATTTACTGGTGAGAATAATCACTGATTCTGAGCTCCTTACGCGGCGCGTATACCGGTCGCTCGTCCCCAAGGGGTTAAGGTAGTGTTGCCAGATTGGGGACTTTTTTGTCCCCAGATTGTTCATTGTCACCGCTTTTTGAAAATAGAAATATAATATAGAATTTTCCGTAGGACAGACAATACAGGGCAGAATGAATAGCATGAAGTGCTGGAAAGTTTTAGAACCGGGATTGTAACTCCACAACGGAGCTTTCGGGAACAGATCCGTCCACCACCACGGTGTTATACCACCACCAAAGGGTGTGGGGGTGATAATTTCTGGTTTTTTAATTCCACCCGATTATGTAAATCAACAAGAACATTTTAAGAAAAAATTAAACGGACATTAAAGGATTGCTTCTTATCTTAGTGCGATGATATTTACTTATTGAACGCCACATAGTACATCTTAATGAGAGGAGTTTGGCACACTAGTATAAGTTTGTGGAAATTCTTAATATTCTTCGCCATTCACTTTAAATCCCTTTGTTGCCAACATCGCTTAGTCTTATGTTCAGTAGACAATTATTACTGAATTATTTGACTTGTCCCTGAAAAAAATACTATACAGGGTATTGTATAATAAGGGACGACTGATTAACAAATATAAAGTAATACAGTATAATGTAGTACAAATAAATTAGTACTTCAGTACTTGTAAACAATACAGAAATTGCACGAAAACATCAGATAAATATGATTTTTTTCTCATTTTTTCCGTTCTCGGCTGTGAATAAATTGAATTATTTTTAATTAAAATTTCCCGTTCGAAAGAATATATACGCTTATGCTCATTATATATGTAAATGCTTGTCTCATTAAATGAAAAAACTGGTGTCTAATAAGTCTGGCGACTAATACGTTTTTGCATTTCGATTTTATAAATTTATTCATTTCGATGATTTGAGTTCGGCAATACAGTCTGACAACGGTAGGGTAAAGTTCCCATATTTCGTCCCCACTCCTAATTTCGCTCCCCTTAATTTCTCTGCTTCTGCGAAAGTGGCGCCACTTATGACGCAAGGCACAGGGGACGGGAAGTAAAAGGGTTCAGTGTTGAAAGTTTCGTTCGCCCAGACCCATACATAAATTAAAGGCTGCGAATTTCCTATTTTTAGAAGACCTGAGTTCTTATTACTGCATTTGTAGAACGTTATTTACCGTACTGTAAGTATTTATATCTTATTCATTGCATGTATTTTACGTTGGTAAGATGCTGACAGTAACATGAAGTGAGTTTTAGGACTCTCAGTTCATCTTACGGGAACTGAAGATCCGTAATATTGGGAAGTAGCGTGGTCCTAATTTCGTCCCCCTTGCAGTTCTTATTTTCGTCTCGGGGACGAAATTAGGAATGCTTTTTCATGACATTTTTCTTAATTTTTTCCTCATGTTTGGATGGCTAATGCATAGTTGCCAATCTCCCGATTTTTTCTATACCAGTAAAATCTTACAAAAATGTTTTCTTTATTTAATTTCATTAAAAATGCGATATTATAAAGCAAGTATTTCTGCATAAAAATATTGGCATGAAAAAAATCGGGAGGTTAGAAACTATGCTAATGTTTCGCTATGTTATTCTTCCACTGATAATTAGTGCATTTCTTTGTGCCTTACTTTAATGTAAATTAAATTACTTACTCATTTAGAAATAATTTTTGATTTAGTTATAAGTTACGCCTCGGTGTATTGGATTTTTTGGGGGGACGAAATTGGGACCATTTTTTTCCTTTTACATTTTTAGATACTTTTGAAAAGACAATTTTTCGCATTGTTAAAATTTTTGTGTGCTATATTTACCTACGTTTCTATGTGCGTGGATAGTTAGTCTATATAAAATCGAAATTTGGTAGATTTTTACTGAAAATTACAACTTCCAAGGGCCTAAAAGTGACTGGGGGACGATAATAGGGCACCTTACCCTATATTTAAAAAATTGGCACAAATTTTAAATAACACAAAAAAAAATTAAATTTCAGTTACTTGTTTTAATGCTTGTTTTTGAAATATTTTCAATTTATTAAAATAATATTTAATCTAACTTTTATCGTGTGACAATAACAATATTCAGGGGAAAAATGAATACCTTTAACTCCGTATGAGTATTTTTTTATTAGCAAAACAAAATATTCATATAAAATTAAATATTAATCATCCATATAATATTATAAATGCAAATGTGTGTCTGAATGTTTGAATGAAGTCAACATCAAAACGGATGAATTAATATCTTTGTATCTTTGCATATAGTTAGATTATAGACCGGAAAAGAAAATGGACTAATTTTATTAATTTTATTCAAATAGATTTATTCACATTTCAAAATTTCATTATTTTCATAGTGAATTCAATTAACATTTTTTCTTTTAACATTTAATTACCTTATTCTTTACCAAAAAATAGAAATCCCCATTAATAACTTCTCTTCCAATAATTAATTTTCAATTGAAAGATTTTCACGTGAAAAAGGAAAATGAAATTTAAAAAAAATTAAGAATAAATGCTTTCAGTATGACGTCAATCATGACGTTTTGCTTAGAAACTGAATCCAAACAACCCGTTACTACGTTATATTTTTTTTATTTCATTTGTATATTATAGTTATAATTTATAGATATATCTGACAGCTAAGTTTTTTAATACTTTATAAGCAGTGGTAACATTTTGTAGAATTTGTATTACATAAGAAATGAAACATAGCAACCGTTTATTTGGAGTCAGTTTCCAAGCAAGAAGTCATGTTCAACGTCACGGATGAAAGCGCCTTTAAAAAAAGTGAATATATTATACTTGTATTTAATGTAAAATAAAAGTTATGTTTTGCAATCAATTCAGTGCTCTCTTCGTTTCAATTTTTATTTTATGATTCTTACAAGCTGAAAAACAAGGGGTATGCTTGTTAAGTAGCACAAGACTTGTAATCTTAAGGTGCACTTGCTGATGTTTTAGCTTTTTTAGAGTTTAGTTTTGATCTTTATTTAATTAGCAGGGTTCATACTCTATTTGAATAACAAAATTCCCTGACTTTTCCAGACCATATTCCCTACAATTCCCTGACCACAATTCACAATATTTTAAAAAATAAGAATTACAATTCTAGATCTCAATAATTTAAATTATACAGATTGGAAGTAAAATGGATATTTGCTAGTATTTCTTAATAATACAAGATGCATAAATACGAGTAAGTATTGAAAGCAAGCGAATATGAAGCATATATGTAAATTAAAGGGACATGCTTTGATGTTAAAAGAAAATGCTTTTGGGTTATGACATTAATCTTTATTATTTTAAGAAGATAATTATCAATACATGAAGGATTATCATCTGCGCATGGATAATGTACAGATTTATTTTTTTATTTAAAATGGATAAAAGCCCAAAAAACAAGTTTTGAAAAAAAAAATGGATAGTAAATGTCAATAATATGTGCCATAAAATTATCCGTGTCGAAAATGACGTCATGATTAGCATCAAAACCCGGAATAAAAATTTCTTCTTAACAATTAATTTTCTATTGAAAGATTTTCACGCCAAAAAGGATAATAAAATTAAAAATTAAGAATTAAAAAAATATGTATATATCGTCACATCGGAAATAAAAAGGAAATGCTCAAGTATTTCTCAATAATACAAGTTGCATGAATTTGAGTAAGTACAGAAAGCAGGCGATTATGATGTCATGGAAAATAAAACGGATATTCTTTGATGTTCAAAGAAAATAGTCTTGGGTCATAGTATTAAATCTCATTATTTAAATAACATTTTTAACAATTCTTGGGGGTTTACCGTCTGCGCACGGCTAATATGAAGATTTAAATTTTTATTGAAAATTGAAAAAAATGTTAAAAGAAAGTTTGAAAAGAAAATGGGTTTTAAATGTCAATAATATGCACATTAAAATAATCCATGTCGAAAATGACGTCATGATTAGCGGGAAAAAATTATTTTTATTCTAAAAATCTAAAAAAACAACTCGATTGCCAGAAAAAAAAAAAACAACTTTTGACGAGTGTTAATTCTTAAAGCCGTTCATTTCAGAAAAAATGAATAAAAGTTACTTTATTTTTTAAAAGAAATTTGCATTTTCGTTCAAAAGATCTAAAGATAAACATCAATATTGAAATTTGGCACGGAAGCTGGAAGTATATTGGAACGTGGCACACGTAATAAAAAGTATAGATCTTGTATTCCCCGATTTGAGATACCTTTATAAATCGTAGTTTTGGCAAATGGATTTTAATTCCACATATCTTCTACCTAAAAATATGTATATTTAAAAAATATTTATTAAAGAAAACTTTTTTTTAATATTTTAAGGGGGCGAGGGACCTTTAAAATCAATTTTTTATTCTTTTGTAAATTTCACTTTAAATATTATTCAAGGGTACATTATATGTATTATGGCATACATTTATAACAAAAAATGAAAAACAATTTTTTTTTTTGAGGAAAAAAAAGGAATTTTCCGTAATATTTAAAAACTTTTCAAAATGCCCCATTCGAACTCCATATCACTGAAAATCCCCAATATTTTTTATACAAGTTTGGTTTATATATATAAACAAAACCGTGCATCGAATTTTATATATTTGAATATAAAGGTAAGAAAAAAAATTCAACATTTTTGGAAATTTTGAGGCTCAAAATTTCAGAAAATTTAGAAAATATTTTTTTTCTTACCTTTATGTTCAAATATATATAATTCGATGCACAGTTTTGTTTATATATACAAACCAAACTTGTATAAAAAATATTGTGAATTTTCATTGATATGAAGTTCGCATGGGGCATTTTGAAAAGTTCTAAAATATTACGGAAAATTCCTTTTTTTTTCTCAAAATTTTATTTATTTATTTATTTATTTTTGTGATAAATGTATGCCATAATGCATATAATTTACCCCTGAATAATATTTAAATTGAAATTTGCAAAAAATAAAAAAATTGATTTTGAAGATCCCTCGTCCACTTAGTTTTTTGTAGTGTTATAGAATGCAATGCATACATATACAAATTTGACACCAAATACCACCTAAAATACACTGTTCTAATAGGATTCTTCCAGCATTGTTTTTTCGTTCTACGAAGAGAAATTCTTCGATTTTAACAATTTACTTGGCCTCCTTTTTTCATTGGTTGCAGTTTCATTTTCGCGATTGCTTACATTATTTGGCAAAAAAATTCACATTTTTATAAATGAGTTATGTCAGGGCCCTATAAATAGAAAGTACCATACCGGTATCATCCCCTATAAAATGTGATAGTTAATATATATTTTTCATTATCAGGAGTGAAATGTTTTTCTTAATTAATGAATTTATCTATCCTTTAACGATAGGTGAACGACGTCACGGGTCACTGCAAGTTAAAAAATAAGCATGAAAATTTTACGGGAAAGCACTTTTTTGAATTAAAGAATTAAATTTATAATACTGGGAAAGTTAAATCAATATTTACGTATAAAAGTAAATTACAAATAAACTAAAGTCATATAAGTATATAAATAAACAAATAAATGTTAATAATCTAATTAAATTAATAAAATAGGAGTTTTCTTAGTGAAAAGAGTTATAAAAAAATTTCACAGAAATCACATAATTGCCTCGATAAACAAATTATTACGTCGGATTTTCAATTAATTGATTTATTTACTTAAGGTCAAGGTACTCATATTAATTATATGTGGTAAAAATATTATTCGAAGTACGAAATTAAGATTCGATTTTCACGCATACACTATATTGCAAAAAGATTTCTGAAACATTTACGAGAATTCAGTGTAACATTATAGCTACCCATATTTTTAGAAATTTTTCTCTTACTCTCAGAATATTTTAGGAAATGACTCGAATAAGAAATTTCAAAAAGCAATTGTTTTCCAAATTTAATGGTAATGACTTCTACTGAATATTCAGGCCTCAATGTAGACCCTTTATTTTAGAACTTGTTCACTAAACCTTGGAATTCTTTTGGATTTCCAGGTTTATAATTGTCTTTTCTACAAATGTTTTCTAAATACGTAAATGTTTCCAAAATCATGATAACGACAAGGTAATAAAGCCTTTCCGTAAACGTTTTTGCTATTTTAGGGCAGATTTTGGGCATAATTTTACTATGTACTTGTATAACATTCCCATTACTCAGTACAAACGTCTTGAAATTTAAAAAACGCAAAGAGAAACAGAGAGAGAGGAACTAGCGTTTCAGTTTTGGGGCAATGGATTTACAACTCGCTTTATCAGGCTAAGCATAATTTGCCTAGAAAAAGACATAGTCACGTTGATCTATAGCATTATTTTTACTATATCCGTCAGATTCTATTACCCCTATAGAAACTTATACCTTGCTATGCCTTCTCTCTCATATAATAAATTGATATTTTTTTTTTCTCAAGTTATATTTTTATAATCACCGTACATAAAACAGATGTAGGAATATTTTTGTCATTGTAATAGCACTGTCATTGCATTTTTCAAAACGATTCAATTTCATCCTATTTCCTCCTTAATAAACGTTTATTAAATAGTAACCGGTCACTGAAAAATATTCAACAGCGTTTACCCTATTTCTTAAATTTCACATTTCCTCACATCCTGTTATTCAAATGAAAAGCTTCATCCAATGAGCAACACAGTACTTTCTTTGAACATTTTACCTTTCATTTATGCAGTGCAGAGTGCTCTTCATTGCTTGAATTGGATCAATCGGAGCAATTCTCATTTTGTTGATTGTTTTTAGTTATTTAATCGTTATATATATAATATTGGTCAAAAGTCACCGACCGGATATTTCCGATTTTGGACATTGCGTCAAATATCTACGTAAGGTTTTTAACGAATTTGACTGGATTTTTAGGAATATAAAGAACAGGTTTGAACCCATATTTTTCATTGCAGATTTTATCACAACAACTAATACAGAATCAACAAGAAATTGAAAGAAATAAATAATATTTGTGACCACATTGTATATTCAAATGCTCAAGATGCCTGCAGCACATGTTTTTGCGGGTCTTGTTAGACAGTTGTGTTAATTTGTGTAAAAATATTACTTATATTCATGAAAATATAAAAGTTTCTTCAAAAAATTCAAGGTATTTTCGCAAGTTTTAATTTATACGAAGCAGAGTTTTCAACGAAATTAAACGCCATTTTTAGGAAACATTGCAAAGTAAAATAGAAACAAAATACTTCAGTTACTATACATATTTATCAAATATTTGATGAAATATGAGCTGAAATATTTCCTGAAATATGCAATATATGATAAATATGATAATGGTATATGATATTTTTTAACTGTGCCTGCGCGAACGAGAAAAAACTTTTTTGTATAGTTTAATAATCAACTGTATTGGGAAGATCATACAAAAAGACTAGTCGAATATTGTAAAGACTCAAAAAGAAATCGACGACATAGTGAGCTGAATTTCAGTTGCCGTCTAAAAATAGCCTGGTGATAAGGGATTTTCCACATATTGTCATTATTTATTAATTGACTTCCAACAAAGGAACCTGTATTTAGCATATATCCATTTATAGCTTTTGAAAGGATGTTCCGATTTGAATAATACCTTTTACATTCAAATTGGACTTCTTCTGACTGGACTTCTTCTGATGGATCTTTCAAGGAGAACTAAAACATCCATAAAAAATTTAAAATGAAAAAATAACTGTTTGTGGGAAATCCCTTATCATTAAGAATACTTTTAGAATGCAAGTGAAATATAGCTCACAATATTGCCGTTATCTTTCTGAATTTTTACTAAATCTTGCTTTTTTATATAAGTGAACCTTTAAAGTTCACTACTAAATTATGCAAAAAAAATATCATTCGCGCATGTGCAACTGAAACTTGTTTCATACAAATACTCGTATTTCATAAATTTCTAAAACATTTATATTCTAATTGCAGTATATTATTTATATTGTACTTTGTCAACTATCCTGAAAGTCACGTAAAATTTGGTGGAAAACCCTGCATGCTATAGAAAAAACTTGCGGAAATTTCTTGATCTTTTTTTAAGCAATCTTCATATCTTTACGAATACACATGCTATTTTTGCACAAATTTTCTACAGAATACACATAGTCATATGCTTTCGGTACATACCATTTCAAATATTTTATTTTACAGGAGGATCGCAAATATCATGGTAAAATTTATGGGTGGTAAAATTCACTTTAAAACATGCGGTTAAACATTTTCTTTAGCCTCCTAAAGTTCCAGAAGATTTTTTTTCATTTTTTTTTTTCTAGTTAGTCGATAAAACGTCTAAAATCGAAAGTGTGTGGCGATTTTTTAAGATATCGTACACACACACACACAACTATATATATATACAGGGTGTTCATAAAATATTTAGAAATAAATAGAATGATGATTGTAATTAGAAAGACGAACAAATTTACGATGGAACCCATGGTCACAATCTACTCAGAGTATCAATAACAAGTGGGTAAGTGTGATCACAGATCGCACAGAGGGTTTCGTTTAATATTCCTTTCAAAACACTTTATCCTTTTTAAAAATCTGTTAGTTCCACATTTCGCAACAAGGGGCGCACTCTATTCTAAACAAACCTCTATCCGAACGAAACTCCGTTTTACATACTATCCGTAGATATATTAGTCTAGTGGATTAGGCCCATAGCACCCAAGATAAGTAGGCGCCCCTGGCGGTAAAAAGTGGAACTAAAATATGTAAGACTATGGTGCATAACAGGAAAGAATGGTCAAAGGGGTGTCGGGAAAAGTTGGAAAAGTGCTCCCCTGGTGAAAAGGGCGGAGGTTAGAAAAATTGCTTAAAATACACAAGTTAGAACCCGAAGGAGTAAATAATACAAAATTTTTTGAAAAGAGTATGATTTGTCGTGCGGTCTGAGGTATTCAGCTATACGTATGCAAAAATTCATGTCTCCAACTTAATTAGGGGCTCTCTTAGAAAGGATTGCTTAAAATACATATGTGGTAGCTCAAAGGGTTAAATGTAAGACTTTTTCAAGATTTTAAGATTTGCCGCCTGGCCTCAAGTGTTCTGCTATAAGTATGCAAAATTTCAAATTTCCAATTTAATAAGGGGCTCAGTTACAAAGAATTGCTTAAAATACGCATGTTGGAGCCCAAAGGGTTAAATGTACGACTTTTTCAAAATTTTATGATTTGTCGCATGATGGTGTTCAGCTATAAGTATGCAAAATTTCCCGCCTCCAACTTAATGAGGGGCTCACTTAGAAAGAATTGTTTACAATACGCATGTGGGAGCCCAAAGGGTTAAATGTACGACTTTTTGAAAATTTTATGGTTTGTCATTTGATGTGAGGTGTTCATCTGTAAGTATGCAAAATTTCACGCCTCCAACCTAATTAGGAGCTCACTTAGAAAGAATTGTTTAGAATACACATGTGGGAGCCCAAAGGGTTAAATGTACGACTTTTTTTAATTTTTTATGGCTTGTAATTTGATGTGAGGTGTTCAAATATAAGTATGCAAAATTTCACGTCTCCAACCTAAATAGGGGCTCACTTAGAAAGAATTGTTTAAAATACACATGGGGGAGCCCAAAGGGTTAAATGTACGATTTTTTGAAAAATTTATGATTTGTCGTTTGATGTGAGGTGTTCAGCTATAAGTATGCAAAATTTCATGCCTCCAACATAATTAGGGTTCACTTAGAAAGAATTATTTAAAATACACATGTGGGAACCCAAAGGGTTAAATGTACGACTTTTTCAAAATTTTATGATTTGTTGTTTGATGTGAGGTGTTCAGCTGTAAGTATGCAAAATTTCACGCCTCCAATCTAATTAGGGGCTCACTTTGAAAGAATTGTTTAAAATACACATGGGGGAGCCCAAGAGGGTTAAATGTACGACTTTTTCAAAATTTTATGATTTGTTGTTTGATGTGAGGTGTTCAGCTATAAGTATGCAAAATTTCATGCCTCCAACATAATTAGGGTTCACTTAGAAAGAATTATTTAAAATACACATGTGGGAACCCAAAGGGTTAACTGTACGACTTTTTCAAATTTTTATGATTTATCGTTTGATGTGAGGTGTCCAGCTATAAATATGCAAAATTTCACGCCTCCAACCTAATTAGAGGCTAACATAGAAAGAATTGTTTAAAATACACATGTGGGAACCCAAAGGGTTAACTGTACGACTTTTTCAAAATTTTATGATTTGCCGTTTGATCTGAGGTGTCCAGCTAGAATTACGCAAAATTCCACGCCTTCAACCTAATTAGGGGCTCCTGTAGAAAGGTTAGTTTAAAATACGCATGTGGGAGCCCAAATGGTTAAATGTACGACTTTTTGAAAATTTTATTATTTGTCGTTTGATGTGAGGTTTTCTGCTATAAGTATGCAAAATATCACTCCTCCAACCTAATTAGGGGCTCACTTAGAAGGAATTGTTTAAAATACACATGTGGGAGCCCAAAGGGTTAAATGTACGACTTTTTCAAAATTTTATGATTTGTCGTTTGATATGAGGTGTCCAGCTATAAGTATGCAAAATTTCAAGTCACCAACATGTATAGTTTCTGAGAACGGGCTTTATGACGGACAGACAGACAGAGGAGCGAGACGAATAGGGTTTCGTCAGATGAACGAAACCCTAAAAGGCAATTTAAACTTTCTAAATATGTTTCAGTAGTTATAAAAGAGCCATGACGAAATCATAATTTGCACAATCCCATGAAGTTTTGCGAAAGACTCAAAGGAGTTGCTCAAAGTAACGTTCAAACGTGTCTTTGTAGATTTGACTCCGGCGCAGCGAATGAAACACTAGTGCACCATCTCGGGCTCCCCTGGTATGTTATTGATCTGTTCCGCTGCAACAAGGATTCTCGCAACGAGATCTTCCACATATACTACAGGGGCTTGTACCCCAATTCATTCAGGAAATCCTGTGGAGTTAGATCCGGTGAACATGGATGCCAGGCAACCGGTCCGTCATGTTTCTGTCAGTAATATCTAGCATTAATCCGCGGTGTTAAACTATGTTGAGGCTTCATCAGGCAAAAGTCACATATCCCTTTGTGTGGTGAGTGGAAAAAGTTGCAATAATTTGTGAATCAAAGGAGCAAAAAGTTCCAGGAAATCATACTCCGCTCCGCCAGTCAGACGTTATGACAAGAGTTTAGATCGTATTAGCCAATCCCCAATCACAAATGTCCAGATGTTAACGCAAAATATCTGCCGGTATTGAAGCACACATAAGGATTGCTTTCAGCCCAAACCTGTTCGTTTAAAATTCTTCTGCGGGTAAACGAAGCTTTATTATTCAAGACTAATAAATTTGAAAATTTCAGATGGTTAGTTTTCTTCAAGAACATTTACCTCACAAACTGCAGCACAGTGTGATAGGACAGTCTTTGTTTATAAATTCTGGACATTCTGGATTTGAAGGAGTGTATTCGTGTCTTATGTATGATATTCTACACCATAGTGTGACAAATAACAAGATCGTATGCCACCGCTCTCATACTATTTGTTTTATGAGTTGTAAGAAATCTCTCCAAGGCAAGCTATTCCATTTCAGGCGTCCACACACTTCTAGGACCTCTCGTATCTCTCTGCGATAGTGAACAAGATTGCTTTCTACAGTATTCTATCCACACTGGCGAAAGTTAAATGGTGTTGAATACGACATCTCGAAATCACTCCCTGTATAATCTTTGTACTCCAAAACCCTTTCCACATGGCTGACCGCACATTAAATGCTCATCTACCAATTCTTTGTTTGTTTACTTTGCCGAGGCCTTTACGTAATGCTTTCAGACGTTTTTATCACAGTAATAATATGAAGCATTGCGGATGGAATACTTTTAAATAATTAAATTTGCTTCAGCTGGCTTCCACTTTTATCGACCATGATAAGCCAAATGTCGATTTTAGTTTTTTTGATTAAAAATTTCCATGTGGCGATTGCTTGACAGTTATGTTCCGGAAAAGAACGGAAGAGCAGAAGTGACCTCAGAAGTCTGAACATGTGCTCATTTAACGAGTTTCTAAGTTTCGCTTTTCTGATACTCTGAGTGAATTATGACCACAGGTTCCATTATCAATATTATTTGTGTGTACTATCATTCTTCTAATTCTCACTAAACAGTCTACTAAGACTTTATATACATATTACGGCAACGTTTGTACCGGCATTTTTTTCTTTCGCGGAATTCACCTCCCCATGCAATTAAAATTCTAAATTTTAAATTTTAACGCATTCTGCTTATAAGTTTAACCTACAGATGCTTCCAAACAAGGAATTTTCTTTATAACCACCCTATATTAGTTATTAATGTTTGTCTTTGTAACTGTTCATTGGAAATGAATGAATGTTATATATACTATACGATAAAACGAAGATAATTTCTATTAACATTGCGAATGAAATCGGTATTGTCTATTTATTTAAACTAACTACCAAATATAGTACATATTTATGTCAAAATAGATTTCACTTCGTTTCTTCTTTAAAATTCATAGTAATAAATAGTCACAAATATGTTTACAGAAAGCTTTATTGTATAAAGTGGAAGAATTAATTTTACCTATATTCTGATATACATGATCGTTTAATTTCATATCCAGCAGCAAATACACGCCATAAGATCAATGCATTCCTAATCTTGTCAAACAATCAGAGCACGCAAGATAAATAAATATTGGAAACCAGTTTCTGTTTTGCAGTTTACAAAATTTGATCTGATAGTTTCTGCAAGCAGACTACTCTATTTACAAATCGCTGTTTAGTGACAATGACAATATATTTGTTCAACCTGAACGTAATCGAATCAAGCAGGTGATCGCATTAAAATTTAATTCACATATGTAATTACTAAAACAGTGCATTATTACTCAGCTCATTTCAAAGTGAAGTGCCTATGTGTGAAAACCGTGAAGCTCACAAATTCTAGAAGATTACAGAGGGTATTTCTAAAATTAAGGAATGTAGCTTTGGATAGGGTGAATAGTTGATAATCCATTTAGATTTCAGTTATAACCATTTCCTTTTGAGTTGATTCATAGTAAAGCAATTCTGACAGTAAAACATTGTAGTATTGTAATTAAAAGACAAGTTAACATTTTAAATCAATTGTAAAGTTGTAGTAAATTGGATGTTCCGCTAAAGTTTTAATATTCCAAAAATAAACATGTACAGTCTTAAGAAAAAAGTTATGTCCCCTACAAAAATCATCTTAGAATTTTGTGATTGGTACCAATCGGTTAGCAGTAAAGTCTACTATATAATGTTATTCTTAATTTTTTTTATTAGAGGTCGTCCTCATATAGAAATGTTACTAAAATTTAAAATTTTCATTACTAACACCTACTTTTGACATCATATTTAACACTTTAATACATTTTACCTTCGGAAACTAAGCGGTAAATCATTCGATCAAGCGATTTATGAATTATACAGGTTTAAAATTTGGAACTCCTAAGGTTAAATTTATTATTAATTGTTGCAAAAAAAAAAATTACAATACGTGTAGTTTTTCAAGCATAAATCGAATACTACGTAACGGAATAAGCTGTAATTTTGGATTCGTATGTTTAAAATTTCTAAAAATTGATTTATGTTAAAACAATTATAGGCTACGATTCATTTTTTCTAAAAATATGTACAGTTTAAAATTATTTTTTCAAATAATAATATGAAATGTAACCTGTGTCTTTTTTTAACGAAAATCTATTTCTAGAATTTTCAATTACTAGAATCCAAAATTACAGCTCATTACACCAAGTAGTTTTTGAGTTATGTTTGTATAGCACCCGCAAAACAATCTGTTTTGGAACAATTAAAAATGAATTTAAAATTAAAACTCACAAATTGCAAACCTGCATATTTCATGAACTACTACAACATACAAAAACCGAATGAGTTCTGGTTTAGTATCTGAAGGTACAATTTACTAAAGAATTCAAATATCAAGTCGAAATTCGGTGTTAGCATTGAAAAGTTTAAAGTTTCGTATAATTTCTCTATGTAGACAACCCTATGAAAACTTTAAGTTAATCATTAATTAATAAACGTTATTACTAATCGGTTGGTACCAATCGCTTTTTTATGGAAGAGTTTGTGGGGGTGTTATACAGTACAAACACTTTTAAACTTTTATTCGTGGTCATTGTAAATTCAATATTTTGTTATTTAATTTTGAAATTTACGAAGAATAAATTACTAAAAACATTTAGTTTAGTTTTTTTATTGAGAAATTTTATCGTAAAATTACTGTTTAGTTTTTTATTGAGAAATTTTAACGTAAAATTACTCTTTACGATGAGTTTTACAAAGTGGAATTGTTCAGGTGCGCATTACATCAAGAAGAAAACATCCAAAATTCCTTAAATCGCGGCATATCTTATAGAGAATTTATTCAGAAAATTAATTGTTAAGCAAAAGTTAAGTTGAATAAGATATATAAAACAAACATACAGAATCACAGTATGAAAAATATGAAAAAATAAAAATAAAAATGTTGACTTAAATACAAGAGTAATTAAAATTATTTCCTGATTACAAGAAACAAGTTGAACACAATACAGACTGAAGCTCGAAGTTTTGTTTCTCTATTTTTGAACTGTTTTATAAGCCTTCCCATGGTCATAGGGAATCTTAAAGATAGAATGTCAATGTTTCAGGTGGAAATTTGAAGTGAAAGTTATATGGCTTTTTTTCCTTCTCTGGGGTATCTGTTATATGCAAGTTATTAAGGTATGTTACATATATGGCTCATTCTACAACCTGGTACAGATGCTGCACATCAGCGATTGTGAGTATTTTTTACAATGCCTCACTTGACATGCATTACTTTTTAGATTATGTCTGTCAGAATGACTAAGCAAAATTCAAAGAACAAATATAAAATATGTAAATAAGATTTTGACTTTCCTTCTATGTTATGTATAGATTGCTTCTTTCTGTCGTAGTTTACAACGGCGTTATTGTCCTTTGTAATCAAGGCAATCATTTGGATTCACGCTTTATATATTATATTGGTTCGACAACGAAGCAGATTAAATGAATAAAGTAAGTTGGGATAAGGATAGTAGATAAGGATTAAAATAAGTTATTTTATATAAATCCAAGAATTTTTAGAAGATAATAAGACCATGGCAGAATCAGGTTTCTGAGCTATATAATTGTGATATTACAACGTACAAAAATACTAATTTGTGCATAGCAAAATGTCCTCGGAGTACATTTACACTACCACTTTCATTTATTTCATTAATCTACTTATCTTTATTTATTTGTCTTTACTGCATTTATTTATATCTTCACATTTTCTTATGTACAGTTAACTTCCGATTATCTGACACTCTATCAACCGCCACTCCCCTTTCTTATTTATTATTTTTTTTTTAATAAAAGAAACGGCAATGAAAATTAAAATGCACATAAACCCGAGTTAGACGGCGCTATTTTGAGTAAAATGCTTGTCTAACGTCAGGAACATATTTCTGCAAATGAAATCGCAGATTGGCTTAACTGTGATAAAAATGATATTGGTTATGAAGAATTAACGGATAACGAAATTATTCAAAATGTTTTTAATCCATAGAAACCTGAGGCAGATGAATGTGATGAATCAGGGAATCCTTATCTAGGAGTCAACCATGCAGACTATGCTCTGTAAATGCCTTAACTGGTTTGAGATGCAAGAGGAAGAAGATGCAACCCTAGTACTTTTGTTACGTAGAATTCGTAATCCTGCAACAGTAAAAGCACAAGCGAAATGCAAACAAAAAAGTATAAGATTTGCTTTGTGCGAAATTAGATATTAGATATTTATTCAGTAAAATTCTAAATTTTTCGGATAAATAGATTTTTATCAGTTAGGATTTTTATAAACGAAAGTACAAAACGAATAAAAAAATCTTTTAATTGTTCATAGGTATAATTTGACATACAGAAATGTAACTTTAGTAATGGTTTTGTACTGTCTTTCAATTATCCGTCTATTTTGATTATCCGCCTCACCACCGGTCCCGTGAGAGGCGGATATTCGAAAGTTTACTGTATTTCTGATCTTTCATATTTCCATACATATAATTAAATTTATTTCTTCGGAAAGGATTTTTCGCTTTTTACATTGTGACTCTTAAATTTTGCATTACGTTTACGTTTACTTCTTTAACTTTATGTGAATGTTTGTACTCCTTTAAATCATAGATGATTGGCCGCTTGGGAAAGAGCACGAGTTATTTTTTTTGCTCCATTTGTAAAAAAGGAAATGATGATCATAATGAGGGAGGCATCAGAAACAAATGATCTGATTGCCAGGATAGGAATTATTTCAAAGAAGACTTTTGATGGAAAAAGTAGCAGATGTTATGTTTTGCTGCAGTTGTATTGAAAAAAATCCAAATCAAAAAGAACAGATGTGCTTTGTCAATAATTTGTGTGTCTCATAGTTTAGCACAGCTGTACTGGTTATTAAAAGTAGATTCAAAACCACAAGCGCTTGAAATACATTTTAATAAAAAGTTGTAAAAATAAGGAAAAATGAAAAATGTCTATGTCTCTAAAAATTACTTTTAGTTAGTGCAATGTGTTATCTAAAAGCATTCAGAGATTTCTACTAAATACTTAAGGCAAACATTATCGTTTGAAAGTAGTGGTAGATAAAATATCAAAAAATAGTCGCCTGTGGCAAACCTGCACGTGTGAAATTGAGCAAAATGTGCTCAAACCGGGTAAATCCTATGGGTTAAATCGCAAACAAAATAAAGGCTGCCCGGGCTATAAGTATCCAAAAGCATCACTTATTATTACGGAACTACACATTAGAATATAATAGACTTCACCTCCGTGGATTGGAAACCCCTCCGAGATATTAAAACATTGAACAAAGTAAAAAACCTGAAACTGTGGATGAGTGGAAAAAGCGTATCATTGAAGAAATTTGTCTAATAACTCCTGATATGCTAGAAAACATTTGGGGAGAACTGTATTACCGTTTAGACGTTTTTCGTGCTAACAAATGTGCACACATCGAAGTCAATTGATATTAAAACATTGTGAGATACTATTTTTATTTAAATATATATATATATTTAATCTAATGGGTAGTTCCGTAAAAACAAGTCATAACTTTTGAATATTTTTAGCCCGGACACCCTGTATATTTGCTGCTTTACCTTATGCAGTAAATATTATTGGTAAGTTGGATGTTGCTGACTCGTAATTCGTGATAAGTGGCAATAGCCAGCTGGAAACAGATAGCATCTGTGTAACAATTGAAAGGACCAGGAAACATAAAAATCTCTATTTGTCAATCGAATTCGAACGCTTAATTGAAATTAGCATTAATCTTTAACTTCTGTGAGTGATCTGACAAACTGCTTACACCTAGCAGTTAAATGATAAAAAGCATTTCCTTATATCGTCCACAAAAATCGTTTCGATAATGTTATGATCTTTAATTAATTTTGAAAATTTTAATTAAAGCGAGTGTTACAACCTCATAGGTTGGAATTCTAGAATTGGCAAATATTTAAACTCTAGGATTTCAAGCCGCCAAAGAGGCTAAATAAAACTTACGCTTAAAGGTTGTTTTTTTTTAAATCTATTTAATATTTATTTTGGATATTTTGTAAAGAAGATGTACTGATAAAACTTGGTTATGCAAATATAATTTTAGATCCAAAGAATAGACAAAAAGACTCAAGATTATACTATATCCTCAAAATAGAGACATAAGTTCCAGAGTTAGAATTTCAAAGCGCCAAGGAAAGCAAAGAAAAATCTCGTTTAAACTGTTTGAAAGACAAAAATTTATTTAATTAGTTTAGATATTTAAAAAACAAGTTGTTTTGATAAAAATTGGTTATATAGGTATAATTTTAGATAGGTATAATTTTAAATATTTTGTAGTAGCGTAAACGGGCTCAATTGGGGACGGTGGGGAATTGCGTTCTTTTATATTTGATACCGCTATCTTTTTGTTTCAGGATTAATAAAACAAGTTCAAGTTCTGACCAAGCTGTGAGGCCTAGCAAAACAACAAGTTCTGCCCAGCTAAGTATGTCTCCTACACTGTTAAAAATATCGTGAAAAATTATCTCTGTTTTTCAAGGCTATCTATTTTCTGACGAATGAGAACGCTTCATAGGTGTTTATGTAGAGTTCTCATTGGTCAGAAAATAGAGAGCCTTTAAAAACAGAGATAATTTTTCACGATAATTTTAACAGTGTAAGACCACTCTTTATTGACAGATTTGAAAAAGTTCGTACAATGTTATTACAGTTAGCAATCCAATTGGCTCTGGGCGTGCTAAGACCAATGTCAGACGGGCGTCTTTTCTGCTGCTTTTTTGCTTAGGTATTATCCATTCACAATGCTATAGTATTGTGAATAGATAATACCTAAGCAAAAAAGCAGCAAAAAAGACGCCCGTCTGACATTGGTCTTATAAACAATACAAGGTATGACGTATGTGAAGACTACAATCCAGGGTGTCCGGTCTCAACGGTGTCCAATTGCTAATTCCTAAACCGTTAGTCATAGACATATAGTTCCAATTACAAAAATGTTATAAATCAGGTAGAGAAATATTTTAAAAGCGATTTGGGCCAATAAAAACATTTCTTTAAAAGTTACGAAATTTAAATTTTTATACGGTCCACAGGTCTTATAAGTTATATTTAGTAAAAATTTCCTATTACACTGACAAGTAAGACAAAAAAGTCCCAGTCACATAACACTAAAATTGAGCTAGTTATGAAACTTTAAAAATGCATGACTCATGCCGCTTTTCTTCTCTGAAAACAAATGAGTTCAGCTTGGTTTTGAGGGGTCACATAACAAGTGCTTAAAGTATTCGAAGATCTTATTTCATGTGTATCTGCGCTTTGAAAGAAATCGTACAAGTATTACGATTAAGTTAACATATATTAAGTTTCAGATTGGCTAAAATAACATATGTTTTATTTTGTCAGGATTTGAGACTGTTTCTTTTATGATTTCTTTTAACAAAAATTATGTTATTTTTATAAGTTTTTATGTTACTTCAACGAACGTATGCATGTTTTTCCAGTTCAAAATTTGTACTCAAAATTTAGCTCACTTTTAAATATCCGATCGAGATTATATTTTACATACTGGCGCAAATCCAATAACAATCTAATATTATTATGATTTTCGATGGTTATCATTTATACTTATTTTACAGGATAACGCAAAAACTTTCGGATAGATTACCGCCAAGAAGTTTAAGAAAAAGTTTTAGATTAGATAATACAAGACTGCGATTGTTGTTTTTTTTTAACTTTTATGTATTTTTTAGCACTGAATCCGAAAATTACATTAATTTTTAACCATCATGTCAGGATATTTCGCAAATCATAAATTGTCAAATTTAAAGAATAACAAAAATCGGATACTATAAAGTAGAGGAGATGGTTGCCTTTTTTAACTTTTGATAATTGATTTTTACGTACTTTTTAGCACTGAATCTGAAAATGACCTTCATTTTTAACCATCACATTTGAATTTTTTTGCAAATCGTAAATGTGTAAATTAAAATATAGCGAAAATTTCATACTATAAAACATATGTAAAACTTTTTTTTGTTTTATTTTATTTTATTTTATTTTATTCAATAATTTATTCGATATTTTTGCTTATCCTGGGATTCTTACAGCTAAATAGCTGAGTGGTCCGATGAGATGAGGGAGGAGATTTAATTTTAACTTTGAACTTTTTAACTTTAAAATTTGCGAAAAATCCGGATGTGATGGTTAAAAATGAAGGTCAATTTCAGATTCAGCGGTACATAATACATAAGAATTAATTATCAAAAGGTAAAAAACATGACATAACCTAACTTTTGCAGGCTAGTGTAATCTAATAATATTTTAAAATACGTATCATTTTGTAAAGAATTGAGGCTGTTAATTTAGCATCATTTTATTTAACAAAAATTCTGTGTTTTCGTTCTTCTTAAATGTTTATTACAAATTGTATATTTTGCATTAATATGTCAGAATGATTAAAGATTTCAAATTTATATCGCAATGTTAATTTTACTCTAAACCATTTTTTAATATATCTGACGAAATTATATTTCGACTAAATTTGTCAATGACCCCCAATTTGCAGCAAAAAATATGCTCCAACTTTAAACACCTATTACTCGGTCAATTTTAATCGTAGAATAAGAGGACTTTTTGTGTATTACTTGTCAGTGTAAAAGGAAAATTTTACTAAATATAACTTATAGGACCTAGGGACCGTATAAAAATTTAAATTTCGTATTTTTTTTTAAGAAATGTTTTTATGGACCCAAATCGCTTTTAAAATATTTCTTTACCTGATTTTAAACATTTTTGTAATTGGAACTATATGTCTATGACTACCGATTTAGGAATTAGCCATTGGACACCGTTGAGATCCGACACCCTGTATAGTATAAGTGAACAGCTAGTTATGATACAAATGCACATTCTACTTATCATACATTATAATACGAGCAAAAGATTTCGTCTATGTGTTTGTGTATATATGCAAATTTTATCTAAAAATCCACTATATTGATCTTGAATAAATTTTGTTTCCCACCGTTTTGGGGTACGATAAGACCATTAGGCTAGGTCACATCTTGTAGAAAATTAGATTAGTGGCTCATTTTGGGGTCGCTACAGGTTAATGCATTTCAATGGGAGTGATGGTTGAAACTATTATTAAGTTGTTGAACAGTAGGCAGTAAACAAAGTCGAAAAGTTCCAAACATTTCGCCAAATTTGACGATATTTCGACGAATTTTGGCGATATATCGACGAAATTTGGCGAAGCATTTCGCTTTTAGAATCGGAAGGTATTTTTTTTTATTCCCAATAGGAGCCTTTAAACATGAATCAACCAATCAGAGTCCAACTAAAAATGTAGTTCAGAAGGATGCCCTTTCGTTGTAAGTATGTAAGTGATGTAAAATTTAGAAATATGTCTATAGTTTTAATATTAATTGTTTCTGTAAATAATATTGTTATAAAGTAAAATGCTTTATAGCAGTAATACAGCTAGAATATATTGTTATATCGAGTTGTATACAAAGCTAATTTTAACCGTCTTTCACTCTGGTCCATATAACATCAGAAATATTAAGCAATGTCGGTTGAAATCTTTGACCATTTTTTAAAGCCGTGGATCTCACCAAAAAATGTATCCCTATAGTAAAAATTTGTACATAATTTTCTTTAAGTGCAAGAATACAAAATTTGATGCCATGAAGAAATGCAGGTACACACGTTCAGCATTTGTTGCATGATTTTGAAGAATATTAGGCTTAAAAACATCGAAAATATTTACAACATTTACAATACACAGTATCATTTCTAACGAGCTAGGGTAATGTGTACAACACTAGATTCTGAGCAATTGTGAGGTAATTCTGACAGACTTGATTCTAAAATTAATAGGGGTGATAGATAAGGAAGTGCAATTGGGGACGTTGGGAATCGCGTATTTTTCTTTTTCTGTAATGCTATTGTTTTGGTTCAGGAGTAATGCAATAAACAGGTATGCTCTATAGATCTTAGCATTATAATAAAGAAATAAAACACATGTCCGTAATTATTCCCTGTTTACTCTGTATAAAAGAGTTAAAAAATATTTTATTTATTTTTTTAGTGGTTCAGGATTTTTGTTTTTTACCTTTTTCCTATATTTTGCAAATATAATGTCACACAAGTGCCACTTTTCACATAAAAAATCATTAATGTCGCAGATGATTAAATGTTTTAAAAAATGAAATCTTTTTAATTAAAGCAATTGATACAACTTCATTGTTTTTTCCTAAAAACATTTTCTCGCTTATAAAGCACAAACTCAGTCTATTGCTAAGTTCTTCCTCAGCGATCAAAGCAGATGTTCATTCTCACGAATTAAAGAATGAATTTAGAATTCAAGAATAGCCAAATGCTTAAACGGTAGAATTTGAAAGCATCGAAGAGAATAGGGAAATTATCTTATGTTTAAGAGACAAACTATTAGTTATTCGGATATTTTATAAATCTTATGTTTTTATAAAATGTGCTTTTTTAAGCAAATATAGCAGACCTTTAAATCGGTTAAAAATTGTTTTTTTTTTTTTATATATTTACAATGGCCTTCAAATGTTAAGGAACAGTGACCAGGTGCTTTCGATTGTACAGTTTGTCGATTGTCCTTGAATTTCGAGTATGTAAAGAACATGTTTATCTTCGCATGTTTCAGCGAATATTTAATCGCGGGACAGTTATGGGACCAACGATAATTTTAATAATAAAATAACGTTTGCATATTTCAAGAATTTAGAATTTAGAATATTTCAAGAATTTAGAATATTTCAAGAATGCGCAGTTAAAACTTATTCCAAACAAATGCCTATAACTCATCAAATGCTCAATATATCCATGTTTTAATTGCAGTATAATGTTTTTACTGTTCTTTTTTAAGTTTTCATAAAGTGGAGTTAAGTTTGGTTGACAACACTGTATACTCTAAACAAAAAACATTTGCAGTTTTCACAGAAACGTTAACATCTTCACGGATATGCGTGCTATGATTACACAAACGCACAAGACCGTTAAACAGGACCCACATAGTCACTTGCTACATTGAGACTGTTTTGAGCATTTTCTGTGCCATGGGTGATCACAAACCTTATTTTATTATTAAATTTATTGTTGGAATCCTAATTGTACCTCCGATTAAATCTTCACTGAAAACTATGAAGTGAAACATGTTCTTTCCATCCTGGAAGTACAAGGAAATTTTTCAAGAATTTTGGTAAATATTGAACAAACCGTGTACAATCGAAAGCATCCGGTCACTGTTCCTTAACTTTTGGAGGCCTGTGTATAATTAAAGCGATTATTACAAATCCATTTTTTTTCTTGAAAAAATTTTCTTGGTTATAAAGCTCAAATTCAGTTTATTGCTGAGTTTTTCAGCAGTGATCAAAGTAGATGTACATTCTCACGTAATAAGAGTGAATTTGGAATTCAAGAGTAGCCAAATTTTGGAGGACCGAAGAGAATAGAAGAATGTAGGGGAGCTGGGGGATGAATGGGACAAGGGATGGATAGGACACTCTCAATATTTCAGGCAATGAACGGTTTTTTTTTCTTTCTATTCTCATATTACCATACTCATCATATACCGTACTCACCATCATATTACTCATACTCACTACCATAGTGTGCTTTAAAACCAAAAGCAAAACCACATGGCTGTTTCCATTTTTTTGCAAAGTTGCATTTCCTGAAACTCTACTTAAAAAGTAACTTTTTTTTACATTTGAAGTAGTCAAATATTTTATGCAATATAAACAAATAAGATATGTTGTAGTTATTTATTTGAAGATTTAATATTGCTAATTAAAAGGAATGAACATGATTTAATGTGACAAAATAATTTCTGAGACAAAATGGCGGTCAATTGAATTTATGTATCATAGGGATGATTGGGATTATTTCAAATGGAAATGAATGAGACAGTCTCATTCATCCCTAGAGATGTTGAAACATTTATTTAATAACTAAACAAATTGTATAGGTTTATAAATTAATGATTTATGTTAATTATTAGTATTAACTTAATAATTAAATAATAATTAATAATTAGTATAAATTAGTACTAAATAAATAATTAGTATTTAGTATTATTAGTATTACATAGGTTGCTTATTATTAAAAAATATATTGAATCTTAATTATAGTATTGTAATAAAGGTTAAATAGTTTATCCAAAAAGTTCTATTGAAACTTTATCAAAGTAGATAAAATTGTTAAAAATAGTACATGTTTATTAATCATATGTAGAAAATTATATTGAATTTCTAACTTGTGCGAAAATGAATTCCCTCTCGCACTTCCCCTAACATAATTTCATTTGTGCATGATATCTAAGACACATTTAATTAAAATTAATAAGTTGTGAATGAAAAATATTAACTATGCCGTATTTCAAAGACATTTTTCACTTTCACTTCATACCTAAAATGTCTCGTAAGTGGGAAATGGAAGCAGATATAAAGTCGAAGTTTGCATTACAAGTTAAAACTGCAGTAAAAGAAGTGATTAGCAACGTTGAGATATAATAGCCATACTATAAGATCCTAAATTACAAATATAATTACATATAAGTTTATAATTATAAATTTTAATAATGTAACATTGAATACGGGGGGGGGGGATATTTATGTTCCACCCATCCCTATTAATGTCCCATTCATCCCTGCTATAGGGATGATTGGGACAGAGATGAACTTTTTTTAAATTTTATATTATATTACTGTATAATAATAATCTAGACTGAATATTGTGTATAGATGTAGTCAAATACCTAGTATATGGAATGTGATAATTATAATATTGATAATAAATTTTCAAAAATTTAAAAATAAATATTTTTGTGAAAATGTCCCATTTATCCCCCATCTCCCCTATATACTTTTTTAATTTGGTTTAAGAGACAAAAAATTATTTAATTTGAATATTGTATAAAGAGTATGTTTTGATAAAATGTGATTATGTAAGTAAATAGTGGTGCACTCTAAATATATTAAAATCTGATTTTTTTTAAATGAAAGCAATTGTTACAAATTGATTTTTTAAACCTTTTTTAGCTTTTATAGCACAAACACAGTTTATTACAAAGCACTATTCAGCGATCAAAACAGATCATTATTGTCCTGTACTAAAGAATAAATTTGGAATTGAAGAATATACATATTTTTAAACATTAGACTTAGAAGTTGTCAAAGATAATAGAGGAATGCACCTTATGTAATAGGATTTGAGACAAAATTATATTTTTTTGTTTTGGATAACTTGTAAAGAATATGCTTTAATAAAATGTGGTTATGTAAGTAAATAGCGCAAGCCATTAAATCATTTGAAAACTGAATTTCTTTTTAACCATCTCGGCACTGAATTTTTTTTCCAATTTTGGGAAAAATTACTCTTACGCTAACAAAATTAAAAGTAACTATCGAAGTCACAGAAGTTCAGTTTACTGAAATTTAACGAATGTGTTCTTTACAGAAACCTAACGAATGTAGTTATGTTGCGTGTTTTTGATATAAAAATAGTCTAAGGAAAAAAAAAATTAAGACGTTTGTAAAATGTCGTATTACAACCAGATTAAACAAACATAAAAATTTTAGTAGTATTTTATATCTTTTATCACAAATTACTAATTCGGAAAAGGAGTCCCTAATTTAAATTTAAAGAATGAAACAGATGTTTGAATTAAAAGAAATGCCAACGGTTTACTAATAATTAATAAAACTTTTATTAATAATATTATTATTAAATGCTGAAACATTAGTAAAGTCATAATAGTAAATGTATCGACATATGCTATCACTATTAGGCGTTGCAATTAACAAAAATATTTTTTTTTCTTTCAAATATTGCAATTCAAAGTAGGAGCCTCGTATGAAGCTCAGGGTGATGAGAGGGTGAAGTAAAGCTATTGTTATACATCCATTTTTCCACTAAAAACATTTTCTCGCTTATAAAGCTAAAACTCAGTTTATTGTTGAGTTCTCCCTCAGCGATCAAACCAGGTATGAATTCAGCAGCATTAAAGAACGAATTTAGAATTCAAGAATATACAAATGTTTAAACGCTAGAATTTTAATGTGTAAATGAGACTAGAAACGATCAAGTTTAAAGGAGATTTTATATAGACATATCTATATATATATCTTTTTTATGTTTTGTAAGGAAGATATGACATAATGTGGTTATACAAATTTAATTTTAGCTCCAAAATATTTTCTAGAACACAAAATGTCTTCAAATATATATATATTTAATCCTTTTAAAGTGATTCAAGATGCAAAAAATTATTTATTTATATATACATATTTATATCTAGTAAAGAAAAGGCTTGAATTAAATATTGCGTTATAGAAGTACCTCTTTACATTTCAAAAATTTTCTAGAATTTAAAATTTTATTATTTTTTTTTATTTAGTCTGTTACAAAAGTGAAGGACGTAAAAATATTATCTGTTTATTTATTTTTTTTACAATTTTGTATGCAAATGTTTTTATAAAATGTGTGGTTTTTAAAGTAACATTTTACGATTTTCTAAAATTAAAATGACAAAATACATTGTAAAATTTTATAAACCTTTTCGATATTTAGTATGCTTCTTAAATACTCTGTTCAGTTTGTATAGATTTCATTTTGAATCATAAAATATTTTGGATGCTTGTTTGCAATATTTACACATATATATATATATATAATTTAGTTTTAAATAAACTTTTCCCGTATATCAAAGCAAATATTTTGAAATAAATTTAGAACTCGAAAAAATAGACAGCATTTTAGTTAAAACATTCCACAAACACTTTGTACGACAATTTTTATATGTATTTTATAGAGAAGATCAAATATTTTTTTAACAACTAATAAACCATATACATTTTTTTTTTTACCTAAAACGAAAATATGCTCAAGGATGGAACATGTTACTATGGAAAGAGCTAAAAGAAAAATATATCGTATATTTTGGTATATTTTGATGTAATTGACAAGTGCGTATGCGATTAGATATGTTTGGATTTCAAAATATTGCATTTATTTCCATGCCAAATGCTAATAACATAAAAGCCAGGGATAGAAATTATTTCTTTTTCAAGTTTTTTTTTTTACCAAGCAACTTTAAAGTAATGAGGATTTTACCGATAGTTGTGGTGAAAAACTGAAATCATCTATAAGACATTTTTTATAAAAAAAATCTAAGATGATTTCTAATTTGTATTTCTCGTATATCTTTATGATAGTAAAAATTTCTATGGAAAATATATGAGCTTTCTTAAAAAAACTCTAGATACGCTATACATTTTTTGCATTATTCTGTATTGAATAAACTACTTAAAAAAAAAAAAAAAAAAAAAAAAAAAAACTAAACAAAGATATCGCAAGGCGCTTTTATGCTTGCAAGAGAGAAAAAGTTGAAACGTGAATTAGGCATAACAAAGGAACTTCCTAATGAAAAGAAAACATTAAAGAGCTTTTTATCTTTTCAGCTTTTTACATCTAAAATATGCATAATGACCATAAAGAAATGTACAGATGTTTCTGTGGAAACTTTTAACAACGTTTGATAGTTGCTTTTGTTTCGAACTAAATGATAAGCACACGCATTTATGTAACAATTTTGAATTTAATTTTCAGAAAAAATTGACATTTTTGCCGCGAGAGTTTTGTTTCTCCAAATAGCATGCGGCTTTTTTTATCATTTTTTTTCGTTTCATTGACCAAATGGTTTGATAATATTATATGATATATCGGTAAATTAAAATCGTTTTAATTACTTTTCATGAATATGGAAATTGGCTAAACTAATTTGAGGACGTGAGTTTCAAACTCGCCTTATCCAAAATTTTTAAAAATCGTGTTTTCTCTATCAATTTATTTGTAAACCTGCATAAAAAAAAAATTAAAATCGCCAGAAAACTAATTTTATCCAGTATATCTGGCATTGTAAAATATTGGTTTACAATGAAAACCAATGGACACAATTAGAAGCTAATCGCGATTTCCCAAAATTTGACTTTCTGGAGAAGGCGAGTTTTTAAACTCACGTCCTTAAGTATAACAAATGAACTTCCCAATGGAAATAAACAAGAAAGAGCTTTTTTTCTTTTCAGCTATTTCTAAAATATGCATAATGACCATAAAAAAATTTACAGATGTTTTTGTGGAAATTTTTAACAACGTTTGATAGTTGCTTTTGTTTCGAACTAAATAAAAAGCACACGCATTCATGTAGCAATTTTGATTTTAATTTTGAGAAAAAATTGACATTTTTGCCGCGAGAGTTTTGTTTTCCCCAAATAACATGTGGCTTTCTTAAATGAGAGCACAGAATATCATTTGTTTTCTCGTTTCATTGACCAAATGGTTTAATAATATTACATGAAATATCGGTAAATAAAAATCGTTTTAGTTACTTTTCATGAATATGGAAATTGGCAAAACTAATTTGAGGACGTGAGTTTCAAACTCGCCTTAACTAAAATTTAAAAAATCGTGTTTTCTCTATCAATCTATTTGTAAGCCTGCATCGAAAAAACATTACAATCTGCCAAAAAACTAGTTTTATCCTGTATTTGTGGCATTGTAAAATCTTGGTTTACAATGAAAAGCAATGGACACAATTAAAAGCTAATCGCAATTTCTCAAAATTTGACTTTCTGGATAAGGCGAGTTTTCAAACTCACGTCCTTAAATATAACAAAACAACTTCCTAATGAAAAGAAAACATTAAAGAGCTTTTTATATTTTCAGCTATTTACTTCTAAAATATGCATAATGACCATAAAGAAATGCACAGATGTTTCTGTGGAAATTTTTAACAACGTTTGATATATATATATATTTTTTTTCAAATAACATACGGCTTTTTTTTAACGAGTCCACAGAATACCATTTTTTTTTCCTCATTTCATTGACAAAATGGTTTGATATTATACAAAATATCGGTACATTAAAATCGTTTTAATTCATTTTTAATGACTATGGAAATTGGAAAAACTAATTTGAATTATTCTACTTAAAATAAGTTTGTGGTAAAAACTGTATGTAGATATATGTGTATATATCATTAATTATTCATAGACGGCAACACTATACGATTTCAAATAATTTCCTTGACTGGTATCTTTAAATAATTTGTGTCATTAATTATATTAGCTTTTATCTATTACTAAATTTAATTACTAATACATATCAGCTTAATAATTATCATTTACTTTGATATAAATAATTTTTTATATTCTTTTTTTTTCTTTTTTGTGATATAAATAATATTTTGTAAATTTTCCAAATGTTTTCTCTTTTTAATTTAATAAATTTGTGTTTTAGGGTATAAGTAATCTCAAATAATTTTCAATTATATTTAATTCTAATATTTTCTATTATTTATTTTTCATTTTTGGTTTTTAAACATAATTGTTTAAAAACTTATTACGTACTCCGATATCCTTAACTGTTTTTAGGAAGATTTCGTATGAAATACTACCTATTGGGATCGTTCCTATGTTGGAATTTCTGAAAAGTTTTTGCAGATCTGCACCGATCATGACCCCTAGAACCCAAAACCACCCTCAGTAAAAAACTTTATCTATCTATCTATCTATCTATCTATATATATATATATATATATCACTTTCTTCTGGACATGATAACTTTCGTAATTCTGCACCAATCTCTTCCAAACTGATACA
The DNA here is from genome assembly GCA_963932465.1 of Maratus speciosus. Classification (NCBI taxonomy): domain Eukaryota; kingdom Metazoa; phylum Arthropoda; class Arachnida; order Araneae; family Salticidae; genus Maratus; species Maratus speciosus. The sequence continues at coordinate 234,244,407 of OZ010796.1, read as the reverse complement.
TAAAATCAATAAGCATAAAATCTCGGTCAAGTTCGTTAATGGGCAAAATCGGACCAAGGGGATGGAAATAGGGAGGGGTTTTGTGAAAACAGAAAACCCCCCATAACTTCTTAATTTTTGTACATACCAAATCAGTTTAAAGTTTTTATTACTTCTAAAAATAGGGTCAAAAATTTATGTATGACAAGATTTTTGATAAAATTAAAAATGGGCTCAAGGGGCGCAAAAAATAGGGTTTTTGGGAGAAAAAAATCATAACTTCGTCAATTCTCATGATATCAAATCCAATTAATTTTATTATAAATCTCCTTAACATTATCTACAACTTTTATATTCACAAGTTTTTGATAGGACCAATTCGTACCGCAAAAAAAATTAAAAACGAAAACAAAAAGGGGGTTTGAAGAAGAAAAAAATCCCTAACTCCGTCAATTCAAAAGATATAAAATTCCCATGAATTTATCATATATCTTCTTAATTTTGTCTACAACATCTATATAGACAAGTTTTGGATAGGACCAATTCTTACAGCAAAACAAATTAAAAATACATAGCGGTTGACGAAAAAAAATCATCTTAGTAAGGGTGTATTCAAATCCAAACTGCTTATTTTCTGAATTATTTTACAATTCATTTTTGCTCTCAAAGGCTTCCAATTGGTACGTTTTCTTACTCAGAAACTATATAAACTACCGTAATGGTCGATTGTTTGATAGATAGATGATAAGTTAATATTAGTTTTTGTTGCATTAAAATATCTCAATTTGTTGATTTTCTGTAAGCAAGTAAACCCTCTTGGTTTAAAACGGCAGTCTATGGGAATTTGGTGAAATATTAGAGATATCGCCAAGTTGGCGTCACTTTTGGCAACTAGTTTTGGTTGCCAAAATTGGCGATATATCGCAAAATTGGCGACAAAATTGGCGGTATTTGGTGACAGAACAGGGTCCTCCCCTACGTTAACCCTCTTATAGGTATGGAGATGCATTAAATACTGTACAATAACCAATGAGGTGCGTTTCATTCCGGCGTTGCCATTAAACAATTACCAAATATTTCGCGATTTCTGTGCCACATACGATAGCATAAGATATATATAGATTTTGTTGTACGTCAGCTGTTTGCGAACAGCCGACTTAGCAGGACGCGAGTTCCTGTCGCTGCACGAGCCGCCAATGCTCAGCAGAACTACGAAAAACCGATAAAATTATACAAAATCGCTATAACAGCGCGCCTTTCCGGCGGAAGGTCTCCAAATTCAAGCAGGACCTGCTGCCCATAAACAAAAGCATGCACGAAAAATTGGTTTAATTCTATTCGTAACTTCATACACTTTTCGATGGTAAAATAAATAAAATGGCACAAAAATTGCTATTACAGCAACCCTTCCGGCGGAATATCTTCAAATTCAAAGTAAAACTGCTGGCCGCAGCCAAATACATCCACAAAAAATTTGGTTCAGTTCTATGGATAACTTCATACACTTATTGATGGTACAATAATCAAAATGGCACAGAGGTCGCTATTGCAGCGCCCCCTTCCGGCAGATGTTTTTCAAATTCAGGGAGGACCTGCTGGCCATAGCCAAAAACATACACAAAAAAATTGGTTCAATTTCATGCAAAATTTCATACACTTTTCGATGGTACAATAATGAAAATGGCACAGATATCGCTATTACAGCGTCCCCTTCCGGCAGATTTTTTTCAAATTCAGGAAGGACCAACTAGCCATATCTAAACACCTACACAAAAAATTTGGTTCAATTCTATACATAACTTCATACACTTTTCGATGGTACAATAATGAAAATGGTACAAAAACTGCTATTACAGCGCCCAGCTCCGGCAGAATATTTCTAAATTGAAGGAGGACCTGCTTGCTATAGCCAAATGCATACACAAAAAATTTGGTTCAATTCTATACATAACTTCATACACTTTTTGATGGTACAATGGCGACACACGGACAGACGGACGGACAGACAGACATTTTGTATAAACATGTTTTTGGGGGTCTCTGACCCCTAAAACGTGTAAATCCATTGAAAACCGGAAGTCGAAAGATTTCCAATTACAATACTTTCTTCTATTGAAGATAGAAGAATGTAAAATACTATTTTTTCTATTTAGTGCGGTTCATGCTTCTCTAACGTGCATAAACAACCTCTCCGTTCAACGTCCAAAGCCCCACTAAAAACAGAGCATATAACTTATCGTAGTTGATCGACGCTCCAGAGCGTCCCCGGCATACGAAAAGATGGCGGTCGGACGCGCTACCTCGTCGTAGCATCGAACGTGTTAAAATAATGGCCAAACGATGGGATCTGCTGACATGGTCGCTATATGAATAGCAACCAAGCAATCTTATTACTAAATACGGACGATTATGCACAGTTTTAGTCTGGCATTAAATGAGACAGTCGTAAGGATAAACCCTGTTGTTTTACGGGAAAAAACACGAAAAAAAAATCCAAGGGAATTTCACCAGATAGAAAAAAGTCAGCAAATTTCACCATAACATTTTATTTGACTAAGAGCACGTCCACAGTTCCAATGGAAATCTCTCCACCTACTCGTTATTAATTCCAGATGAACTTACGTCTTCATATAAAAAACTTCAGCATGAAAACAAACAACATCAACATCAACAACAAGCTACAAACTTATAATAGTACACGTCATAAAAATTCCACTACTTGCTGATGTCGTGCAGTTTCTGATAGGAACACGGGAAAAGTATTCTCTTGCATAAGCTTATATCGATCATGGCTTAAATGTATAAAGCTCCATAAAAGTGCATTGAAAAAAGATCTATGTATAAATTATAGAGCACGCTTGATCTCATTACGGATGAAGCGAAAAACCTGATGCGATATGAGGCAGCTTTTGGAGGGAAAAATCTCCAAACGAAAATCTTTCATCTGGGAAACCGAAGTTACTAAGTGTATAATGAATTGGAATTGGAGATAAGGAAAGGAAAGAAAATTTATTTTAAGATGAAAATAAACAAATTAAATGTCCAAAATATAGACCATTAAAATATGTTATTTGTGTACATGTATATATATATATATATATATATCATTAACCGTTTTCACTCCACTGCTGAATGCAGGTTTCCCCCATATTTTTCCGTTGTTTATTTTCTAGTTCCCATTGTTTCTTTATTTTCGGGCATCTTCTTCTTATTATTCTCATTATTTCTTACCTGAGAAGTCTCTCTATCATATATCGGCCGTTTTAAATCTCAGTGATACCACTGTACAAGGTTTGTAACCCATCTATTGTCCTGTCTTCTTGAAATGCTATCTAGCCCATTTCCAATTTACAGTTTAATTTTCTCTATGATGTCAAAAACTTTCATCTGTCATCTTATGCTGGTTATTCCTTTTCTGTCTCTTCTAGTTATGCCAAGCATACACATTTTCGTACTTCGCTGTGTTGTTTGTAATCTTTGTACCATCCGTTTTGTTAAAGTTCATTTTTCCGCTACATAATTAGGGCAGACAAAACACATTTGTAAGGCACATTTCTTATAACGCAAATTAACATGTTGCTCTTCAGAATAATACTCTTCTTCCAAAAAGCATTCCATTCATTTCTTATTCTTCTGCTGATTTAATTCATAGTACTTTTGTCCGTTGTTAGTTCCCGTCCAATATAAAATCAACACAGACTGCCTCAATCTCAGTGTTGTTGTAGACGATTTTTTTTTTTTTTTGGTGCAAATGCATTGAACATTTACTTACTCGTTTCAAAATTTATTTTTAATCCCAAGCTATTAATAGCTTTTGCCAAATTTTGTATCATATTTGCCAAAATGTTTAGGGCTGTTACTGAAAATTACAATGTGTCATCAAACCGGAGATGACTTAGGCGCTCCCCATTTATTCTAATCCTTTGTTTTTCTAATCAGGTTTAACAGTAATAAAAAATTTAAGGAAAATGGTGTTTCCTTATCTAACTCATATTCGAAGATTGGCTTTTGCTTTTCCTCTGTCCAAACGGTTGGTTTCTATTGCTCTCTTGTAAATATTTTTTTATAAATTTGATGTAATGTATGTCTATAAAGAGTGCTTCCACAAATTTTACTACTGCTGATGTGTAGACATAACCGTAAGTTGTGTTCATAATCTATAAAAGCTTGACAGAGAGATAAATTATTTTCCTTGTGTTTCTATGAGTTCCCTTACTGTTTGAATCTGATAAAATGTGTATTTTTCAATGTTTTTCTTCTCTGCTTTCTTCCAAAGTAGCACCATCACAGCATTATTCCAGCCTTGTGCACATCTGACTTCTCAAGACATTTAGAAAACATTATAGCTGGCATTTTTGAAAGTTCTTCTCCTGCTCCTTTGATAAGGTGAATTGTGATCCACTTTCGTTAGGACATTTACCATCTTTCATACTTCTAATGACTTGCAAAACTTCATCTGTCGTCACTGAGATTACCTCTTTGGCTTCTGTTGTGTCTGTTTCTGATCAAGTAGTTTAGTTTCTTTTTGATCTTTACAATCATATAGATCGTTATAGAAATTTCCAACAATACTTGATATTAAATTATTGATTTTAGTGATCGTCCTTTCTCTCCTCTCCGTGCAAAATTTCTTTGTCAGCCTACACAGAGCTTGAACGTAGCTGTTTTTAAACTTTTGTTATCCCCCTAGACCTTTCTTGACAATATCCTATTTAAATCTTCTTTGACGCACTTTCTTAGAGTTTTAAAACATTCTACGTATAGAATCCTTGATGTAGGGTCATATTTCTTTTTTTTATTCTCTGATTTTCTTCATCAACCTTGTTTCTTCTGTTATTATCTTATTCTGCTTTACTTGTGCTTCGCCGTCTATCGCCTTTATAAGTTCTGTTTATGTATGTATATTTATTAGGTTGAGCAAAAAGTTCTGGGAAATTTTTAATCTAACTGTTACCAGAATTTGTATCGTATATAGGCAATATCAATATGGTACTCAGTATCGTATAACTCAATATAGTTCGTAGGCAATACATAATATAGGCAATATATCGTATCAATGCAACACTTTTTCAAGGGCCGTCGATTTCAATCATTTAATGAAGCTGAAGAAGCATGTCAAGTTTTTTTCCGATTCCAAGCAGCCGTCATGGTACTTCCAGCATATCCGGAATCTGGCAGAGCGATGGCAGAAATTTGTGAACTATGAAGGTCTCTACTTTAAACAATAGTCTTTGCTTTTGTTGTTAATTTGCTCATAAAAACCAACTTCCACAAATTTCCCAGAACTTTTTTCTCAACATAGTAAATACATATTTTTGCATTTCCCCATATAATCTTTTAAAAAGTGCTCCGAATTCCAGAATTCTTTTTAATTTTTAGAAAGATTTCGTTCTGGCGAAGGTCCTGTGTAGATTTAATAAGGATCCAAAAGGTTTGTTTATCTTTTTGGTGTGTTTTCTTGTCTTTTGTTTTCGTTTATTGTTTCTAAAATTTGTAAAAATCGGCCAATCTTTACGAATTCGAAATAGGCACGTGCTTATATTTTATGTTTTTAAAACAGTGGTCCTATCTTACCGTTTTTATTTACAAGTATACATCAAAATTTTTAATTTAGCAACGCCTACTATGCGCCCAAATGAACTATATTGGCAACACTGGGATTTAAAGCTAATATGGATGAAAAGTAAAAGGTTTCTAAAGTAACAATTCTGTTGTGCCGGATCATCTTCACTAAAAACGTTAACTGGCATACAATAAGTGACTACAGTACAATAAACTAAGAAACAAGTCCTTATAACTTCTTTTAATTTTTTATTATTTTTTTAAGTACTAATTTAATTTATATAATTCATTTATTTTGAAGCATAAACATTACTTCTGGATGTCTTCAATATCAATAACGAAATTTTCTTTTTTCAATGAAAAGACAACTTTTTTTTCAATTGATTGTATCAACTATGTCTATATTTACTTGTTTTAAAATTGAATTCTCGATGGTAGTTTTTAAAGCACAGTAGACAATGTTTGCACCATACATTTAACGTGTGTTTTTTTAAAGGGAATTTAAACATACCAGTGTATTTGTGCAAGGTTTTTTTCACTGTAATTTAAGATTATATGTTTATACATTTTTCATTATTTTTTTAATTAACTGGAATTTTTAATCAAACAGTCCGATTTAATTTGAAATTCAAATGCTGCATTGTGCTCTATCACCTCTTAAAGTTTGTAAGACACCCTGTATATTGAGAAATTTATTAATTGAATCGATAAAAAGTGAAAATAACTTATTATTCATTTTCATAAAATGAACGCAAAAATTAAGGACAAGGCTTTTCTTTATCGTGCAGAAATGCTCCAAATTGTCTCATAACATCCTCAGGATGTACTAATAAGGAAAAAGTGAACAGAATTTGTAAAAATTTAATCAAAAGCATACAAAAAGAATTTTATTGAAAAGGTAGCTTTGAGCACAACGGGACAAAAAAACAGAAACATCCATGTGACAGGTTGCTGGGAAGAAATATCCAGTCTGTAGTAGAGAATATGTTGATCCTTTTTGTACTGTAGGATTTACATCGCCTATCCATGCTGAGTATGAAGTTGTCAATGAGATGTTGAAGGATAGCATACCTTTCATCTTGTAGCACCAATCGTAGGTCTGGAATCGTTGCTGTTGGCTGGTGACATGCTTCCAAGCACATCTCGAGAGTGTACCACACGTCTTCAAACTGATTTAGGTTCAGGAAGCTTGCGGGCCCATCCATGCGCAGAATCTCATCAATATCCAACAGCTCTGTGTCAGCCACAGTACGATGTAGCTTGGTCATCCATGAAGAGAAACTGAGAACCCAAAGCACTTCTAAAAGACGAACGTGAGAGTGGAGAACATTGGTAAAATAGTGAGCACCAGTGACTGAACTTCTTTGGCATCTGTGGAGTTCAGTACGGCTACCAAACATGATACTTCACCAAACGAGAACTTCGCCACCTACAAATAAGTTTTTTTCGGTGATGTTGTAGTAGTTATTTCGTGTTTCCCGCTCTCTTCATATGTGTATACGTCCAAAATAGCTAGTCAGACTAAAGCGGCTCTCATCCGTAAAGATAGCTCGATCCCATTACAGATATGCCATTTTCTTGTGTTCCTGACACCATAGAAAACGGCGTCTCCCATGAGCATGCGTTATTGGCACACACCATCATCGTGCAAACTCAGGGACACGGTAAATCGCGATATCAGGTACCCAGTAGACTGTCATTTGTAGGACAAGATACCGGTCGTCTGTTGCCATGGTTGCTCGTGTACAACGACGACTAAGTTCTGTCGTCGTAGTTCAGCAGTTCATATCGTTTGAAAAACCCTGCAATTTCATAACACGATGCTGTGAGCTATCCCGAACACCTTGACCACCCTAATCACACTTCGAACTTCTTTTAAATTCCCAGCTATTTATCTCTGATAAAATAATCCCGCCCACAGGATTGCCTGTTTTGCACATCACACTGACAGTGTTGCCAGTGGGCAACTTTCTTTAAATTCAGATTTCTTTATTGGCACCACTTTTTTCAAATAGTAAAATTCGCCTTATTTAAGCTTATTTAATGACATATTGATTAAGGCGAAAACAAGGGGAATTTTGCCATTTCAGAAAAGGTGTGCCATTCAAGAAATCTTAATTTAAAAAAGTAGCCCACTGGCAAAACTGCGCATTGAGGCAGCAACTCGACGTCGTTCAAACCGATCTACAACATGCTATAGCTTTCGAAGAAATGCTGAGCCAAGAGCGTTGTTTACTGCGACACTGCGAGCGTGCTTGATACCCTTCTAAATCTCTCACAGTACGTCATGCTGCAAGTATCTGTCGTGCCTTACCCTAGTCGATATCCTGCTTTATCTGTCATTTCGTTCAATCTTTTCGTTCCACTGTTATCCTAATTTTTTCATTTCGTCCTTAGTTTTTGTAGAACAGTATATATTTCACGTACACCTTTATGATAGTTTAAATATATAAGAATAAAATATGTAATACTTTAAAAAAATGTAGATATATATATATATATTATCTATCTGCATTAAATAATCTTAGTTTGAAAAAAATATATCCAATCGGAGACTTTATAAGAAAGCTTTACATTTACCACAGACAAAAAATTTAAACTTTAATTAGGCATAACAAGAAACTTCCTAAAGAAAAAAATAAAAAGCTTCCTCTCTTTTCCGCTATTTACTTCTAAAAGATACATCATTACAATCAAAAACTGCAGATGTAATATTTTTTATTGCATCTTTCTACGTTAAATAAACTACTTAGGAGATATTTATGGAAAAATAGCTAAACATCGACTTTGTAAGAACGTTTTATGCTTACAAAAGAGGATCGAAACTTAAATTTGGTATAACAAGAAATTGCTTAACAAAAAACAAATATTAAATAAATGTTTATCTTTTCAGATACTTGCATGCAAAATGTACATAATCACAATAAAGAAACGTATACATGTTTCTGTGGAAAATGTTTTCAAGATTAATTTATATTTGATTAGATTTAGAACTAAATCATAAGAATACATTTAAGTAACAATTTCGAATTTAATCTTAAGGAAGATAATGACACTTTTCTAGTGAATGTTGTCTGTTTTTAGATATATTTCGTAAGAAATACTACCTATTACATTCTCTCGTATGTTGGAATTTCTCAAAAATAATTTGCAGATCTATTATGATCCCAAACCCCCTGGAACCCAAAATCACCCCCAGTCAAAAACTTTATATATATATATACATGGTGTTTCAGAAAGGGCCCCCAACTTTGAAATGACATAACTGCGAATAAGTGAGAGACAGAAAGGTGAAACAAGTAGTATGTTGGATAGAAAGGTCTGGAATTTCTTATACACCAGTTTGCAAAAATAGTTCCAATATTGGATATTAGAGGGCTCTGCAGTAACAGAAAAGTGTCTTTGAAATGTTTTCTAAAAGTGTGCTTGGTGAACCGAGGTCAAATCACTTTATAATGGTTTCGATATGTGGTCGTCTTTCTTAGCAATAACATGACGCAACCGAAGGGTAAAATTTGAAGTCACTCATTGCAATGTCTCTACTGAAACGGATGCACATGTCGCACACATGATTGTTCAAGCTGTTCCAACGTTTGAGGATTCTTAATAGTGCCTTTCAATTAGCCCCACAAGAAGAAGTCATATGGATTGAGATCCAGGGAATATGGATATGGTAATCCATAACAATGCCATCGGTGGTATTCCAGTACAATAAAAACATGTTGCTCCAAGAAATACGACATCATGTTCTTCAATTTCTGCATAATAACTAATTCGATACAACACCCATACACGTATCAGCAATGAAACAGACTCACGAATGAAATTTCTGTACTTCTGAGAACTATTTAAAGCTTCAGGTGCTAGTGCGGTCACCTATTAGCCAATCTTGGAACTATTTCTTCAAACGGGCGTATAACAAATTCCAGACCTGTCTGTCTAACATACCACTCGTTTCACCTTTCTGTCTCTTACTGTTTAGCAGTTATGTCATTTCAAAGCTGGGAAGTACTTTCTGAAACACCCTGTATGTCGCTTTTTTATGGACACGATAACTTCCATAATTCTGCACAAATCTCTTCCTAACTGACACATAAAATCAAGGGGCAGAAAATCTCGGTCAAGGTCGTTAATGGGCAAAATCGGACCTCGGGGATGAAAATAGGGTGGGGGGTTGTGAAAACCAAAAAACAAAAACCCATAACTTCTGAATTATAATACATATCGAACCAGTTTAAAGTTATTATTACTTCTACACTGTCAAAAGTGGGAGTATTATTACTTTTAATTCAGGTTTGTGAAATGCTGAATGAAGTTTAAGTATGCACTCTTTCTGGTGTCAGCACCCTTTTAAGTGTTATAATAGACTAAGAATGGTGCAATTTTACTGTTTTAAAGAAATTATGGAAGCCGAACACCAATTCAGGAGTAAAAGTTTTAAACAACATATGACTCAATCCGCAATTTTGAAACCCGTTTATAGCGGTGTTCCCGGGCTCGGATTTTGTCTGATTTCCGATATGTTTCTCAGTAATGATTACTGATTTAAAAAAACAAACAGGCTACTGTTGCAGTTTTACCCGAGTGAAGTTGTGTCTATTTTTATTTTTAAAAAATAATTGTTTGTAAACCAAGTTCTAATTAATTGAACGAAGTTCTAATTAATTAAACACAGGTCGCTTATAAATCTCTTCAAAAAATCACATCAGCCAGTTTCATGGTTTTACTTTTAAAAATTAGTCTAAAAATGTGTAAAAAATTTTCGAGTTGTGGAGCGTGGAAAAATATTTTTTTTTAATACCGCCTTAACATGATTCTAATAAAAACAGAATCTCTCTTACAGAACTTAACTTCTTCTGTAAGAGTCTCTTAACAGAACCCTTACAGAAAAATAAAATTAATATCTCGTCAAAAGCGGACAGATAAAATTGTTAAACTGGGTCTATCTCTAATCTTAATTTAGATTTTGTTAGCGAAATTAGTACTTAACTTTGAAATCTACCTCCGCCTGACGGCCGAGCCGGCAGGTTTTTTTTTAAATTATTATATAGTTATTCCAACAAGTTTAGTGCACATCAACAATTTAAAACTGAATAAATATTATGCAGAATATTCAATGTACTGCCAATCTTCTTATTTTTCACATGTGTGCAAAACAGCAGAAATATTTCACATTATTCGAATTACATGCATTTTTTATAATACATTTGGTTTCTGTGTATTTTTGTAAAAAAACAAAAATTGTTTCATAACGTTGAAACCTGTATGAGGTATAACAAGGAATTTTCTACAGAAAAAAATTACATATATACATAACTTTTTCATGGAAAATGATAACGTCCATAATTCTGCACAAATCTCTTCCAAACTGACGCAAGGGGAAGAAAATCTCGGTCGAGTTCGTTATTGGGCAGAATCGGACCAAAGGGGTGGAAATAGGAAGGGGTTTTGTGAAAACAAAAAAAAACCCTATAACTTTTTAATTATAATACATATAGAATCAGTTTACAGTAATTATTACTTCTAGTAAAAGGGCCAAAAATGTATGTATCACAGATTTTTGATAAAATTTAAAATGGGCTCAAGGGGCGAAAAAAATAGGGTTTTAGCGAGGAAAAAAATCGTAACATCATCAGTTCTCAAGATACCAAATTCACTTAAACTTATTATGAATTTTCTTAATATTATCTACAACATTTATATTGACAAGCTTTTGATATATCAAAAACCAACTCTTACCGAAAGAAAATGGGGGGAATGAAAAAGAAAAAAACTCATAACTTCGTCAATTCACAAGATATCCAGTACTCTTAAATTTATTATACATCTTCTTAATATTATCTGCAACTTTTATACTAACAAGTTTTTGATAGAACTAAGTCTTACAGCAAAAACAAATTAAAGGGTTTGACGAAAAAATTATTGTATTAAGGGTGTACTCAAATCCAAACTGCTTATTTTCTGAATTTTTAAATTCATTTTTGCTCTCAAACGCATCCAATTTGTTAGGTTCCCTTATTCATAAACTATATAATGTGCGGTATTGGTCGATTTTTTTTTATAAAGATAGAATATATTTCAAAAAAATGCTGTCAAAGTGGGCATTTTGAACCAAATTTCCCGAAGCGATAGTACTGGAAAGGAAAAAAAATGGTCGCACTGAGAAAATAATGATTTTTAAATCGAGTTCTAATTAATTGAACGAAAAATAAAAACACAGGTCGCTTATAAATTTCTTCAAAAAATCTCATCAGCAAGTTTGATGTTTTTACTTTTTAAAATGAGTCTGAAAATGTGTCAGAAAATTTCGAGTTCTTGAGCGTGGAAAAATGTTCTTTTTAATACCGACTAAACATGATTCTGATAAAACCAGCTCTTACAGAAAAATGAAATTAAAAATTTAACAAAAGCGGCCAGGTAAAATTGTTGATCTGGATCTATCTCTAACCTTGATCTATTTTTTGTTGGTGAAAGTAGTACTTAACTTCGAAATCTACCTCCGCCTGTAGGCCGAGCCGGTGGAGATTTTTTAAAAATAATATATTGTTAATCCAACAAGTTTAGTGCACATCAACATTTTAAAACTGAATAAATGGTATGCAGAATATTCAATATATTATGAATCTTCTCTTTTTTCACGTGTGGGCAAAACAGCAGAAATACTTCACATTATTCCAATTTCATGCATTTTTTATAATACATTTGGTTATTCTACATTTTTGTAAAAAAAATCAAAAATTGTTTCATAACATTGGAACTAATATGAGGTATAACAAGGATTTTTCCAACGAAAAAAAAATTAGAAAGGCTTTTATCTTTTCCGCTATTTACTTCCTAAAAATACATAATTGCAATCAAACACTATAGTTGTAACACTTTTTTCAGATTTTTCTACATTAAATTAACTACATAAGCGAAATCTTCTGAAAGAAATATCTAAATATCGACATTGTAGTAACTTTTATGCTTACAAAAGAGAACTGAAACATGAATTTCGTATAACAAGGAACTTTCTAATGAAAAGAAAACATTAAAGAACTTTTTATCTTTTCAGCTATTTGCAGATAAAAGATGCATAATGACAATATAGCAATGTAAAGATGTTTCTGTGGAGATTTTTAACAAAGTTAATTTATCTTTGCTTATTTTTAAGCTAAATGAAAAGCAAATGCAGGTAACAATTATCCGGTTATTCTTAAGAAAATTAATGACACTTTCGTAGTTAACGTTCTTTGTTTTTGAAATACCATATAGTCAAGAAATTTATCGATCATTAATTTTTTTTAAATTGGATAAATAGTTAGGATAATATTATACGACGTTTCACTAAATTTATTATTTTTTACATGTATGCAAAATAGAAAAAATACGTTCCCATTATTCGAATTAATTCCGCGATATTTTAAAACCTACATTTCAAATTCTTTAAAATATTTCACATTTTTTAAATTAAAATTACCTGCATTTTCTGTGATAAAAGTGTCAATCATATATAAACGATAGTTTAATTTTGAATTTTATTGACATTAAGATACTAATTTGATGGCACAATATAATTTTTATAGATAAACTCCAGATTTCAAAACACCTTTTTTCCAGAAAATAGATAATAGTTTTATTCTAATATCATAAAATGAAGAGGGCTCGTCTTCTTGCCATTTTCTCACACCCGTCTCGACAGATGCATAATCCTCAAAATGATTACCTCTAGATGCCTATTTTGGTGGTCTAATCATGGGATAATTGTAAAGCAATACGCCTGCAGGCAGTGTGCTCCAATGATACCCGTGCAATACTTCAAGTTTTGATTAACCCTTCACTGTACCACGTGCCATATCTGGCACATTTCTTAAAACACTGTAATTCTAATTATGTGTCATGATTTTGTCCAATATGATCTATATCCCTAATCAAGAACAGTCCAAAGAATAGAATAACACTTATTTTGTCCACGCCAAATGGCTGCATTTGACAAAAAATTAGAATTTGTTCTTCGGAAAAAAAAAAAAATCGATCAAGCTATTAAGGTAAAATTTACTTTCATTATTTTTGCTGAATACTTAAAAATATTAATATAAAAAAGTTGCAGAGTGTTAAGCAGATAAAATTAATTAATTTAAGCTCATTTAGTTGTAAAACGTAGCAATACAATATTTTAAAACCCTAATTGTGTACATATGGTACACGCCATAAAATATCAAATTTTAGCTGAAAATTTGAAAATTAATTTTTTTACTATTTTTTCCATTATTAGACCGATATATAGATTTCAAATAATTTTTATCATAAAAATAGAAAAAATCGTGCAGCGAAGGGTTAAGCTGTCGTACTGGGCTAGGCATTGTCGTCGAAGAGAATAACATTCCTGATATGTAGTCCGTAAATTTTCTGCCGATATGCAAGTTCCGAATTGTCCATTAATATGATGCATTGGCAATAGGATGACCGCGAATAACGCTTTAAGAAAATTGCCTTTAAAATTTTATAATGTGACTGCACTGATCTTAACAATCGGCAGTCGACATATGGCGTGATTTTGGAACTCGTTTTCAAAAAATTTCCATTTTGTACATGATTCTTTTAGCCAGTTTTAAACCTGAGATTTTTTAGACAGGTGTTTGGGAATCGAGTATTAAGTCTGTAAAAAAGTTTATCTTTTTTTGCACTTTTGTTTGTCAGAAATTTGATTTTTATTTGTTGGGCAACGAAAGAATGTACAGTCGTGGAAAAAAAAATAACCCTTACTAATTCTGCAAAATATTATCGTAGAAGAAAGTTGCTGGTACCGCACGATCGGTAATAAAATCTACTTTTAAATGATGTATATAAAATTTTCTTAGAGAGCCATCTACATATTAAAACGAACCCTAACTTTGTTTTTTCAATTGCAGTACACAATTCTGACAGCATAAATGAACTCTATACCCTTCAATTTGCCTAAAAACAAATTTTTATGCAATTCGAACGATAAGTTTCGGAGAAATTAATTATTTTAAAACGAACGTACTTTAGGGGCTGTATCATAATTGAAGTTCGGTACTCAATTTTTGACCGAGAGAGCCCCCTTCTTTATCAAGCCATCCTAAGCTTCACTCAAGCAGTCATTGAAAACTGCTACATTACAGGAAAGCATAATAGTCCAGGCAATAGAGACCGTATAGGGACTCTACCCAGCAAAATTAATGGAAGTTCTGGAAATAGGCTTACATTATGTTTTTAGGGTCGCTGAATCCGAATTTGTAATTTCCACCAAAATTTCCATTGGCAACCCCCCCCCCCCAAATTTTCGTAAAATGTCCCCCAAAAAAGGTTTTTACTAAAAAAATCAAAATTTTATTGATTTCGGGAAAAAGTATCTAGAAATTCAGAAAGAAGACAAAATTTGCAATAAATTAGATATGTGACATTAGATATATGACTTAGGATGAAGGGGAAGGGGGGATCTGCCTCGGAACATGCGCCGCGGTGCTATGTGGACTAAGTTGCACAATTCCACTTAACCACTCACACGTTTACATTCGCCCTCCCGTCTCCCCCTCTGAACTTTCTCTATAAGGTTTACTTTAAGTTTTTAGGGTCACTAAATCCGAATTTTTAACTTACCCACAAAATTTAGCTCCCCCGAACCCCCCCCCCCCCAAAAAAAAAAAAAAGTTGTTTTTAACTTAAATTTCTTATTGTTTTAGGGGAAAAGCATTACGAAATTCAGAAACTAGACAAAATTTACAACAAATAGGATATATGACATTATGACGTAGGATGAACGGGGAGGGAGAGGGCTGCCTCTGAACATGCACTGCGGCGCTACGTGCTCTAAGTTATGAAGTCCAGGCAATAGGGGATTTTTCCTGGAAAAATTAATACTAGTTCTGGATTTCGACTCACTTTATGTTTTTTGGGTCGCTGAATCCGAATTTGTAACTTCCCACCAAAATTTCACCCGGCAAACCCCAAAGGATTGATTTTTTGAAAAAATTTGGTTTTTGAGAAAAGCGCGCGGGGAATGTTCCGAGGCAGCCTCCTCTCTCCCCGTTTATCCTACGTCATAATGTCATATATCCTATTTGTTGCAAATTTTGTCTAGTTTCTGAATTTCGCAATGCTTTTTCCTTAAAATAATGAGAAATTTATGTTAAAAACAACTATTTTGGGGGGGGGGGGGGAATTTTGGGTGTAAGTTAAAAATTCGGATTTAGCGACCCAAAAAACTTAAAGTAAACCTTATAGAGAAAGTTCGGAGGGGCGATGGGAGGGAGAATCTAAACGTTTGAGTGCTTAAGTGGAATTGCGCAACTTAGCCCACGCAGCACCGCGGCGCATGTTCCGAGGCAGATCCCCCCTTCCCCTTCATCCTAAGTCATAATGTCATATATCTAATTTGTTGCAAATTTTGTCTACTTTCTGAATTTCTAGATACTTTTCCCCTAAAACAATAAAAATATTTGATATATATATATGAATTTTTTTAATAAAAACCTTTTTTGGCGGGCATATTACCAAAATTTGAGGTGGTTGACGGGGGAAATTTTGGTGGGAAGTTACAAATTCGGATTCAGCGACCCAAAAAAAATAAAGTAACCCTATTTCCAGAACTTCCATTAATTTTGCCACGTAAAATCACCTATTGCCTGGACTATAAGGAATTTCAAAATATCTAGTCACTTCTATCATAGACGGCCCCTTAAACCATTATTTTGCCGTTTTTTAAGCATAATTTGAAAACTACTTGGAAGGAAAATGGGAAATTTTTGAAATCCATAAAGCAGGACTTAATAAATCTAAATCCATCAAAAAAATTGCAGGTTACAATTCATAATTTTTTCGTGTATTAATTTCATAATTCATAATTTATATCATAAATTACAAAAATTGCAAATTCAACGTATTTTAATATTATTGCTTCACAGAAAATTAGAACATTAAGAGTATAATTTCAGTTGATATTAATAAACATATAAAAATGTAATTTAACGTTAGAAGCACTAAATTTTGGATGTTTATAATTCAAAAAGTTATCTTTCTTGAAATTTGGTGTCTAGGTATAGTTTGAACCGAAGATTTGAAATATCTTGTTAAAATTTGGTATTGCCATTGAAAAAAATTAAAGTTTGGGTTCGTTTTAATATGTAGATGGCCCCCTAAGCAAATTTTCTGTACATCATTTAAAAGTAGACTTTATTTCCAAATTGGTGTCTAGGCAAAGTTTGAACCGAAGATTTGAAATATCTTGTTAAAATTGGGTATTGCCATTGAAAAAAATGAAGTTTGGGTTCGTTTTAATATGTAGATGGACCCCTAAGCAAATTTTCTATACATCATTTAAAAGTAGACTTTATTTCCAAATTGGTGTCTAGGCAAAGTTTGAACCGAATATTTGAAATATCTTGTTAAAATTGGGTAATATTGCCATTGAAAAAAATGAAGTTTGGGTTCATTTTAAGCTGTAGATGGACCCCTAAGCACATTTTCTATACATCATTTAAAAGTAGACTCTATTTCCAATCGCACGATACCAGTAACGTTCTTCTACGATAATTTGTTGAGGAGTTAGTAGGGGGTGTTTACTTTTTTTTCCACGACTGTACGTACCACATACGAGAGGGACGCCGAATCTATGGCACGCGTGCCATAGGTGGCCTGCGGCATATTATTTTGGACTAGGCATAATTCCAGGTTCAAAATCAAAATATAGTAAAATTGCACAAAATGCATTAATTTAGATGATATTGTTTTAATTCGATTAGTTCGAATGATTACCGTTGTGATACAGACTGAAGAAACTGAAATGTAACTTAATGAATTCTAATATAGCTCAATATTGTCTGAACAGATTTCAGATTAAGAGAGGATTAGGTGATAATAAGAAAGGAAAGATTATAAGGCATTATAAACAAAATCCTATGGTAAAATTATTACAAATTGGAATTGAATTCAAGACACTAAAAATGTTTTAAAGGAGCTGGAGCTTGCTAATTTGACAATTTTTTTCTGCGAGCCATTCTTTTCAGAATGGATAATATGAAAAAATCAAGTAAAAACCTCTTGTCAGGTGACTTCAGTTCTCTTGCATTCTTTTTAAAATAACTAACTACGAGGCTGCTATAAAATATTTGGCATCCAAGATGCGCCAACAGAAATAATATGTATATTTTAAATTAATTTCTAAGGTATAACATCAAATATTACCAGTATTTATTTTAACATTAATCCTTAAATACCTGACTTTTCAAAAATCATTTTAAAAATGTTTTTCGGCTTCCATTTTTTAAATAAATTATGAGAAAAATACTTAAAAAATTCATATTTTATTTTAAGTGTAGTTTACGGCTAAAAAACTGTTTGTTACTATTCGGCAATATGGTCTTTAATTGAAAAAATACTTTTCCTTGATAAAATTCTATAATGTTAAACACACAAGAATTTTAAGAACTATGACAAGAAATAAATTTTACTTGCTCACTGAAGAACAAAATAGGGTATTTCGCAAGCTTCCAAAAAAAAAAAAAAATAATAATAATAATAATAACACGTAGCAACAATTGAAAAAATAAATTTATCTTTATTTTTAAACAACACAAGTGTTGCCATCTGCATGCTGAAAATCGAATTAATGATATTTTCAGAATGTATTTTATTGGCAACATTAGGCATCGTAGCTTAAATTTTATTCTAATAGTATTTTAGAAGCCTAAATTGGGTATGTTGCCGAAAGGCAACACTTGGAATTTAAGCGTTAAAAACATAATTTTAGGTAATTTCGATTTGATTTTTTATCCGTTAATTTTTTTGGTGATTGGCACATAAAAATAATGTAAAATATATTTTTTGTATTATTTATCACTCGGATGTGAAAATTTTTGCTTTCCCTACCCTACTCACTTGTTGTAATTCCCTCTATAAAACGACTTGAGTGCGTCAACAGTGCTTGTGCTAGTTAACAGACAAGACTAACAAATCGTCTGAAAGCCATAACCTGCTATCACAGCAAAGCACCTGTAAGAAGATAATTCTAGTTTACATATACTTGACCATCGTATTTTTATTAATTGTATATTAACGAAATTTAAAATGCTTAGTATGCTTTTATGTAGGTTTCGTTAGTTGAAATTAGAAGTATAAATATTTTACCTTAAACTGTTAGTATGAAGCTTTTTCAGTAACTTTTTCGTTATTCAAATTGGACATAAGGGAGTTTTATCTTAAACATAACGATTTTCACGAAATATTTAATATAACCATACATTCTTTCACACGAAATCCGCCCTTTTTTCGCAGTTCATCACAATATTTTTAACGTCATTCATTTATTTATACATTAAAGCTAGTGACCATGAACGACATTCCAATATCTAATGAAACGGTATCCAATATATTCACGATTAGATATTTCTTTTGAAAATAATTCTTTTTCCTTTAACACACTCAGCAATTTTTAAAGCTGAGTAAAAATTACCATTCTCGTTATTTATTAAATTTATATATATAGTATCCTACTATGTTTCACAATCATTCTTTTTTAAGAAATTAAAATTGAATGTAATACTAAATTATTTTAAATACATTAGCATTGTTTAAATACATTAGCACATGCATTTAAATACATAAAAACATAATAACCTTTGTTATATAAACTATTTGATACTTTTTTTTTAGAATTTACGGGTAAATAATGCAATATTTGATATTCAACAAAAAGTATCATCTTGTGAAAAATTATAGCTTTCTCCTTTTTTTTTTTTAATATGCAATTTCCTTTACTAACAGTGTAGTTATACAAAATGATGATATTAGTAACTTCCAAATAATTTTATTCAAAAAATGAGAAAATTATATTATTCCAGTGTCTTTTATTGTCAGAACAAATGACTTTATCAAATATTTAGCTTCAATATCATGCAATATTTCTTGTACAATAGTATAATAATAACGAAAAGAAATTTTATTTTGAATTTTAACTATTGAAAATAATTAACATGGAAATAACGAAATAACTATTGATTTTTTGAAATAATAAAACTGGTATTTTGGAACGTCTGTTTTTTTTTTTTTTTTTTTTTTTTTTTTTTTCAATTGGAATTTTATTTTGGACTTATTTTGGAAAATTAAAATATTTCACATTATGTGCGTTAAGTTTTGATGTGATATAGTAATATCTGTCTTAAATTTACATTGATGCGGTACAACACTAATTAAACGGGAAAATGATTTTAGTTTCCTTCCATAAAGCTATATGAAACGACCAAGGATTGGTTTTAATTACATAATTCCAGCAATAATCAACACACTGAAACTATACTTGTCATAAACTAAAAATTGTAAAACTATAATCGCATTAGTCTCAAACTTTTATTTGAATATTATTAACATATCTTAAAACCTTCAACTTGTACGTTAATTTTATAAGGGATGACAAAAATTACGAAATAACACGTAAATCAGCTGACATTAATTACTTCTTTCCCGGAAGCGACTAAAGCGATTTTAATTCATTTTTTACAGCTTTGCCAGTTCCTAAACTATAAAGTGGTCATTAATCAAAATGGAAAAAAATCAAAAATTATGTTAATTAAAAAAGTTCTAGATTTCTTTCTTTTTTCTAAATTGCGTAAATATTGCATTTTTTATTTTAATTTACTCCTTAATAATCAATTTATAATTAAGCTACTTCCAAAAGTATTTCTAAAAAGTATTGACATCTTTTCAGTAGTTCACGAGAAAAATATCTATTGCAGCTGTTTCACTTGGGATTTTTCAAATTTTGTTACCCCTCATAAGTTAAAATTATTTGGTTTTTATAGAAAGCTATAAAATCACAGATCAACATCAGACCATCAGTTGTCTGAAGACTCTGGTCTCCAAGCTTGTAGACAGGAGAAGCTGAATTCGAAACCATATCGCTGTCATCGGCTTAACAGCTCAAATTTTCTGTGATCTTCTTCGAATCTTTCATAAATACGGATTAGGTCCAGTAGAAATGCCTCTGCGGAGGGCGATTTCCATATCGGTCTATATCCCTCGCGCATATTATCGGCCATAAGAGACATCAACCAATAAAGATAATTTTTCCCGAAGCCTCAATAATACATGAATGCTCATTAATTTACGATCTTGACTTCTAGGAAGCTTATCACATATGGCAAAATGCAAACAGTTTAGTTGACGATTTGTCCAGTACACCCAATTTTTCAAAGATATGGTTTAATTTTCTATAATTCGTTCTCTTCACTCCCCCCCCCCTCTCTTTTTCTCCTCTCTGTTTGAACTCTTCCCGATCAATTGGTTGATTTTGATTGGTCTCTCTGTGTGTACGAGTTAGATCGACTCCGTGGCTGTTTGTCAGCTGTATATCGCATTTCGCCGTTGACAGTAGAGCTGTAAGTTACGCCTTTCTGACTCTCCGTCTCCCCTCCCCCTTTTACCCACAGTTTTAATTTTATCATTGATTTTTAAGCACTGATCATGAAACCTTGGAGGTTTCGAAACAGCTGCATGCTTTTTATATATATTTATATTTGTGTCTTTATACATTGTCTCTCTTTCTTAACAAAGAAAAGCATTGTAAGATCACACTTAACGTATCTCAGAAGTTATCTTCATGCATCTTCAGTATAGTCGCGCGCAATAACTTGATGAATGGGTAACGCAAATTTAAATGAAATTTTATCGTTAAGAATGGGCTCACTGATCCCAGTTGTTAGCATTTTGGCTACTAAATGAAGTGCTTGTGCCAATACTCGCTTTTTCGAAACCAGCGCGGTCTGGGCGGAGTGCTTATACAAGGTTTTTAGTGTCTTCCTTCTGCGAGATCTATATTTCGGGTTACTTCTCTTACAAAAGCCCTCCCTTAAAACATCCCTTTACAGCAATATGTCCAAAACTGGCTGATGACGCTTAACAACATATTCGTTAATTAAAATGGCAATTGCTACGAGCAACTAGCAGATCCTAGTTTTTAATTAAATAATTCATTTCCTATGCTGATTGTATCTATTAGAAACATTCTACCTTTCAATCAGTGTTGCCAGATGGTCTACTTTTTTTAAATTCATATTCTTGATTGGCACCACTTTTTCGAAATGGTAGAATGCACCTTATTTAATGACATATTAATTAAGGCGAAAACAAAGGTAATTTTACCGTTTCAAAAAAGTGGTGGCAATCAAGAAATTTGAATTTAAAAAAAGTAGCCCACTGGCAACATTGCTTTTAATATTTCCCACTTTTTCAAGGTCATAAACAAAGTCATCATGAGTGGACTATACAATTCTTGTGATAAATGAAAACAACTTAATTGTTCAATTCCAAGGATTAGACTTTCTCCATATGTACTACTGTAAAAATAAGTTCTCTGAAATTAAAAATTCACACATTTCACAACAAAAATGATATTTTTATCAATTTAAGTAAAGCTTAAATCTTTCCGATCCGATTTTTGTTTGTTTATGTTTTTTTTTTTTTTTTTTTTTTGCTTGTTTTTCTCTTTTATGGAGTTGGAGGGGAATTTATTTTTAGGTTCAAATAGTGTAAAGAAGCTGTCCAAATGACAAAAAGTAACGTTTACTGAAACTTAAGGTCATACCACTTATTGAAATCTAGCGAATATTATTATTTAGCGTACTATTAATATTAAATGTTGTTTTACAATAAAACTCTAAAGAGACATAACACTTTTCCGATTTTTTTCTTTTTTGTATAAAAAATTATTGGCTCGGACAAAATAGCCTCTATTTTTAATTTAAAGGATGAAATATACAGGGTGCAATATGTTATCTATTGCACCCTGACCTTCGCTATCGCCGACCTTTAATTTCTCAACCGTTGATCGTAGACATATAGTTCCAATTACAAAATCGTTTCAAATGAAATAAAATGATCATACTGTGGCATTATTTAAAGTGAAAAATCAATTTTATAAAAAAACGAAATCTAACTTTTTATACGGCCCCCCAGTCCCTATAGTTATAATTAGTAAAATTTTACACATACCATACCAGATATAACACAAAAGTTTCACATCTGTATTACTAAAATTGACACAGTTATTAAATTTCAAATTTTGAAATTTTTGCACATGATTTTGTCTTTCGTTGAGGGATCAGTTAAAAGATGAATTAATGTAATTCGAGATCAAAATGCGGATACTATGTCCTTTTTACGCCAAAACCACCTTTAGCCGGTATTGCCAAATTGGGGTATCACCAAAGAGGGTTATTTCATCTAAAAATTTGAGCTGACTTATAAGGGTCGTATAGGAAGCAAAGAATGAATTATGGAAATTAAACAGAAAAATAAATATCAATTTATTATTATATCAAAAAACGGTCTATCATAAAAAATGAATACATAAAACGCCGGAAACTACTAGAGATACTGCTCAAAGTGTTCTCCATTGGCGGCAATGCAAAATTGAATGCGTGACAGTACTGAGTCCTGAACGCGTTAGAGCATAGCAGATGTGCAAACTGTGCGACAATCGAGGAGACGCACTGCTTCAGATAAACCATAGAAGTAGTCTCAGTCACATAGACTTATGTCTTGATGTAATCCCAGAGGTAGAAGTCCATGGGAGTCAAGTCCGGTGAACAAGGTGCCCACTCAACCGGATCACCATACCCAAGGATCTGTTAACAGAATTCGGTAGCCAGGTACGCCCAGACGTTTGATGTTTTATGTGGAGAGGGCCACATCAAGTTGAAATCACACCCGGCATGCATGTCGGAGAGGCAGCTCTTCATGCCAGTCACGTACCGTGTTTTATAGTAGATGCAGGTAACGATCACCCGTTAAGGTCCCATCGTAGAAGATGGGTCCAACAATCTAGGTTCCCTATATACCGCACCACACGTGTCGTAGTGTCCGGGCGATGTGGAAGTTTCCAGGTAGCATCATTCTTTTGATTGTCGCACAGTTTGCACACCTGCTATGCTCTATCGTGTCCAGGACTCAGTACTATCACGCATTCAATTGTGCATTGCCACTAACGGAGATCACTTTGAGCAGTATCTATACTAGATTACGGCGCTTTATGTATTAATTTTTTATACTAGACCGTTTTCTGATATTATAATAAATTGATATTTATTTTTCTGTTTAATTTCCATATTTCATTCATCGCTCCTTATACGACCCCTAAAAGTCAGCTCAAATTTTTAGATGAAATAATCCTCTTTGGTGATACCCCGATTTGGCGATACCGTCTAAAGGCGGTTTTGCCGTAAAAAGGACATAACACCCTGAATCGATTTGATCTCGAATTACTTTAATTCATCTTTTAACTGATTCCTCAATGAAAGACAAAATAATGTGTAGAAATCTCAAACTTTGAAATTTAATAACTGTGTCAATTTTTGTAGTACAGATTTCAAACTTTTTGTGTTATATCTGTTATGATATGTGTAAAGTTTTACTAAATATAACTATAGGGACCAGGGGACCGTATAAATAGTTAGATTTCGTATTTTTTATAAAATTGATTTTTTACTTTAAATAATGCCACAGTAATAATATTTACCTCATTTGAAACGTTTTTGTAATGGGAACTATATGTCTACGACCAACGATTGAGAAATTAAAGGTAGGCGATAGATAACATATTGCACCCTGTATATTTGAAATGTATGTCCCACTAACGGTGTATACTGTTTTAATAGATTATTTTCGTTCTTCTTATTTCTAAATGCTTAAACAAAAATGAAGTTAGAATAGTTAGTATAAAGACAATATCATCATATTACTACATGCGGATAATAACAAAAGTAATTTTATAGACAGAATACTATTATTTGCACACCACATCCTAAATGTTAAAATATGTTATCAATATTTTCACTGGAACGAAACTTCTAATTTATTTAAAAATGCATTTAAATGTTATCTCAAAATTGTATAGAATGTGTACTTAAAATTATTGAACTGTACTACTAGAATTTTTACGATAATTAACATTATATTATCAATACAAGTGTTATTTTCCATTTATGTTTTTTTAAGTTCTTCCCTTTGAAAAGATATAAACAATGCTCTTCTGTAATTCTAAATTTATTCTGAATGTTTTCTTTAAAATCATTCCGCGCGCGCAAAACATAAACTCAGTTTCTCTGTACAGGCCATCTTCTACGACGACCAAAACAGATGTTCGTTCTCATGGGGAGTAGAATACACAAAACACAGAAATTCGATAGCGTAAAGGAAATAAAAAACTCAATAACATTTCTGATTATTAAGAGTTGATATTAATAAGAGTGTGAAAACATAGTTTCCCATACGTTACTGATTATCTCATGGGAATCGGAATGAAAAAATTGGGGGAAATTTGGAACTGTAAAAGAAGACAGAGAAAATTCAATAAATTACTGATTCTCAGAAATGATATTAAGTCTGAAATAGAAGAATCACTGTTATCCCTATCTTCTTCAATTGAGGGTGTATAGGACCTTTAAACTTTCAAAAAATCAGTTTTTGGTTTTTATTTTATTCTGAATTTTTTTTTTTATTTCTAAACAGTATGCAAAAAACCTCATTCAAAAATCTGCATTATTTCTTGAGTTATAATCATTTATAGACGGTGAATATAACTAAAGGTCCGTTGATATTGAAACTTTAAAACGCCTTTTCTCAGATAATCGAATTTGGAGTTTGTGCGCCCTTTTATTTTAAAACTATGCAAGCTACTACTTTAAAAAATTAACCAAATATGCATTTCTTTATAGTCTACATGCTAAAACCAAAAAAAGTCACATATTTCGGTTATTTATTATTATTATTTTTTTTTTTTTTTTACTTGAAAAACTTGAAAGAATATTGAATTTCTTTTTGTTATTTTATTATTTTGTGCTAAAATCAAATTTTAAACAAAATTTTTTGGGTATATTTTGTTTTTCATCTAGAAATAGGTGTGTTTTGATTTTATTTTGCTCAAAAATTTTTCTATGTGCATAATTTAGCGTTTTATCATGCGCGCAGCACTTCACGATTTTAATTCAGGCGTTAGTGAGATGAATTTTTAAATTTAAAATTGAAATATTAATTTTGTATATACAACATTTATTTTTCCGAATAATATAGTTAAGAATATATTCTTTAGGCAGAAAGGGGACAAAATTTTAATTGCATATTATTTGTGTTTTGGTTCTTTGGGAAAAGCAAGATTTTGGAAAAGGCAAATCGTTTCGACAAACTCAAAGGTCGTGTGCCCCCTTAAAGAAGAGGTCAACATGACTCATTTTTCCATTCCACAGTTAATGAATGATATTAACACTAGATTTACGGGAATTCGACTACATTAAAATGCAAATTTTACCCGGCTGCCAAGAAGGGTTATGAGTTTCACGCGTATCTGGGTATGTGGATTTCTTTATACCCTCGAAACATCCCAAGGGCTGGATGGATTTTAATGAATGAGGTCTCTATCGATTCGTCTTAACTGCCCGATGGTTATAGGCTAGGTTTTGCTTTTATAAATTCAAAATGTCGTCCGTAAAATGCAAAATGGCGGTAGAGACAAAAAAAAATTTACGCAGCCTATTGAATGGCATATCATTGGATAGGTCTTTCAAAATAAAGACCCTGTTTCATTGACTATTTTACAGTTAGAAGCTCCGTTTAAATATTACACAACCTGAAATTTGTGGAGGTAGGATCTTTAGCTTTACTGCAACTCTAACCTTCATAGACATCTATGGGCCTCATCGAAACAATGTTTATAGATAGTAACTAACAATTAAACACAACTTAAAAGTCATCAATACAAGTAAATAAAAAAATAGGTAAGTAATATAAAAAATAGTTTCACATTGATGAAAAATAAGTAATTAATTCTCTTTTTACGTAGTCGTGTTTGTTTTTATTTTTTAAATTTAATTCATAATAACTTTCGTTCATGTTAAATAGATACACAAAATTAGAGAGCTGGTGAAGAAAATGGGCTAGGTATATATATATGTGCATCGTAATATCTACAAATTCATATTGCTGTAAAAATAAATTATATTTTCGGATGATTTCAAGCATAAAATTGGAAAACCGTCAAATTGACGGGTTCCGTAAATCTAGTGTTAATGAATTCGAAATGTATGGCTAAATATACACATAATAAAAAAAAATTGAAATTAATAACCTTCATCTTTTTAAATTCGTTTATAAACTTTCCTTTTATTAAGTGTTTCATAAAATATAAAACTAACATGTTCATTGTTAAAGTCGGACGGTATTTAAAGAAAAAGCCAAATAAAATTAAATCGCTTTTGCTTTTTTAATTTTCCATTTCTTTAAACATCTTTAATATGTACAATATAAAAATTTCATACCAATCTATGCAATGATCTTTATCGGACTGAAAAGAAGGGTTATGTGTTTCACGCGTATCTGGGTATATGGATTTCTTTATATCCTCAAAACATCCCAACGGCTGGATGGATTTTAATGAATGAGGTCTCTATCAATTCGTATTAATCGTCCGACGGTTATAGGATAAGTTTTCTTTTTATAAATTCAAAATGGCGGCCGTAAAATACAAAATGGCGCTAGAGACGAAAAAAAAATACGCACCCTAATGAGTGGCATATCATTGGATAGGTCTTTCAAAATGAAGGCGATGTTTCATTGACTATTTTACAGTCAGAAGCTCCGTTTAAATAGTACACAACCTGGAAGTTGTGTAGATAGGATCGCCAGCTTTAGTGCAACTCTAACCATCATAGACATCTATACACCTCATCAAAACAGTGTTTATAGATAGGAACTAACAATTAAATGCAACTTAAAAGTCATCAATACAAGTAAATAAAAAAATAGATATGTAATATAAAAAATAGTTTCACATTCATGAGAAATAATTAATTAGTTCGCTTTTTACGCAGTCCGATTTTTTGATTTTTTAAATTTAATCTGTTATTATAAATGTTTTAATTTGAAGGTAGTGAGAATGATTAAAGAACTTTACTCTCCTAATATGTAAAGCTGTTTCCTTAAAATGTGGAAGTGGTGTAATCTGGATGTCAAAATATATCATTATTATATAACTTAGACTCGTTTGGGATTTAAACATTTCACTGTATAAAAAAATTATAAATGTTGTTAAAACTAGTTAAACAGCAAAATTGGCAGTTATTTTTAAAAGTATCTATTGGTAGTGGAATAAGCTTTTCAGGCTGAGATACACAAATGTCGACCTCTATTTTTTCCCACACAAAAACTAAATTGTCCTTTTTTTTGCAGTTTTATTTTGATTTTCTATAGCTGAATGCATTTTGCTTTCGAAAAAACTATAAATGACAGCACTTATGCTTATTTCATAAAAAATAAATGTTATTTTCATCTGCGTTTGCAAAATACCTTCAAGAAAGTGTAGCCAAGAAATTAGAAAAAATTCATAGTTATTTATCTTAAAACCTTTATGATAAAAAAAATTGAGGATTTGTAGATCTTTCACTTTTGTAAAGCCCTTTAATTTGTTATGGCGTAACTTTTGCTTCTTGATACTTAAATTCATATTTTAACTCTCCGTCTACAAGACGGGTCCAATGGACCGGACAGGTACATTCAAAAGGATTTTTCTCATATCATAATATTAAAATATTTATTTGCTTAAAAGACGTTATAAAAACACATTAAAAGTAAATTAAAAATCTATTTTATTATATTAAAATGTATTAAAATCTATCTTATTAATTATTATTAAAATTAAATCTATTTAAAAAAAATAAATTTTTATATATATTATATATATAAAAAAATATATATAAAGGACTTTTCTCATGAAAAAATAGCACAGAAAATTAGTATATTTTGGAATCCAATATATTTTACATATGAGAGGCTCACAACCATAGTAGACCAAGTCCAGTTTGAAAAAAAAAATGAGATAGTCCATTTAGAAGGTGCATAAAATTTGTTTGATCCAGTCCCACAGTAAACCAAGTCTGTAAACGATGACATATATGAGAAAGTATGTAAAAACAGACTTTGTTCCCTGTCGGATTGGCTAAAACAGATTTGATGCACCTTCTAAATGGACTATCTTATTTTTTTTTTTCAAAATAGACTCGGTCTTATATGGTTTCACAACTATAGTAGACTCAGTCCATTTTGAAAAAAAATGAGATAGTCCATTTAAAAGGCGCATAAACTCTTGTTTTACCACTTCCACAGTAAACCAAGTCTTATAAACAGATGACATATATGAGAAAGTATGTAAAAACAGACTTTGTTCACTATGGGAGTGGATAAAACAGATTTTATGCATCTTCTAAATGAACTATCTTATTTTTCCCTCAAAATGGACTTGGTCTACTATGGTTGTGAACCCCTCATATTATACATATTTAGTGTATTTATAGTCTGGTAGGTTGGTTGTGTTTATGACGGCCAATTACCAACACGAGGGATATAGGCCCTAAGGAGGGGGGGGGTGCCCGGGGGTTTGACTAAGGGAACCTAACCCGTATTTACGCAAGAAAATCCAAGGTTCGAAGAAAACCACGGAAAACTCCGAACGATTAGGGCCCACCAGTGGCCCAGAGAT
Organism: Maratus speciosus; assembly: GCA_963932465.1. NCBI lineage: Eukaryota > Metazoa > Arthropoda > Arachnida > Araneae > Salticidae > Maratus > Maratus speciosus. Next base: position 234,215,345 of record OZ010796.1, on the reverse strand, counting down.
TCTGCTCCCGAAGCTGGTAGACGGGAGGTGCTGGTTTCGAACCCAATCGCGCCTATCGGAGTTTTCGTGGTTTTCTTCGACCTTTGAATTTCCATGCGTAAGTACGGGTTAGGTTCCCTTCGAAAGACGCCACGGTGGGCACCTCCCACTCGGGCCTATATCTCTCGATTAGATAATCGGCCGTCAAAAATCAACCAACCGAACGATTAAGGCCGACGGGCGTGACTGGGCTCGAACCCAGAACTCCCGTCTACCAGCTTCGAGAGCTGAACCTCTCGGCCATTGGTGGGGCTCATAGTCTGGTAGAAGTCAATTACAATTATAGAGATATTAATATTTATAGAGTCTCATTTCTGGTAGGAAAATAGTCTAATTTTAGTCTGGTAAGCGGAGGGTTTAAGGGGCTATTAAAATTAGATCCATATTTGGTTTCCTAAATTACCACACATGTAAATTATGGTTTTCAGAAAGAGGGATCTTTCTTGTCATTTATGCTGTAAGTTTGTTTCTGCTAAAGCAATGAACGTATATTTGTAGTGTTATTTTACCATCTGGTATCAAAAGTATAAGCAAATACTGATTAAAAAAAAAAACAATTTTTCAGAATTGAAAACTCTTATATAGTTTACAGAATCACGTGAATCTATAACATAGCAAAAAAATTAACAAGATGGTTTTTTTAGACAAATAAAAGCATTATTCATGCAATTTCTACGAAAATTACTTTATAGTTCATTTCACGTCAGAAAAATGTAATTGCTCAAAATGATTTGAAAGTATTTTAACTCAATTTGCCCCCCCCCCCTTTTTTTTTTTTTTTTTTTTGCATTAAGGTTGTTCTTAACTGCTCTGTTCAACACGCGCAAAACGTTTTGACATATTTACAAATTCATTTTTTTAACGGAAAGGTATAAAATTGGAAAGCCTGGCCATGGAAGCGATTTGGAATTGAACTGTTTTTTCCATTTTTTGATCAATGAATTATCTATCGAGTTATCAGCGAATTCGATCATGTGTCAAACCCGTTTTTCGCCCGCTTTTGAGTGCTCTTTCTCCCTTCGCGCGGAAATTCGGTTCAAAACGCTTACTTTGTCACTATTTTCTGAAAGATCTATTGCGTTTGCGAAAAAAAGGAAAAAAACAGCTCAATTACATAGTTTCTGAACATAAACACCAGCCAGTTTCATGCATTTTTGAGCAAAAATAAATTAAAGCTTATGTCAGAAAGTTGCCCTTTTGGATTTGAGAACACCCTTAAAAGCACATAATGTAATAAAACATCAAAATGTTCATAAATTTATTTTTTAGTTTTAACTAGTTTTTTTGTAAAAGGATAAAGATTTTGGTAGAAATTTCTCTGCTAATTGGAATTTAGAAACTTCTTGAAAAATTTTATTTATTGCATTTTTAGAAGTGATAGTATTTATTATAATGAAAGCAGCTGAACTCAGTCTAACCAGGTTTAAACATTAAATTAGCCAAAAATGCTTGCACTAGTGCTCCATTTGTAACTTCATTTTTTTTTTTTTTGCATACAATCTATGTACTTCAATGACCAAGTAAGATATTAAAGAAAACTGTGTATAAAATCTGTCTTCAGTATTTTCTAAAACGTGCTTTAAATATCTGTTATTAACTTCAAATATTGTGAAATATTTTATATTTATGGAATATTTAATTCTTAACATGGAAAATGACTCCAATAGTTGAAAAGAAACGATTAATTCCGTAAAATACGCATGTTAACACTATCTAAATTTTGGCTATGCTTTTTATCATTTTGTATACACAAATAAAGAGTATCACATAAGTCTTTCCATATTTAAAAATAAGTCAAGTATATTTAACACATTGCCGTATGTTAATGGAATTTACTGTGTAATAATTGTCAAAAATTCGATTTTTGACAATGCAAAAACGCACTTTTCGATGCATTATTGTGCAAATCGCACTCCGATGCGTCAATTTGATGTTTTTTTTTTTTTTAATGACTTTTTGAAATGCGAACGGATTTATGGGCTACCATGTATTAAGTGCAAAATTTTAATCAGTTCAGTGAGCCCATCAACAGCGTGACCAAAAAAGTATATTTAATGTTTTTAAAATTAATGGTTTTTTTTTTTTTATTAGAATTTGTACTTTTTGTTTATGTATAAATACGGTTTGAGCAAAAATATATTTTCAAAATCAACGCAATTTTATAATATTGCGATTAAAAGACAAATATTGCAATTTAAAGAACATACCATATTTACTCGCGTATTTTCCAACTTTTTTTAACCATTTCAAATATATCAGAATTGCAGGGTACGAAAAAATATGAATATTCTTCTCGAATGAATACTTAAGTTAATTCTAAATAAAGAAATTACGATGTTTAAGATAAATATAACCTTTTAATAAAAAAGTGATATTAAATAAAATAAATTGCAATTTCAACAGGATATCAGAAATATTTTATACATTGTTTGCAAATACGTGCTTTCTTTACGCTCAATTCTCTTTAGAGCCTTTTAGGTGCGTTCGTAATTATATAAATACGTAGCACCTATAGTCGTCGTTCAGTCCGTCTGTCTGTCCGTCCGTCTGTCCGTCCGTCCGTCCGCATATAATAGAGCAAAAACTACCCAACCGAATGGTCTGAAATTTTAAATGTATGATTGTTGTAAAATTTTGTCGAGCCATTTCAAATTTTATGAAAATCGGATATATAGTTAAATTACAGGGACAGTCAAAAGTTTTTCTTTACATTACGGCCAAAGGGAAAAATTATTGCACGTGCATTTTAATGATGTTAAAGCTTTCCTAATGGTCTCAAATTTTAAACATATAATTATTGCGATATTTTGTCGAGCCATTTCAAATTTTATGAAAATCGGATGTATAGTTTAATTACAGGGACAGTCAAAAGTTTTTCTTTACATTAAAGCCAATGGGAAAAATTATTGCAAGTGCATTTTAATGATGTTACAGCTTTCCGAATGGGCTGAAATTTTAAATATATAATTGCTGCAAAATTTTGTCGAGCCATTTCAAATTTCATGAAAATCGGATGTATAGCTTAATTACAGGGACAGTCAAAAGTTTTCCGTTACATTAAGGGGAATGGGAAAAAATTATTGCAAATGCATTTTAATGATGTTACAGACTATGCACTTATGAATTGCAAATAAATACACATTCAGTACAATATGGGGTGTAAAAAATAATTATAAAACTAGTTATAGTACGAACGCACCTCATTTGCCACGTTTGACGAGCAATTTCCAACTTTTTTTCTTTTGTTTTAGCAGCACAGACAGTTCTAAATTTAATAATCAATTTCATTAACACAAATTATCCGATATTCTTCATGCGAAAATTTTAGATTGGTTGATTTATTGTGGGCGTTACGGTCATCTTTTGGCACAAGAGGATTAAACTGACCAGCACCTCCGTTTAACCCTTTATGTACTGAATTATGAATTCATGAAAATTTTATCTTCTAAAGCATTTTTCATGACTAGTTTAAACTACATTAGAAGATTTACATAATCATTTAATAAATTTTAGAAGGATTAATTAAATTTGAATTTATAGGGATTTCGCGCAATATTTATAACCACACTCAAACCTTTTATTTGAAATATTTTTCTTAGTATTTTGCAGACTTAGGAAATGTACAAATATAATGTTCTTGCAATAGAAATATAGAAATATTTCTGAATTGAAAAATCCCCCCCCCCCCCGCTCCAACATCAAGAAAGCTGAAAAGATGCAAAGGCCAAAGAAATCATCCGTTAAAAAATATTTTTGTTTAGTGTAACCCATAATGCTTTTGGAACATCATAAAGTAATGCATCTATAACTCATTCTATATTGTATTACTACTAATCGATGTATTAAATTAATTTTATAAAAAGTTATTTTAATGGTACTTATAAGTACCGTCAGTAGATAAAGGGTTAAAGTTGAATCTGACCTATTGCAAACATCCACACCTCAGTCAAGATTCAAAGCCAGCACCTTTTCTGTAGTAGCTAGCACGCTAAACACTAAACCGGCAGATGGACTTGAAAAAATTAGGAATTTTCCTTTTCTTTTTTTTAAGCTCGTATAAATACTGATTAGGTTCTTTTAGAAAGATCCCCACGGACGGCATACCCCCACCCCCACCCCCTCGGTTCTTTTTAAGGAATTTGAAGTATATAATTAAAAGAAATTACTAAAAAAATCATAAAGTGTAAAGCAATAGATTTTTTAACTACATTTTTTTTTATTTCTTTATCTACAGTAGCGCTCAAAAGTATTTTGACAACCTTATATTCTCTCTTATTTTATTTAATATAAAAATATAAAAGAAAATATATTCCCTATAATTGAAAACACTGTGACTGCAGTTATTTAAATGTATCAAGTTTCAACTTGTTTGTTTACATTCGGCGCCACCGAAGAAATATGACTCCGCCTTAGCTCAAAAGTATTTTGACAATTAGTTTGCATTTAATTGTTGAAGGTGTCAGTGGCGCTGTAGCTTCTATTAGTGTTTTTGTTGACTTATTGTGATTATTTTTAAGGATCAGGAATGCCGAAAAGTAAAAAAATATTGAAGTGATTCTAGAAAAGCCGCTGTAAATGCCCTTAAGAAAGGTGGACTGCAAGCAGAACTAGCTCGTTCTTTTAACGTGTCTCGGCAACTTGTTATTACATAGTTTAAAGTTTTTAATAAACAGAAATACATCGAAAATAAGCCTCAAAGTGGCCATCCGAAAAAAAACAACTTGAAATAGTGACTATATTATAAAAATGATATCTACAAGTGATTGTCGTAAGTCCGCTGTAATAAAAAAAAATGAATTGAAAGAAAATTACGGCATAGACATACACGTTTCATCAGTCAAACGACGCCTAAACCTCTATGGTTTACATGGTAGAAGACCAGCAAAAACACGTTTGTTATCTACTAAGAATAGGAAGGCTAGAGTTGCATTTGTAAAACGGCATAATCCTTTCAGGTGCAAAGCAATTCCATTGCGAAAGGGTTGAAATTAATGATTGATACCGGGATTTGAAAACAAATTTATTTTTAAATAAGAAAAGCTATATTTCACACACATAATAAACCGAATTTTTTTTTAACCAAAATTCTGGTGTCAGTCATTAATTTCAACACTTCAGCAATAGCATTGCTTTGCCCCTGAAAGGGTTATGCCGTTTTACGAATGTAACTCCAGCCTTCCTATTCTTAGTAGATAACAAACGTGTTTTTGCTGGTCTTCTGCCATGTAAACCATAGAGGTTTAGGCGTCGTTTGACTCATAAAAGGTGTATTTCTATGCCGTAATTTTCTTTCAATTCATTTTTTATTATTACAGCGGACTTACGACAATCACTTGTAGATATCATTTTTATAATACAGTCAACATTGCAAGTTGTTTTTTTTTTTCAGATGGCCACTTTGAGGCTTATTTTTGATGTATTTCCGTTTATTGAAAACATTATTCCATGTAATAACAAGTTGACTAGGCTCGCTAAAAGAACGAGCTAATTCTGCTTGCAGTCTACCTTTATTAAGTGCATTTACAGCGGCTTTTCTAGAATCACATCAATATTTTTTACATTTCGGCATTCCCGATCCTTAAAATTATTCACAATAAGTCAATATAAACACTAATTGGAGCTATAGCGCCACTGACACCTTCAACAATTAAATGCAAACTGATTGTCAAAATACTTTTCAGCTAAGGAGGAGTCATATTTCTTCGGTGGCGCCGAATGTAAACAAACAATTTGAAACTTGATACATTTGAATAAGTGCAGTCATACTGTTCTCGATTATAGGGAATATATTTTCTTTTACATTTTTATATTAAATAAAATAAGAGAGAATATAAGGTTGTCAAAATACTTTTGAGCGCTACTGTATTAAAGGGTAAAGCCTTTCAGAAAAAGCAACCGGCAAATGCATACTACGATAATTATATCAAGTACCAGAATGAAAAAACACCAACTACCCACTTAAATCTTTTTTGATATAGAAATTTATCTGAGATCTAGTATATAAAAAAAAAATATTTCCAGTGAGATATTTACTATATAAAAACAAGAAATCATGCAAAACAAACAAATACAACATAAACGTAACGCACATCTTCATAGCGAAGTTTTACTCACTCAATTTTTTTTTAAATTCAAGAACAAAGTAAATAATAAAAGAAATACAATAAGAGCATATTCTGATGCAACATGTATTTTAACTAATTCAAGTTAACTTGATATGAATTTTATGTTTTACATGAAATTAGAATCGGTGTTCTCGTAGGCACAGATTTCTGTTTGGAGCGAAAATGCGGTACCTTATTACCTTCGTATCTTATTACCTTCCACATCAAGATGGCGTATTTGAGCAAATCTGATTTGGCGAAAGAGTGTTTTTTTAAACTTTCAATGGTATACGCATGCACTTTTTAAAATTACTTTAATTTTCATAAATGAATTTTTGAAATTAAATTCACGAGTTGGAATACAAGCTGAACCGAACTGGCCATTTCTGGGTTTTAGCAGCCGTCCATAAATGGACAACACATTTCAGATGACAACATAAATGTACACAGTAAATGAAATAGGACTTTTTCAAAGTACATCAATTAGTAATCAAAAGTTTTTAATTATCCTGTCTATGACACTATAAAAAATGTCTTCTCTTAAAAGAACTCTGCTTTCTCCTATGAGGAAAAAAAATATCCCAAGTTCAAATGTTAGAAAGTACAAAACATAGATTCGTGAAAACAGAAACATCAAGGGAGAACTTTGCGAACCGTAATTTTTTCATGGCACTTTTAATATCACTTCCTTTAAAAACTCATCTGATCTGTTTAGCAACCCATTCATCTAATTATTATCACATTTAACTGTGACAAGAGAATCAATTTGCTTATTTATCAAGTTTTGAGTTTATTTTAGGATCAACTGATTTCCCGTTTTCAAGTTATTCACTGATTTTTAAATATTTTTGACATTTGATAGAAAGAGACTGGTGGAGTTGGGTAATTAATATTATTTAATTGATATACTTATTTACAAGTCATAATATTTTATAATAACAACAGTACCTATTTTTCATACCTAAAAGAATTCTCTGAAGTTCAAGTAACTCTTTCTCTAATTTCAGAAAGCTCTTTTTTCTGTAAAATGTACGCTTTAAATTCAATATTAGCCAAAAAATAAAAAGTTAATCTATTACCCGTTTTCAGTAAGTTAGCTGAAGATCTTGGAATATTTCGTTATGCTGCGGACAAAAAGAAACATGCTAGCAGACACAATTTGTGAAATAAATGTAATATGCGTAGATAATGTTTGTTGCAACTATTCATAACCACTTTATTTGACAAACAAATGCATCTAAATTTGCGTTACTCATTTTCAACGTAGCGTAACTTATTGGGACAATTTTTGTAAACGGAAATAAGTGAAATAAATTCTTTCAAACAAACTCAAGTGATTTTGTAGGTAATATAATTTTCTTTAGATTTCTTTGTTTCTTTGTACTTTTCGCTATTTATTAATGACCTTCTTTGGACACTATTAACTAGTTATTGGAGTAAACAAGAGATATCATGATATTTAGCAGATAAAGTGTACTAAACTATATGAATCGCAATCCGCGTATGTTAAGGCATGCCAAGAAAGTAACGGGAAAATGTATACCATGAGAGTTATATCAAATACCAACTTTTAAATGTACCAACCGCATACTTTTTTGGCGAAATCCATCACATAAACACTCGAAAAATTACTTTGATATGTTTACTATATAACCAAAGGAATTGGTAAAAAAGATACAACCTTAATTAGAAATAAAATATTATATGTATTTATTTTATTTATTTTTATTTCTCTAGCATAAAGTTCTAAAAGTAATTATACTTTTTTTTCCATGCGTGCTTAATAAAAGAAATAAATCACCCAGAATCCACATGCTTAAAATTTGCAAATACAGTTTTTTTAGATTTGTGAAAAACATGAAAAATCAAAGAGCAACACATTTGAAACCAAGTCTATGATGGATAAATAACACTTCATTGAAACACTCGACAAGCATATTATCCAACATATTTATTAAGCTTTCATTATCACATTTAAGAGGATTTGGTACAATTAATTTGTTGAAAAAAGATGAAAACATAAATCTTCACATTGTTTGGTGAAAATAAATTTAGATATCACTAGTATACAGGGTGTGCAATATGTTATCTATCGCCGACCTTTAATTTCCAAAGTAGACATATATTTCCAATTACAAAAACTTTTAAAATAAGATAAATATTAATGTTGTGGCATTATTTGAAGTAAAAAATCAATTTTATAAAAATTACGAAATCTAAATTTTTATATGGTCTCCCAGACCTTATAGTTATATTTAGTAAAAGTTTACACGTATCATAACAGATATAACTCAAAAAGTTTGACATCTGTACTACAAACATTGACACAGTTATAAAGTTTCAAAGTTTGAGATTTTTGCACATGATTTTGTATTTCATTGAGGGACCAGTTAAAAGATGAATTAAAGTAATTCGAGATCAAAACCAGGGTGCAATGTCCTTTTTACGGCGAAATAACCTTTAGCCGGTATCGCCAAATCGGGGAATCACCAAAGAGGGTTATTTCATCTAAAAACTTCAGCTAACTTTTATTGGTCGAACAACATTCAAATGTCGAAGTAGGTAGAATCGACAACCGGAAAATAAAATATTTTCACAAAAGACTAAATAAATAGCAGCGGAATGCAAACGACCAGCCGAGCTATAACGAGCATGAAAATTGAGATTATGCAAATTACAATAGTACGGCAACGCCACACGTTTGGGATAAAACACTAGCCATCTAGCAGTGGACATGCTAGTCAGCACTGAGATCTTGATAGCAAGTTACGCATACATGCAATATGCTGAAATGATACTTATTTATGCCGAATGTCATAGAAATGCCAGAGAGTCTGCGAGTGTTTATTCAGAACGTTTTCTTAAGGATCTATATCCAACGCTTGAAACTATAACTGATGCATTACACCATCTTAGAGAGAATGGCTCTGTTTCACCACGACCCAGACCAAGTAGACGGGCAAGGTTTAATATTCGAGTGACACTAGAGGAGATTCTGGCAATCGCCCTTTTAATTCCACAACTCAGCATTGCGGAAAACGTGAGGCATGTGGTCAGCATGTCTGGCATTTGTTACATGCACATGATGAGCATCCATACCATCCGACACTGGTGCAAGCATTGATGCTGGGTGACCACGCACGAGGATTTGGTTATTGTAATTTCATGCTCAACATCTTAGGGAAAAATCTGTTGTTCCTTTGTGACATTCTGTGGACAGATGAGTCAATGTTTACACAGGGTGGCATTGTGAACGTGCACAATGTGCATTACTGGTCTCTTGAAAACCTCCACATCGCCTGAACAATACGACACGTGTGGTGCGGTATATGGGGAACCCAGATGGTTGGACGCATCTTCTACGATGCCACCTTAACAGGCGATCGTTGCCTGTATCTGCTACGAAACATGGTACGTGACTGGTATGAAGAGCTTCCTCACCGACATGCATGCCGGGTGTGGTTTCTAAATGATGGGGCCCTCTCCGCATAAAGCATCAAACGTCCGGGCGTATCTGGCCACCGAATTCGGTCAACAGATCCTTGGAAATGTGGTCCGGTAGAGTAGCCACCGCGTTCGCCGGACTTGACTCCCATGGACTTCTACCTCTTCAGTTACATCAAGGCGTAGGTCTATGTGACTGATACCATTTCTCTGGTTTATCTGAAGCAGTGAATCATCCTTGATTGTCGCACAGTTTGCACACCTGCTATGCTCTAACGTGTCCAGGACTCCGTAGTATCACGCATTCAATTATGCATTGCCACCAACGGAGAAATCTTTAAGCAGTATCTCTAGTAGATTCCGGCGTTTCATTTATTCATTTTTTATGGTATAGCGTTTTCTGTTATTATAATAAATCGATATTTTTTTTTCTGTTTAATCTCACTACGTCATTCTTCGCTTTGTATACGACTCCTAAAAGTCAGCTGAAATTTTTAGATGGAGTAACCCTCTTTGGGGATATCCCCATTTCACGATATCGGCTAAAAGTGGTTTTGCCGTAAAAAGGACATTGCACCCTGATTTTGATCTCAAATTACATTAATTCATCTTTTAAGTAATCCCTCAATGAAAGACAAAATCATGTGCAAGAATCTCAAACTTTGAAATTTAAAAACTGTGTCAATTTTTGTAGAACAGATGTCAAACTTTTTGTGTTATATCTGTTATGATACGTGTGAACTTTTACTAATTATAACTATAGGGACTGGGGGATCGTATAAAAAGTCAGATTTCGTATTTTTTCTAAAATCGATCTTTTACTTTAAATAATGCCACAACTTTATTATTTACCTCATTTTAAACGTTTTTGTAATTGGAACTATATGTCTACGACCAACGGTTGAGAAATTAAAGGTCGGCGATAGATAACATATTGCACACTGTATACTGGCAACGTTACGTAAAGGTTCGATGGATATAAATATGTCAAAAGTAATTTTACTGCATGCATTTTCCTTTAAGGAGAATTTCTACTTCTTTAGGTCAAAATTATCGATTTTTTTTTCATTCTTTAGATCCCTCAAGTATGTAAATTCTCGTCTACCGCGGTTTCGTGGTATTCCAATTCCTTACAATTTTCTTTGGCTGGATGAACATATCGCCAGTGTAAAATATTGAACTTGTTTTTCTTGAAACCTCGTACTTCAAACTGGGGAACCCCGTTATTTAAGAACTATCCGACCGATTTGATTCATTTTTTATTTAAAAGAAAGGTTATCAGTATAATTATCATTGTTTAATTATATTTTCGATCTCGCAAAGGCGAAAAAACTGATCTTTTTAGCTCTAATGACCGTCATCTTGTCATAAATTTACTTTTAAAACTAAATGTTGGTATACTCTCAAGACAATTTAATGACCTTTCATAATTTGTTGATCAAATTTGTTTCAGATCCTTGTATTCGGATAAAAACGGTAGCTGGATAATTCCTGGAATAATCTCTGCGGTAAATCTGGAAACTCACAACGCTTACCTGCAGTACTCACCGTAGCACGAAACGTATTATTCATTTTTTACCCGACTGAAAAGAAGGGTTATGTGTTTCACGCGTATCTGTGTATGTGGATTTCTTTATACCCTCGAAAAATCCCAACGGCTGGATGGATTTTAATGAAAGAGGTCTCTATCAATTCGTCTTAACGACCCGATGGTTATAGGCTACGGTTTTTTTTTTTAAATTCAAAATGGCGGCCGTAAAATACAAAATGGCGGTAGAGACGAAAAATTCTTTTTACGCACCCTATTGAGTGGTATATCATTGGATAGATCTTTCAAAATGAAGACGATGTTTCATTGGCTATTTTACAGTCAGAAGCTCCGTTAAAATATTATACAACCTGGAAGTTGTTTATATATTGTGGATCTCTTGCTTTACTGCAAGTCCAACCTTCATAGATATTTATAGACCTCATGAAAACAGTGTTTATAGATAAGAACTAACAATTAAACACAACTTAAAAGTCATCAATACAAGTAAATAAAAAAAAATAGGTAAGTAATATAAACAAGTAATATAAAAAAAAATATATTTTAAGTCAATTGGTACTTAGGTCAATAAAATAATTTTTTTTCTCCCATTCTTCTTTAATGTTGAGTGGCGTTTAAAATGACTTGATCAAGAAGAGGGCTCTCTCGGTCTTAAAATACCTTGATCAAGAAGAGGGCTCTCTCGATTATTGAAAGTTAATTAATTTAATTTAATTTATTTATTGATATTTGAAAAAACACTGGATTAACATCACCCACTACAAGTTTAAAAAAAATATTTGAGCTTGATTGGATGAAGAATAAGTATTTTATTAACGATTGAAAATTTGAACAAGATACACACTATATGGCCAAAGGTGACCGGTCACTTGCGATTTTAGACGGTTTGTTAAATATCTAGAAAAATACATGAAGAATTAACAACTTCACATGTGTTAACAGTATAGTATAGGTCATATATTTCCGCAATTTTTTTCCCCCAAAACCCCATAGGGGACCGTCAACAAATTGAAAAATAACAAATATCTTTTGGATAACCCTGTAAAAACTAATGTAGCAAAATTGTTCAAACTCGACATTATTAATAAGTAGCTTATTGTAATATACTATGTTCATTTTTATGAGGATAGCGTGTATACTCGTAGAGAAATTAATGTTTTTATATAAACAGTCCCAAATTTCACCAATTTTTTTGCTCATAATATGCAGAGTTCTTAATATAGAAAAAAGTTCTTTTTAGAAAACATGATGAACAACATTGTACTGCTTACATTGTATCCTGTAATCAGAATTAAAAAATAATAAAAATTTGATGAAAAATGAGCAGGTTTACTAAAACATGTTTCACTGCGCATGCACAAATGCAATAAAAATATAATGTACATAATACGCTAGCTAAATGTATAGAGCAGTTTTTGTAAAAGTCTCAAAAACATAGTTTGAAAAGTCTGATAATAATCGTTTATAGAATAAGATCAAAATCCGTTGTTCCTAAAATGAAGCAGAAAGATGAGGGGTTGTATCCATATATTCATTGATTAGGGCCAATATAGCATACACAATATTGCACGTACTACTGTATTTGGACACAGCCCCTCATTTTTTTGCTTCCTTCTGGGAATAAGGGTATTTGAGCTTATTCTATAAACGATTATCACACTTTCCAAACTATGTTTTTGAGACTTTTACAAAAGTTGCTCAATACATTTAGCTAACACATTATGTAAATTATATTTTGATTACATTCGAGCATGCGCAGTGATTCATTATTTAGTAAACCTGCTCATTTTTCATACAATTTTTATTATCTTTTCTTTTTGATTGCCGGATATTATGTACAACGTTGTTTGTCATATTTTCTGAAAATAACTTTTTTTTATATTAAGAACTCTGCAAATTATAAGCAAAAAACTTGGCGAAATTCTGTACTGTTTTTATAAAAACCTTAATTTCTCTACGAGTATACATGCTATCCTCATAAAAATGAACACAATATATTACAATAAACCGCTTATTAATAACCTCGAGTTTGAATGCTTTTGCTACATTAGTTTTTACAGGGTTATCCAAAAGATATTCTTTTTTTTTCAATTTGTTTACGGCCCCCCATGGGGTTTCGGGAAAAAAATCTTCGCGGAAATATATGACTTGTACTATACTGTTTACACGCCTGCAGTTTCAGGTTAATTCCTCATGTATTTTTCAAGATATTTTAAAAAAAACGTCTAATATTGGAAGTAACCGGTCACCTTTGGCCATACAGTGTACATAGCGAGAGTGTGAGCTAATAGTAGGAATTGAAAAAAAAAATACTTTCATATTGATGAGAAATAATTAATTAGTTCGTTTTTTACGCAGTCGGGTTTTGATTTTTTAAATTTAATTGTTTATTTCACATACAAATGTAACTATTTCAGTGAAATGCCAATAAATATAATGTAAAACTCCGAATGTGGTTTCTGTTTTCTTTCTAACAGAAAAAATAAACGGTCAAGTGCGAGCATTACTCGCGTACAGAGGGTTCCGTAGAATAAATATATGAATTTGTAATTAAAGAATACTAAGACTTTGTTAAAAAACTATACAACGTAGGGTTGGGTACAACTGTATATATTAGAAAAGTGTAAATGGGTATACCATGAAAGTTCAAAGAGATATGGAACCTAAATAATATCAAATATAACTATTCGTATAACTCTTTTTTTAATATTATCCTAATCTGTTTATGATGAACTTAATTCGGTACTGACAATAAAAGCAGTGCATAGTTAAACTTCATTTGGCATTTCATGAAACTAAATTCAGCGTAGTAATAACCTTTATTTCTACAGTGTAGCTAAAACAAAATCTTTGTTCAAAGTTTAAATTTGGCATTGTGCTAAACGCGCTTCGAATTGAGGTCTCAAAGTTGCAACACCACCTTGTTCGGTGCCGCGTTTTTTCAGATAGGTGTTTAATTAACTTTTAAAGCCAATCGAGGCGTATTGAGAGATACAATCAATGCAAACTATCGCGAATCCCACAGCATTTATGCGATTCATTCTAATTAAATCTTTCGAGGGCGATGCCCTTACAAAACGGACACCTAATTTTAATTCCAAAACAGACAAACGGCGCCAAGAATATTTAATTAAAATTTTCCTCTTATCATGTACGTGAAAATAAACAAGTTCACATTTTCTAATAAATTCGTTTATAAATTCTGGTGTCAGTCCATTATTTCATAAGTTCATAAATAGAATTACTCCGTGCCGGAAAGGGTTAAGTGGTCGCAGGACTCTTAAAGCTTCAAAATTTAAGAAATTTAAATTTTTTTAGATGTTAAACTCCTATATTTTCTGAATATTTTGATATAATTGTTTCCTTGAAATTCCCATTAGAACAGAAGTTTTGGCTTTTAGAATGATACCCGCTCAATAGCTGAAGTGGCGTTTCTGAAACTTTGAAGTCATTATTTTCCAAATGGCGTTTTTTGGGCGTAACGCGCAGGATACCACAAAAACTTCTGGATATTTTTTCATGAAATTTTCAAAACATATATTTCATGTTAGTCTGTAAAAACTGAACCTAAAATTTCCTTTTTATTGTTCAAAAAAATATTTTTTTAGGTGATTTTACTGTTGAAATTTTCAAAATTTTGTATTAGCTAAATACAACATTGCATTAAAAATATAAAAATGCTTTAAAAAAATTATTTAAGTTCAGGGAAATTATTACAATCTGAAGTATAACTTAGCACCAAAATTTTCATTCTAGTTGCAATATTTATTTTGTAATCCTGCGCGTAAACTGTTATGCCAATTTTTTGTTCGACAAATGTCTAACAGTTTCGAGCCCCCTATAAATACTAATTCTCTATCTTGCAATTTTTTAAATACATGAAACGAAAGAACATACTTTCATCCCAATTAAAATTGTGTTTTAAAATCATATGCATTTTAAGACATTAAATGTTGAAAATTGTCTTTTTTCATTTTTTCCACTTTTTAGAGTCCCGAGACCCTTAAATTAGTATGTTTTTAACAATTTGACGTTCATTGCTTTTATACTGTTACTGGACATTATATTACACATATATATCATTAAAAGTTGTTAACTAGGCATAGAGTACGCCGCCCCTGTCCTTGTGTATGTCCAAATTGACCGTACCTTTAAGGGTTAATATCTCGGCTAATTGCCGATGATTTTTTTTTCGAAAATCATTAGCAACAATGCTTTTATTCTTCTGCAACGATAGGTATATTCAGCGATGCTCAACAATTTTTCTGAATTTCCGTAAATCGAAATTTGTGTATAACAGAAAAATGCTAATTACTCAAAAGATATGTAACCTAGGGTAATCGCTATAATTTTCCGGCAAGGTTTATATTAACGTCTACTACCTCTAATTTTTTCATAATTTTAGTTTTAGTAGATTCGGAATTAGATGGGGGGGGGGCATATTTTTGCGCTACATTTTCAATAATAGCTTTGAAAATATAATACCTAAAATTAAATAGAATGTATTTTTGAATTCGGCGTTACAAAAGCTTTCACAGGATACCCCACATGATGTACAAAGAAAAGATTTTTTTTTCAAGTAGCATCATTAGCCCTCTACTTTTTTACTAAATATATTTATGAATGTTTATTAATCTGAAAATATGTGGGTCAATGGTCTTTATTACTTCCCCGAATTTGAACTTTCCACGTTCCATAGTTTACGAGTAAAATGGCTGTGACAGACAGACACAGGAATGATCTTATAGTGGTTCCGTTTTTACTTTTTAAGTACGGAACCCTAAAAAATCGTAAAAATCATGTACATTTTATGGCAAAGAAGTAAAACCTCACCTTAAATGATTCAGAGTTGCAAGCTTTAAATTCATTTTTGCCCGTTCGTGTTTCTTCATTATATCAGTATGATCAAAGTGCTAGAACTTCAGCAGGTATTTTTCAATAGATTTGCTATTTTTTGGACGATTCTTAAGGTCTCTTCATATAATTTGGGTAGGATTTTAAATAATAGCTTGTAGTAATATTTTTAATACTTGTTTTAAAAATAAAAGTGATAAGTAAATAATCATTTTTACAGTATTTTTACAAATTTCATAATAATTTAATTTTTTTTCTTAAACTTATAAAATTTTTGGAAGTCTGATCACTACCGTTATAGAATACCCGTAAGAAAGGCATACAAATAATACACTGCAAAAAGAGGTAGGGTTTAAATTTCTTCTTAATTTTTTTCAAGTTTTACAACGAAAATTTCCTTTTAGGTAGCTTTCTTTACAAAAAAGTCCTTCCGGCCAGTGCCGGGAGGAAGAGGTAGCTTTCATAGTCCTTATTTTAAAAAGGCCAACTTATATTATTCAAACACACGAAGCTCAATTAAGTGGAAACCGAATGTAGGAGATTCAATACTAATTTTTATCAATACTAAATCATTATGAATGAGAATTTCGCGAAATTAGTCAGCTTTATCCAAGCTGCTTTTATTTAAAGTAACTTATATTTGGCTGCCAAATTCGGCGATTTCTTAAAGTGCCTGCCATTTTAAGACAACATGGTGGATGAGGATAACCAGTGAACTTGGTCGAGACCTTAGTAATTGCTGTGCACATGCTCACTCACATCGGAATCGGTTGATATATACGAGTGATGTCGCAGGCAAAAAATCAGATTTTTCAAAATGTCACCCACGTTAGAAATTGAAACCGCTATATCTGAGCCATTTTTTAAGATAAAGACAAACAAAAAATGCTCCTGAATCCTCATATCAAGGTCAAATACTTAAGAAAGAAACCTTTTTCAATTTCTAATTTTTTTGCACCTCACTTTAAATATATATATTTTTTAATTTAATGGCCGCCATTTTGAAACAAGATGGCTGATGAAGCTGGCCAGCGAACTTGGTCGAGATATTGATGTATACTATCCACATGCATTCTTCCATCGAAATAGGTGAATACGTGTGGTATCGCGAGACAAATACAAGATCGTTTCAAAGTGTTAGCCATGATAGAAATTCAAAGTGCTATAATTCAACCACTTTTTAAGATATAAACAAAAGAACAAATTTTCAGAAACAAAAACTGCTCCAGAATCTTTGTATCAAGGCCAAACACATAAAAAAAATCTTTTTCATTTTCCAATTTTTTAATACCTCATTTTAAATTTTAAATTACATTTTTTTTTAAATGGCAACCCTTTTGAAACAAGATGTCGAATGAAGCTGGCCAACAAACTCGGTCGAAACATTGGTATGTACTATGTACAGACCAAGTTACATTCAAATCGGTTTATAAATACGCCTGTTATCGCGTGACAAAAATCAGGTCGTTTTAAAATGTCAGTCACAATAGAAATTAAAAATGTTATAACTCAGCCATTTTTTTAGATATAGACGAAACAAAACCTGTTCCAAAATCTTTGTATTAAGGTCAAACACATACGAAAAAACTCTTTTTCATTTTCCAATTTTTTGGTATCTCATTTTAAATTTAACTTTTTTTTAAATTTTTTTAAATGGCCGCCATTTTGAAACAAGATGGCGGATGAAGCTGGCCAACGAACTCGGTTGAGTTATTTGCATGTACTATGTACACACTAAGGTACATCCAAATCGGTTCATAAATACGTCTGTTATCACGTGGCAAAAATCAGGGCGTTTCAAAATGTCAGCCACACTAGAAATTCAAAATGCTATAACTCAGCCATTTTTTAAGATATAGACAAAACAAAAACTGCTACGGAATCTTTGTATAAAGGTCAAATACATAAGAAAAAAATATTTTTCCATTTTCAATTTTTTGGTACCACATTTCAAATTTTAAATTTTTTTAAAATTTTTAAATGGCTGCCATTTTGAAACAAAATGGCGGATGAAGCTGGCCAACGAACTCGGTCGAGACATTGGTATGTACTATGTACACACCGAATTACATCCAAATCGGTTCATAAATACGAGAGTTACAGTGTGACATATGTCAGATATATATATATATATACATATATATATTGATATATATATATATATATATATATATATATATCAATTTTGAACGGAGGGTGGTTTCGGGGTCTGGGGGTCATGATCGATGAAAATATACCAAAATTTTTTGAAATCGCTTTCCTCCGAACGGCTGCAATAGGTAGCTTTTTGTAAAGAAAGCTACCTAAAAATGCCATAACTCAGCCATTTTTTAAGATATAGACGAAACAAAAACTGCTACGGAATCTTTGTATAAAGGTCAAATACATAAGAAAAAAATATTTTTCCATTTTTATTTTTTTGGTACTACATTCCAAGTTTTAAAATTTTTTTAAAATTTTAAATGGCCGCCATTTTGAAACAAAACGGCGGATGAAGCTGGCCAACGAACTCGGTCGAGACATTGGTATGTACTATGTACACACCGAATTACATCGAAATCGGTTCATAATTACGGGAGTTACAGTGTGACATAGGTCAGATATATATATATATATATATCAATTTTGAACGGAGGGTGGTTTCGGGGTCTGGGGGTCATGATCGATGAAAATATACCAAAATTTTTTGAAATCGCTTTCCTCCGAACGGCTGCAATAGGTAGCTTTTTTGTAAAGAAAGCTACCTAAAAGCTACCTATTGCAGCCGTTCGGAGGAAAGCGATTTCAAAAAATTTTGGTATATTTTCATCGATCATGACCCCCAGACCCCGAAACCACCCTCCGTTCAAAATTGATATATATATATATATATATATATATATATATATATATATCTGACATATGTCACACTGTAACTCCCGTAATTATAAACCGATTTCGATGTAATTCGGTGTGTACATAGTACATACCAATGTCTCGACCGAGTTCGTTGGCCAGCTTCATCCGCCGTTTTGTTTCAAAATGGCGGCCATTTAAAATTTTAAAAAAAATTTAAAACTTGAAATGTGGTACCAAAAAATTAAAAATGGAAAAATATTTTTTTCTTATGTATTTGACCTTTATACAAAGATTCCGGAGCAGTTTTTGTTTCGTCTATATCTTAAAAAATGGCTGAGTTATAGCATTTTGAATTTCTAGCGTGGCTGACATTTTGAAACGTCCTGAATTTTGTCACGCGATAAAAGGCGTATTTATGAACCGATTTGGATGTAATTCGGTGTGTACATAGTACATACCAGTCTCTCGACCGAGTTCGTTGGCCAGCTTCATCCGCCATTTTGTTTCAAAATGGCGGCCATTTAAAATTTTTTTAAAATTTTAAAATTTGAAATGTGGTACCAAAAAATTGAAAATTGAAAAATATTTTTTTCTTATGTATTTGACCTTTATACAAAGATTTCGGAGCAGTTTTTGTTTCGTCTATATCTTAAAAAATGGCTGAGTTATAGCATTTTGAATTTCTAGCGTGGCTGACATTTTGAAACGTCCTGAATTTTGTCACGCGATGAAAGGCGTATTTATGAACCGATTTGGATGTAACTTCGTTTTTACATAGTACATACCAATGTCTCGACCGGGTTCGTTGGTCAGCTTCACCCGCCATCTTGTTTAAAAATGGCGGCCATTTAAATTTTTAAGAAAAATTTAAATTTGAAATGTGGTACCAAAAATTGAAAATTGAAAAAATATTTTCTTCTTATGTGTTTGACCTTGATAAAAAGATTCGGGAGCAGTTTTTGTTTTGTCTATATCTTAAGAAATGGCTGAGTTATAGCATTTTGAATTTCTAGCGTGGCTGACATTTTGAAACGTCCTGATTTTTCTCACGTAATAACAGGCGTATTTATGAACCGACTTGGATGTACCTTGGTGTGTACATAGTACATACAAATATCTCGACCGAGTTCGTTGGCCAGCTTCATCCGCCATCTTGTTTCAAAATGGCGGCCATTTAAAAAAATTAAAAAATAAAAAAATTTAAATGAGATACCAAAAAATTGGAAAATGAAAAAGATTTTCTTTTGTATGTGTTTGACCTTAATACAAAGATTCCGGAACAGTTTTTCTTTCGTCTATATCTAAAAAAAAAAAATGGCTGAGTAATACCATTTTGAATTTCTCTTGTGGCTGACATTTTAAAACGACCTGATTTTTGTCACGCGATAACAGGCGTATTTATGAACCTATTTGGATGTAACTTGGTCTGTACATAGTACATACCAATGTCTCGACCGAGTTCGTTGGCCAGCTCCATTCGCCATCTTGTTTCAAAAGGGTTGCCATTTAAAAAAAATTAAATTTAAAATTCAAAATGAGGTATTAAAAAATTGGAAAATGAAAAAGATTTTTTTTATGTGTTTGGCCTTGATACAAAGATTCCGGAGCAGTTTTTGTTTCTGAAAATTTGTTCTTTTGTTGATATCTTAAAAAATGGTTGATTTATAGCACTTTGAATTTCTAGCATGGCTAACATTTTGAAACGATCTTGTATTTGTCACGCGATAATACACGTATTCGCCTATTTCGATGTAAGAAGGCATGTGGATAGTATACATCAACACCTCGACCAAGTTCGCTGGCCAGATTCATCAGCCATCTTGTTTCAAAATGGCGGCCATTAAATTAAAAAATATATATATATTTAAAGTGAGGTGCAAAAAAATTAGAAATTGAAAAAGGTTTCTTTCTTAAGTATTTGATCTTGATATAAGGCTTCAGGAGCATTTTTTGTTTCTCTTTACCTTAAAAAATGGCTCAGATATAGCAGTTTCAATTTCTATTGTGGGTGACATTTTGAAAATCTGATTTTTTGCATGCGACAGCACTCCTATATATTAACCGATTCCGATGTGAGTGAGCATGTGCACAGCAATTACTAAGGTCTCGACCAAGTTCACTGCTTAGCCTCATCCACCATGTTGTCTTAAAATGACAGGCACTTTAAGAAATTGCCGAATTTGGCAGCCAAATATAAGTTACTTTAAAGAAAAGCAGCTTGGATAAAGCTGACTAATTTCGCGAAATTCTCATTCATTATATTGATAAAAATTAGTATTGAATCTCCTATATTCGCTTTCCACTAAATTGAGCTTCGTGTGTTTGCATGATATAAGTTGGCTTTTTTAAATAAGGATTATGAAAGCTACCTCTTCCTCCCGGCACTGGCCGGAAGGACTTTTTCCATGTTTAAATCATTTTAATTTACAAAGCCATTGAATTGAATAATATGTCAAGAAGTTATTATAAAATACTAAAATTTAAAGTATATATTAGTTAAAATGTTAGCAAGTTACCATAACTATGACAAGATAATTAATTTGCCTATTTACCAGATTGTGGGCTTATTTTAGACCACGTGATTTGTTTTTTGAAATTATTCACGAAAGTTTTCTTAATATGGTTGACATTTGATAGGAGGAAACTGATGTCTTTAATATTTAATTTTGTTATTGATATACTTATTTACAATTTATCTTATTTTTAACATTTTCGAACAGAGTTGAAATGTGTTTATGGTTTCAATTTGTCTGGTCGTCTATCAGTTTGTCCTCTCTCTAACTCTCGTAAATATACTTCGATTTCTACAAAATTAATATATATATTATTGGCATTTACCATGACATCTCCCTATTGAAAGAGAAATATTTAACATTTATAATTCGTTTAGAAGGACACTCAAATGAATTCCGTGTCATTATGGCCTAAGAGAGAAAACCGTTTGCTGTGTATTTTAAATATGTTACACTACTTCAATCATAATGAAATTTATATGCACTTATGAGGTTCAGTGAAAACATGCTTCGTCCAGAATACCGAGAGCAAAGCTTTTATCATTCATTTACAGTGACACTCAAAAAATTCAATTAGTTTATAGTCTATAGGAGAAAATTGTCTGAAATGTATTTTAGTGATGTTACAGTACTTCAAACATATTAAAATTTATATAATCACTGAACTGAGCTTCAAGATGCTTACTGTATTGAGTGCATAGAATTTGTTTAATCATTTATAGGGACACAAAAACTTTTGTTACAATACAGTCTTTAAGCGATAATCGCTGGAAGTGCATTTCAGATGGGGCATGCCTTTTTAAGATTAATCAAATTTTAATACATTACGTGGTGTGTAGAAATTCTATAGCTCATATAAAGGGGACCCACAAAAAAATTCGTAAGCATTATTGTCTCATTATTTAGAAGTGATTTTTTTAACTTTGATATGCTTTTTCAGATTAACTATATTTAGTTAGTATATACTAAGATATGCTTGTGTAAAATTAAATTCGCTTACAGTGCTACGCATAAAACGGCATATATAAACATCTATGGATTGTAATTGCTGGAAGTGAGATTTTAGTTACATTATGTTTTCCTATCTGAATTGAATTTTGCCTCAATATGCGGTGTGTATAAAATTTGTAGACAATATGAAAGGCTATACAAAATATAGCTGCAAAATTCACTACTGAACTAAATGTCGAACGCATAAAGCCTGCCAGTACCAAAATAATAAAAAGGGAGCTCCGTAAGAAGGGATTTTCAGGGCATGATAATATGGGGTTTTTTTTAGGTGTTTCCATATTTTTGTCCAACCCCTGTATGTGTAAATGCTGAAAATAAATTTAAAATTGTTTTGAATTTTATAGCTGAATTAAATTTTATAAAAACCATGTAGAGTGTATGCAAATTATGCAGGTTTTTTCAAAAGAATTCGAAAAACTTATCAACTGTAGGCGCTAACTACTGAAATTAGGTGTTTAATTAGGATGATTTGTAAATTGTTTATTTAAATATCGTCTTTTAGCTTATTAAATAATGAAGTTTCATTACATTTTTCTGGAAGTGTTTGAAAGTGTTTCAGAATCTATGCTTGACACATAATTTTTCTTTATTGTTTTATTTGAATAGTTCCATTTTTTCTGTACAAAATACTACCTTAGGATACCATAGATGCCAATATTTATTCTCCGAAATGCTATTTATTTCTCCCAGAAAAAAAAAAAATGTCATCGCCAAAAAATAACTGTCCTTTGTATAAGCCAGCCGTAAAACAAAGCGCATGTAATAATTGTACTGTTAAATAGTGTACTGCAATTTTTTAAACTTCTAAGCATCCCACATTTTCGATTTTTATACCGCCGTATTGGGGGAAAAATGTGCTTTTTAATGCAACTTGTTTAAAACTGCATCTCCATTTATTTTTGAGATATTAATTTTTTGTCGTTTTTAACACCATTTCTTTAAGTTGGCAACTCACGTAATAGTAGATTATTATCTTTTTGTTGCCATTTTCCCATAACAACGGAAAAAAAAATAATTATAGTATGTGCTATTTTGAAAAAATATAAATGAATGATTTCTGATAAAACATGGAGCTATTATAAACTATATTTAATTTTAAGTATCTACATTAATATTACAAACAAATGAAGGCATATGAATGATTAGATAACCGATTTTTTTGCCGAGTTTCTTGAAGGACGAAATTGCTTTTTGCTGTATTTGTGTAGCATTCTGCAATAGTGACGTCAAATGCATACTTTTCTGTAGATGCTGTTTAAGACTGGGACGTAAACGGGAATTCTTCAGAGGATGCGAATGACGTCAATTTATATAAAATTAAAGCGTGCGTTTAAATTTTTAAAAATGAAATTTATTTTGTGCTATCAATATTTATATACATGTATATGTTTTTTTCCTCAGGGGCGACACTAAATTCTAAAAAAGCAGAATTCTTGTTTTCTAGTATTTTTGTTTGTTTTTTGTTTGTTTGTTTTTTTTTTTTTTTGTCTTGGAAGTCAGATGAACAAGCTTTGAGCCAAAGATTTTTCTTAAGAAATAAAATCAAATAAATACTACATAGAAGCGTAAAACATCATTGAAAAAAATCACTAAATAAATTTTATGAACCATGTATGTTTGTTGAATTGAAAAATAAATTTGAAAGTTGACATCTAAGCGTATGGCCGTGCCATGTAAAGAAAGTAATCAAAAAATCAAATATCAATTTGAAAATGTACCACTATTTTACCAGAATCTTTTTCTTATGAAATAAAATTAAATAAAAACTATATAGAAACATGTGCCACCATTGAATAATTTCACTAAATAAATTTTATGTACCATGTATGTTTGCTGAATATAAAAAAAACATGAATGTTGACAGCTAGGAGTATAGGCCAAAAAAAGAGGAGAAAGTAACCGAAAAATCAAAGTATCAATTTTAAAATGTGCCAGTAACATGCTTATGAATTTATCTGAGAAACATCAAAAATTATTATTTTGAATGAAATATTAACCATGTAACAAAAAGTAACATGAATTACAAAGAAAACATTTTTTTTTTTTTTTTATTTCTCTAGTAAAAGTTTCTATAACAATGGTGATTTCTATCATACTTGCTTAATAATAAAAAAAAAATCATCCCAAGTTCACATACTTAAAGTTTCAACACACAGTTTTCAGGATCCCTAAAAACCTGAAAAATCAAAGAAAACCTTTTGCTAGAAAACACTATCACTATCACTTCATTTAAACACTCGACAGATACGTAAAACAGTTCATTTATTCTGCTTCTTCTATAGCATTTTACGTTAACAAGAGAATTTATCTGTATATTTATCAAGTTTTGATTTTATTTTAGGATCAAGGATTTCTATTCGTCAAATTATTCATGAATTTTTTTTTAAATTTGATACACATTTGATAGGAATAAACTAAATGTTAGTGAATATTTTTAAATATTTTAGATTTATAAAAACATATACTATTAATTTTCTTGATTCATACAATCCAGAAAAATAAAGGAAGATTTTTTAACACTAATCTGCTGATGGCACTTTAACTATCACTTCCTTTAAGCACTCGACAGACACTTTAAGAATCCCATTTATTCTGCGTCTTTTATCGCATTTCACTTTAAGAAGAGAATTAATTTGCCTATTTATCAAGTTATGAGTGTATATTTGGATCAAAGATTTGCTTTTGTCAAATTATTCACGAACATTTTGTAAAATGTAGTTCACAATGCATAGGAAGAAACTGAAATTTGGCGAATACTTAAAAAAATTAATTCATATTTTCAGTTCCTCTTATTTTTAGGTAGATTTCGTAAGAAATACTACCTATTACATTCCATCTTATATTGGAATTTCCGAAAAGTTTTTGCAGATCTGCGCCGATCATGATCCCTAGAACCCAAATCTACCCCCAGTTCAAAACTTTATCCATCTATCTATCTATCTATATATATATATATATATATATAACTTTTCTATGGACGCGATAACTTCCATAATTCTGCTTCTCTACTTCTACTTCCAAATTCTTCCGAACTGATACATAAAATCAAGAGGTTAGAAAATCTCGGTAAGGTTCATTAATGGACAAAATCGGACCAAGGATCAAGGGGGAGGAAATAGAGAGGGGTTTCATGAAAACCGAACGCCCCCCCCCCCCATAATTTCTTAATTGTAATACATATTAAATCACTTTAAAGTTATTTTTACTTCTAGGAAAAGTGCCAAATATTTATGTATAACAGATTTTTGATCAAATTAAAAATGAGCTCAAGGGACAAAAAAAAAAAAAAAAAAAAAAAAAAAAAAAAAAATAGGGTTTTGGGCAGAAAAAATTTCATAACTTCGTCAATTCTCAAGTTGTCAAATTCGCTTAGACTTATTAGAAATCTTCTTAATACTATCTACAACTTTTATATTGACAAGTTTTTGATAGGACCAACTCTTATCGCAAAAAAAAAAATAATAAAATATATGAATAAATAAAAATGACAAAAAAGAGGAGGGATTGAAGATGAAAAAAATTCATAAGTTCGTCAATTCACAAGATATCAAATCCGCTTAAATTTATTATAAATATTCTTAATATTATGTACAACTTCTGCATTGACAAGTTTTTGATAGGACCAACTCTTACAGCAAAAACAAATTATACAAAAATAGGGGTTGAAGAAAAAATTATCCTATTAACATTATTCTGATCCAGCTCTTACAGAAAAATGAAATTAAAAACTCGTCAAAAGCGGTCAAGTAAAATTGTTAAACTGGTTTTATCTCTAATCTTGGTTTAATTGTTGTTGGTGAAATTAGTACTTAACTTCGAAATCTACCTCCACCTGTAGGCCAAGCCGGCAGGACTTTTTTTTAAATTGAAAGTGCTTATATTTTATTCTTAAAATTATTCTTTGGAGTTCATGTCGTTCTTTTGATAACTCTAAAGTAGTGGTTTACAACGTGGTACGCTCCACAAAGAAGTTGAAATTTGCTTTATACGGGTTGTTCGAGACTAATTCCTTAACCCATAGTCTACCAACGTTTTTGTCATTTATTTTCGGGAGAGGGTGGCGGAAGGTTAATGTTGTAGTCTAAAAATAACAGTAATACATACAAAATTAAACTAGTCGGACGTGCCAATACCAAAACTTTCTTCTATCTCATACATGTTAATAATTCAAAATTCGCTATTACAATGTGCAAAATCAAATGACAATCTACCCCATCATGAGGGTTGTAAAGGTATATAGGTTAGTTGAATTGTATGCATTAAACAACACTGTAAAAAAAATCTGTAAAGTAACTAACGTTTTCCTAGAACCTTTTATGTAACGGCAACAACAAAAATTCCTGTAACAGCGTCTGTTACAGGAATTTTTGTTGTTGCCGTTACATAAAAAGTGCTATGAATCCCAGTTTCCTAGAAAAATTTTAGTAACTTTACAGATTTTTTTTTTCAGTGTAGGAGATATAAGTGTCGCATTGTTTCAAACAAATCATTGAATTTCGGAACCAACCCTCTTAGATGCCCGCAACCAAAATTTCAAACCCAAAGAGTATAAAATCAACACCTGTTATTCATTATACAGCCAAATGTAATACAGATATATTTACGTGAAAATATAACATAATATTAAGTTTGATTACATTGCGTGAATTAGTATTTGAGATCTAGCTTTTGCGAAAATCCTGAAAAATTCTGCATAGCAGTGCCACCTGTTGTGCGATTTACCCCAAAACCTAATCAGTAACATCTTACGTCAAAGTCTAAATGAATCTGAAGTTTGATGAAAATCCGTGCATTAGTTCTTGAGATAGAGTTATTACGGAAATCGTACAAAATGCAGCACAGCAGCGCCACCTGTTGGACGATATACACCCAACACTAAGCAGCGTCAGATTATATTAAGGTCTAACAGAATCTAAAGTTTTATTAAATTTCATACATTAGTTCTTGAGATAAAGTTATTGCTGAAATCGTAAAAAATTAAGCACAGCAGCACCACCTGTTGGGCTACATACACCAAAACGTAATAAGCTACAACGTAACCTTTAAATGCCGGGTGTTGCTTTCCGGCAACATACCCAATTTAGGCTCTAAAATATTATTAGAATAATACTGAAGCTATAATGGCTGATGTTGCCAATAAAATACATTCTGAAAATATTATTAAATCGATTTTCAACATATAGATGGCAAAACTTGTGCTGTTTATGAATAAAGATAGATTTATTTTTTCAATTGTTGCTACTTCTTCTTTTTGTTTTGTTTGGAAGCTTGCGAAACAGCCTATTTTGTTCTGCAGTGAGAAAGTAAAATTTCCTAAAATTCCATTATAGTTCCTAAAATTCTTATGTGTTTAATATTAGAGAATTTTATCAAGGAAAATTATTTTTTCAATTATAGACCAGTATTGCCGATTAGTAACAAACTGTTTTTTGGCCGTAAACCATACTTTTAAAAAAAAATATGATTTTTTAAAAGTATTTTTCCCATGATTTATTTAAAAAATGAAAGTCGAAAAACATTATTACAATGATTTTTGAAAAATCTGGCATTTAAGGGTTAAGTAAACTTGAAACTGAATCTAAAGCTTGATCAACATCCGTGCGTTGGATCTTGTGCTAGATCTACTTGCGAAAATCGAGAAAATGCAGCATAGCAGCGCCACCTGTTGGGCGATATCCATCAAAAACTAATCAGCACTATTTTATATTAAGGTCTAACTGAATCTAAAGTTTTGTGAAATTACGTACATTAGTTCTTGAGATTGAAAGCCCACAAATTTTTTGTCACATATAGACAGACAGACATTTTCTAAAAACCATCAAATTGTGTTCAGGGCCTTCTAAAATGTATAAATCCATAGAAAACCGGAAGCCGACATTTTTTACGAATTCAATACTTTCTTCTTGTAAAGATAGAAGTAAGTAAATATAAAGAAAATGTGGAAACTAAATTTTTTTCTATTAAGAAAAAAAAAATCATTTAAAAACCAAAAATACAACTACTACCAGAAAATCACATAAAATGTTTTAAAAGAAACTTTTTCTAATGACACTATTTAAATATACATCTAAAACAGACTATTTAGTAACATTTCAATTCAAAAATATTTAAAATTTAATCATAATAATTTAATTACATAACTGAAATGAACTAAGTTCTTGCAGCCTTCAAAAATTAATAAATCAAGATATGAGGATCGCAGAAAGATATTATATAATTACTAGTAACTTTTCATGATTCTGCTGCGAGCCCCTTAAAATGTATACAGGGTGTTTCATAAAAGATGGGCAAAACTTTAAGAGATGATAGTACTCATCCAAAAAAACAACTTTCTTCAGAGAATGTATGGTCGGAAATAAAACGTAAAGTGCTGGCGCATTTGGAAACTTGTTCGAGAGTTGCCAGTGGGATACTTTTTTAAAATTCAGATGTATTGACTGCCACTATTTTTTTTTTTTTAAATAGCGAAATTCTCCTTTTTTTAATGACAGATTAAATAATGTGAAAACAAGGCAGATTATCAAAAAAAAAAAAAAAAAAAAAAACTGGTTGCAATAAAAAAATTTGTTTTTAAAAAAGTAGCCTACTTGCAACATTGACTTGGTCCATGCAAACGTTACAGCTCCATTCCTATTGGGAATTATCGAGTGAAGAATGACACTAATAGCATGCAAATGTGATATGGGAAAGAAGAACGCGTAAGTCAAATTTCGCCTTGATTAATACATAAGTAAGTAAAAATAAAGAAAATGTGGAAACTAAATTTTTTTCTATTAAGAAAAAAAAATCATTTAAAAACCAAAAATACAACTACTACCAGAAAAATCACATAAAATGTTTTAAAAGAACCTTTTTTCCAATGAAACTATTTAAATATACATCTAAAACGGACTATTTAGTAACATTTCAATTCAAAAATATTTAAAATTAATCATAATAATTTAATTACATAACTGAAATGAACTAAGTTCTTGCAGCCTTCAAAAATTAATAAATCAAGATATGAGGATCGCAGAAAGATATTATATAATTACTAGTAACTTTTCATGATTCTGCTGCGAGCCCCTTAAAATGTATACAGGGTGTTTCATAAAAGACGGTCAAAACTTTAAGAGATGATAGTACTCATCCAAAAAAACAACTTTCTTCAAAGAATGTATGGTCGGAAATAAAACGTAAAGTGCTGGCGCATTTGGAAACTTGTTCGAGAGTTGCCAGTGGGATACTTTTTTAAAATTCAGATGTATTGACTGCCACTATTTTTTTTTAAATAGCGAAATTCGCCTTTTTTAATGACAGATTAAATAATGTGAAAACAAGGCAGATTATATATATATATATATATATAAAAAACTGGTTGCAATAAAAAAATTTGTTTTTAAAAATGTAGCCCACTCGCAACATTGACTTGGTCCATGCAAACTCTACAGCTCCATTCCTACTGGGAATTATCGAGTGATGAATGACACTAATAGCATGCAAATGTGATATGGGAAAGAAGAAGAACGCGTAAGTCAAATTTCGCCTTGATTAATACATAAAAGCTGATGATCCGAGTGTTCAACTGTCATTCGCAGTAGGAACGTAACGGAAGATGTTGTCCTTCAGTAATAGGGAAAAGGCTGATATGTATTTTATCTGCGAAACTGCAAATGGAAATGGCTTAGAGACTCAGCGATTGTACGGAGAGGGGTTTCCCACTTTACTTTTGTCACTTATTCGTTCTTCGCTTGTTTTTTCCTCGCATTCCAACATACCCAGTGTTGCCAGTGGGCTACTATTTTTAAATGCAGATTTCTTGATTAGCACCACATTTTTGGAATTGTAAAATTCGTCTTACTTAATGACATATTAATTAAGGCTCAAACAATGGAATTTTACCATTTCAAAAAAGTGGTGCCAATCAATAAATCTGAATTTTAAAAAAATAGCCCATTGGCAACACTGAATATTCCTTTGGCTCCCTCTAGCACCTTTGCGTTTTAATTCCGACCATACATTTTTTGATTAAAATTGTTTGTTTTGATGTGTACTATCACCTTTAAAAGTTTTGCGCATCTTTTATGAAACACCCTGTAAAAATGTGCAATACGAAAGGTACATTTTTAATTTTAAAGTCTGAATATACACGGCGATCAACTGGAGATAATGAGGAATGAAGAGTTCCCTAACATAGATGAAACTTATGATACGAAAGAAGGCAATTTTAAAAAAGGCAATTTTAAAATTGAAAAAGATGAAGTCCATAATGCTATTTATTCATTATATTAATCATAGATAGATCTTGATCTTATTGTTCAAAGTATCCCACCTGATTTTAATGATGTACTAAAACCTACTATAAAAGTCCTTCCGGCCAGTGCCGGGAGGAATAGATAGCTTTCATATTCCTTATTTTTTAAAAGCCAGCTTATATTATTCAAACACACGGAGCTCAAATTAGTGGAACCCGATTATAGAAGATTAAATACTAATTCTTGTCAATATTGAATATGAATGAGAATTTCGCGAAATTAGTCAGTGTTACGAAAGCTGGTTTTAATAAAGTGATTTATATTTTGTCGCCAATTTCGGTGATATCCCGAATTAAATTATAATTGTATTAACCCGAATTATAGATGATAGCCCGCCACTTTAAAACAACATAATGGGTGCAACAAAGCTCACCAATGAACTTGGTCGAGACCTTAGTAATTCCTGTGCACATGCTCACTCATATCTAAATCGGTTGATATATACGAGTACTGTTGCAGGCAAAAAATCAGATTTTTCAAAATGTCACACACATTCGAAATTCAAACTGCTAGATCTCGGCCTTTATTTTAAAAAAAAGGCAAAACAAAAAATGATCTGGAATCTTTGTAACAAGCTGAAACACATAAGAAAAAAGTCTTTTAGGTAGCTTTCATTACAAAAAGCTACCTATTGCAGCAGTTCGGGGGAAAGCGATTTCAAAAAATTTTGGTATATTTTCATCGATCATGACCCCCAGACCCCGAAACCACCCTTCGTTCAAAAGTTGATATATATATACAGGGTGATTCATAAAAGATGGGCAGAACTTTAAGGGGTTATAGTACACTTAAAGACAAATAATATTAAATACGAGACTAAGGGTCCCAGACGTATTCCCAAGGAGATAGGGGGCATTAAAGTTTAGGGTCCGAAATTTCAAATGATTATAAAACATGGAAAAATTGGTCGATTCGTTTGCGGTTTTTGCAAAAAATTTTCTTTATGCCAGTATTTTCTTGAAATAAAATTTTAAAGTTCAATTTCAAAAAATGCCGATAGGGGGCGCTTTAGACTTTGGAGTAACAAACAACTATTTTTTAATGTTATTTTTTGTATTTCTTTAAATGATTTCGAAAGCTTAGACTTAAACTTAAATTTTGATCTAAAAATCTGAGTCCTAACGAGTAGTTAAGTAGCGTAAACTGAAATTTGAAATTTGAAACCCTTCTCCCCCCAGAACAAAAATCAGTTATTCCCGATCTTTGTGTCGTAGATTAGGCTCTAACTACTGCCGCGTTTTGCTAAAATTATTCTTTATGTCAGTATTTTCTTAAAAATAAATTTTAAAGAAAATTTTCAAAAAATTCCGATAGAGGGCGCTTTAGACTTTGGAGTAACGAACAACTATTTTATACCGTTATTTTTTGTGTCTCATTAAATGCTTTCTAAAGCTTAGACTTAAATTTTCAGCCCAAAATCTGAATCGTTAGACGTGGTTAAGTTTCTGGGGAGAGGGGTTTGAAATTTCTACTCCTGAGCACAGTTCAGTTTACCATGTCCACACATTGTGTGCTGTGATACGAGGTAAAAAGACACAAATTAGGATTATGTTACCAAAGCATATTTATTAACATGTAATTACAATAAATGTTCAAAATTGTGACCACCAGAGGTTATGCACGCAGAACAACGGCGAAGAATGGAACGGCAAACATTCGCGAAAACATCAGGCTTTTCGAGCACTTCCCCTACAGCGGCGGAAAGTCTGGCGACCAGTTCCTCGGGGGATTCAATGGGTGTCTCATACATAAGAGCCTTCAATCGTCCCCAAAAAAAGAAATCGAGGGGTGAAAGATCTGGCGAGCGAGCAGGCAAAGCAACAGGACCACCTCGACCAATCCATCTGTTCGGAAATGTGATGTCCAGATAGTTGCGGACGTCTCGTACGTAATGGGCTGGCGCTCCATCGTGCTGGAACCACATGACCCGCCGGATGCGTGGAGGAACAACGTTTAACAGGTCTGGCAGCACATGTTGCAGAAATGTGAGGTATGTTTTACCGTTGAGGCGTTCAGGAAGAAGGTACGGTCCGATTAGGTGGTCTCCGAGGATTCCTGCCCAAACATTGATGGAAAAGCGTCTCTGATGAGCATGTGGATACGTAGCATGTGGATTGACATCCGCCCATACATGTGCATTGTGTGTGTTAAATGTACCTTCACGTGTGAAGGTACATTCATCGGTGAAAAGCACAGTTCGTCCAAAATGTGGATTTAGCGCGTTCTGCTGCAGAAACCAGCGGGCGAATTCAATACGATTTGGATAATCCCCTGGAGACAGTTTCTGGACTCGTTGCACATGAAACGGGAGCAAATGTTCATCCTTCAGTACCCTCCAAGTCATGGACTGTGAGGTATCCACCTGCCTAGCCACTGTTCGTGTACTTGTACTTGGCTGCGCCGCTACTACATCCAGAATGGCTTCTGCAACAACTACTGATTCGTCCTTTTTTGCACGACCTGCATTCGACCGGGAAGCGAGAAATGATCCCGTCTCACACAACTGTCTGTGCAAGCGCTCGAAAGTTTTGCGGTTAGGCAACCGCCTGTTGGGAAATCGCTCTCCGTACATTCGTTGTGCCTCTGCACCATTTCCATCTGCCGCTCCGTAAATTAAATGCATCTCAGCCTTTTCCTTATTCGTGAAGGGCACCATCTTCCGATTCATTACTACAGCGACTTACACTTGACTCACCGTTCAGTGGTTTTTATGCCTGAATCGTGTCGAAATTTTGCATACGTGTTCTTCTTCTTCCCCATTTGACATTTGCATACTTTCTGTTTCCTTCTTCACCCGGTGACTAGCGTCAGGAATGGAGCTTTAACGTTTGCATGAGCGACGTTTCCAACTGTGCCAGTGCCTTTATGAGTGAATTCCGACTATGCAGTCCTTGACGAAAGTTGTATTTTTGCCTCGTATCACAGCACAGAATCGTTGGGCATGGTTAAGTAGTGCAAACTGAACTATGTTCAGAAGTTGAAATTTGAACCCCCTCCCCTCGCTACTGAACCACGCTCAGCGATTCAGATTTTGAGCTGAAAATTTAAGTTTAAGTCTAAGCTTTAGAAAGCATTTAATGAGACACAAAAAATAACGGTATAAAATAGTTGTTCGTTACTCCAAAGTCTAAAGCGCCCTCTATCGGAATTTTTTGAAATTTTTCTTTAAAATTTATTTTCAAGAAAATACTGACATAAAGAATAATTTTAGCAAAACGCGGCAGTAGTTAGAGCCTAATCTACGACACAAAGATCGGGAATAACTGATTTTTGTTCTGGGGGGAGAAGGGTTTCAAATTTCAAATTTCAGTTTATGCTACTTAACTACTCGTTAGGACTCAGATTTTTAGATCAAAATTTAAGTTTAAGTCTAAGCTTTCGAAATCATTTAAAGAAATACAAAAAATAACGTTAAAAAATAGTTGTTTGTTACTCCAAAGTCTAAAGCGCCCCCTATCGGCATTTTTTGAAATTGAACTTTAAAATTTTATTTCAAGAAAATACTGGCATAAAGAAAATTTTTTGCAAAAACCGCAAACGAATCGACCAATTTTTCCATGTTTTATAATCCTTTGAAATTTCGGACCCTAAACTTTAATGCTTCCTATCTCCTTGGGAATACGTCTGGGACCCTTAGTCTCCTATTTAATATTATTTGTCTTTAAGTGTACTATAACCCCTTAAAGTTCTGCCCATCTTTTATGAATCACCCTGTATATATATATATGTCCATATATATATATATATATATCTGATATTTGTCATACTGTAAGTCTCGTATTTATGAACCGATTTGGATGAAACTCGGTGTGTACATAGTACATTCCAATGTCTCGACCGAGTTCGTTGGCCAGCTTCATCCGCCATCTTGTTTCAAAATGGCGGCCATTTAAAATTTTTTTAAAAATTTAAAATTTGAAATGTGGTACCAAAAAATTAAAAATTGGAAAATATTTCTTTCTTATGTATTTGACCTTGATACAAAGATTACGGAGCAGTTTTTGTTTTGTTTATATCTTAAAAAATGGCTGAGTTATAGCACTTTCAATTTCTAGAGTGGCTGTCATTTTGAAACGACCTGATATTTGTCATACGATAACAGGCGTACTTATGAACCGATTTGAATGTAACTTGGTGTGAACATAGTACATACCAATGTCTCGACTGAGATCGTTGGCCAGCTCCATCCGACATTTTGTTTCAAAATGGCGGCCATTTAAAAATTTTCAAAAAATTTAAAATTTGAAATGTGGTACCAAAAATTGAAAATGGAAAACTATTTTTTTCTTATGTATTTGACCTTTATACAAAGATTCTGGAGCAGTTTTTGTTTCGTATATATCTTAAAAAATGGCTGAGTTATAGCACTTTGAATTTCTAGCGTGGCTGACATTTTGAAACGTCCTGATTTTTGTCACGCGATAACAGGCGTATTTATGAACCGATATGGATGTACCTTCGTGTGTACATAGTACATACCAATGTCTCGACCGAGTTCGTTGGCCAGCTTCATCCGCCATCTTGTTTCAAAATGGCGGCCATTTAAAAAATTAAAAGAAAATTTAATTTAAAATGAGGTATAAAAAAATTGGAAAATGAAAAAGATTTTTTTCTTATGTGTTTGACCTTAATACAAAGGATACAAAGACATACCGGAGCAGTTTTTGTTTTGTCTATATGTTAAAAAATGGCTGAGTTATAGCACTTTGAATTTTTAGCATGGCTGACATTTTGAAACGATCTGATATTTGTCACGCTATAACACACGTATTTATTAACCTATTTGGATGTAAGAAGGAATTTTGATAGTATATAGCAATGTCTCGACCAAGTTCGCTGGCCAGCTTCATCGGCCATCTTGTTTAAAAATGGCGGCGATTAAATTTAAAAAAATTATATTTAAAGTTAGGTGCAAAAAATTAGAAATTGAAAAAGATTTCTTTCTTAAGTATATGACCTTGATATAAGGATTCCAGAGCTTTTTTTGTTTTGTCTTTATCTAAAAAATGTCTCAGATATAGCAGTTTGGATTTCTTTATGTGTGTGAAATTTTGAAAAATCTGATTTTTTGCCTGCGCAGCACTCGTATATATCAAACGATTCCGATATGAGTGAGCATGTGTACAGGAATTTCTGAGGTCTCGACCAAGTTCACGGGTCGGCCTCATCCACCATGTTGTCTTAAAATGGCATGCACTTCAAGATATCGCCGAATTTGGCAACAAAATATAAGTTACTTTAAATAAAAGCATCTTGGATAAAGCTGACTAATTTCGCGAAATTCTCATTCATAAGGATTTAGTATTGATAAAAGTTAGTATTGAATCTTCTATAATCGATTTCCACCAAATTGAGCTTCGTGTGTTTGAATAACGTAGGCTAGCTGCCGTTTTGAATTGCCGCCATTTTGAAACAAGATGGCGGATGAAGTTAGAGAACGAACTCAGGCGAGAGATTGCTATGTACTATGCACATGCCTTAACAGATCCTAATCGGTTCATAAATACGCGTGTTATTGCCTGAGAAAAATCAGATCGTTTCAAAATGTCAGCAATGCTAGAAATTCAAAGTGCTATAACTCAGCCATTTTTTAAGATATAGACGAAACGAAAAATGCTCCAAAATCTTTGTATCAAGGTCAAACACATAAGAAAAAATCTTTTTCAATTTCTAATTTTTTTTTTTTTTTGTACCTCATTTTCAATTAAAATTTTAAAAAATTAATGGCTGCCATTTTGAAACAAGATGACGGATTATGTTGGCCAACGTACTCGGTCGAGACATTGGTATGTACTATGTACACACTAAGTTATATCCAAATCCGTTCATAAATACGCGTGTTATCGCGTGACAAAAATCAGATCGTTTCAAAATGTCAGCCACACTAGAATTTCAAAATGCTATAATTCAACCGTTTTTTAAGATATAGACGAAACAAAAAATGCTCCGGAATCTTCGTATCAAGCTCAAACACATAAGAAAAAATCTTTTTCGATTTATAATTTTTTTGCACTCCATTTTAAATGTAATTTTTTTTTTAAATTTTAAATGGCCGACATTTTGAAACAAGATGGCGTCTGAAGCTGGCTAACGAACTCGGTCGAGACATTGCTATGTACTATGCACATGCCTTGTCACATTCAAATCGGTTCATAAAAACGCATATTATCGCGTGACAAAAATTAGATCGTTTCAAAATGTCAGCCATGCTAGAAATTGAAAGTGCTATAACTCAGCCATTATTTAAGACATAGATGAAACAAAAAATGATCCGGAATCTTTGTATCAACCTCAAATACATAAGGAAAAATCTTTTTCAATTTCTAATTATTTTGTACCTCACTTTTAAATTTATATATTTTTTTTTACATTTTTAAATGTATGCCATTTGAAACAAGATGGCGGATGAGGCTGGCCAACGAACTCGGTCGAGACATTGTTATATACTATGCACATTCTTTGTCACATCAAGATAGGTTCGTAAATACATGTAATATCGCGTGACAAAAATCAGATCGCTTCAAAATGTCAGCCATGCTAGAAATTCAAAGTGCTATAACTCAGCCATTTTTTAAGATATAGACGAAACTAAAAATGATCCAGAATCTTTGTATCAAGCCCAAACACATAAGAAAAAAAAATCTTTCTCAATGTCTAATTTTTTTCTGCCTCATATTAATTTAAAATTTTTTAAAAATTTTAAATGGCCGCCATTTTGAAACAAGATGGCGAATGAAGCTGGCCAACGAACGCGGTCGAGACATTGGTATGTACTATGTACACACGAAATTTTATGCAAATCGGTTCATAAATACGAGAGTTACAGTATGACAAAGATCAGATATATATATATATACACTATATAGCCAAAGGTGACCGGTCACTTCCGATTTTTGACGTTTTGTTAAATATCTAGAAAAATGCATGAGGAATTAACCTGAAATTGCAGGTGTGTAAACAGAATTGTATAGGTCATATATTTCCGTGAAGATTTTTTCCCGAAACCCCATAGGGAACCACCAAAAAATTGAAAAAGAACGAATATCTTTTGGATAACCCTGTAAAAACTAATGGAGCGAAAGCGTTTAAACTGGAGATTATTTGTAAGTGGCTCATTTTAATATATTGTGTTGATTTTTATGAGGATAGCATGTATACTCGTTGAGAAATTAAGGTTTTTATAAAAACAGTCCCAAATTTCGCCAAGTTTTTTGCTTATAATTTGCAGAGATCTTAATATAAAAATATATATATATAACGAACAACATTGAAAATAATACGCTGCAATCAGAATGAAAAAATAATAAAAATTGGATGAAAAATGAGCAGGTTTACCTACAAATGTTGCACTGCGCATGCGCGGATGCAATCAAAATATAATGTACATAATGTGTTAGCTAAGTGTATAGAGCAACTTTTGTAAAAGTCTCAAAAACATAGTTTGAAAAGTCTGGTAATAATCGTTTATAGAATAAGCTCAAAATCCATTGTTCCCAAAATGAAGCAAAAACATAAGGGGTTGTATCCATATAACCATTGATTAGTGCCAATTTAGCATACACAGTATTGCACGCAATACTGTATTTGGATACAATCCCTCATCTTTTTGCCTCATTTTGGTAGCAACGGATTTTGAGCTTATTCTACAAACGATTATTATCAGACTTTTCAAACTATGTTTTTGAGACTTTTACAAACGTTGCTCTATACACTTAGCTAACTCATTATGCACATTATATTTCGATTGCATTCGCGCATGCGCAGTGAAACATTTTTTAGTAAATCTGCTCATTTTTCATCCAATTTTTATTATTTTTTCATTCTGATTGCGGGTTATTGTGTACAATGTTTTTCGTCATATTTTCTGAAAAGAACTTTTTTTCATATTAAGAACTCTGCAAATTATAAGCAAAAGACTTGCAAAATTTGGGACTGTTTTTATAAAAACCTTAATTTCTCTACGAGTATACATGCTATCGTCATTAAAATGAACACAGCATATTACAATAAGCCACTTATTAATAATCTCGAGTTTAAATGCTTTTGCTCCATTAGTTTTTACAGGGTTATCCAAAAGATATTCGTTCTTTTTCAATTTTTTGACGGTCCTCTATGGGGTTTCGGGAAAAAATCTTCGCGGAAATATATGACCTTTACTATACTGTTTACACACCAGCAATGTCAGGTTAATTCCTCATGTATTTTTCTAGATATTTAACAAAATGTCAAAAATCGCAAGTGACCGGTCACCTTTGGCCATATAGTGTATATATATATATATATATATCAATTTTGAACGGAGGGTGGTTTCAGGATCTTGGGGTCATGATCGGTGAAAATATACCAAAAGTTTTCGGAATCGTTTTCCTCCGACCGGCTGCATTAGGAAGCTTGTTGTAATGAAAGCTACCTAAAATGTTTAAATGCTACCATAGCTCATGTCTTTTATAAGCATATTTTAAAGAAAGTTTGTGGAGATAAAAAAGTAGAGCATATAAAATGTTTGTTTAAAACGAACCTAAATTACACTGTAAAATAAACGAACTAAAATACGGAAATTATACTGGAAATCGAGACGCCATTACTATTTCCGTATTTTAACGGAAAATTTTCCCCGTAAATTCAAGGAAAATTGCCGTTTTTCTGTAATTTACGGGGAGCAGTACAATTTCCGTATTTTAGTCCGTTTTTTTTTTTTTTTACAGTGTGGGCAAAGAGCAAAAAACTTTTATTGGTGTAAAAGCAAAGCTATATGCCTTCGTTGTGTTTATAGAATAATATCAAAATCATATTTTGACAAATACGAAGGTGAGTCGGAAAATAAGTTTCCCCTGGCGACTGTGGACAGATGTGTGTATGAAAGACAAAAAATGTAATGAGACATTAAAGATAAAACATAACTTTATCTTTCCACATAAGTACCAAGTACATTGAGACATTTGTTATACCGCTTTATAAGCGTCAAAAAGCCCTCCAGGAAAAAATCAGGGATTTGCATACGAAAAAAGTGTTGAACGGCTTATGTGACTTCTTCATTGCTTCCAAAGCAATAGTCAAGTATTGATCTCGTCTGTGGTGACCGTGTACGTCCGTCTAGGTCTCGGTCTGTCTAGCACTTGCTGACACCCCTCACTGAATTGGCTGCACCATCTCCCCACCGTTTGTTTCGAGATCACATCTGGTTCACAGACCCCCACGTGGCGGTTATAGATTTCTGCTCCCGATACTCCACGTGCCCATTCATAGCGGGCAATCGCTCTCACTTCCTCCTTTGACCACGAATTCAAAACGCACTTTCTCTCCACATCTAACTGGGTCTGGGAGCAGAATGATGCAGAGCCCAGATTTTTTCAAGGAGCGCTTCTTAAAGCTTATAAAGGGGTATGACAAATGTCTCAACTTATTTGGCACTTATGTAGAAAAATAAAGTTGCGTCATATCTTTAATGTTTCATTATATTTTTTGTCTTTCATACACATCTCTGTCTACAGTCGCCAGGGGAAACTTATTTTGCGACTCACCCTCGTATCTCACCTATTTCATACGTCCAAAAAATGTGCGTTGACAGATGATGCCATATTTGTCATTGTTAAAGTTCTTCTTGACATTTTCTATTCAATTAAGATTTCACATTTTAACTAATAATAATTTTATGTTTACGGGAGGAATAATAAGTTTAGATGTGCTTCGGTTGGGCACGGCCAAAGAAAGGTCGGTAACCACTACTCTAATTTCAATATAAGCAAAAAAATCAATATGCCAATCTAGTTAGTTAAACTAATTGTACTTATTTTCAAAACTATTCCACTAAAGACTGATTTTCAGAAAATATAAAATTCATTGGCTTTGTTTCTTGGTATTTTTACCGTAATTCTTTTCAGCAATTTGCCCTAATTATTTGCGTAGATAAAAATTATTATGATTTTTGTGTGTTCAGTTATTATCTTACGCAGATTTCAATGTATTGTATATTCAGTCCATCGCAAAAAGTAACCGGGAAAAGCATACCACGCGAGTTATAGTCGAAACAAATTTTTATGAACTTCTCAATATAATTTTTCTTCTTTTTTTAAGATACAAATTTTGAAAAAATATTTTGATTCAAAATAACTGCAATATTATAAAAACATGTATAATGATCACTTATAAACAGATTAAATAAAATAATGCTATAAATTGATAAAGTATCATTTATTAAGATTGACGATCGTTTCGTCGCACCAACGGCGACATTTTCAAAATCATTCACGATAGAAAACCAATAGATACGATCAAGATAGAAACAATGGATACAAAGAAAGCACCATAGAAAAATTAATTAAGAACTTGAAGAATAAAAAGAAAAGAAATTTCAATCCACAAAATCCTATGTTATCCACTTTACAACACTTTCCTGGTTTCTTCGAACGTTTGAAATATAAACTCAATAAATTCAATATATCCCTAGTCGCAAAACCTTCTATGAAATTAAAAAATATAGTATGCAAGAAAATAGATCCAATAGAGTCAAACCAGTTATCAGGAGTATACGAAATACCTTTCACCAAAGAAGATGGAACAAAGCAGTTTTATATAGGTATGACAAGTAGAAAATTTAAAATCAGAATCAAAGAACATATAGCAGACATCAAATACAACAGAAGAACCTCAGCTTTGGCCAGATTATGCAGCAAAGAACCTTTACGGATCGATTTTAAAAATAGCAAGTTAATTTACACATCAAGATTTTATTTACCATCCATAATCCGAGAATCAATAGAGATATTTTTACGCAACAAGAATATTTGCAATGATTCAGTGTCCCTAGATTTACCTAAAATTTGGAAAGAGATGCTATGTAATTTTAGTAACAATAGTAAAAATTAATCCACTCTCGCAAATAGCCAAGATAATTTTAATTTTTGTTTTATGTTTTGCAATATTTTTCATTATGAATGTTGTCTCGTGACATTATTTACCATGTTACTGTTTTGTTAAATTATATGAAAATTAATCCAAGCTCACAAATAACTAATTTAATTTTAAATTATTTTATGTTTGCAATGTTTTTCATTATGGATCATGTCTCGTGACATTGTTTACTATGTTTATTATTTTTAAATTATGTGAAAATATTTTCTATCGTGAATGATTTTGAAAATGTCGCCGTTGGTGTGACGAAGCGATCGTCAATCTTAATAAATGATACTTTATCACTTTATAGCATTATTTTAATTAAACTGCAATATTGTTTAAATATTTGTATAATCTGTGTAAACTGTGAGACAGTATGGAAAAAAATCAATTTTAAAATACAAATACAGACATTTAAAGTTGTATTTAGTGTAATAAAAGGATATTATTGTAACAGGGGTTACATTTAATAAATAAAAATTTTATCTTAAAACTTTTTATACAAATAAATAAATGGCTGATTATGTAAACTTTATTTAGCTATTTTTTTAAAATTCGAAATAAAGTTTTATCTTCAAAACAATTCTTATAAATAAAATTTAAGTAACAGAAGTTAGAAAGAAAAAATAGATTTGAATGAAAAACTAGATATATTGCTCAAAATACTAAACACGCGATGAACAAAGTCAAAATGATACCAGATTTCTTTTCTAGGAAGTGTTTCATGCAATATAGGTCAGAAGTGCTGTCTTTGGATTCTTATTTTGCATTTTTCTAAATGTAAATGCTTTTTAGAGAAGTTACATTTATTTTTTTATGGAAATTGTTAAACTTGTTGGATAGAGTTAAAAAAAATAAACATTTTACTATATTAGAACAAATTTATTAATCTATTACAACTCTAGTTAGATTAAGACATTAACATAATCCTTAAATTTTTATTATTATAGATCTTTAATAACATACAGATCATGAATAAAAATTTGGACTCACGCTGTCAAATTTAATGATTAAAAACACTTGCGATACTCATGAGCGTACAACATATATAAAAATTATATTAAATACACATTAAAAATACATATAACGTTTCACACTCTTTCTAATGAGCCACGGTCCTCTTGTAAGCTTTCCTGACATCTACGGTGTTACGCACAACACAGTCACTGTCCCAAACATCAAACTCTGGGTTTGATGTTCTGTCTTAGCTCCGTAGAACCCCCCTGATGATGGCTCATTTGAAAGGGTGTGAAACGTTGGATGTATTTTAAATGTGTATTTAACACGTTCACGCCGGCGCGGTGGATCACACTCGACTGTCTCAGAGTTGACAAGTCTCCGGCTTTTTGCACACCACTGTTATTTTAGAGAAAATGTTGTTCCTATAAATCGAGCAATTTTTCAAATTAAATAAAACAACATTTTCTGTATTAAAATACTGGTATTCAAAAAGCCGAGGGCTTCGCAGCTCTGAGACAGTCGAGTGTGACCCACCGCGCCGGCGTGAACGTGTTAATATAGTTTTTATATATGTTGTACGCTGATGATTATCGTAAGTGTTTTTAATCATAAAGATCATGATACATCATAGTTGTGTCTACAGTAATTTGGACGCCTTAATTTGATAGCTATAAAAGGAGGAAATGGGCCTGATTGAGAAAACAAAATGAAATTGAAGAGGAAAAATTTTTAAATTAAATTATTGCGATATTTTCTAAGAGACGGCACTAACAAAATGTTATTTCTCGAATATAATGTATATAATGAAAGGAAAAACTGTAAATTTGTGGGAGATGAAAAACTCATGTAAAATTGATTTCACCCTCATATCAAATAATAATTTGGAAATGCATCAACATTATTATTCTCGGCAGAAATTCATCCGAGAAATATAAAAATAAGTTATTTTAAATGAAATATTAACTGTATAAAAGAAACTCGTATATAAAGTTACGTGAATTACAAAGAAATTATTTTATTTATTGATTTTCATTTTTCCAGTTA
Source organism: Maratus speciosus (assembly GCA_963932465.1). Classification (NCBI taxonomy): domain Eukaryota; kingdom Metazoa; phylum Arthropoda; class Arachnida; order Araneae; family Salticidae; genus Maratus; species Maratus speciosus. Next base: position 234,171,802 of record OZ010796.1, on the reverse strand, counting down.
AAAAAAAAATTATTTAAATAATTTCTGTCATGTTTAATAAAGAAATAAATCATCCCTGTTCAGATACTTTAAATTTCAACACATTGTCTTCTAGGTTCATTGAACACCGTAAAAATCAAAGAAGAACATTTTTATTACTAATCTACTTATGGCACTTTAAATATTCCTTCCTTTAATCACGCGACAGATATGTTAAACAATCCATTTATTCTACTTCTTTTATCACATTTTACTTTGACAAGAGAATTAATTTGCCTATTTATCGAGTTATGAGTTTATTTTAGGATAAAAGATTTGTCTTTGTGAAATTATTCACGATTATTTTAGTCTTATCGACATTCGATAGGCAGAATCTGAAGGTTGATGAATACATATTGTTAATTTTATTTTTTTTACATTCTTATTTAGAGTTTATATCTTCTTTTTTTTTTTCCCCTGAAGTGTACAGCTAGTTTATATTCCCAAAATTATTCTGTAATGGCCATGTAATTCTTTTGATAATTTTACTAAGCTCATTATTTTATTAAATGTATACTTTAAAGTTAATATATTATTTCTATAGAAAAACTTTAAGATGATATTTGATGAAACGATTCAATCATGCTCTACCGAATATATGAGCGTGTGTTCAAGCTATGCGTAGAAAGTAACCGAAAAAAGAATACCAGGGGAGTTATGTCAAATACCAATTTCTAAATGTACCAAGCACACACTGTTACAAATATTTCTGTGAAATTAAAGAGAATCTACTCGTAATCCATTATCTTAAGTCTTATGTAAAATTACAGAGATTAGAAAAACAGAGATTCTATTAAATAATAGAGAAGTTATTCGGTAAATTTACAGAAGACTCTGTAAATTAACATCGCTAAAAATATACAAGACTCTGTAAATCAATTTATTTTTAATGAAAATAATTTAACTTAGTTAATTTTAGAACTTCGAAGTATCACAATTTTTCGAGTTACTTTGAACATATGTATCATTTAAATTTTTACACAATTTCTTTCTAGCCGGCCTGGAGCTTGAACCCAAGACCTCTGGGTAGGATAAAAGCACCTTACTGAGTGCGCCATAGGAGCTGTTACCAATATGCACAAAGGATGTCTTTTTGAATGAAGCTAGGAAAAATCTTGTACTTTTCAAAGATTTCGCTTCAAATATATTCGTTTGAGTCGCTCGATGGCGTGGTCAGTAAGCGGAGGCTGCTGTCATCCCGAGGGCCCGGGTTCGAGTCCCTGGGTAAGACATGGATGTAACTGTGAATGTCCCTTTGTATTTATATAAATATATGTAATGTAATGGAAATAAAAATTGTTGTAACTTGTTGTGGTTTCTGTGTATAGTAAGGATCATTCGAGGCGATAGCCATTGTAGCTATAGGCCCCAAAGCAATCTCCGCTTCGGTGGACGTCAAATGTCAAGTATTCGCTTGAAAATTTCTTAAAAGGTTTATTTTAATTCAGTTTGGACCGATACATAATACCTATTTTTTTTTAATCAAATTTATTTTTTAATCCTTTGTTTACGGAATTATTTATCAAGAAATTGCTTCTTCTCAATAATTAACTCTATAATATCTGAAGATATACTGGAATTTTTAAATAATAATAATGTGAAATTTAGGTATATTGTTTCATTAAAACTGATTAAATATATCGGTAGTTATAACCTTTTTTTTGTAAAATATTTACAAAAATAATCAGATTAAATAACCAAAAATACTTTTATGGTTATATCACAATTCTTATAAAAGCAATGCATTTAAATGTATTATAATCCTCTTTGTAAGGCTTTTGCAATTGAAAATCTTTCATGTAACTTTTTTTTAAGAAAAATTATAACTATGAAAATGATTAAGAAAATTACCACTTTTTGAAAATATTTAGCTTCGACTATTTCTCTTCTCTATCTAAATTTGATTGAGCAGAGTATATTGTGTGGAAAGAAGAATAACTTTTATTATATTAAATATTATTAAACTACTATTCTTTATATAAAAGTACCGTCAGTGCATAAAAGGTTAACTAGTTTAAGTAACAAATAAAAAAATTCAATAGATTTTTTTTTAATAAAAAATTTAAATCTAATTCGTTTTTACAACAATAATGTTTTAGAGAATTTTTCAAAATCGCTGCATACTGTTTATTTTTTAATGCGCTAATATTTTGTAAAAGAGTTTTTTAGTAAGAAATAAGAAAAAAATAAACAAAAAAAATAAAATTTATTATTCAAAAGTGACTTTTTACGTTTTCATTATTTTAATCATTTTGTGTAATATGTTTTTAGAAGATTAATATATTTTTATAACGCGTTTACCAATGAAATAATAATAATGATAATAATAATAATAATAATAATACTAGCATTATAATAATAATAATAAAAGCTTTACAATAATACTACACAATTTAAATTTAATATTACCATATTACCAAGCTTCTGGCATATGGTGAAGGATAAAACTACAAAGTGATTGTCGATAAAAATCCCCACTTTCTTCTTTAATATTTGTAATAAAATTGCAGAAGACTTTTAAAAGCGTATATTTGAATTACAAGTTTTAACAAGCTAAAAATATCTTTAAATAAAGACATGGAAATCCCTACAGGGGATTAGATACAAGATAAGGGAAATGTCTGTAAACGATAACCGAGAAACTCAATCGAATGCATTTAACCGAGAACTAGTGTAAATTTACAGAGAGTCTTGACCGAGAAACTCAGTTGAATGCATTTAACCGAGAACTAGTGTAAATTTACAGACAGTCTTGACCGAAAAACTCAATCGAATGCATTTAACCGAGAACTAGTGTAAATTTACAGAGAGTCTCAGTTTTTTTCTGTGTTTTTACAGAAATTTTTAACAGTACATAATTATCATAAGAAATTCACCTAAGAAACAAGAAGAATTGATTTGGAATGAAATATTGACAACATAAGAAAAAAAGAAACTCATAAAAAAGGTAACATAAATTCATAGCTGCCAACTGCTACGATATTTTGACACCCCTATTTATGAATACTTATCGCCGTTCTGTTACATCGCGACATTTCCTGCTAAGATTAAACTAAACAATACGAAGGTTATTTTTCAGAAATAGTGCTGATGAAAAATCGTAGCTGTTACAAGTTATAGGGAAATTATATTTTTTAATTTTATTTATTTATTTGTATTTCGCTAGTAAGGTTTTCTTAAAATAATTGTGATTTCAGACATATGCGCTCAATAAAACAATTAAATCATCTCAACTTCAACACCTAGTCTTCTACATTGATATAAGCCAAAAAAATTAAAAAATCCCTGCTGGCTCGGCCTACAGGCGGAGGTAAATTTCGAAGTTACGTACTAATTTCACCAACAAAAACTAAATCAAGATTACAGATAAACCCAGTTTAACAATTTTATCTGGCCACTTTTGACGAATTTTTAATTTCATTTTTCTGTAAGATCTTCTTTTATCAAAATCATATTACGTCGGTATTAAAAAAAGTATCTTTTCCCACTCAACAATTCGAAATTTTCTGCTTCATTTTTAAAAGTAAAAACATGAAACTTGTTGACGGGATATTTTGAAGAGATTTATAAGCGACCTGTGTTTTTTTTTTTTTTTTTCGTTCAATTAATTAGAACTTGATTTACAATTATTTTCTCAATACGACCATTTTTTTCGTTTCCTTTATCGCTTCGGGAAACTCGGTTCAAAATAGTGTTGCCAGATGGGCTACTTTTTTTAACTTTTTTGCACCACTTTTTTGAAATGGTAAAATGCGCCTTATTTAATGACATAATTAAGGCGAAAGCAAAAGTAATTTTACCGTTTCAAAAAAGTGGTGGCAATCAAGAAATCTGAATTTAAAAAAAAGTAGCCCACTGGCAACACTGGTTCAAAATGCACATTTTGACAACATATTTTGAAATATATTCTGCCTTTATCAAAAGATCGACCAATACAGCACCTTATATAGTTTCTGAATAAGAGAACCTGGCAAATGGTTCCGTTTGAGAGCGAAAATGAATTTAAAAATAAATCGTTTGGATTTGTGGCAATATGATGATTTTTTCGTCAGCCCCTATTTTTTTTCTGTAAAATTTGATCCTATCAAAAATTTGTCAATACGAAAGTTGTCGATAATATTGATAAGATGTATAATAAATTTAAGCGGGTTGCACTTATAATAAGTTTAAGTGAATTTTATATAGTAAAATTTGACAAAGTTATGAACTTTTTTCTACCTAAAACCCAATTTTTTGCGCCCCTTGAGCCCATTTTTAATTTTATCAAAAATCTGTAATACATAAATTTTTGGCCCTTTTCCTATAAGTAATAATAACTTTAAACTGTTTTGATATCTATCAAAATTAAGCAATTATGGGGGTTTTCGGTTTTCACAAAACCCCTCCCTATTTCCACCCCATTTGTCCGATTTTGCCAACTAACGAACTTGACCGAAATTTTCTACTCCTTGATTTTATGTACCAGTTTGGAAGAGATTTGTGCTGAATTTCGGAAGTTATCGTGTCCATAAAAAAGTGATATATATATATATATATATATATATATATATATAAAGTTTTTCGCTGATTGTGGTATTGGGTTCTATGGGTCATGGTCGGTGTAGATCTGCAAAAAATTTTCAGAATTCCAACATGGGAGAGATCATAATAGGTACTATTTCATACGAAATCTACCTAAAACTAGTGCCAATCCCAAAACTTTCTTCTATCTCATATATTTTAATATTTCAAAATGTTGTTACAAATGTCAATATTTCCTTTTTGTTAGTTCAATACTATATCAACTTTGACTTTCATCTTACATTTCTGCTTCAGACAGTTAATCGTTGTAAAAACGAGTTAATCTCGACCATGATATTTATTAAAATGAATAGTTTTCCGTTTCTCTGTTGTATATCAGCTGTTCGAGAATAGTCGGCTTATCAGGATGGACAGTTCCCGTTGCTTCACAAGCCGCCGGTGTACAATAGAACTACGAAAAATCAAGAAAATTACACAAAAACCGTATTATACTGCCCCTTTTCTGCGGAATTTTTCCAATTTCAGGGGGGACCTTCTTGCATGACCAAAAACGTACACAAAAAATTTCGTTCAATTCTATGCATAACTTCATACACTTTCCGATGGTACAATATTCAAAATGGCACAAAAATCGCTATTACAGCGCCCCCTTCCAGTGGATTTTTTCCAAATTAAGGGACGGCCAGCTTTCCATAGCCAAAAATAAAAAAAAAAACATTGGTCCAGTTCTATGCATAACTTCATACACTGTTTGATGCTATAAAGGCGACAGACATAGGGACACACGGACAGACACACAGGCATTTTCTATAAACATGTTTTTTGGAACCTTTTACCCCTAAAACGTGTAACTCCGTCAAAAACCGGAAGTCGAAAAAAATTTCTATTGCAATACTATTGAAGATAGAAGAAAGTGAAAAAAGACATTTTGAACTTTAATCTGTTGATGGTACTTTCTCTAATCTTACTTTAAACACTCAACAGATACGTTAAATAATCCATTTATTTTGCATCTTTTATCACAATTCACTTTAACAAGAGAATTATTAGGCTGAGCAAAAAGTTCTGGGAAATTTTTAATCTAATAGTTACCAGACAGTAATGTAATAGTTACCAGATTACTTCCACATCCCGCCTACAGTCCTGACGTGCCTCCATCCGATTATGGCCTATTTCGATCAGTGCAACACTTTTACAAGGGCCTTCGGTTTGAATCCTGTAGTGATGTTGAAGAAGCATGTCAAGGGTTTTCGATTCCAAGGAGCCACCATGGTTCTTCCAGCAAACCTGGAATATGGCATAAGGTCGTGGACTATGATATTCTCTACTTTAAAGAATAGTCCTTTTTGCTTTTGTTGTTAATTTGCGCAAAACAGCACAACTTTCACAAATTTCCCAGAACTTTTTGCTCAACCTAGTAATTTGCCTATTTACTTATCTAGTTATGAATTTATTTTAGGATCAAAGATTTATGTTTGTCAAACTATTCACGAACATTTTTTAATGTGGTTGACAGATGAGAGATTAAACTGATGGTTCGTGAATACTTTTAAAACGATTTTTTTAATTCTTATTTACAGTTTGACTGATTTCTTTTTTATATGAACTGTGTTCATATTTTTTCACAAAAGATTTCTTTGGAGTTCGTGGAATTCTTTTAATAATTGTAGAATATTTTATTTATTTTAATTCATTTATTTATTTTTGAGAGAAAGAAACTGATGGTTTGTGAATAATTTTAAATCTTTTTTAAAAATTCTTGTTTACAGTGTGTCTTATTTTTTATATGAAAAATGTACATATTTTTTTCACAAAAGATTTCTTTGGAATTTGTGAAAGTAGTTTAATAATTTTAAAATTTTAATTTTAATTTAATATATTTTAATTTATTTATTTTTCAGAGGAAAAAAACTAATGGTTCATGAATACTTTTAAATCTTTTTTTAAATTCTTATTTGCAGTTTGTCTGATTTTATTATTATTATTATTATTATTATTATTATTATTATTATTATTATTATTTTGAAGAGTGTTCATATTTTTTCAAAAAAGATTTCTTTGAAGTTTATTTAATAATTTTAGAATCTTTTATATTATTTTTCTTTATTTTTCTTTATGTATTTAAATTATTATACACAGTTTAACTGATAACCCCTTGCGTTAAGATATTACTAAGATGTGACCAATAAATGACTACCTTCGCGGTAACAAATGATAACCGATAATGCGACAATTATGAATTAAATATCTTAATATAATCGAACGCAACTAACCCTCCACCGAATAGATCATGTAAAATCTCAAAATCTCCCTCGATATTAAAACCAGATGATTGTCTGATATTAATATTATTTCCAATTAGAGATAAATGGTATGGTAAGAAATGATAATACCGAAAATGTGATAATTATACTTTAAATATTTTAAAATATTCAAGAGCGATTCTTCGCTGAATATGTGATGCAAAATCTCACTCGATAGTGAAATTAGGTCTTCACCTGACATTAAAATAAATTGTTATAACCGGTGGCTCTCATGGTAAGATATGACAGATAATATGGCAATATGATACATAATCACTAAATGGTTTAATGCAAGTGCAATTCTTCAACGGATGGATCCTGAAAAATCTCACTCAGTAATATGTTACAAGTATAATCAGTTATACTGTATAATCAGAGGATCACTGTCACAGTTAAAAATGTGCAGCAAACTGCCCAGTCAATCGCCCATTTTTCTAGAAAAGGGTTACATATCTTGTATTTTCTCAGTTATAGAATGTTGTTTTGGGGCGATCGGGTGCATATGGATATCAGCGTGATCTTCAGATCAAGGCAAAGAATTAAAATCAAATTTCTTTGCAGTAGTGAAACACGCTTCTGAATCTTAAACAGGTTATCAAAAACATGTGCAAAAGGAAGCTCTCAAAAGACATAGATCGGTTCCAGGACAACACTACTCAACATGTTCCCAAGAAGACCCTTAAAGGGAGAGCTTGGGGGGTCAAAACCTAAAATATATCGAATTTTCGATTATTTAATATTTTGAATCTACCATTTCTCCTCTTTCTACTGATATATTACTTTTGTTTTTACGGCAACCAGAAGTTGAAAAATTTTTAATAATTCTGTTTGTTTATCTGCTTTACTATTAGTGCGTTTATTTACTTTAAACTTGATTTTCTCAAAATGTTATTATTTTTTTTTTAACTTCGATGTACCTTTCTGAAAAAACTCTTATACATTATGCTTTGAAATTTTGCTTGAACATTCTATACATATTCCTGTTTAATCTGAGGTGAATTGTTTAAACTCATAAAAAGAACTTTTTGTATCATTGTCATTATCTTTGAAAAAATTGCATGTTTTTAAAAATTTGAATGTGGTTTCTACTTCAGATTTTTTTTAATTATATAAACTTTATTTAATTGTAAATTTAACTTCAGATTATTAAGAATTGTTTATTTTATGCATAAAAAAAATTTCAAGTCAATATCTTAAGTAGTTAATGAGAAAAGGTACATTAATTTAACATGGCAGGTATAGGGATTCCGACCTGCCCTCCACTTGTTGAAAACATTTCGCTGTGAAGTCCTCCAACATCCTCCGAAGAGTGGTCTCCCCATGTGACTCCATTCTTTGGACCCTTAAAAAATCACAGATAGGTCAACAGTTCACCAGTGACAAGAACGTGAAGAGCATCGTTGAAAAATTTGTCTTTAAAAAAAACAAGGGTTTCAACACTAAAGCCATCTACTCCTTTCTTGCGCACTGGGATCAGTGCATTAATATCAATGACAATTATGTGTATCTGGCATGTTACACATTAATTGAAATTCAAAAATACTGTGATTACAATGTTCTTTAGATATATTCATAGTCTCCTTTTCAATTGGTTACACCTTATATATCTTAGCTATGATAGGCCGACTTCAGAATCATATCTTACAAATGACTTTTAAACTGTTTTTAAAAACTATATGAAACCATTCAGAATGGTTTCGGGTCATAAAGTTGTGAAAGAGCATAAATAAACTATTTTTACTTTCTGTTGTTTAAAATGCATAAGAAGCATTCACAGATTATAAAATTCTGTGTTTTAAATCAAAATTCAGAATTCCTTCAACGAAAGATCACTTTTTACTGAAGAAAAAGAACATATGCATCTAAATAGCTTTGTATTGAAAGTAGACTAGAAGGAGCAATCGCTTCGTACCTCCAAGCAATATTGATTTTCTTTTGAAAACACATTTTAGTTTTCCAAAATTCAGTAAAGTTTTTTGCTAGAAAGTTCAAATTATAATGCAGTAAACTCCTGATTTGTTGTCTTTGCTTTAATTGTTCCATCTTCGTGGTTCTTTTATTACTTATTGTTACAATGTTGATAACTCGTTCTGTAGTTGATTAACAAAAAATCTTCCCACATTTACTTTAAAAAATTTTTCAACTTGCGGAAAAGTGTATAATTTTTATATGACTTCTTTGATTTGTACGATTCTGAGCAATTTTCTATAATAATTTTCTATAATTGACAAATCTATCACTACGTATAGATCAATTTCAAGCTTTTAATATTTATATCAATTTTTCAAATGCTGCATTGTAAAATATCTACTGGTTTTAAGTAAAAATTCCCACCCTAAATAACTATAAAAAAATTATTTTAGGAAAAAGAAAGTGACTTTAAAGTATCTATCACTTTTAAGTAAAATACCGTATTGAGCTGTTAAAAAAAATTTATCGGTAAAAATATTTATCTTAGCTAAGAGTTTTTCCGTAGACTTTTTACAGAGTGCTCAATAGAACACTTGTTTTCTGGCACGCAATATCTTCTAAATATCCCATTTAACCCTTAAATGCCTGCTTTTTCAAAAATCATTGTAATAATCTTCTTAGGCTTTCATTTTTTAAATAAATCATGGGAAAAACACTTATAAAAATCATATTTTGTTTTAAGTATGGTTTAGGCTAAAAAACAGTTTGTTACTAATCGGCAATACTGGTCTTTAATTAAAAAAATAATTTTCCTTGATAAAATTCTATAAATTAAACACACAAGAATTTAATAACTTTAAAAAGTAATAAAATTTACTTGCTCACTGCAGAACAAAATAGGGTATTACGCAAGCTCCCAAATAAAACAAAAAAAAAACAACTAGCAACAATTGAAAAAATAAATCTATATTTATTCTTAAACAGCACAAGTGTTGCCATCAACATGTTGAAAATCGATTTAATAATGTTTTCAGAATGTATTTTATTGGCAACTTTAGGCAACATTATAAGCTTCAATATTATTATAACGGTATTTTAGAGCCTAAATTGGGTATGTTGCTGAAAAGCAACACCCGGCATTTAAGGGTTAAATATAAAAATAGTTACGTTTCACCTACCGTTGTTATCAATATTTTCTGTGCGTAATAATGAAGATCTAAGATTTGTAACATAAAGAAGTGCGCATAAATACCCTGCTAGTAAGTGTGAAATGTAGAACATAACCCTTTCTGGTCTGATTTATTTTCAGTTTTGAGCAAAAAATTACTTTTAGGTTAATAATGTTAATAGTAACTATGCAAACTGATTTGTTGCAATTTAAAAAATATGACATTGCCTGAAATGTAAGGAATGTAGTTGTTTCACGTACTGTTCAATTCATACTCATATGACAATAGCCTCAGGAAGAGTTTTTGAAGACGTTTGGAAAATATCGTTTTACAATAGGATTAAACAATCATTGCAACTTTCAAATAGTTTTTGCAATTTATCACGCATGGTTCGTTTAGAAAAGTAACGCATATTTTAAATTTAAAGAGTGAAATACATGTTTAAAATAAAAGAACCGCCAACGATGCAAAAAGAAGTAACAAAAATGTTATTATTGTTATTATTACTAACTGCCAAAAGATAAATGAAGTCATAATAATAAATGCATATACATACACTACTGTTACTACATGTCGATAGCAACAAAAGTAATTGTCAATACAAAATAATATTCAATGAAAAGACATCTACTATTAATAGCAAACCAGACCCGAACAGTTTAAGAGTAAAACTGCTGAGACTTCAGATTTTTCTGTTCATTCACACAAATTAAACTAAAAGAAGAAAACCGGAACAACTTAAACAGACTCTATCGCTGTTTAAAAGAAATTAAAAGTACAAATCAGTGGCAAAATGCACTTCAATTGTATTTGAAATTTGTTTTTTAAATGGGCATGACAGTTTTTCGGTCCAGAGATAAATATTTATTATGAATTTCTTTTTTTTACTTTTAGGAAGTATATACAAATATGTAGATTAGCATAAAAAAACACATATTTTGGAATTTTCAAAAATTTATTTTTATTACATTTTATTGAAACACTTTCTGGAACTTGATTTACCTCAATGAGACACGACGTATACACTGCAAATTCGTGAAACACTTTTGCAACACTAGCTGAACATAATAATTAACACTTCTAACTAAAATCCTTTTCGATTGTGTTGTGAATGTGTTGTGCTAAATAAAAAGATTGCTCAAAAAGTGTTGTTAAAAATTACAAGAGGAGAAAATGTGTTTTCGAAACATTTCAAAACATTCATTTTTAAAATTGTGTAATTTTAAAGGCACCATGTAGAAAGTGTTTTGAAAGTGTTTTACATGTGTTGTTTTATACTGTTCTAAATTGTGTGGTGTTTACATTGTGTTGTTAATTTGGTAACAAAGTGTTGTGCAGCACAAATTATTGTAAGAAAATATTGTCATCAACACTATTTACAACCCGATTTCAACACAATTAACAACATTATTTTAGAACACATTTTTAGATAGCAACACTTTTGCAACATATTAAGAACACATTTCTAGATAGCAACACTTTTGCAACATATTGAGAACACAATCACAACACAAAAAATATTTTGTATATGAAGTTTTCTAATTCACAACACATTAATGTGTTGTTATTTTGGTGACAAAAAGTGTTGTAAAATGTGTTTATTTTTGTGTTCTGTATGGTGGCACTCAACGTGTTAAAGTAAATTTCATATTAAAGTAAAATTTTACTGCAAAAATTTGGTGGGAATGCGGCTTTTTGGAATGAAAGTTAAGTGGGATATATTATATCCCACCGCCCTTCAAGGGGTTAAACTATTTTTTGCTAAAAAGGTTCCAACCACCCGACAAGTCTTTTGTTAAAACTGCACTCCCATACAACAGTTTGTTAAGTGTTAAGTTTTTCTTTATGTATATGAAAGGACTCATGGGATTATATGAACTGTTTATATTCTTTACGTTTTATGGTGTCAATCAATCTTCGATACAACAATTTTTGAAATGGGAACTTATTGATGGGTCCCTTTTGAAGCATTTTATTTATTTCTATAAAACAAAACTGACTCTTTCTGTAGTCTTATAGTGCATACCTTCCACCTGTTCGACAATATGTTAAATTGTTATGAAGTTTTTTAATTGCGGAACTTATGATATTCTCAATATTGGGATTGTGAAAACGGTCTCCTATGCAAAAATTGTTTGCATTCACGCGTATTACCACCACTGTCAGTTTGTCTCCACATTAAGTTAATTCTCTGTATACATATCTGCGTGTATGCTCCTTTGTATGAATTATACCATGAAACTATTTTGGTAAACTAAAGCTTTCTTAAAACAAAAAGTACCTCTCTTTCATAAAATTTTTGAAAAGTATGTTTAAATTAGTTTCGTGAATTTGAATGCAATATCTCAAAGAGATGTAAACTTGTATTAAAATATAAAGTAGATTTTACCGCTGGTTATAAAAGGAAATCATTTTAAAAAACTGCATCCATTTTAAATTTTTATATTAACCGCAGCTACGTATACTATTCAACTTTCTTTTCTATCTCCAAGATGAGTCTTCCAACAACAAAATCATCAATTGCCTGAGGGTTTCAATGAAAATAGTTTTAAATTTAGTGCAATCACATTTTTCTTCGTAAGACGTTCAACTTCGTAAAAATTTCTATATACGGAAAATCGAACCAATAAAGATGTGGATTTAGAAAGAAAAATTAAGGTGGAAGGGTAATCAAAGAAAAAACGTAAAATACACAGTTTTTTTTTATTATTATTATTTAAAAAAGTTAAAGTTTTAAGCATTTATATTTTCAACAAATCAAGTTTAGAAATAATTTATGTCGATACGAGATATGATCATTTTAAGAATATAAAAATAATTTTAAAAATTAAAAAACAAAGTAAAAAAAAAAAACCTGCCTTATTGATAGATTTTATATATACACCGAAATGATTAGGATTAATAAATAGTTTTCAATTTTTAGGTGCGTTCGTAATTATATAAATACGTAGCACATATAGGCTGGTTCGTCTGTCTGTCTGTCTGTCCATCTGTCCGCATATAACAACGCAAAGACTACCCAACCGAATGGTTTGAAATTTAATATATATAATCGTTGCCGAATTTTGTCGAGTCATTTGAAATTTTATGAAAATCGAATCAAAACTTAAAAAGATATTAATAAAAGTTTTCTTCATTCTATTAAATCCTATCATGCGTAATTAATTCGGTAATATCCCATGATAGGTAATGATTCTAGGTTGTCATCGTGATTACGTCATATTTAAGATGGAGTCATAATATTTCCGTATTACTGAATTTAATATACATAATCGTAATAACTTTTGCATTCATGCATTTTTGCTTAAGAATGCAACAGCTATTGCAGAAAGATCTGAATATTTATAAATCTAGTTATAGTACGAACGCACCTCATTTTCCACCTTTGACGTGCAATGTTCGACTTCTTAATTAATTGTATGATTCCATACATTTATACTTTCATACTTCCATACAGGACCTATTCTGAATACACACAGCATGTACAAACTTCAATTATGTAATTTAGAAGGGTAGTTTTTGATACATTTAATCACAGATAAACAAGGCAAAAATTATTAGGATTAAAAAAGGCAAAATGACACTTCTTAATTATTGATCGAAGTTTGCACATGTTGCACATTTTCGTAATACGGCCATGCTTCCATACATACAACTTATATACATTAATCTTAGATATATGGGCTTATTTTGTGTATGTAAAATGAAAAACTCACCAACATCCATACATCTTAAAAGATACACACGGCTTAAATTATATCCAACGTACACAACATTTTATAATCCATACAACTTAGAATACATACAATTCATTTACATAGCAATCATATGCAATTACAGATGAAAGTTTTTATGAAACAATTTTAAAAGTACACGTTCAATAAAGAATATATATATATATCATTGGATACCATGATCATTATATCAATATATCATTATATTTATATGTATATATATATATACATAATTTATAGATTCAGATGTTATACTACGTTTCTAGTGCATCTGTGAAAGTTTCAGACTAAAAGAATTCATCCTATTCTGTTTTACATACACACCTCAGATAACTGAAAATATGAATGTCTATTGCGTTTCAATCATGAGCTATAAGCAATATATACGTCTATAAAAGTGAGAAATATGGCATACGATAAATAAAATTTGATTGGTTGAAAAGATTTTGGACAAACTTTTGAGCGATGCACTACTAAAGTGACTTTATAACTAGGAACGTGGTGCCATACGAGCAATAAAATTTGCATGCCGAGAGCATTTTGGACAAAATCGTGCGCGATGAGCATCTAGAGTGCCTTTATACGCTACAGAGTAATTCCAATCTCATGGTACAAACTTTAAAGATTGATAGAGGACACTGTAACAATCATTTATTATACAGGAATGTATGGTCGCAGGTGACGCGTTGAGGCACAAACATGAAAGACACATGAATGGAAGCTTTATTCACAGCGTCATTGGCAAGTGCTATGTTTATAATATGTGTTCAGTATTGCGTCAAAAAACAATAATACATACCTGTCAGAGTCGATAAAGCAATTGGCGTGCAGATTCATATATGCTAGATATTTAATGCACAAGTGCAGCAGCAACGGATACTCAAGCGACGTGATCCTCTTGGAGTCACATAAATGCGCACCCCCAATCCATCGAGCCCCAAAAGTGATATCCAGATAATTGCGCATAACAGTGCTTAAATGGGCTGGCACCCTATCATGCTGAAACCACAGTCACTTACGAATGGTGATCGGAACATCTTGAAGTAACTCTGGTAAAATCTCTTTCAGAAAAATACAATAACGACTGCCTGCCTTGGCGTGATGGACCAGTACCTTGACAATCCTGATCACCATATTTATTACCCGTCTATCAATTCTTATGGGTTTATCTGCAGAGTTTGTTTATGCGACTACAGTTGACTATGTTTGCAATTTCGTCGCTAGAATATCCGTTTCTGCTGAACGTGTGCGCGAAATACCTAGCATCTTTGAATTTGTACGTCAATCGCTCAATCGACGATGCCAGACACGTAGTACCCTTGGTTGACGCAATTTTGAACACTTATTTTAAGCATGTCATTTGTCAATGACACTGTCAATAAACATTCAATTCATTTCACTTCCCTGCATGTTAGACTCAACGTGTCACTTGCGTCCATACGTTCCTATACAATAAATTACTGTTACAGTATTCTCTACCAATCCTTAAAGTATGTACCATGAGTTTGGAATCACCCTGTATAAAAAGGACATATGTTTCTTAACATAGAAAAAATTATTATAAACACAAACGAAAATATACGATAACCTCTACTGAGTTATCCACTGTTCGGAAAAATATTCTTTATCTTTAAGAAACCCAGAACCTATTATATTTTCGAGATTTAAAGAATAATTTATAAAACAAAAATCCTTTTGCTGCCAATGATTTTCAAAAATGTTTCTGAATGGTTTTTATAGTGTTTTAATCAGATTTATCAACCAGGAATAGAGAATTTTTGGATCCTGTGAATTCTCAAATAAACACTTTCATATTCAACAAACATTATTTGCAGACAAATATGATAAGTTTTCAGCAGTTACATTAACATTAAAATTAATATTATTATGCTACTCTTGCATGCAATCGTTCGAATACGTATCTGAGAAGGTTTACTTGAGAACTGACAACATCATAAACACCGTTCTGGTTTGAGAAAACTGATCAAAACAATATAAAAGATTTTCGGAAACGTTCACTAAAATGAGTTGCAGACATTAACATTAAAAGTAATACTGTTATGCTACTCTTGCATGCAATTATTCAATTACGTATCTGAGAGAGTTTACTTGAGAATTGACAGAATCCTAAACACCGTTCTGGTTTGAGAAAAATGATAAAAACAATATAAAAGGTTTTCGGAAACATTCACTAAAATGAGAAGCAGCCAAAGAAATTTTTTTCTCATAAATGATTCTTTAAATTTCGAAAATATACTTACTTCTGCGATTTCTTGAGATAAAGAATGCTTTCTGGAGTCGTCAGTAACTCGGAAAAGGTAATTGTACATTTTCGTTATTGGCTAAATTATATTTTCGTAGATTAAGAATCATTCGTCTTTTTTTGCTCTATATGAAACTTCATTTTCAGAAATCAAGCAGCATAGTAACATGATCTCTCGAGAATTCTGCTATCAATTTGGATTTATTATTATGTTATTAAGTGTCAAACTTGCCACTCGGTTTATGGAAGAAAGAAAAAGAAGATATATGTAAAAGAAGAAAATTTGTATCAAGTCCTGCATGGTTTCTCTAAAGATTTTACAACTCAACCTTTTCTAAATTTACATAATATAGGTCCAACATAGTCCATTCCTGTAACAAGATCCGGACGGGAAGGTTGCACTCAAGTAGGAGGTAAATCAGCCATGATTTGTTTAGACATGGAAGCAGTAGCACGAGCACCAGTAACATAGTTCTTTACAATTTTTCTCACAACATTTCTTCCCCTTAAAATTCAATATTTCTGTTCTATTTTTCTGTTAATAAAATGGATCCTCCGAAACAAAG
Organism: Maratus speciosus; assembly: GCA_963932465.1. Classification (NCBI taxonomy): domain Eukaryota; kingdom Metazoa; phylum Arthropoda; class Arachnida; order Araneae; family Salticidae; genus Maratus; species Maratus speciosus. The sequence goes on along the minus strand of OZ010796.1, from coordinate 234,155,317 downwards.
GCCATGGTAGCTATAGGCCTCAAAGTAACCTCCATTAATTGTAAGCGTCCATGTAAAAGAAATGCATTTTAAAAACTGTATTTTGAAAGTTGTAGACAAAGTATATATTTGCTAAATTGCAACATGATTGGATACAAGATTAAATTTTTACATGCTACTTTAAACACTACCCAGCAAAGAGGAAATTGCTGGCCAGCAGAAAGATTGGTGCTGGCTGATGGTCTACCACTGCATGAACACTGCTGGACAGCTTCAGTCAACTTTGCTGTTGGAAATCATCAGATAAAATTCTGGTGGGCATCCATTTTATCTCATGCGCTGGCCCACCACTACATGGAACTGCACGAACTTTTCCAGTATTATTGCTGGGAATCCTTACGCTAGGTGGCGCTGCGAATATCGAAGGCATTGAGTATTTGAACACAAATCTGAAATGAATATCTTAACACAATTTAAGCTGTAAAGCTAATTTTTTTTTGAAACTGTAAAAAATATAGCACCACTGCCACCAACAAAATAAATAAGTAAATGAATAAATAAATACTTTATTTCAACGCACTTTTTTTTCTCCTTAAATCCGGTTTTACTAGGTTACAAAGAATTTCGGTTTTCATAATTTACGCAGTTCAGAATCAATGATAATAAAAAAGCGTATAAAATACATAGGATTTCTATACAATAGAATAATTTCTATACCAATTTAATGATTGGGAACGTAAATCACAAAAGAAACAAACTTGAAATAGTGTAATGAGAGCTTGAAAACTACGAGCAGTCGTAGAATACGCTGAAAGCACTTCTTCATGTCCGATCACGAAAACCAAACAGCATCGAGCGCGCGTACTTTAAGGGTGACCACATGGAAACCGCTGAATGTTCAAATATTTCTATAGACATTTCTATTATAGACAATTCTACTGATATTTCTATAGCTCTTGGTGACACTAGCTTATAGAAAAAGAGCCATAATTACATAATACTTTGTTTGTTATAGAATTCTATAAGAAATTTTTGTAAGGGAAAGTGCTGGGCCAGCAAAGGAATAGCATTGGGATAGGTGCTAGCACTGCAGGAAAAGTGCCGGATTGAAGTAATGCGATGGCATACCAATGCTGGCCTGCTGTTGGCTATCACTGATGGGCCAGCTGCATTCGGTTCGGACACTTTTCGACAGGTTTAAGTAATGGCACCCTTGCACTTTGCCGCTGATGGCCCACTGTTTCTTTCTTTGCTGGGTAATCATGAATTTTTCATTATATGAACGTACAATTAATTTAAATATCTTAATTAAAGATAAAATAAATACACTGTTTTCTAAACATCATTTTTGGAGTAATCTTGTTCTTTAAATAAAGTATTGTCAAAACTGCAATGTAGGATATTCTAATTAATGCCTAAAAAATTGATCTGGTTCCTATATTCAAATTTAAAAACTATGTTTCTATATATATTCTTTAACGAGATCTTCAAACAAGGTTTTTAGGGCGCTAAAACCGTACAAAATATAAATAAACAAATAAAAAGTGTACAGATGGCCCAAAACAAACAGAACACACACATTTCACTCACCAAAGTGCCCATGAAACAACGGAAATAGCCTCTTGACTCGAAATTATACCTTCTTTCAATTTATGTTAAAAAGTAAGCTTACCCAGCAAAGAAAGAAATAGTGGGCCATCAGCTTGAAGAAAGCTTGAAAAGATTTTTTTGGCAGCCAACACTGCCATCAGTGGTGAAGTGCAATGGTGCCATTACTTAAACCAGTACAAAAGTGTCCGTGCTGAATGCAGCTGACCCATCAGTGATGGCCAAGAGCAGGCCAGCATTAGTATGCCATCACATTACCTCAATCTGGCACTTTTCCTGCAGTGGTAGCACCTATCCTACTGCTATTCCTTTGCTGGCCCAGCACTTTCCCTTACAAAAATTTCTTATAGAATTCTATAAAAAAACAAAGTATTACAGAATTATGGGCCTTTTTTCTATAAGTTAATTTCACCAAGGGCTATAGAATAATATCTGTGGAAATGTCTAAAGAAATATTTGAACTGCAGCTGTTTCCATATGGCTACCTTCCCAAGTACTACCGCGTTCGCTGCTATTTGGTTTTTGTGATCGGACATGAACAAGTACTTTTACCGTATTCTACGACCGCTCGTTGTTTTCCAGCTCTCAGTACACTATTTCAAGTTTGCTTCTTTTGTGATTTACGTTCCCAATCATTAAACTGGTATAGAAATTATTGTATTGTATAGAAATCCTATATATTTTATGCGCTTTATTTGTTTCGATTTTTTTTTCTCAACTGTGTAAATTATGAAAACCGAAATTCTTTGTAACTGAGTAAAACCAGATTTAAGGAGGAAAAAAAAGTGCGTTGAAATAAAGTATTTATTTATTTATTCATTTACTTATTTATTTTTTTGGCGGCAGTGGTGCTATATTATTTACAGTTTAAAAAAAATTAGCTTCACAGATTAAATTGTGTTAAGATATTCATTTCAGATATGTTTTCAAATACTCAATATCTTCGATATTCACAACGCCACCTAGCGTAAGGGTTCCCAGAAATAATACTGCGAAAGTTCGTGCACTTCCATGTAGTGTGGGCCAGCGCATGAGATAAAACGGAAGCCCACCGGAATTTTATCTGATGATTTCCAACAGCAAAGTTGACTGAAGCTGTCCTGCAGCGGTTATGCAGTGGTAGAACATTAGCCAGCACTTCTCCATCATTGCCAGCGCCTATCTTGCTGCTGGCCCGCAATTTCCTCTTCGCTGGGTAGGGAAAGTCACCATCATGAAAGTCTACCAAACTCTAAAATTTTCAGTAGGAACTCACAATTTTGATAAAATATTTCTTTTTTCCGTACATTTTACCTTAAAATTCCAAACTGGCAGTCATTGGATTAAATAACTTAGGAATTCTGAAGGTTTAAAATTTGGAACTCTAAATGTTAAATTCCTGTTTAACAGTTCCAAAACAGATTGCAATGCGGATAGTTTTTAAAGCATAATTCAGAAGCTACGCACCAGAATCAGTTGTAATTTTGGATTAGCATATTTTAAGAGTTATAAAAACGATTTATATTAAAAATTTCATACGTTGCAAGTCCTATTTTTTCTAATCGACATCAAAATATATACATTTTCTAAATTAATTATCGAAAGAAATGGAAACTTTTTTGTTTAAATAGTAATCGAATGCAAGAAGCTTGAAATAAAGAAATCCAAAATTTCAACTTGCTCCGCAAAGTAGTTGTTGAGTTATGCTTTAAAAACTACCCCCATTGCAATCTGTTTTGCAATGGTTAAAAAGAAATGTAACAGTAAGATTTTCAATCCTTAACCCTAGATCTACCGGGAATTTTATTCAAGTTTTAATAAAACGTTCTACACCAGAATTTTTATTTAAAACTATTTAACTTATTTATTTACCTTATTTTTGTCTGGTTTATATACTTAGTTTATTTTAAAGAAATTTCTGGTTTGAATGAATATTTTGTATGTACCTGTCGGGTCCAATGGACCCGTCTGGTAGACGGAGGGTTAAACCTTCATTATTCTTAAACTATTTAACCGAATGTCTTCCCGTCTGATATCCTAAGGTTAAATTAAATATATATATATATATATATATGCTGCAAAAATTAAGTGTTAGTATTGAAAATTTTCGAATTTAGTACAATTTCCGTATGGAGACGACTCTCAAAGCTTATTTTGTGAAACAAAAATTTATAAAATAGAAATCGAATGGTTTTTTTTTTTCATTTTTTTTTCTTCTTGGACAATTTGGTGATTAAAATATATCGCGTGTTACTAATTGTTGTGAAATGTTTTTTATTCATCACTGAATGAAAACTTTGGATGTTCTAATCCGTATTCAAAATAAATTAACTGTTTTCGATAATCAAAATTTAAAAAAATATATATCTAAGGCATAATTATGCTGAAACGGGAATTCGAAACAAGGTTTGCTGAAAAATAATGTCATAATGTCATACAAAAGTAAATAAATAACTGTAATGAAGCATAGTTATTCAAATGCACAGAGGAAAACAGTGCATTTATTTGGAATCTAAGTTAGAATGTCTGAACTTTTTATGCATGAAGAAGTGAAAATTATTTCATGATTGTGGTTACGTTTACTGCGAATTGTTTTCTCGAGTGAAATAAAATAAATGGCTTTAAGGACACTCTTAATTAACGTCTAACTTCGTGAAGAATTTTAATGAAAGAAGCATTTAGTGGTGACACTTTGATTATAGGTTTAAATGTGGAAATCATTGCGCTACATAAAGGAATTGATGTTGTAATTTTATGAAGGAAGAAAGAAAATTAACTCAATGTTTTAAGTAAACATTTTAGTTTAAAATAGAAAAAGACATATCATATTATATCAACTATACAGGCTAGAAAACCACGAGAAAAGGATTTTTCCGTTTAAAATTAAAACTCGCTACGAGATTATATATTTGTTTTAATCCCGACTATGCAATTTTAAATTCGAGCAAAATGGATACCATATAGATAACATACAGAATGGCCATAAAATGTGTTCCGAACGGGTAATCTATTGGACGAATGTAACAAAATTTAGTGTACGTGTTCAGTAAAGCATGTGGTCTTCGATTTCAAAAGAAAAAAAAAATTACAACCAATAGTCGCAAATAAGCCTAATTTTCCCTAGTTGTGACTTTTTATACTAATATATTTTTCTTTCAAAATCGAAACCACATACTTTTCTGTCATCGTACATCAAATGGTTTTACACTCTCCAGTAACTTACACGCTAGAGGGCTCAGAGCACCTCGCGTTGCTTTACAGTTCCCTTGTAGATAACCACCAAAACCTGTCGCTATCATTATTGAGGCATTCAGAAACGAAGTTAATAAAATGCATGTTTTCCTTCAATAAAATTTAATCCTTTGTTGCTTACTGTCCACCACAGTGTGCAAAAATGCTATTTTTCCTATCCAACCTATTGTTCTTTCAGTTCCAATTCAAAGCTTATGCTACTCTGTGACATCTATCCTTTCAGTCAAAAAATCGAGAATAAGTCACAAGTCAGGAAACTTAGCAAATAGAAAATAGAAAATTTAATTTTGCGGATTTGCCAGTTTTAAAATATGCAACAAAGGTTTAAAATGTTATAGAAAATATTTTTTTCTGTGCCGTAACAAACCAAGTCTTAAGTTAAGAACGTGAGGAACTACTTGTGCTAGTCTCCTACCATTCCGAATGCAATCCAGGAGCTCTTTATCTCAGGATCTCTTTATGTTGTTTAATACTTCCTCTATATAGTTTAATACTTCATCGATGTTTAATACTTCCTCTAAAGAAAATATTTTGTTCTGTGCCGTAACAAACCAAGTATTAAGTTAAAAACGCAAGCAACTATTTGTGCTAGTTTCCTACGATTCCGATTGCAATCCAGGAGCTCATCCTTTATCTCCAAATAGCTTTAGAAAAAGTTTTATGGACTTGGTCCTCACTTTCAAAAGAGACTGTCTAATGACTGCGTCATAAATTTTAGGCGGTTTCTCAAGTTAGAACGAAATCGTTGTTTATTGGAAGAAGTCGTTGTTCTCGCAGGACATTGACATTATCTGAAGCCTAATCCGAGTGAAACCATTTGTTCCGAAAAAGGAAGATTTCTTTCGAACTCGAAAAACCGCTTACAGTTGATAACGCAACGATAAGACTATCTCTTTGAAAGGTGACAACTAGATACACTTTTCATTCAGAAAGCTTCACATGGAAGTTACATTAGATTAATCAGCGTACATAATTCTGTTTGCAATAACCTACTTAAAAAAAAAATATTTAAAAAATCTTTTGCATGCGGACACATTAAGATACAAACGGATACATAAGCAACATTTTCATAAACATCTAGTAATCTGTATGAGAACATGTCCCATAAAGGTCCCTAGCCACTCAAAAAATATTACTAAAATCAAAGAGAGATTGCACCGCTATGACTCAATGCTATTGTTCCCCAAATGAAATATTTGGTTTCTTTTCAGTCAAGAACGGAACAAGCTGTACAAAATCTACAATGGCGAACAAGCAACCAGTTTTGCCAGATTGGGAACTTTTCAATTCAGATTATTTGACCGTCACCACTTTTTAAAAATAGTACAATTCGCCTATTTTTTAGAATTTTCAATCTATTTTTAAATAGGTCGAATATTTCTATTTGAAAAAACGGTGACAATCAACAATCTGGGGACAAAAAATTCCCCAATCTGGCAACACTGCGAGCAACAGACATCGAGTAAACGAATAGTGTTTAACCCTGTCCGACGCAGTGTGCCCACGTCGGGATACCAAATTTTAATTCCTAACTTACAAACGGCACCAAGAATATTTTAGTAAAATTTTGATTTTACAATGAAAATTTAAAGTAACATGTTTTTAATTTCTAAAAAAGTCGTTTGTAAATTCCGGTGTCAGTCAATCATTTCACCAATTTACAACAAAATTTGTCTGTGCCGGAAAGGGTTAAGAGTGATTTAAGAAATAGTGAAAGTGAAAATGACTTTGGTTCAGACGATAGTACAAAGAACTAAGATTATTCTCCAACGGATTGTAGTTCTAAATCTTAATCAGAAGAGGCTGTATTGATAAGTAATTATCATTGTGGCTTACAACCTTTTTGCTGTATTTTTAGCGTGGCATGAGACATTAATTACTCAATACAATAATTTTCATATTTTAGCATGCTTTTTATTAGTTTCGGCAAGCTATAGAACTATTTAAAAGTGAAGTGACATCTCACCATTGCTTCACAATAAATATGTCATGATTCGTATTTTGACCGTGGAAAATTACTTGAATTCCCATTGTGGTATGAACTGTTTGATTTTAAAAAATGTCTTTGAAAATTTTTATTGGCTTCCATTGTTACATGCGTCCTTTTTGTTTACAAAATTGTACATTTTAAAGAAAGTTAACGCTGTAAAACGAGGAAAAAAAACAGTTTTTTCTGTCCAACAGAGTTCTAAACACATTGAACAGTAAATACAAAGAATCTGTGCAGCTTAATAGCAAAAAAGTTGTCAATTTAAGAAAACTGCTTCAATATACACCTCCTATCATCCAAAATTTCTACTTAGCTAATTTTGAAGCATCTGAGGGGCAGAATGTTGTAGAAACTACAGACCAGTATGACGATAATGTGTAAATGAAAGTGGTAGCTATAATTTTGAAGTCGATTAACCCATTGCCCGCTGGTGTGGCGTTCACGGTCAAAGTAAATGCACATATTTAAATTATTTACATACTCACCACTATTTTTCAAATACAAAATTGGCCTTACTTAAAGACACAAAATTTTAAGATCAAATAAAGCGAAAATTACATTTCAAAGTTTGTGATGGCCAAGGACGTTCAGCTAATAAGTTGAAAAACTCCACCTTATAGTTTTGGTGGTTAATGGGTTAATAGAAAGAAAAAACCCGAAGTGTTTAGGGATTTTGTTGATTTGTGAATATAATATTATTGATGTGAACCAGTCGATGATAATTGATAATAAAGCATAAATTGTAATAAACTGCGCCCTTTTTGTATCTAAAAAATAATTTGAATGAAGAATGTTATAAGCCACATTTTTTAATTCGTTAATAAATTTATTACAAAAGATATTTGTAAGTTTTTTTATAACGATATAATCCGCAATCGCCTTCTGCACTATTATTCTATGAAATAATTCATCAAACAACCAATTCCTAATTTCAGGATCACCCAAACCTTTAAAACTGTTTTTCTCGAAACAAGCCAAATAGGGCTTATGTGACTTGTTCCCCCGAACGCTTCAATTATAACAAAGCTTTTTTAAAAGAATAAATAAATAATACCATTTTCAAGGTATTGTTTCTTAAATTATAGCATTGATATTGACTTATTGAACGCCTTTCAGAGTATTTTAGCGAATGGAAATTAGCAAAAAAGTGTTCTTGTGGCATTTTATCTAATTAATGCAGCATTTTAAATGTGCATTAAATCTCAATGTTGTCAACATTATTCATTTTTATGTGAGGTTGAATATTATTTAGTAAAACCTTTTACATGACTTAGTAAAAGAAATTTGTATAGGATACAAAAATTTAAATTTACAAAATATAATGTTCTAAAGCCTTTGTAAGGCACTAAATACCATTGATTGCAAAGACAATATGAGTGCATTTTAGTGTTAAATCCTTACTGACAACTGACCAACTAGTTTGACAACTGGCACATATCTTTAAAGATTTAAGATATATAGTAAATTCAGAGAAGTTCTAAAAATAAATCACATTTTTGTTTAGCGCGGGTTTTTAAATTAATTAAAAATTTTAAATACAAATCTTAAATATTCTATACAAAGTAAATACATTCTAATTCATGATCATTTACACAAAAATTAAGTTTGCTTTCATTTTTTAATAAGTTTCTTTCCACTTTAAGTAGGGATTTTTTCAGGTACTGACAAGAAATTTTTATTACCTTAGCAAGTCTAAATAATCTTTTTAGTTTTTAATCTAGTTAAATTTATTACAGCAAATTTGAAATGCGCGTTTTTTTTTTTTTTTTACATTTTATTACATTGTTTTTCAAGTAAGCAAAATTAATACAAATTAATTAAAAACGGTCAAGTATTTAACGATGAAACAACCGAACGTATAACTAATAATAATTTACAGAAATCTCAGCTTCAAAGCTAACTTCCAAAATATTCTTTTCAACGTCGTTCTTAGCTTTTTATTTTTTCATTTTTTAATGACTGAAAGAAATTGTATTCATTAAAAGAAAGAATAATGTTAATAAGTCAAATATACTTTGACTGAATAAAACTGGATTATTAGAATTTTTTTTGGCTTCTAAAGAGTTAATTAATGTGCAATTATATTATATTATATTATATAATTATATTATATTATATAATTAATGTGCAAAATTAACGTGCAATTATAATACTATGCCAAGCAGAAAATAAACAAAATTTATGGACAAATTTAATTAAAATTATAGAAATTCTGTAAAACTGCTTAAAAATGCAAAACAAAAATTAATAAGATATATTGTGTAAATTTGCAAATTTTGTTACAAACTATTTTAGTTGTTTTTTTTTATGTAGCGATATTAAGTAATCTGTAATTATTTTTTTTTAAATAGTAATATATTCTTCTACAATAAATTTAAAGCTTTAATCAAGTTTATTATAATGAGTTTTAACTAATGTTTCAATTACATTTGGTACATTAAATGGAAATAAACGCTTACCCAATTAATAGTGTAAATGTGTTAAAATATTCAGATGTCTTTATTTTATTTTTTTATTGTATTTATATTGTATTATTATGTATGTATATATATTGTATTATTATTGTATTTATATTGTATTATTATGTATGTATATATATTGTATTATTATTGTATTTATATACAGTACTTTTTTTTCATAATTATGAAGGTTGATTCCATGTAGCTGGTACCCTAAAAGATATTTTATAAATGTTTTTATAATATTATATTATTCACGCTATGACAAAACCAGGATTCTAAAATGGGTTCGTCATCTATACAGGATGTTTCGTAAAAGATGGGCAAAACTTTAAGAGGAGATAGTACACATTCAAACAAACAGCTTTCATCAAAGAATGCATGGTCGGAAATAAAACGAAAATATGCTGGTGCATTCGGAAACTCGGTCCATACAAACGTTAAAGCTTCATTCCTGTCTCGTGTTATCAGGAGAATAACGACAATAATTGCTTGTAAATGTGATATGGGGAAGAAAAAGAACGCGTATGCAAAATTTCGGCTCAATTTATAAATAAAAGCCGCTGATCCGGGTGTGCAACAGTCAATCGCGGTAGGAACATATCGGAAGATGTCGCCCTTTACTATAAAGAAAAGGCTGATTTGCATTTTATCTACGAAACCACAAATGGAAAGGGTTCAGAGGCTCAATGATTGTACGGATAGCTCTTTCCGACCTTTCTTTTGTCACTTAATTGTTCTTTGTTTGTTTTTCCGTTGTATAACAACACCACCTTCGGCGCCCTCTATTACCTTTGCGTTTTATTTCCGACCATGCATCTTTCGATGAAAGTTGTTTGTTTGAATGTGTACTATCACCCATCTTTCATGATGATGTTGCCCATCTTTCATGAAACGCCCTGTATAGCTTGATAGTTTGTTTCAATGTGAGATTTTAAAATAAATTTCTAATATAAAATAAACAATTTATAATTGGTCAGTGTAAGTCACAATTCAGTTGTAGTCACATAAAATAGAGTTCATGAAAAAGAATTAATAATTTAGTCTTTTGCTTTTTATTTTCTGTAATTGAGAAAGAACACTTGACCAATTTGACCTAGAACACTTTGGCTTCATAATTTTGACCAAGCATTTTTTTTTTCTTTCGCATGGCAATCAGAAAAAATTTCAATTTGAAAAAAAAATATATCGAAAAAATGAATTCCGTTAGTGTAAGCCTCACTTTCACAATTGTATTCATAGTAAATAAAATAAACTACATAGGAATAATTTATAGTATTAGCATATTTTTAAAATATTTTCTAATATGTTCGTCTAGAAAAACATTGGCATGAACAAAATGCTTTTATGTGTAAAAATATGTTTTAATCCACTATATAATATCTAGAAAAGTGTATAATTGTAGATTAAGTTACGCCTAAAAATACACCGAATTTTTTATTTTACTAAATTATTATAACTTTTAAACACAGAAATTGGGATAATTGATTGTCATTGTCGCTACAGTCTTCCTTCTGTAGGGTAGTACTAAATTTGTCTGAAAGTCGAAATTATACTGCAATTAAAGTCATGATAGGGACAGGTACATCCCGAACCAGACGTTTCTGCTATAAGACAGCCCAAAACGTCAACAAGAACACGAGCAGAACCCAAAATATTGAAACATGAACACGAAGTGAAAGAAACTTAATCCATATTTTAATACAATTACTGAAAAAACTCTACAATTATGGCTCTAATGTCAATTTTATATTTTTGTATAAAAATGAACACATATACAGTCATTAAAATTCAAATGTATAGTTTTTTTTTTTTTTTTTTTGTAAAAAAAATATTCACGACTTTTTTTTTTTTGAAAAATCAGGTCATACCGAACCCTACCTGAACCGCGGATCGGATCGGGATCGTATAAAGTCAATTACCTGTCTCGAATTGGTTACCCAACCAGATACAGGACTCTATACTGCATTCTGAAGAGCAATGAACGTCTTAATTTAGAATCCTTAGACAAATATAAAACTTCTCGACCAGTGGCAAGCGCATTTAGGGCATCCTAGTTTGTATTTTTTTTAATATATCAGTAGGAACCTATTAACATATATTTTTAAACTGACTCGATTTTTAATGGGCGATCTTTATGGAGCTTTTCATAATATTAAGGATTGAATTTTCAATAAAATAAATGGATTTCTTTTTAAATACAAATGTCAAGTAAATAGTACTATTTAAGGTATTTTTAAATATGTAATTGTTATTTAGTTTTTCTTGCACTAATTAACTCTTTGAGAACCTGAGATATGGAGTACACTTCTAAGAAAAGTGTGAAAAGCGTTGCTCCAAAAACTTCAAAATTCTAGAAATGCGGTTTTAAAACTTTCTTCATATTTTTAAAATAATTATTTTCAAATTTTACTATAAAAATTTCTTTTTTATCAAATAATTTTCCTTCTTAAAATCCTGTAATAATGCGTCAAAATTGCATATAAAACACACAAATGAAACAGAAGTTTTCAAACGGTACAAAATCATTTCACTAATATACAAGTTTATGGGCCTCAAAACCAAAAGGGTATTTAGCAACTGAACAACCTTTAATTACCACACTGTAAAAAAAAAAAATCTGTAAAGTTATTAAAGTTTTTCAAGGAAACTGGGATTCCTAGAACTTTTTATGTAACGGCAAACAACAAAAATTCATGTAACAGACACACTTTTGCGCCGAAAATCAAAAAATCTTTAAGGTTACTAAGAATTTTTTAGAAAAATGGGATTCCTAGAACTTTTCATGTAACTGCAACCAGAGTTACAGATAAAATTTTAGTAAGGTTACTGTTATTTTAGCAGATTGATTTGTAAAGTTACAGATTTCTGTAGCTTTACAAAAACTAGTTTTGTAGATTTGCAGCTTTTTTTGTACAGTTATATATGAAAGTTTAGTAAGCATGTAACTTTACATCTGTAGAACAACAGATTTTTATTATTTTTTTTTTATTATTTATTTTTTTTTCTTACGGTGCGGAACATCACATTGCAATTTTGTCCTAATGAGATTATTCTTATACATGTTAAAGACCAGGCGAGGAAGAGACCGATAATATCAGTATGAACACCATCTAAATTCATAAAAACTTCTAAAAATTGATTTTTCATCAGAAATAAGTTCCAAGCTTAAAGGCTGTTGAAATTTTGACGTGTAATAAGGTTGTGTAAATATATTCATACAAATATGGCACGATATCAGTTTATCAACCTATAAAAATAAGCTACTGTCCGTCCATGACAAGTTGGACTATGAGTAAAAGAAAACTTAAAGTAATTTATTCATTAATTAAGATGAAAATCACAACTAGAAACTCGAAGAATCCAGCTTTTCATTAACTAATGCGTTTTATGCGCCATTCATTTGTTTAAGTTACGTTCTTTCTCCGTAGCTTGCAACTCTTTCAAGGCATCCTTTATCACGAATTTATAGTGCTCGGATTATAATAGGAGGAAGGTGTTGCACTGTAAAAAAAATGGTAACGTTCCATGTAAAATCCAGGAACGTTTCGCCTTTTCTCAGGTTTTCAGAATAATTTAGCTCTTTCCTGTGAAATTCTGGTTTTCATATCTGAAACGTTCCTGAACCAAAAGTTGGAAACAGCAAAACGCTGCGGCCGCCATTTTTTTTTTTTTTTTTTTTATGCTATAATCCGTTGCTCGCGCGCGAGTGTCGAAAAAGAATTCCTTAAATGAATGTAAAAAAATCAATATGAAATGCAAATAAATCAATAGACGACATAATCATTTACGTCTCTATTGTCAAGATAATTCAGATGAAAATACAATACCTCCGTGACATCGCTAAGAGATTATATCTCGTACTTGTCTGTGGAATGTTTAAGGAGCAGACCGTGTAAAAAAAATACACCTATTATTTGGATCTCCATTAACCAGGGGACCATCAAACATGATTCTCACCGATTTTGATTAATTTAAAGTATGTTTTAGAGTTCTTATCTCTAATTATTCTTGTGAAAGGATTTCTTCAAATGAGACTTAGATTTTCAGAAATTAGATGCCGAGGTTTAGCATACGTTTCAAATACCCATTAGTTTGCAGCTCTCAACGTGTCTTTCGTGGTGTGGACACAGAAAGCTCGCACGCCACCCGTACGGCCCGAGTTCGATGCTACCTCTGGACTTTTTTTTTCTTTTTTAATTAATTTTATATTTTAACACTTTATTACAATTTGATTTAAATTTGATATATATTTGACACTTTGAATTGCTTCAAATTTGAATTTTTTTTTTATTTTCGGAAAAAATATACAATTACGTTTAGTTTTTTTTTTTTTTTTTCATGAAAATTTATATGTATTTTATCGAGCTTGTAAACTAACATAATTACTAACGAAAATCCAAAATATTTTATGTCTAGATTTTTTTTCTAATTATTATTTACATTTATATATTTTTATATTTTAAGCAAAGTTCAGAAACAATATATTATATATATATTTACTTTATTGAATTTTAACTGAAAATTTATTTTTTCGTGTAAATTATAAATAATAATTTTGATGTCAATTTCAAAATATTTTTTCATTCTAACAAATAATGATAATAAAGCGAAAATTGTCAACTGGAAATGTAAAAATCGTCTGCGGATCCCGCATGCTGTGAAATGTCAGTAATGTTTTGCTGTCAACAGAAATATTCCTGGTATTTCGCAGGAAACTTACTGGCATTTCTGTAGAAAGTTTTTAACATATACAGTAAAGTTCCAGTCATTTTCAAGAAATGTTTCTTGGAAATAATGGGCAACTCAGCTGCCCATTTTTTCCCAGGAACGTTGCGGAATTTTTTTTACAGTGTGCACCTTTGGACACTTTTCGCGTTTGGTTTTTTAACTTATCTAATTAAAGTCAGATTTAAAGTCTAAAATCGGGGACTAAATACTTTAACATAAATCGTCATATTATATTATTTGAAGCTGAAATAATTTGAAAATTAAAGAGCGTCACCCATTTCAACAGTATGTTAAAAACTGTCCCGATAGGTACAATATGGTGTTGTACCTAGGAAAATTTATTTTAAGAGCAAAATTTGTATCACGCGAATATAAAAGCACAAAAAATGTTTACTTAAAAACAAATTTAAATACATATTGTAGAAGCAATATTACATAGAGAAAAAAAATATTCATTATTTAATGCTATATAATGTAACATCGACTCGGAAAACAAGCTATTAAATTTCTCATTTTTATTGACCTATGGAAATTACATATCGCTAACCCGCAAGAAAAGTGACACGTCTCACGAAAATTTATTTTGCATTTTATTACACTAATAGTTCTGTCATAGGTGTGTCTTGCTACACAAGCAGTTTCATAAGTGTAGTTACACAGAAAATCCCTTTATTACGCTATATGTCCATTTGTGACCACAGAAAAGGGGTGGATTGTGTGGGAAGGTAAAATTACCCAACTCTCCAAACCTCATGCTACGTCTTCATTCTTAAGGGTTTTATGCTTTCATGCATGTTTTTAGTCCTGAATGCAGAGTTAAGTGTTGCAACTTCATCTTATAGTAAAATTACGAAAATTTTCTTTTGCCTCTCCTGTGACATTTGCTTTTGTCAAGATGTGTCACTTTTCTTGCGGGTGAGCCATATGACAGTTGACATTCATAGTATGTAATGACAGAATGTATCTTAAGAAATTCGATGATTTGTATAGTGCTGTAAATATATCAGCTTTGAATATTTGAGTTGTATTAATTAGTATAACTGATACAAAAGAATTAAAAATTTATCTATTCCAAACATATTTCCCTAAACTTGATAAATATCTATTAATTCAAAACCGTTATCAGTGTTAGATAATGTGAAAGCTCTAGGAAATGCATATTGAACAGCTTCTGCTACATCGTATAATGTTATTGATTGTCATGTCATACATTCATTTTCAAATGTATTTCGCAAATGAAAAAATAAATAATTAATTGAAAATTTTATCATATAATTAAATAACTGCATCAGATTAAATTCACATTTATTTAATCCAATATATATTTAAATTATTTAAAAACGTGCATATATTATGCATATTGTACCTTGGAATTCGTTCCAAAGTACAGTCGTGGAGAAAAAAAAGTAAACACCCCCTACTAACTCCTCAACAAATTATCGTAGAAGAAAGTTACTGGTACCGCACGATTGGAAATAAAGTCTACTTTTAAATGATGTATATAAAATTTGTTTAGGGGGGCATCTACATATTAAAACGAACCATAACTTTGTTTTTTCCAATAGCAGTATATATTTCTTACAGCATAAATGAACTCTACACCCTTCAATTAGTCTAAAATCAAATTTTTATGCAATTCGTACCATAAGTTTCTGAGAAATTAATTATTTTAAAACGAGCGTATTTTAAGGGCTGTATCCAAATTGAAGTTCCGTACTCGATTGTTAATCGAGAGAGCCCCCATCTTGATCAAGGCACCTTAAGAAGTCAACGAAGCCTGCTAGATTACAGGATAGCAGAAGAAATTTTAACATATCTAGTCATTTCTATTATAGACGGCCCCTTAAACCATCATTTTGCCGTTTTTAAAGCATAATTTGAAAACTACTTAGAAGAAAAATGTGAAATTTTGGATTTCCATAAAACAGGACTTAATAAATCTAAATCCATCAAAAAAATTATAGGTTGCAATTCATATTTTTTTTCGAATATTAATTTCATAAATCATAATTCATATCATAAAATTACAAAAATTGCAAATTCAGCGTATTTATATTTGGGTATATTAGTATTATTGCCACACAAAAAATTAGCACATTAAGCGCATAATTTCTGGAGATATAAATAAAAATATGAAAATGTAATTTAACATTCGAAGCACTAAATTTTGAATGTTTATAATTCAAAAAACTTATCATTCAAATGACTTGAAATTTGGTATCTAGGTATAGTTTGAACCGAAGATTTGAAATATCTCATTAAAATTGGGTATTGTCATTGAAAAAAATGAAGTTTGGATTCGTTTTAATATGTAGATGGCCCCCTAAGCAAATTTTATGTACATCATTTAAAAGTAGACTTTATTTCAATCGTTCGGTGCCAGTAACTTTCTTCTACGATAATTTGTTGAGGAGATATTAGGGGGTGTTTACTTTTTTTTTTCCACGACTGTACAATACGTTTTACTCTTCCAACGTACAATAGGTTTCACTGTTACAAAATACAACACACCAGATAGTTTTTATTAATAGAAAATGGTGATTAATATAGATGGACTATAATTTTACTATTGCGACGTAAATATTTAGAATGCAGTTGTTTTATAGTAAATACAAAAAGTTAAATAGTTTTACAAACACAAATTCAGAAAACGAAAGAAAAAAGAGACAGAAAATAACTTATTTGTTTCATCACGTCATCTGTTCAAGATTTTTAATTCTGACTGTTATTTTGATGAATTTGTTGCTGAGTATTACTACTAAAAACAAGAATAAAACGGCCTTCTTACTAATAGTTTCTTAGAACTTGACACTGTCTCAAGGTACAATACATTACCCTACTCGTTTTTTTTAGAAGATATGAAATACATTTTAAAGACATTAAATATTAAAGGATGGAGTAAATAAATGAATAGTCAAATGATCTTGTTTCCCACTTCGAGCAATCGATAAAGAATGAGTCATAGTAATTAAACATTTTCTTGAATTTAATCGTAAGTACTTTATTTAAAAAAAAACGACTTTGTGTATCGTAAAATAACAACTGTTATACTTACGAAAGAGGGGATTTTCACGAAAGTAGTGTAACATTGTAAAGAAGTTGACACTATTAACTAATCATGAGCGTAATATTCTACTACAAAATTTTTACTGATTAAGAAACGCCAAAGGTGGAACACGTTTTATTTCTATATAATGTCAGGTTCTACTTCCATTAAAATTACTACGTATTTTTAATTATACAACTGTATAATATACATAAACTTACTATCTAATTAACTGAAATTGCACTTACTTGTAAAGGCATAAGTTGGAATAAAAATAGTTTTAAAATCTATGCTCTATTTTTTTGGGATGAGAAGAATTTTTTACCCGACTGCCAAGAAGGGTTATGTGTTTCACGCGTATCTGGGTATGTTGATTTCTTTATACCCTCGAAACATTCCGACGGCTGGATGGATTTTAATGAATGAGGTCTCTGTCGATTCGTCTTAACAGTCCGATGGTTATAGGCTAGGTTTTCTTTTTATAAATTCAAAATGGCGGCAGAGGCGAAAAAAATTTACGCACCCTATTGAGTGGCATATCGTTGGATAGGTCTTTCAAAATGAAGACGATGTTTCATTGACTATTTTACAGTCAGAAGCTCCATTTAAATATTGCATAACCTGGAAGTTGTGTAGGTAGGATCTTTAGCTTTACTGCAACTCTAACCTTCATAGACATCTACAGGCCTCATCAAAACAGTGTTCATAGATAGGAACTAACAATTAAACGCAACTTAAAAGTCATCAATACAAGTAAATAAAAGAAATAGGTAAGTAATTTAAAAAATGGTTTCATATTGATGAGAAATAATTAATTCGTTCGCTTTTTAAGCAGTCGGGTTTTTTGATTTTTTAAATTTAATTTTTACTTGTTTATTATTTTCTTCATTTATTTACAGCATTTTTCACACATATAAACGATTTCGTCCCACATTAAATTTCAGAAATGTACTGGTTGAGTCAAAGTTCCTCCTTGATACTTTTTTAAATTCAGTAAAAAAAAATCTAGTAATTTACTTACAATTATGTGGTTTTGACAAAACTACTTCTTATGGACGAAAGTTTTGCTTAAGCAAAAGTTCAGTTAAAATAACCCATAGATGACGCTATACTTTCGAAGCTGAAGAAAAGTATCAAGAACTCAAGCTGTTACAGACCATTATTTTGTACAATCAACTACAGTATTTCCATAAGTGCGCACTTTATAGATCGAGTCACATTAAACGGTATTCAGTTTCAGTCTACACGTTGAAATATGGTTGCACATTGTACAAAAAATGATACGCAACTGCTTGTCTTGGGTTTTTTATATTTGTTACATATTTGAGGATGTAGCGCTATCTACGTTAATTTTCAAAAGTATTTTTATTTTCAATTTAGCTAAAAAATCTTTCAATCACGGGAACCATTTCCGTCAAAATCTAAATCTCTTAGCCAATTACTTTATTTTTTATTGAAGTTAAAATGTGATAAGAATTTTTGGTCCTCCTTGTAGATTTTCATGGTGCATATCACCCATCAACTTAATAAATAACTATACTCTATTCTGGTAATTTTTATTAATATATTGCTAAATCAACACATTATTTTTTATTTATTTTTAATCAAATGCAGCGATAGTTCAGCTTTATTATTTTAAGGATTTTCCGTTCTGATATTAAACTTCTTTCGTCTCTTTGCAATTTTTTCTATTCTCTTTTCCTTCTAATTTTAGTCGAAACTTATTTTTACGAGTCAGAAGAAATAAATGCGTTCCATTTGCCATTAAAATGGTCAAAAGGATATGTCACATGTCGACAGCACAAGCGAACTTACTTTAATAAGCACGCAAAATCAAATTTAATGGGAGTATCTTTTTTTTTCTGCCTAGAGTTATTTTCTCACAATTTGCAGATAAATATTAAAATAAAAACAACTATTATAGGAAATTTTAAATTAGGAGCTATGTTTTTAATAGAAGAACAATTTTTTACATTTTATTTAGAGTATTTTTTTATATGTAAGTTTTATTCACCCTTAAGTTTCGGAAGTGTGTGCGACAGACTCCCGATTATCCGATATTCACTTATGCGATATATTCGTTTAACCGAGACCGCTCAATGTATCATTTTTCATCCCGTGAGTACTGGATAATGAGAAGTCTATTATAGATTTCTCGACATGTACCGAGTGTTTCAAAAGTTTCGGAAGTGTATGCGATAGACTCCCGATTATCCGATATTCACTTATGCGATGCATTTGTTTAACCAAGACCACTCAATGTATCATTTTTCATCCCGTGAGCACTGGATAATGAGAAGTCTATCATAGATTTCTCGACATGTACTGGGTGTTTCAAAAGTTTCGGAAGTGTATGCGATAGACTCCCGATTATCCGATATTCACTTATGCGATGCATTTGTTTAACCGAGGCCGCTCAATGTATCATTTTTCATCCCGTGAGTACCGGATAATGAGAAGTCTATTATAGATTTCTCGACATGTACCGGGTGTTTCAAAAGTTCGGCACGAAAGTAAAGCGCGATGAAAAAAGATCTATGGATCGGAGAGGCATGCCGTTTGCAGATAAATATTCAGCATGGTACGGGATTTTGTATGACACCAATTCAAAAATTAGTTCGAAATCTCAACAATAGAGGGCGCTACTGCACAAAAACCCATGGAATAATTACAAAATGCTCACACAAAGCAAGCTTTGGATACAAAAACATTAGATAATACTGCATATACACTTTTTTGTATCCAAATTTTGCGTTTTATGAGCAATATAGAATTATCTGCACTAGTGCCCTCTATTTTTGAGATTTTGGACTAATTTTTCTGTTGGTGTCATACAAAATCCCATACACGCTGAATATTTATCTGTTAACCGCATGTTACTCCGACCCATAGACCTTTTTTTATCGCGTTTTACTTTCGCACCGAATTTTTGAAACACCTGGTATATGATAAATATGTACCCTCGATTAATTTTCCAATATACCCCTGGTCCCGTGAATGTGGAATAATTGGGAGTATATTGTATTTTCATGCTGTTGATGAGATATCAACTGAATAAATAACTAAACTTTATTCTGATAATTTTCTATAATATACTGCTAAATCAACACATATTCTTATTTATTTTTAATTTAATGCAATGATAATTCAACTTTATTATTTTAATTATTTTCTGTTATCATTTAAAACTTCGTTTATCTCATATTTTTTTTTAATTCTATTTTCCTTCCACTAGTCTAAACTTATTTTAGAAGTCAGAAGAAATAAATACGTACAGTTTCCCTTAAAATGGATGTCACATGTCTACAGCGCATGCCAATTTACTTTAATAAGAAGCAAAATCTAATTTAACGGAAGTCCTTTTTTTTAAGAGTTATTTTCTCACAATTAGCAAATAAATATGGAGATAAAGCTACTGTTATAAAAACTATGTTTTAATAGATACGTTTTCTCAAAGGTAATATTCTAAAAGTCGGTATTAAAGTTTTTGATTGTAATTTTGGTTAATTTTTATATAGCATAGTTTTATCAAATTACCACTCGTACCTCAAAATGTGATATACGATTATATTTATCATGCCATATGATATTCAAAATCCAAAGAAATACAACTAAAACGGTTTAAGTAATCGGAAACAATTATTTTATTTATCACATCTTCAGGCAGAGTAGAAGATGATTTTAGCATTAAATATACCCTAAAAAATCTACAGATAACGAATTTACAGTTTATAATCAACTTTTTTTTATCTGTTTTTCACACTATATAGAAATCATACTCAATGCTTTTTAAGCACACAAATATCTCCTCTTTTATCTATTATTATTACTTGAGGCTATATTTGTTATTTGAAGTTGCTATTGGCTGTTCTTTGGTTGTAAAACGCCAGTAGGAAACAGCACAATCAAATGGAGGGAAATTCCATTGGACAACACCAAATCTAGGTATCAGACTTTATGAAGGCAAAAAAAACAATGAAATAGTGAATAGTTACGATAAGTGACAATATGAATTGCTGTTTTTTTTACATTCTATGCATCTGGCCCAGATGCAAAACACAATATGTACGAGATACGTACAGGGTAACTTTTAACTACCACTCTTTTAAAATAGTAATCTCCCTTTTATGTAACCGCAAGTTTCTGTCATTAACTAAGGCATTTATTACTTTATGAAAGTAGTTGTATGAACCTGAGATTATATGTTAGGGTAACTTTTAACTACCAATCTTTTAAAATAGTAATCTCCCTTTTACTTAATCGCAAGTTTTTGTCATTAACTAAGGCAATTATTACTTTATGAAAGTAGCTGTATGAACCTGGATTATATGTTGGTAGGCAATTCTGGAAAAATATTTATATGTGTTAAACTAACTCTTGAAAGTCCTGCATATCATGGCAAAATATTGCAAGAAATTTTATTAATATGTTTCTTAATTAGACAAAATAGAATTTTTTTTTTTTACTTTTAAATAAACAATTTAAAGATAAGGAAATAAGAATCTTATTCTGAAGCACTTCTTGCAATGCACTTTGTCAAGTAAAGGAGAACGTGCATTAAGATTTACTTGTAAAACTTGTAAAATATTTATTTACGTCGTTTCAAGTGCGGGTTAAGACGGACTCTTACCTTAACATCAATTTTTAAAAAAACACATGTTATTTTACCAAAATGTCGGTATCCATATTTATGACCTATCTTCTTTAAGTACAGTACAAAATTCACTAACCTTTGATTTGCGACGGACGCTTTGACTTCAGATCAATAGGAAAAGTACATTATTTTACCAAAATTTCGGTATCCATATTTATAGCGTACCTTCTTTACAAAATGAACTAACCTTTTATTAAAGGAAAAAAATTACATATTCACGTCTAAAATATTAGAAAGTTATCACATTTTGTGTGTTGAGGATCATTTTATTTTTCTTTAAAATAACTCCAGAAAAACACAGGTTACATAACTATAATTCGGGAAGCAGTTTTTATGTCAGCATTCATCAGATGGAGTTCAAAAAGTACTCACTTTAAATAAATTTTAGAATATCACAGCAAAAAAATCAGTTATCCGGAGTAATTATATTGTATATCCCTTCTTCATGTGGATGTTAATATGCCTTCAAAGCATACATACCTACATTTGAACATTAACTACAAGCTATATAAATATTAAGACTTGAGCAATTTCTATTCAGGTGAAGAACCAAAAATCACTCACCTTCAAATTGACATCAAAAAATTATTGACATCAAGACTGACTGTGAGCAGTTTTTAAGTGCTCTTCCTTTATATGTAGTAGAACGTGCACTCACCTTTAAATACATCTCAGAAAATCTGCTACATTTACATCTCTTTGTAATGTCTGAAATACTAGAAACGGTGTGGCATTGCAATAGTATGACAAGTTATTCATTGATAAGGGTACTCTAGTGGTCACATCAGTTTTGTTCGTTTCGTGCATGAAATCTCATTGCCTTGTGTTGATAATATTGGTGCATGAATGGGAAATATATAATCTTTCTTTAAGTTTCAAAAGGCAAGAAAGTTTCTCTGGAATTTGGCTGTTTAAACTACATTAGACGATTTACATAATTATTTAATAAATTTTATAAGTATTTTAGAAGAATTAGAGGATTTAGAAAGATTAATTAAATTTGAATTTATAGGGATTTTTTTTGACATATTTATAGCACCACTCAAATCTTTTATTTTAAATATTTTTCTTAGTATTTTGTAGAATTAGGAAATGTACAAATGTAATATTCTTACAATAGAACTATAGAAATGTTACGGATTGAAAAATCCCCCCCCTCCCCCAATGCCAAGAAAGCTGAAAAGATGCAAAGGCAAAAGAAATAATTCTTTTAAAAATATTTTTATTTTGTGTAACCAATAATGCTTTTGAAACAAGATAAAGTAATCTATCTGTAGCTCATTCTAGATTGTATAATAACTAATCGGTGTATTATATGAATTTTATAACAAGTTATTTTAATGGTACTTATAAGTACCGTCAGTAGATAAAGGGTTAATCAAATATTAAATTAAAATAAATTGTCATTTTCTTCAAAACTCTGCGCATTCACACTAGTGTAAAAGTTCCGTTGCATCATGAAGAAAGAGAGAGAAAGAATCTGAAAAATTACCAGTCCCTTAAAGACAAAACAGTTTCACTAAATTGTAAAGAATTTATGCTATAAGAAAATTGTAACATTATAAATAAAGCATAAAAAATAAATACAAAAATGCTTTTCAGGCATCTTATTATATCTCTTGTATTTATGAAGAATCAATTCCTCGCAAAATTTGAAATTATTATTTTAGCGTTATATTTCACCAATATTATATTCGTAGAATGTAAATTATTCTGAAAGCATTGCTGAATGAATTGAAGATTTGGTAAAACAATAATATTCCTTTTGAAAAATTAAAAGAATAATTTCCTATTCTGCCCATTTAGTGCAAATATAAAATTGATATTAAAAAGATGTCATCTCAACATAGTGTACGTTGAGATTCTGGAATAGGAAATATTTATTTAGAAAATAAAACACATCCATTTTAAATCTAAACTGCAAGCAATATACCAGATGATATTATAGCAATTGTGATTTGTTCAAGAAAATGTTTAGAACTCGTAAACTGGCATATGATATATATATATTATTGTTGTCTTCCCTGTAAAACTAACCAAAAGATAAAAATATTTCTTTGTATTACTGTTTTGATCATAATGGTGCAATAAATTACGATTTCCTTCAAAACCCTGGTGATTCTGATTCGTGTAGAACTTCAATTGCGTCATCAAGAAAGAGGGGAAAAGGAATTCTAGAAATTACGAGCCTCTTAAAGTCAAAACGGTTTCACTAAATGGTAAAGATTTTATGCTATAGTAAATTGTAACATTGGATATGAAACATGAAAAATGGATGCGCTTTAGTCCTCGTCTTATTACCTTTTACTTATAAAGAATCAATCCCTACTGAAATTTTAAGTTACGTATTCCAACAATTGATATTAGAGTCTTAGAAAAGAGATTATTCTGCAAACAAATTATTGGTAAATGTAACATATTCCTGAGACGCTAGTCAAATAGTGTGTTTCAATTAAATTTAAAAAAATCAAAAAACACGACTGCGTAAAAAGCGAACTAATTAATAATTCCTCATGAATGTGAAACTATTTTTTATATTACTTACCTATTTTTTTTTATTTACTTGCATTGATGGCGTTTAAGTTGTGTTTAATTGTTAGTTCCTATTTATAAACACTGTTTTGATGAGGTATATAGATGTCTATGAATGTTAGAGTTGCAGTAAAGCTAGAGATCCTACCTGCACAACTTCCAGGTTGTGTAATATTTAAACGGAGCTACTGACTGTAAAATAGTCAATGAAACATCGTCTTCATTTTGAAAGACCTATCCAGTGGTATACCACTCAATATGGTGTGTAGAATTTTTTTTCGTCTCTACCGCCATTTTTTATTTTTTGGCCACCATTTTGAATTTATAAAAACAAAACCTAGCCTATAACCATCGGACGGTTAAGACGAATCGTTAGGGACCTCATTCATTAAAATCCATCTAGCCGTTGGGATGTTTCGAGGATATAAACAAATCCACATACCCATATACGCGTGAAACACATAACCCTTCTTGGCAGTCGGGTAAAAAAGGTCATAATGAAAACAGTTCAATAGTGGGAATTCGAAACCAGTTGATTATGAAATCAGTTACAGTACACTGTAAAAATAAAGGCTTGTTTGAATCAAATTTTGTTGTTGTTTCAGTACCTGGAACCATAAGATGTCAAAAATACGGTTTTGTATTTTACTTGATCCATGAAATGGTAGAATATTGAAGCATAATTTTCATTTGGGTTAAAACACAAATTTGTGTAGATTGATAAACTGGTAAAATATAAAAAATAAATACGCAAAATATTGAACAATAGAATGTTTATAGCTATATGTTTGCAAACATCGGCTTATCAAACCGTACAGCTATTTATAGGAGAATCCGAAGTACAACGAACCAGACTTCGAATAATCGTAGTTGATTACATACACTGGTGGGCAAAAATTAAGGACGAGATGGTTTTTTCATGTCATAAGATATGATCGGGGGAAGAGCATTCCTTATTATTTGTATGCGTACCCAAAGTTCATCCGTAGAAGCAGTAGGACAAGGATCATGAGCGAGACGCCGATCAACGCAATCCCACACATTTTCATCAGGCGACATATCCGGCTAAAATGCAGGCCACGGAAAAAGCTGTATGTTTTCTGATGACAGGAAGTCTTGAACATTCCTTACAACATGTGAGCGTGAATTACCCTTTTTAAAGATAGCTGCAGGAATTCCTTGAAAGAAAATAACTACTTCGGGCTCCAGCATTTCACTGATGCACCTGTTGCTGTTCCGAATATCGAAAATTCGTAGCAGCTGGGATAGTCCATTCAATCGAACCCCAGACCACAACTCCAGGTTTTCGTCATCTATGATGTTCGATAATACATTCCGGAAGGTAGCATTCACCGGCTCAGCGTCTATCACGAATACGACCATCATGGTATCACAAATATAAGCCAGATTCTTCAGAAAAGACCACTTGTTGCCAATCTGTACGCCAGTTTCTATGTTCATGTGACCATTGCAGCCGCAGGTGTTGTCGGTTTTGAGTGAGGGGGGTAGTGTATAAAGGAGTTCTTGCACGCAGTCCACCGTGTAGCAGAATTCGACGAATTGATGAAGCAAACACTGATACACCTGTAGAAGTTGACCAATGTGCTTCCAACTGTATACCTGAAGCTGAACGGTTCATCAGCGCCATGCGAACCATGTGTCTATCATCGCGCTTTGACGTCGCCGTTCGGGGTCCACACCCATTTTCAAGTTGTCCTATCCTCGTCGGTCCACTTCTTCCAAACTCGGATCATTCTGCTGCTGTTACGCTGAACACGAGCTGCTATTGCACGATAGGAAAATCCTTCTTCACGAAGACCGATGATTCTCCCCCGTTGAAACTCCGTCAGTTGTTGAAAAGTTGCACTCTTTCGCCGAAGAGGCATAGTTACGTCTCACCTAACATTTACCAACTAGCAGATAACCACAGACAAATTTCAACGTCCCGCTACAGCCCTCTATTTTTACGGTTTCAGCAGCAGTCCAGAGGGCGCTGCTCAGCCCGTGTGTACGCGGGAACTCTGAAATTGGTATCATTTGCATAACACACTATGCATTCTCTGACATTTTCAGCTCAATCGCGTCATACCTTCATGGTGTTGCAATTTTCACAAACATGAGTGTATATATATAGTAGGAATTAGCAATTTATATTTGCAATATTGCTTTCCTTGGAAATTATAGTGAAATAATTTTCGGATTCAATTAAGTATAATGTTTTTAATCATAATTATAACATTATCCATTTATTCCAAATATGCATTTTAACATATATGAGATGAGATACACATACAGGTTAATTTTCTTAGTGCGGCATTAATAATAAAAAATTGTTTCTTTATTAGGCGCATTCGTAATTATATAAATACTTAGCACTCATAGTTGTCGTGCAGTCCGTCTGTCTGTCCGTCCGTCCGCATATAACAGAGCAAAAACTACCCAACCGAATGGTCTGAAATTTTAAATGTATAACTGTTGCAACATTTTGCCGAGTCATTTCAAATTTTATGAAAATAGGATGTATAGTTTAATTACAGGGACAGTCAAAAGTTTTCCGTTACATTACGGCCAATGGGAATAAATTATTGCAAGTGCATTTTAATGATGTTACAGCCTTCCGAATGGTCTGAAATTTTAAATATATAATTGTTGGAAAATTTTGTCGCGTCATTTCAAATTTTATGAAAATCGGATGTATAGTTTAATTACAGGAACAGTCAAAAGTTTTCCGTTACATTACGGCCAATGGGAAAAAATTATTGCAAGTGCATTTTAATGATATTAAATCCTTTCAAACAGAATGAAATTGATATGCACTTATGAAGTGCACTAAAATATACATTCCGTAGAATATGCGGTGCAAAAAATATTTATAGAACTAGTTATAGTACGAACGCTCCTCATTTGCCAGGTTTGACGACCAATTTCCAACTTGTATAATTTAAATTTTAATAAAATCGTAAAAAAATAAGACTGTGTTTTTTCGATTAATATGTGTGTATGCAAGAAATTGTGTTAGGGCGTCTAGGAGGGAACAGTTTAGCAGTTTTGCATATTCTCTTAGCATAAGCACCTGTAATGGAAGGTAACACAATGCCATTACCTTCCCTGAATTTTGAAATTTAATTATTTTAATTTTTTATAACTCTGATAATTAAAAAAGCATATAAAAATTATTCTTCCAACCTGTCATAAGAATAATTAAATATTAGGAGAAAAAGGAACTAGGAATTTTTTGTCATGGGCGGGCTCTGCCCTCAACTTCCTTCGAGTGCACCGTTTGAATTCTACTTTTTTGTAAAAAATTTTTGATGAACCTTATTTTTGCATATTTAATCTTTCTTAATTGTTCAGTTTTGTTTTGGTTTGTATGCTGATATGTTTAAAAACTGTCTTGTAGCAGGAACTCAAACATTTTTTTTTTTTTTTTTTTTTTTTTTTTTTTTAGTTTAACTCATTTCCTTTTTATATTCTGCATTTTTTAAAAGCAGGCCCATCTCTTCCGAAATCTTGCTCCTTCTTAGATTTCATTCTGCCAACCCTCATGTCTCTTAATATTTTAATACATATCTTACCGTATTTTCAAAGATCTAGGAATGGGGGGAGTCTTCTAAATCCCTCTGCGTACGCCTATGTTGGGGACCTTGAAATCGAAATCTCACATGCTACATTTTACTGCAACATCCATAAAATTGATCTTAATTTCGAAGTGACTATGCTAATGAAATCGATTTCCAAATATTCTGATTTCGAGAAGATATATTTAAATAGGAAGGAACAGCAATTTCAGTTTAAATCGACTAATGATCATAAAAAAAAAAAGAAAAGAAAGATATTTATATTTCGTAAATTTTTCATTATTCTTTCTTTTATTTTACGACTTTTTTCAGAATACAGTAAAACCTGTCTAATCGAATCATATCTACAGCGGAATCCTGTCTATAACAGAACCAAGCCCTGAGAAAAACAACAAAATACAATTACACTGGTCGGGGCAATTGTTAATGCGGAAAATTTCCCTTGTTTCTTGCGATTCCGTATTACGAGGTTTTACTGTATTTTTAAAATGTAATACATTTTTTATGATATGGTTTCAAAACATTTTGATCAATTGAGGACTAAAAATGGAAAACGCTGAAAGTACCAAAAAATCAAAAATCTTTTTTTTTTACGACAAAATGTCTTAAGTGCCAAGCTTAACAAACAGTAGAACGCTTGAAGTGCTAACTCTAGTAGTAATAGTTCAAACAATTCGGAAATTGTACATCAAACGTGGCAAATGAGGTGCTTTCGCCTTCTTTTTTTCGCTCTCTTGAAAAATTTAATTTTTGGACTTTCAGAGTTTTCCATTTTTAGTCCTCAATTTTTGGGATAATAAAAAATTAATGTAGCAAAATATGCTTATTCGGCATCGCTAGGAATGGAGAAATATTCCATTATAGACAGGTGTCAGTCTTAGCAAGTACGTTTTATGATTTAATAGCATTGCTTTCTATTCGTCGTAATATCGAAAATTTTTAGCTGCAGAACAGATTTCGTTTTGACTTTTTTGACTTTATATGTAATGTATTCTCGGGGACCAGAAATTTTCCATTTAAAGCAGGATACATTTATACACAGGTTCCTTTTATCAGACTTTGCTATATTATATTTTTACTTGTATAATTAATTCCAATAAAGATCTAAAGATTGTAGAATCAAATTTATAACTTTCAAATCTATTTGTTTACTATTTTGGGAATTAGTAACATGCAGCTTATGAAATCTTCTTCATTGTAATCGTAATCGACTAGTTCAGTAATCGTAATCTAACAAAAACTAATTATCATAATCTAAACGTAATCATAAACGTAATGTAAAATTTTAAAATATACATTCAAAATTGTAATCGTAGTCCAACTTACTTAAATAGACATAATCGTAATCTGCTTGAAGAAATTGAAAATAATCGCATCAAAACTATATTTTATACACATAAAAGAAACGATTTTTTTAATTTGTATGTTCTAAGAATATTACCTTAAAATGCACGCTATAAAAAACTTATGTACCGTTACTCAATAAAGTTCGTGGCAGCCTTGCTGACTCTATCTTATTGAGTAATTTAACAAATATAACTGGTGTTACGTTACACTAATGTGCAATATTACACCAGTCATATGAGTTTAAATTATACAATTATATAAGTTGAATTACTCCTCCATAAAATTGGAGGCAGGATGTTGTCATCAATTATATGGGCTAACGTTACATACATCTTTTACAGAGCATATCTAAAAATTATGCTCACTAAATCATTAGTTTTACGTAAAATATTTAAAAGAATGCCATCATTATCAAAAATCACAATGAAAATGAAAAACAAAAAATTTCATTTATACAAAAACTACGGTAAACTCTAAATTTAAAAAAAACTGTAATTCTTAAAAAATGTTAGGGATGCAAATTAATGATGAAAATATATTTTTCTACTAACTTTTTTGAACATTTTTTTTTAATGACATGTAAGGTATTACTTATTAAACATAATTAGCTTTTTTATTTTATTTTACATAAAATCTTTTGAAAAATGAATTATTGAAAATGGGAAAGAAATTTATTATAAATTTTTATTAATCTTTCTACCATCGTGATGTAAGTTAACGCTCATAAAAATGCTTTTGATTTACTTTACGTAAAATGTTTAAAAGAAAGACATTGGTATGGAAAATCACGTGCAAATGAAAAACGAAATTTTATTTATACGAAACCAGTCAACTCTAAACTAACGGAAATTTTTTTTTCGTTTAAAATAAATGCCAATATGCTAATTGATAATGGAAACATGTTTTTCTTTTTTTTTATGGATAATTTCTTTTTTCTTCTTATATAAGTGAACGCATATAGATAAGAATATATTTTTCAGACTCCGATGCGTAATACATTAAAATAATAAAATTATTATACAAAATCACGTGTAGCGGAAAAAACATTTTAGCCGTATGGAAACGTGTAACTCCAAACTGAATAAAAACTGTATTGCTTTTTTAAAAATGTCAACGTGCTAATTAATGGCAAAAGAAAAAAAAAAAAAAGAAAAAAAAGAAAGATTTTTCATATTAAACTTTTTTCATAATTTTTTTCTTAGTGACACGTAAATAATTATTTTTAAAAGTAAATCTATATATATATTTCTCTTACGTAGCGCTAAAAAAGGGCTGTATTTGTAGCTTGCTATTTGGCAACAGCCAAAGCGACGTTTCTCAGTGGTAGTTACGGTCACATGTCCCAACCCACTCAGCAAATCAAAATCAAGACAGGATCTCTCTTTTAACGAAAACCGTTTGAGCAATACATGAATGCTATTGGTCCGTTTTACGGTGATGTAGCTTTTTGATCCAAGGTTGTAGTTAGACACAGGCGAAAACGTTTTGTTTACATTTCGATAGCGTGATACATAGCATATAGTTTTAAATTAATTTAAGCCGTGATTTTCAATACTATAGGCAAAATGAAAGGAGAAGGACCCCATCTGACACTAACATGCCATTTAAATTTAAACGGCGTCAATTTCCTGTTCGCTTAGCTTTCTCAAGGATGATCAACAAGTCACAGCTCCAAACTTTTGATAAATGCATTTTTATTTATATTTTCAACAAAATTTTCAATTACTTTTTTATGAATTAAAATATTTGTAAATTTCATATGTTGCTTGCTCGGATCTCATAGCGGCCCAACTAAAAATATTTTTTATTGTGTTTTCACTAAGGTTTTTAATTTATTCTGTTTCGAAGGTACGTTTTTATTTACATTTTCAACAGTTTTCCATTACTTTTTTATACAATAAAAATATTTGTAAATTTAATATGTTGTAATGATTTATGATAGCACTCATTCTGGCTAGAGTTGACATAAATAGTGGCGAGCTAGCGAAGCGAGCTGGGATCGCGTAGCGATCAAAAATGAATTGCGTAACAATTCGTGGGGGTTAGCGAGCGTTAGCGAGCAGGGGGCTGAGCCCCCTAGTAACTTTTTAATTTACTATTAGGTAAAATCTTTTTAAAATGACATTACTATAGAGAATTACGAAGAATTTTGCCAAAAGTAAGAACGTAAATTCTTATGATAATTTTTTATCTTCGTAATGCAAGTGAGCGCATATAAATAAGAATATACTTTTGTTTACTTTTCTGTAAAATCTTTAAAATAATGGTTTATGGAAAAGCACATGCAAATGAATAAACGAAATTCCATTTAAGTTCATTGTGCTTAAATGTGTTGCGATTTCTGATAAGATTGTCACATTTACGAAACATTTATTATTTTGTAAATTTAAAATGCCAAATCTAAGTAGAAAAGTATCGGATATTATGCTTTTAATTAAAAACTAATTGGTTTCGAAGAAATTGAGTCATTATCTCCAATCTAAACGAAAATGTAGAATATTCACATTCATTAATTTAATTGTTATATACTTAATACCGTATTGTAATTAAATATTGAATCTTTCACATTTATACTCGTACTTTAAGTATTTAGGACAATCAATAAACAAGAAATAACTCATAATATGATAATATATCATAAATGAAGTAACGAAATTTCATTTAAGTTCATTTTGCAGAAATGTGTTGCAATTTCTGATACTTTCATCACATTTGGTGACATGTAAATGATTATTTAAAAAAGTAAAAAACTTTCCCATTTTCTTTTAGGTAAAATCTTTTTAAAAGTGATAGAATCTGGAAGAAATTCGCCATAAGTAAGATCGTAAATTTTTATGATACACTTTTTAACTTAGTCATTTAAGTGAACGCATATAAATAAAAATATACTTTTCTCTAATTTTCCGTAAAATCTTTAAAATATTGCCTGATGGAAAGCACATGCAAATGAATTAACGAAATTTCATTTAAGTTCATTGTGCTTAAATATGTTGCGATTGCTGATCAAGTTTGTCACATTTAGGAAACATTTAACATTTTGTAAATTTAAAATGCCAAATCTAAGCAGAAAAATATCGTATATTATACTTTTAATTACAAACCAATTGGTTTCGAAGAAATTGAATCATTATCTGAAACCTAGACAAAAATGTAGACTATTCACATTCATTAATTTAATTGTTATATACTTAATACTGTATTGTAATTAAATATTGAATCGTTATATACTTAATACTGTATTGTAATTAAATATTGAAGCTTTTCACATTTATACTCGTACTTTAAGTATTTAAAACAATTATAAAAAAAGAAATAACTCATAACATGATAATATATCATAAATGAAATAATGACAATTAATATAAGTTCATTTTGCTGAAATATGGCGCAATTTCTGATACTTTTGTCACATTTGGTAACATGTAAATGATTATTTAAAAAAAAAAAAACTTTTTTATTTTATTTTAGGTAAAATCTTTTTAAGAGTGATGGAATCTGGAAGAAATTCGCCAAAAGTAAGAGCGTAATTTTTTATGATACATTTTTAAACTTCATCATGTAAGTGGACGCATATAAATATATACTTTTCTTTAATTTTCCGTAAATTTAATTATAAACTAATTGGTTTCGAAAAAATTGAATCATTATCTGCACTCTAATCAAACATTTACATTTAGGATATTTTTGTCACAGTTACAGTAGTTAAGACCTAAATGTTATACCCGAAGTACCTAAGTAATGGCAATGTATTTTATGCGTTTCAGTTCATCTTAATTTTATTAATTGAATTGTTATATACTTAATGATGTATTGTATTAAATAGTGAATCTTTTCACATTTATACTTTAAATATTTAGAGCAATTAATAAAAAAGAAATAACTCATAATTGACCAATAGAACTTTAAATCTGTCAAAGCGATATTTATTACGGTATGTTTTTCGCAATTATTTTATAAATAAAATTTTGAGACGCTGGAACATGACTATTTCTGATCGCCCAGGAATACAACATTTGAATGCTGACGCAATTGCTAGACTGCATAGGAAGAGGCAACAGGGAGGAACAGGCAGTGACTGCTCCAGCTGCGTCAATCACTAAATAATAACAAATAGTATTTTTTTTTTTGTGTATGTGTATTTATATTGGTATCTTGTATTTATAACAGTGTATTAGCATTTTGTGTAATTTTTTTAAGGAATCATTTTAGCATGCGGTTCATTAAAAATATTAGTAGATAATGTTCAGACACCTTGAAATATGCGACAACCCGGAGGAAACCTGCAAATGAACTGTACAATTCTGCTAATTTGCATATATTCTGTGTGTATCATATGTTTTAGATATTACTATGTGTTTTGGGGGAAATTAACCACTAAATGGCATATTTTCTGATAAGGTGGTGGGTGTCAAGTTTCTAACGCTAATGATCATGTAAATAATTAAGATTACTATTATCTGATATTATCTTTGTACTTGTTTATTGTGTTTCATATATATCACTTTCTGCATACTTAGGATTTAAGGTAATATTTTTCCTTATCTTGATGTTGATTCGAGCTACTTTAATTAGATAGTATTGTGTGGACAAGCTCTATTGTATCGCATAATTCCAATTTCCCTTCCTATTCAAGAACGCATACCTCAGAGAAGGCAAACAAAGAAGTTCCCGTACTATCTTGGAGATAGTGGATGCCACGGGAAGGGGGGAGTTTTATATAAAATAGGGGGTCCCTGAGGGCAAAAGAAAATCACGGTATGCTGGGCTTGTAAGGAGACGTTGGAGAGACACGGAGAGTTCTGGTGTAGACCTGGTGAAGAGAGGTCGTAGATTTTTGATTGAGTGTTAGGTGAGTTGCGGGGAAAATCTTAAGTCCTGTGTGAAGAAAGTGTACGCAACGGGAGGTCCAAGGTGATCCTCCAATAAAGCTGATGAGATACCGTGAGGTGAGAAGGAAATAGTTATATTTTAATAAGTTGAGTCAGTGCACAGAAAGCACTTGATATATATATATAATATATTAGTACCTAGCCGTATCGTCTATATCCGAGCACTTAAATGTTAATAATGGGGTGGATTGTAAATAACTTGTAATTAAATTATTCTTTAATATTAATTGAATCAGTTTACCGTTTTTGATAATCCTTCTCACATCGTGTCCGATATCACGTATATATAGTGGTGGTGGCAGCATATCAAATAAAATAACATTTTTTCGAAGTCTGTATGAGTGGTGATCGTAGATCCGGGTAAATTCATCAGCGTGTGGACTAAGGAAGAGCCCAATAAACGCTACATATTTTTATTTTATTTATTTATTTTTTTTTTTTTTTTACAGTGAAGAGCATAAGAAAGTAGCATTATTTGAAAAACATAAATTGCATTTACCTAAAAAAGCATCATCTCTAAAATAAATGAAAAACTGTACTGCTTAAAAGAATTTCAGTGGTGTTAATTAGTGAAACAAATTCTTTATGTTATTAATTTTTCTGAATCTTTCTTTATTCGTAATGTAAGTGAATGCACATAAATAAGAATATACTTTTCATTTTCTGTTACGTAAAATTTTTATGAGATATGCTACTGTTATCGTAAATTTTATGCAAATAAAAAAAAAATTACACTTAATCTATATAAAAACGAATGAATTGTACACTGAAAGGAAACTATTTTTTCCTTGAAAAATGTAAAATATGCTAATCGATTATCAAAACTCGCTTTTTT
This sequence comes from Maratus speciosus, assembly GCA_963932465.1. Lineage (NCBI taxonomy): Eukaryota > Metazoa > Arthropoda > Arachnida > Araneae > Salticidae > Maratus > Maratus speciosus. Next base: position 234,120,438 of record OZ010796.1, on the reverse strand, counting down.
CTATGAATTTTTATGAATCTTTTTGTCTCCGAAATGTAAAGAATATGCTTCTCATTTGTTGTTACGCAATCTTTAAAAAAATGCTATTATTATCAAAAATTACATTCAAATAAAATAATTAAATTTCATTCATATGAAAACGAGCCAACTCTAAACGGAAAAAAATGATATTGCTTAAAATATTGTCAAATGTGTTAATTAATCATGAAATCATCCTTCTTTCTATTACTTTTTACGTATAGATTTTCTTTTAGTGACACTTGATTACTTATAAAAATAATTAACTTTTTTATTTCCTTTTAAAAAAATTTCTCTTTCTTTTAATGCTATAATTACTGAAAATAGGGAAGAAATCTGACGCAGGTAAGAGTATTATTCATATACTGGTTAAGAAACAGATTATCTAATTTATTTATAATGTGTAAAAGTAGTTTGTTATAACGAAGTAAACCCAGAAAGGAAGGCAAATTAAGGGGGTCCGGGGCTCCAAATTCTATTTTTTTATTTATAGAGATTTTGTTATGAATTTTTTTTCTAAAATATCTTTTAATACAATAAGAATATTGCATGTAAAAAAAAAAATCTGAAAAATTTTAAATATATTTTTTAATTTAAATTATAAAATTTTAAACATGTTTAATTTTTGATATAACTCTGGAAGTACTTACTCGATTTACAACATTTTTACACTTTTGTGTACACTGTAAAAAAAAAAAATCTGTAGTTCTACAGATGTAAAGTTACATGCTTACTAAACTTTCACCTGTAACTGTACGAAAAAAGCTGCAAATCTACAAAACTAGTTTTTGTAAAGCTACAAAAATCTGTAACTTTACAAATGAATCTGCTAAAATTTCAGTAATCTTACTGAACTTTTCTTTGTAACCCTGGCTGCAGTTACATGAAAAGTTCTCGGAATCCCAGTTTCCAAAAAAATTCTTAGTAACCTTACAGATTTTTTGATTTTCGGCGCAAAAGTGTGTCTGTTACATGAAATTTTGTTGTTGCCGTAACATGAAAAGTTCTAGGAATCCCAGTTTCCTAGAAAAACCTTAGTAACTTCACAGATTTTTTTTTTTTACAGTGTACAGAAAATGAGTAATTTTAATTTGTCTTCAGGATTTCTTAAAATATTGATTAGGAATTTTATAAAAAAAATTTAAGTAAAAAAAAATGAAGTTTTTTATGAGTGAGTTTTGCATTAATTAGCACATTTTCACAATTATGACTCAAAATTAAAAATCCTGAAGACAATATGTGGGAAATATAGCATAAAATCTCTGTTAAAATTTTCAAACATATATCTTGCAAGGAACTTTAGATATATTCTTTTAAAGTTGACAAATAGTGAAAAAATTCATTCTGAGATAAATGGAGCTAAAGTTCTCGCAACGGGCAGCTGATGCATCGCTTCACAAGGCAAAAGGTGTTATATTGCTGGATCTTATGAAGATAAAAGCATGCGGTTTACGGTATTTAACGCTAAAAACTCAGTATTTTTTTTAAGCCAATAAAAAAAAATTGCATATTTTTGAGAATTTTAGCCCCATACCCCCTTAATCCTTTAATAGATTTTTCGGCAGGGCGCGGTGGTATTGTTAACCGAAAGATAGAAATTGCATTTACTAAAAAATTAATAATCTCTCAGCTGGAAGAAAAACCGTATTCCTTAAATAAATTTCAAAGGTGTTAATTAATTATAAAAAATTCTTTCTTCTTTTAATTTTTCTGATTTTTCTCCCTTCGTAATATAAGTGAATGCATATAATAAGGAATATACATTTCATTTTTTTACGTAAAATCTTTTTTTTTAAATACCATTATTATCGAAAATCACATGCAAATGAAAAAAAAGAAATTTCACAGGTATGAAAACTAATGAACTTTAAACTGAAAGCAAAAACTGTGCTTTTAAAAAATGTCAAAGGTGCTAATTAATGATGAAAACATGCTTCTTCGTTATCTTTTTATGAATGTTTTTTTTAGTGGCATGTAAGTGATTGCTTATAAAAATAATTAACTTTTTCTTTTTCTTTGATGTAAAATCTTTTTAAAAAATGACTATTATTATTGCAAATTGGGAAGAAATTCGCCAGTAAGAGATTTATTTATATACTATATAAAAAATGGATTATCTTATTTCTTTATAACTTGTAAATAAAGTAGTTTCTTATGAGGAACTAAACATAGACAGGAAAGCGATTCCAACGCTTTTTTAACTCACAGGCTACCAAAGCCTGAGAGCTAATGTGCCGCAGGTTCTCTACGTACGTAAGGCAATAACTCTTGATAAAAATATCCGATTTGCTTCAAATTTTGTAAATAGATTCATTCTGATAAGGTGCTTCCCTGATTAATTCTGCGGATTGATTGGTTAAGTATAAAGGTGTTGAACGGGGGCTAATCCCCCCCCTTAATTTAGATAAATGTGTTTTCATGCAGAATTATCCGATTTGCTTCAAATTTTGTATACCGATTTATTCTGATAAGGCGCTTCCTCGATTATTTGCCGTTTTGCTCAAAAAGAGTGAGTTCTGTTTTATTAATAATAGACATAAATAAAAGTATAATATACGATTGGCGTGAATAGCTTATGAGCCCAATGCATCAGTTTAATTGGGCACTTTTTTTATTCGAGAGGGCGGCGAAATATTTTTATTTGAAAGACATAAGTTGCATTTAGTATATAAAATGGATCACTATGAATTCAATGAAATTTGTATTAATAAAAAAAATTTAAACGTATTAATTAGTGATGAAAAAAATGGTTTCTTCTATTAATTTTTTATTAATCTTTTTTTTATTCGTAATGAAAGTGAACGCATATAATAAGAATATACTTTTAATATTTTTACGTAATATCTTTAAAAGAATGCCAGTTATTATCAAAATCAACTGGAAATGAAAAAAAAAACTAAATTTCATCTACACAAAAAGGGTAAATTTTAAACTGAAAGAAAAAACGGTATTGCTTACAAAATGTAATATTTAAAAATCCGGCTCAGCCTACGGGCACAGGTAGATTTCGAAGTAAATTACTAATTTCACGAACAAAAACTAAATCAAAATTAGAGAAAAACTCCGTTTAACAATTTTATCTGGCCACTTTTGACGAGTTTTTAATTTCATATTTCTGTAAGAGTTGGTTTTATCAGATACATGTTAATGTGCGTTTTTTCTTCTATACCCCTTCCTCTCTTATTATTATTATTATTATTATTATTATTATTATTTTGTTGTAAGACTTGGTTCTATCAAAAACCTTCCTCCCACCTTTTTTTTTCGTTTTATTTATTTATTTATTTTATTTTATTTTATTTTATTTTTTTTTGCGGGAAGAGTTGGATCTATCAAAAACTTGTCCATATAAAAGTTGTAGATAATATTAAGAAGATTTATAATAAATTTAATTGGATTTGATATCTTGAGAATTGACGAAGTTGTGAATTTTTTTCTTCTTAAAACCTTATTTTTTGCACCCCTTGAGGCCATTTGCAATGATTTCAAAAATCTGCGGCATACGTAATTTTTGGCTATTTTCTTAGAAGTAATAATAACTTTAAACTGATTCGATATGCATCATAATTAAGAAGTTATGGGGTTTTATGTGTTTTCACACGCATCCTCCCCATTTCCAACCACTTCGTCCTAAATTTGCACATTACGAACTTGACCGAGATTTTCTGTACCAGTTTGGAAGAGATTTGTGTAGAATGAAGGAAGTTATAGTGTTCATAAAAAAGTGATATAATATATATATAGATAGATAGTTAGATATACGTATATATATATACATAGTTTACAACTGGGGTGGTTTTGGGTTCTAGGGGTCATGATTTGCGTAGATCTGCAAAATTTTTGCAGAAATTCCAATATAGGGGAGAATGTAATAGGTAGAGTTTCTTACGAAATCTATTTAAAATGTAGATAGTGCCAATAAAAGTTTAAGTTGGTAGACACACATCAGTGGAGAGAAAAAAATACAGCATCTGAATTTTAATAGAAAAAGCAAAAATGGATTTTTCTGGTGTAAAATTGTTTTGTATGAATATGTCTAATTTTTAAATTCATTAAATTAAATAAACTGTAGAATACACAAATGACATGAGTAAAATTTTGAGTTTAATATTTTACAACATCCATAGAAGGGCAAAGTAGAGTATGCAGTTATCTCCAAGGTGGAAAATTACATGCCTTGAAGGTTGCTAATAACTACTGTAAGTGTTAGCTGGTAATTTTTACATTGTTTTTTACCATATTTTTAGACAACAATTTGTTAGAGTTTGCGCCAGTAATTTTATGTCGTTTCTTATTTTCCATTGGAATAGCATACCGAATGCCAATTATAATATTTATCTTTCATTCGATGCCCAGCCAAGAAAAGACACAAGCCGTGGTACTCAACCGATCTCAGCTCTTTTTCAACCTACTTAGATCATATGGAAGTTCTATAATTGCTAGAAACCTGCCTTTCTCGTGACAGACTGGAAAAGCGAAAGCTTCGCGGCCTGTATATTTCATTGGTCTCGATTCGACGTTCTTTTTACACAAAGAAAACATACCCATGCATTTAGATTTACTTAAAGAAAAGAGAGCGAAATAAACTAGTAAATAACTCATCTAGTACCCGGTTTCAATGTTTGATGAGAATTATTAGTTTTCCGTGATTTGAACCAGAAATTTAATTCTTTTAAATGTAGTTTCTTCTTATGAGGTGTCTATTTGGTTTTGTTTATTAAGGGCAGTTGGAAGTCCCTATACCTACCATGTTAAATTAATGCACCTTTTCTCCGAAACTACCAAAGATATTCTCTTGAAATTTTTTATATACATAATATAAATATTTCCTAATAACATGAAGTCAAATTTATAAATAGCTATTCTTTAGTTATTTTTTTTTAATCTGGAAATAAAACCACTGTTAAATAACAAAAAACTTGCATTTTTCCAAAGAAAAACTTTTTTATAAAAATTTCGTACAAATGTTTGTAACAAAAGTTCACTTCAGATTGATCAGGGATATGTGTGAAATATTATGGCAAGATTGCAAACAATAATATGTAGTAGTTTCTATAAAAAAGTACATCGAAGTTCGAAAACAAACATTTCGAGAAAGTTGAGTTTAAAATTTACGTATGTAATGTTTATGTATGATGTAAACAAACTGAATTACTTAACATATTTTAACTTCTTGTTGTCGTAGAAACAAAAGTAATATAACATTCGAAAGGAGGAAAATAAAGGATTCAAAATATTTAAAAATAAAAAAAGTCTGTTTTCACGAATTTGACTTCCAACTGCCCTTAAGATTAAATTGTTTTTTTTTTTTTCTGGTTCGAAAAGTTTCAAAACAATTAAACGTAAATGGAGTCAAAAAAGACTCGTACTAAGAGGGTTAACATGAAAACTAATTAAACCTATGCACTTTTCATTTAATACATTATTGAGAGGTCACGAGTATATTCGTGTTTATTATAACAAATTATTAAACACATTGGCAATTACCCATTGAAGGAGTCGCGTTCAGAACTTGAATACCGCAGAGGCAAACTTACAAGACTACTTTTGAAGTATAATTGTTACATTATTTAAACTCAGAATTTCTGTCAAAAATTTGAAAATTCTGGCGGAAGTTTACTTTTGATCGTAAAAAAAGGTAGGTATGATACTTTGAATTTTCTGAGTTTTCTGGTTTCTGTTTTCTACTAAAGATGCTTTTAGAGATTTTTTAGAGTTAGAAACCCTAAAATTCAAATCATCATAACTCGATAAATTCAGTTTGTATCACTATATTTTTAACGCGTTTATTTTCAGCAGAATTAGTAAATGGGTATCACCTTTTAATTTCAAGGCTTTACTTAAAAAGAGTAAACCATAATATAAATAATTTTCATTTCATTCTTTTATTCTGAACTCATTATGATGTCAATTTGTAATAACTATATTTAATTCAATTTCACGATCTAAACAATGCGCAAATTTAATGCTTATTATTAGTAAAAATTTCAGTTTTTTTTTTTTTTTTTTTTTTTTTTTTTTTTTTTTTTTTTGTATTTTAAGAAAGTGCTGGTAACAGATAAAGCAAAATACAAAAGGTTGTAGCAATGATTATGTAAAATGATTATTTAAAAGAAAATGACATATCTATGTTTTATTCTTTAAAGAAATTATATTATTTTATATAGATGTAAAGAAAATAATAAAATTAGTAAACCAAATATTAACAATAAAAAAATAGTATAAATGGTACTTAATAAATAATTCTACTTTATAAAATGAACCGATATTATCGGAACCATTGCCATTTCAATAATTCTTTACAAATGTCTTTTTTAGCGTTATTATTTTACTAATTTCTTAGTATTCTATTAGTTTAAAAGTAATTCTTACTAAATTATTCTAGAAAAAAGTGATAATATTCATAACATTGTTATTTCAATAATAAATATATTCAGCTTATTCATAAAATAATTAAAATTAATTAAAGCAATTATAATTGTTTTTTATGCGATACGTTTTGTTCATTTTTACTATGATAAGAATATATTTTTGAAAGAAAGAATATAACGCATGCTTTTATTAAATTAGCTTGTCAGTTTGCTTGGTTATTTTATTTGTATTGAAAAGAAAGTTACACAATAGGCGGAAATAAAATAGAATTGATGAATTCCCCGAGAGCCAAAATTATGACATTTAAAATAATTAAGCATGTAAAGAGATTCTAGAAGCAAATTTATTAAACTCGTTGATCGAACTGTTTAATTATTGCCTGCATTATAAGAATTCCTATGAAAAAAAAAAATGGAAACAATGACAGACTTTTTCTAATACGCTGATATCTCATATAATAGATTTTTAGAATAACGAAGGGGATGTACTGGGTTCGAACCCAATCGCGTCCGTTGGCCTAATCGTCCGGAGTTTTGCGTGGATTTCTTCGAACCTTGGATTTTCATGCGTAAATACGGGTCAGGTTCCCTTAGAAAGACCCTCACGGAGGGCCTATATCTCTTGTGCAGATAATCGGCCGTCATAAAACAACAACAACAACGAATAACGAAGAGTATTTTCGTTTCTTTCAGTTAACAAATATGTATTCAACTAACGAATATTTCATTGAATGTTCTTTCTAACATACATACTTAAAATCTTTGTGCTGGGCTGAACCAATTTTTTTTGCTGTAGTAGCTGCAACTATAAAATAATGAAAACTCGTTCCAACATTTGGAGCTCTAGTTGAGACAAAGCTCCAAATGTTGGAATGAGATTTCACCATTTTATGTTTGCAGCTACTGCAACACCAAAAGTTAGTTGAACACAGCACAAAATTTTTAACACTGTAAGGCAGCTGCGGTGTAATTTAATTGATTAGAAAATTACGTTTTGAGGAACGAGAGTGAATATTGAATGAATTATCTTCGTGAGTAACCTGTATTAAACTCTATACCTAAAATTATTAGCTATTGTAATATATAATTTATTATAATTTGAATGCGGTAATATTGAAACAATACTCAGTACTTCCTCGATGAACCAGATAAAATCAGTTCAAATTTTTTGAAAGGAAATGCGCATAATTAAGTTATTCTATGACTGAGGAGCACAGAGAAAACAATTGCATATTTTTGCAGATTTTTCTCGTGTTTTAAAATATATTAAAACATAGCGCTAAACGTCTCTTAAACCTTCCAAAACGTAATGAATATTTCTTCCTATGCACTTCATAAATATGAACATTTATTTTACGTTATTTTGGCTTGTATAATTTATTACTGACTATCAAATGTTTGTGAAAAACTTGTTTTTCATAAAGGTTATTCCATAACCTCAATACCTCAAAAACTCCGAAATTGATTTTAAAGCTATTATTTTCTATTATTATTAGCTATTAATCATTTATATACATACTATTTATTAAGCATTTATATTTATTTATATTATTAAACTATTAAGCATTTATATAACGACAAGCGCACACCGAGAAAATTCTGACGAACCTGTGAAATCAACGGGTTCAATAATGCTTTTGTGTGTGTGGACACTAAATTTGTACGACCTTTAAGTCTATGCAATATTTATTAACAGCCATTCTTCCATCATTTTATAATACGATTGCGACCATTTAAAAAATGACATTCCCATATAGGATAATTATGAAGAGTTTACTTGCTCGACACGAATGTAAAATTAAAAAATATAAGAAATTATTTTTTTTTAGCCAAAACTCTTATGTAAATAGTAACTGTATTTCAGATTTTTTTTTTCTTTTAAAAAAGAATATAGTTACGTGATGCTTCAAACGAAAGTGTTTACATAAGAAAACTAATAAACATTTTACACCTTTTTATTAAATTTATGATTTTTTTAATTTATAGATATTTGGCATATAATTTTTTAACATAATATTAAATTTTAAGAGGTGAAGCTTTTGTTAGACATCGACAACTTTTAGCTTTTGTGGCCAAAAATTATACTCTCGTGCAAAAAGAAATCTCCAAAATTAAAACCAAAATCTTCTCTGAATCTCGCATGGTCGCATCTATGAACTTTAGTTTGATCAAGATTATCGCTGATTACTTTTTATGTGTTATATATTGCATGGTATTAATGTACAGTCGTGGAAAAAAAAACTAAATACCCCCTACTAACTCTGCAATTAATTATAGTAGAAGAAAGTTACTGGTACCAATTTATTTGAAATAAAGCCTACTTTTAAATGATGTATATAAAATTTGCTTAGGGGGCCATCTACAAGTCAAAACCAGACCAAACTTTGTTTTTTTAATGATAACACCCAATTTTGATAATATATTTTAAATCTCCGATTCAAACTATGCCTAGAAACGAAACATTTCTAGTCATTTGAGTGATAAGTTTTTGAATTATAAATATTCAAAATTTAGAGCTTCTAATGTTAAATTACATTTTCATATTTTTATTAATATCTCCTGAAATTATAATCATAATTCGATAATTTTGTCAGTAGTTATAATACTAAAAAACTCAAATTTAAATACACTGAATTCGTAATTAAAATATATATATATATATATATTATTATTATGAATTATGAAATTAATATTGGAAAAAAATATGAATTGCAACCTACAATTTTTTGATAGATTTCTATTTGTTATGTCCTGCTTTATGCAAATTCTCAATTTCAATTTTTTTCTTTCAAGTCGTTTTCGAATTAGCCTTAAAAAACGAGAAAATGATGCTTTAAGGGGTATGATGTGCAGAAAAGCATAATTTGAAAATATATATTTAATTCATTTTATTGAAATATTTGGGCTGGCAATAGTCGAAACATATTAAGAGAGTGAAATGGCCATATTGGCAAGAAATAATATATGAATAGAAGTGACATAGTCAATCTGTAGCATTTCAACAATCGAGTACCGAACTTCAATTTGGTCACAACCCCTAAAATACGTTCATTTTAATATAATTAATTTCTCGGAAACTAATCGCATGAATTTCATGTAAATTTGGATTTAGGCTAATTGAAGGGTGTAGAATTTACTTATGGTGTCAAACTTTGGCACTGCTATTGAAAAAAAAAGCAAAGTTTGGGTTCGTTTCGATATGTAGATGGCCCCCTAAGCAAATTTTACATACATCATTTAAAAATAGACTTTATTTCCAATCGTTTGGTAACTTTAATTTTCTTCTACGTTAATTTGTTGCAGAGTTAACTGGGGGCGTTTACTTTTTTTCCCACGACTGTACATGTTTATAGATACGTTGGAATATTACTAGATGCCTAGTCACACTTCGCGAGGATTTGAAAAAATATATAAATGTCAAATGCAACACATATGTAGCTCTCTACCAAAGACTTTTACTTCTAAAATTTTTAAGAAGATCAAAATTGTATTTAAATAAATATCATAAAATAGCTAGTAAAACTGAATTTCCATAAGAAACTATGGATGTAAGCGCTGCGCCACAAATGACTGATTGCTACTACTAAATTTTAATAGTATTCTTCGCCTTATTTAAGGACATAATTCCTCAGATTTAATAACCGGGAGAAAACCATTAAAATTTAGAGGTGAAAATCAGCCATTTGTGGCTCAGCGCTTAGATCCCCGTATGAAACAAATTAAAAATTCCTTTAAACTGAAAAAAAAATCCTAAACCTTTCCGAAATTCTTTGATTGTAAAACAAGTGTTAAAACTACACTCCTGTCAAAAATTAAGGTCACAAACATAAAACCTGTGAAAACTGATAAACTATTCATTGTTTCTACGAAATTTGGCACAGGGGTATATTACAATTGGAGAGAGAATATTGCAACACAACAATATGGAAAAGATTTTAATTGTGAGTTAAGGAACAGAGTACATCAAAAAGCGTTTGTCCATGAATCGGAGATAAAGAAGCATTTATCTCGGAAAAAGTCTGCCTAATATGGAATGTGACCACTGTGCATTGCTATACAAGCCTCAAAACGAGCTCTCATACTGTTTATGAGGGTATGTTTGTGGCAACAAAGAACATTCTTCAAAAAGCACAGCTTTTAACTCCTGGCGGGTCCTTGGGGGGGGGGGGGGAGTTGCACTGTGCAATGTCCCTTCCTAGACCATCCCAAACATGGTCGATAGGACTGAGGTCTTAAGAGCTCGAGGGCCAATTTATACGGTAAATATCCTCTTCTTCAAGGAAATCATCTACAATGTCAGCTCTGTGTGGCTTCGCATTATCGTCCATAAACATCAAGCCCGGGCCTACAGCACCACGGAACAACCTCACATAGGCTTCAAGGACCTCATCCGTAACGCTCGGCGTCCAGTCGCATGTGTCCCTTTCACTGCATTCAACATGAGAGCCCGTTTATTGTGGAACCGAAGACATCAGTCTTGAATACAACAAGAATGGAGGCGTGTTCTTTTCAGTATGAGTCGAGATTTACCACTCAGAGTGATTCGCGTCGAATCTTCATCTGGAGAGAATGTTACAGCTCGCTATCATCCCCCCTACGTAAAAGAAATCGATAGATTTTGTGGCAAAGGAATCCTTGTCTGGGGTGGCATAATGTTGGGCAGTCGTAAACCACTGCACGCCTTCGATGCGGTTACTATCAACGCACATCGCTATAGGGATGAGGTCCTTAAAGCCTGTGTGGTTGTTCCGGGGTGTTGTAGGCCAGGACTTTCATGTTTATGGGCGGTAATGCGAAGCCACGCGGAGCTGACATTGTTTATAATGTTTTTGAAGAGGATATTCGCCATATGAATTGGCCCTCGAGGTCTCCGGACCTCAATCCTGATGAACATGTTTGGGATGGTCTAGGAAGAGCCATTGCACAGCGTAAGCCTCTCCCAGGACCCGCCAGGAGTTAAAAGTCGCGTTTTTGGAAGAATGGGCTTTGTTGCCACAAACATTTATTGACACCCTCATAAACAATATGAGAGCTCGTTGTGAGGCTTCTGTAGCAGTGCACGGTTGTCACACTTCATATTAGACAGACTTTTCTCGCTTTAACCTTCAAAGACTTTTCTCGACTTTTCTCGCTCAGTAAATGCTTTATCGCTAATTCATGATTTAACACTTTTTGGTATACCCTGTTTCTTAATTCACAATTAAAATCTTTTTTATGTTGCTATATTCTTTTTTTCCATTAAAACACACTTCAGTGCCAAATTTCATGGCAGCACAGTGAATAGTTTGTCGGTTTTCACAGATTTTATGTTTGTGACCTTAATTTTGGACATGAGTGTAGTTGAAAATATGACATTTCTACTATAAAGGTAATTTTTATTTCACATATTTTTTTTTATGAAATCAATCTGCGTAAAATCAGTATAAAATGTCTGCCCAAAACATAAAAGCTATAATACACCACATATGTAGTACACTATCAAATATTTATATTCCTAAAACTTGAAGGTAGATTCATATTCTATGTATATAAATATAGTAGTAAATTTAAACTCCCCTTTCATATGAAACCAAGTAAAAAAAAAAAAAATAATAATAATCGGAATTTTTTTTCAAAATTCCTCATAAGGACTTCTTCTAGTATAGTAGTAATTATTAAATGATACCATATATTTTTTTTCAGGAAATCATTATGCATTAAAATAGAAAAAAAAATATTGCCTAAAAGATAAAGGCTAAATGCACCACATATGTAGCATACTAACAAACATTTCTACTCCTAAAACTTCACGGAAAATTAATACTCTATGTATATAAATATCGCAAAAAATGTAAATTGTCGTTTCATATGAAACGAATTGATTATTTCTTAAAACAAATTTTCTAAGCCTTTTAAAAATACTTTAGTTGATGCTTGAGAGATGTCATAATTAGCTACAAAAAATGACATTTTCTATTATAAAAGTAATTTCTTATTAAACGATGCCGTATATTTTTTCCAAGAAATCATTCTGCATGAAATCAGAATAAAATTTTTGCCGTTCAAAAATAGCTTTCGATCAATGTAGATAATCATATTTTCTCAAAGCTTTTTGTACGGAATTAATAAAGACTTTTTCGTTCAAATATGCATACATTTTCTGCCTTTTATTCACAAGAGTTAAATTTAACATTTTGAGTACACTTTAATACTTGTTTTTAGGTGCGCCGGCAATTTTTTTTTTTTTTTTTTTTTTTTTTTTTTTTATAAGGATGAACACAATTTCGGATTTCTTGAAATATTTTCAAGGATTTTATGGAAATCATAATTCACATTTCCTTCAGTCTTAAATGTATTATACGGTAGACAAAACTTTTAAGTTTATGTACCAAAAATTCGAAATTCTTATTTTCGCCCTACCACCCTCATCAAAGGTAATTCTAACATTTTAAATTGTATGATTATATACCTAAATTGATAGAATACGATCTTTTATTGAGATTCAAATTAAGAATACAAATAAATTCTAAAATACAAATTTAACCGAAAAAATTTCTTTAAAAAATATATGATCTTAGATACTTTATATAACATTCCAGGCTCTTATCCAACGAGTTTTTGAATACGTACAGTAATATTAGACGAATATTTCCCGGGAAAATTACAGTACTATTCATATCTGGCAAAATATGATAGTCGTCAAAAGAGGAGACTAAGCATTTCGTATAAGGTAGTGTTGTGTAGCAATTTTTTTGAAAAATTATTGTTTACAATTTTACAGTAAATTTTTGAATAATCTTCACATACCAGTACCTCAAGGCTCATCATATGAAAACTGATACGCGTAACATAGTTTAGGAAACCCCGTACTATATAATCTATTTTCCAAAATTGTGGATAAAGAAATAACAGTTAATATGCAAATGAAAATTCTCCTCTCAAAAAAAGAGACGGGGAGAAGAGACATTACTAGACATCAGCATGTTTGAGACAGACAGTTATAGAAGAGTGCCTTAAAAAAAGAGTGTATTTTTGTGCCCATAGGTCAAGGAATGCCATGAATAGCCTATCAGCTCGTTTCGTGCAGGATTGATCATCCGAACTGTGTAAACCTAACCTAAGGGACAAGGACATCCGAACTGTGGCCCCAAATATTAAGCTTTATAGAATGCCACGGTCGGCCAACTCTTATCTACTAACTACAGGACTACCGCCGACTGGGCCCCGAAAATTAACTCGAAGGAATAGGCCCCATTAACTGACACCTTTAAAAAGTGACAACATTTGTGATAATTTAATAGTTTTCGCTTTTGCAATAATATCAGAGTTGAGTATATTAATTTCTATTCATCTTCTGATAGAAAGGCACATTTTTTTCGCTGATGATAGCTTATGTACCTATATATTGCTCTAATGTTCATAGTAGATTTTTTTAATGTCACTTTAAGCCATATTGGACCGCTGTCCTATAAATAGGACAGCTAATAAAACATTTTTTAAAAATAAAATTGGTAAGGATTTTTTGGATGCATTTTGTTATGATGTCTTTAAAATACATAAAAGTATAACATGTAAACAAAAAAACAAGTAACCAATTAAAACTTAATTGAAAAAAATCTATTTAAAAAATTCTTTAAGAATTGTGATCTTATAATCTAGAATTTTACCGTTATTATTATCTTTTTATTGGAGAAAACATAGAGTATTTTTGTACAACATAAACAGTATTTTTGAAGTAAAATAAAATATTTGCTCATAAAATTAGTTTATGTGTGCATTTTATATGTCCTTACTATGTGGGCTACTAATATGTCCTGTTTGTAGGACAACTAGTTACTTAAAAAATTAAAAACTTTTTTCAAAATTTTGCTAGTATCTACTTAATTACACCATATTAATGTTATAATTGAAGTTTTAAAAATTTTCAAAAATATTTAATCGGTGTGTTCCAATATGGGTTAAGCCTACAACTCCCAATGTCATTTCTATCAATGTTATTCTTGATTGTAACCATCCCACTAATTAGTAGCAGAGGTAGGGCCACGCCACAAACTAGCAAATAAAAAATAAAATTTGAGCATATTCTGATGCAACGTACCTTTTAACCGATTTCACTTAAGGGGACGGTTTACCTTTTCAACAATTTTGTATATTTTTTTAAATATGGTTCAAATGGTGAGCCCAATCTCAATGTTCAACTAAAAATAAATTTTGAAAAAAAAATTAACTGCATATTTAATTAAAAAATTAAAAAAAGTTTATAAAAATTTGAGTTTTTTAAAATCCCTACTACTTTTTAGCTCACAGGCTATCAAAGCCTGAGAGCTAATGTGCCCGCCCGTTCTGTATGTATGTACGTATGTATGTATGTATGTATGTATGTACGTGACGCGATAACTCTTGATAGAAACATCCGATTTGCTTCAAAATTTTTTTCTAGGTTCATTGTGATAAGGCGCTTCCCTGATTAGTTTCGGGAGTTCATTGGTTAAGGATAAAGGGGAAAAACGGGGTTAGTCCAACCCTTAATTCAGATAAATGGGTTTTTCATGCAGAATCATTCGATTTGCTCCGAATTTGATATACCGGTTTATTATGTTAAGGAACATCCCTGATTAGTTTTGGGGATTCATTGGTTAAGGATAAAGGGGGAAAAGGGGGTTAGTCCAACCCCTTAATTCAGATAAATGTGTTTTTCATGCAGAATCATTCAATTTGCTCCGAATTTGGTATACCGGTTTATTATGTTAAGGAACTTCCCTGATTAGTTTTGGGGATTCATTGGTTAAGGATAAAGGGGGAAAAGGGGGGTTAGTCTACCCCCTTAATTCAGATAAATGGGTTTTTCATGCAGAATCATTCAATTTGCTCCGAATTTGGTATACCGGTTTATTATGTTAAGGAACTTCCCTGATTAGTTTTGGAGGTTCATTGGTTAAGGATAAAGGGGGAAAGGGGGGATTAGTAAACCCCCTTAATTCAGATAAATGGGTTTTTCATGCAGAATCATTCTATTTGCCCCGAATTAGTTATACCGGTTTATTATGTTAAGGAACTTCCCTGATTAGTTTTGGGAGTTCATTGGTTAAGGATATAGGGGGAAAACGGGGTTAGTCCACCCCCCTTAATTCAGATAAATGGGTTTTTCATGCAGAATCATTCGATTTGCTCCGTATTTGGTATACCGGTTTATTATGTTAAGGAACTTCCCTGATTAGTTTTGGGGATTCATTTGTTAAGTATAAAGGGGGAAAAGGGGGGTTAGTCCACCCCCTTAATTCAGATAAATGGGTTTTTCATGCAGAATCATTCGATTTGCTCCGAATTTGGTATACCGGTTTATTATGTTAAGGAACTTCCCTGATTAGTTTTGGGAGTTCATTGGTTAAGGATATAGGGGAAAAACGGGGTTAGTCCACCCCCCTTAATTCAGATAAATGGTTTTTTCATGCAGAATCATTCGATTTGCTCCGTATTTGGTATACCGGTTTATTATGTTAAGGAACTTCCCTGATTAGTTTTGGGGGTTCATTTGTTAAGTATAAAGGGGGAAAAGGGGGGTTAGTCCACCCCCTTAATTCAGATAAATGGGTTTTTCATGCAGAATCATTCGATTTGCTCCGAATTTGGTATACCGGTTTATTATGTTAAGGAACTTCCCTGATTAGTTTTGAGGATTCATTGGTTAAGGATAAAGGGGGGAAAAGGGGGTTAGTCCACCCCTTTTAATTCAGATAAATGGGTTTTTCATGCAGAATGATTCGGTTTGCTCCGAATTTGGTATACCGGTTTATTATGTTAAGGAACTTCCCTGCTTAGTTTTGGGGGTTCATTGGTTAAGAATAAAGGAGGAAAAGGTGGGCTAGTCCACCCCCTTAATTCAGATAAAAGGGTTTTTCATGCAGAATGACTCGATTTGCTCCGAATTTGGTATACCGGTTTATTATGTTAAGGAACTTACCTGATTAGTTTTGGGGGTTCATTGGTTAAGGATAAAGGGGGAAAAGGGAGGTTAGCCCGCCCCTCTTATATTAGATAAATGGGTTTTTCATGCAGAATGATTCGATTTGCTCCGAAGTTGGTATACCGGTTTATTATGTTAAGGATTTTCCCTGATTAGTTTTGGGGGTTCATTGGTTAAAGATAAAGGGGGAAGGGGGGCTAGACCACCCCCATAATTTATATAAACGGGTTTTTCATGCAGAATTATTCGCTTTGCTCCAAATTTGGTATACCGGTTTATTATGTTAAGGAGCTTCCCTGATTCCTTTTGGGGATTCATTGGTTAAGGATAAAGGGGGGGGGGGGCTAATCCACCCCCTTAATTTAGATAAATGGTTTTTTTGCAGGATTATTCGATTTGCTCCAAATTTGGTATACCGGTTTATTATGATAAGGAGCTTCCCTGATTAGATTTGGAGGTTCACTGGTTAAGTATAAAGGGGGAAACGGGGGCTAATTCCCCTTCACTTATTTTTTTGAGGGTCATTATTCTTTAAAATAAGAGTATGATATACAATTACTGTGAATAGCCTGTGAGCTCAATGCCATCAGTTTATCTGGGCACTTTCCTTTTTTATTTAAAAATTGATATTTTTGCCCAATTTTTTTTCGATTTTCAAATGTGTATTACACAAGACTGCGCATGGATTTTTTTTATACATCTAATATTACATTTAATATTATTTGTTTACTGATATATATATATATATAGTGCAAAACGATTAAATCTATCACATTTTCATATACTTTTTTTTTTTTTTTTTTTTTTTTAATAACAAAAACCTGAAGGTTAATTCCTGGTACAGATTTATCAATTATATAATAAATAACATGTACCACAAAGTTTAAATCTCTATCTCAAACACTAGAAAAGCTTTAACATTATTAAAGCATGAAAGTGGAGAAAATATGAACACGGTGAAAAAGGCATTTAAAGTCTTAATTTGTGTGGGTAATTGCGCTGAGTGTATTAACAAAACTTACAATATCTCGCGATATAACACAGGTCTGCGAAATTGAAGTTTTTGAAAAATACAAGAGAAGTTTTTGCTGATTTTTATGTTATTTGGTGGGGTGATTTCGAAAATGACCTCCATTTTCCCCCATCACATCAGAATTTTTTGTTACATCGATATCGATATTTTTGCTAAAATCCTATTTGAAAAGGAATTTTCTCGGACAATTTCGCATGTACTATCTGGCAACAGTGATTTTATCCATGTAAATCTATGTAAAAAAAAAAAAAATCGAGTCTCGGTAAGGTAAATTGATTTTTCAGTAATCGATTATTTTGTTATAGGTTTAAACGGATTAAAATAACTAGGTCTATCGGAAAGTTGTGTCGTGTTGGGAAAATCAATTCGTACCTTAAAATTCTATCATTTAATTATTAGATATTGATTCCGATATCTAATGTCTAATAATTACTTGGCAGAATTTACTGGTACGAATTGATTTTTCCAACACGACACGAATTTCCAACCGACCGAATATTTTGCAAGAAAATGTGACATGATAGACTTTTTTCATTATTTGTTTTTTAATTAGCACCAAAAAATACATAAAGTTCAGCCATCAATACCCTTGTATTTTTTTCATCGCAGGCCTGTGTAATTAGCATATGGGTAAAAATTAGGTGTCAAAATATTCACAATTAAACAGGATTTCATTTAATATTAAAAAAGAAAAATCGATCTTTTGGCCAATTTTAACTTGGCGTTTATTTTATGTTCAACTTAAAATAAAAATCTGTCTTTTCATTGATAGATTTTAGTATAGCGCTAAAGCATATAGAACTTTATCATTAATTTGATCTTATGGTTAATCTGTTTTTTTTTTCTTCTTAATAAGGCAATAAACTGAAAATTATAGTAAGAAGATACTTTAAATCATGGTAGAAATCAGATGCTCATTGTTGAGACTTTTTTTAAAAGTCATGCTTGAAAATTATTTAAAATGTCATAAAAAATCACCAAATTGAGCTACAGTTTTCAAACAAATTTCATCATTCTGTAGAATGTTTTCGATAATATAATTATGTATGAGAGATAAAAATGGTAACTTTTTTCTCGTAGCGGTTCAGAAGTGGTCAGAACATTTCTGACAACGATAAAGATAAAAGTCCATATTGAAAGAAATTACTAAATATGTGCATCAGTAGATATGCCAATTTTCTTACTTACGAATTTTGCGAAAAATTTTCAATATGATAAAAGTTTTCATTAAAGATGTGGACTTGATAGATTGTCAGATACGTAAACAGAGGATGGTGTGCCGTCGATGAAGGTGTTTAAAAAGGAAAAGTTTTGGTGGAATCTTACTTAGATTCACGTTGACTGTTACAGAGAAAAACTGAAAATGTCAGCGAACCAAATAGGAAATCGCCAGATTAATAGCAGTTTTGTACAATTCAAACAAATAAGTTCAAAATAAATTTGAAAGCTGTAGCTTTGCAATTTTTTATAGACTAATAAACTTAAAATTTCGTTTTATTACGTTATTATTACACATGGTGCAATATGTTATCTATCGCCAAGCTTTAATTTCTCAACCATTGGTCGTAGACATATACAGTGGCGGTCAAAAGTTTCCGGCCAGCATAAAATTTTTGGTTAATTGTAAGTATACCCATATGAAGAGGAATCTCAAAGTGATACTTATACACATTATTGACATAACAGTTAAGAACTTATTTATGGAATAAAAATTAAATATTAATAAATTTAATTGACAAAATTAATTGCAAAAAAAAACCGCATGTTCTCAAAAGTTTCCGGCCACCTTGGCAAGTTTGGAATAAAATGGTGTTATAACAGAAAATAACAGTGATCAACAACATTTACAATTAGTAATTTGTATTCATACATTTAGCAATAAGTACTGCGGCGCAGCAACGTAGCATCGATTCAATGAACAGTTGTAGATCATCAATGTTAAGTTTTGTCCACTGTTCTTGCCATTTTTGTGAAAATGCTGCTAAATTGGAATATTTATAATTCCACACACGTTTTCAACTTAGTTTCAAAGATTTTCTATTATATTCAGATCGGATGATTTGGCTGTCCCTTTCAAAAGCGAAGTTTTTTTGTGCGAGAGCCACTGCTTGAGGAGCATGCTTGTATGCTTTTGGTCGTTATCATGATGAAACAAATAGTTGCGACCACAATTTTTCCTCCAATAAAGTAGCAAATGATCTTGCAAGATATCCTTATGCATTGCACTATTCATCTTGCAGCGGATTTTAAATAACGGACAGGCGCATTTTCCAGAAAATGCTCCCCACAGCATAACGTGTTCTCCGCCTTGCTTCATTGTATGAATAATATATCTCGCATCTTATCTTTTGTTTTTAGGTCGTCGGTTGTAAAGTTTTTTATCACTCACAATAAGATTGAACGTCGATTCATCTGAAAATAGTATTTTTTTCCAGTTTTCACTAGACCAGTCTTTGTATTCCTTGGCAAACGCCAGTCGGGCCCTCTGAATTTTTTTACTTATGAAAGGTTTTTTAACGCCGACTGTTCCATAAAGTTCTACGTCACATAAGCGTCTTGACACTGTAGATAGACTTGTTTCAGCAATAAATATAATACCATAAATCGCTTTTAACACCATAAATGGCGTGGAATTGCAGCGGCATTTTTACGCGGGTCATCAAATGCTTTTCTTCTAATAATTCTGTCCACAAGAATAGCCGTTTTCCCGGGTCCCCCGGACCGTGGCAAGTTCCGAAAGCCATGACAATCTTTATATATTTTTTTTAAATATCGTTTGCAGCAAATTTTCCGATCGACAACTTTGCCGCAATCTCACGAGAGGATTGTCCCTTTAGCGACAAACAAATCACTCATTTAGGAACAATAAATTGTTAAACTTTTCATTTTTAACTTCATATACATTATTCACTTTGATTAATTAACAAATATGGGCAAAAAAACACTTTAACGATAGCAAAAACTAATGAATGACGAATGGCCGGAAACTTTTGCACACGCGAATTTTGAATTCCCCCCCTTTGCATCAAGTATCTTAAGTAACCAATCAAAATGATCACTTGGCCAGAGGTAATTTGCTTATTCCTAACTTTTGGAGCAATTGAACTTCTTCTTCGCTAAAACGTTCTGTCAAACAAATAAAAAAAACTAACTTGCCGGAAACTTTTGACCGCCACTGTACTTCCAATTACAAAAACGTTTCAAATGAGGTGAATATTCATGTTGTGACATTTTTTAAAGTAAAAAATCAATTTTATAAATATTACGAAAACTAATTTTTTATACGGCCCTCCAATCCCTATAGTTACATTTAATAAAAGTTTACACATATCATAACAGATATAACACAAAAAGTTTGACATCGGTACTACAAAAATTGACACAGTTATTAAATTTCAAAGTTTGAGATTTTTACACATGAATTTGTCTTTCATTGAGGGATCAGTTAAAAGATGAATTAAAGTAATACGAAATCAAAATTAGGGTACAATGTCCTCTTTACGGCGAAACCACCTTTAGCCGGTATTGCCAAATCGGGGAATCACTAAATAGGGTTTTTTCATATAAAATTTTAGCTAACTTTTATGCGTCGAACAACATTCAAACGTACCAACGATACCGGCTAAAGGTGGTTTCGCCGTAAAAAGGACATTGCACCCTGATTTTGATCTCGAATTACTTTAATCCATCTTTTAACTAATCCCTCAATGAAAGACAAAATCATGTGCAAAAATCTCAAACTTTGAAATTTAATAACTTTGTTAATTTTTGTAGTACAGATGTCAAACTTTTTGTGTTATATCTGTTATGATATGTGTAAACTTTTACTAAATATGACTATAGGGACTGGGGACCGTATAAAAAGCTAGTTTTCGTAATTTTTATAAAATTTTATTTTTTACTTTAAATAATGCCACAACATGAATATTTACCTCGTTTGAAACGTTTTTGTAATCGGAACTATATGTCTACGACCAACGGTTGAGAAATTAAAGGTCGGCGATAGATAACATATTGCACCCTGTATATTTTATTCTTTTTCATGAGTTTTATTAAAAAATGAATATTTGTAATCTTTGCTTGTAAATAAGTTGCGTACGCAAAAATATCGGAATAGCATCGATAATAAAAAGTTCTCAAAAGCAAACATTCTTCTTCTGACACGAATAATTTTCATTCATATATGCGTAGAATTTTTAGATATTTTTATTCAGATGTTTAAAAAAAAAAAAAAAAAAAAAAAAAAAAAAATTGAACGCTTTTCGTTTTTTTATAAAAGTAACGAATTTAGCAATTGTCCGGACATGGTAATCAGAAAAAAAGCAGTCATCATAGAGCAATCGACTATTCTCAAAAGTATATCACATTTACAGGAAAACAGAAGCCCTTGTTCGATTCTTTAGACTCCGAATGAGAATAGGTAATAAATGTACCAGGGGTATTGCTAAGATTTTTTTTCAAGGCGTAAGAATACGCCTAGACATATTCTGTATGCATGAACTTAGCGTTATATACTATATAAAAACAAAATCGGCATGGAAGGGCCAAATAAAAAGAAAAAAAGATGGAAATTGTGCGCGTCAAACGAGGTAAACGGTGTGCGTTCTTCGTACTATAACTAGTTTTATAAATATTCAGATCTTGGTATAATAGCTGTCGCACCCTTATGCAAAAATGCACGAATACGAAATTTATTACGATATCAAATTCAATACGATACGGTATCAAATTCAGTAATACGGAAAAAATAAGACTCCATCTTAAATATCACGCAATCACCATGGCAACCTAGAATCACTATCTATCATGGGATATCGTTGAATTAAATACATATGATAAGATTTAATAAGAAAATATATATTAATATCTTTTTAAGTTTTGATACGATTTTCCTAAAATTTGAAATGATTCGACAAAATTCTGCGACGATTACATATATCAAATTTCAAACCATTCGGTTTGGTAGTTTTTACATTGTTATATGAGGGCAGACGGGTAGGACAGAAGCCGACTATAGGTGCTACATATTTATATAACTACACACGCACCTGAAAAGTCTAAACTTTCACATACGGAGGGAGGGGGCGCGGAAAGAAACTCGTAGTATTCTAATTTCTAATTCTTAACTGATGTAGCCATAAAATGTGTACATTAAGGAGAAATTATACAATAGAAAATGACTCGTTCTAATAATATAAGTACGTTGAATAATATCTTTATAACCGGACCTCATAACAGAGACAAAATACCACTTTTGTAAGATGGGAGAATCACTCGTAAAGGCTACCTTTGCATATAAAATTAAAACAAGGTTTAACCAATAAAATATGAATAAATTTTATTTCAAACATAAAACGTTATTTAATTTAATTAAATTTGAATGATTAAATTTATAAGAGCCTACGCTAGCAACGCGAATATATTCGCAATCGGATGTTAAACCAATGGTAGCGTTCTTTAAAAATTTCTCGTTTGCTATCTAATATATTGAAACGATTTTTTTTTAATTTTGCATAGGATATTTGAGGTCAATATATAACCGGGTATCTGAGTGGGTTCTGAGGAGCACTTTCTGCATCGAAACCGGTTCGAAATTTGAAAGTGTCTCCACAGGAAAAAAAGACTATGAACTTCTTTTAAAAATTATTATTCATTTACATATTCAAATTACATTATATTATGAAGTATAATGACATTTTTTTTTAATTTTATGTTTGAATTACTGTTACAAGAAATCTTTTATCTACATAACAATAAAATGTTGCACGATGATTTAAAAAATATGGTAGCAGTCGTCCCCTAATAAAAATATTCCGATGCAGGATGCTTCCCTTTTTAGGTGTGTTTGCAATTAAATAAATACGTTGCACTTATAGTCACCGTCTGGTCCGTCCGTCTGTCTGTCTGTCCGTTTGTTCGTATATAACAGCGCAAAAACTACCCAACCGAATGGTTTGAAATTTAATATATTGTTGCAGAATTTTGCCGAGTCATTTCAAATTTTATGAAATTCGAATCAAAACTTAAAAACATATTAGTAAAAGGTTTCTTCATTCTATTAAATCCCATCATACATAATTAATTAAATGATATCCCATGATGGATAATGATTCTACGTTGCCAGTGTGATTACGTCCTATTTAAGATAGAATCATATTATTTCTGTATTACTGAATTTAATATATATAATTGTAATAAATATTGTATTCATGCATTTTTGCATACGAGTACAACGGCTATTGCACCAAGATCTGAATACTTATAAAACTAGTTCTAATACAAACGCTTCTCATTTTCCACGTTTGACGTACCATTTTTGACTTGTTAATTTTAGTTGCTAGCCCTGAATGTGCGCATTATCGTTTGTTATTAGTTTTGAAGCATTATTACTAGAAATGGTCGCGAAATTTATGTATCCTTCATTCTTTATTTAAAAGTTAAGCATCATTTATTAAATAAAAATAATTTTTAAATTAATATTTATAAAGCTTTTTTTTTCATATATTTATTATGTTTAATACTCTGCTCTAAATATCCACTGTATTATAAAATAAAACATTGTGCAATTGTATCCTTCGGAGGTGCATCTCACATTGCAAATTTATTAAAAGAAATATAATCTTTAGAAAATATGTTAAGTCTCAGTTAAAGAGAAGACTATACAATCACTTATATCAATCTAAAAAGCGGTGAAAGGTACACTATGTATATTAATATAAAAATTTTAGTTTCAATTTGTTTATCGAAATTATTAAGCTCAGAAAGTAACGTTTTCCATAAAATAACCCTTTTATGTATAGAAACTTTTACGTTGTCATTTTTGTATTTAACTAAACTTTGTGACACTACAATACCTGTGGATCTTGGCCTAAAGTGACCAACTCTGTTTTATTGACCATGGGCGCATTGCTATACAGCATATGTCCCGGTTCGCGGCCAGCCTAACGTGGGACACATCCCCCCCCCCCTTTCTTAGTTCCCAAGCAAGCCTTGTATTCATTTATCAACCCCGAAGGTTTGAAAGGTCCACTGAACCTTGCCTAGTTTGTATTCCCTGAAATTATTTCTAGCGTAGTAGCACGCTAACCAACTGGACTTCCGGATTGCATATTTATTTTTTTAAATGATAAACGGACAAGTGCGAGAATTACTCTCGCTCATTGGGTTCCGTACAATAAGTATATGAATTTTGAATTGTATTATTAAAACAATCGTTTTTAAAGAAAAATAAGACTTCGTAAAAACTATACAATGTAGGGTTTGGTAGAGCTGTATATACACTAGAAAAGTATGAATGGGTATACCGTAAAAGTTGAAAGAGATATGAAGCCTAAATAATATTAAATATTGCTATTCTGTTCTGCTATGCTGTTCATTTTTGAACTTGTTCGTTTACGGACACGTGTATGCTTAGCTGATGACGAGCTGTTATGTTTTTAGCTCGTAACGCGTCCTGTGTTTTGTTTTAATTTTATGGTGATTTTTTACAAAGTTTTATTATTTTAATTGCTATTCTGTATAAATCTTATTTAAATCTTATCCTAATCTGTTCATGATGAATTTAATTCGGCACTGACAAGAAAAGTAGTGCATATTTAAACTTCATTTGGCATTTCATAAAAGTAAATTCAGCGTCGTAATAATCTTTTCTTTTTACAGTGTATCTAAAACAAAACCCTTGTTCAAAGTTTAAACTTGGCATTTTGCTAAGCTTCAAAAGGAGGTAGCAAAGTAACAACGCTTTGGTCTGTGCCGCGTTTTTCCATACATGTTTTTACTTAACCTTTAAAGACACAGTAGGAGCCACTAAATACAAACTAGTCGCGAATCCCATACTATTTATGTGATTAATTCTTATTAAATTAATCTGTTTTTAACAATTTGAAGTTTATTGCTTTTATACTGCTACTGGGCATTGCATTACTCAAATATATCCTTAAAATTTCTCATTTAAGGCTTTAAAACTGATGGAGCTTAGAGTACGCCATCCCTGTCATTATGTATGTTCAAACCGTCCGTGTTTTTAACGGTTAATATCTCGGCTAATTACCGAGGATTTTTTATGATATTCATGATCAACAATGCTTTTATACTTCTGCTACGACACGTACCTCTAGCGCTGCTCAACACTTTTGCTGTTTGCCCGTAAATCGAAATTTGTGTGGAACGAAAAAATGCGATTTTCTCAAAAACCAAGTGACCTATGGCAATCGCTATAATTTTCCTGCAAGGTTTAAACTAAGGTCTACTACCTCTAATTTTTTCAGAATTTTAGTTTCAGTAGATTCGGAATTAGATGGGAGGGAACATATTTTTGCACTACATTTTCGACCATAACTTTGAAAATATAATACCAAAAATTAAAAGAAATGTATTTTTGAGTTCAGCGTTACGAGAGCTTTTACACGATACCCCACACGATATACAAAGAAAAGATTTCTTTTTTCAAGTAACTTAATTAGCCCCTATACATTTTTCCTAAATATGTTTATGAATATTTATTAATCTGTAAATATGTGGGTCAATAGTCTTTATTATTTCCCCCAATTTGAACTTTCCACGTTCCATAGTTTACGAGTAAAGTGGCTGTGACAGACAGACAGACAGACAGACACAGGAGTGATCTTATAATTGTTCCGTTTTTACTTTTTAAGTACGGAACCCTAAAAATATATATTTTTTAAATTACTGTAAGTGACTTTTACATTGTTTGCACTTTCTTTAAAAGCACCAGCCGATTGACTTTTATTGAACTGTGTTCTTTTTTATGTTTTGATAATTTCTGAGTGTATCTAAGAAAGAATAAGCAATTTGTTAATTATAAAAATTCCAATTTTTAATTTTTATCTCTTGTTTTTTTAATGTTACTATATCCCACACTTACTTCTAAAATGACACAAGTTATGAAATATGATTCGTTGAATATTAACAATAGTGAATCACAAGCATGTTTCTCCGTTTGCTAATAAAGTACTTTAACATATCATTGAAAGTGTCCGAATTAGAACAATTTCATCATTTTTTACTTACGACGTTATACAATCCCACTGTCATCAAATCTTTAGAAGATAATTGGGACCTAATGTCTTCATATTAAAATAAGTAAGTTGTTTTTAACTCTAAATATAAAAATTGTGTGTTATATCCTGGTTCGTTTTAAATAAATAACATCATTCATGCTTTAAAAAGTTTTTTGCTTTTACTAGAAAACGTCATTTTTAAAGTTGTGTCAGTTTAGAAATAAACGTGCAATATGCTTTTTAAGATCTCATGTGTATGGTAATACAATTAAGTAAAGAAAATAAATTCTTGGTAATTTTTCCTGAAGGTTATAATCTGAGTTATTTTCTATTTTACTGTGATTTCTTTCTGCTAATTTGTTAAAAATAAAGATTTCCAAATAATATCATAAGACGAAACGCAATGCTTCACCTTGATTCAAACATAAAACATATTATATGAACTTTAAAAAGTTCACTGTTTCACTTAAAATGTGACTAAAATAGTAAAAGAAATGTTACAAGATAAAAAAAATACATTTTATTTAAAACTTCTTAGTAGGGGAGACCGGGGCTAGTAGGCGCAGTTTTCAGTTATTGATTTTTATTAATTTTTTGTTTAAGTTTTTCATGAAACTTTAACTGTACTTTTAAAGAACAGGCATTGGGCTATAAATACCTGGAGTTTTGAGTTTGTAGCTTTTGTAGTTTATGTTTAGCGGAAGCCTAAAGTAAAAGGAAAATTGTGCGCCAACCTACCCCGTCACGGGGCCAGTTGCCTATACCTATGGGGTAAGTTGGCACACGTTTTATAAAAATTTAAATAAGACACGCAGTTAAGAGAAATCAATTTCATTATTACCAGTAAGTTTAAACAAAGGCGTTATCGCCGCTCAATGTAAATTCTAAATTATACAGATATAAAACATTAACAATGAGTAACTTCTATTCTACTCGATATCATCATCAGAGTTACTGTTGTCACAAATAAAAAAACGAGTTTATCCGTTTGGGCAAGCCTCTTGTGCCCAAAATTTTGCATTGCAACCAATTTCTCAGTGTTTTCTGTTTTACAAGCTACCAGCACACACCAAACATCGAGCCAACTTGCCCCGTGTTCAATGCGCCTACTAGCCCCTTAATGAATTTCTTCACAAAAGGGACACGTAACCATCTAAGCATAAATAATCCTAGTAAATCACATATGGGGTAGATACATTTAATCATACACTAAGAAAAACTGCGCACAAGTTAAATAGCAGTGATTAAGATAAGTATTAGAAATTAGAAAAAGAATGAAGCAGCAAAAAATTACTTATGAATGCAAAAAACTGAAAAAGCGTAATAAATGTCCACTGAACGTAGGTAACGCTGCAAAACTACAATGAGGATTGTAAAAAGCAAGAAGAAAGGCACTCTGTGACTGGGTGCGTAATCTATCCACAAACAGCCGATTTATAAGGACTGCGCCTGCTTACCCCTGTAGCCAACTAGCCCCGGTCTCCCCTATTCTCAATCTTTTTCAAGCTCTTCCTCAGGGAATATATTAATAACTAATTTCAGTTTTTTTATACTTCTGCTTTCAACTCTAATAATTATTGGCTCACTCATTTTCAAAACGAAGTGACATATTTGTATAATAAAAAACGGAAATTAGTTATTAAAATATTCTCTGAGGAAGAGCGTGGAAAATCTTGAAAGCACTAAGAAGTTTTAAATAAAATGTATAATTTTAACTTGTAACATATCTTTTATTATTTTAGTCACCTTTTAAGTAAAATAGTGAACTTTTTAAAGTTCATGCAATATATTTTATAAATATTTCCTTTTTCTCATCTAAGAAATCTTTCGAAAATGAAATTCAGAGTACTTCGAAACATATTTGTGATTTTATTGTTCCATGATATCATAATTCAAAGTAGACAATAGGATTTTTGCACCAGAAAGCTATCTTCAATGAAGAGAAAAAATAAGTATTGAAGAATGTTAATGAATGGTTAATGAAATAATAGTGAAATGAATAGTGAGTAATGGTTATAGTTCAATCATCAAAATAATATCTTTGAATAAAGAAAGATAATTAAACAGTTAACTGTGAGGGAGAAATTTATTAATGTAATATTGGATGTTGTTACCTATACATTATTGATAACTCTTTGTTTTGTAATTAATTGGACGATAACATCACGTATTTAAAAGTGATAAGGAGTAATGTGAAATGAGTAACAATGCATTACACATTAAATAAAGCACATTTCGCAAAAGAAAAAACTTAATAAAATAAACAGGGTAAAGAAAGAGCAGCGTTGTTTAGTAAAAATAATACGATAATAAATATTAAAAAGCGAATAATAAGTATTAAAATAGAGAATAATTCTTATTAAAGGAAGGAAAATCATTTATTTCATAGTAATTTTTATATTTTTTATCATGTCAGTTCTATATGATGCATGCAACAATGTATATGTGTATATAGTTGTTTGACAATATTAAATTAAAAAATACGAAGAAATTTATCAGAATATTATGGCAGACCGTACAATGTTAATTATCAAATGAAAAAAAAAACTCATTTAATCCTTTCTAATATTTACTTGAGAAGGAAAATATAAAACAATTGGAAGAAGTAATAGCAAATAAAAACCATGATTCACAAATTGATTAGAATAGATTTCCAACAATATAATCAGGGGAGCACCGGTCTCCCTTTTGAATACCACTATTTTCATACAATAATCTACCTTCTACATATCTGTTGTAAATGTCATACAAAATTAACATGACGATTAATATTTGAGAAAATAATATTAAAAAATGAACAAGCTGAAGCCCTGTATAAAGGAAAAATGCAGCATTGATTTTATTTACATGTGTTTCTGAATGTGTGAATTAATTAAATAAAAAAAAAAAAACTTTATGAGATTTTTGTTGTTGTTGTTGTTGTTGGCTATATAAAACATTTTAATAATATCTAATTGTGTGATTACCCCTGTTTGTACTTCAAATCTCAAAATCTTTTACATTTCTTGTTACAATAATTAGTTTTAGTTTTATCCGCTGCCCAAAAAACAATTCATATCATTTTCCAGTAACATTAAACAAGGGAATCTCTTTTTTTTTGTGTGTAATTTTCAAATCCTGCCTAATACATAGAAGCACTCCTGCTCTACTGTAAATTTTCATAATTATGAGGTAATTTACAAATAAATTACAACTGTAGCACACACAATGATTAAATAAAAACAAAAAAGAAAAGACAAGTACCTAAAGGCTAAAGAAATAACAAAATGTGCCTGTAGCCTGAAAAAATATTGATGTTTTCGTTAAGCATTTTCCAAAATTAGATAATATTTGTTTGTATTAACTGTAAAAAGGGCGTAAAGAAAGGAAATACGTAATACTTATTTTTTCTACTGGAAGTTTCCTTTTGTAATTCGTATATTTTTTATATTGAAGGCCGATTAAAGTTACCTTTTTTAAATTATAGGGGACAAAAGTGGGAAATAAAACTGCTGCATGAAATTATTTAAACTTAATCCTTTGTACACCGGCGTCTCTTACACAAATTTTATTCGGTCGGCACCACATTTTTAAAAGAAGTTTCTTTCAAGTACACAATTTCAAAAATGCTCTGATTAAATAAGGCATTTTTTTTTCATTTATTACTGGTGCCAATAACAAATTTTGCAAAGAAAGATGATGTCGCCGCAGCGGCGACAACGGAGTGCAAAGAGTTAATGCAGATTTTACAGTAATTTTTATACGATGCATCACTCTTAACTTCTTCCCAACAAGCGTCACGTATGCGTGAAGTATAGGATGTGTACCATCCTAAATTTTTTTACCAATATTTTGAAATAGTTGTTTTCGTTATAATTGATCACAGAATTTTTGGGATTAAATTAAAAATATATATATATATATATCTATTCGGAAATGTTGGTGTTAAAAGATTAATGATTTTGTATATGGAACATTTGTCGCGAAGGAGTTACACAAAAACTAATCAAATTAAAACAGGATTAATATGACTTATCAGTAATAGTATAAGATGAACGTTCTTTTCTTATGCTATTGTAAAATTCAAATACAAGTAATATTAGAATGAGGCATTGACAGTTATATTATATACTGCTATGACTATGAGGTGCTTTGTAAATGAGTTACAATTGTATTATTACGGTGATTACGTGAAAGCATGTACAGTCGTGGAAAAAAAAAAAGTAAACACCCCCTTCTAACTCTTCACCAAATTATCGTAGACGAACGTTTCTGGCACCGAATGATTGGAAATAAAGTCTACTTTTAAATGACGTATATAAACTTTGCTTAAAGGGCCATCTACATATTAAAATGAATACAAACTTCATTTTTTTCAATGACAATACCCAAATTTAACGAGATATTTAAAATCTTTAGTTCAAACTGTGCCTAGACACGAAATTTCAAGGCATTTGAATGATAAGTTTTTGAATTATAAACATTCAAAATTTAGTGCTTCTAATGTTAAATTACATTTTCATATTTTTATTTATAACTTCTGAAATTATGATCTTAATGATTTAATTTTTTGTGTAGCAATAATACTAATATACCCAAACATAAATACGCTGAAATTGCAAATTTTATAATTTTCTGATATGAATTATGAATTATGAAATTAATATTAAAAAAAATATGAATTGCAACCTACAATTTTTTTTTTTTTTTTTTTTTTTTTGATGGATTCAGATTTATTAAGTCCTGTTTTATGGAAATCCAAAATTTCACATTTTCCTTCCAAGTAGTTTTCAAATTATGCTTAAAAAACGGCAAAATGAGGGTTTAAGGGGCCGTCTATGATAGAAGTGACTAAATATTTTGAAATTACTTATGCAATCCTGTAATCTTACAGGCTTAATTGACTGCTTATGGTGCTTTGATCAAGAAGGGAGCTCTCTCCGTTATCAATCGAGTACTGAACTTCAGTTTGGATACAGCCTTTAAAATACGCTCGTTTTAAAGTAATACATTCCCCTGGAACTTATGGTACGAATTGCATACAAATTTGTTTTTATACTAATTGAAGGGTGTAGAGTTCATTTATGGTGCCAGAATTGTGTACTGCTATTGAAAAAACAAAGTTATGGCTCGTTTTAATATGTAGATGCCCCCCATTTCAGATCATTTAAAAGTAGACTTTATTTCCAATCGTTCGGTACCAATAACTTTGTCCTACGATAATTTGTTGAGAAATTAGTAGGGGTGTTTACTTTTTTTTTCCACGACTGTACAAGAATTAATAAAATGTGACTACAATCTGAAAAAGTATTAATATTTATGTTAAACTTTTTCTAACGTTAGAAAATGTTCAAATGTATTAGGCATAGAAAACATGTCGGGAATTGTACATCAAAGTGGCAAATGAGGTGCGTTCGTACTGTAACTAGTTTTATAAATATTCAGATCTTGGTGCAATAGCTGTTGCACTCTTACGCAAAAATGCATAAACATAAAATTTATTACGATTATATGTATTAAATTCAGTAATACGGAAATAATATGACTTTAACTTTCACGTATTCACCATGGCAATCTAGAATCATTACCTATCAAGGGATATCATTGAATTAATTACGTATGATAGGATTTAATAGAATGAAGAAAACTTTTATTACTATCGTTTTAAGATTTGTTTCGATTTTCATAAAATTTGAAATGACTGTACAAAATTCTGGAACGATTATATATATTAAATTTCAAACTATTCTGTTGGGTAGTTTTTGCAATGTTATATGCGGACAGACGTAAGGACAGTCAGACGGACGGACCAGATTCTACGCATTTATTTATTTACGAACACACATAAAAAAGAATAAAGTACGAAACTTAAAAATATATATATTACGCTTAATATTAGAATTTTTCCCCCTATATATAGTTTTTAACATATAAAATGACATGGGGTCATCCAACTATTATTATTTGAGCACGAAAAACGAATTAGGCAATTTTTTTTAAATATAAAAATAAATAATTCTAAATTTTCTTTGGCATGTGTAGTAGATTCATAAATAAACGATAATAGGTACGCCAAACTAGCAGCGCAAATTTTGGCTTATATCATAATTTTTCGCTTCATTCATTTGACTAACAAGGAAGGTCTCCTTACTGGGAATACTCAGAATATTTGGAAAAAAATACGAATTAAACTACTTATGTAATAAAGGATCAGTCAAATTTAGCGGCGGAATTACATTAGAAAGTCTGTAAAAAAATAAAATACTTTCGAGTATTTGGCGCGAAAAGACGGAAGCGTCACGCGATTTGGCGAGCAGCACTTTGCCACGCCAGAAGCAAACGATTTTAATGCACCTGATAATTGCTTGTTAATTGATTTTTAGAATACGTGTAAAAAGTATTTAATGAATTTAAACAATGAGAGAGTTTAATAAATACATTTTTTCATGTTACATATTTATGTTGCTTGTTATTTAATTTTATTACTTTAAAAACAATTTCATATATAAAAAATACTTTCATATATTTAAGCGTATTCCAAAATAAAGGCAATATTCATTTACCAGTTATTCATTTCAATATCGAAAAATTCGTTGTTTCCATAGCAACAAAATTGAATTGACAGTGCTCAATTGGTTTTGAGATATTGAAACAATTTTAATTTATTTTAATTTTGTTTTAATTCATAAAATTTGATATTTAACTTTCATTATAAATGTATATATATGACAAAACTATACTTAAATCAAATTAAAACTGACAAAATTTAAATTATTTACTTTAAATTTATTTAAACAAGTTCAATATGAAGCATTTTTATCTTAAACAGTATTCGACATAAAAAAGTATTTTTCGAAATTTCATTTCATCGCCAACCGATGATAAATCGTCAAATAAACGAAATTTTCCTTATTTTTTTACGAGCGTTCTATCGAGGTTCCGCCAAAATTTCTTTTATAAACATATATATCCACATAAGAAGAACACTCTGTACTTTTTTCAGATTTTTCTGAATATGCCCGTATGGAGACCTTCCTTGTGAGGTATATATTTATTTCCTACGTTACCGAGTTCAGAAATGAAATCACCCGATCATTGAATCAATATCTTTACATTAGGGACAACATTTCAAATATATTGACAGAATAAGAAAATTATAAAGATACATTGTGTTTCTTATTCAAAAAGATTGACAATATCAATCTGTTATTCACAAATATTTTCTATTAAAAAAAATTAAAAATAAAACTTTTCGTTCAATGCGCTTTTCAAGTTCAAATATATCGTAAACTACGCATTTTTAATCCGTTTTAACAGATAGAAAATTAATGATTTATTTGAATCAGCAAATTTTAAAATAAACCTTATTCCATGATTTTATTTTTTGGGACAGTACGGTAAGTAAGAGATATTTTAGTAGGGATAGGAGGAATGAATAGATGATTAACCCACATACGTCAGATTGTATTTCATTTTATATTAACTGTATAAAGAAAACAGGGAAATAAAACTTTTCAGAAAACGTGAAAGCACCCGATCATTGAATCAATATCTTTACATTAGGGACAACATTTCAAATATATTGACAGAATAAGAAAATTATAAAGATACATTGTGTTTCTTATTCAAAAAGATTGACAATATCAATCTGTTACTCACAAATATTTTCTATTAAAAAAATTATAAATCAAACTTTTCGTTCAATGCGCTTTTCAAGTTCAAATATATCGTAAACTACGCATTTTTAATCCGTTTTAACAGATAGAAAATTAATGATTTATTTGAATCAGCAAATTTTAAAATAAACCTTATTCCATGATTTTATTTTTTGGGACAGTATGGTAAGTAAGAGATATTTTAGTAGGGATAGGAGGAATGAATAGGTGATTAATTCACATACGTCAGATTGTATTTCATTTTATATTAACTGTATAAAGAAAACAGGGAAATAAAACTTTTCAGAAAACGTGAAAGCACCCGATCATTGAATTAATATCTTTATATTAGGGACAACATTTCAAATTTCTTCACAGACTAAGAAAATTATAAAGATACATTGAGCTTTTTATTCAAACAGATTGACAGCATCAATCTGTTACTCCCAAATATTTTCTATAAAAAAAACTTTAAAGTAAAACTTCTCTTTTCAAGTTCAAAAGCATTTTTAATCTGTTTTAACAGATAGAAAATTAATGATTTATTTAAAGCAGCACTTTGTAAAATAAATTTATTTTTTGGGACAGTAGTGTGGTAGTACGTAAGAGATATTTTAGTAGGGATAAGAGCAAGGAATAGTTGATTAACCCACATACATCAGATTGTACTTAATTTTATATTAACTTTAGAAAGAAAAGGGGGAAATAAAACTTTTCAGAAAACGTGAAAGCACCCGATCATTGAATCAATATCTTTATATTAGGGACAACATTTCAAATTTCTTCACAGACTAAGAAAATTATAAAGATACATTATGCTTCTTATTCAAATAGATTGACAACATCAATCTGTTACTCCCAAATATTTTCTATAAAAAAAAAAACTTTAAAGTAAAACTTCTCTTTTCAAGTTCAAATATATCGTAAACTAAGCATTTTTAATCTGATTTAACAGATAGAAAATTAATGATTTATTTGATGCAGCAAATTTTAAAAGAAACTTCATTCCATGAATTTATTCTTTGGGACATTGTGGTAGTACATAAGAGATATTTTAATAGGGATAAGATCAATTAATAGTTGATTAACCCACATACGTCAGATTGTATTTCATTTTATTTTTACAGTAGAAAGAAGAGAGCGAAATAAAGTTTTTATAAACAATAATTTTAACTTTAATTTTAACCGTTTCTATAAACATTTTTTACAGGATACATCTCTCTCAAAGAAACATTTATTTTAAAGTTTATGATGCTGTAAAAACTACAGGGTACCGGCCAGTGATCAACGTCTGTTAGAATAATTACCTTTAAAATGACAAATATTAATTTCTTAAGCCATTGACGACCGACGCTTACCCTTTTGAAGCTTTTGTAAATAATAAATTTAATTTATGCTGCTTCTATAAACAATTTTACAGGATACATCTCTCTCAAAGAAACATTTAGTTTAAACTTTAAACTTTATTATGCTAAAAAACTACAGGTCACCGGCCAATGATCAAACTCTGTTAGAATAATTATCTTTAAAATGACAAACATTAATTTCTTAAGCCATTGACGACCGACGCTTACCCTCATGAAGCTTTTGTAAATAATCATTTTAACTTTGTGCCGCTTCTATAAACATTTTTACAGGAATCACCTCTCTCAAAGAAACATTTAATTTACTTTAAACTTTATTATGCTAAAAAAACTACAGGTCACCGGCCAGTGATCAAACTCTGTTAGAATAATTATCATTAAAATGACAAACATTAATTTCTTAAGCCACTGACGACCCGCTTACCCTTATAAAGCTTTTGTAAATAATAATTTTAACTTTATGCCGCTTGTATAAACATTTTTCACGGGACACATCTCTCTCAAAGAAACATTTAGTTTTACTTTAAACTTTATAATGCAGCAAAAACTACAGGTGGCCATTGAACAACCTCTGTTAGTATAATATAATTATCTATAAAATGATAAACTTTGATTTCTTAAGCCATTGATGACCGACACTTGCCCGTTATTTTGATACTTTTAATTAATTTCGATAAAAGAAAGTTATTTGAGTAATCAATATATTTAGTTTTTAACTTTCTTTACAAATAACTTTGGAGTGGATGCTCCAATTTCGATAATTATTTTTTGTTAGGAAAACTTATTTAGCTAATCTCCGGGTGTTAATTTCATTGTGCTCGAAAGTAGAATGTATAGAGAATATATGTACTAGGGCGTATTATACGTACTACTTCCCCCATATAA
The DNA here is from genome assembly GCA_963932465.1 of Maratus speciosus. Lineage (NCBI taxonomy): Eukaryota > Metazoa > Arthropoda > Arachnida > Araneae > Salticidae > Maratus > Maratus speciosus. The sequence continues at coordinate 234,084,170 of OZ010796.1, read as the reverse complement.
ATCATTTCGAGTCTGCCGACCCGATAAAGCATGTTTTTAACCTTTTCAGGGACGATTTTTTATGGTGAGAAAAAAATGCCTTTTTTTACGATTTATTCATTTTATATTAATAGGAATTTAAAAGGCGTAAAAAAACGAGAAAAACAATAAAAATTCACAAAAAGTTTAACGTCTACATTTAAGGCCGATGACCGTTTATTGTAATTTATGAGTGAAATGATTTCTTATAAAATAAAAAACTAACAGTAAATTTCTTTCTTACATTTCTACAAATTATTAAAACTTAATATATTTAATATATATGACATTATTTTTGTCAAATATTAACGATTTGTTCAAATAATCCAACAACAATGACTGACGAAAAACTACTTCACGCTTTTTTTATATCTCTAACTGTACATCGATGCAGCCAAATCATAAAATTTTTACATTTCTTGTTGAGGGATTCTGTAGTGAGTAAGTTATTCTCAAATTTTTGTTCTTTTTATTACTGACAATAATTATGAAAAAACTAAACGTCCACATATGTGGTCAAAGCCGTAAAGAGCGCAAAGAGGTTAAAGGAATATCGTGCACATGAATAGGAAATCTGTCCCGGCCCTAACCCGCAATGACTCTTTTATAGTTAGAAACTACATTTAATGGTAAACACATTTACTTTTACTGGAACTCGCTATCTTCAATACGAGGGGGTATCAATAAGTGTTTGCCCTCACGTAGAAATAATTGAGTAAAATTTATGAATTGTCTACATTGTATTACTCCTTTTCTATATAGTCACCGTGCACAGTAACACATTTCTACAAACGGTATTTCAAAAAAGAGGGGGGAGGATGTATTCCAGGAGGCGCGATAGTAGATACAAAGGGGGGCATTTTTCTAACTTTTGACGACCCCCACATGTGACATATTGTTGGAAAGGCCTGTGACCACTTATTCATGTCACGCCCCCCATGAGCCCCTCCCCTCAAATTTCCCCAAAGGGGACATGAATGATGTCCACAAAATTTAGAAAAGTCCCCCCCGGAGGGCAAATTGCGGGAAGGCCTCGGGGGGTGTATAACAAGAATAAGTGGTCACAGTCCTTTCCAAAAATATGTCACATGTGGGTGTCGGCAAACTTAGAAAAATGCCCCCCTTTGGGTCTACAATCGTTCCTTCTGGAATACATCCTCCCCCCTCTTTTTGAAATACCGTTTGCAGAAATGTGTTGCTGTGCACGATGACTATATAAAAGAGGACTAATACAATGCAACATTTCATAAATTCTACTCAATTATTTCTATGTGAGGGCAAAAACTTATTGATACCCCCTCGTACTTTTAAGAAGTAAGCCCGCGACTATACAGGGACCTTTGGTGCACTATGAGAACACTCTGCCAACTCAATTGTCTGTACAAATCTGACAGACACTTTTCAGTCAAATAGCCTTTGGAGACTGTTTCCAAGCGTGACACTTATTGGCAATGATTTAAACTTCCAACCCAAGGAGACAGGTGCGTTTTTTCTCCAAGTAGTCTTAGAATCTATTAATCTACAATAGCTTTTACTTCTTGAAAATACTAGCACACATTTTTAAAGCAGTGCCATAATTCTATCTTTTCATTTTCAAGTTAAATCGAAAATTTCTCTTAATGTATACCTTGACATAGCCTTTTTCAAAACGAGATATTGCCTTACGTTAATAGAATTTTTTTTCCACTGTTGTAGCGCAGTTCATTGCTACAAGGAATAAGGCAAACTGGAACAGAGCAAATTTTCTGTTTAAATGTGGGATAATCCTTTACTGCTATTTTTTTTCTTTATAACTACTTTTGCTATTATTAGCGTGTAGTAATCATAGTATATGTCTTTACTTTTGCTACTACTTCATTTATGCTTCAGTATTTAGTTTTTTTTTTTTTTTTTAATGTTCGCTGCTCTCTATACACTGTTGCACAAATTTTGATTTCAAATATGTATTTAATTTTTTTTTATCTAAAAATAGGGGCTGCTTGTCTGAAACAATAATTTATGATAAAAAAAGACAAAATGCAGGAAAAATTTTATGTCTATTTAATTCTGTTACAATACAACATTTTCCAAAAGTGTTAAAAAATATTCTATAGCGTATTGTCTTATTAATAGTGCAAAAAATAACTAAATTCATTAGGCATCGTCGACGAATGAAATTTTCGTTAAATTGCAGTAAACTTTAATTGTGATCATTTTGATAGATGCTTATAATTTTTAAACTTAATTAATTTCACTCCAAAATTAAAACACATTTCGGACACGAAAGGGTTAAACAAAATTGTATGAAAAAATGAATGATAGCAGTGGGAATTCAAATATATAGTTCAAGCAAAAAACATTTTTTATCGTATATAATCAGGTACTTATCAAGAATTCAAAAATGTCAGAATGCCAAAGGCTTAATTTTTTTAATAATACGTATAGTATTTTAAATCCACTTGTTTACCATATTGGTTTATTGGTTAAATAGACTTTAAACCATAACTGCAAGTTAATCAGTCAAGCAAAGGATTCTGAGATCGAATAATATTAATGGCGGTTGAAAAGTTATTTGAAGTCGGATGTATATATATTTTTTAAATAATCACTCATGTTATGGGATAAACCAACAATGACTGCAAGGTAATATGGCATTACCCCGACAAGTAAATTTGTTATGGGTTCTAAACTCGTATTCGTAAATTAAAAACATAAAACAAAACTGTAAAGACCGCTTTATACTAATAGGAGATCCATTGTAATCATGAAATAGGCGTTTTTAAATCTTAATAAATAGAATGGATAATTTTTTTAAGCTTTTTGTTTAAAATACAGTCGACTCTCGTTAATACTATCTCTCAGGGACCAATAGTTGGAATTATCCGATTCTAAAAAAGAAACTTTCTTTCCATTTTATCGTGAAAAAAAAATACCTATCCTACAACAGAAGAAAATTTATTTTGTGTAGTTCAAAATATTTTAAACATATTAATTTTGAAAGTACACATGTATTATATTCTGAAATAAGAATTATTAAAAGAATTACGTTTCTATGTATCTCAATATGTCTATTTTAAAACCTTACAATTTTCCCGACATACTTAAACGCACAACATTATAACATACATGCGAATTCGTGCACCTTCCTATGACTAATAATTTAAGATTTGATAAATGGATGGATAATTTTATTAAGCTCTTTATTTGAAATACAGTCGACTCTCGTAAATACTATCTCTCAGGGACCAATAGTTTGAATTATCGGATTCAAAAAAGAAACTTACTTTCCATTTTATCATAAAACAAAAAATACTTATCCAACAACAGAAGAAAATTTATTTTCTATACTTCAAAATATTTTAAACATATTAATTTTGAAAATACACACGTATTACTTTCTGAAATTAAAATTACTAAAATAGTTGTGGTTTTATATACCTCAACATGTCTATTTTTAAAAACTTACAATTTTCACGACATACTTAAACGCACAACGTTATATACATAGATGTTTTATAGAACAGTTTTCTGAAATGTCCAGAAACGATGTAATTAGAAAAGTAGTTATGCTCAAAGTATGCAAAACGGTCAGCTTTGGGTACAAAGGCAATTTTATAAATTTAAATATCAGACAATGTGCTTAATATATGTCCAAATCTTAGACAAACAGTATCATAATTTCATTACATTGATTTTTGAAATGTACTATCAGATCAAAAGTCAGTTCACCTCTGTGGTGCGAAAGAACGACATAATTACAAAATTAGTTTCCCTTGTAATAAGTTTAATTAAATTCAAAGGGGAAGTTGTGTTATTTAAATTTCAGAGAATGTGTTTAGAGACAGTCTAGACTTTAGATAAAACGCATGATGTTTCCATTGTTATTGTAATGTTGAAATGCATTATCAAACTAGTTTCCGCTGACATTAGGGACGAGTAACTTACATATTATTTAAACTTAAAGCATGAAGAATGGACTTATCTGAATAGAACAGACAAATGCAGTTACTTAAATTACGAAAAATGGAATGCTCGCACTTTTATGGATAATTTTAAGAACTTTTCAACGGCAAACTGAGGTTTGGAGACAATAACATGAATTATTATTTTCTGTACTTTACATACCTCAGCAGTTTTAAGATAATGAAGTCAAAAAAATACATGAATATACAATATTGACTGGTATCAAATTATTATGCCTGACAGCAAAAATTTACCTTATTTCAAAAGAATAAATATGATTGTAACATAAAGATGTTGAAGAGTGAACATCAAAGAATGATGTCTTCTTTTTACCTTCCAAACCTTTAGACAAACATTATCATAATTTCATGACATTAATTTTTGAAATATACTATCAGATCAAAAGTCAGTTCACCTCTGTGGTACTAAAGAATGAATTACAAAATTAGTTTCCCTTGAAATAAATTAAATTAAATTCGAAAGCGAAGTTATGTTATTTAAATTTCAGAGAATGTGTTTATAGACTGTATAGACTTTAGATAAAACGCATGATGTTTTCATTGTTATTGTAATGTTAAAATGCATTATCAAACTAGTTTCCGCTGACATTAGGGACGAGTAAATTATTTATTATTTAAACTTAAAGCATGAAGAATGGACTTATCTGAATGGAACAGATAAATGCAGTTACTTAAATTACGAACAATGGAATGCTCAAACTTTTATGGATAATTTTAAGAACTTTTCAACGGCAAACTTAGGTTTGGAAACAATAACATGAATTATTATTTTCTATGCTTCAAACTAAATGTTGTATTAAACATATTAATTTTGAAAATACACATGTATTAATTTCTGAAATTAAAATTGCTAAAATAATTGTGATTCTATATACTTCAACATCTCTATTTTAAAAAACTTACAATTTTCAGGACATATTTAAACGCGCAATGTTATATACATATATTTTTTATAGACCAGTTTTCTGAAATGTCCAGAAACGATGTAATTTGGCAAGTAGTTATGTTCAAAGAATTCAAAACGAACGCCTTTGGGTACAAAGGCAATTTTATAAATTTAAATATCAGACAATGTGTTTAGAAGATGTCCAAACCTAGACAAACAGTATCATAATTTCATTACATCGATTTTTGAAATGTACTATCAGATCAAAAGTCAGTTACCTCTGTGGTAGTAAAGAACGACATAATTACAAAATTAGTTTCCCTTGAAATAAGTTTAATTAAATTCGAAAGCGAAGTTATGTTACTTAAATTTCAGAGAATGTATTTAGAGACTCTCTAGACTTAAGATAAAGCTCATGATGTTTCCAATGCTATTGTAATGTTGAAATGCATTATCAAACTAGTTTCCGCTGACATTAGGGACGAGTAGAGTACATATTATTTAAACGTAAAGCTTGAAGAATGGACTTATATGAATAGAAAAGATAAATGCAGTTACTTAAATTACGAACAATGGAATGTTTAAACTTTTATGGATAATTTTAAGAACTTTTCAACGGCAAACTTAGCTTTAGATACAATAACATACTTCACATATCTCAGCAGTTTTAAAATAATAAAATCAAAAGATTACATGAATGTACAATATTGACTGGTATCAACATATTATGCCTGACACCAAAAATTTTCCTTATTTCAAAAGAATAAATGTGATAGTAACATAAAGATGTTGAAGAGTGAACATCAAATAATGATGTTTTCTTTTTGCATTCCAAACCGTTAGACAAACAGTATCATAATTTCATGACATTGATTTTTGAAATGTACTATCAGATCAAAAGTCAGTTCACCTCTGTGGTACTAAAGAATGACATAATTACAAAATTAGTTTCCCTTGAAATAAATTAAATTAAATTCGAAAACGGAGTTATGTTATTTAAATTTCAGAGAATGTGTTTAGAGACTGTATAGACTTTAGATAAAACGCATGATGTTTTCATTGTTATTGTAATGTTGAAATGCATTATCAAACTAGTTTCCCCTGACATTAGGGAAGAGTAAATTACATTTTATTTAAACTTAAAGCATAAAGAATGGACTTATCTGTATAGAACAGATAAATGCAGTTACTTAAATTACGAACAATGGAATGCTCAAATTTTATGGATAATTTTAAGAACTTTTCAACGGCAAACTGTGGTTTGAAGACAATAGCATGAATTATTATTTTCTGTACTTCACATATCTTAGCAATTTTAGAATAATTAAATCATAAGATTTTATTTTTTGTTTACGAAACAGTAAATATTAAACTGTCAGTTTAAAATTGGTGTCATAAATTTATTTACTTATTTACAAAATTTTGTAAAAAAAATGAATTAGTTTTAAAACCGTTTTAAAATTTCAAAGCATTTATTCTTCTAAAATAAACTATTCTAGCGGAGTGATGTTGAAATTAAAAATGTATAACGTTTACAACTTGAAAAAAATAATTAATAATTGAAATTTTAATTAAATTTATCATTAAAAGCAAAATACCTTTAAAAATACAAAATATTCATCTAAATACTTTTAATTAATTATCTTGACTAGAAAATGTCTCAAAATGTTGCATTTAAGAGAGAGAAGAAAACAATATTAATATGAACAATTTTATCTAAATTTTAAATCCGAACAATTTTACCTAAATTTTAAAATTTCTGTGGTTATTCCATGAGCTAGACTTCACGTAAAAAAAGAGAAAATTTATAAATACCACAAAAAATCACTTTGAAACAAATAAATAATGTTTTCAATTAAGAAAGTTATTTTGAAATTTCATTATGAGATATGTGAACAATAATATTTTGTTCCAATTTTTTATTCTGAATATCACAGTTTCAATTACTTCATATTAAATGGTGTTTTCTCATGAAATGCGCAAAGACTCAACCCTCTGTGTAAAATATATGTTTAGTACAGTATAATTAAAATTGTTTATATAAGTTTAAAAAAAAAAACGAATACTTAATTGCCATAAAAAATGAAAACCATTTTTCAGACTTCCAATTGTTGCACAAATATTTCAAAATATTTTAACATGAAATGTAGGCGATATTAAAATTTAAATGAAAAATGAACTTCACCTTACGCATAATGGTTAGAAATAAATAAACTGACATGAGGTTCGAGATATTTAATAAATTTCTTCGTATAAAATACGAATTTTTTCACCCCAATACAACATTTTCAATTACTTTATATTAAGAAATGTTTTTTCATGAAAAACGCAAAGATTATCCTCTTTCTAAAATACATTTTTAGTACAGTATAAGTGGATTTTTTTACATATACTTCTTAGTGTCCCAAATTTTAAATACCACTTTTCCCGTACATTAATTTTAATCTCATATTTTTGTCATTAAATTTAAGAAATATATATTTCTTTTTAAAAATAATGGTGTTTAAAATTTGTGAGACTTGGAAGCTACGACTTATATAAGCTTTTAAAAAAATGAATACTTACTTGCCATCAAAAATATAATTCATCTGTCATACTACTAACTGTTGCACAAATATTTCAAAATTATTTAATATGCAATGTCGACAATTTTAAGAAACGAAAAAATAAATCAGCTTTATCTTACGAACAATTGTTAGAAATAAATAAAGCGGGCTTCGAGAGATAAGCGCCCAACAATACTAGAGCTAGTCATTCAGAAATTGACTGTGACAGATGACAGCTTGAGAATGTTTCCCCATATGACGAGTCTGAAGACTCCCTCGTCTGTTTTCTGGATGCAACAGACAGGAGAAGACCACTCTTTTAAATAGTGCACGACTCCGCAGGGCGGCGCAGTTGCCTGGGAGGCGGCGCCGCTCAGAACCCCGGTGAAATGGGATTCTGATCAATCAGTTTTTTCGGTGCGGGTAACCTCAAGAATGTTTAGGAATTTTAATTGTCATAAATGCGAAATTGCGTAATAAATCTCCTGATTTCGGAGAATACTTTAAGCAGCGGTGAATTTCTAGTATAAATAAGTCTAAAAATTCCCGTTTAATCTTTTGATTTAAGGTATCTGATCAATGAGCTTCCCGTTTGAAGGAAATTCTAAGAATTTAAATTTTACAAATGAGCAGTCGTGTTTATGGTAATTTTATGTATATCCTAATTAGTCAAATAACAATTGTTCATCAGCGAATGCTTTTCTCCTCAAATATTTCTCTAAATATGTGGTAAAACTAAAAATTTTAATAGAAACTAATAGAACGGTGTGGGTAACTTCAAGAATTTTCAGGAGTTTTAATTGTCGTAAATGAGGAATTGAGTAATGAATCTGCTGATTTCATCAAATACTTTAGACAACAATGGATTTCAAGCATGAATAAATGTAAAAATCCCCGTTTAATCTTTTGATTTAAGGTATTTGGTCAAGGAGCTTCCAAAGTGAATGGAATTCTAAGAATTTAAATTTTACAAATGAGTAGCCGTGTTTATGGTAATTTTATGTACCTCCTAATTAGTCAAATAATAACTGTTCATCAGCGAATGCTTTTATTCTCGGATATTTCTATAAACATGTAGTAAAGCTTAAAAATTAGGCAATCTTGTTTCCGGGTGAAATTTCAATCTTATATTAGCTCAAGAGTTTAGATATAGAGCGAGTATTTGAGGAAGGAAAAGATTTTAGCTCGCAATACCCCATTTCGCACTTACTACTGCGGGGCAGAAAACCTTCAATGTAGGTTTTCTAACCGAAAGGAATTAAAGTTTTGTGTTAAAGAAACCCTGAAAAGTTTACTCAATCTCTCCTCTCGGGAATGTACTGAACTGAATCCTCAATATTCAGCTGTAAGCTCCTAAATTTCGGCTGGAAGTGAGAATAAAACAGCTTTACAAGAAGTTTGTATCTCTTTAGTTAAGATAAGCTAGGGATTTGGAGAATGTTTCTCAATGTTGATCTTGGACCAAAAGGAAGAATGCCTAATCCGTATCTTAAAAATATATTTGAAAGAAAACTTTTCAAAAATAGAAAACTCAAATGAACATTTGTTGCTCCTCAGTCTTGACCTCAAGCAATCGGAAGGAAAAGATAGTGAATATATTTTGGCTGCTAACGGCAACTCTGCTCCCACAAATATTTTGTAATTATTGAAAATATTTAACCATTTTTGTAAGGAATTCATTTTTCCATAAAGGGAAACGAATTTATTTTTTGTGCTTCTATGTTTAAAATGAGGTACAAAATAAAAGAAAATGTGCTCGATCGAGTCACGTCCTTAATGTATCTGTCGAATACTGAAATTAATCCCGAACAGATAATTTTTACTCGGATTTAAATTGCAGAAGTCTTTATTAAAATCCTTAGCGCTGAGTATCTCATTGGGTTATAGCAGTAGTTCGCAACGTAGGACGTACAGACCACTGGGGGGGGGGGCAATTTGACATTTTAAGGCGACAATTCCAAATTTGTAATTCACCCATTCATGCTGTCAGTTTCTTTTTTTTTTTTTTTTTTTTTTTTTTTGGTTGGGAAGAAAGAAATGTTGTACACTAAAAATAAACGGAATACAAGCAGAATTTTAAAAATCAATTTTTTAATAGAATTAAAAAAAATTTCCTTAACAAAAGTTTAAAATAGAATTATACCAGAATAATTATATGAATAACCTTTTAAAAATTGTTTACATCATTTTACAGTATTACATTTTTTTTTTAATTTTTCTTGTTATTATTGTATTTTATAACTTACATTTTCAATTATTTATTGAATGAACTTCTATTCGCTCTGCTATATATCACACGAAGAATCTTTTACACGTAAAATTACTTAAAAGTGTATATAAATCTGACATATTTAACACAAAAAATATATAAAATAAACGAGGTATTTCTAACTTTATAAAATTCCTAAATATTATATATCATTAGAAAAATGTGGGTCGATAGTAAATATCTATGGCTCTACTGCAGGCATCTTACACAGTAAATTACATGATAAGATATACATTTTGATATCAAATAATAGATGGAAGATAATTAACGATAGTGAGTAATAGAAAACAGAGAAAATGCGAGTGGGAATAATGTCTACATAAAACTTCTAAAGATGATAATTTTGAAAAGCTTCTTGTGTATTGTGTTATTTTAAAAAGAAAATATATTGTCCAAGGCTTTTCCGTGAACTATTAATAAGTTACAAAAATTAATTAAAAAAACGTGTGAATGTTATCAAGTTTAGTGCTAAATCTCTCTCTTCAAGATATTTTGTGAAGATAAAAATGCAGACCGTATAACACTTTTCTTTAAAATTGAGGGTACAACAAAAACTCTTTTTGACACAATGACAAAGATGTATAACATCATTGAATTTATAGAATTGTGTTAAAAACACATTTGTGACAGAAAATTCACCTTTTTGATAAGTTAAATATGTGAAATGAATAATTATTCTTAAGGCTCTATTAAGCTTTCGCCGTATGAATAGCAGGGCTGCTACAGGCGACTATTTTGATATTCTATTCGCACCACTATTTTTGAAATACAAATTTTCTCTTGCACATGTTGGCAAAGTGTATGTTAAAGAATTTTGTTTTGAAAAATTCGTTCAAGATAGAATTAAAAAATAGTTGCCTGTGGCAGCCCTGGAATACTTTTCACTGGAACACTTTTTAAGTAAAAATATACATAATTTACAGAGTGAGGGGAGCATGGTGATTTTAAGGATGATTTGATGAGGCGTGGCTAATAAAAGATGGGGAACCACTGGGTTAGATGCACAGGTGGTCCATTTGTTGGTTCTTTTTTTTTTATTATGAAAGAAAACGCATTTTGTATGAGTGAAAATCGAAATTCTTTATTGAACATGGAAGGTGAGTCTATGCTATTTATGGATGGAATACAATATCGCACATGTGGCCACCGAGGCTCCGCTTACATACCATCATCCGCATTACATACAGCAAAATGTTCGATGACTTTTCCCAGAATGGGCGGATCCATGGCCAAAATTTCAGCCCAGATCTTCCGTTTGAGGTCTTGAATTGTGCGAAGGGGGGGGGGGGGGGGACATTGGCGTATACTTTACTTTTCAGAAACCCCCCAAGAAAATAATCCATTGGGGTTAAATCGCACGATCTTCGCAGCCAATTCACATCAGAATTTCTTGAAATTATGCGATCTGGAAATTTCTCTTTCAAAACGTCGATGGTTTGGCGAGCAGTGTTTGCCGTTGCACCATTGTTGTGTTGTCAATGAGTCCATAATTACAAATGACATACATTCACAGTTCATACATGCATGACACATGACAACTACACAAATAACCTGTGAAATATTCATACTTCAAAAAAGAACGATCAGATGGACAATCCAGTATTTAGAAGTATATTTTTTAATTCATTTTGATTAAGCACTGTTAAGAAAAAGAGACAGTTTTAGATCAAATTTCTTACGATATCAATGTTTATGTCACTTTATATATATATCTATCTATATTGATACTCAATTTATAAATTTTATTTAAAAATGAGATGAATTGTAATATTCTATAATGGTTATATATATATATACAGAGGTGCCAAGCTCGCACTAATCTTCCGTAATGCGTGGATTAATTTGACCCAGTTTAACAACGTTTTGAACCAGAAAATTTATTTGATGAATCTTTATTTATTTAATTCCAGTTTTCTATGTGGAACTTATATAATTTCATCTGTGAAAAAAAATTCCGGTACGAAATGTATTAAACCAGGGTTAAATTAACTCACATATTACGGAGGATTAGTGGCAACTTGGCACCTATGTATATAGGTATTCCCCTAACAAAAAATCCCTAATGAAATTTCGAAAAAAATTGAAAGAACTTGTAAAGGAGTATTCATCATATATATTAAAACGAAAACCTGATTCTTTAAGACCACGATCAGTAAGACCAATATTGACACATTTGTGCATGCGTCAACTTTTTTTCGAAGCTCCTTATTTTAGAGGAACATTGAGTGAACTCCTGATAGCGCTGTGGTCAAAGGCAGTAGTTTAAAGCTCTGAAATTTTGTAGAGGACGTGGGTTCGAGCCCAACTCCCGGCAAAATGATTTCTGCAATATTTTTGGCGATGATTCTCTTCAATAATGACATGTTTTATCAGCAGGAGAAGTTGTATGATTTTTATTTTGTTATTATTATTATTTGAATGCTTTATAATTAAATATTATTATTATTTGAATACTTTATAATTAAATGAAATTTAATACGCAACAATATTTTAAAAATAATAATTTTTTATTTAAACTATTTTGCATGTAATTATCAATTAAATAAATTGAGCTGTTCTACATTTTTTGTTATATTTTCTGACCATTATCAAGAATATATATATGTGTGTGGCAGAAAGAAAAGTTTGCCATTATTTTCCGTAAAAAAGAAAACGGAAAGAAAGAAAAAAATATTCATATAAGAATTATAAAAGAAATTACCTTGATATCCGTGGTTTAATATTTAAAAAATAAATAAAAATGTAAAATAAAACTCGTGTAAAAAAAAAAAAAAAAATTATATTATAAATTGTTAGCTGCATAAAGTTTCAAATTTAGGTTTTAAAGAAATGAGACTAATAAAAATAAAATTCATGGCAGCTTTTAATGGTTGTGCAGTTTGAAATAAATAAATAAATAAAAATAAATATTGCTATTTTTTTCAAAATAAAAAGGAAAGAAGAAAAAAAAATACCGCAATAAAATAAATTAGACTGACAGCGCCCTCTATCGCCTTAAAGAAATAGGAATCACTTATGCAACATAGAAATTTGTCATGATTTCAATAATTAATTTAAAAGCAACTAATTAAAAATTCAAGAATTTTTCTAAGGAAACATTTAAGTTATTTACCGTCAAATCCTGACGGGCATTATCTAGTTTGTTCTAAACTACAACAGATGTTCAAAAAGTCCTCTTCCAACTTTCACGCTCGTATTCACCAACTACTTCGACCCCGAGTTATACCGACAACCTCGGTCGAACGCTCAAACGGTACGCACCTTTAATCCTGATTGGACGTCTCCTTGATAATGTCCAATCAAATGTTATTGGGAATTTCATTTGAGAATTTCATTCGACCGAGGTTTTCTAGGTCGAGGTAGAAGGTGAATACAAGCATTAGACATGCATGTATGTTTAATCATGTTCACGAAGACCGGTATTAGCATGTGAGGTTACTGTATGACCCTTACAAAATAGCTGCATTATCGGGTTAATTGTTGAGCTGGATATCGCATACTGTTCACAAGACTTCTCCCTCCTTTGAACGATTTTTTCATGGATAAATTAACTTTGACAATGTTACATCACTCTTCCGGGAAAGGATACTGTACTGATGTATCCCAAGAATCCGGGTTTTTCGACATTATTCTGCACTTCGTTTGCTACACCGATTTAGCTGCTAACACAAAAGGCTCCAGTGCTACACCTGATGGTTTAAAAAATATATTGTGTTTGTCTTATTATCGTAGGGACTATTTAAATACCAATTTTCGCTTTTGGGGGACACAATGTTTATAAACAAAACAGTAAGTATAATATACCGGAAAAAATATAATTTTTCTTTCTACCTTTCTAAAAGAATATAACCTTTTTTTAAACTGTTCATGATAGTTTTTTTTTTAATTCAAAGTGATTTTCTAAAGAAATAGAAATCGACATTTCTGTCGTCCTCTTGTTTAGCATTTCGCTTCATAGAAGAAAAAATTCAATGTCAACTTAAAAAGGCGTCTGTAGTGTGTTTTTGAAGTAAATTCAGTAATTTGAAAACAGAGAGTCTCTTATTTTCCATTATGTGTGCATATATATTTCGCGTGCACACTTATATGTTATTTTTATAGGTTAACACACTTTATTTCGAATTGTAAAATGGAACTACAATAATGATCGTTTTACAAAACGGAAGTTTGAGTCGTGACCCATGAGTGGTCCTGTAGACTGGATGACAACAACTCCGTTTTTCAAGCAGAACTATTTGCCATTCACAAAGCTTTCGACTGGACTTCTAATGTTTCTTCCAAAAAATTGATTAAAATTTATAGTGAAAGCCTTCCCAGTTTACAGGCTATTAGTGCGTCTAAATCAAAAAACCCGCAAGTTTTGGATATTAAAATCCAGCTGAAACATATTTTACATATGTCCTCACTTCATCATGTCTTAGCACACAAGGGGATCTTTGTAAACGAATATGCAGATACACTTGCTAAAAACGCAACCAACTTCCCCGTAGTAGACAACTCTCTGCCAGCTCCGCACTCATATGTTAAGAGAATTTAGCACTCAAAACTGTTGGAGCAGTGGCAGGATCAGTCTGACTATTCGGAAAAGGGAAGATTCACACATGATATGGTTCCAAAGTTCTCCTTAGAGCTTCCTCCCCTGTCTCCTGCCGTTACCGCATTCCTTACAGGACATGGCCGATTTAGGGAGTACCTCCATAAATTCCATTCCTCAAGCTCCTCTGTATGCGAATGTGGCGATTTAGCAAGTGCCTCTCATTACTACTGCGCTTTCCCACTTACCTCACGCTGACATATTCGGCGCCCATTATCAATCCCTTAAAATTGGCTAAGTAATATTTTATACCGTCCAGCACTTCCTTTAAAATTAAAACAAGTATTTAGCTTTTTAATGGACCTATCACGGAATTAGTTCTATACCTCTTAACTTAAACAGTTGTCACGTTGGACATACTATCACCCCTTGTCGCGTTTTTGGCGATCTGGTCTACGACCATAATCTGTAATATCTCTATGTATTTTACTTTTTTATCCTTGGAAAAGTCGCCCATTGCTGGCGTCTTATTTTCCGGCGTCTTGAGTTTATAGACTCATTGATGTAACCTTTCTTTAAAGGCCTTAATAAAGGTGTCCGGGGGGAACATCTATGCTCTACAGACGTAGTTTTCACGTCTGAGCAGTTCCCCTTAGGCAGTCAAGTCTACATTTATACTGTTAGTCGTTCTTGTCAAACACTGCTAGTAAAGCAATGAAATTGTAATCAAGCCTCTCTTCGTCAGTGATATTTGTTAATGACCGCGGTGTTCTCAAACTTTGCTCGTAAACATATCAAATATTTCCATCTACCCCACACATCTCCCGTGTTTGCGATTGAAAGTCGCGTATGAAATCTCTTTAGAGCTGCTCTGCTAAACTGACTTCACACTTTACATATATTTTCGAACTTTCACTGACACTTTGCAGAAATTTTCTTTTGCTCGAAACTTAGAGTTTTGATTACTATAATTCGACACGAATGGCTCGATATGTTTATTCGTAGATTAACAAAATTAAAGTAGTTTTCTTTCTCTTTTTTCCTTTATGAAGTCTGTTTTCTATACATAAGTTTTTCATATTGACTCATATTATTATTCAATTTCAAATTTAATTCCGCCAATTAATTATCTTTTAATTCAATTTATTTTAGATTCGCTAAAGGCATACTCATTCAACGAAATATTAAACCTCTATGCCCCAATGTAAATTTATTATACCTTAAAATAAATCTTTATATAAAATGTAATTAATACGGAGATTAGTAAATTGATATTTTATATTTCATGCAAAATACTTCGTTTTACCATGTTTAGAAAACGCAGACAATCTTACTGAAGCCAAATTTATTTACAAACGGATAATTTCTCAGCAATTGATTATGGATATTTTGTGTTTTGTTTAAAAGTGTGCAGTAGAAAATTTTGCGCGCAACAAACAAATCCTCTCAGTGAAAGGTAAACTAAAAATGTATTTAATTTTATTATTCCTCAAAGATTGAGAGATATCAAAAGCCAGCTTTGTCAATATTTTACACAAATTTCAATAATTATTCCTTTAAGAAAGCAATTTAAATGACTGAATCTTTTCTAAATTTCATATTATCGGTCTATATTATAAAGACAAACGTGTCCGTGCGTAACGCTGACATCATTTTTCGAATGGCAACACTCAACGATGAAATTTCGGTTTTGCAATTTTTGTTACTGCAATTTTTTTTTATTCAAAAAATCTTCTGTCGACTGTAAAATTCAGATAAATTCCATTGACGTAAAAAGAAAAAAAATCCATTGTAGCTTTTTTAATTTATTTTAAAGTAGAGAAACAGATTTTCAGCTATTTCCTTAAGATGACAATTAAAACTTTTCATAAGCACTTTAAGGGGTCTTGTACCTTTTAAACGCGACGAAAAGTAACGAAAAAATTCGAAGTTTGAATTAGTCTATCTTCAAAGCGTTTTTATGTATAAACATCAAATTTTGGATATTGGTTAAACAGATTGTACTTTGTAATATGCCACCATTAGAAAATTATCAGCCTTTTACAGAATTTGTGTATTGTTGAAATCAAAACAGCTCTTTTTTTTACTCCATAAGCCATTGCGCGCATGATTTCTTGAGAAAGTATGTATCGATTGTCATAAAATTTGGTAAAGATACTAAAGAAATATGTGTGTTTAAAATGGCCTACTTTTAAGTATCTACAATGGTAATATTTTTAGTTATGACTATTTTTATTTATTAAAAGTGTAAAATTTTGATTTTTTTTTTCAAAAATATTTTTTTACATAGTTAATGAAATAATTTTGGCCTAAGAGTAGATCATTTCAAACACACATATTTGTTTCGTATCATTCCCAAATTTCATGACAATCCATACATACTTTCTCAAGATATCATGCGCGCAATGAATTATGGAGTTAAAAAGAGCTATTTTGATTTTAACAGTACACAAATTCTGTAAAAGTCTAGTACATTTCTAATGGTAGAATATTACAAAACACAATCTGTTTAATCAATAGTCAAAATTTTATGTTTACACACAAAAAGGTTTTGAATATTGACTAATTCAAACCTCGATTGTTTTCGTTAATTTTCGTCGCGTTTAAAAGGTATAAGACCCCTTAAATCATAAATATAAAATATTTTTGAATACATTAGCCAAATAATTTTGTATAAGTTCACTGACATGACGTCATTTCTACCAGCTCCGAAATTCGAAGCCAAATCCTGAAAGAACGAAAAGATTTTTGCTAATAATGTTATAGAAAATGTGTGTTTTTATTGGGAAAGCTTTGGACTTAAATTGTAAATATAACTTATTACTTCAAATACTGTATTTAATAAAATTAATACGATAATTGCACTCTAAATTTACAATGAATTTAGATTTCATTTCCCCCAAAAGAATCGAATGATCCCATGTAATTCAAAAGCAACAAAAAAAAAGTAAAATAAAACTAAATAAATAAATCTAAAATTAAAAAGAGAAAACACAAGAAATAAAAGGATTTTTTAAATATATATTAATAAACATGAAATACACAAGATAAGAGGGAGAAAGAATTACAAAAATAATTCCAAAGGTGAAGAATGAAAAAGAGATGATGAGAGATCATTGGCAAGATTGTCGGAATTTTTAAAAATACAAAATGCTTCGCGAAAATCTAAGTGACTGGGAGAGACATGAAATTACTTTTGTAATTTTCCCCTCTTTTCTTGTGTCTTTCTAGTTTTTTAATATATATAAACTAAAAAAAAAATCCTTTTATTTCTTGTGTTTTCTTTTTTTTTTTAATATATATATATATATTAATTTCCTTTGCTCTTTTCTTTTCTGTTAATTTTTTCTTTCATTTTGGCAACACTTTCCTTTTCTGCTTGTGCTTCTATGTGATTGGTGTTTTCCTTTCAGCTAGCGTCACCTGCCGCATCCTTGTAAGTTATCCTCTCTGCCCTTCCTGTTCATTTGAGACCTTTTTACGATTTCGGAAACATGTTTACTTTGGTTGATGACGGGCTCTTAAAATTTCCAACCGGAAACGCGTCCTGTGTGTTATTTTTTATTTTATGGTGATTTTAACAAAGTTTTATTTTTCTAATTCTGATTTATCGCCAGTTCTTACATGCTGTTTCATCTGGTTAATACCAATATTTTAAAAACCGAAGACGGGGTTTTAAAGAATAAAGTACGATCTATTATTTGGTGAAATCGGTTTTTTGGTATTTTTGTTAATCCGACGGATGCGAGCTTCGGAAAACGGGGAGGAGGACGACAACACGAAATCGATATTTCTTAATTAATTTTTCTGAAATGGTTAATTCTAATATATTTCAAACGGACTACAGCGTTTTAAACTTAAGAGAAGGAAATTTAAGAATATCTCTTTCGTTTTTCCGTATTTCCAACTGTTCGTCCGTCGCGTGTTTAGAAAAACGGTTGAATAAACGGCCAATCACGCAGTTTTCGTTCTTCTGCGTGCTTTTTTATTAAAGCTCCCAACCGAGAATGCGCAATCGCGCTCGCCAATTTTCTTTTTTTTAAAAATCTTTTTCCGATGAGTTTTTAACTTCCTGACCGCCGAGCAAAGGCCAAATTGTAACATTGTTTTCTCTTTCATTTTCTTAAAATGATGTAAAAAGATAATTTTTTCAACGTGATAAAAAAAGATAATTATGTATAGGACTATAATCCTTGAGAGTGCTAATCATAACTTAATCTTTCAAAACTGGATTATATCTATAAAATTATATTAATTTAAAAAATGCTTCTGTTGAAGTGAAACCTACAGCTTAGTGAGCGGATATGTCAGTTCACTGCGGTAAGAAGGTTAATTACTATATCCGCTAATTATTAAACAAGAATGAAAAATCATGCGTTCAGCATAGATTATGAAGCACTTTCCAGTACATTCAGAATAATGTAACAAAAATGCACCGTTTAAAAAATTAAAATATTACGTCTAATTCAACCATATGGAAACCCATAACCCATTTCAAAACCCAATTTTAGCTGTTCCTATCTACAATCGGAAAATTATCCGAACTTTTTCAGAAGCACTCTATATAATATAAGATTCGTATCTAATTTACTACATGAATGCCAAAATTTAGCTTATTTAAGAAATATATATACTTCAAATGAAAATTACCTTCAGCAATTTCCTCTAATAAGGAGAATGGTACATGAATACTTTTGTGCAACCCTGAATATGAGTTATAGAATATATATACAACGATTAACATGCAAAAAATGAGTTACATTTAAAAGCGCATACCGAATTTTAAAACGTACACCCCATCAATTATTACCCAAAGACAGTACTGTAACCGATATCTTTTGTGTGTCCCTGTAAATGAATAAAAAATGATATGAATGCCCTGTTCTAACGTGATCGTAGTGAAATTTAGTGGTTTATATCAGTTTCAATACATTTGAAATAGCGTAACGTCATTAAAATACTCTGCAAACGATTTTTCCCCATATACCATAATGTAATGCAATGCTTTTGAGTGCCCCTGTAAATGAACCATTAATCTTACATACTTCATATACAATCATGGGCGCAGGTTTTCCGTCCACAGACGGAATTCCGTCTTTTGAAAATTCCTGAGGACGAAAAAAACTCAGAGGACAAAAAAAAAAAAAAATAATAATCCGTTTTTAGATTTACAGGATTTGCACAAAATGTTTAAGAATAGGACTTAAAATAACTCCACTTCCTTCAAAGGATTGTAATCTAAAAGTAGATATGAATGGTATATTTTTCAAACTGTGTTTTCGTTTTGTAATCAAAGATTTTAAAAGAAGAAAGATATTAGCAGGACACTCTGCAGATATTTAAGGTTAAAAAAAAAAAAAAAAAAAAAAAATTGTCATTTATAGGAAGATATTTTTACAATTACAAAAACATTTTGTATAAGCGTTCCCATGCACATTCTTGAGAGTTTCACAGTTTTATTTGTCATATCATTTCAACTTCATTGTGTTTAGCTGTAGCCTGTATGAATTAAACTTTTCAAATACTGTTTACATGAATATGAATGTTTTACATGCATGTCATATGCACTTTTTTTTAAAATTCGGTTTCAACATAATTGAATTTTACTGCATAAAATATTTAGCACGGGTTTTGTCTAAGTGGTGCGTCGACTCGTGCATGTGTGCTCATGCACTGAGGGAGGCTTTAAAATATTTTCAGTCTTGGGCAAATTTCAAACTTGCACCCATGTATACAATACCAAACATGCTTTGGTGACCCTAAATAAGGCTTATAAATTGCATGAAAATCCGAGCATATTTACGGGAGTTAGAGCGTGGACAGATGGACAGACAAACCGAATGCATAAACACTTTTCAACAAAGTTGAAAAGTGTTAAAAATGAAAAATCTCAGCATCAGGTGCATTAGGATCTGCTTTGGACTATCCGCATCGAAATTGTCCGAACTCTTCTCGTGGTATATTTTCCTAGCAATCGCACGCCCGCACCACACACTGGTAGACAAATTCTTCTTATATTAGTATAGGTACAATAAGGATCTAATTCTCCGAATCAACTATGTTAAAACATAGAAAATATTGGCGAGTTATTCTATCTGTTTCATCCAATTTTAATGGAATATTCCAAATGTCTTCAAAAATATTCTTAAGCCTACTGTCATATTAACACTATTTCTACCACGATTTTGTGTATACCTATTTCTACCAAAAGGTATATTTTGGCACCTTTGCGTTTCAATGCAAATAAATACTAAAACTATTGGTATTTCAAATTATCAGTAAAATATAGATAATTTGAACAATATATTTATTCGTTGACGCGCATTTATTAGAAATTGTTTAATTAAGAGTTAATTTTAAATTTATTGCAGGCTGTAAATTCTAGCTTAATTCAACAATTTACAAAATACAAATATTCATAAATGTAATGAAACATGTTTTACGTGAACAAAGACAACAATTACACAATATTATCTTCGTCATTGTTTTTAATTTTTATTAGAAAATTATACATTTTAATATTACTAACTTAACAAACTTTCAGTCTCATGTATAAAAATTCAATCTTTGTAACAACAACAACAGTAATCATAAAGACAGCAGTGTAATAAAATATTTTCCTTATTCAATACCACAGTTTTTACACGAATGAAAACAAAATTCATGTGTATTGAACTCTCTACCGTAATTGGAGAATTAAATGCGTTATTCAATTTTTAGAACTAGTCAATGCAATGATCTACACTAAAATGAAACATGGCGGGGAATATCAGAGTTATGCAGCAACTCTTGTATTTTCCGTTAAACTAGAACTCGTAATTCTCTAATCTGATTATAGTTGATGTGATACTGTACTATGATGTTTATATTTATGTGTAAAATTGTTTAAAATTAGAAATTATGAAATCCTTAGAAATTAGAAATTATGAAAACTTAAAGGTGTCAAAAGACACCTCATGGTAGAAATAGGTATACCATATGCATAATTTTATATCCAGGATGACCTGGAGGAAAATTATATCGCTGAATTAATTTAACATCTATTGTACGAAAAGTCAAAAAATTAATTGTGGAGAAGTGGCTAAACTTCGAGAGTAATTTTAAGTTAAAATCTAAAAGGTGTCTTATGACACCTCTTGGTAGAAATAGTGTTAATAGTAATAAATATATTCGTTAGATTTCAGCAAATAACATATTTATCAGTATAATATCAGTAAACATTGACTTTTGATAATTAGGTAGCTATTTTAATTTTATAAACCAAAACGTAATGTTTCCTCAATATAAAAATATTTTCGGAAAGTGTTAATATTTTAAAACAGTGCATGTAATATACAAATGGAAAAATCTGAAGTGTAAGCTACTAACATTCGAAATAGAATATCTATATAACAAGAATAATAAACAATTTGTATAGGGATTAAGTTTATAGTATCTACTTGCCACAGTAAACTCTGAAAAATGTTGTCATAAATTTGTCCTGTAAAATAGCGGTTCTAAATCTTTTTCTGATCACCTATTTCGCTTCTAAACATAAATTGTCAGTAGCGCATCCAATATCTTTCATGTTGCTAAAAGAACATAAAACAACAATATCGAGACATATTTGGAAAAAATTATATTGGTATGTAGTTGCACTGTTAATATATTAATACTGGGTATCCCAAAATGGTTCCAATGCGCTTTAGTTTTTCACCTATTAAAGTAACGTAGGTAACATAAATTGCAATATTGTTAAAAAAAGTAAGAAATAATATTATGTTTCTGAAAACTTTTTAATAACTTTTCAAAAAGTAAGACTTTTAAATTTTTTTATGACCCATCTAAACAAAACTAGGCAACTACAATTTTTTCCTTTTACTGTAGCGAGATCATCACAAATAAATTGCACATCTGTATCTTCAAAATTAAAGGATTAAATATTGACCGTTGTGGATGGGGACAATATAACAAATCAGAAATATAACTCTGTGCGATCCTCCATTTGTGAATCTCTTTCATTATGTTTCTGGAATTTAAAATTCATTTCACTTTTTTACATGATCTCTGTCTGTGTACTCCGATTTTAAGAAGTATTTGTGATGCAATTTGTTTAACTCTTACAAACATAAGTTAACAAACAGCACCACAATCAATTTGTGAATGATACCTATTTTTTACTGATGAAATAATCTTTTAAATGGAACGGAAAATGGTGTAAGCTAGTTTTTTTTTCTTTCATATTTCAGTTATTATTTCACGATCATAAACTTTGGGAGTATGGAGATTTTTTGTTTTGTTTTTCTTGCAGCAAAAGAGAAAACTTTCTAGTTGACCAATATTATACAGAAGGGTCTTTAAAAAATTAAAACTCGTAACTTTTTCAAAAATTAAAGGGAGTACTATTCCATGAACGTAGTCTTATTTTCAACTTTATTTTGAGTACTTTTGCAATTTACATTACCTACTTATTTGCAACAGGTAAAAAATGAAAGCACATTTTAAACTCTTTTGAACAGCCTGTGTAATATTTTAAAAGGAATGTACACTGTCAGAAAAAAACTGTAAATTTATGAACCTTTGCTGTTCAATTTTCACGGGCAACAGCCTTATTTGATGAAAAACGGTCTGATCCACTAAAAAAATACGGTACGACCCCATACATTTTCCTCCGCTAGAGTGTAACCCTTTGTTTTAGTTAATGTCAGTTAACCGCGACCGTGACATATTTTTTAACCCGCCAAAAAGGCTATTCTCTGATGATGATCTAACGTGCTACGTGCTACGGAACAGTAAGTAAAGTGTTATTGTGATTTGAGGTGCGTTATATCTTTGCCCCGTAAAATTACTGGCTGCACAAAATGATGGGCGTGGAATTTTTTTAGGGTGTATGACTGGTATCTCTACTTCCGGCCTCTGCCCGTAATTTTACAGGGATATTATTAGATACTTAGAAAATTTAGGGCAATCTACATGTTCTTGAAGCGCTAACCCATCTGTTACGTCAACGGTAAAATCAAAAACCATCAAATATTATACGACCCCATACCTTTTACTCCGCTGGTGTGTACACGTTGACACAAAATGATGAGCACGGATTGATTTTTTTACAGGGTATGACTGTAATCTATGCTGCCGGCCTCTGCCCGTAAATGTTTTTAACAGTGCAGACGTTATTTGAGATTTTAGTGTTTCCTCAAATGTACTTTATATTGTCCCTTAAATTCTATTTTTTGCTGTTACTTTTTGTATATTTTTTGCTGGACTAACCCTGGGTTTCCTCGATTACAGAATATAGGTTTAAGCGATTTATTTTTCAAACTCTAATAAATTTTTAGGCATATTTTTTTTTAGATTTCCCACCTAACAAAACCAAAAAAGAACATTTATAAATGGAAAATATTAATTATGTATTTTAATAAAGTTTTGAAATTTATTAAAAGATATACTTTCGTATTAACCGCATGCCAGGAGTTAATAGGCGGAAAAACCGCCAATGATTTCTTTACTTATAGCATACTTTCGATTCTAATTATTTCAGCGGTTTAAGCACCTAGTTCAATTACATGTCTCTTAAATTTGTTTAATATTTATTGGTGAACTTTTAATTACGTTATGGAATATTAACCACAAACAAAGGTTGAAGTGTTTAAATTTCTTTAAGTGCAAGCGGGATAACCTTTGGTAATCGTCGTGCACGTGATAAAGATAGATTCATTTTTAAAAACCTGCTTGAAAATTATTTTAAAAACCACAAAAAATCAGTAAATTGAAATGCAGTTTCCAGACAAATTGTATTCGAACGAAAGTTTTTTTTTCCCATTCAACGGTGTAAAAATTACAATTGTCCATTCTTTAAAAGACAAAAAAAAAATTAGTAAAAAAAGATTATTGGTCAGGTGTCGTCACCATCCTTTTGACGTCATCGTTACTCACAGACATGTTTTTGCTTTATAATTAGTGTCGCCAGGTCTCCCGCGTAAATCAGGGCTCCAATGTTGTGTATACCACTATTTTAAAGTAATTTTCTTCACCTTATCTAATGACAGAATTAGCTGCGATTAAAGATGGCGAAATAAACTATAAGAAATTAGTGGTGTCCAGAGCATTTGGAGCCCCGATTTACTCGGGACACACGACAACACACTTTATAATACAGATAAGCAATTAAAATAGTTTTTACAATAAATAATCACTGGCAATAAACTCGTGAACAATCCAGGTAAAAAGTTATTACCTCGTACTAACTTTGCTGGAAGTAATGGTATTGAAAAAATATATATCAGGTTGTAACGAAAGTTTCCCACCCCAGCTAATACTGTCTGCGCAAAAAGTTCGCGTTGGCGTGTTTGCTCATATTTTGTCAAACGATTTTTGGCATTTGAAAGAAAGAGACTTAATTTATAACACTGTGTTGTGAAAGCTGTAAAAAAATATCGTTATCAATAAGTAAATGGTGTCTGAAATGGAACTATCTCGCTACCAGATTATAACTATCATTTACTTCCAGTTCTGTTGCAAAAAGTCAGCCACAGAATGTCCACCGAATCAAGTGTACAGCTTTAGTTACTACTGTTGTATTATATGACACTGTGAAGGTTTGGCAGAATGATGGTTATATATAATATTACAGTACATAATTTTATATAATATAATCATTATGTAATGGTGGTTTGGCGGAAAACTTTCGTTACAACCTAATAGGTATCAATCGACCAGGAATAATGCCTACAACTGAAAATTCTATGCATATATTATGCTCTAGGAATCGCCCACATATAAAAAATTTTACCAACTTTCATTTTTCACAGGTAGCACCTATTGGTGGCAGTTTATTGAAGTTCCTTGTATCCAATCAGCTCCGAAAAGTACATAATGTGCGTTTTCCCAAGTCTTCATAGAGTTATGAAAGGAAATATGTTAGGGGTTTATAGATAAATTTAGAAAAATTTAGAAAAATAAAATTAATATTTTACAGTGAAAAGTACCAGAAACGTTTAATTAGCAACAAGAAGAACTTTATCGAAAATCTGAATAAAAAATAAACTAATTTTATGTAAAAATAAATTTTCTAGAATTTTTCCGGTTACTTTCTAAGATTTTCTATTTTGTATGCAAACTGGGAAAAGAGCTAATACCCTTAGATTGTTGAAAATTAAAAATTATATCTTGAAAACTTATGATAGGAATGAGCTGTAAAAGCATATAGTCATACCTCAATGTATTTTACTTTACATATTTTAATGCACTTTACTAGGACATATTATTAGCAGATGCACCAATCCAAACTGTATTCCTCAATCCTCGAGCGACCTTTTTAAGTGAAAACACATGTATCAAAAATGAGTTTCACTGATAGTTTCTATTTTTTAGTTTAATTTTTTATTGGTACCATGAATTAAAGAGATATCATTAAAATATTCCATCATGTTATCATTTATCAAAATAATGTGTTGCTACTGTTGTCGTTGTATTGACACACATACCTGCAATTGAGACATATGCAGTCTAGCGTTGTGACGTCACGGCAAAATCAAGTGGAAATCACATTGTGACTTTGTGATCGCCGATGTGACTTCATGTGCCGGTGATGTGAAGTCCCAGTGACGTGCATTTGAAGTCGATATAGCCGTTTTTAAGCGCTTCTGTGGCGGCACACAGTGCGCCGATATTATTACCAGACATATTATTACCAGGTATAAATAACCAGAGAAGAGTGGATCGAAACAAGTCAATAATTACACCGTGTTAATTCGCAATGTGACCAGTTTGTTAAAAGTGTTATATTTGTGACGACTCTACATCGCGTCGAGAGACTAAATTATATCCTAACCCGACCCAAACCGGCCTAATTGGGTCAGTTTTTTTTCGACAGACAGTAATCCTATTAGTATCCTGCATGGGGCCGGGTAACTATATTTTACGAGAACCCGACCTGATCTTATTGTGTCGGCTGGTTTTTTTTTTTTTCTTTTTGTCTGCAGGTAGGATTCGGATTAGAACCTTGCTTTGAATCAAGAATCCAGGTATTACTCCAACCGAACCCAGGTCCGGTTTCGATAAAGCCTGGTTACTCAACTCGAAGCAAGATTAAAATCCGAAACACAACCTACAGCAAATAATAAAAAGTAGCCGACTCAATGCGGTTTTGTTGGGTTCGGATAAAACCTAATCACCCGACTCAATGCAATATCGTCTCAAATGTCACATTTTTGTGCAAAAAAGGTTTAAAAGAACATATTTTCCATTTTACTAAATTATATTCTACATAAAAAGTTTCTGTATGTACATTTTCAGTATAAAATAATTGAAAGTTCATTTTGTTTCTTTAATTCATAGTCTAAAATTTACAAAACATAAAACAAACTGTCATGAAATTGTTATTCTTTTTAATAACAACTCGGATTCAAACTTGTAAAGTTTTTCATATTTAATACTAAATAAAGACGTAGTAATTAGTGCAGTAAACATCCTCTAATTCGGCATGCTTGATATTCCGGCACGACTTTCGGAAACACAACTGAGAACAAGAAATAAACACAAGAAATGAAAGAGTGGGTTTAAGCAGATTTGGATGAACCGGCAGGGAAAATTTTGACAGATGAGGCCATCATTCAGAATGTTATCAACCAAACAACTCCCAAAGACGTTGACTCTGATGAAGATGATGTGGTCGAGTCGAATAATATCAATTGCAATCAAACAGCTGATGCCTTGGATTCGTTTATGAAGTTTTCTGAGCGCAGCCGTTCGTTCAACGATACGGCAGTTATGAAACACCGCATCATACGAAATGGCTTCCTTAAAAAGACAAGAGAGAAAACTGCTACAAAACAAACTGACATTCGAGGTTTGTTTAAGAAGATTTCTACGAGTAGGCCTACTGTGTATGTCGTACTTTACACTATTGAGTTTTTTATTCTATTCAAGCTGCTTAAAGAATAAAAAACATGCTTTACAGTCATTTTTGTTTAATTCTAGCTTCTACAAATTTTTCCCAACATTCATGGTGTAATCCGGAAAATTTCGTAATCCGGCATGCTTCAAGTCCCGAACGCGCCGGATTAGAGGATGTTTATCGTAATTTAAAACACATTCATAAATCTTAAAGGAACGGTGGATTTAAAAAATATATTTTTCGTTATTTATCTTATTCGAACAAGAAATTCTTCAAAGAAGTGTTCTGTGCCATAAATTCAACAAATATTAGAAAAATAAGATAAATTTATTGAAAATTTAAAATTTATAAATCTATTAATTAATTAGTTCTCAACACAATTCAACACATTTAAAATTCCTCATGCGTTCCAATTTTTAAAAAAAATTCTCTACTTTATTTATTTTATTTAAGGTCTTTTTTCGAAAATGTATGCATACATTTTTTAATGCAAAAAATGTTATTGAAAAAAAAATAAAATAAAAAATTGGAACTAAACTGAAATATATTTAAAATTTACATGATAATTGACTTTATTATTAATTCGAGAACCTTAATATACGAGCATTCTAAAGCAAATGTACCAATTTATTGTAGATATGTATCCAGATATTACATTACAGATATTACCAAAAAAAAAAAAAAAAAAGGACCATTCTAAAGATAAATAGACTACGAAAACTGAGAAAAAACAATTTGAAATTTAATATTAAATATTATTTTCAATTTTACATTTAAGAGATCTAAAAATATATATTGAAATATATGGCAATAAATTTTTAACAATATAAATATTAATTATACATAAACATAAATTCATATTTTCCATTTTTTTTTCTCTCATTTGAAAGTCCACCGTTTCCTTAACGAAACAGCAATTTTACAAAAGAATGTATTAAGCAGTAAACTGATGATAAAACATAATGCACGCTTATTTATTTTTATCAAATACCCATTAAAATAATCATTTAATGAACGTTAAATTACTAAAGATATACGATTTTTATGACAGTATTTTGATCAGAAATAGAATATTTTCTCATATTTTTATAACTCAGTCATACACTAGAAAAAAATATTTGTGCCTGAAGAAAAAGTAGCCAATATTATAAAGAAAACTGAATGAGTTACAAAATTTCCTTTCACATCCTGGTATAAAAATAAATATTTTATAAATTAAAAAAGTTACATATCTCTTTTCTGTGCATTCATTTTGTTTTTCTCTCCCAGGAAAACAAGTCTAACCTCCTTGTTTTATTTAAATTAGTAGCCAAAACGTGACTCGATAACAATGGAAGATAGCAGAACCTCATTGATTCTGACATTTTAACTCTGTTCACTTTATTGTTGTTGATTTTAAAAAATGATTTATAATAAAATGTTATTTTTCCCAAGTTATTTAAACTTATTAACTCTTTCGTGGGCGGTGGGATATCTATGTCCCACTTTATTTAAATTCCCGAATGCAACAATGGTACCAGAAATTCTTAAAAGAATTTTACATTTATCATGTATTGAAGAAAAAACTTTTACTTATTATGAAACAAATTTGTTCGTAAAACCTGGTGTCATTCAATCATTTCAACATTTTAACAACTGAAGTATTTTGCCCATGAAAGGGTTAAACCCCTAAGAGTAAAATTATTGTATTCTGAATCATCTAAAGGGTTTGTATCATAATTTCTAATTGTATATTGACAAAAATAGATCTAGCTATAGATCATTTTCCTGTAAATTGATAAAAAGAGTGAATATAGGTTAATTTCAAAGGAGCACACAGAAACTAATCGGGTCTAGCCCCTCAAATGTAATAAGATGGCTCTTTCAAGATATGTTTTTTAGTTTCAAAGATATTTAAAAAACACTTTGTTTTCACAATGTGACATCAAAAGTGGTTGGTTTTGTAGTCACACTTGAGACGTGGCGTACGTGAGTTACAATGACGTTACTGTGACGTCATTAAAATTAAAAAATTGTCAGAAAAATGCTTTTTACCATGAATAATAATGAATTGTGTTTATCATTTTTACGTTTTTAAAGAAGTTCATATTTTAGTTACAATGTGACGGACGTCGTTGAGAGGTGGCATTCTGGTCACCACTGTGATTTTTGCAGCCACCAGGAGGCTTGCTATACGACGGTGTTTCATCCCTAATAATCCAGAGTTTTTTAATAATCGAATTATATACATATGTTGGCAATCTTTGTTACAGATGATCCAGACAAACAACACAGGGCAGAATACATAGCACAAAGAACGGGAAATATTTCAAGAAGAGAACATCACAGGGAAGCCGAGGGATTCGATCCCTCCATCGATCAGCAAAAGGAACATTTTCCCCGAACGTCATGAGGAACCCAAAAGCTAATATATTTGGTGTAAAGAAAACACGCATGTTTTAAATGAACTAAAAGTCTTATCCTTTTTTATACTTGGCCAACTAAATTAGTTTTATAAGGGAAATCTTACTTTAGAATCAAGAACTGTTTATCAAATTTGTCAAATCTTCAACTACAGGGTGACTACTAAATACTGTTACAAATATTCAGTCATTTTATTTTACAAATAGAAAATAGAAAATGATAACTACACTAACATGATGAACATCAGAGATGAAAGTTTAGCCGGAAATAATTTTAATCAAATTGACCGCCATCTTTATCGATTACCAAAGATAATCTCTTATGCCATTGTCCGACTGCGACACGAATCATTTTAAGAGGTAGTCGGTACCATTCACGCAATATGGAAGCTTTGAGAGAGTCCAAACTTCTGTGTTTGTTGCTATTTACTTTAGCCTCTAAAATACCCAGACGCAATAATCTAAAGAATTTAGATCCGGTGAAGAAGGTGGTCAATCTTCTTGCATGATCCTTTATAGATGAACTTCAAAGGCAATTTTCCATTGTTTGACACTGCAGCCCAAACCATAACAGAATTCATGTTCTGAAAGCGTTTAACAATTCTAAAGGTTTCAGGTATATCCTCGAGGGTTTCTAAATATACGATATCATTTTTAGCATTATAACAGTGTTAAGTGCAAAATAGCTTCCCATCAGAAAATATTATTCTGTCAACACTTTTTCTACCATGCCGCTTCATCAATTGCTCCCTTCTTTGTATTTTTTTTATACTTTGTGCAGCAGTCAATCCTTAAATTTTTCTTTTGCGATAAGGGCAATAACCCAGATCTTCATTTATAAAAACTTGAATATTTCTGCAATTCACGCTCTCTTCTGCAACCATTTTATTTTCAGAACGTTGTGGATTTCTTCACACCTTTTCGCGAATTCTTTTGATGCGCTCTATTGCGAGAACTGAGCGTGGACGACCAGACTTAGATCGATATTTACATAGCTATTAGTATCCAATAATCGATTTATAGTTTTATATATAAATGTTCCATAAAAACCAGGGTATTTTAATTGCTTAAAGGTTTTACCTGAGGAAAACCTGCGATAAAAGAGCTGTTTAATCATCATTCTTTTGGCTTCCCTCTTTAAAATAATTTTAAATATTCGCTTTATAACCAAATTCGCCTGCACTAATAGAAACTTGCCAAACCCTAAAATAGAGAAATAAACTGTTTTCCCAAACGATTTAAATTAATTCGTATTTTTTGGAGTGTAACAGTATTTAGTAGCCACCCTGTAATATCCTATTTAAACAGGCCTATGCTATAAATAAAAAATTGTTGATTTTACAGAGAAAAAAATCAACCAGAACTGCTATAAAAATTTGTTTATTTAGGCACAAAATCTGTATTTAGTGGGAACCTTCAGCTGTTTTAAAATTTTGCTCGTAAAAAATGAGTTTACAGATATCTTTCAGTAAAGTCAACACTTTATTTTAGTTCTAAAAAATAGGAAAGCTAAATCTGTATTTATTATTAAATATCTGTTATCTTAACATTTTGCCGTAAAGTAATCAGTATACAGATTTCTTTCCGTAAAACCAGAGTCCTAGCTGATACTTTTGTCTATAAAAACAACATATTTTTCGGTGTGAAAAATTAATTCAGAAGTTATTTTTTTGTATATGCATATAAAATTCATTTTTGAATAGAGTTACATCAAAAAGATATTCACTGGTAACTATTTTTTTTTTCAGAAAATTAATTCCGTTATTCATATTTAACACAAAAAATAACTATAAAATCAGTGTTATTATGTTTGAAATTCTAAGTGGAATAAAACACACACATATCAGCATGAGCCGATAATTATTTCATTATTCTAAATTTTCTTCTCCAATAGACTTGTAATTAGATATTTTAAAGTAAATTTACCCGAAAGTTAAATACCCTTTGCTGAAAGTGAGATCACTGAAAAGTTTGTAGAAATTTTAACAATGAATTTACGGGCACTGAGTATATACATATTTTTCATAAAATCCGTCATTTTCGCGAATACATTAAAATGAATATTTTCGTTGTAACTTTAAAATGAACTAAAGTTATTATGAAAATATGTTTGCAAAGTATAAATGTAAGCGAGATTAGAGGATAGCGTAGAAAATGCATTAAGGTATTACTTGCATCATAACATCATTGGAAACAATTACATATTTCTATTATAAATATTTTAATTTACCGAAGTTTTAAAAGCATAAAACCAAAATCATAGCAAATTGACGAGTTTCATAAGTCTAGTGTTAATGGAGCGATATCTACCTAATGATAAATTTCATATAAATTAGTAGAAGATATATTATCCCAATCTAATGTCACCTATATTTTATGTGTGCTATTATTTGCGTACATAAACCCATTAAAATAAATACATTAATATTATTAGGCATCTATACATATTTACTTCATGTTTCAAATGTATGGCCGTCGTTCCAGTTACCCCATAAATGTTTCAAGAATGGAGTAACTGGGACTTATATCAGGGGTTACTGGACCAAATGGGATCCAGTTACCCCAGCAGTTATAAATATCTTTTTGAGTTTCTCTTTACGGGAAATTAATTTCTCCATTGTTTTTTTGCTTGCAATTAAGAAAATTACATAATACCTTATTAAAAGTACATAATAAAATATAAAAAAGCATCATGTTGGGGTATCAAACCAAATTTCTTAAACGTGATAGCGACAGCTCGAAATTTAAAGATACAGATGAAGAGGCGTACATAAGGCAAAGTGAGATTATTAGAAAATTATCTTAACGAATAAAAAAATGGTTCTGTTCGATATAAAAATATGGTTACATTCTCCACGGGTTTATTAGACATATCGAACTTCCATTGCTGTAAATAAATAAACGGTCCAGTGCGAGCATTACTCGCGCACAGAGCGTTCCGTAGAATAAATATATGAATTTGTAATTGTATTATTATTTTTAAAAAACGTTGCTAAAAGAATACTAAGACTTTGTAAAAAACTATACAACGTAGGGTTGGGTATAAATGTATATATTAGAAAAGTGTAAATGGGTAAACCATGAAAGTTCAAAGAGATATGGAACCTAAATAATATCAAGTATAGCTATTCGTATAACTCTTCTTTTAATATTATCCTAATCTGTTTATGATGAACTTTATTCGGTACTGACAATAAAAGCAGTGCATAGTTAAACTTCATTTGGCTGTTCATGAAACTAAATTCAGCGTAGTAATAACCTTTATTTCTACAGTGTAGCTAAAACAAAACCTTTGTTCAAAGTTTAAATTTGGCATTGTGCTAAGCGCGCTTCGAATTGAGGTCTCAAAGTTGCAACGCCGCCTTGGTCAGTGTCGCGTTTTTCCAGATAGGTGTTTAATTAACTTTTAAAGTCACTCGAGGCGTATTGCGAGATACAATCAATGCAAACTATCGCGAATCCCACAGTATTTATGCGATTCATTCTAATTAAATCTTTCGAGGGCGATGCCCTTAAAAAACGGACACCTAATTTTAATTCCAAAACAGACAAACGGCACCAAGAATATTTAATTAAAATTTTCCTTTTATCATGTACGTGAAAATAAGCAAGTTCGCATTTTCTAATAAATTCGTTTATAAATTCTGGTGTCAGTTCATTATTTCATAAGTTTATAAATAGACTAACTCCGTGTCAGAAAGGATTAAGTGGTCGCAGGACTCTTAAAGCTTCAAAATTTAAGAAATTTTAATTTTTTTAGATGTTACACTCCTATATTTTCTGAATATTTTGATATAATTGTTTCCTTGAAATTCCCATTAGAACAGAACATTTGGCTTTTAAAATTATGCACGCTCAATAGCTGAAGCGGCGTTTCCGAAACTTTAAAGTCATTATTTTCCAAATGGCGTTTTTTGGGCATAACGCGCAGGACACCTCAAAAACTTCTGAATATTTTTTCATGAAATTTTCAAAGCATATATTTCATGTTAGTCTGTATAAACGGAACCTAAAATTTCCTTTTTATTGTTCAAAAAAATATTTTTTTAGGAGATTTTACTGTTAAAATTTTCAAAATTTTGTATTAGCTAAATGCAACATTGCATTAATTATATAAAAATGCTTTAAATACAAATTTATTTAAGTTCAGGGAAATTATTACAATCTGAAGTATAAGTAAGCACCAAAATTTCCATTCTAGTTGCAATATATATTTTGTAATCCTGCGCGTAAACTGTTATGCCAATTTTTTGTTCGACAAATCTCTAACAGTTTCGAGCCCCCTATAAATACTAATTCTGTGTCTTGATATTTTTTATCCCAATTAAAATTGTGTTTTAATATCATATACATTTCAAGACACTAAATGTTGAAAATGGTCTTTTTTTCACTGGAATAATTATGTGAATTTCTTTATAAATTCTCATATATTAATATATAAAAGTAGCCATTTAATTTTTCTGGTTATATTATTATTTTAGTAAAACACACCTCTTTTTTTACTATTTACATATATATTTCTAAAAAAAGAACAAAAATTGTACATCTATACATAGTGCATTATGCCCCGTGAAGGAAGTTTTACATATGAAATTTTGTAGGGTATATTTAAAATTGACTATTTGGGGATGTTTAATCAAAAAAATGTTTTGAATTATCTAAATGAGGTTATGAAATTAATAAATCCTCATGCGCATCACGGCAGGAATTTGGTAGAATATAAACTTCCCATGGCTCTTCTGCAGACCACATACATAATACATAAACATACTTCATGACATATGGATTTTAAAATTTAAAATCGGACAAAACATGGTGGCCAAATAATAAAAATGGGAAAAAGAAATCCCGTTATCAAAGAAGTATGTTATGATGGGAAAGAAAAATACTTACTTAAAATGGATAAAAGCGCTAATTTGGAAATGTTACTTTTGAATTATGTTATCCATACAATCTTGGCTCTTAACAAATATCACTTGTTCTTAATGAAGTACTAAAATCCATTATAAAATATGTTAATTTTATCAGATGTAATACAAAATGTGAGAGAGTTCAAGAAATTTTACAAAGATAAAAAATGTAGACTATTAATCACTTTTAAATTTGAGTTAAGTTGCCAAAAAACAATAAAACTTTTCTGTAGTAAATGCGAAGATCCATGGCCTCATTGCATTCATACAGTTATGTTAAAAACATACTTGTAATAAAGAAATATGATTTTGCTAAATTAAAGAATGTGAAATCACTTATCAGAGTTAATGCTATTTTGGGATTCTTCCGGGAAAATAGAAGTTCCTTTTTTATGTAATAAGATTTATATGATATAGAAGGCAGGGGGGACATATTGACTTTAGAGGCGCTTAGGTGGGGCGCGGACAAAAAAAGCTTGGGAACCACTGCTTTAGAGTAAATATTTGCAAAACATACATGGTATAAATTATATATTTTTTTAATTCTACCTTTATAAAAAATGCAGTAAAATGGAAAATGTTTGAAGCAAAAATTTAAATCTTTAATTACACAGAAAGCTATAAAAGCCAATAAAAAAAAAGGAAATAGAAAACATGTATTTAAATATGTTTCTAAAAGTCTTAGAATATTATCATACTTTCATACATAATTTAACTCAACTCAACTAAGTTTTAATGATACTGCTCGACATTAACACTGCCACAAATTTGAATACAAATGTGTTAAGAAGCCCATTGGGAGTTATGAGCGCTACATTCCCCACACAATGTGCATAAACCGGACAATTTTAGAGAACAGAGTGGTATTTGGAAGTTGCGTTTATTGTAAACTCAGTTATTCTTTTATAAATGTTTATTAGAATGAAGCAGTCTCTTTTATTGCTTTAAAAATATTACATTAAATTTCTCATATGAACGATATTTTTAATAAAATACTGGCTTTCTATGTACGCCTATTTATATTAAACTCTAGATGCATTCTTTTAACATAAATTTAACTTTTTCGGGACCGAAGTCCCTTATAAGAATTTATCTTTTGAATACCACTATTTCCACACAGTAATGGTAATTTTGTGCGCGGAAGAATTCTTCATAAATTTGAAGAAAGCCGCGAAACAGTAGATTCGATGGAGTAATTTTGATGTAAGGGTCAGAGTAGTCACAAGGTTGTTAAGAGCCCACTTAAAGAAAGGAAAATGAAAAGGAAAGGAAAAGGAGGAAGAAAGGAGAACTCTAATGCTAAGTCTATGGGAGCGTTATTTTCAAATATCTCGCTCAAATTTTAATACTCTTTTAATTATTTTTTTGCACAGGACAGCTGAGAACGATCCACAACCGGGCTAGTTTTTAATATTTTGATTTCGGTTTCAGATTCTTTTAAAAAAATTACTTTTACTGTCGGAACCGGTTTGAACGGGTTCCGAAAATGAAACTATTCTACTATTTAAAAAAATTATAACCAAAATCGAAAAAGTAGAAACTAGCCCGGTTGTAGATCGACCTCAGCTATCCTATGCAAAAAAATCATTCAAAAATTTAAAAATTTGATCGAGAAATTTGAAAATAACACTCCCATAGACTTAGTATTAGCGTTCCAGTTTTTCCGCGTGACTCGTGTGGAATCTTAAATGCATTACAAACAATTGGATAGGCTACTAGATAGTATAGCTGTGCCCAATTAAATATAACGACCTCAGCCAGTGATGCTGCAGTTGTTTATTCAATTATTATTTTATTACAGACTGCAAAATATTACTAAAAACTGTTTCTAGACATCTAACCCAGTCCCTGCTGATGGTGTGATAACGCACGATCTTCTCAAGGTTCTCCCACATTAAAATGTCCGCTTTCGTGAAAATGTTTGAAACATTTTTTTATTCTTTTATTTGAAAGAGCAATCTTTTATAATTTCAAATCTGTTTTAATTTTATGCCTATGATTACCAGGAGAGAGGTTATGGTAAATTTAATTTTAGTAGGCGTAGGAGGGCCAGGAGAAATGCAAACAATGTTTCTATGCATCATTTCTTACTTTTTTGCATAAAAGCACTAATAAACCTGACACTTCTAGATTGACTTTGTATATATATGAAATTTATAAAAGAAACCTTTAAATGCGATTTCTGGAAAATCAATTTTTCCGTTATTTCCATATTTGATAAACTTCATTACATAAAATATTTTAAACATATTTCAATGATTTTTTTTTAAATGCTTTACATATTATTCACTATGTTTTGGGCTAGAATCTTAGCTCTATGTGGTTATGTAATTATTTTATAAGTACTCGAATATAAAAAAGTGGTAATATCTAATAAAAAATATGTATTTTTTGACATATTTTGAAATATTTCCGTTAATTTTGAAGATATTGTAAAACTCCTTGTTCAGTTCACAGGTAAGCATAATAGTAGTATCTGGTACAAAAGAAATTGAAATATATTTACTTGAATTGAGTGTAAGCTGCCTGGTGCTAAGCATGAAATTTTGTTTTGAAAATGGCATAAAAGCTCAATTTTGTAGAAGGTTATAAATATATTGCTATGCTTTTATGTATTTTAATCATTCAGTATTACAATTGATATGTGTATTAGGGTGGGTCGAAAAAACCGAAATTTTTATAATCGAAATGTAATAGCTCGGAAAAGTTGCCTTTTGTAATACAGAATAAATTTCTAGAATATTACATCGATCGGTTATATCTTTTACCGCCGCAAGGGGGCCAAAGTTTAAAAAAATCGCAAAAAACCTGGTTTTTTTATCATTTTTTTAAAAATTATCCAAACATACCAAAGCAATTTTTAATAGAACGCAATAGCTACATGAAGATATGAGAAATGTCCCGGTAAATGTTCATTATGATGAAATCATATCTTTATTTGCCGCAAAAAGACCATATTTTTTGTAAAAATGTCAAAAATTTCAATTTTTCATTTTTTTCTAAATTTTTATAATTTCTATAACATGCCTAGAAATAAATAATTTTACTTTATATCTATTAATATATCATATTTTTTTATAACTATTTGTAATAGACTTGAAAATAAAGTTAATCATTCATTTTTCTTGACGATCGCTTCATCTACTGATGTTTTACTTCATAACAGCCAATTCATGCCACAAAAATTATATAAAATGAGCAAAATGTTTTAGTATTTTATTAATTAAAATATAGAGATGTTTAACCGAAACGGGTTAAATAAACTTAAAATGAAGAAGAATTTAATGTAAATGAATTTTATAATATAACTTGCTTTCAGATGAAGCCATTATTTCTCGAGAGGCCAAAACTGATCAGATGTGATACTCCCTCTGTTCTAGTAAACAAACTTTATCAGTGCTTCAATGAATAATTTCACGCATCTTTCTAGTGATTGAGTGGGACAAGGAAAGTTATAATAGCTGGTATCTTTAATCGAACATTTTAAACTCACCAGCGTTTATAGTCGATAAAGAAACCATAACAGTTGGTTCCGTTAGTTTTCAGTTTTGTCAGTAGACTAAAGCCATACAATTTTAAGCTTCAGTGTTGAAATCTGCTATGATAAAGTGACAGATGGCACTATTCTAGTCCACAGAACTTCGTGCTTTTGCAATTTTCTTCATGGCTGGGGCCCTGATGTTCTCCTCTTCATATGCTATCATTCAAAAGAGGCTATTTGTATGATTTGCGAAATAGTCATTTCGTGAAAATACAGGAACTATAATCTTTCGTAGATTATCTGTCAAGTAACGTAAGTTACTAACTATAGTGCACAGAATCTGGAAAACATGAGTGATTCATTTTAATTGTGAACCAACTGATGCAGTACATTTTCAGGATGTACTCAAAGAGTATGACAAGTTAAGAAGAGGGTTTCTTTGTTCCAACGTAGAGTCTCAAAATTCGAATGGCAGTAATGATCCACCTTGCGTGAAATATTTGTCCAGGGACTCAGCAAAAAAGGTCAATTGTATACACGCGTGTTGAAAGAGCTTCCAATATTTCAGACATATACTTCTGGTCAGTTGACAAATCATCTTTATCAACAGCTAGGTGATCAGATTAAATTGGCTTAAATTTTGCAATTGGTAATAATTCGCAAATCGCAAGAGATCAACCAATTGGGCCACAATATGATAGAGAACCTGTTTATTGTCATCAAGATATTTGAAAAGATGTCTCAGTGGAAGCTCATTGAAGTGAGGTCAAGGAAGCCAATAAAGTGGTTTTTTTAAACTTGTTCTCAACTAATCCTACTATAACACCACCTTTGCATCCTGTTTTGAAGACAGTTCCGCGAAATTCAACTGAAATTATTATTCCAGTCGGTATTTCATTTTTCTTCAAAAAATCTATAATGTCATTGCATATAGAAGTCGCCTTGCCAGACGATGGGGTCAAATGACGAAAATAATTCACACCTGGTTCTAGTACAAAGAGATATGTTCCTCCTTGACTTCGCAAAGATGAAACTTTGCCACCTCTTTAACCTGGCAGATATTTCCATCTTTAGGGCCATCAAAGTATAGAGTAAAAGGAGTACATTACAAAAAAAACGAACAAAGTGAAACGTGGCCCTCTAGCAGCGAGAAATTAATTTTACGTGCAGGCAGCTGCAGGTGTTTCTGTCATTGAGTATTTTTTTTTATAGAATTACAGTGATCATGGTTAACAATGTGCATGAAATTAACAACATAAAATGCCTTTCCCAGCCTATTAGAAATGTAAAATATCTGAAAACATTACAAAAGTTATGAAAATTGAAAAAATGAAAAACTTTAATTTTTAACATTTTTTAGAAATTTTGGCCCTGTTGTGGCGGTAAAAGCAACGATGTCACAAAAATGAAATGTTAATGTTACATTACTAATATCTTGGCGTGGCTATTGCGTTCTATTAGAAATTAAATAAGTATGTTTGGATAATTTAAAAAAAAAAAAATTGCTAAAAGTATGTTTTTTTGCGATTTTTTCGAAATTTGGACCCCTTGCGGAGGTAAAAGATATTAACCAATCGGTGTAATATTTTACGTATTTTATCTTTTTTACAAAAGGCAACTTTTCCGCGCTATTACGTTTCGATTATAAATATTTCGGTTTTTTCGAGCCACCCTAATGTGTATTTATTCAACAATGTACAATTTTTAAGCTCTCCGAATGTAGGCAGATAACTTTAGTATTTTTTTTTTTTTTTATTACTGGAAATAAATGTTTGGATCAATAAAAGTATTTTTATTTAAAATGTTTGTTTTAACATTTTTTTTGTTATTGTTGTTACCAGCCATATCTTTTTACTTTCTTCTATCTTTACAAGAACAAAGTATTGAATTCGTGAAAAATTAGACTTCCAATTTTCGATGGATTTATACGTTTTAGAACGTCTTGAACACGACTTGATGGTTTTTAGGAAACGTCTGCCTGTCACTCTGTCTGTGAGTCTGTCTGTCTGCATGTGGCAAAACATTTGTGAGCTCTCAAGAACTAATACAATGAATTTCACAAAACTTTAGATTCAGTTAGACCTTGATATAAATTAGTGCTATTAGTTTTTGGTGTATAT
This sequence comes from Maratus speciosus, assembly GCA_963932465.1. NCBI lineage: Eukaryota > Metazoa > Arthropoda > Arachnida > Araneae > Salticidae > Maratus > Maratus speciosus. Next base: position 234,044,165 of record OZ010796.1, on the reverse strand, counting down.
CGACCAACAGGTGACACTGTTATGCATTTTTCTCGATTTCCGCATTAGCTCTATCTCAAGAACTAATGCACGAATTTTCATCAAACTTCATATTCAGGTATACCTTGCTAAATATTTGTGCTGATTATGTTTTGGTGTAAGTCGTCTAACAGGTGGCACTGTTATGCTGCATTTTTCCCGATTTCCTCAATAGCTCTATCTTAAGAACTAATGCACGAATTTTCATCAAACTTCAGGTCCACAGGTATACCTTATAAATATTGGTGCTGATTATGCTTTGGTGTCAGTAGCCCAATAGGTGGCACTTTTATGCTGGATTTTTCACGATTTTGACGAAAGCTCTATCTTAAAAACTAATACACGGATTTTCATCAAACTTCAGATTCAGATGCTGGCACAAGTTATTGCTGATTAGGTTTTGGTGTAAATCACCCAAGGTGGCGCTGTATGCTGCATTTTGCATAGAGATAGTCTTACGTCCAGATCTAATGTACAGGATTTCACATCTTTAGAATCCTCATAATGGGCATTGATTGCCATTTAATTTTGGCACTGTGCTAGAGAATATTGTCGTACTAATATACATGAAATAGAAGAAAGTCTTTGGATTGGCACATCTGACTAATTATATTTAAAACCATAAATTACACTTTTAGCCCTTTACAGAAAATACGAGGGTGAGTAGGAAAATAAGTTCCCCCTGGTAACTGTGGACTGAGGTGTGTATGAAAGACAAAACATGTAATGAAACATTAAAGATAAGACGTAGCTTTTTTTTTCTACTTAAGTGCCAAGTTGGTTCAAACATTTGTCATACCCTTTATAAGCTTCATAAAGCCCTCTAGGAAAAAAAAATAGGGTTCTGCATACAAAAGAAGCGTTGAACGGCTTGTGTAACTTCAGCATTGTTTACAAAGAAGTAGTCAAGCATTGCTTTCGTCTGTAGTGGCCGTGCACGTCAGTCTAGGCCTCTGTCTGTCCAACACTTGCTGACACTCCTCACTGAATTGGCAGCACCATTTGTTTTGACATCACATCTGGCCCATAGACTCCCACGTGGCGGTTATGGATTTTTGCTCCCGATACTCCACGTGTCCATGCATAGCGGACAACCGCTCTCACTTCGTCTTTTGACCACGAATTCACAACGCACTTTCTCTCCATATCTGCCGGGAACAGAATGATGCAGAGCCCTGATTTTTTCAAGGAGCGCTTTTTGAAGCTTATAAAGGGGTATGACAAATGTCTCATCTCACTTGGCACTTATGCAGAAAAATAAAGTTACGTCTTATCTTTAATGTTTCATTACATTTTTCTCTTTCATACACACCTCTGTCCACAGTTGCCAGGGGAAACTTATTTTCCGACTCACCCTCGTACTACAAGCCTCTGTATGCTAAGTATTTTGAAACACTTATATAACATAAATAATTAATATCTGCATTTCCATGACTTTGTTTTCAACTTAAGAACAATTCATGTAAGTCATACTTTTTTGCTGTTTTTTCTTTTTAATATCTGATTACATTTCCTTTTATTGTAATTCCTCCGACGGGCGGGATTTTTTCGCCGTTTTATAATTCCTAAATTAAGAAAAAAAATTCTTTTAAATAAAGTCAAAAGCTTCTTAATATTTTGCAGAGTTTTTCAAAAGAATTTTCTCTTTTTCATCAGTCGCAAAGAGATGTGCAACCATTTTGAAAACAGGAGTGAGACTGAAAAGAAATGAAAGAGAAAAGGACAGTCTAAAGGAAACAAACAATAGGAAAACAGAAGGCATAAGTCAGTGGCACAGAGAGTAACATCCAATCAACAAAAGACACAAATGAGTAGTCAATGTTCACGAAATTGATTAAAAATACAAAGTCGGGAAAAAATATAACATACATAATAAACAGTGTAGGATGGGAACAATATTGAGTAAATATGTAAATTAATTAAATTGGAATTAAACTGAAGTAACATAAATAAAATTAATTAATTAGATTAAAAAAGTAATTTAACAATAATAATAATGAAAAAAATAAATAAATGAAAATAAAATAGAGATTAAAAATTAATTAAACATACAATTATAAAAAATAAATACCAAAAGAGTAATACGAAACGTAGGTTGAACTCAACTAGTTATTCCGAACTGCAGAGAGCATAGTAGAATCAGATTTTTCATTAACAATAACATAATGATTATGATAAATAGCTAAATTTTCGTAGTCCAATTCATAGATTATTTTTTGCATCAAAGGTACTTTTAGCATTTTGAAAATTAAAACTATGGCCAAAATCACAAGAATGCTTGGCAATAGAAGATTTAGAAATTTCTTGGTTTGAGACATAACGGTAGTGTTCTGACATGCGATTTTCGAGATTTTTTTTAGTTTGACCTACATAAGATAGACGAAAACCATTACAAGGTACGTTATAGCTTTTCCATTTGCGTAGATGAGGAATAGTGCACTTAGTGGACTGTAACTTAAGCTTATTGACACGTATAAGACGACAAAATTGAAACGTTTTAAACTTTAGCGAAATAAAACACAATTTTTTTCTTTTTTTATCATTTTTCTTTATTTATTATATTATATATATTATATTTTTTGTTATAATTTCCTTTTCCTTTTCTGACTCTGCCTTTTATTCTGCTATTTGTATGTATATATAATTATTATATTTGTATATATAATTAATTATTAATCTGTATTTTATTTTTTATTATTATATTGAATTAATGTTTTAATTTATTCATTTATATTTATGTTATTTTAATTTTAGTTTAGATTTTTTCCAAATTTTTTCTCATTCTTCTTTGTTTATTATGTATATTATATATTTTTTTGTTATAATTTCCTTTTCTTTTTCTGACTCCCTTTTTTCTCAACTTGCTTCATAGTTGTCATTATTTTCTGCTTTCTCCTGATTGGATCATTTTATCTTTGCCATTGGCTAATACTTTGGGTTTTCCAATTGGCTATTTTTTTAACCTGTCCTCTTCCCTTTCATTTTCTTTCATTCTTGCTCTTTCGTTTCAAAGTTTTACCTCGTCTACTTTGCGTCTGATAAAGAAAGACAAAGGCTTAGCGATCTATTAATTTTATGATGTTATAAGGAAGTTTTTGCCCTTTATTTCTGTATCACACCTGTTTGTTTAACATTTTATGCGAAACTAGGTGACCCGTTCGGCGTTTCTCGGAAACCGTCAAAAAATCGCAAAAAAAAAGCAAAATCCCTGCACAAATTCCTAAGAAATGTAATTAACAAGAGGACAAAATTTAAAATATTAAGCTAAAGTTTAAAACTGAATTCCTTGTATGTATGTCAAAAATCGGCGTAGAACGCGTAAAACTCAAAAAAACGCATTAAAAAATCGTTAAAATAACAAAATTCCGCAGAGCATGAAATTTATTATATTAGGCAAAAAGATTAAAACAAGATTCCTTTTACGAATTTCGGAAAATCGTCGCAAAACGCAAAAATTTCGAGAAAATTTTAAAAATCGCTGCACGATTTCCGCCTAAACTTTATTGAAAACAGCAGATAATTTACTTTTTTGGACTAAAATTTTAAAACCGGATTTGTTTTTCATGACGAAATAATAAAAAAACCGCTTAAAACCGCATAAAAATTCGTCAAGTATTTGAAAATAGCAGAGGACTAAATTTAATATAGTGGGCTAAAACGTCGGAACTGGAATTTATTCACGAATGTCAAAAAATCAGCACGGAACGCGGAAAAGTTAAAAAGTAGAATTGAAAAACATTAAAACTTCAAAAATCGCGGTGGAAAAAATTTAATATATTAGGCAAAACTTTTGTAATCGAATTATTTTTACGAATGTGAAAAAATCTCAGCAAAATGCAAAAAAAAACCTAAAAATTGCATTATAAAATGCTAAAAAATGAAAAACACTGGCCAACAAATTGCTGTTTCACAAAACCGAAATCAGTTGTTTCTTATGCGATTTTTTGTGCTGATTCCGAATCTGGTTTTAGATTTACTCCACCAGGTTTTGATTTTGAGATATTTTCATATTTCGATTTATGCAAATTTTGTAAACATTCTACAGTTATATCTAAATTTAAAGCATAAAGCATCATCAGACTGGCTTTTTGTTTTATGTTATGATTACTGTCTAGTTTACTTTACAGAAACGCAGTTTCTGATATCATACTGGCATATGACTGTGAAATATTTTGCCAAATTTCCATATTTTTCCTTTTTTCTAATAATTTTTCTTGATGTCCAAATGTTTCTTCTACACAAGTACGCTAATATGTTTCTAAACCAGTTTTTTGCTCTGATTTCAAATCTGGCATTTCTTTTCTTCTATCACGTCTAGTTTTTGAAGAACGAGAAATTTTATTTTTTGGTAAAAAAAAAAAGGCCAGAAATCGCTTTTTATGCTACATAGTGCTGTACTTCAACTAGTTAGGATAGATTCTATTACTTTTTTTCTTTTTTTCGATTATATAAAAAAAAATTATGTCCTTGATAGGAATCTGACATTGTTCACCCTTTTGACAATGAGGTACACACTCCTAAAAAGCATCTGATATCAAACTTCTGCCAACGCCGCACAAAAGTAGACATTCATTTTACTCAAAAACTAGACATGATATAAGGAAACACATTGCAATCAGCATGAAATTCTAGTCTAGATAAACATTATATCAATCGTGTGGCGACTACTTTAAAGTTGATAATAATTACACTTTTGAAAAATATGCAAATTAGGATTAATAACGGACAAATAATGGTTAAGGATATGCAGATCGTGACATTTATCTGAAGCAAATAGTCCAGTACTCATTATCTAGAAAAGCTAATTCAATTTGACATTTAATTGTAGCTAAATTTTGCATAAAACAGCACACAAAAGCTTAAATTTTCATAAACATAAATATGCAAATTTCTGAAACACTGGACCAACTAGAGAAAAACGGAAATTATATTCAAAATCAGCGCAAAAAACTGATCTAGAATCAACTAATTTCGACTTTGTGACAGAATCATTGTTGTCCAATAAAATCGTACAAGAAAATACTATATTAAGCTAAATGTTTGAAACGGAAGTCCTTTTGCGAATGTCAAAAAAGCGCCGCGAACCGCGAAAAAATGCTAAAATTCGCATTGAAAACATTGAAAATTGTACTTAAAATCGCTAAAAATTAAACAAATTGACGCAGATTAAATTTACTATATTAGGTAAAAGTGTCAAAGCGTAATCCTTATAAGAATGGTAAAAAAATCGCCTCGGAACGGGAAAAAGCGCTAAAACTTGCGTTGAAAATCACATTCAAAATCGCTAAAATTTCACATATCGCGAAGGACAAAGTTTACTACGTTAGACTGAAAGTTTGAGAATTCCTTTTAGGAATATTAAAAATCGATGCAAAACGCCGAAAAACGCTAAAATTTGAATTAAAAATTGCTAAAAATTTTAAATTCGTACTGGTTAAAATTTAATATAGTATGCTAAACATAATAAATAGATTTATTTCACGAATGGTGAAAAAAATCACCTCGGAACGCAAAAAATAGCAAAAAATAAATTAAAAAACGAAATAAAAACTGCTAAAGTTTCAAAAATCTTTTACGACAAAAATATTTTAATAAGCTAAAAGTTTGAAACCGAATTATTTTAGGAATAATAAAAAATCGCTGCGGGACGCGAAAAAACGTTAAAATTCTGAAATTGAAAAATTGCAGAGGGCACAATTTACTATAGTGGGATAAAACATTGTAGACGAATAAATTTTAGAAATGTCAAAAAATCGCCGCGAAACACAAAATACTATAAAAATCTCATGACAATATTCGCGAAAAATTCAAAACTCGCTGTACGGATTCCGAATAAACTTTGTTGAAAAGAAGGTAAAATTTACTATATTTTACTAACAGATTGAAACTGTATTCATTATAACAATATAAAAAAAAATTGACGCGGAATGAGAAAAAATTCTAAAAATCATATAAACATTTTTATTACAAAATCTAATCCGAAAATCCAAAATCGGGTTTCAAGGTGCATAACAACAGATATAGAGGTACAGTCGTGGAAAAAAGGTAAACACCCCTACTAACTCTGCAACGGATTGTTGTAGAACACAGTTACTGGTACCAAAAGATAACAAATACTTTTAAATTATGTATATAAAATTTGCTTAGGAGCCATCTGCACATGAAAACAAACCGAAACTTCGTTTTTTTTTTTTTTTTTTTTTTTTTATAGCAATTCCCAAGTTTGACACTAAAAATAAATTCTACACCCTTCAATTAGCCTAAATTACAAATTTTATTGAAATTCGTACGATTAGCTTTTGAGAAATTAATTATTTAAAATAAGCATATATTAGGGGCTATATCCAAATTGAAATTCGGTACTCGATTGTCGGAATGCTACAGAATGACTATGTCACTTCTATTAAAGTAATATTCCTCGCCAATACCACCATTTCACGCGCTTCATATGTTTTGACTATTGCCAGCCCAATTGTTTCAATAAAATGAGTAAAATATATTTTTTTCAAATGATGCTTTTCTGCATATCTTAGACGGCCACTTAAACCATCATTTTGACATTTTTTAACGAAAACATTCGAAAACTCTTTGGAAGAAAAATTTGAAATTGAGAATTCGCATAAAGCAGGACATAAGAATTATAAATTTATCAAAAAAAATGTACGTTGCAATTCATTTTTTTCGAATATTAATTTCATAATTCATATTATAAAATTTTTAAAAATAGAAATTCAATGCATTTATGTTCGGGTTTTTAAGTTTCATAACCATACAAAAAATTATCGCATTAGGATTTCAGGATATATTAATAAATATGTGAAAATATAATTTAACATTAGAAGCTGCATTAGATTGCAATTTAACATTATTAATTCAACATTAGATGTTGAATGTTTATAATTCAACCACATTTATCATCCGAATGACTTCAATTTCGTGTCTAGGTATAGTTTGAACCGAAGATTTAAAATATATTGCCAAAATTGGTTTTTGCCATTGAAAAAAAGCAAAGTTTTGTCTGTTTTTGGTTTGTAGATGGTCCTCTAGACAAATTTTATATCATTTTATATCATTTTTATTTTATTATAATTTTATATCATTTAAAAGCAGACTTTATTTCCAATCGTTTGATATCAGTAATTTTCGTCTATTTTAATTAGTTCCAATGTGCGTAGGGGTGCTTACTTTTTTTTCCCTCGACATTATCTTCCTGCTAAATCTTGTACACATTCTACATATTCTGCCAAATCTCAACAGACATTCACGCACTGACCGCACATAAACTCCTTTCCTTGTTATCAGATGGCATCGTGTACTCGAAACCTGTTAATTGCATTCTTCTGACTTTTGGGCACAAAGAAAGACGTTAATAGCGATTTTTGAAGCACTATATTCATCACTAGATTAATTCTGTTGAGCTGAACCATGGTTCAAACAAGATGCTATAATCATTAAGGTTAGCTGGGTGAGAAAGTTCAACCAGATTCGTCCGGGATAGCTCAGATGGCAGAGCACTGGCGCCTTCAGCCAGGAGATCCCTGGTTCAAATCCTGGTCCGGACATTTTTCGCTCAGTTGGAAATTTACATCTAATACACTATATTCATATCTATATTAATATTACAAAGCAGAATCGTTTGTTTGTTTGTAGGAGGTAATCTTTGGCTCTACCCAACCAATTTCAAAATTAATGGAGAGAAATAAATTGTGACATTTTCAGCTCCTGCAAAGGCTACTTTTTATGTCGGCACCTCTATCCCCATGCGGGTATCAAGGAAAGCAAGAAACTTCTAAAATAATGTTTTTATTGATACTGTTAAGGCTAAAAACTTGAAACTTGACATTGTAATTACTTTTAATAGGTATATGCTCATTAACAAAAAATTCGTAATTTAAAAGAGCGAAATGAGTAAAAAACGATCTAAAATCAGAACTACTCCAACAATACAGAACCTATTGCGAAACTTCTTTCCGTGTATATATGAGAGTATATCTGTTTGAAAATTAGTTTCCTTTTCTTTTTTATCTTACCATCCCTGTCTCCGGGGAGTGCAAGAGAAAAACTGTTCTAACATTATGATTTCTTAAACATTGTTTAGATTAGAAACTTTAATTTAGTATGGTTGTTACTTTTAAAACATAAATACTCGCATAGAATATGTTTTAATTTAAAATTTAATATTAAATCAGCATAAAACTTTCTAAATTCTGTATTACCCTGAAACTACCGATTTGATATCAAACTTCTTTCAGAATTTATAATGGTGATTATACCTACTTTAAAATACGCTATTTATATATTACTGGTTATAAATATAGCCTTTATATAAATGTAGCCTTGCTGCCTATAAATATTTTTTTGATACAAACAATTATCTCCATATGTATATTTTGGAGAGGTATATTTAGGTATTGTTTGGAGTCTGTTTCAAGATTTTTGTACATAAACATCCTGTTGTTTATAGCGTTAGGAAATCTTTTGATGTTGACCAACATAAATAGATACATATTCACCCCTCACCCAAGTAAGAGCAATAGGAAAAAATGTTCTAAAAAGGGGATGTCTTTGAAACTGTACTAGAACCTTAAAATTTTAAATGATGGTTACTTTAAGCATACATGCTTAGTAAAAACAGATTTTTTAATTTGAAATTTAAAAGGGTGAAATGCGCGAAAAACTTCCCAAAATCACGATTATTTTGAAATTAAAGAACGAATTAAGAAACTTCTTCAACTGCAGAATAGATGTGATGGACTAAAATCATAAATAAACAACATTTTATCCTTTTTGTGAGGGGAGACTGCACATACGATGGAAGAAAGATTTCCAATTTTAATATTAGCTATGCAATTTTCGCTCCATTTTAATGAGCACACGGTGTACATTTTAACATTGTATTCAAGGTGTGTTCTATCCCACGCGCTTAATGCTACGGGCCTTGCTGATTATAAATATTTTGTTGATACAAACATTTATGCCCACGTGCATATTTTGGAGGGGTAATTTAGGCATTATTTGGAGTCTGATGCAAGATTTTTGTACATCTGACATAAACATCCTATTATTTATGATGTTAGAAAACCTTTTGGTGTTGACCAGCACACACGCGTTGGAACAATGATATGAGGTATAAAAATGATCAAAGGCCATACTTAACTTGTTTTCCTAAAAAAATTATATCGATTCCCTATAATAGATTATTTAGTAAAACCTTCATACATCTTGGATAGTCATACCCGCTATCTCCATTTAGTGTGTGTTGAAAATAGACCTCAAACTGAAGGAACAAATCAAGTAGATTGGCCTGCATAGTCACCGAGTCTGTGTCAGATTTATCATGATTTGGATGCGTCTGGATGATGCATTGCTGAATGCAATCCGTCATTAATTCACACAAATTAGGCAAACTAATGAGTGCCTGCAAAAATTTCAGATGAGAGAGTTAATAGGCAAACAATCATTTAATGTCGTCAAAATAGACATACGTAATTTCTAATTTCGAAATGAGCAAATAAGATTACTTTAGTCGTCAAAATAAAGTTTATCTTTAGGCATTTCAAAACCTCGACGTTTTATACTTGCTCTGCAGCCATAAAACGTTGACGTGTTCAAACTCCATGCTTAAAGCGGCTATGAAAAACTTACACACCATTGCCACAGAGTCCCCCAGTCGAAACCTCACGTTTTTTAAATATGTAAACAATTTCCCGCATGGGTTTCAATTTAAGCTTTTAACATTAAGTCAATTGCATTTATCTTTTACAATTATTCCTGAAGGATACGGTTTGTGTCAGATATTTGGCCGAACAGTTTAGGAGAAGTAGTTTCACAAAGAATCCACACTGTAAAAAAAAGGTACTAAAATACGGAAATACTACTGGCAATCTAAACGCCAGTATTATTTCCGCATTTTAACGGAACTTTTTCCCGGTAAATTACAGAATTTTTTCCGTTAAATTCCAAAAAAACAGTAAATTTGCTGTAATTTACCGGGAAAAAGTTCCGTTAAAATACGGAAATACTACTGGCGTCTAGATTGCCAGTAGTATTTCCGTATTTTAGTCCGTTTTTTTTTTTTTTTTTTTTTTTTTTTTTTTTTTTTACAGTGCATTGGAGATTACTCGTAAGAGCTTTCTTTACTCATTTAGATTAATAAATTGATTATAGTACCTAATGAAAAATGGTGAAATCTCTTCCATAAAGTTCTTCCTTTACTTCAAGGCATACCGAAAGACTCTTTGCCGCATGCCAGTTACAGTACGGATAGTCATACATCATATTAATATATTTGTTGATTTGTTTAACATTTTTTCTTTAAATTGTAGCCGAGGGTTACAAGTTTTCAAACTGAGAATATTGTGCGATTCCCTATATCTATTTTTAAAACACTATGTTAAGATTCGAACAATGAGTATCAATTAATTTTGTTGAATTTCCATTCGAGTTATATCTCCAAATAGCATTATTATCAACCTTAAAATACAAAATTTTTTAAAATTGAATCTGAAATTTCATTTTTTAGTATCACTGTATTACTCTTATAAGAAAATAGTAATAACAGTAAATGTGAACAGCTGTACTATTAAGACGACGCGAGACACGAAAATGGCAACAAATTTTCTTGAAACTGTAAACACATGTTTTGAACGCAACAAAATCAATACTAAAATGATAAATTATGTTACAACATACGCTAAAAATTATATATACTAATTAAAATAAGTGCATCCTGTATTTTGAAGTGAATTAAAATATGTTTCATTCTGAAAAACTATTCCCTATATATTTAATTTTCCCATACGGTTATTTTTTCTGAATATGTTTTTAAATCTAGAGACATTATTGCGTATGAACATATTTGTCAGTAGATTTAATAATAATCTAAAGTGCATCGACAAAATTACACTTTAACAGGTTTAACAGCCATCATTCTAAGTCTGTACTGTCTAGAGGCACGTTGTTGTCAGCTGATAATAACGCACTATTACACATTTATATATTATTTATAGGCTTCTACACTTAACATTACTTCGAATAGAGTAAATTGGATCGACACATCACTTCTGTTATAAAAATGTGAATTAGCTTATGTCTAAAGCGGTAAATTGCGAATAAGCTTGTTTCAAACTCGCTTCGTGCTTTTCAGGTTATAGCTTGAAATAAGATTAAGGTTTGAAGTTTAGTCTGAACCTAAAATAAGATCTGTTTCGCAAGGGAACTGGGAATAGTAAAGGTCGGAAAGAACTGGTTTACTTCACATTTTCATCGTAGAAAAATGCATTTTCCTTTTTGCTTATACTTCTATTAATATAATGGTTGAAGTAATTAAGTTACTAAATTTTCCTCTTTTCATAAGGCTGCTTTTGATTAAATTATCTAATAATGCTTAAATATATTTTTATATATATTGAATAATAAAAGGCTTCATTAAAATATTTAAAATTTATATTTAAAGAGTAACATTTTACTAAATATATTTATTTAAAATTCAAAATTTTTACGAAATCGACGAAATTTTTTTATTAGGATATATGAATTAAAATTTTTTCGATCGGTGTTCAGAAATAATTTTAATGGAACGGAACAAAGGTTTATACCTCTTTTCCGAAAAAATATACTGTGTGTCCGTAAAGTCATGGTGCACGTTTGACTGGTCACAGGAAATCAACGAAACAAGATGGAAATGTGAAATCTTCAACAAATAAAAGAAAAACTCTCGAAGTTTCATACCTGTTCAGTGCAGTTCAGGTGACCTCCATTTGAAGCAGAGAATCACAGGCGTTATTCACTCTGTTACACCAGACGTCTTTAAAAGTGTGTGGGAAGAACATGAATATCATTTAGATGTATGTAGGGCAACAAATAAAGGCCACATCGAACTGCACTAAACAGGTATGAAGCTTGGAGAGTTTTTATTTTATATGGTGAAGATTTCACATTTCCATCTTGTTTCGTTGATTTCCTGTGACCGGTCAAAAGTGCACCATGACTTTACAGACACACTGTATGTTATGTTACGTTATCATTCATTTAAGAACTGTTTTGTTATCATTAAAAAATATCTTACATCATCCGTTATAAAAGTGGTCGCTTCATAATATTATAGGAATTATCAAAAGATACATTTGCAGGTATTCATTGAGTGTGACAAATTTCTCATTTCGAATTAGTTTGTTAGTAATAATTGTTTAAATCAGATTAAGTTACTGCGTATTAATGGATTTTGCACACGATCAATAGTTGTTTAAAACGTTTTCTATAATATTATTCTTTATAGGATTTAACAGACATTGGCTTATAGATCCACGCGGTCATTTTATTGAAAATCGGCTTAATGTGAGCGGATAACAATAATCTATTACTTTCAAATTTGCATGGTATTGCTTTTAACCCTTTCGTACCTAGCATCTTATTTATTGTATATGACTTTTAGTTTAGTGTCATTATCAGTTATATGTGGTTATAATAGAAATATCTCTAGATTTACGAAATGAAGACACAGGTGGTAGAAAGGCTTATGTAACAAAAAATTAAATTTCCAGAAATTTGAAGTGAGTTTTTTTTTTTTTTTTTAATTTTCTTTTTATTCATCTTCGTCTTGGTAAATAAGTTTAAAATGTTAACTGTTGCACAATGGCAAATATTACCTAAATCCTGGCCAAAATTCTAATCTTTATCTGCTTTTTTAAGTCTTATTCGAAAACATGATGGTACTGAGAACGGAAGTTTACGTTACTAAGTGGTAACGTTAAACTTAGTGGTTACGTTACTTACGTTACTAAACTGAGATGTCTGTATTTTATAAAATGTAGAGTTCACAGATATCCTATAGTCTATAGCGTATACAGGGCGTCCATAAATTATTGTCTGGGCTTCCTTACATGATACGTTTTGATTTAAGAACATGACGAAAAATACTATTGCATATTCGTAAACTGCAAATAAAAAGGTTTTTTAATAACTTAAAGTTACACATATGTAAAATTGCAACTAAAACCATTATTAGTCAAACAACTATTATATTTAAATAATAATTGTTAAAATTGTATTAAAATATTATTGAATTTGATAAATTTTTAATATCAATAATTGGAAATTTTTCCAGAGAGAAACATTCGCCTTGCTTACAATATTTCAAATTAATTGCTTAAAAGGCGCAAAGGCCAACCTAGTGAAAAGGATTCCATGCCGGGACTCGAACCCGGGCCATCAGTATGGCGCACTGACGTTCTACCAATTAAACCACATGGAATGATACTCAGCCTGGAACTTTTCCCTAATACAGGTTGGCAAGGCTACAAACGCAGCACAAAATGGAATATTTTCCCGTGAGACACCGACATGGGGCAAAAACAGACACTAAATTAAATCCAGCATCGATTGAATCTATATCAATAATTGTAAATTTTTACAGAGAGAAACATTCGCCTTGCATACAATATTTCAAATGAAAAAACAAATTTCAAATATCAAACTGTCTGTGTTTGCCTCGCCCCACCAGTGGCCGAGAGGTTCTGCTCTCGAAGCTGGTAGACGGGAGGTGCTGGGTTCGATCCCAATCGCGCCCGTCGGCCTAATCGTTCGGAGTTTTCGTGGTTTTCTTCGAACCTTGGTTCTCCAAGCGTTAATACGGGTTAGGTTCCCTTAGAAAGACCTCCACGGAAGGCACTCCCCCCCTTAGGGCCCATATCCCACGTGCAGATAATTGGCCGACATAAATACAACCAACCTGTGTTTGCCTCATGTCGGTGTCTCACGGGAAAATATTCAGTCTTGTGCTGCGTTTGTAGCCTTGCCAACTGTATTAGTGAAAAGTTATAGGCTGGGTATCGTTCCATGTGGTTTAGTCGGTAGAACGTCAGCGCGCTATACTGATGGCCCGGGTTCGAGTCCCGGCATGCAATCTTTTTCACTAGGTTGGCCTTTTAAGCAATTAATTTGAAATTTGTTTTTCATTTGAAATAAATTTTTAAGATTAATTATTATTTGGTTATAATCGACATTTAATTAATAACTTTTAGATTTGCAACTTTACGCATATGTAACTTTTTGTGATATTAATAAAAACTTTTGATCTGTGCTTTGTGGATATGCCTTAATATTTTTCAGCATGTTCTTAAATCAAAAGTTATGAGGGGGAAAAAATCTAACGATAGTTTATAGACATCCTGTGTCTCAGTGCAAAATTCAAACAATTTCGTCCATTACTTAAGCGAAAAAAGTAAGTAATATAACAGTCGTTTTTAGTCAAAAAAGTAAAAAGTAGCAATTAAAATTAATCACGTTTTAGACGTAATCATGTTGTAGAGTAGCTCACGATTAAATCTTATTGATACATCTTTCCTTAAAAATAGTCTATTATAAAATGCTAAAACTTATAGCAAAAAAAAGATTAATTTTCAGTCTATCGTTTTTACCAGTAAAGATCATTAACTTTTAAAGTATTCAGCATCACGATGATATGAACTAAAATAAACTTCAATGCCTATACTTTACGCAATAAAGGTGGTTTAAACGTATTTTTAATATACAATTATGCGAAGTTGTGCGTAGAAAGTATGTTATATTTGTTTCCGAGTTTTGGCTAGGAATTTGGGGAATTTCGCAACAGCGAAATGGTACTAAACTCTCTTAGAATAATTAATCAACATTTAATTATTAAAAATTTAAATTATTATCATTTAAATTATTAAATACAAAAAGGTTAAATATTAAGAAATTATGTCGCATACCTTTTAGACCGTTAGCCGGCAGCACAAACAATCACCTCATCGAATTCACAGATGAAATTCTAGGATTCGTTAAATCTTGATTTGCATATTGAAATGCAGTCGGTCTGCCAAGTCATATCTTGGCAGAAAATACCTGCAAACCCGATTTTAGGGGCTTACTCGTAGGTTTACCATTGTGTTTTCCTGATCCCAGTCCTCCCTGTTTTCATACCTTTTGGTGCAGGAAAACACAATGGTAAACCTACGAGTCAGCCCCTAAAATCGGGTTTTCAGGTGTTTTCCTCCAAGATAGGGCTTGGCAGACCGATTGCGTTTTAATATGCGAATCAAGATTTAACTAATCCTAGAGTTTCATCAGTGAACTCGATGAGGTGATTGTCTGTGCTGCCAGCTCCTGGTCTAATTAAAAATTACTAAAATCTTCATATTTTAGCTTTATCATATAGAAGATTACCTCATAATACTTTCATCCGTAATACAAAACAACTTTTGAGAAAAATTTAACTCAACACCTTCTTCCACTGGTGTCTTCGAATATTATCACTGCATTTATATTATAGTGTTTATCAATAGAATACAAAAAGTGTTCTTAAAATCTTACTATCCTTTCCTGAAGCTTTTATGGAAAATATGTGTCTATTTTATTACTAAAAAGTACCTGTCTGTAACATTAATTTACTATCGAACAGTTAAAAGTATACACTAATATGAAATATAACATATCTATTACAGTTTGTTGTGATAATAGTTGAACATTTTACAAAAGTCATTTTCAAAACAGTTGTCGTCTTTCAAAACATATTGTCGTATTAACGGCTCGATTTTCACATTTTTTTCTGACACGATTATGTCCTATTAACGTCTCGACTTATGGATCAATTTTGACACTTTCCTGAATACGTGATATTTTTTTCTCTATCTGTAAACATAGATTCTTTAGCAATCTACAAGCGGAGGTTATTGTAGGTTAATAGTGGTAGACGAATTAATAAAAATATAGTCGTCTGTGGCAAACCTTCGGCCTTGATTTTCACCTGCACCTTAGTAGCAGACGAATATGATAACCCGCGTAAATCGCAATAGACATACGCGAACGTAAAATGATTGACCTTTTCGCCTAGTTCCTTTAAACTTTAATTCTTTCTTTTTAAGCAGTTATTTTTCCCTTAAAAAAGATTTCCAAAAAACAAAAATCTGTACCGAAAACGCTAACTGTTTTTAACTATTATGATTTGAATTGAACATAACGTCTCACATAAGTTTATGAATTAGCTTATATCTGAAGTACTAAAATATAACCAAACTTGTTCCAAACTCACTTAGTGCGTTGCGTGTTAAGTATAATTTAAAATTAAAATAACATCATTTCGGCAGTGAACTAGAATAGTTCTCTTAACAATCACAATTGTTTTTCCCCACTCTGCATTTTTAGAGAATGTATTTAGATTAGGATTTGTAAATAGACACAGGTATAAAATTTCTAAACTATATTTTCTCTTGACATATAGGTAATAATGATTAAATTTAGTTAAAAATTCAATTTTTATTATAGATCTGAGACTGTAGAATAATGCGTTAATTTCCAAGTCTCCCGACATTTTAATACCACTATTTCTGAATAGTAATCTTCGTCTTATTTAATATCATATTTCTATCATTAAATAGAGTGAATATTTCCATCAGAAACAGTGATACTCAAAAATTGCAGCTATATCATACAAAAGTAATGGCATAAATGTTTAAACATATCAGCATTTTTAATAGATTTTATTTAACCATTAAAAAGAAAAAAAAACAGTGGTATTCAAAATTTGGTAGACTTCGCAGCTATATAACACGGAAATAATGGAATAAATATTTGAACACATCGAAATTTTTAACAGGATGGAGCTCATATTTTATTTCACTATAAAAAAAAAAACACTTAGTAGGAGAGCTGTTGAACATTTTTGAGTAGGTATTTGAGGCACCCTGAAAATTTGTGCAACACTTCTTTTGTAATGCCTGAATACAAAATCGAATGTCTGGCTGAAGGATCGTGGCCCCAAAACTGTGCCAAACACGTGTCAAGTGCCATTTTTTGACTACCCAAAAAAGGTATTTGAGGCACGCTGAGAATGAGACAGAATAATATTTATACTTAGAAAAAAATATTTTGAAAATGACAGACACTTTAGTCGGCCCAAAAACTGTGCCAGACACGTGTCAAGTGCCATTTTTTGACTACCCAAAAAAGGTATTTGAGGCACGCTGAGATTGAGACAGAATAATATTTATACTTAGAAAACAATATTTTGAAAATGACAGACACTTTAGTCGGCCCAAAATCTGTGCCAGACACGTGTCAAGTGCCATTTTGCCAAAAATGGGTCTTTTTTGGCACACGTGCCATTTTTGGCAAAATGGCACTTGGCACGTGTCTGGCACAGATTTTGTGCCGACTAAAGTGTCTGTCATTTTCAAAATATTGTTTTCTAAGTATAAATATTATTCTGTGTCAATCTCAGCGTGCCTCAAATACCTTTTTTGGGTAGTCAAAAAATGGCACTTGACACGTGTCTGGCACAGTTTTTGGGCCACGATCCTTCAGCCAGACATTCGATTTTGTATTCAGCCATTACAAAAGAAGTGTTGCACAAATTTTCAGGGTGCCTCAAATACCTTCCCTAAAATATTTAACAGCTCTTGGACTAACTGTAAATGTTAACATTTTCAAAACACGTTTGGCTGGTGCAAAATTGTTTGGTACAATTAAATAACCGTATATTATTTTAAAAAATACACTGTAGAATCCATTTACGCATAATTATAGTTTCTGAAATTATGAAAATTACAATCAAATAAGTTAACTTGTCTTTATGATAACTTAAATCTGATAAAACTGCTATGTATAAATGAATTTAGCTCTAGACTTAATAATAATCTATTATGCTTCGATAAACAATACACTTCATCAGCTTTAACAGCCGTCATACTAGGTTCACGCTGTCATCTCTCTAGAGGCATGCCGTTGTCATTCCAACACATTGTTCTGTTACATTCAAATATTATCCAGAGGCTTACACACTTAACTTTATTTCAAACAGTATAATTTGGATTGACACGCCACTTATGTCATAAAAATGTTCATTATAGTATGTCTACAGTTCTAAATTACAAATAAACTTCTTTAACACTTTCGGGATTAACGATACTTAAAAGTACATGTCAAATTAAATTGCTTTTATTTTGTCTTAACAATTATTTCTGTTTTTATGCGCATGGAATAATAGTAGTATCTGTCTAGTAGTTCGCCCCACCAGTGGCTGAGAAGTTCTGCCCTCGAAGTTGGTAGACGGGAGGTGCTGGGTTCGATCCCAATCGCACCCGTCTGCCTAATCGTTCGGAGTTTTCGTGGTTTTCTTCGAACCTTGGATTTCCAAGCGTTAATACGGGTTAGGTTTCCTTAGAAAGACCCCCACGAAGGGCACCCCCCCTGGGCCTATATCCCTCGTGCAGATAATTGGCCGTCATAAATACAACCAACATGTCTAGTAGTTCCGACCCTGTATGTTCTAACAGCACTTTAAAGTACCATTAAAACAACTTGTTATGAAATGCATTTAATACATAGATCCGTAATAATACAGTTTAGAATGAGTTATAGATACCTCACTTTATCTTGTTCCAAAAGCATTATTGGTCGCACAAAACAAAAATATTGTCAAAAGGATGATTTCTTTTGCCCTTGCATCTTTTCAGCTTTCTTGACGTTGAAAGATTGGGGGAGGAGGGGGGGGGTGTTCAGTTCGCAAATATTTCTATATTTCTATTGTAATAACATTATATTTGTACATTTTCTAATTCTACAGAATACTAAAAAAAAATTTAAATAAAAGATTTGAGTGGAGTTATCAATATTGCACAAAATCCCTATAAATTCAAATTCAATTAATTAATTTTAATTGGCAAAATCCTTCTAAAATTTATTAAATGGATGTATAAATCTTTTAATGTAGTTTCAAAAATTCACGAAAAATGCTTTCGAAGATGAAATTTTCATGAATTCATAATTTGGGATATGAAGAGTTAAAACTATCACCTCAATTATGTTTCAGCATTTGGTAATAAAACAAAAATTAAAACTTTTGCGGAAATCTTTTTTCACTGTTCGTGATCCTTTTATTTTAACCCTTTCAGGGAATTTCCCCGGATTCTATTCCTGGATTATGGACTCCCTGAATTTCCTTTCAGGGAATTCGCGGAATTTTCGAAAAAAAAATTCAAAATAAGGAAAAGAAATTTTAAAACTTCTCCCACCAGAGTTTTGAAATTAAAATTTAATTAAAAGTTTTTGTGCCGAATCTTCATTAAAATTAGGTGGGATATAATAAATCCCTCCGCCCTTTAAGGGGTTAAACATATGTTTCATTCTTTAAATTTAAAATAGGTACTACTTTTCCGAAAAAAATAAGTTATAATAAAAAAAATAACTAAATAGTTCTTAAGTCTATTTAGTCCTTTTGTAATGCGACATTTTCCAAACGTATTAAAATATCTTCCCATGTCTTATTAATATTCCTAAATCAACTATACTCATTAAATTTCAATAAACGAGACATTCCTAAAATTTCCGTAAACCTTAATCTTTGTGATTTGAATTATTACTCTTAATTTTTAAACCTAAAAGTGTTTCTCACACCAAAAAAAAAAAAAAAAAAAAAAAAGAATTCCCCCCTCCCCCCCGAAAGGGATGCTGTTCAAGCCGCTCCTTTCATATTATTTTTCCAACGTCACACCTTGGAGACGAGCGTCACATATACGTGCCACATAAGTTGCTCAGAATTCTTGATTATTCCCACCAGTTATTTTTTATTGTAAATTTTGCCTTATTTAATCGGGGCATTTTTCCGATTCAATTGCGAAAGTTTTCTGTTTTGAAAAACCGGTGATAAAAGAGTAAACATTCTGTAAAGGACGCTCGTCGCGAAGGGGTTGAGTTTTAATTTGAATAAAATGTGATTGGTTTTATGTAGACCTGGGAATATTTGACTATAAAATTATGCCATGAATGAATTGAACCACTACCCCCTACATACTAAATGCCTCTCGCATTCACCGTTTTCCCCATATAAGAACTGGAAGTCAGCATAGCCCCAAAATGCTCTGCCATCTATCGGTGACAATTGACATGATTTTTAAAAACCTATAGATAAATAACGTAAACAAAAATTGTTTTGAGAATATTTAAATAGAAAATTTTAAAATAAATTAGCTTAAAAAGCAAAATTTGTTAAAAAATTTTTGTTATTTATTCCTAGAAATTCACTTTTTTTTTTCTCTTTTCGTGTTTATTTTAATTGTTGTATTAAATGATATTTTTTTCTATAAAATATTTGAAAAGAGAAATTATTTCATAATTTCTCTTCAATTTCAAATGATGAATGATAAAATAACGCGCATAACTTATTTTATTATATGAATTTTAAATTATATGTTCTTTTTTAAAATTAATTATAATATATAAATTAATAGCACTTACATTTACTTGTAAATAGATTTCCATCAAAAATAAAATAAACAAGGTTTATGAAGTGAAAATATTTATTAACACTATAAAATGGTACATGAATTTTAATCAATGGATCAAAAACTATGAGCAAGTTTAAAAAGGTTATTGCAAAACATAAAAGTATTTGATTAAATTAAATTTTACTAAATAGTAAGACATGTATTTCTTTCAGGCAAAATATTAATAATAAACAAAGTTAATGTGGGGTGAATGTGTCAGTGAAGGACAATCTTAAGGAATTGCTTTAAAAATAATTTTTAATTAATAATTATAATTATTATATTCCTGTTTTTTGACATTATATTAATCTATCAACAATATTTAACTAACTTCATAGTTGTACTTCCCATTTTGAATTAAAATTTAATTCTAATAACATAATTACTTGACACTCCAGTACTAGTACCATACAGTTGCCTCAATAAATAGATTGCAATATTTTTCTGAACTTCCCTATTTAATATTCTCTGTCTAAAATAATTAAATCATTGATATTGTGATAATAATACTATAAATATTAATTACCTTTATCATAATAATGAAACTAGCAAGTCTTTTTTTTAAGTGTTTAAAAAACATTTAACTCACAGTTTCATTTCTTTTATATTTGAATTATTAATTATTATAAGTAATCATCAAGTACTTTCAGGAAATTTAAATAGTTGGAAATATGATTCTGTTCAATGATGCTCCAAGACACTTTTTTTTCATCTTTTTGACTACCCCCCCCCATACACACACACGGGCCGAAACTAGCCTTTTTTGCACCCGGGGCAAACATGGATTTTGGCGCACCGCCCCCCCCCCCCCTCCCTCTTCCACAAAGTATATTTACAAAGAGAATTTTACTAATTTTATAATAGACGACTTATTTCAAAATTTAAAATATGTAATCATAAAATATGTAATACTGAACTACGTAATCTACAGTGGCGGATCCAAGGGTAGGTCCCTCTGAACACCAGCAAAAATATTCTAAAGATCATTTTTAAAATGAAATATACATTAGAGTCCCGATTATCCGAGTCCTGCCTAACCTAGTTTCCGCTTTTACAGAGTTATTTTATTCTGATGGACTGATGGCTTCCATTATTATAAAACAGCCATTATAAATGAAGTGTTAGGTGAAGATGAAAGAGCAGTCGTAAAAAGTTAGAACTCTGATTTTCTGGTCAGAATGGGAAAAATATGGGCAAATGTTTTTTTGAAAAAAAAAATTATGGCCATTTTTTTTTTTTTCGAGAACTCTGATTTTCTGGTCAGAATGGGAAAAAAATGGGCATAATTTTTTTTGCCATTTTTTTCCCCCATTCTAACCAGAAAATCAGAGTTCTAACTTTTTACGACTGCTCTTTCATCTTCACCTAACACTTCATTTATAATCGCTGTTCCATAATAATGGAAGCCACCAGTTCGTCAGAATAAAATGATCCATTCTAAAGGTAAAATCCTTCGTTTGGCGCCCCTTCATTCTGGCGTCCGGGGCACATGCCCCCTCTGCCCCCCCCCTTAGTTTCGGCCCTGCCACACAGACACATACACACGCATGTTGCCTGAATAAATTGATTACAATGTTTTTCTGAAATTCCCTATTTAATATTTTCTATCTAAAATAATTAAATTATTGATATTGTGATAATAATATTATAAATATTAGTGACATTTATTGTAATAATGAAATTAGCAAGTCTTCGTGTCAGGACCTCAAACGTCAATTCTGCAGCTTTTTTTTTTCTTTCTCCCTCTCTCTCTCTCTCTCTCTCTCTCTTTTTTTTTTTTTTTTTTTTTTTTTTTTTTTTTTTTTTTGCAGTGTTTAAAACAGTCAGCTCACAGTTTCATTTTTATTTGCATTATTAATTATTACGAGTAATATATGAAGTACTTTCAGGAAATTTAATAAATTGGAAATACGATTCTATGCACTGATGTTCCAAGACACTTTTTTCATCTTTTTTTCGGGTTAGGACCTCAAACATCAATTCTGCTCTCTCTCTCTCTCTCTTTTTTGCAGCGTTTAAAACGGTCAACTCACAGTTTCATCTCTTTCATATTTGCATTATTAATTATTACGAGTAATATATCAAATAATTTCAGGAAATTTAATAAATTGGAACTCTCTCTCTCTCTCTTTTTTTTTTCTTGCAGTGTTTAAAACAGTCAACTCAGTTTCATTTCTTTCACATTTGCATTATTAATTATTACAAGAAATAATAGATCAAGTACTTTCAAGAAATTTAATAAGTTGGAAATACGATTCTGTGCACTGATGTTCCAAGACACTTTTTTCATATTTTTTACTACCCCCCCCCCCCCCCCGATACACACACACGTTGCCTCAATAAATTGATAATAGTATTTTTTTTAATTCCCTATTTTATATTTTCTATATAAAATAATTAATTTATTGATATTGTGATAATAATACTATACATATTAATTACATTTATTATGATAATAAAACTAGCAAGTCTTCCGTTCAAGGCCTCAAAACGTCAATTCTGCAGTTTTTTTTTTTTTGTTTTTTTTTTTGTAACATTTAATTTAGTTTCATTTCTTTTATAATTGTATTATTAATTATTACAAGTAATAATCAAGTACTTTCGGGAATGAAATTATTGATATATTTCAATTACATAATATTTATATTGCTTCAAAACACAATGCTATGAATACATATTTATTTTGATCACATAACTAATTCGTATTTGATTTCATCGTGTATCATTTATTATTATTATCATTATAATTTTGCTGGAAGAAATTGAAATAATTTTGAATGTTATTGTATTTTCATTTTCATACAGAAAAGGCTTAGCATAATTATTTGATAAAAAGAAATACTTTGATCTATCATTTTTATTATTAATAATAACAATATTATTTCAGATTCTTTCAGATTAAGGTACTCTTTTCCTTTTAAGACATTGTAAATTAATAAAAATACATCTTATTAATAGCAACTGTACATTAATTTAATTTATTATTATTCAACGGAATGTTATTAGAAGCATGCAAATAATAGTAGTAAAAATATCTATTTGTATTTTTAAAAATACAATGAAAAAAAGTTAAAAAGACTCGTTGACTGTCTTCTACAGGAATGGTGAAACGAAATATTTTCCTTTGTTCTGCTGGATGAACAGCAGTAAGGCACACAGCAATATGGCAATTTATAGAGAATATATTAATTTCATTAAAAGTAAACATTCTGTTTAAAAAAAAATCACAAATTACAGCAAAAAATAAAAATAATAATAGCTTTCAAAGGCATGTCTATGAGGCGATCCATGTAAATACAGCAATAACATACCCCAAACAGTAGCACCATCTATCAACCTTGCTGACTTCCATTTTTGAGTCAAATGCGAGAGGCATGTAGTATGTAGGGGGTAGTGATTGAACACTATGAGAATATTTGAATTTAGAAATTTTTCCTATAAAAGCTCTGAAAATATGCTTTCGTTTTTGTTTATGACTTTCTGTAATAACTGTATTTTCAGTTTATGACTGATAATAACTGTTTATGACTTTCTGTAATACTACTACAATTAACCAGGCGATCCAACCCGAGGTCCCAGGTTAAACATACTCGATATACTTTCCAATGTACAGAACGCAGTTAAAAATCTTTTTAATTAAAAACTTATGCATTTTTTCATTTAATATTGTTTCTTAAATTATCCACCAAGTAGGGGAGACCGGGGCATGTTGGCCCTAAGAGCGCGTTGTACCATCTGCGATATTTTTCAAACTATCCGGTAGATGTCGTTACTAGCTAAGCGATGTGTGCCTTATCACGTTATCTTTCACCCATAACTGCGTTTTCAAAATCACGAAATTGGACTAAAAAATTGACGTTTTTATTTGGAGAATTGTGAAAATAATGTTCAAATTTACTGGATGCAAAAAAAATATTTTTCAATTCTGAAGCATCTTCGCAGATATATAAACTTTTATATTTGTAAAAACTGTATAATTTATACAGTTTCTTTTCTTAAAATGGGCTTATTTCTCAAAATTGAAAATTTCGCACCTTTCTAACTTTTGAAACGTTCTATGCGCATTACTAATTATCAGATTCTTTTGAAATTTATACTGTATATCCTCTATACAATACTAAATAAATTTTAGCATAAAAAGTTGCTTTTTAGGTTTATTTTAGTGTTGAAATTTATATGCATATGAAAGTATGTGCATTGCTTATACATTCAGCAAACTTTTAAATTCATGTCAACCTCTAATATATAATAATTATGTCATAAATAAATATTGTCCTATTTTATGCAAAAGAAATGCGCGTGGGACACGTTAACATATGACAATTACTTGTTATTTTAAAAATTTAAATATTGAATAATTCCAAAACATTATTATTTTAACACCAAACTTTTAATATAACTGCCTCATTGCTACTGCCTCATCTCTAGCTGCCAAGATGGTTCGTAATTATGTTAGAAAAACAAATAGAGAAAAGGTTCCAGAAGAGACAATGAAAGTTGCTGTTCTCGAAGTTAAATAGAACAAGGTATCAATCAGGGAAGCTGCTAAAACATATGGAATTCCACAAAAAGTACTGGATAGGTATTGCAACAACTACCAGGGACCTCTTTTTATGCCTTCTTCAGTCCTTAACTCACTAGATTCTGAAACATGAAATTCAATGAAAATTTCAGTCCAATTAAAAACTTCAGTTCAACCAGAAACTCCAGCAATTTCTAGAACCCAAGTACCGCAGAAAACTACAGACATGTCTACATCTAATGTCCTATCATCTGTAGCAGCAGTCACGGTTCCAACGTCAAATGATGTATAAGCTTGGGATAAAATTGAACAAAATATCTTTTCTTATCCTTTATACCATTTATATATCAAATTAAAATGACATTTGATATTTTATGTATTTTTTCATTTCCTTTAGTAATTGGAAAATCAATTCAATTTACAGGGTCATCCTAACCCGTTCGATGAGGCAGGTTGGCCCAGTGACTTGGTGTCCTGCTGAGCTTGATATATAAACTATTAATTAATATTATTCAAATTTTCTTTCACATTGTTATCTTTTAAGATGCGCTGATCATATAAAGTAAAACTAGTCGGATGTGTTAATCCCAAAGCTTTCTTCTATCTCATACCTGCTAATGTTTTAAAATTCGCTATCATATTGCCCAACAAGACGATTCTAAAGGTATAGGTCCATTGAATTGTGCGCATTTATAAAAGAGATATGAGCATCGCACATTTCAAACAAACCATTGAATCATGCCCCCACCCTCATAGATGTCTGCAACCAAAATACCCAACCCAAAGAGCATAAAAGATACCTGTTGAGTAGTATATACCTAAGCCTAATAAGGATTGTTTATGTGAAATTGTAACGGAATATGAAGTTTGATTAAATTCCGCGTATTAGTTTTCGAGTTATAGCTATCGCAAAAATCCTGAAAAATGCAGCATAGCAGCGCCAGTTGTTATATGATTTGCATGAAAACCTAATCAGCACGAACTTATGTCAAAGTCTAACAGAATATAAAGTTTGATGAAATTTTCTGTTAGACTTTGTACAGCAATTTATACCAAAGGCAATTTGTAAGGCAATTTATACCAAAACCTAATAAGCGACAGCTTATATCAACGTCTAACTGAATCTGAAGTTTGATGAAAATCCGCGCTTTAGTTCTTCAAAAAGAGCTATTGAGGAAATCGTGAAAAATGCAGCATAGCAGCCACACCTGTTGGGAAAGCTAATCTCCGAAACCATACAGCTACAACTTATGACAACGTCAAACTGAATTCGAAATTTAAGGAAAATCCTTGCATTAGTTCTTGAGATAGAGCTATTGTGGAAATCGCAAAAAATGCAGCGTAGCAGCACCACTTGTCCGACAATTTACGCCAAAAACTAATCAGCACCAATTTATGTTAAGGTTTAACCGAATCTAAAATTTTAATAAATTTCGTGCATTATTTCTTCAGCGACCACAAAAGTTTTGTCACATACAAACAGACAAACTGATTTACAGACGGACATTTTCTAAAACAAGTCAAATCGTGTGCAGGACCTTCTCAAACGTATAAATCCGTTGAAAACCAGAAGTCGAAATTTTTCACGAATCCGATACTTTCTTGTACAGATAGAAGAAAGTATAAAAAAAAAAAAAATTAAATACAATAAATTTTTTTTAAATATTGAAGAAAAAATGGCCAACAAGCCCCGGTCTCTGCTACACATAAATGCATTTTTGTACTCGCGTATTTGCCACATGCCAGTGTTTAATGGCGAAAGAGACTTATGCAAACATTTTGATTTTGATTATTTCAGTATTTAAGCGCATAGTTCGATTACAGGTCTCTTAAGCAGTGTTGCCAGATTGGGGACTTTTTAATTCAGATTGTTTGATTGTCACCGCTTTTTTGAAATAGAAATAGTCGGCCTATTTAAAAACAGATTAAAAATTCTGAAAAATAAGGCGAATTATACCCTTTTAAAAAAAGTGGTGACAGTCAAATAATCTGAATTAAAAAAGTCTCCAATCTGGCAACAATCCTTTTAAGTTCGTGGTTTATTTATTTACTAGTGAAATTAAAAAAAAAAAATGGCAATTTCGTTACAGACTATTACACAGAAACAAATAAAGGCTGAATTAATAACATTGTTTTAAGTGCAAACATTTTAATCTTCTTTTATCGGGTTAAAGTTCTTTTTTGAGATACAATTTTAAAAATTCATGCTTAGAAATTATTTTAAAAATTCATAAAAAATCAGTAGACTGAGATACAATTTTCAAAGATATTGAGTTTGAAAGTCCAGTTTTTTTCTCTATTCGGCAGTATAAAAATTTAAAATGTTCGATAGTTAGAAGTTAATAATTTTTTTAAAAATTCGAAATAAATTAATCAGGTCATTGCCACAGTTCATATGACATTAGCGTTATGCACGGACATGTTTTTACTTTATAATGTATATTACCACATTATAAAATTTGTCATAAAAATTTTCATTAACTTCTCTCGAAAAAGATGAAATTACAAACATTTTTTATATATCCAATGCGTTCTTTTCAGGTTATTTTTTCTAACTGAGCTTAAGGTTTGAAAAGAGGTGAATAGATAAGCTTTGATTTTTATAACCTCTACCCTCTCCCACTTTGCCATAAGTATAAAAATATTTCTTTCTTCTTAAATGATTGGATTATTTCGTTATCAGATCTACAAGAAATTTCTGCCGATTATTTCATGTTTCAATATGCATGCACGTGTTCATTTGAGCAGGGCTGTCAGTTTGGCCTGCATTTTTATTCAGAAATTTCGAGTACAAGAAATAAAGAATCGTATTTTATGTTCTATTTCATAAGAAACTTTTAGCTATCACTTAAAGTAAAAAATTTTCTTTCGAAATTTACGGTATGAACTTGAAATTTCGGATTAAAATTGGAGGCCGAGCTGACAATCCTGCATTTGAGGTCCTGCATTATATTGCGGTCTCTCTTTACATTTATACACATGTGCTCTTCGAAATTAACTGAAATAAAATTGTCTCATGTCGTTGTTAAGTGAGAAGCGATCGTGTAAACATGTGTAATAAAGTTAATTTACGACGCTGTATTTTGCGTGAATTCCAACAAGGAAGAAATAATACAGAAGTGTGTCGAAATTTAGTGAAAGTTTTTGGTGGAAATGTAGTTTCGGATAGAATTTGCAGAACAGTGTTACCAGTGGGCTATTTTTTTAATTCAGATTTCTTGATTGGCACCACTTTTTTGAAATGGTAAAATTCGTCTCATTTAATGACTAATTAATTAAGGCAAAAGCAAGGGGAATTTTACCATTTCAAAAAAGTGGTGACAATCAAGAAATCTGAATTTAAAAAAAAAGTAGCCCACTGCAACACTGGTGCAGAAGATGGCTTGAGAATTTTGAAGAAGGTGATTTCGGTTTTTTTTTTAAGTTTATATAAGTATATAACATTTAGTTAAATTAAGCTTATTATAAAAGCTTTTCTATATTTTTCCAGTTAGTTTTCGCTGTTTCTCAAACATTAACACTTAATGTTTTCTTTGAAAAATAAGTAAAGTTTCAATGACTTGTTTGAAAATTGTTAAAGTGTTTGAAATTTACTTGAATATATGCTACGGATATTAATTTATTGTTTTTGAATATTAATTGCTTACTTAAAGGATATTGTGGACTTTATTTCACTTGTATTAGATGTATGATTTCATTAAGCCTTCTGGCACATCATTGCCTGCTGGAGTGTTTACACTGTGGATATGGTTGGTTGGTCTCATGGTTGGATGAGTATGTTGCAGTAAATTCATTTCATATCGAATAATCTTGAGTCACCTGCTTTTGATGTTTCATTAATGCACAAAATTTGCATAATATTCTTTAACTGCATGCTTTAACCTCACTTCAATTTGTATTTAATCCTGGAGATTTTGCTTTAAGGTGTGGAGGTGCAGAGTGCAGCAATTACTCCAGCTCTGGCTGCTGTCATGGCTAGGCACCTTATTTTAGTTGGCTGATGTGTTCAAGTTTGTTGTTTATGCTATCTGGAACAGCCATGTTTTTAGTTTAAATTATTTCATCCAAGTGTGAAACCTGCTAAACTGCAGGGATGTCAGCTCTATTATTGTTAAACTGGATTTTTGTGGGGATACCTGTAAGTTATAGATGCTGTGCTACAAGTTTGCTTCTTGTTATATGTTTATTAATAGAACTTTTATGGATCAAGTTTTACTAACATTGTTTTGTTGAAGAATAACTTTTCTACTGTTTTACAACTTTTGCAATTAATTATGGCTTTATACACTCAGTGAGACATTCATGATGATGTTCAATTGAATTATCTTTGGTTAATTTATCCACAGACTACAATTTCGACCTTAATGATAAGCCACGATCAGGACGCCATCTTTGATCGATGGCGATATTTTCCAGACCATGATAGAACAAAATTTGGTTTTTAAAAAAACGTCGAAGATTGTGAGAAAGCTCAACTCGGCTCAACAAACCATTTCAGGCCATATTCGGAAGTATAAAAAATGCATTGTTTTCTTTCATTTCCCAAATGAACTGAATTTTCCAGTAGGCATAATATAATTTAGGTTGTTTACTTTCTGCCTATCTGATTGATATTTCTTTCAAGATTGCTTAATCGTGTTATACAAGATCCGAAACATAGGTTTATTTTGCAAATTTTAATGTGTTTCAATATATAAATTTAAATTTTTATCGATAGGAAGCGCTCGTAACTACATAACTCGGTTTTTTACATATGTGTCAGTTTATTATACACTAGCTGACCCACCCTGCGTTGCTCGAGCCCGTCATAATAACCTTAAATAGAACTCAAATTTGTATGATTTTATATTGTTAACCTGATTTTGTATGAATTCATACATTTAAACGATAACCTTTCCAAACCTCGTATCGGGAACCCCGTAATATTTATATGTTTTAAAGCCTAATGCGTCGTTTCAAAAGTAAAAAAGTCCTTCCGGCCAGTGCCGGGAGGAAGAGGTAGCTTTCATAATCCTTATTTAAAAAAAGCCAACTTATATCATGCAAACACACGAAGCTCAATTTAGTGGAAACCGAATATAGGAGATTCAATTACTAATTTTTATCAATATAATGAATGAGAATTTCGCGAAATTAGTCAGCTTTATCCAAGCTGCTTTTCTTTAAAGTAACTTATATTTGGCTGCCAAATTCGGCAATTTCTTAAAGTGAAACAAGATGGCTGATGAATCTGGCCATCGAACTTGGTCGAGATGTTGATGTATACTATCCACATGCCTTCTTACATCGAAATAGGCGAATACGTGTGTTATCGCGTGACAAATACAAGATCGTTTCAAAATGTTAGCCATGCTAGAAATTCAAAGTGCTATAAATCAACCATTTTTTAAGATATCAACAAAAGAACAAATTTTCAGAAACAAAAACTGCTCCGGAATCTTTGTATCAAGGCCAAACACATAAAAAAAATCTTTTTCATTTTCCAATTTTTTAATACCTCATTTTGAATTTTAAATTTAATTTTTTTTAAATGGCAACCCTTTTGAAACAAGATGGCGAATGAAGCTGGCCAACGAACTCGGTCGAGACATTGGTATGTACTATGTACAGACCAAGTTACATCCAAATAGGTTCATAAATACGCCTGTTATCGCGTGACAAAAATCAGGTCGTTTAAAAATGTCAGCCACAAGAGAGATTCAAAATGCTATTACTCAGCCATTTTTTTTTTAGATATAGACGAAAGAAAAACTGTTCCGGAATCTTTGTATTAAGGTCAAACACATACAAAAAAAATCTTTTTCATTTTCCAATTTTTTGGTATCTCATTTAAATTTTTTTATTTTTTAATTTCTTTAAATGGCCGCCATTTAGAAACAAGATGGCGGATGAAGCTGGCCAACGAACTCGGTCGAGATATTTGTATGTACTATGTACACACCAAGGTACATCCAAGTCGGTTCATAAATGCGCCTGTTATTACGTGAGAAAAATCAGGACGTTTCAAAATGTCAGCCACGCTAGAAATTCAAAATGCTATAACTCAGCCATTTCTTAAGATATAGACGAAACAAAAACTGCTGCCGAATCTTTTTATCAAGGTCAAATACATAAGAAGAAAATATTTTTTTCAATTTTCAATTTTTGGTACCACATTTCAAATTTAAATTTTTCTTAAAAATTTAAATGGCCGCCATTTTTAAACAAGGTGGCTGGTGAAGCTGGCCAACGAACCCGGTCGAGACATTGGTATGTACTATGTATAAACGAAGTTACATCCAAATCGGTTCATAAATACGCCTTTTATCGCGTGACAAAATTCAGGACGTTTCAAAATGTCAGCCACGCTAGAAATTCAAAATGCTATAACTCAGCTATTTTTTAAGATATAGACGAAACAAAAACTGCTCCGAAATCTTTGTATAAAGGTCAAATACATAAGAAAAGAATATTTTTCCATTTTTAATTTTTTGGTACCACATTTCAAATTTAAATTTTTTTAAAAAAATTTAAATGGCCGCCATTTTGAAACAAAATGGCGGATGAAGCTGGCCAACGAACTCGGTCGAGAGATTGGTATGTACTATATACACACCGAATTACATCCAAATCGGTTCATAAATACGCCTTTTATCGAGTGACAAAATTCAGGACGTTTCAAAATGTCAGCCACGCTAGAAATTCAAAATGCTATAACTCAGCCATTTTTTAAGATATAGACGAAACAAAAAATGCTCCGGAATCTTTGTATAAAGGTCAAATACATAAGAAAAAAATATTTTTCCATTTTTAATTTTTTGGTACCACATTTCAAGTTTAAAATTTTTTTAAAAGTTTAAATGGCCGCCATTTTGAAACAAAACGGCGGATGAAGCTGGCCAACGAACTCGGTCGAGACATTGGTATGTACTATGTACACACCGAATTACATCGAAATCGGTTCATAATTACGGGAGTTACAGTGTGACATAGGTCAGATGTATATATATATATATATATATATATATATATATATCAATTTTGAACGGAGGGTGGTTTCGGGGTCTGGGGGTCATGATCGATGAAAATATACCAAAATTTTTTGAAATCGCTTTCCTCCGAACGGCTGCAATAGGTAGCTTTTTTGTAAAGAAAGCTACCTAAAATACGCTCTTTTAGATGGTGTTATGTGCTTTACCGTATTCCCACAAAGAAATAGCGGATTTATAATTTTAATGTGTGCGGAATTTTTTTTCTCTCATCGGGTATTTTAATACTTTAATAAAGTGGTTTTTATCGTTTAAAGGCTTTGAAGATTTTATGAGTAATAAATATAATGGATTCGAAGGCTATATAAAAATTTCGAGGGAAATATTGATATTTAGTTGTAAAGGGGCTTGTAAAAAGACTTTGTTTCACATCGGGTAATTTAATAGTTAAAAAAATAGTTCATATTGTTAAAACGCTTTTAAATTGTTATCAGTTATAATATGATGGTTTTGAAGCCGTTGTAAAAAACTCGTGTGAAACTTTTTATGTTTAGTTGTAAAAAGGCCCTGTTTTCTTTCACTTTTTTTCGCGTTGGGTCATTTAAAATAAAAATAATAATAATTATTATCGTCCATACGTTTTTTTTTTTTTTTTTTTTTTTTTTTTTTTTTTTTTTTTTTTTTTTAATGAGTTATACAGATAATGTTTCGGAAGCCTGTGTATAATTTTCGCGCAAAAATATGGATATTTAGATCTAAAAACTGAGTAAAACCCGCAAGCGCTTTCACGTTCTGAGGGAACATTTTGCAGAATTTTTTTAAAATTCTAATCATTCTAATGTTTTGAAATTTTCATAGGTGTTGTAAATCAAGTGTACTGAAGAAACTGTAAAAAGATTGTGTTAAAATACCAATATTTAGTTGCTTATAGCGTAGGAAAAAAGATTGTCTCCGGCAGGCTCGAAGTAACTTTCAGTCACGATTTTTTTGAAAGGGTTAATATTCGTATTTTTGAAAATAAATTGCATTGTCGTAGGCAACAAAGTATCTGAATTAAATGGATATTTTTTGTATTTCTGTATGTCTAAAATTTAACCCGATGCATGCTGTTGCACTCTTCCTTAGTCCACACGCTGATGTATTTCCCCGGATTTACGATCACCACTCGTACAGACTTTCGAAAAAGTGTTATTTTATTTGACATGCTGCCACACCCATGTATATACATGATATCGAGCATGATGTAAGAAGGATTATCAAAAATGCTAAATTTATTCAATTAATATTATAGAACAATTTATTTAAAAATTATTCACATAGAAACAAAACATTATTTACATTTAAGGGCTCGGAAACAGACGATCCGGCCCGATACTAAGTTATATATATAGCAAGTCCTTTCTACGTTCTGGATCAACTTATTAAAATACACTTTATCCTTCTCACCCTAAGGTATATCATTAGGTTTATCGGAGTACCACACAGGACTCCTCCGCTCAGGACTTAGACCCTTTCCCGTAACTCACTGTGCTCCGTTCCTGAAAACTCCACCGAAAAACACTTACAACCTCACCTTCACGGGGTCTACGCCAAAACTCTTCGTTTATCTCTCAACGACCCCTTTCAAAACCCAGCATACGGGGATTTCCTCCTTGCCCAGAGGAACTCACTTCTTACCTAAAACTTTCCCCTTCCCGTGGCGTCGACTATCTCACTAGATAGTTCGTGAACTATTTTGTTTGCCTTATCTGAGGTTTGTCTTCTTAAATAGAAAAGGAAATTGGAATTCCTAGATACAATGGAGCTTGTTCATATAACACTATCTAACTAAAATACCTCGGATCAACTTCAAGATAAGGAAAAATATTACCTTTAAACCCCAAATACTCATACAAGTTATACATATGTAGTGTTATTATGGTGTTATTTATGACTGCCGGTTATCTGCACGAGCGATATAGACCCGAGGGGAGTGCCTACCATGGGGGGGGGGGTCTTTCTGAGGGAACCTAACCCGTATTTACGCATGGAAATCCAAGGTTCAAAGAAAACCACGGAAAACTCTGAACGATTAGGCCGACGGGCGCGATTGGGTTCGAACCCACACCTCCCGTCTACCAGTTTCGAGAGCAGAACCTCTCGGCCACTGTTGGGGCTTATATATATGTAATGCAATAGATAAGTAAAAAGTTAACATCAGACAATAGTAGTCTTAACACTGGAAGTGACGGTAAAGGGACATTTTGGCCCTTACCAAATGAATATATTTCGTTTCGAACCAGAAATTTCTATATAACATAAATTTAAAAGATACAAAGAAAAAAAGCGGTTAATTAAATAACTTTAAAAGTTTTAAATAAAAATTCTGGTACTAAATATTTTTATAAACCTTGAGTAAAATTTCCCGTCTTTCTAGTATTAATTAAATACATGCTCGTTAGCGTCAGAAACCTGACACATGCTTTGCAAGAAAGGGGGAAAAACTGCAAAACCAAACTTTTTCAATTTTTTTATTGTTTAAATTCGTACTTTTATGCGGTTTCTCGTGTTCAAAAATAAAAAATTTCGAAATTTAAAGATTTATTTTTTAGTTCTCCCGTATTTCAAACGGTTCGGCGGACACGTGTTTACAAAGACCGGAAAAAATTAAATCCTCTCTGTCTTTTCTTTCTTCTCTGCTGATGTGAGCGGAAACGTCTTAATTGCATAGGCGCACGCACGATGGAAAAAGAATGACTTTGTGAGTAACTTTTGTTTTTGTTTTAAATTAATATCTCAGATATTATAAAAATATGAAAAATTTTAGTCTCAGGTTCATAAATACATAGTCTTAGACTATCCTCATCCAAATTATCAGGCTTCTATGTACAGTAAGTTTTTCTAGCGGTCTCCGACACACGCAAACATCTTTCTTTTATTACTAGGTTGAGCAAAAAGTTCTGGGAAATTTGTGAAAGTTGCGTTGTTATGCGCAAATTAACAACAAAAGCAACAAGGACTATTCTTTAAAGTAGAAACCATCATAGTCCACGACTTTCGGCCACCGTTCTGCCAGATTTCGGATTTGCTGGCTAAGTTTATCGCCGTTACCAGCACCTTCATCCTCATTAATCTCATCGACGGCTTTCAGAATCGTTAGGCCTTTTCTCTAATAACGCCGGGTCAACACACGCAAATCATACTGTTAAAAATTTTTTTTGAGCCAAAGTTCCTGAACTCCTGTAAATAAACCACCTATATATGATACAAATTCTGGTAACTATTAGATTTAAAATTTCTCAGAACTTTTTGCTCAACCTAATAGTACAGATATGCACGTACATAAAAACCGACATGTTTTTATGTACGGGGGAAAAAATCAAAGGAAAGAAAAGAGGAAAATCAATCCATAAGCCGAGTTTTTTTGGCCCATGAAATATGACTAAAATTCGATTATGTTATACTGACTTAATTATTTCACTTTTTAATATTAGAAGGTATATATTGTACGATTTTAACAATAGTTTTAGTATATTCTTCGGATTTATATGACTTACAGAAGCTTAAAGGTCGTATAATTCGTAGGTTTGATGAAAAATACGGCAATATCCGCTATTTTTACTATCAATTTACTCTCTATTTTTAATATTTTCCTGTGAGCGCAGCTTTACAATACTTTCATTTTAACATATTTTGTATATTTTTGTGTGTTTTATAATGTACGTCAAGAAGAAAATGTTACACGATTGTGTTCATATAAATAATTGAGGTAAAAATAGCAGAAATTGCATATTTTTCATCAAAACTACGAATTATACGAACTTTGAGCTTGTGTAAGTCGAATAAATCCGAACGAAATACAAAAACTACTGTTAAAATCGTACAATATATACCTTCTAAAATGAAAAAAAGAAAATAATTAAGTCAGTATAACATAATCGAATTTTAGTCTATTTCATGGGTCAAAAACGCGGCTTATGAACCCTGATGCTTTATGTAATTCAAATACGCAAAAAATTTGCTAACCTATGTATATGATCTTGTATAACACATGTAAATAATCTTTTTAAAAAAATTAGTCACAGAAGGGGTAAAAATACATCCTACATTTTCTCAAAACATCCTATAATTAAATTTTAAAAAAATCAAGAAACCCGCGAACTAATTAATTATGTCTCATCAATGTGAAACTATTTTTTATATTACCTACCTATTTATTTTATTTACTTGTATTGATGACTTTTAAGTTGTGTTTAATTGTTAGTTCCTATCTATAAACACTGTTTTGGTGAGGCCTATAGATGTCTGTGAAGGTTAGAGTTGCAGTAAAGCTAGAGATCTTACCTACACAACTTCCAGGTTGTGTAATATTTAAACTTTGCTTCTGGCTGTAAAATAGTCAATGAAACATCGTCTTCATTTTGAAAGACCTATCCAATGATATGCCACTCAATAGGGTGCGTAAATTTTTTTTTTCGTCTCTACCACCATTTTTTATTTTACGGCCGCCATTTTGAATTAAAAAAAATAAAACCTAGCCTATAACCATCGGAAGGTTAAGACGAAGCGAAACAAAATGAGACTGGCTTGATGTAAAAATGGAATTGTTTGACTTTACAAACACTACATTTCCAGCAGAATTTAAAAGTATATTTTAATTTTCGCTTATCTTTCGTCAACTGAACATATTGTTTTGCTCCATTAAATTATTATCTAGAGCAGTGTAACTCAATAATAAAGTTTTTGTAAAAAACAAAATCTGGTAAACGGATGAGCTCGATAGCACTTGTCATCGCAGACAATGACCTCATGCATGAAATTCTAGGATTAGTTAAATCTCGATTCGCATATTAAAACGCAATCGGTCTGCCAAGTCCTATCTTGGTGGAAAACACCTGAAAACTCGATTTTAGCGGTTGACTCGTAGGTTTACCATTGTGTTTTCCTGCTTCCAGTCCTCTATGTTTTCATACCTTTGGTGTATAATTTAATAATGTCTAATCCTTAATTTAAAGACGGTATCAATTTAATTTTATATTGGAGTTGGATAACGGTCATTCTCTAATACAAGAGAATTGACCTGTCTTAAAATATTCTGCTTTATCTAATATTTGGAATATTAAATGCTGAAAAGTATTATACTGTCTTATTTTCTTTTTGTTGCGTTAAATCTTTAATATAAAATATTTAAAATAATCCATACGCACTGGGCGAAGCTCCGAATGCCTGTGGGGAAATTATCCCTATTTGACTGGCTCTTTGTGGGAAACTATACGCACCGCCCCCTGAAAACTAGGCCTGATCACTGACACAAAAACGGCAGCTGCCGAAGGCCGCTTTTTATCAGCGTGTGTACGGCCCCTTGAATTTTCGTACCAATAATTTTCCTAAGATGAGGCCAGGGGTTACCATCGTACCACTTTTATTTAACAGCAATTTTGTCCTTCTTTAAAAGCGATTTTCAACGATTAAATAACGCTAAGATTTTTATTAAAAAATTACTAATTATTTTATTTTATTAAAACTGACCCTATGCGATCGATTAGTTTATCTTTAACCATTTATGTACTGAATTATGAATTCATGAAAATTTTATCTTCTAAAGAATTTTTCGTGAATTGATTAAAATAAGTTAGAAAATTTACATAATCGTTTAATACATTTTAGAAGGATTTTAGAAGAATTGGAGGATTTAGAAGGATTAATTAAGTTTGAATGTATAGGAATTTTGTGCAGTATTTATAACCCCACTCAAGTATTTTATTTTAAATAATTTCTTAGTGTTTTGTAGAATTAGGAAATATACAAATATAATTTTCTTACAATAGAAATATAGAAATATTTCCGAATTGAAAATCCCCACCCCCTCCGCCCCAACGCCAAGAAATCTGAAAAGATGCAAAGGCAAAAGAAATCATCCTTTTAAAAATATTTTTGTTTTGTGTAGCCAATAATGCTTTTGGAACAAGATAAAGTAATGTATCTATAACTCATTGTAAAGTGTATTACAACTAATCGATGTATTAAATGAATTTTATAACAAGTTATTTTAATGATACTTATAAATAATGTCAGTAGATAAAGGTTTAAAGCGGTAAATTACAAAAAAATTCTTTTATATTTAAATATATTCGTTTCAAGCTACGTTACTAAAATAAGCCTAATATTTGAAATTCTGACTGAGATAAAAGAGATCATTTTCGTGTAGAACTGGGATAACTTCATTTTATAATGCTATCATTTCATAGAAATTCAGAAAATAGATTTTCATTACGGATATGTTTTACTGGATACAGGCTAAAACAGTAATTATGGGGCTTTTAAAATGCAGCAGTAAATAAGTGCAAGAAAATAGTTTTTGTGCTTAACCTTTCAAGTAACATTGCGGTCTTTTCTGACCCCATTTTTATATTTTGAAGTTTTTCATGTTAAGAACAAGAAATTAAAATAAGAATTCACATTTAATAAATGAAAAATTATATTTCTGGTTCAAAGAATGCAAAACGCTCATCTAAAATTAAATCCTTTACTAGGAAGATTAATGTAACAAAGCACTCGAAAACCATTAAATGGCTTTATCTATATTTTCCCCTTTAAAAGCGTTTTTATTACATTTGAAAAGATAAATTAATAACATAGGAACCACAAAATTCAATTCTACACAGTTGTATACAGAAATGAATTCTAAATACGAATTATTTTGGCTTTAAAAAAACTAGCCGACCTAAACCGGGTGCAAAATACAGATGAAAATATTTTTTTAGGGTTCCGTACTTAAAAAGTAAAAGCGGAACTTTGTTTGTCTGTCTGTCTGTCACAGCCATTTTACTCGTAAACTATGGAACGTGCAAAGTTCAAACTGAGAGTAGTAATAAAGACTATGGACCCACATACGAGGATGTATCAAGCAAGTTTTTGCCCTCACATAGAAATAATTGAGTGAAATTTATGAAATTGCTACATTTTATTAGTCCTTTTCTATATAGTCGCCGTGCACATTAACACATTTGTGCAACCGGTATTTCAAAGGGAGGGGGGAGGATGTGTTCCAGGAGGCGCGATAGTAGACCCAAAGGGGGGCATTTTTCTAACCTTTACCGACTCCTATATGTGGCATATTGTTGGAAAGGTCTGTGGCCATTTATTCATGTTATGCACCTCTCAAGCCCCAATTATGCCCCCTGGGGGTACGTTTCTAAATTTTGCGGATATCATTCATGCCCACTGGGGGTAAATTTGGTGGGAGGGGCTCGGGAGTGCATAACATGAATAAGTGGCCACCGGTCTTTCGAACAATATGTGACATATGGAGGTCTGCAAAAGTTAGAAAAACGCCCTGCTTTGGATCTACTATCGCAACTCCTGGAATACAACCTCCCCCCTCTCTTTGAAATACCGTTTGCAGAAATGTGTTACTGTGCACGGTGACTATGTAGAAATGGACTAATATAATGTAGCAATTTCATAAATTTCACAATTATTTCTATGTGAGGGCAAAAACATATTGATACACCCTCCTATTTACAGATTATTATTCATTCACAAATACATTTAGGAAAAATGTAGAGGGGGTTAATTAAGTTAATTGAAAAAAGAAATGTTTTCTTTGTGTATGGTATGGGGTATCGTGTGAAAGCTTTTTTAACGCTGAACTTAAAAATACATTTTTTTTCTTTTTAAGTATTATATTTTCAGAGACATCGTCGCAAATATAGTGCAAAACTATGCCCCCCCCCCCTCTGTTTCCGAATCTACTGAAACTAAAATTATGAAAAAATTAGAAGTAGTAGACGTTAACTTAAACCTTACAGGAAAACTATAACAATCATCCTAGGTTACATAGTTTTTGAGAAAAGCGAATTTTTCCGCTACGCACAAATCTCGACTTGCGGGCTTTCAGAAAAGGTGTTGAGGAACTCTGGAAGTACTTATCGTAGCAGAAGTATAAAAGCATTCTTGATAATGATTTTCAAAAAAAATCTTTGGTAATTAGCCGAGATATTAACCTTTAAAGACACGTACGGTTTGGACATACATAATGACAGGGGCGGCGTACTCTATGAACCATCGGCTTTTAAAGCCTAGATAAGAACTTTTAATGATATATTTCTGTAATGCATTACACAGTAGCAGTATAAAAGCAATAATCGTCAAATAGTTAAAAATAGACTAATTTAATTAGAATTAATCACATAAATACTATGGGATTCCCGACTAGTTTGCATTGAGTGGATATCTCCCTACGCCTGCCGTGTCTTGAAAAGTTAATTAAAAACCTATCTAGAAAAACACGGCACGGACCAAGGAGGCGCTGCAATTTTGCGAACTCCTTTTGAAGCGCGCTTAGCACAATGCCAAGTTTAAGCTTTGAACAAGTGTTTTGTTTTAGGTACACTGTAAAAAGAAAAGATTATTACTACGCTGAATTTAGTTCTATGAAATGCTAAATGAAGTTTAAATATGTAGTACTACTTTTATTGTCAGTACCTAATTAAGTTCATCATAAACAGATTAGGATAAGATGAAAAATAGAGTTACACAGAATAGCAATATTTGATATTATTTAGGCTTCAAATCTATTTGAAGTTTTATGGTATACCCATTCATACTTTTCTAGTATATACAGATATACCCAACCATACGTTGTATAGTTTTTTACAAAGTCTTATTATTCTTTTAGAAACAATTTTTTTAATAATAAAGTTAATAATTGACATGTTTATTTTACGTAGCCCTCTGAGCGTGAGTAATACTCGCACTTGACCGTTTATTTTAAATTGAAAGCAGTAGTAGATTTTTCGGATTTAAAACATTTTTCAGATTATCCAATAACAACATCAAAAATATTTTTATGTTAAAAATACCGATAATGTGTTCAAATAAAGTTTTCAAATTTATTAAATGCGATATGTTCGTATTAGCAGCATGGCAGGAAAAAACAGCCGAAAAAACGTCAAATATTTCTTTACTTGCAACAACCTTTTTAATTCCGATAATTTCAGGGGGTT
The DNA here is from genome assembly GCA_963932465.1 of Maratus speciosus. NCBI lineage: Eukaryota > Metazoa > Arthropoda > Arachnida > Araneae > Salticidae > Maratus > Maratus speciosus. Next base: position 234,003,388 of record OZ010796.1, on the reverse strand, counting down.
AAGCGCGATAGCTCAATTACATGTCTGTTAAATTTATGTTTTGCTCATATTATTTTATTTTTATATTTAATGATGAAGTTTTAATTTCGTTATAAAATACCAGCCGGAAACAAATATTGAACTATTTGTGCTGTTTTAACTTCAAACGTAATCGTTGGTACTGAAATAATTTAATTGACGTTACATTACCTATCTTATCTATTTAAGTGCTTTTGTAATCAAGCTGCATGCGATATAAATACATTTTTTTTTTATTAATGCCTTAAAATTATTTTTAGAACCATAATAAATCTGTAAATTAAGATACAGTTTTTTAAAAAAGTTGCTTTTGAAAGTATATCTTGTCATATTTGTCAGCTGTTGCCAGCGTCATGACCACCGTTTGCCACCGAGGCTAACGAAAAAGACAGGCTACCGCGGTTCATTCCACGTGTCTTTTTTTACAGACCGCTAGGTGACGTGGTGCTCTTTTCGCACACCTTCATTGGTGCATTGGAGCATCACGTGACTCCAGCGGTCTGTAAAAAAAGATTCGTGGAATGCACCGCGGTAGCCTGTCTTTCTCGTTAGCCTTGGTTTGCCACCGTATGACGTCAGTATTACTCACGGACATGTTTTTGCTTTATAATATAGATTATCCTCACAAGGAAGGTATCCATACTGGGCATACTCAGAATATGTTGAAAAAAATGTTAGTGAAAGTACTCATGTATGTAATAAAGGACCAGTTAAAATTAGCGGCGGAATTACAGTAGAAAATCCGTAAAAAAATAAAATACTTTCGAATAATTGGCGTGAAAAGACGAAAGCGGCACGCAATTTGGCGAGCAGCACTTTTCTAGATAAGAAATAACTTTTAACGCCAGATGAATAATGCTGCCGTAATACATTTCCATACCGAAGAAGTTGTTTCCATAGCAACAAAGTTGAATCCACAGTGCTCAATGGGGCATATTTTTGAGTTTGGAACAATTTTATTCAATTTAGATTTTGTGTTAAATCGTAAATTATAATAGTTAAAAATCGTTATAAGTACATATAAATATATATGACAAAACTGTAGTTAAAACAAACTAAAAATGACAAAGCTAAAGTTATTTAAATTAAACTTATTTAAACAAATTCAACATAAAAAGTTTTTCCTTAAAGAGTATTCGACAAGCGTATTTTTTGAAATTTTATTTCTTCGCCAAACGGTGATGTTGCCAAATAAACGAAATGTTCATTATTTTTTTACGGACGTTCTACCGAGGTTCCGCCGAAAATTTTTTTATAAACATATATACCCATGGTAGAAGAACATTCTGTATTTTTTCCAGATTTTTCTGAGTATGCCCGTATGGAGACCTTCCTTTTCAGTAAAATTTTAAGATAGTAATTTTTCATTGAAAGAGGCTTAAGCAACTATTTTTTGATTCTATTACTGTCCTCCATCAAAAAATTAAATAAACCTACTTAAAATCTAGCAAAAGATAGCTTGATTATAATTTTATGCTTTAGCAGGGCAAAGTTTCGAAATACCTATTGATATTTTTGTTTTTCCTTGGTACACTGTTAAAAATTTTACAGCATTCTGGCAGGTCATGCGACCTTTTTTTGAAAAAACGGTTTCATAACCATAATTTAACTATATTCTGACCATAAAATGGCCAATAATATGGTCAGAATAGTGTTAAATTAACGGTTGTGTAACCGTTTTCGGAAAAAACGGTCAAATGACCTGCCAGAATGCTGCAAAATTTTAACAGTGTAGGAGACAAATACAGACCTTAATACTGGAACGCACGAAAATTTTACTCAATCTTTAAAAAATTATTCTACACCACAGTATTTATTTAAAAATAGTTCACTTATTTATTTTATTTATTTTTGTGTAGTTCTATTCAATTTATTTTATGAAGATGTTTCTGGTTCGAATCGACATTTAATCATTTCGTCGAAGTCGAATCGAGTCCGATCAAAACGAGTGTTAATGAAGTGAAAAAGATCTTAGAATAAAAATCCACTGCTAGCTTAATTTTATTGGTAGCTTAATTTACTGGTAGTTAATTGATTACTTTTTAGCAAAATTTTATTATTTACTTGATTAATAAATGAAGTTTCAGAAACTCGTTTCTGAAACTTCATTTATTAATCAAATAAACAATAAAATTTTGAATTATTTATTTATATATTTTCAAAACATGTAAAAATATTATTTTGTGTAAAGAGTTGTTGATTGAACCAAAGTCATGTTAAATAACATTACATCCTCTAAGATTCATTAAAAGTAATTATATATTTAAGTAATATAATTATTTTATATTGATTTCAATTATATAAATGAGTAACAAAAATTACTGTAAATTATCTATTTCTTATTGGACTTATTAATAACCTAAATTTGTTAGATAAATATAATAATATTTTAATGAGTTTCACAACTATCATTTGAGGTTCATAGTTCCGTGCCTTTCAAAGCACGTTATCGTCAACAGATAATAACATTCTATGATATTCAAATATTATGCATTTGCTTCTGAATTTCATTTTACTTCAAACAATATAAACTGGAATAGAACTAGACTTCTGTTATCAGAATATGAAGTAGCTTATAGTTCCCACGATACATTTAAAAAAATTCTTTTTTTAAATTCATTTCGTGATTTTCAAATTCATGTTTTGAATAAACTTCCGAAATAACAGCTTTAAATTAAAATTTTACTTTCCTGCTATGATAATATATATTCGACGTAATATTTCAAAAGCTAAATTTTGGAAATGCTTTATTTGCTTCAAGTTTGTAATTTCTACAAAAAATTTTGAAAGCAGTAGGAACTATTGATTTACTAAGTTTATCTCAGTCGCTTAAGTGTAAAATTAATTACCTTCATTGGGTAAAATAATCATGGAAAATTTTTAATTCTAATTACAAAGATTTTGTAAAGACATGCAAAAGATTTCATTGGATATCATCCGTTCTTAGAGGAATTGAAAGATTTAAGCCACATTACAACTGTTTATATAAAACAGCTAGTTCTTAATCTTCTAATGGGCGTGCGTTGTACATTTACAACAGAAGGGTTTCGTTTTATTACGCTTACAAATGCAAGATATTATATAATATTAATAGAAAATTAGATAAACAAACATATGAGCGAAAGTCAGTAAGTAGGTCACAAACTGATATGAGAGGTCGTAAATTAGTAGTAAATCGTTTCCAAATATGCCAATAGGTGGCAGCAAAATCCAACTATAAGATTTTAATTTCGAATTTATGAGACAGCAGTTGTACAAGATAATCAGGTTCGTTCAAAAGTTGTTGACGAAGTGCGAAGTGGTCGTCCACTTGAGATTGCGACAGAAGAATCAGTGCGGAAGGTTGAGGAAATCGTTAGAACTTTTATGAATGAATGGAGTGACCTCTTTAGATATTATATATTCAAATAAATCATTTTCAGAAAGTTAGATTAAAGAGATAAGAAATTTCTTACCTCAGAATATCCCAGCATCTGCCCAGATCCTTGGTTCGTCATCACCAGTGAAGCTTTATAATTCACTTATTAGAGAAGACCTATAGTGTTTTTAAAAAGAAAGTTGTAGATTGTGTGTCTTAATTTTTTTCATTTTAAAGGCATTGAGTGCATGGTTTCACATGTGAAAACTGATTGATTTTCACTTAGTTACTTTAATACGTTTCTGGATTAAATAAAAATAAATTGGCGAAAGAAATAGAGGGAGAGAAAAACACCTCTTCACTTCTGAAAGATCATCACAGAAAGAGAAGGAAAAAACGGTACAAACGCACAGGGAAAAGTCTGCGCATCTGCATGCACAATGTAGAGAACAATCAACCACAGGAATTTGGGTTGGGCACATACACGTACTTCACTGAACTCTGAAATGAAAGTAATAAAAGTGAGTTAAAAAGGATAGTTTTTTAGAGTCTAGAATATTATAAAAAGTTTCATGTTTCGATGATTCTGATAGGCAACACCTCCGCTGAATCGCCGAAACAAAAAAGTTTTAAATGTTCAAAACAGTTTTTCTGTGAAGCCCGAATCGAGGCTCGGGCAGGGGTTTGGTAAGCATGTCGGCTGTCATTGCTGCAGTTTCAAGGTAAGTCATAGTTAATGTCCCTTCCTCGACTAGATTTTTCAATAGATGATAACGAAGAGAGATATGTTTCGTTCTTTGATGATGCTTGTCGCTTTCGGCAAGTTTAATGGAGGACTGGTTGTCCTCAAACAGTTGTATAGGTAGTTCTTGCTCGAGGTCCAGTTCCTTCAGGAATTGTAGAATCCAAATTGTTTCTTGTACTGCACAAGCGGCAGCCACGTACTCTGACTCAGCTGATGACATGGCAATGCAAGACTGCTTTTTTGATGTCCACAGAAGGAGATTATTTCCAATCATAAGTAGATTTTCTGATACTGACTCTCTGTCAGTAGGATCATTAGCCCATTCTGAATCAGAATATGCCCTCAAGACAGGTTTCTCTAAATTAGTGTATGTTAATTTTAAGTCAATTGTAGTTTTAAGGTATCTGATTGTTCGCTTAACAGCTTCCCAATCCTTAGCCCTTGGACGCTCGTTTCTGCGACTTAAAATATTTACGGCGTCACTAATATCTGGCCAAGATACGGTCGTACGGATATATAGTACAGCCCTACGGCTTGTCTGTAATTCGTATTATTCGGAAGGAGATTTTCGTTATCCGCTAATTTAACGTAACCTGGTTCCATTGGTATATTAGTTGGTTTCGAGTTTTCTAAGCCAAATTTGATTATCAAATCATTAATTTTATTAATTTGATCAAGTGTCATAGTATTCTTGTCGAGCCGATTTATATTTATTCCTAGATAATATTTTGCTTCACCTAAATCAGTTACAGGGTATTCTTTGTTTATAAGTTTATTGATGTTCCCATCTTCCCCTGCTATGAGGAGATCATCAACATAAACGATTATGCATGTCGTTGTCTTAATGGTTGTTTGTTTATATAAACATTTATCGATCGGACTTTGCTGAAAACCTAATTTAGATAATGATTTGTGTAACGTGAGGTTCTATGCCCTGGCAGCCTGCTTTAAAACATAAATGGCCTTTTTGAGTCTGCATACCTTATGCTCCTCTCCCGGAATTGCATAGCCCTCAAGCTGATGCATATACACATTTTCTTGTAGTTCCCCATGAAGGAAAGCGGTCTTAATATCTACGTGTGTTAAGTTCAGATCCTTATACAATGCCATCGCTAAAAAACTTCTAATTGTCGTGTGAGACGCGACTGGTCCAAAGGTCTCATCATAATCTACCCCATATTTTGGGGAAAAACCCTTTGCGACCAGCAAGGCCTTAAACTTTTCTAACAAACCCCAGATATTTTATTTAGATTTGAACGCCCACTTGCAACCGATCACTTTCGTTCCTGGTGGGGCTTCGACTAATTCCCATGTATCATTTTCGCGAAGAGAATTCATTTCCTCTAGAGTCACTTTTATCCACTTTTCCTTTTCAATGGGGTTTTGCATATTTTTTATATAGTCCCAACATTTCGGATCTTCTACTTTAACATTATTTGTTAAGAACGCAAACCTATCGGGAGGAACTCCCCTGTTCGGTCTGTTTGATCTACGCGGGACATTTTGCGTGGTATCTGAATTTGCATTTTGATTTTACGTTGTATCTTCGCGCTGTCAATATTATCCTCGATTAATTGTAATTTCGGTACCATTTAGTCCATTTTTCGTTGGGAGTGCAATCGTTGGATGAGGGAAAACTTCATCTTTGGTTCTCAGTAAGTACGTTATGGTAAACCGACTAAAATGGAGGACAAAATGGGGACAAAATGGAGGTCATTTTCGAAACCAGCACACCAAACAACATAAGAATCAACGAAAACTTCTCTTGTATTTTTCAAAAACTTCAATTTCGCAGGCCTGTGTAATTTTCATCGGTAGCAGTGCAACAAATTCAAGTCGCATAATCTTTCATGGATACATCGAGTGACCTCTTTAGATATTATATATTCAAATAAATCATTTTCAGAAAATTAGATTAAAGGCATAAGAAATTTTCTTACCTCAGAATATCCCAGCGTCCGCCCAGATCCTTGATTCGTCATCACCAGTGAAGCTTTATATTTCACTTATTAGAGAAGACCTATAGTGCTTTAAAAAAAAAAAAAAAAAAAAAAAAAAAAAAAAAAAAAAAAAGTTGTAGATTGTGCGTCTTAAATTTTTTCATTTTAAAGACATTGAGAGCATGGTTTCACATGTGAAAACCGATTGCTTTTCACTTAGTTACTTTAATACGTTTCTGGATTAAATAAAAATAAATTGGCGAAAGAAGTAGAGGGAGAGAAAAACACCTCTTCCCTTCTGAAAGATACATCATAGAAAGAGAAGGAAAAAACGGTACAAACGCACAGGGAAAAGTCCGCACATCTGCATGTCCAATGTAGAGAACAATCGACCACAGGAATTTCGGTTGGGCACATACACATACTTCAATGAACTCTGAAATGAAAGTAATAAAAGTGAGTTAAAAAGGATAGTTTTTTAGAGTCTATAATATTATAAAAAGTTTCATGTTTCGATGATTCTGATACGCAACAGAACTGATGTGCGAACAACAATAGACAGCATAACAACCATTTCCTCAACTACTGATTCTTCTGTCGCAATCTCAACTGGACGACCACTTCGCTCTTCGTCAACAACTTTTGAACGACCCTGATTATCTTGTACAAATGCTGTCTCATAAATTCAAAATTAACATCTTGTAGTTGGATTATGCTGCCACCTATTGGCATATTTGGAAACAATTTACTACTAACTTTCGACCTCTCATATCAGTTTGTGACCTACTTACTGACTATATGTAGGGGAGATGGGGGCACATGTGAACACGGGGCACATGTGAACATCGCAGTTTTTCGATAGTTACTATAAGCTTTTTTATTTGAAAAAAATTACTAAAGATGATAGCATCTGTAGACATATGGTAAAAATTTTTTGAAGCTCTGTGACATTTTGTTTGTCCTCTGTAGCCAAAACACTGTTTTTAGATCTCAAAAGTAAAATCATTGCTCCAAGTTAATAAGCGAATAATTTTATTTATTTATTCATTTATTTGAATTTGAGAGTTTTACCATATACTATGAATACTAATGAACATTTTTGATAAAATTCTTTTTCTTCTAACATTGAGAAATGTTAATTATTCATCAATTTAACAGAAGCAGCAATATGGGGCACTTGTGAACAGGCTAGTTGGGGCAGATATGAACAGTTCATAAGTACCCCAATAATCATTCTGTGATTCTGTTTCTTTCAGTTAACTTAATGAGAAATAATGTCAGTTCCATTATCTACAATTTTCCTGAAATTGAAGATATTTTCCTCTCACAAAGTTGATTTTGTATTGAAACTTCCACAAACACATCTTTCAGTAAGTACATAAAGAACAACAGGCTCGTCTACGTTCAATTGTACTTTAAATAAATTTAATGTTTTCTAAAATGCAATAAGTGTTATATGTTATTTTACTAAACGGTTTACAACAATATTTTTTATGCATTGTTAATACAAAAGTATTACTTTGAACAACTTTGCAAATTTTTCTTTTACATTTGTTCTAACCTTGCAATGATGGCTTACTTCTATCTCTAAAACATTTATGTATATGATGCTTTGAATGGAGATAGATACCAGTAATATTTTAAGAAAGTACAATTTTTAAACTGATAACTACCGTAAAATCCCGATTGTACCCCCCCCCCTCTTTCAAAAGGCAAAAGAAGTTGGGGGGGGTGGTTATAGTCGAGATTTTTTTTAATCATTAAAAAACCCTTCTTTATCTATAATTTACAAGAAAATAAGGCAAATACAGGAGTGAGAATCTTTCGTATTTCGGCAGATTTCCGATAAATAGTATGTAAATGCCCCCTCCCTAAAATTTCCCCTAAACAAAAACCCTTAAACAAAATTTAAAAGTTTTAATTTCTTTTTTTTTTAATTGCTTCTTTATTTTTTTATTTTATTGCAACAATACTTAATGAATCATCAGACTCTCCCCACCAAATCTACTTATTTTCATTTTATAATCTTTTGCTTAAACATATCACGCAGAAACTAGAGAAATATACATATATATATTTTTCTTTATGGTGAATTTAAAAGGTAATATAACTAATGATTACTATGACAAATGAATAAAGGAATAAAAAGCACATTAAAGGATAGTTTTTCCTTGTGTTCACATGTGCCCCACGTGTGTTCACAACTACCCCGCTGATGGGGCACATGTGAACAATTTTTTGATTTTATAAAACTATTAAAAAATGTAAGAAGAACTATACAGGTGATTTTGAAAAAAATACCATGTGCAAAAGAAAGTTCTGTTTACTATATTAAGTAGTTTTTGTTTATCGAAATTAATCCAGTTATGAGAAAAAGCTATATTTATGCGAACTGTTCACATGTGCCCCCATCTCCCCTATATATCAATAGAGAAAAAATTAAGTTTTAAAAGTATTTACATGCAGAAAAAAATATCTAAAATTATACATTTAAAATACCAATTATTATTGACGCAACAATAGGATTATTTCATAAAACATACATCAAAGTTGATTTATTGCAAGACGACAAAGATAAAGAAATTTTTAATATTCATGTTTTTTTTTTTGTTGTTGTTGTTTTGTTTTTATTTTTTTAGATTCATTTTCATAATCTATATGTTCGCAAAATATTTATGCAAGAAAATACTTTTACAATGCTTACGCTTTTACATTTTTCTCTCTTTTAAACTCTTGGCTTATTCTATTTGACATCATTTTGTAGTTTTACTTTTTAAAATATAAATTTATTTACCACCAACTGATTCTTCTCGATCGTCATCAGATAGCTATAAAATATGTTTCGATTTTTCTAGTTTTAAACCATAATCACAAACATTCTGCTAAATATTTTTCGTTTGAGTATGCAAAAGAAAATAATAACTCAAAAAAAATCAATTACATTATTGCGGAAATAAATCTCTCAAACATAAAATAATTATTAATTCATATATCTATTTGCGTGCGATTCAAATTTTCTGAAAGACACACAAAACTGCATTGGGAATCAAAGAAACCGGTATCATCCCGAAGGAAATTAATGAATCCAAAAATAGCAGTAATTTTCACATAGATTCTGCGCCGCCGTACTTGAGAACAATTTTAGAAATATCCCGTTTGTCATGAAATTTTCTTGCACGCGTCCGCTGAAATTTTAACCCAGGATATGCCCCACAATCAATAATTACGTTTGTTAGAAATTTAAAAAAAATCTCGCAAATTTTGAAGAGACATCTACCGAAATAGTAAACGTACCATATTGGCATTAACATATAAAGAACAGTATGAATTACCCACATAATCGCAGAGTGAATTGAAAAATCTACTTCAGAAGATTTAGACTAGAACCATCTGTTGCTGTTAAGAAATAACATTAAGATAGATAGATTCGGTGCCGTATTTCAGAACGTTTTAAAAATATCACGTTTGTCATAAAATTTTCTCGCACGCGTCCGCTAAATGTTTAACCCAAGATATGCCCTCAATTAATAGTTATCTTTGTTAGAAATTTAAAAATATTTTGAAGAGGCATCCACCGAAATAGTAAATTTATCATATTGACCAGTGTTACCAGTTGGCTACTTTTTTAAAATTGAGATTTCTTGATTGGCACCACTTTTCTGAAATAGTAAAATTTGCCTTGTTTTAGCCTTAATTAATAAGTCATTAAATAAAGCAAATTTTACTATTTCTAAAAACCTGCCAATCAAGAAATCTGAATATTAAAAAAGTAGCCCACTGGCAACACTGATATTGGCACGAAAATATGAAAGAACTGTCTGATTTACTCCCATAATTTAATAGTGAAATGAAACATCTACATCAGAGGATTTCGACATCTGACGCTATATTGCATATGTAGCTACAGAAACATCTGTCGCTTTATTACATTATATGAAACTTTACTCTTCTGACGTGGAAATATCTTACACCAGTAGGATTCCAGATGAATATTATCATCACCTAGTAGGTAAACTATATAAGTCATACTATATATAAATTATATAGAAGGCATGTTGAATTTATTTGTAGCTCCAAAATATTCTAGAATTTAACATATGAATTCTTTTTCTTTACATGTAAATTTAATTCATACCGGCTAGTTCTATGGATTTTTGTAGTGTAAGACACATAGCTTATAACTGCTATTCTCTTTTGCCACCGTTTTTGTTTTTGTTTTTTTATTTAAGTTTGCTTGGCCTTAATCAGTGTACCCTTTCACGGGCGGTGTCCTTAAAAAAGGACACCTAATTTTTATTTTACTGGCACCCGGAATGTTTAATTAAAATTTTCCTTTTATAACGTGCTTGAAAATAAGCAAGTTTGTATTTTCTAATAAATTCGTTTATAAATTGAGGCGTCAGATCATTATTTCATCAGCTTAAAAACAGAATTACTCCACGCCGGAAAGGGATAATGAGATATCTCCGATAAAGTAAGTCAGATTTTTCCGTTCTTAAATACTGATAGCCGAAAATCTTAGGATGTGACTTACACTTACAAGTACTCGTGGAACTAGCCTACCTTAACTCCTCAGAAAGTCTTATTAAATACCAAATATGTATAATGCTGAAAAGAACGTTTGGTTTTAATTATGATTCTTTGAAAACCATTCTGTTATTTTCAGGAGTTGGGGTAAATGAATAATTTATTTATAAAAAAAAATTATAACCTACAAATTTAATGCTTTCTATTAAATTTTACCATTAAAATAAAAATTCTTTTGCAACTCTAGCAACCCACCAATTTTCACTCTCATACTGACTGTTTAAAACATTTTCGATTTTAGACGAAAAAAATATGGTAAGCCTGTAATATAAGAGAGAAAATTTATAAATAAATTTCTCATTTCCCCCACAACTTTAACCCTTTATGTACTGAATTATGAATTCATGAAAATGTTATCTTCTAAAGACTTTTTCGTGAATTTTTGATACTGCATTAAAAGATTTACATAATCATTTAATAGATTTTAGATGTATTGAAGGATTTAGAAGGATTAATTAAATTTGAATTTATAGGGATTTTGTGCAATATTTATAACTCAACTGAAATCTTTTATTTTAAATATTTTTCTTAGTATTTTGTAGAATTAGGAAATGTAAAAATATAATGTTCTTACAAGAGAAATATAGAAATATTTCCGAATTTACCCCCCCCCCCCCCTCAATTCTAAGAAAGCTGAAAAAATGCAAAGGCAAAATAAATCATCCTTTAAAAATATTTTTGTTTGTGAAACCAATAATGCTTTTGGAACAGGATAAAGTAATGCATCTGTAACTCAACTCATTCTAAACTGTATTACTACTAATCGATGTATTAAATGAATTTTATAACAAGTTATTTTAATGGTACTTATAGGTCCCGTCAGTAGATAAAGGGTTAACCAGGTTTCAGGAATGTTTTGTTAAGCAAAAATTTATTATATTTCCAAATTCTGCCTATGCATTATTAGAAGCAAAAAACTCAGCAAAACTGAAGAGAAACAGTTATGGAGCAATTATTTTGTCTCAATCAAATACAGAGGATTTATTTTTCTGCAATCGTTAGCTTATTGCGTTATCCTGTGCGCATGTAAACTAGCAGTTCTTCAATGAATGCCAGCAACTACAATGCGAAAAATTATTGACATTACAGTATAAAGCTTTTTGACAGTATGGCTCTAAACAAAATATTTTACGTAAAAAAAATTTGTATGTATTACAAAACTTTTGTTATTTTCAAATTTTTGCCCCTAAATAAAAGAAATAAGTGTTTTTTTTTTCCTTCGTACTATACACAGTTTTTTTACTGGTGTCTTGGCTGAGAGCCTTTTCTGTAAAATCAATATACTTGTTTTTACAGTGTCCGTTAATTGAAAATGAGTAACACTTTTTTCGTCAATAATTTTATAATAGTTTATATATTTATATATATATCGAAGAATTTTTCTCCCCCTGTATAGTAAGCTTCATTAAACTAATTAATCTTTTAAAATTATCCTCACAAAAATAAAGAATACTTAAATTATCGCATGAATGAAATTAATTTAAAGATATATAAAATTAGGCAAATTAAAACTGTATTATCAGGCAATTCCTCAACATTCATAAGAATGTTTTTGCCCACAGTGATTTTAGAAATTAAAATACGCAAAAGTTTAAAAAATATATACATCTTGATTTAGTAATTCTCGAATGAATGTCTGAAGAATCCCAGAGAAAAATTAAAAATATGTTTAACCTTTCATTTCTCACCTAGGATCTACCAAAGCGATTTTCATTTTTTAAAATTATTTTTAGTTATTTAGCCTCCAAAAGGACCAAATAAAAAAGCATTTTAAAATGTCATATTATGCTTAATGACATTTTAAAAATTAAAAATAACGTAATATTATACTTAGAATTACACATGCATGCGATGGTTGTGTTTTTTAACTTGTGATAATTGATTTTTATGCATTTTTTAGCGTTGAATACGAAAATGACCTTCATTTTTAACCAACATGTCAGGATTTTCGCAAACAGTAAATTTCAAAGTTAAAAAGTAAAAAAACAGCGAAAATCTGATTGTAAAAAATAGATGTGATGGTTGTGTTTTTTAACTTTTGATAATTTATTTTTATGAATTTTTAGTGCTACATCCAAAAATGACCTTTATTTTTAACCGTCACGTCAGAATTTTTCACAAATCGTAAATTTCAAAGTTAAGAAGGCAAAAAATAGCGAAAATCTAATACTGTAATATAGATGTAATATTTTTTCGTAATAAATTATTCAGTTTTTGGCGAATATGAGATTTTCGCTATCGGGCATTCTTACAGTTAAATAGCTGTAACAAAGGATCGTTGGCGGGGTTGGGGGGGATGGGGTTCATTGATCATCTGGAGGTATTTAGTATTCCACTTTAGAGACGATTCGGGAATTACCTTAGACGTAACTGGCCTTTACGATATTGAAGAGGTAAATCCATTAAGGGGTCCGGTACACTTTGAACTAACAAAATACATGAAAAAGTGACCTCTATAAGAATTGCCGTCACTCTTTGGCTTTTAATTATAATACATAAAACACATACTATGAAAGATTTATTCAATCATTAAGTTGTTAAAAGTATACACTAGGGTGGGTCGAAAAAACCGAAATTTTTATAATCGAAATGTAATAGTGCGGAAAAGTTGCCTTTTGTAATACAGAATAAATTTCTAAAATATTACATCGATCGGTTAATATCTTTTACCGCCGCAAGGGGGCCAAAGTTTCAAAAAATCGCAAAAAACAGGTTTTTTTTATCATTTTTTTTTAAATTATCCAAACATACCAAAGCAATTTTTAATAGAACGCAATAGCTACATGAAGATATGAGAAATGTCCCGGTAAATGTTCATTATGATGAAATCATATCTTTATTTGCCGCAAAAAGACCATATTTTTTGTAAAAATGTCAAAAATTTCAGTTTTTCATTTTTTTTCTAAATTTTTATAATTTCTATAATATTTCTAGAAATAAATAATTTTACTTTATATCTATTAATATATCATAATTTTTTGTAACTATTTGTAATAGACTTGAAAATAAAGTTAATCATTCATTTTTCTTGACGATCGCTTCATCTACACTGTAAAAAAAAATCTGTAAAATTACTAAAGTTTTTCTAGGAAACTGGGATTCCAAGATATTTTCATGTAACGGGAACAAGAAAAATTCCTGTAACAGACGCTGTTACAGGAATTTTTGTTGTTGCCGTTACATGAAAAGTTCTAGGAATCCCAGTTTCCTAGAAAAACTTTAGTAACTTTACAGATATTTTTTTACAGTGTACTGATGTTTTACTTCATAACAGCCAATTCAAGCCACAAAAATTATATAAAATGAGCAAAATGTTTTAGTATTTTATTAATTAAAATATAGAGATGTTTAACCGAAACGGGTTAAATAAACTTAAAATGAAGAAGAATTTAATGTAAATGAATTTTATAATATAACTTGCTTTCAGATGAAGCCATTATTTCTCGAGAGGCCAAAACTGATCAGATGTGATCCTCCCTCTGTTCTAGTAAACAAACTTTATCAGTGCTTCAATGAATAATTTCACGCATCTTTCTAGTGATTGAGTGGGACAAGGAAAGTTATAATAGCTGGTATCTTTAATCGAACATTTTAAACTCACCAGCGTTTTTAGTCGATAAAGAAACCATAACACGTGGTTCCGTTAGTTTTCAGTTTTGTCAGTAGACTAAAGCCATACAATTTTAAGCTTCAGTGTTGAAGTATGCTATGATAAAGTGACGGATGGCACTATTCTAGTCCACAGAAGTTCATGCTTTTGCAATTTTCTTTATGGCTGGGGCCCTGATGTTCTCCTCTTCATATGCTATCATTCCGAAGAGGCTATTTGTATGATTTCCGAAATAGTCATTTCGTGAAAATACAGGAACTATAATCTTTCGTAGATTGTCTGTCAAGTAACGTAAGTTATTAACTATAGTGCACAGAATCTGGAAAACATGAGTGATTCATTTTAATTGTGAACCAACTGATGCAGTACATTTTCAGGATGTACTCAAAGAGTATGACAAGTTAAGAAGAGGGCTTCTTTGTTCCAACGTAGAGTCTCAAAATTCGAATAGCAGTAATGATCCACCTTGCGTGAAATATTTGTCCAGGGACTCAGCAAAAAAGGTCAATTGTATACACGCGTGTTGAAAGAGCTTGCAATATTTCAGACATATACTTCTGGTCAGTTGACAAATCATCTTTATCAACAGCTAGGTGATCAGATTAAATTGATTTAAATTTTGCAATTGGTAATAATTCACAAATCGCAAGAGATCAACCAATTGGGCCACAATATGATAGAGAACCAGTTTATTGTCATCAAGATACTTGAAAAGATGTCTCAGTGGAAGCTCATTGAAGTGAGGTCAAGGAAGCCAATAAAGTGGTTTTTTTTAAAGTTGTTCTCAACTAATCCTACTATAACACCACCTTTGCATCCTGTTTTGAAGAGAGTTCCGCGAAATTCAACTGCAATTATTATTGCAGTCGGAATTTCATTTTTCTTCAAAAAATCTATAATGTCATTGCATATAGAAGTCGCCTTGCCAGACGATGGGATCAAATGATGAAAATAATTCAGACCTGGTTCTAGTACAAAGAGATATGTTCCTCCTTGACTTCACAAAGATTAAACTTTGCCACCTCTTTAACCTGGCAGATATTTCCATCTTTAGGGCCATCAAAGTATAGAGTAAAAGGAGTACATTACAAAAAAAAAACGAACAAAGTGAAACGTGGCCCTCTAGCAGCGAGAAATTAATTTTACGTGCAGGCAGCTGCAGGTGTTTCTATCATTGAGTAATTTTCTTTTTATAGAATTACAGTGATCATGGTTAACAATGTGCATGAAATTAACAACATAAAATGCCTTTCCCAGCCTATTAGAAATGTAAAAAATGTGAAAACATTACAAAAGTTATGAAAATTGAAAAAATGAAAAACTTTAATTTTTAACATTTTTTAGAAATTTTGGCCCTGTTGTGGCGGTAAAAGCAACGATGTCACAAAAATGAAATGTTAATGTTACATTACTAATATCTTGGCGTGGCTATTGCGTTCTATTAGAAATTGAATAAGTATGTTTGGATAATTTAAAAAAAAATTGCTAAAAGTATGTTTTTTGCGATTTTTTCGAAATTTGGACCCCTTGCGGCGGTAAAAGATATTAACCAATCGGTGTAATATTTTACGTATTTTATCTTTTTTACAAAAGGCAACTTTTCCGCGCTATTACGTTTCGATTATAAATATTTCGGTTTTTTCGACCCACCCTAGTATACACATATATAAAGTTTTTTAATTTATTTTTATAGATGATACAATTTTTACGAAAAAATTATTCTTGCATGCATTGCGCGCATGATTTTTCACATTTGAATGGATAAAACAAACTAAGATTGCTTTTTTTTTAATGAGTACAGATATAATGTGTTTTTAAAATGACCTACAATAAAAAAAAATAAAACTTGTAGATCCGGAGAAAAAAAATATTTTTGTAAAGAAAAGTAGTCGTGGGTTCTAAACTTATGACTTGAGAAACATAATAATAGGTCATTTTGTAACTCTACATGTTTACTACATTACCAAAAATTTCGTGAAATTTTGGGTAACCATTTTTCAGAAATCGTGCGCGCAATGATCAAAATCGCTCTTTTGAGAAAATTGTCAAGACTAAATCACCGTTGATTAAATAGAAAAAGCTCAAAGTGTTTTAGACATAACTTCTCTTCTGATGCGAATTTTTGTATAGGGTTTATTTTTAAATGTTGTTAAAGAATCATATATAACTATAAGCTATTTTTTAAAAAATCGATTTTTGGACGCTTTAAAATGTACCTGACCCCTTAAATGATTCCATCAGATTTTATTAAAAATTTTTATTTACACATAATAGAAAACATTTCGCGGACGTCACTCGGAGCAAGCACGTGAGAGAGACAATGTAGAACGTGACCCCAATGAAATGGAACCTACGTCACTTTACGCCTCGCGCTCGTAGCTCCCTGAACTGTTTAGCTGTAAAAATCCCCAGTACAAGCCAAAAAATGAATAAATTATTATAAAAAAAAGTTTTACATCTAATAATATCATTAGACAAAACACAATGTTTCACTTTGATAAAACATAAAATATGTTATATTAACTTTAAAAAGTTCACTGTTTTACTTAAAAGGGGAGTAAAAATAATAGAAGAGATGTTACAAGTTAAAAATATGCATTTTATTTAAAGCTTCTCAGTACTTTCAAGCTTTTCGAAGCTTTCTAATCAATTTAATCTGAAACACTGCTACTTCGACTGTCCAGCTACGCATTTAAAAAGGAAAGTGACGTATGAGAACAGAGTGATAAAATAAATGGAACCGCAGTTAATAATAATATATATTTTCTCTGATTAACTTCAGTCCAAGAAACTGCTACTTCAATTCTAATAATTTTTGACTCTCTCATTTTCAAAACGAAGTACGTATTTGTACAAATAGACAGCAATTAGCAATTAAAATATTCTCTGATGAAGAGCTTGGAAAAGCTTGAAAGTGCTAAGAAGTTTTAAATAAAATGTATATTTTTAACTTGTAACATCTCTTCTATTATTTTTAGTCGCCTTTTAAGTAAAATAGTGAACTTTTTAAAGTTCATATAATATATTTTATGTTTTACATCTATTTTATAGCATCAAATTTTCGATATTTTTTTTTTTTACTTTTTAACTTTGAAATTTACGATTTGCGAAAAATTCTGACTTTATGGTTAAAAATAAAGGTCATTTTCTGATTCAGCGCTAAAAAATACATAAAAATCAATAATCAAGAGTTAAAAAATACAACCATCACATCTGTTTTATAGTATCAGATTTTCGCTATTTTTTTACTTTTTAGCTTTGAAATTTACAATTTTCAAAAAATTCTTACGTGATGGTAAAAAATGAAGGTCAGGAGTCAGCACTACAAAATACATAAGAATCAATTATCAAAAGCTGAAAAACATGACACAACTCAAATTTTGCTGGTTTATTATTATAAAATCGTTACTCTTTAGATATAAAATTTAGTTCCGCCTTTAAGGGGGTCCGGAACACAATTTAAAATAATTTTTATTTATTGAGTTAAAATTTTGAATTTTTTTGTGATGGTTAACCATGTTATTTGTAAACAAAATCACATGATAAAACTTCTCATATATTTTTAAAAAATTTAATTTAAAATTCATTAAAAAAGTGGGGTAATTTAAAATCGTTATAACTCGAAATATTAACTGTAGAATTTCAATTTGTTTTTCATTTAAATAAACAGAAATATATAAGTTTAAATTTAGATTCAGCATTTTTTTAAATATTAATTAAAAAATTAAAAATATTTAAAGTAAAAATTTTAAAAAAATGGTGTAACTTTAAAAAAAAAATCATATTTACAAAAGTAATTTTTTTTCTAATTTGCTGAATCAAAGTTAATGTAAAACAATTGCAAAAGACATGTTCCAAGTTTGAACCATTTATCTTTAACGGTTCTTGATTTATAACGATTTAAATAAGAGAAATGGCGAAAAATGCCATCATGAAGAAAAACGCATTTTCACAAGAAATCGTTCTCATGACAGCCATTGCTTGAAAGCTAGATTTTGAAAACAAACCAAAACGAAAAATTTAATGTTTCCTGTTCTAATTAAGATTTAAACATGATTTAAACGTCATTTTAAGCAGAGAAACACGGAGAATTTTTTAATGCAATAAAAGTTTTTTAGAAAATTTGGAGATTATTGTGTCCCGGACTTCCTTAATTAAACATATAGATTGAAAATATAATTTCCTTTTACATAGAAAAAAATGTTTGTATTTGCTTAATAAAGTGCAAATTCAGTGCTTTATTAAAATGTCATCAATGCTAGTTTTATTTTATTTTTATTTATTTTTTTATTATTATTTTTTTTTGTGTGTGCCTAGGCCGCGTTTGCAAAATTATCTTAACGTATTACAATATATGTTATAGTATTTAATGCTACATCAGAATTTTGCAGGCTACGTCTTAATGTTTCAAGGTTTTCTAGGGCAATAGCATAAGATGGGACAGTTAGAGTGGCTATTTCACGTTCTTCTGCAACTGTAACGCCGTCTTAAAAATAAACTCTCAGAAATACTTTCAGGATTTTACCGTTAATTGACGAATATCCGTTGTTTTTCTTCTGTTACAGGAGGTAAAACATCCGTCAAAATCCGTCGCGGTGAAGAAAGTGGGGGAAAAGACAGAAGTTTCTAACCTTGGATTCGAACCAGCATCTCCATCGAGAGGAGCACGCTAACCACATGGGACAGCAGCGTACCACATACAGCAGCGTGGCAGCAGACATACACCACATACAGCAGCGAAACACTTTGAAGTAAATATTTTTGCTTCAGATGGATATGGTTTGATAAATTCCTTTAAAAAGCTTTTAATTTTGAAGTTAATTTTGGGAAGATACTGTCTTTAATGAGATTTAGGATGGGGTTTTAATACTTTAGTACTTTTATAGGATAAAAATATGAATTATAAATGTTTTTAAGTAGATTGCTAGACGTAAAATATGTCAAAATATGCGTGTAATATTATGTTTTTATTACATAAGATTATAGATATTTTCATTTAATATTTAATTAAAATATCTTTTAAATGTGTTCATTTAAAATATATTTTAAATGTGTTCATTTAAAATATATTTTAAATGCGAATATTTATTTATAAACAACTTTATAAATTAAACTTATTCAACTTTAAAAAATAAATTATGAGTACTTTTGAATGAATGAGAAAATTAATTGTTATTTATCTTTAAATTCGAAAACTTTTCTTTTATTATTTTTTAATTAAAATAGAAATCTTTAAATTATAGAATTTTTGGTTTTTCATTTTAAAATAAATTCGGATTTAATATCAATAGAAACAGTACGCAAGTGTGCTAGGAATGAACTGAACTAGAAATGAAGAATTCGCGGATAAAACATGTTTTCCAGGAGTACGGAAATTATTTGTTAAAAAATGAGGAATAATTTAGTGTATATTGACGAGTTTTTCTGAGAGCGCAGTTTTAATGTATCTTCGTTCAACATATGGTAAATTTGCATAAACATTTGCAAAATCTTGAAAAGTAAGAGAATCTTGAATCACGATACTCGATTATTCTTCATTGGTATTAAAATCAGTGTTACTACTGCTATTTTATTTTTCTGTAGCTGAATAACATGTGCTGTGCATCATTTGACTGAAAAAAAACCTGCTTGTCTAAAGCATTTAGAAATTGCTGAGCATGTTACTTTATTTCAGGGTGTAACCAACAAATACATAACATTGAATCAGTTCTGTCATAATTAATTCATTCAGTAAAGAAAATAATGAAAAGGATACTTCCAAGAATTACAGAGCAAAACAGGAAGAACGAATAGGAAAATAGAGGGTTAACCCTTTATGTACTGAATTATGAATTCATGAAGATTTTATCTTCTAAAACATTTTACGTGAACTGTTTAAACTGCATTAGAAGATTTACATAATCAATTAATAAATTTTAGAAAGAGTTTAGAAGGATTGAAGGATTAATTTAGAGGTTTTTTGTGCAATATTTATAACCCCACTCAAATCTTTTATTTTAAATATTTCTTTTAGTATTTTGTTGAGTTAAGAAATGTACAAATATAATGCTCTTACAATAGAATAGAAATATTTCCGAATTGAAGAATCCCCTCCTTCCCCAACGACAAGAAAGCAAAAAAGATGCAAAGGCAAAAGAAATCATCCTTTTAAAAATATTTTTGTTTTGTGTAATCAATAATGCTTTCGGAACAAGATAAAGTATTGTATCTATAACTCATTCTAAACTGTATTACAACTAATCAATGTATTAAATGAACTTTATAACAAGCAATTTTAATGGTACTGATAAGTGCCGTCAGTAGATAAAAGGTTAAGGTGATCCCAAAACTTTCAAAATAAATCATCTTTTACATTATAATATAACTTTTTTCAAGAAAAGATAACAATCATTCCATTACAACTTGGGAATAAACTTTTCTGAATTTTAAAATGAATTTCTATAGATTTACTTGTCTACATGAAAGGAAAGTTAGAATCTACTAAATTTATTTTGTGATTAGTGATTTCACGGGAAATCAAAATAAAGTAGACTTTTATGGCTTTATCTTTTGTTAAGAATTGCTGATTTTCTGAAAACAGATGACAAGATGCACTTATAGGGCCTTTAACCATCCAATATTTTAACCCTTAACGATTTTTTATTTTGTTTCGAAAAAATATATATGATTCTCTGAAAGGTTTATTTACAGGAAAAATAATGAAAAAAATCAGAGACATATTTTTCATATAATACGTCAATCTTTTATTCTGTTGCACATCTGCAATACAAGTATACAAACTACTGTCGTGTGGCTGTTTTACGCTAAAATAATGCAAATTAGTAAATACTTTAATAAGTATGTCTGCAAATATCTTATTTTATATAATTATTTATTTTATAAAACTTAACCTTTAACCCTTTAATTCCCAAAATATAATACGTTCTAAAAATTACGTACTTCAGAGAATCTGACTTTACACCAGAAATTTCGCTTTATTTAAATGCGGAATGTCTGTTTTTTTAATTAAAGCAAACATTGCTATTTTAATTTTCTGGTGTGAATTAGGTATATGCGAATAAAAAAAATCTATTAAATTCAAAACAGTGTTGTTTACATATGTGCAAAGCTGCGCACTAAATGGTTAAAAATGGCTCGATTTTATAAATTCTCCAAATAAATTTAAAAAAAAACTATCCCATTTTCATTTTTCTTTATCAACACTATTACTAGTCTGAACAAAATAATTTTTCTTTAATCAACACTATTACTAGTCTGATCACACTATTACTAGTTTAATCAACACTATTACTAGTCTAATTTCATTTTTCTTTAATCAACACTATTACTAGCCTGAACAAAATAATTTTAGATACGAAATACAGTTATAATATGCATTACTTTGGTTTAAGCTTTAAAAAATCGTATTAACACTATATGACACATGCTGACACATTTATGCTTCATTTATAAAATTATCTTTAAAAAATTCTAAATTATCCCCAGAAAGTTTGAATAGTTATGTTCGGTTATTATAATGACATCTATTTCGTGAATTAAATAAAGTAAAATTAATATTACAAATTTTTTGGTGTGAACTTTAAATCTATTCAAATAAAATAAAGTTTCAGTCTTCTGTGTGTCTATCTGTCTGTCAGGAATGGTTAGCGAAATCAACCGCACGTACAAGTCTGAAAATTTAGATGAGTGTAGTCCAGTGCCTGTTCTGATGCGCCTGAGACTCAGAATTTTCCTTTTTAACACTTTCCAACAAAGTTGAAAAGTGTTTATGCATTCGGTTTGTCTGTCCGTCTGTCCACGCTCTAACTCCCGTAAATATACTCAGATTTCATGAAATTGATAAAGGTTATTTAGGGTCACCGAACCATGTTTGGTATTGTATATGACGTATGTAGGATTAATCGTTCATTTACAGGGGCACTCAAAAGTATTCCATTACATTATGGTATATATGGTATTGAAACTGATATAAATCACTGAATTTCACTACGATCACGTTAAACAGGTCATTCATAGCATTGTTTATTAATTTACAGGGACACACATAAGAAATCGGTTACAGTACAGTAATGTCTTTGATTAATATTTGCTGGAGTGTACGGTTTAAAATTTGGTATGCTCTTTTAACTTTAATTAATTTTTTGCATCTTACTCGTTATAAATAAATTCTATACCTCAAATACAGGGCTGCACAAAAGTATTCACGTACCGTTCTCCTTATTAGAGGAAATTGTTGAAGGTA
The DNA here is from genome assembly GCA_963932465.1 of Maratus speciosus. Taxonomy (NCBI): domain Eukaryota; kingdom Metazoa; phylum Arthropoda; class Arachnida; order Araneae; family Salticidae; genus Maratus; species Maratus speciosus. Next base: position 233,980,888 of record OZ010796.1, on the reverse strand, counting down.
AATTTTCAACTGAAGTATATGTATCTCTTAAGTGAACTAAATTTTGGCTTGCATGCAGTTAGTAGATTCAAATCTAAATATCATACACAGGGCTGCTGGAAAAATTTGGATAATTTTCCGATTGTGCGTGGGAACAGCTGAAATTGGGTTTTGAAATGTGTTATGCGTTTCCATATGGTTGAATTAGACGTAATATTTAAAACTTTTAAACGGTACAGTTTTGTTACATTATTCCGAATGTGTTGGAAAGTGTTTCATAATCTATGCTTGAAGCATGATTTTTTTCTTTCTTGTTTGTTAATTAGACAATATATTAATTTAAAATACAATGAACTCTCATCAAAAACTCATCTTTTTCTTTCAGAATTCGAAAAGGCGCACGCACCGCACATGCACAGAACCCTATTTTCGCATCGAAAGGAGATGAAGAACTGAGTGCGCGGTTCTCTTTGTGCTTTTTCAAAGTCTTGTTTTAACCTAAATCAACCAAACCGCTTGTTACAGTTAAAATTGGAAAACACATCTGAAATATCGTACTCTTACCCCCCAGATGCCGCAATTAATTCGAAAAAATGTGGCTCTTCAAAAAAATTCAAAATCGGTCGTTTTTTCCTTATGATAACGCTATTTCAGAAGTACTGGCAAAATAAAAATATGTTCTTAAAGCTGAATCCTTCTTCTAATCTATGGTGTAATAGGTTTTTAAAAATACGAATTTCAACCCTTTCAAGTACCCCGGCGAACGCATGTCAATTCGTGCCTCACGGAGACAATATCTTTTCTATACGCTAAAAGTAATAAGCGTCCGTATTTCAACAAAATCTTTTTAGAGCATCTTGATAGACAAGATTTACATTATGTAAAAAAATTTCGTAACGTTAGGAAGGGGTAGATTTTTTACAAAATAAAATGAGTGAAAATTTCGATGTAAAAACCTGAGTGTTTCGGCGCTGTTTCGCTCGCTTCCGGCTCATGTTTTCACTACTATATATGCAGGGTGGGGCAAATAAAACTGACCCGGAGGATCCACGTATCGAATCCAGTGTTGCTAGTGGGCTACTTCTTTATAATTCAGATATCTTGATTGGCACCACTTTTCTGAAATCGAAAAATTCCCCCTGTATTCGCCTTAATTCATATACCATTAAATAAGGCGAACTTTACTATTTCAAAAATGTGGTGCCAATCAAGATATCTGATTTTAAAAAAGTAGCCCACTGGCAATATTGATCCACTTGTCCGGGCCACTTTTATTTGTTGAAAGAAATTCGTTCCCGAAGTCACTTTTCGTTTTCTCTGCGCATTTTGCCATAGAATTTACATTATGTACATTTCGATTAAAAACATAATCTCTATTTCATACAACAGCTCTGAAATTTTAATACGGTATATTAACCTTTTATCTAATGATCGAGTATTGATTTGGTTCAGTTAAGGCTGAAAAAATTGGTTCGAAAAGGAAACATTTCACTCAAGATTTCGACGTGAAAATAAATAAATAAATAAACAGTTAAGCGTAAAACCATGCATTGTACAACTAAATATCAATATTTTAGCACACAAATTACAGACAGTCCTCGGAAACATGATTATAACTCAGAAATTTGGTTCAGAAAATGTAACAGACACGAGGGGAATAATGAGTTCCAATTAAAAAAAATTTGTCATATATTCCATCCATTATGAGAAAAAAAAGAATGAAAAAGAAAAGTAACAGAAGAAAACACAGCTTTTTTACAACTCCATATCAATACCTTAGCATGAAAATTATACACATGCTTTGGACGACAAGAAATGTATATACAGGGTGACAATTATTGAACTATATGAAATAAAACGGAAATTATTTAAAAACTACTGAGTGCACAAACTTTATTCAACATGTAAACGTCGCTACAGATATTCGGATTTTGGTTATGGCATGTCTGATATGGCTGCAATCATTTTACATAATGTGGCGCAAAAGAATAGCAAAATTCTGCATGACCCGCTGAAGTGTCGGGACATCGATGCTGTCGATGACCTCCTGAATAACAGTTTTCTGCTCAGATATGGTTTTGGGGTTATTTCTGTACACATTGTCTTTAATGTAACCCCACAAAAATGAGTCACATGTGTTCAGATCCGGTGAATATGGAGGCCAAGCGAGTACCATTCCAGTGGCCTCTGGGTACCCCAGAAACAGAATTTGGACCCCAAAGTGCTTCTCCAGGACATCAAACATTTTCTTGTTCGATGAAGTCGAGCTCTGTCTTGCATGAACCACATCCTGTCGAAATCAGGGTCACTTTGGATAATGGGGATGAAACCATTTTCCAAAACCTTCACATATCGTTCAGTAGTCACCGTGCCGTCAATGAATATCGGACCGCTTATTCCGTGACTGGACATTGCACACCAAACAGTCACCCGTTGAGTGTGGAGAGACTTCTCGATTGCGAAATGCAAGTTCTCAGTCCCCCAAATGCGCCAATTTTGCTAACTGACGAAGTTGCGTACAAGTTGCGTGAGCATGCGCATACTAATTCCCATCATGCAATGCGGCTAACCACGAAGTTTGAACTTCATCATGCAAACCGTTCAGAAGTTATGAGGGTTTAATTTCATATAGTTCAATAATTGTCACCCTGTATTTAAAACATTGAATTCCTGTTGTAGTTATTTCGAGCCCTGTTACCGTTAAATATCAGGGGTTTTCAACCAAAGCGATATAAGTAAGCGTGCAAACTTAATGCTGGAATCGGGCGTATATTAACACAGTTGCGCCATCTTGTGGACGGAGTGATAATTCACATACGCCGGCTTTTAGTGTGGCGCGTATTTTCTAAATCATTAGTCACTCATAGAAATCGGTTTTGTTTGGCACATTTATTGCAAAATAATGGCACAGCGAGAGGGGCATCCAGATGCACTTGCCACCACCAAGTTTTCTTCGCCTTACCAGGAACACTTCAGTTATTAATGAAGGTGAAAAAAACTTTACAATTTTAGTGGTGTGAGTAAGAAAACAGTTAGGTATCTACCTGTAGTTCACACTCCATCCGCTACGTGGCGCATGACCTTGATTGATGTGACCTCGCTTTTAATCTTGCGGTTATTTCTCCCATTTAAGATAAGACGCTTACTTATATCGCTTTGGTTTTCAACCGATTTTTCACATAGACAGCGGACACCACTACCATAAAAATACTCAAGGCCAGAGGACACGAGTGTGACGTCAGATGCGGCAACACTGTGGCATTTCGATTCTGGCTGAATTTTTATTTAGGGATTCCGAATTCTCACCAATAAGTTTAAATAGTTATTATTTTTTTATAAGATGATAGATATTCTACAAATAAAATAAAAGAAAATTGCTATTCAAAATTTTCCGGTGTTAGTTCCAACACTAGTGAAAAGTCGGTCGATTAGTGATTACTTCAAACTTGTGTCCTCTGGCCTTGAGTATTTCGATTGCAGCGTCGGATACCCATTTTATATAACATATCTAAATCTTTAACCCCTTAACTATTTCTTGTTTTTTTTTTTTTTTTTTTTTTTTTTTTTTTTTTGACACAATAAATTAAAAATAAAGACCCGGCACCACTTTTTTTTACTAAAATATTTGGCTTTGTACAATCGAAAAAGATATGCCATTTAACAAACCAAAGATTGCAGTTAAAATTAAGAGGTATCCAAAAGGTTTTAGTATCGAAGATAGCAAACACCTTTTGCCCGAACAGCACTCGAGCAAAACCGTAGCTGCCAACTTTTACGCTTTTTAGCTACCACTAAAATTTAATAGAGATTTTTGCCTTGTTTAATCGCGAGATTTCGGCGATTAAATCAGACAATATTTACTATATAGTTTTAGTGGTAACAAGAAAGCGTAAAAGTTGGCAGCTATGCAAAATAGTTAAGGGGTTAAGCATTTGGACAATTATCAATTGTGAAATTTATTACATTTTTGTTGAAAATAATATTTTGTAACGAAAGGTGAAATCCTGTTATTCAAATGAAAAATTCTTCTTACGAGCGCTTTTACCACTAAAAATTAATATTTATATCGGGATTTTTTTTTCATTTAAAAATATAAATTCAGACAAAGTCGAGTTAACTATATAAAATCAAGCAAATTTAGGGCTCATTTAATCACGGGCCCGGGCAACACCAGGCGGATCAGATAATTTCTGAATATGAAAACTTCCAGATTTGGCAACACTGTTTGTGACCTGTATAATGTTAAATTGACATATCTAAAGGCAGAAAAACAAGAAAGAAAAACCCTTAAACCCGACATAGATTATTAATCACTTTCCAACGCTATCGGAAAATTGTTAAGAAATTTCATTTTGTTCATACAGTGAAATGAAATATCGAAATTAACTTTAAAAAAATATAACACATTAAAAATTCGTTGTCAGAAACAGAGCCCGATCAAGCTGAAGTTGGGCCCAGGGCCTGTTAAAAAGTTGGGCCCCCTCTACCTCCCCATTCCCGGTGACACTTTCAGAAAAAAGTAGGTTTATTTGATGAGTTGACAAAGTTGTTTGGTTGAAAGTTTCAAGGTTACAAAAAAAAAAAAAAAAAAAAAAAAATTAACTTACAAGAATAATCAAGAAAATGAATTACCGTCCACTTTCTCAAATAAGCATTTGTATAATTCACAAACATCTATGATCCACAGTTTATGTTGCAGGATAAATGAGGACGTCTTTTTCAAAACTCGCCTTATCCAAAATCAAAAAAATTGTGTTTTCCTTAACAGTCTAGTAATCATTTTAAACTATAATTCTGACATTGTAAAATCCTCTTTTATATTGAAACCAATAGACACAGTATGCAGTTTTTGGCATTTTCCCCAAATTTGATTTTCTGGATACGGCAAGTTTTAAAAATTATAGGTACTCTCAAATTGAAAAGGACTTTTTCAGAAAAATTAAATATGGAGGTTTTTTATTACAGTAAAACTTTGTTTTTACGTCAGAGACCAAAATATAAAATGCAAACAGTGGAAAAACTTAAATTGTGAGAAAATACACACACATTTGTGGGCCCCTGAAATTGGTGGGCCCAGGGCCGAGGCCCCGGAGGCCCGTGCATTAATCAGGCCGTGGTCAGAAATTGCTGTCCAGAGCCGGTAATGTGTGCGAATTCTTTTGTGCAGCCCTGTAAATTATCTACACACTCCATAATACATTAAAAAGTACTTAAGTTTTAAAATTCAAATCACAGCTGAACACGCATATCCAGTTGTTAGGGCTAATAGTCAATCCTGTAAGCGTCTGTTAACCTGTAACCAGCGCTGGCACGGTTGAAACCAATTGGTTTAACGATGGTTTAAACAAACTGGTTTTTCCTTTAAAAAACCAATTAGTTTTTTTATAGAACACTATATAATATTTTCTCTTTTCTCTTTTGTATGACCCAACTCATCTGTGTTCATATGTAAGAAAATTGGTATATGTCATGCAATCAAAAGTTTCAATACTCGGTCAATTTCCGTTTTAGATGAATGAGACTTTTTTTTGTCTTACTTGTTAGTGTAATAGGAAATTTTTACTAAATATCGCTTATAAGATCGGGGGACCGTATAAAAATTTTCATTTCGTAACTTTTTAAGAAATGTTTTTATTGATAAAAACGACTTATAAAATAATTTTTTACCTCATTTAAAACATTTTTGTATTTGGAACTACAGTGGTGGCCAAAATTGTGAAATTTCTTTGAAATCTTTATGCTTTTTTATAAATTTGTCTGCTTATAGAATATATTAATTTTCACTTAAATACAAATGTTTATATATCAAATTCAAGGAAATTTCTCTCTATTCTAAAAAAAAGTAACTACCGCTGTCACGGCCGCCACCGGTTTTGAATTTTTTATGACCGGAGGTCTTTCTCAGTTAATATTAAGAAAAATAATGCATACAAAAATATGAAAATCGGTGGTTTTATACAGAAATGTTTGATAAACACGCTAATGAAGACAGTTTTCAAATCGAAGAATTATTTTAAGAGATATTTAATGCTAAAGTTGGACAAAATCGTTCCACTAAAAAGTTTTATAGCAGCAAAAACTATACATGGCAGTGTAATCATTTTTAGATCATTTTAGGCATTAAAATTTGCCGGAGTGCAGATTGCATTAATTTTTTTATTTTGACTCATTTTTGAGGTTTTATTTCTATTTTAAATTCAAATTTTCAGCATTTCTAGAGATATTTTTTACATTATTTTAGAAAATGGTATTAATTTATACTGTTGCCAAATGTATAAACAGCGCAAACAATAACGTTTGCTTGAAATTAAAAATTTATTTACACGTGACTATTATAAACAGAAAAAATCATTTGGAATTAGAATTAAATATTTATGTACAAAAAGCAGGAACTTATTAAAAATTACGCCATAAAAAGTGTACACATGAATTTTAAAAGAGAAAGGATATTGTAAAATAATAAATTCATTAACATGCGTTAGATGTCTTAAATAGGAGAAATTACGTCATATTTACGTCACATTATAGTTATTACATAAAATGAACACAAAATAATATTGCAAAACATTTTAAATTTAGAAATTGCGCTAGACATTTATTTGATATTTTGAGAGGATCTTTTCAACTATTTTTGTTAGGAAAGCGCAAATAATATTTCATTTCTAATAAAAGTATTTTCACGTGAATATTTAAAAGAGAAAGAATAGCTTGGTAAAAATTACGTCAGATTAAAAACGATTAATTTAAAATGTCTCATTTAAAAGAACTTTCTTTTCGCTTTGTTAAAAAATACCAGGAGACAAAGACTCTGTTTACTTAATTCCTTTTTTATTAGCTTATTTTGAAATGTTGTTACACGTGTCTTCGTCATCAAGTTATTTTTATTTCGACGTTTTATTTGTATTTTTATTAATGTTGTACTATTTATTTGTTCTTTCATTATTTAAAATAAAAATTATGTCGATTTGTATAATTTGGCGAGTGGTTTGGCGATTTATATAATTTGGCGAAATTGGTTGATGGGATAATCAAGTAGTACCGCAGCGAATTTGGCGTTAAAATTTCCCAATCAAAGAGAAATGAATAGAAATTCGTTTATAGGCAGATCGCCAATGTTTTTAAATTATAATTCAATCTTTCGAAGTCTTTTTAAAGCCGATCAAATTAGCGTGCATTTAGAGTCTGCGGTGTCTGGATGGGGGTTGGCGAGCGTAGCTCGTAGGGGGCCGAGCCCCCTAGTAATGTAAAATTTAAAAAAAAACGAATTAAAATATCTGCGTTACACAAAAAGTTACACTAACTTTAGTCTAAAATACAAACACAATTAGTCATGAATGCTGAAGTGTATTGTAATGAAAGCTTCATAGCCAATCACAATGACTGTTCTGGAAACCAATCAAATGTCAGTAACTAAACTGTATTATGTTTTGATTTGTAAAAGAGAGATTTTGCTGGAATGAATTTTGCAGAAGGGTGAATACTAGTGTAAGTAAATAAAATAATGTTATTTTTTTAATATTTCTATTTTTTTTCCTTAACGCAAATAATTTTAAACAATATCATCAACAACAAGAACTGATTGGACACCTACAAAAAGAAGCAGAATTGTCATATTGAGAGAAAATGGTCTCTCTTATGCTGAAATTGCAAGACAGGTCGGTGGATCAGTCACTTTATCTGGCGTACGAAAGTTGTGCTTACGTTATGAAGAAACTAAATCAGTGATAAATAAGGCAAGTGCAGACCGAAAAAAATGCACAAGTGCTTCTGACGATAGGAAGATAAAAAGGATATGCCTCAAAGATAGAAGAATATCATCAGATGCTGTTCGATGTGAAATTAATGCAATGGGTATTTCAGTTATTTCAAGAACAATAAGGAGAAGATTAGCAGGTTTTGGACTCAAAGGTAGAATTCCAAGGAAAAAAACATTTTTTAAATCTTCAGCAACGCAAGAAACGAGTTCAGTGGGCAAAAGAACACAATATTGGTCAGAGAATCAGTGGAGCAAATAATCTGAATCGATGAGAATCAAATATCTCTCTTTGGTAGTGATGGGCGAAAGTATGTGAGATGTAGAGTGGGGGAAGAGCTGAATCCTGATTGCATTGAAGCAACTACAAAGAACCCAACAAATGTTATATTTGCTGCTGTATGTCTGCAGATGGTGTGGGCGGCATTCAAGTGATTGATAGCCTTCTGAATGCAAAAAAAAAGAAACAAAATACATTGAAACTGTCCTGGAACGAAAATTGATACCTTCCATCAGTGATCTCTTCTCCAATAAAGCTCCATTTACCTTTCAGCAGGATTTAGCTCCATGCGATACGGAAAAAATATGCAAAGAACGGTTTAAAAATGAAAGCATACAATTATTACCCTGTCTAGAAAACAGCCCTGATCTGAATCCTATAGAAAATTTCTGGAGATGTTTGAAAATCATTGTACAAAAAAGCGTCCATCTAATAAAACGCAACTTATTGAACCTGTAATTTATTCTTGGCATCATGTGATTAAAAAGGATGAACTCCAAACAATAGTTCTCTCAATGAAAAGACGCTGTGAAGCTGTAATAAAAAACAAGGGTTGTCGTACTAAATATTGAATGTGTAAGTGTAACTTTAAAATACAATGAAATCTAAGATAGATCTTATTTTTTGTAAGCATAACCTTTTTATTAATGCAGATATTTTAATTACGTTTTTTAATTAAATTTTGCATTACATTTCTTAGAATTTGATGTATAAACATTCGCATTTAAATGAAATTTATTATATTCTTCAAGCACACAAATTTACAAAACATGAAATTTTCAAAAAATGGCCACAATTTTGGCCACTATTGTATATGTCTATGACTAACGGTTTAGAAATTAGCCATTGTTGAGAGTTGACACCCTGATTAGTAAACATTTTCTCCAATCGAGTGGAGTTTAACATAGGGTAATTCCGGGATTTATGCCGCACATTTTTTTGAATTTGTGTATAAAGCCCCATGGTGGATATAAAATTTAAAAAATCATGCTGTGCTATTTAATGTTAAATATACAACGCGTGTACTGCGACAAAAAAATTCAAAACAAATTAGTAATATTTTTAACAATGTTTTTCTAAAACATTACACTGCGGTGCGTCACCCGTACATTCAAGCTGAGACGCCGCACTTGTGCGGTAGTTATGCCGCGCTTGCAATAAGAACAAAATGAAATTATAAATAAAAATATTTTTTTAAAAAATATTCATATCTGGACTATAATTAACGATGTGATAACAAAATGAAACTAAATGAGCACAATCAAACATATTAGTAGATTGAAATTAATAATTGTTGCCTACTTTCACTATTAAAATTATCGACTTCTTTTTTTTTACATTAAATTTTAATTGTTATTTCAGCAAAACGTAACATCAATGTATTAGAAAAGGAAAAGTAAAAAGTAAAATTGTGTTTACATAATTTATTTGTTAATCCTTTTGGGACCGGTGGCTTTTACATAAATTTTATTCGGTTGGTACCCCTCTTTTAAAAGAAGTTACCTTTACTTAAATAATCATGAAAATGCTCAAATTAAACAAAGCAAATATTACTTTTCTTTTTTACTGGTGCCAGAAACAAATTTTGTAAGCTCTTTATGAAGGTGCTTATATGCACCTATGGTCCCGAATGGGGTAAAAGACCTGTTTTTTCGACTACAATCTACAGAAAAAGAGTCGAAAAAGTATACAGTCTTTATATAATTACATTTAAACACATGATGCAACGAAGCCAATTACACTTCCTCTTTTTTGGAGTAGTTTGCAAAGAACGTCTGCGTAAATCCAATTTTTCATTATTATCATCTTGACTTGTATCTTTCTTGCACTTCTTACTTTTTATTTTCCCCTTTTTATCCTTTGGTTTTAGTAAACTCGATAACATGCATAACATGGTTAGTCTGTGCAAAAAGAAAAGGAAAAGTTAATAACACTTAACCTGTTCATTCCGGCTGGATCACCATTTGTACCCAATATATTTTTTGACCAAAGCACGGCTAGGGTGCAACTCATGTACCCTAGCTCTTTTTCCCCCTCCTGAAAACCAGTGTTATCAATCACTTGACATTTACGGAGCATAGGTCACTGAAACACCCACCCACTTAGGGAAAGATGCGAACTTTTTTCCTTTGGCGATAGGAAGAGGTAACTGTTTACTTGTTGGCGATTTATTGAGTCTTTCTTTTAAGTCTCAGTGTTCGATTTTCTTCCTCTTTCTCATTTCCTTTTTGTTTTGAGTAGCGTTCGACAGCAATTTTTTTTACTATGTCTCCCAAATTTAAGGGTCTTTCTCAGAGTGAGATTGAAAAACTCATGAATGATTTCGATTCTGAAAATTATGCTGATAGCGATTCAGACTGCGAAAATGATATATCATTGAATTATTCTATTGATGAGAGCAGTAATGCAGTTACAATCGAGGATGCCTCTCCAAGAATATTTGAATTGAAAGTTCCCGAAGAGCAAGATTCGATAAGAATTCTAGATTTCACAGCAAAGCACGGAATAAAAATAGATATGGACGGACAAAGTCCGTATGACTATTTTAAACTTTTATTTTCCAACGAAATCTTGGAATTAATCTGCGAAGAAACGAACAGATATGCAGAAAATGTATTAGAACTGCGACCCGACGATTCCGGAAAAAGGAAGCACTCACCTGAGTGGATAAAAACAACTCCTAATGAGATTGAGAAGTTTCTAGGGACGATTTTGTTGATGGGACATATAGATAAAGATAGACTTCAGGATTATTGGTCCACAAATGAACTGATCGAAACGCCAGTCTTTCGAAAAATAATGCCTCGAGACAGATTTTTTGCAATTTTGAAGTTTTTGCATTTTTCAAACAATCATGAAAAACCTTCTAAAGATTCCGCGGAATACGACAGACTTTGGAAGATAAGGAAGTTGTTTGAAATATTAAATGAGACATATAAGAAAGTATATGACCCAGTAGAGCACCTTTCCCTAGATGAGGTTATTATAAAATTTAAGGGTCGCGTTGCTTTTAGGCAATATATACCTAAAAAAAGAAAGCAATGGGGAATAAAACTTTACAAAATTACTGACAAAACTGGATATACATATGACATGCGGGTATATTTGGGAAAATACAAAAAAGAAAATTGTTCAGCATCGTACAATGTAGTAAATACGATGACAGAATGCGTAAAGGGCAAGGGCCATAAATTGTATATGGACAATTTTTTTTCTTCCCCTGATTTGTTTTTTGATCTTTTAAATAAAAAACAGATTAATTCATGTGGAACTGTTCGGTGCAATAGAAAAAATTTTCCCAAAGATATCTGTCAGGTCAAGATAAGGCGAGGAGAGATTTGCACACGATATGGACAAGGCCTGACTGCGCTGCGCTGGAAGGATAAGAGAGATGTATATATGTTAAGTAGTATGCATCATCCTACAAAACAAGAAAATTGCAGTGATTGTAATGACATGAAAAAACCTCCAATCGTAGCTGATTACAACGAGAACATGGGATATGTAGACCCAAGTGACCGGATGACAACGAGTTACTCTTTCAAAAGAAAGACTGTCAAGTGGACGAAAAAGCTATTTTTTCATTTATTTGACATGTCAGTGCTAAACGCATACATACTGTCGAAACGCACTGAAAGCCAGAGGGAATTTCGATTAACTTTAATCGGAAGCCTCATTAAAAAAACCGAAGTTGAAAATCCAAAGGCTATTGCATCAACATCAACTGATGAACACTGGCCACTAAAAGAAAAAAAAGAGGAGGAGATGCGTCGTTTACTTCAAAAATGGCTTACAAAGGCGATCAACAGTCGTTTGTAAAACATGTGATGTTGCTCTATGCATTGATAAAAATTGCTTTTCAGAGTATCATACATCACCAGTTTATAAAAAAACAAAAGTCGTTTAAGAAATGTAATAACATTGCTGCTCTCATCAAACATTTCCCAAATCATTCATGAAAAACAACAGCTCTTTTCAGAGCTAAAAAAGAGCTCTTTTCAGAGCTCAAAAGCTCCCTCGGGAGCTTTAATTTTTATAAAAAAAGAAACCACACAAAAACAATCATGACACGCACAAAAGAACTCACACATGTGGCCATAAAATGAAACTCCATATGTTTCACTAACATATAAATATAAATTCTGAAAATATTTTCCATAGAAAAAGTAACAGGATAGAAATTCATAAAAATCAGAGATTTTCTCCATCCATCTTCTTTAATCATTTAGCGTATGGCATTTTTTTGCTCTTTTAAGATTATAAGGCACGACAGCGGGAAAGAATAATCAGTTTCAAACCCCATATTAAACAATGTTGTTTGAAAAATACTTTGCCTTTATTAGAAAAAAGGAAACGCTATTCGATTCCTTAGCATGAGAATAAAAATTTCTGCAAATTGAATGCAGTCACGAAAGAAACTCACTTCTTAAATGTAGAAAAAGTTGAGTTAGAATTTCAGAAAAAATAAAGAGATGACCAACCTCCCCCCCCCCCCTTTTCCTTCATCAAACGTATAGCGTTATTCATTTTCCTGCTCCTACTTGGCGACCTTTTCCTGCCACCGAGCATCATAAATCGTCTTCAAACTCTATATTCGGCAATATTGTTTGAAATACACTTTGCCTTTATTGGAAGAAAGGAAAAGGTATTCGATTCCTTAGTATCAGAATAAAAATTTGTGGAAATTGAACGCAGATACGAAAGAAACTCACTTCATAAATCTGTAAAAACTTAAGATAGAATTTCAGAAAAAATAAAGAGATGAGCACCCCCCCCACACACACACTTCCCCTTCATGAATCGTCTAGCGTTTTTCATTTTCCTGCTCCTATATGGCGTCCCCTACCCGGCAGCGAGCATTATAAATCCGCTTCAAACGCAATATTCGACAATATTGTTTGAAAGACACTTTGCCTTTAATGGAAGAAAGGAAAAGGTATTCGATTCCTTAGTATCAGAATAAAAATTTGTGGAAAATTGAACGCAGATACGAAAGAAACTCACTTCATAAATGTGTAAAAACTTAAGATAGAAAAAAAAAATAAATAAAGAGATGAGCAAGCTCCCCCCCCCTCCCCACACACTTCCCCTTCATCAATCGTCTAGCGTTTTTCATTTTCCTGCTCCTATATGGCGTCCCGTACCCGGCGGCGAGCATTATAAATCGGCTTCAAACGCAATATTCGACAATATTGTTTGAAAGACAATTTGCTTTTATTGGAAGAAAGGAAAACGTATTCGATTCCTTAGTATCAGAATAAAAATGTCTGCAAATTGAACTTAGATACGAAAGAAACTCACTCCATAAATGTGTAAAAACTTAAGATAGAGTTTCAGAAAAAATAAAGAGATGAGCAAGCTCCCCCCCCCCCCTATTCCCCTTCATCAATCGTCTAGCGTTTTTCATTTTCCTGCTCCTATATGACGACCTCTACGCGACGGCGAACATCATAAATCGGCTCTGTTGTTTGAAAGATACTTTGCCTTTATTAGAAGAAAGGAAACGGTATTCGATGCATTAGTATCAGAATGTAAATTTCTGCAAATTGAACACTGTTACGAAAGGAACGCACTTCGTAAATATGTAAAAAATTAACGAGGCAGAATTTCATAAAGATAAATATATGAGCAACCTCCCACCCCTCCCCTTCATCAAACGTATAGTGTTTTTTTATTTTTCTGCCCATATATTACGACTTCTCGCCATTGAACATCATAATTTGGCTTCAAACGCCATATTCGACAATATTGTTTGAAGGGTACTTTGATTTTATTGGAAAAAAAGGAAACGCTATCAGATTTCTTGGTACCAGAATAAAAACTCCTACAAATTGAACGCAATTACGAAAGAAACACGCTTCGTAAATGTGTAAAACTTTTGACAAAATAAAGAGAGGAGCAACCTCCCCCCTCCCCATTCCCCTTCATCAATAGAATAGTATCTTTAATTTTCTTGCGCCTGCATCACTCACTACGAAATTCGCTACGTAAATATTTAAAAATTAACGAGACAGCATTTTAGAAAAAATAGAGAGATGAGTACACCCCACCCCTCCCCACAGAAGTTTTTCTCGAAATGTTGACTATTCTATCTTATGACGATTTTCAGAAATCAGCTTAAAGCGTCGTATTTGACAAAATTGTTTGAAAGATACTCTGCCTTTTTCGAAAACTGGAAAATGTTATTTGATTTCTTGATATCTGAAGAAGAATACTTGCTAATTGAACATATTTGCAAATGAAAATGTCTTTATGAATGAGCAGAAATTACATTGAATGGATTTTGTATTAGACTGACGAGATTCATCTGCAATTTTTCCATCTCTAAAAGTTATAAGACCCATTTCCAAATCAAGTGCTAGGACTTAAACATGTTATATTATTATTTCAAGGATTGCTAAATAGTAGCAAACTTCATTCATTATAATTATATTTTATTTCACATATAAAAAAGAAAGAAAAACCTTTTAAATCTTATTTTACTTTTATGAATCATTTTAATTTTCTTTTTATTCAAATTTTCATTTTTTTTCTAAATATCAATATAAACACTTTTATTTATTTATTTTACGTATACAGTTTGACGCATAGTATGCATCAGAAAAGTTTCTCATATAATGAAATTTCACATTTTCCTAATTATCCATATGCATACGTATCTCTTAAAATATAGCAAGCTATTTTATTTTAAATTTTCGAATCTTACTTTTAAAAAATCTTATACATTGGAGTTTCTGGAAAATTATACAAAACAAAATACCTGGAAAATAGTATACCTACTAACTGAGAAGAGAATGAGAATTGCAAAGCCAGCGATGAAATTTTATAAAAAGAGGAAACATTTATTAAGAAATAATTTTTTGTCTTAATTAATGACAACTTATAAGATATATAAAATAAAAAGTAAATGAATTGTTATTTTGGTTTTTCAATCAAGCCAAAAACAGATGAAGCTCCGAAACTGGTTTTTACGACAACCCTATTCCCTCCGAATTCCCAGAATCTCAAGAACGACTGCGCCTTTCAATACGAATCTAAGATTCGCGCGAAAATACTCTATTTGAGAGGGAGAAAAAATTGGAAAAACTGCCGTACTGTGGGCTAAAATGTATTTTGAATAGTGCCGAAAAGTAAAGGTTAATCATCCCGTACAAAAGAAAATGCGGCCTGTATACCTGAATAGCAGTGCGGCATGTATCTCATTTTGCATGGTGCAGACGTCGGCCATCACAGTTACCTGCCATCGCTAAGGGGAATGGCGTAACCATACACACAGTACTCTATACAAACGCTACCCTTAGTTTTGACTTTGAAATCATGCATGCATTTAGTAATTAGTGTATGAAAAGTATTTAAACATAACGTGTTTAAAAGTTTGGACAGTGAAATCATGCACTTACGTCAAATTAAGGATTGTATTTCTACAAGTAAACATCGAAATGGGATTCACGCTATATACTGGTTAAAATAATGTCATTGTGCACCTATACTGTGCGTTTGACGACCATCTATCGATAACTGCAAGAAATACAAAGGGTGCGGCATCTATCCCGTATGCGGCAACTCTCTCGGATTTACCCTAATTAAAATCCACTGGATACAAATTTTTCCCATTGACTGTAATATAGCGGAATACGCTCGACTATCCGTGTGAGTTAACAATAAATGGTACACTCCTCATTTTCTATAACGAGCTTAGGGTGGAGCGAAAAAAATTATTTTTTTGTTATCAAAAACGGGTAGGTGCCAAAAGTTGCCTTTATACTAGTACATCAACTGCGTGAAATTTTACCGCTGAAATAAAATGGCTTGAGTCTGCGCTTTTGGCCCAAATGTCGAAATTTTGGGTAAAATTTGACATTTTTTCAAAAAAATAAAAAAAATCCTATAGAGAAGGTTATTATTTAAATGTGTTATTTAAACCTTTATTATTAATGACTTAACATATTTAAACGATGGAACAATATTTTTATTCTGTATAACTGGAGCAAAACTGACAACTTTTGGTAAAAAAAGGCGTTGTCACTCTGTTGTGTCATATAACTAATTGTTTTTTGGAATGCAGCTCTTACCTAGTTGCTTTTAAAATTACCCAGGAGGTATCACGTGGAGGTGGCTGCATTTCATGTCACAGCAGTGCATAGCTCGATCACCCTACCATCTGAGCACAATGTTTTATTTATACATTGAATTGTGATTTTTTATCAATGACTGTCATAAGTTTTCTATGTATCAACCTAGTCCATCTCTTCTTTGTATCTACAGACGTTGGATGATGCTCCTGTGACAGGACTTCACGTATATATCTACTGCTTGTGTATGATAAGACAAGCAGAGTAATGCTGTGGAATCAATAGAATCTATTCAGCCGTCTATTATCTTCACCAAAATTGCATCCAGTTAATGCATAGTGATTGGGAGTTCTGTTACTACAATATTCTACAATATTTAGGTATTTCATCTTTGGGTATGCCATTATTTACTCTACCTGTTGAATTTTTTATATGCTGAGAAGCTTGCTGTTTAATGTGATGGCGATCGTCAGAGAGCATTGCAATAAGAATTTGCTGTTGATGTGCAAAGCAACCATTTTCCTAATAAATTTTTTCAGCATTTGTTTTATGCCGTTTTCTGTGATGTTTAGTAGCCGAGTAATTTCCTATAAATTTTTCGATCCATTTTTTAGATGTGGATTACATATTGTGTAAACCATCCTGCAGCATAAACTTAGATTACATACTTTGTGAATGAACCTACAGACTCTGATGGTCAACCAGTGCTTATATAAAGGCGAATTTTTTATTCGCCTTTGTGAGCCATCTTGCTTAGGACTTCCTATTTGCTAGTTCTTTTGAGCAATATCTTGATGAAATAACTTTGCAAATGTCTGGTAGGTATTTCTAGTCTGTGCTGAGTACCTTTTCTCGATTTCAGGAAATAATATTTCAAAATTTCTCTCTATGGGTTCAAAAATTGAAATAAGAAGGGAATGGCAGGTGGACAAAGATTTTCCTATTGCGCCGGCGAATCCCTGTGGGTTAGAATCTAATTTTTGCCAACGATCTTGTCTAATAAATGATACAGAGGAAATTCACTGAACTCTGAGGTGGCATATGATCCATTGTAATGGTTCATTCTAAACATGTCCCACACAGAATTGATCGCAATGATGAACAAAATTTTTCGCCTTTATATAAGCACCGATTGACCATCAGAGTCTCTATGTTCACTCAAAAAGTACTATGTAATCCAAATTTGGCCCCAGGATGGTTTACCATCAAATGTAATCCACATCTAAAAAAGGGATCTAAAAACTCATGGGAAATTATTCGGCTACTTAAACAACACAGAAAATCAACACAACTAATCAATATGCATTTATCAGGTGCAATCTTGGAGAAGATAATAGATGGCTGAATAGATTACATGAATATCATCCCCACTGCATTACATATTTGCCTTCTGTTACACAAGTAGTAGAAATACGTGAAGAAGATCACAGCAGCAGCATCCAAATTCTCTGGATACAAAGAAGAGGTGGACTAGGTTGATACATAGAAAACTTATGCCAGTCTTTGATGAAAAATCATAATTCAATGTATAAATAAAGCATTGTGTTCACGTGGTAGTATGGTCGAGCTAGATGTCCTGGGTAGTTTTGAAAACAACTAGGTAAGGGCTGTATTCTAAACAACAATTCGTTGAATAACGCAACAAAGTGGCAACGTCCTTTTTTACCGAAAGTTGTCAGTTTTGCTCCAGTTATATAGAATAAAGATATCGTTTTATCGTTTAAATATGTTAAGTCATTCATAATAAAGGTTTAAATAACACTTTTAAATAATAACCATCTCTATAGGAATTTTTTAATTTTTTTTTTGAAAAAAATGTCAAATTTTACCCAAAATTTCGACATTTGGACCAAAAGCGCAGACTCAAGCCATTTTTTTTCAGCGGTAAAATTTCACGCAGTTGATGTACTAGTATAAAGGCAAGTTTTGGCACCTACCCGTTTTAGATTTTAAAAAAATATTTTTTTTCGCTTCACCCTACAGAGCATGCTATGGTAAACCTCAATAACATATATCAAATACATAGAAATCCCAGTATATTTATGTGAGTTAGAACACGGATAGACAAAAAGCCAGACAGACAAACGGACAGAAAAACCGAATTCATAATATTTTTTTCAATTAAATTGAAATATTTAAAAACGTGGAATTTTACTTAAATGTAAATCAAGCGTGGGTCCAAATGTTAAAAATAGTCAAAAAATAATTCATAAGTTCTAAACACCACAGTTTCATCAATATTTTCAAGAACTTTTCTTTCATATCATGAAGTTTTATTAACATTCAACCTTTTTAGATTTTCATTATGTTATAAAATTACGTTAGTGTTAATTTCCCGTGTTTAAGTAATTTAACTGTTAAATTAAATTTCATAATAATGAGCGTTTCGCTAAAAATTTCGTCTCAAAGTTTAAAGCTCGAATTTACCAGTTTTGCCTGAAACACAAATTAGCCGAGAGTAATATTTTTGGCGGTCGATTATATGTTATTCTGGCTTAATCATATTATTGACTTTTAAGGAAAATTCTGAGGAAATTTATTTATGTTTCAATGTATACAGAGCGTGTTCGAGAGTTTTGTCAAAACAAATTGAGAAATAAAGGTGGACTAAATAGCAAGGGGAATTATATTTGCTATAGAACTTAAATCATCATCCAATTATTTAGTCGAAAATACAAGGTGTCTCACTGCAATCTGAATTCGAGTTTTTGTTCAATAATTTAAAATAATGAATGCACCGTAACGATATTTTCACCAGACTTATTTTACTTGTGCTTGAAATGTGATGAGATCAAGAGTAGTGCTGGAAGTGCGCAGCAGTTCGGTCAGTGTTACCTACTGTAATTATCAAATTCCTGACTCGAATTTTCATTCATAAGTAATAATAAAGGTTTTTTAGGAATACACCAATAATGAAGTTGTTTTAAGAATAATATTTTGGGATGCATCTGGAGAATATACCCCAAGTAGCATAGTTGTTTGGTCCATCACTGAGAGTTTAATGAAACCGTCGGGAAATGGTAAAGTTGGCAAATGGTAGGTTCAGAGATCTTTCTAATTTGGAGCGTATCTTAGAAGAGAACAGTCGGACCACTATTGTGCTTTTGTTAGCAAGTGGTCGTGTGGCTAATGGCATAGCAAGACAGGCATTTCTTACTACAATTAAGACAACAATTAGCCAACCATTAGCAAACGTTGGCCCAACCATTGAGACTAATCACCTAACAAAGAGAGCCGAAAACTAATTTTTCTCGAACGTATAGTTGCATTCTTTACTCATTATGTGGAGAAAAAGAAGATTTATTACAATACAATTTCCTTCACTATTTACTATTTCCTACACTGTTTACTATTTTATTTCAATATTTGGTTTTAAACTGTCTTTTATTTATTTATCATATTACGTATAATATACACATAGAAAGTTTCCATATCAATCTTGAAAAGATATTTAATATATATATATTATATATATATATATTAATTTCTAATAGTATACCATCTTTATAGAGAATAATATGCATAATAAGTTTATTTGATATAACTACTGCTATTACAGTTTGTATTAAAATTAGGTTATTAGTTTTTTATTATTCCTCAATCCTTTTTAATCTTGTTTAATTTTGAACTTAGTGTGCAATGATTAATTATCGGATTTTTGGTCTGTTAGTCCCAAATTCACATTCGTTAGCTTTTTTATGGCTAATATGAAAATAAACCACACACTTTATTTGTGAACTTTAGGCATTTGGGAACTGAAGATTCTGACAAAGTTCTATAAACATCTATTTTTCTTTTCCTGTTCATTTTATTAATTAATTATTTTTTTATATTTAATAGTAATTCTTAAAGTTTTTTATAATTTTATTATATATAATTTATGTTATAGCATATAGCTATGTAATATTATCAATGTTATAAAATTATTTAAATTCTATGTATTGATTAATTGGGTATGGTAGTAGAATATATTGTATGCATTATATTAACATTTGTATTTATTTAATATTTTTGTGAATAATGATATATAATACGGTATTATTTATTTATTAGTAATTGTGGGGTAAAGCAGTTGGTAAAATTTGAAAGCATTAGCTTCAATTTTGTTACTCTTATGACATTTGATCATAATAGTTTTAATTTATTTATAGTATTAATTTGCATTTTGTCTGTAGCTTCTATTAGAGTAATATTTTCAATTTTCAACACTAGGTGGTACTAAATGCTGATTATTGGCGATATTGTAAAATAATAGTTTTGGAATTTTTTACTTTAGTTAAGAAATTTAAAAGTGTTAATAGATATTTTAAATACTAATATTGTAATTATTTTCTATTTATATTATATTAATTGCTTTTATCACGGTATTTCAAAATGGATTAACTGCAACCATTAGGTTTTAATATCTGTGTTAAATTAACTGCAAAAATAACCTTAAACTTATCGTGCTTTTGGATACCATGTGCAGGAGTGCATTTGGATTAAATAAAACTGGGATTACATTAGGTATGTTGTGTAATATTACTATTTTTCATTGGGATCAATTAAATATTTAAAAGGTTGTATTGATTTTTCCATTACATGGCATTTAATATTATTCTGTTTTCATCTTGAAACTATTCTTTTGGTCATATTAATCGTTTGAGTACAGGAGAAAAAAATTTTCAGCTTTTAGCTTTTTTCTCACAGAAAACGACTATTTTGCGTATATAATTGAATTCTGTACTCTTGATAACGTAATTCAATGTATAATCTTTTCAATTATTTTTATCGGTATCCATATTTTTCTTTTTTTCTTCCATACTAATTCTCGCAATATAGTACAAGGGACTATATTTTATACATAGCAGCTTGTATGATATATTCTGTGTTTTTAGTATCCATGTTAAGTGTGTTGGGGAATTTGTATTATTGCCGTTTCATTCATAATCACAATTTTTGATGGTGGTCTGTAATGTTTATTTAATGGTTATATATATTTGTATATATATATATATATATATATTAAATATCTTTTCAAGATTACCCCCGCGTTCCCCCATTTATACTTATCCAATGAACCCACAAAACTAATCAAGGAAGCACCTTGTCAGAATGAACCTAGGAAAAAAAATTGAAGCAAGTCGGATATTTCTGTCAAGAAATGTCGCGTTACGTACGTATATACGTACAGTCGAGGGGAAAAAGTAAACACTCCCTGCTAACTCTGCAATAAATTATCGTAGAAGAAAATTACAGATACCAAACAATTGGAAATAAAGTCTACTTTTAATTGATGTATATAAAATTTTTTTAGGGGGTCATCTACTTATCAAAATGAATCCGAACTTTGCTTTTTTTCAATAGCAATACCCAAGTTTAACACCATAAATAAATTTTACACTCTTCAATTAACCTAAATCCAAATTTTCAGGAAATTCGTACGATTAATTACCGAGAAATTAATTATTTTAAATGAGCATATTTTAGGGGTTGTATCCAAATTGAAGTTCGGTACCCGATTGTTGAAAGGCTACAGAAGGACTATGTCACTTCTATTTATGTATTATTTCTAGCCAATACGATCATTTCACTCGCTTAATATGTTTCGACTATTTCCAGCCCAAATATTTCAATAAAATGAGTAAAATACATTTTTTCAAATTATGATTTTCTGCACATCATAGACGGTCCCTTAAACCATAATTTTCCTATTTTTTAATGATAATTCGAAAACTACTTGAAAGAAAAATTTGAAATTGAGAATTCGCATAAAGTAGGACATAATAAATATAAATCTATCAAAAAAATTGTAGGTTGCAATTCATATTTTTTTCGGATATTACTTTCATAATTCATATTGTAAAATGTTCAAAATTACAAATTCAATGTATTTATGTCAGGGTCTTCTAGTATTACAAACACACACAAAACTATCTCATTAGGACTGTAATTTCGGGAGATATTTCACAAAAATATGAAAATGCTTAATTAGAAGCTCTGAATTTTGAATGCTTATAATTCAAATGAGTAAAAATTTCGTTTCTAGGCATAGTTTGAACCAAAGTTTTAAAATATTTTGTCAAAATTGGGTATTGCTATTGAAAAAAACAATGTTTGGTCTGGTTTTGATTTGTAGACGGCCCCTGTATAGGAAAAGTTAATCATGATAGATATTAACCAGATCAAGTATAGTAGAAAATATTTAATAAGAAAAAAGATCATTGCGTTATGAATTTGGAAAAGATAAAGAATTAGAATTATTCACCCATCACCTAATATTAAAAGAGATTACACATAAATAATAAAACATAAATATACATTTTACTGAATTATTTATTATGGCAAACATGAATTAAATAAATAAATAAATTTAAACACATAAAAATATTTCTTGACTATATGCATTAATATATCAATAAATTAAGCACAATGAAAGAATGAATAATTGAATAACTATCATGATAGTTAAAAAAACTGATCTAGGCCTTTCTGCCCATGTGATTATCAATAACCATTATGAAAATTCTATCTCATATCATCACTTAAAATTCAGATTGCAGCCATATTTTTCGTGTTTGATTTATTTTACTCTCAGGGACTTTTCCAAGATCCCTTTGTAATTTTTAGAACATGGTACGCATTTACTTGTTACCCGAGATAATTGCTTGTTACCCGAGATAATTGCAATCTCAGTTAGATGATTAATCTATGGAGCTTCATATTTTTATATTTATTATTTAGCCCTGGACTTGGACTTTTCAAAACACGATACTTGTACTTTTTATCAAAATGTAGCACAACTTGAACCTTCTTAAACACGATCGAAAACTAACATTTTAGCACAACACTGTATCTTCTTCATACACCATCACAATTTTAAAGTTTTTTGGCACATTTTCATTTCATATTTCTCAGCACAAAGCTTTCTTCTTAGCACACCACTTCACAACTTTAATGTTTTTCAACACATTTAAATTTTTACTTGCTACCTCAAAAGAAACAGACGCCAACGCCACAGCAAAGAGATTTCTACCTCCTCGCTGTGCGCGGCTAACCAACAACTAGCAGTCGAATTCCGGCTTCGTCCGAGTACGAAAATTTGGCGGAACGCCCCTCTTCGTGACGTCACTTTGATGTCATAGGGGCGTAGAAAAGGGAAAACTGTATTCTGGGCCACTTCTTTTCGTATTTGGCGAAAGATTAGATACGAAAATTTATTTCGGATGTTTACATTTTTTCGGATGCTGTTTTCGCCATCTCAAAGCAGGCGAAACGAGGGTGAAAAGACCATTTCGGACGCAACTTTTATGATTGTTTACATATGATAGGACATTTTAATAAGTAAGTTTCTAGTATTTTTCAATGTTAGGATTTTTTTATGGCATTTGTGAGGAATATTATAATGTATTTGGTAAAAAATGAGCGTTAACTCCGTTATTTTGATGTGGGGAGGTTTTAATTTTTATTTATTTATTTTAAAATAAATTATGTACATTATAAAAAATATTTTTATTTTTAAGAACAAACAGATGTTTGGAAAGGATTTTAAAGTTGTAGGATTTTTTTTTAAATGGAGATAAATTGGAAGAATCTGAGATATTTTGATAGCATTGGTACCCTCTGATCAAAATCCAAAAGGGAAGGGGGTGGATTTTTCAACAAATGAATAATTATTATAATAAATAAAAACACTTTGCTTTCAATTATAACTGTTTTATCTATATTTAATTATTTAAAGTCAAATGGGTAAAATAAATTTAATATTTTCTTTTAATCATTGAAAGAAACAAATTTCAAGGATTCGGAGTTGATGCTCTACTACAAATGCAGTTAGTTATACATAGAGTTTAATTAATAAATATAACAGAGAGTTTAATTTATAAAGAATTGTTATATGCTACATAGTTTTAAACATAATACTTATCCCAAGAAATACATGCTATTAATATCCAACTTTATTTATTTATTTTACATAAAACCTTAGGTTTTGATGAATGCTTAGCTGAAAATTTGCTGTATGATCTACCTCTTCCCATTAAAGTTGACAAGAATATGAAATAATCTGTACTGAGGTATACATCAAACCGAGATAACTTTTAATATTAATATAATTTTTGAAAATGTTATATTTATGTGTAAGAAAAATATATACTGTTACTTTCTTGTATTTTCGAAAAATGGTGAAGAATAAAATGTTTTTCTAACTTCATTTTATTTATTTATTATTATTGTATAATTATATCTCAACCCTGCATCTATTGCTGTCTTACACAACTTCTGCATTTTTTTTTTCAAGTACACATATATTAAACAAATTACAGAAATTTTATAATCTTCTTCAAATTTTATTAAAATATCAATCAATGTGTGAGAATTACTTTTTAATAAATGTGAAAATAAATAAAGTCCATGAAATCATCTTTTCAAAAATATATTAGCAATTTAGTACTATTATTACAAAATTTGGATGGCTTTGTTACTAATTATTTATGCATTTCCAATACCAAAATATCAAGGCAAAAACTGAATAATAAATACATGGTAGAATTTAATTATTAAAGTTTTTTTTAACATAGCATATTTTACAGTAACAATAATCTAAAAGTTAAAATACCAGTGAAAATCTTTTTTACTACAGTTACAAAATCAACTTCATACCTACATGAATAAAATTTTCAGACAAAAAAAAAAATCTATGAGTGTTTTATAAGCATCTTTGATTAAAGTTTGTTGCTTGCTGATTAACTTTATTTTTGTGGTTTATATTCTGTGAAAATTGCTTTTTATGAAAATTTTACTACCCTTTTTGAGAGAAAGTTTTAAAAATGTTTACTTATTAAGAACATGAAACTTTTATTCATGTGCTTTATACATTAATGACACACATATAAATATACATAAATTAAATTTTGATTGCTGTAAAAGTAGAAAGTTTGAACTTTAAAACAGTGCTTACAAAAATAACAATAATTCTTCTTGATTTTATAGAAATTGTTTAAGTAATATCAAAAGCAGACAAATGACTTACTTGTATAATAAATTGCATATTAGAACAGACGAGTAAAGTTCAATGAGAGTTTTAAATAAAGCTATTCATTTTAATTTGTTTACAGTTGAAAATATGCTTTTTACATTAGATTTATAATATTTAAAAAAAGAAGAAGAAAGTATTAAGTTTTTTAAAAGAATGTGTATCACTTTTTTTAAATTTTCAACCACTATTTTAATAAGATGCATGATAAATAAATATTAATTGATGTTCCTGTAAAAATAAAAGAAAAAAAAAGAATGTCGTTTATGGTGTGTTGCTATAGTGATTGAAAGCTTTAAAAATTAAACTTGCAGGCATTTTATTTCATGAAGATATATTTTGGGAGATTTAGATTTTTCTTTACTCTTGATTTTTCATAGAATTTTCTAATTTAACATAAAGGCAATAATAATAATAATAATGGATTTAAAAAAAATAGAAATTTTTATTTTCATCAGGGTTGAAAAAAAACTTTATATATATGTATATATTTTTTAAATAAATATTAAAAATGAAATACATTTCTTTATTATCGTAAAAAAAGGAAGCATTTGAAGTGTATTTATACGAAGAATTAATTTCAAATGCTTCTTTTTTTGAGAGAGAGAGGGGAGAGGGGGCATATCATTTACATTTATTTTCTCTTTTTTAATGTACTGTTTTTGAAAACATGTAGCAAAATACTTAGTTTACTAGGAAAGGGCATGATATTTTTTATCAACACTTAATCTTATTTAAAAATTGTTTAAACAACTGTTTATATTGCCAGTCTTACCTTAATAACTGTGTTTAGTTTTTTTTCTTTAGTCTTTTCTAAGTTACATTATCTCAATATATCAATTACACGACTGATTAAATCTGTACTTGTTTACATTCCTGTTACCCATTTACAATAAACAAATTCTATCCTCAAGCAATGTGATTTAATACCAATAATGTATTAAGATAAGCATAACATCATGTTCAATCAACTGTATTACTACATGTCACATACAACATGCACATTTCAACTTTATTTATTTTGTGGATAAGTCAGTTTAGCTGTTATAATGAAGAATATATGTTAATTGCTGAAAATAATTGATAAATAATGACTTAGGAAATGTATTAAAATGAAAAGTTAGGATATAAAATAAGGATATGCTCTTATTAATGTACTTAAAAAAATAATAAAAGCATGAACTGCTGTAAAATATTGTATTTTGCTTATGAAAGGTAATATAAAAATTACACAGTGAAAACAAATAACATTGTAAGCTTTTGCTGATTATCTCTGCATAAAGGTAAACAGCTCTGATATTTAATATAAAGTTGAATTTTTGCGGTGGTTTTATTAAAGCTATTCTTTTTATTTTTACCGGTTGAAAATATCCCTTTTTAATTAGATTTATATGTATAAAGTAAAAATAAGTTTCATTAAAGAGTCTTTGTGCTTTCAGAACTATCAATCACTAACTTAATAAGATGAAAAAGCGTTTGTTTATAGAAATCTAACTTGCAATCATTTTATTTCTTGCAAATGTATTCAGTAATTTATTCCTTGATTTTGCACAGAAATCTAAACATAATTTATATTTTCGTCACAATGTTCAGCGAAAAAAAAAGGCATAACTTTACTCATTTCGCTTGACTTATGAATATAAGCATTATAAATTAAATACATATCTTTATTACCTGTTTTTAAAATGCAAATTTAACAACAACAATAAAAAAAAGGCTGACTTATGTGAGCCATTTTTACAAAGAGTAGCTTTCAAAAGCTCTATTTTTTATGTTTATGTGTGTGTGGGGGGGGGGGGGGATTTTATTTACAAATTTAATCACATTAGAAGAAATACCTTTGATAACAGTAAAAGTTTCAATTTTTTTTAGTTTCTTCTAATGAAATATTTAAGACTCAGAATTGTATTCTGTTGTAACACATTCTACTCACCATGTAAATATTTTGATTCTTTAAATATATTAGACATTCTGATAAATTCATAATTTAAAAAATAGGGTAGTACGGGGTAAATGTGGGTCACTCTCATTCTGGGGCAATTATGGGTCACCTAGTTTTTATCACTATGAAATCTACTAACATAAATTCTAAAATAGTGGATAGGCTCTCCGATTAGTCTACTTTATTATGCATAAAAAAGTTTTATTTTAATTTTGCTGCATAATGTGAGTTGAGATGTTTTTGTAACATGCTACAAAATCATCTTTCAAAAAGATTGCCTTCAAAAATTACACTTTTTACTAAGATCCATGCCACATTAACATAAGTGTTTAGATTTTTTTTATGCTTATTTTAAGTATAGATACTATAAAGTTTTTAAGTACATGCACTTTTTGTTCCTACTTGTTTTCAAATAGACTCTAGATGTATACCCAATTATGTCCCAAATACCTGGGGTAATTATGGGTCACCAGGGCAATTCTGGGTCAGGATGTTTTTTCCATTCTTAATGGCATTTTTTAAATTTTAGGCATGCAATGCAATTGTTAATTTATGATTTAAGGGTTTTCAAATAAAAAAAAAAAATAAATAATTTAAAATAAAAAATAAATATACAGTATTGTAAACCTAAAGTTACTTTTGAAGTAGACCAGATAAAATATTTTTATAAACATCTCTTTTTTAAACTTTAATTGTTAACTGTTTGCACATGGTGCTGGATTCATATCTTTATAGTGTGGAGCAGTTAATTAGATACAAAACGTTAAAAAAATATGAACCCCAAAAAGATTCTTGTTGCTTAAAAGAACAAAGTAGTATTGTAAAAAAACCAAAATTATTTTTTCAACTAACGAGTAAAATGCTTTTAAGCATGCATCCTTTAATTTTAACCATATTATGCTATGTAGGGTAACTGTAATTGTTTGAATATTAATTTTTAGGCCTAATTGTTAGAACACAGTGAAACATATGTGCTAGATTCATACTTTTATAATTTACAGCAGTTAATTTGAGGAAAACTATAGACCTAAATAAATCAGTCAAGTATAAATTTTACTCATGTACAAAGTTTTTCGTATGATGACTATCTATCAGTATGATTCACCTTACCAATAACAGAGTCCTTGTACAAAATTTAAACTCATCTTTGTGCCAAGCATTCTTCAAAAGCAGATTGCAACGACGCATTTTTCTAGATTAATATCTTGGATAATAAGTAACAAATATTTTTTAAAATCATTATTAACTATGCTTGGATGATTCTGCATAAATACACACCTCAAGTATCCCTTAGCTCTCTTGCTAAGCACCTGCAAAGTAAAGTTTGTGTCTAACAGAAAAATGTGATTTTTGTAAACATCCCATAAAAATAAATGGTATTTTCATTTATTTTTTATATCTTTTTAAAATTTTTAAGCTTTAATGATGAAAATGTCTACTTTAGAGGCAATTTCTAAAAACTTTCAAACATATTTTATTAAAAAAATATGCATTAATACTTCATAAAGACAGTGACCCATAATTACCTCGTTGCCGAGGTAATTATAGGTCACTTAAAAAATTCAGTTGAAAAATAAATAAAAATATTTTGAGTAAACTGAATATTTTATACAAAAGCTACAATACTAAGTCAACTTCATGCTAAATTTGAAAATTTCATCTTTTTTATTTTCCTAGATATTGAGATTTTATTGTTTTCTGACCCATATTTACCCCGTGTCACCCTATATATACGATTCATAACGATTAAAACCTGACGATTCTGTGAGTCATTCATAGTTTCTTATTTTACATATTGGTTTCCTATGTTCATTTCTAAATCATCTTTAAAACTTTATCAATTTCTTCATACATTTGTGATTTCAAATTTATTATACATATGTATATATACATATTTCTTTTTACTCTCTAAGCAGGATTTGTGTTTTTTTTTTTTAATCAAAATTTAATTTTAAAAGTACGATTTTAAAGAAAAATACCCTTCGCTGAATCATTAAAATTAAATTATTAATTAGAAAAGCTTATTTAAATTTATCTGAAAAAAAAAAATAATAAACTTATTCACCTGGTTAATTTGAAATATTTTAAACATATAAAAATTAATTACAGTTACATAGTTAAAATAATAGAGCAATATAAACAGAGATTTTAATTTGAAAATGTGAACTCGATTTTACTTTTGAAAACATGAAATAAATAAAACAAATTATCTTGTGTTGTATGAGCACTTCCAGTTATACTAGCTACAATTTAACATATATCCTATATACCTATTACCTTAACTTACCCATTCTCAATTTATGATTTTATTTTAAAATGTTATGTTTGATTTAAATAAAATTAAAAAAGCCTCTTCCACTTTCTAAATTTACAATGCATTTTTGGACATACATAATTATAATATTTATTATAAAATATCTTGATATAGATTTAAAATAACATTTTTTGAAAGGTTAATTTAAATATTTTTTTAAAATCAGTTCATTTAAATTATGATTAAAATCAACTACTCCAGCCACCTAAGTAAAATATAAACATGTAAAACATAAACATTTGAGTATAACTTTAAATAAAATGAATGAATAAAAAATATAAACTTTTTTCCAACAGTATAAAAAAATTCACTTCATCAGTGCTGAGTAAATTGATATAATTCCCCACCCCTGGGCATACACACATTAGTTACTCAATTTCATGTTTAAAATTTTCACATTCTATTTTTTTGTTTAAACTGCAAAAAATATTATTATTAAACAACGCTAAAATTTAAAATTTCCCCTCTAGCGGTAAGATTTTTTAGTCCTAAAGTAAATAATAAAAATGCATATAGCTGGCTTCCTACCTTTAAAGTCTTTATGGCTTTCAAATTTTACCAAGTTGTCCTTGTATAATGGTATAGAAAAATAGTAACTCCTAATGCTGGAGGATACTTTCTTCCTTATCATTTGTAGAAATAACTGAATCATTATTGCCAAAGTATGTGGCTTTTAATCAACACATACATGAGTAAATATGTATTCAGGCAAAAGTTTTTTTTAATTAAATTCGTCACACTCAGATCCTTAGTATGCAGACACTCTGAAACAGCAGCCTTTTCATTATAACAGGAATTTCATTAAGACTGTAATGCTAAATTATCTTATACGGCAAAAATTGCAAATTTCAAACACTACTAAACTGTCATTAGTTTTATGTTTACACGTTTTAGGATGAAACTACGATACGATAATGATTACTTCGATTAATAAATGATGGATTTCCATTGGTTATATCGTGATATCAATCATCGTAATCTGTAAAACTGACGTGAATTTGGGAGGAGCTATCACCGCCTTTTCGGACGCTATATAGCATCCGTAATCACTTTCGAATGTACGAAAATCTGATCCCAGAATAGCACTTTTCGCCAGATACGAATTAGGATACGATACGAAAGAGTGTTTTCACGTGACGTCGTAACGAACGTTCGAATTCCTTTCGCAGCCTGCGGGAATCGGACTCTAGTTTTTCACGCTCGAGAAGAAAACGTTGCCAAACCGTCGTCGAAAGACTAGGGAGAAAAAATCATTCCTCCTCTACTGCCTCCCTGGTCTGACTTTGGAAGAGGGAAAGGGAGATTCACCTGTTACGTCTCCCTCTGCGAAGACTTGCTATTCCTGTGAAAACGCAGATGATTGGCTCCATTCTTGTGTGCGTTCGGAAAGTGAATTATTGCTGTGTTTTAGAGAATATATGCTTTCAGTTCACTGTTTATTTTTAAATATGAAGATGCAATCTGTGTAGATAAGCTTTTTCTCTACAGCCCCCTAATCAAATTTTATATACTAGGTTGAGCAAAAGGTTCTGGGAAATTTCTGAAATTTGTGTTGTTATGCGCAAATTAACAACAAAAGCAACAAGGACTATTCTTCAAAGTAGAGACCATCATAGTCCACGACATTCTGTCATCGTACAGCCAGATTCCGGATTTGCTGGAAGTACAATGCCGGCTCCTTGGAATCGAAAAACTCTTGACAGGTTTCTGCCCCACCAGTGGCTGAGAGGTTCTGCTCTCGAAGCTGGTAGACGGGAGGTGCTGGGTTCAAACCCAATCGCGCCCGTCGGCCTAACCGTTTCGGAGTTTTCGTGGTTTTCTTCGAAGCCGTGGTTTTCCATGTGTAAATACGGGTTAGGTTCCCTTAGAAAGACCCCCACGAAGGGCACTCCCCCCAGGGCCTATATCCCACGTGTTGATAATCGGCCGTCATAAACACAAACCAAACCAAACCAAACCTTGACAGGTTTCTTCAACTACATTAAATTATTCAAATCGTCGGCCCTTGAAAAAGTGTTGCATTGATCGAAAGAAGTTGCAAAGATCGAAAAACGTGGTTCCATCGGATGGAACCACCTCTGGACTGCACCCCTAGTGCTCCTATATACGATACAAATTCTGGTAACTATTAGATTAAAAATTTCCCAGAACTTTTTGCTCAACCTAATACATCATTTTAAAGTAGATTTTATTTCGAATCGATTGGTACCAGTAACTTTTTTCTACTATAATTAGTTGCAAAGTTAGTAGGCGTGTTTACGTTTTTCTTCCACGATTGTACGTACATACAGAACCTGCGGGCGCATTAGCTCTTAGGCATTGGTGGCCTGTGAGCTAAAAAGTCAAAACATTAAATATAACGAGACAAATAAATGTATTACTATCAGATAAGGCTGGAACGGACAGGATACTGTAGAAGAACCTTAAAACAAGAATTAAGAAAATACAGAAAGATGTGGAAAATGCATTTATTTTAAATACATGTTTGAATAGAAACAACGGTTTATTACTGTTTTATTTTACTTTATTACTGTATTATGTCACTATTATTACTGGTTTTCTTTTTTACATTTGTGTGTGTGTGTCTTTTTTCTTTTTTGTCGACCGGTTTTTCCCTTTTTCTTTCTTTTTTGTGTCCAGTTTCTTCCTCTTTTTTAATTTTTTTGTGTCCAGTTTACTCCTCCTTTTTGTTCTATCCGGTTTCAAGGTTGTTGCTTAAAATGTTTTCCTAAAATCTAAATGTCTTTTTAAATTTTTCGAGATTATATAAATGTATTAAATGAAACATTATATTACTATTTCATATTCTTTCTGTGATATGTTGATGTTTCATTTGCCGTTGTCACCTTTGCATTCGGATTTTTTCTGTTTCAACATATTACTTTTCTTTCACAACACTTTTCTTACACTTTCTTTTCTGCCTACGTATAAGCATTAAGCAGTTTTTACCTTGCACGGTTTTCCCTTTCTTTTTTCATTACGTGATGCGCTTTCTTGCTAGACGTGGCTACTTTGAATTCCTAATAATAATTTTAAAAATGGCACATTTTCGGTCCAAAACATACAAGTATCGTAGCTTATAGTGTAAAATACAAAATTATTAGTACATATAGTGTAAATTGGGGTAAATATGAACATGGGTAGTTCAGAACAACCTCCATTTAAGCTCATGTGAGAGTAGCTTATACTAAAGTGAAGTAAAAATTAAAGGTTTACATCTCTGTTGATAGAATGAGAGCACCCCCCCCCCCGTTTCTGCTTCACGGTTGGCACCATTGCTCGTGCATATTACATTCCTTATCAGTTAAATGTTTTTAGTGAATGTTCTTCATTTCTATCATGTAAAATCAAGATAAGTCGTTGTTCTAAATCGACAATTGTTAAATTATAATTACTCTAATAGAATATTAGTAAATTATTTGCTTCAATTTATTTTCAAGTATCTATAGAACCATGTTCATAATTTCCCTACACATTTTGTGATATGGGGTAATTATGAACAGTTTTTTTATAAGTGATTTGGTTCCATATCAGATCGTATTAAGCCTTATATGAAGTCATAACTGTTTGTACAGTTGAAACTTTAATTTTCTTCAGGAACTTTTGTTTAGTATTGAAAGTTTAACATGTCTAAAGATCAGAAATTAAACTGGCAATCATTATATTGGGGACCCTAGTCCGTTTGGAAAGAATTTCGTTTACAAATATAAGGCAGTGGAACCCTAATTTTAAGTATATTGAATGTTATTATCACGGACAGGGGCGACGACTTGAGGGTCAGCTAGAATTAAAATAATGTTTGTGTGAACTTGATGTTGAACAAAAGTTGTGCATGAACTTGATATTTTTTGTATTATATCATCCCGACACAAACATAGATGTTCAAAATTACACCGTATTCTATAGAGAAATTAGGAACATCTGGGAAAATTTTGAACAGGCATTTGTAGGTACTTAACGAACAAACCACAGCACTAGTGACTAATTGTATGGGAGTGAAAAGATAGCTTTATGTCGGTGTTACATGGATTATGTTCTCCTTAAACCCGTCAGTAGTTGAAACTAGCAAACTTTGTTCACTATTACTCCGATTTACCATATTAAGTTTCTTGACGCATTATCGCTAATTAGAATCTTTTTTGTAAGCATGTAAGGATCTTGAGTGTCAAATATGAAAAGATACACACGTGGTGTTGATGAAAATTCCGGCCGAGCAGTTGAATATCATTTACATATTTCGATTTAGAACGTCAAACATTTTAATACAAAATAACTATTTACGAAGAAATATTCATGGTAGAACAAATATAATGTACGCAACAGATACTAATTTTTATTTCTTTAAAAAAAATTAATTAATAAATTTAGCAACTTAAGTTAATAAATTAGTTTTATAATTAAATATTACAACAGGATCCTATTTTTACCATCGATATTTTGATTAAAAGAAAAATTATTTTTGTTAAAATTATTTTCATAAAATATGGTGAAAGTTGATTAATGTAAAATACTTCAGAGCCTTACAGAAAATGTCAGTAATATTATAGTACACTTTAAATCTCTTTCATTTAATTCTCTATCCATATAAAGTTTCATGAACCAGTCCAGAGATCACTGGTACAGTGTTGCCAGCGGGCTACTTTTTTTTAATTCAGATTTCTTGATTGCCACCACTTTTTTGAAACGGTAAAATTACTTTTGCTTTCGCCTTAATTAATATGTCATTAAATAAGGCATTAATTGTCAATTAATAATAATTAATAATTTATTAAATGTCATTAATTTACCATTTCAAAAAAGTGGTGCCAATCAAGAATCTGAGTTTAAAAAAAGTAGCCCATCTGGCAACACTGCTCTGGTATGCCAACGAGAGTCTCAAAGTTCTCGTTTACTTCCAATCGAAATTGATTAGTCGAATAGTTCTTGATGCGTAGATGTTTTACAATTTCGTTTTGCTTCCTATACGGGTGAATATCATGAAATGTCAGATTTTGAAAACAAAATTTTTTTAAACATTAAATCGTTTCATAGCATCTGATTCTTTAAAAAATGCTTTTTGAGCAGCTGAATAAAGGAATTTAAGCGTAAAATTGTTAAAGTTTGAAGAGCTTAAGTTCATTTTTATGTAATTATAATAATATATCATTTTCTTGGCATATGTATACCAGGATAATGACAATTTCATTCTAAAATATTTTTTCACATTCTTGTTTTTTTTTCATTTTTAGGTCTAACATTTTAATTTTGTTTAACCCTTTAAGCCCTGACTCGCACAATTGTGCGGGTGATACTAAAGCAAAAGACAAAGACCATTTCCTGTTTTATGACATTTGAAACAAAATCTGCACATTTATATGAGTTAATTGGCTTCAGATGTTTGATAAGACACAACTAGGGGGCACCAACTACAATACAGGGTTAGATTTTCTGCCTTTAAAAAGACTATATCATCTGACAGCAATAAACAAAAAGTATGTACTGTCGTAATTTCTTTTAAATATGATTTTTAGTATTTGCTTAGATTTAATTTTTCTTTTCATATACTTTATTCAAGATTTTAATTGATTTTGTCTTTGATAAATTTAATTAGGCTTTACAAAAGTTGAAAAACAAATGACCCACAATTGTGCGGGTCCGGCATTTACCATTTCCAAAATAGATACAATTCCTAATATATAAAATTTTTATTTTTAAGTGATTTTTTTTAAACTTATGTTTTTAGAAATTTATTTTTTATTAATTAAATTTTTAAAGTGGATTAATTTTAAATTAATAGGTTTGCACTATTCATAATTTCTATTTAAAATTGATAGTATTAGATATATAATATGCACATGTAACGAACTGTATGTTCTGCTCTGAGTTATAGATGTCATATATGATTTATAAGTTTTATATGAGTTATATGCATACCACGAGATTGATTTTTAAGTTCGATAAATCCATCATTCCATTTTGTCGACACAGCAAGTAAACTACCAGGAATAAATAACAAATTATGGAAAGTTCAGCAAATGCTCGACAGATCCCGTAGTGTCTGCTTGAATTTACCAGGAGATCGGGGAAATTTTTCCATAGATGAGCAGACGATTCCTTTTTTTAGGACGTGCCTCAGTAAAGCAGTATATAAAAAACAAACCACACTCTGTTGTGAAAGTATCATCTGGGATAGTTTTAAATTTTGGTGGGAAAGTGCAGACCTGGTCCACAAGGATCTAGGCTTGGGAGCTGCTGTAGTCCTTACTCTGGTTCAGACCTAGTTTTATGTACTTCGATCGGTATTTCAACAAAATATCGCTGCTACAAAAACTAAAAAAAGAAATTTGAAAGATCAGGCACAATCCAAACGGAGTGAAGGGCATGCCATTTGTTAACGGCTCTTAAGAAGGGTGCGAGCATTGAGCACGTCTCAGAAAATGCAATTGTAGTGGTTTGTCTAAAAACAATAATTGTTTCAACCATTTTCATTGTGGCTGATGAAACTTATCTCAATAAACTACAACTTTTTTTGCTTAAACTTTTATTTTTAGATATTTGCACACATAATCCCAAACTACACAATTATGTAGATTTAGCCCGAAAACGGCTGCAATACGGCCGAACCCACACAATTTTGTGGGTCCTCCCTTGGCATAATCTGACATCGGGAATTTCTTTTTATATTTTTTTCAATCAAATACCATTCTATCGATAAGGGGAAAACAACCAAACTTTCAATTTCTACCAAAAAAACTCCCGGCCTTAAAGGGTTATAGGAACATATTTCCTCTATAGTACCCCAAATTCAGCGAAATGTTAAGTTTTATTTGTAAATTATTGAAGCCAGGAAAATAACATAATAAAAGTCTTCTCAACTTTTACAAAACATTTAAACACATTATTTTCAAAGAAAAATCTAAAATATCTTGCTGGTAGCAAGGATTTTATTATTTCTGACTTGAATTATGTCAAGAACAAGAAGGATTACTCTGCAGCCTCATCTTTATACCTCATAAAGAACTAAAATGAGCAGGCCAGGAAAATTACATTCATTTTCAGTGACAATCATATTTTAACTACGGAAAATTATTTGTAAAATACAGAACTTGTTACCTTCTTCATATGTGTGTTATATAAGGTATAATTAATAATTAGAAATTTAAAAAACTAGTAAAATATATTTGTACAGTATAGCACAAAGCCTTTTACTTTGCATGCATCACAGTGTGACATGTCAAGAAAATGACAATCTGAAAGTTTAAGTCTTTTAATTGCTTTATTTTTGTGTTATTATGAATATAATATCTCTTGAAAATACTGCTAAGAATATTTTTTATTAGAATGTAAAAAAGAAAATCGCATTATCTAACATTTAATAGACATTTTATTGTGCGGACTGCAATTTTCGTATTTTGTGATATTGTCCCATATAGATATGCATGGATTACCATTTAATCGCAAAAAGAATATTCTCGAACTTTTATGTACTCTATTATAGTGATATCGAACTTGATCTATCTTAAATTTCAAATCTGCAAGGTTTTGTGAACAAACAAACACTGCAAATTCAGAATCCTCATACAGTACATAGACAATAAAAAAAGTAATTAAAAGAACTTATAAAATGTAGATTAAAATCAATGTTAAGTTTTCGAAAGGTAAAACTATGCTGTTTCGGAAATGCAAAACGATGTGAAAAAATTTGCATATTTAGTATTTTTTTAAATCTAAATTAAATACATTAACCCTTTTGCACTCGAGAGGTGACTATCACTCACCACTAGTGTTGCCAGGTGTCCGCGCAAATCAGATCTCCAAATGCTTTGGACACCAGTAACTTCTTATAGTTTATTACTCCATCTTTAATCGCAGATAATTCTGCCATTAGATAAGTCGAAGGAAATTACTTTAAAATACTGGTGTCCAGAGCATTTGGAGCCCCGATTTACGCGGGACACCTGGCAACACTAGTGTTGAGTGAGAGTCGCCTAGCGAGTGCAAAGGGGTTAAATTGTAATAAATTACATTTTCTTATTCATAAAGATCAAATAAGAAATTCGTGAAATGTCATCTACAGGGTGTCCAGAGAATAAGACCCTGATTTCAAAATTAAATATCTCAAAAACAAAGATCAATAGAATGATGCGGTAAACGGTAGTTTTATTAGCTAAGCTGTAAAAATGTTGTACAGAAGTTTCAAAAATTTGTTGCAAAAACCGCTAACAGATGGCGCTGTAATCGCAATGCCTATAAATTGTGTTTTGAAGTCGAGAGCCCTAGCGTCTGATTCCTATATGGCTTCCTACGGAAGAACGAAAATTGGGAAAGACCGCTTTTTCTTCGGGGTGATGTGCAAAAGTGGAGGCATCTCGTAACAGAATTATTGCATCAGCTTCAATTTTAGAGAATTTCAATTAATAGAATTTTTAATAAAAAGTTTAGCAATCATTATATAAGAACTTAAAAAATATTTTATTTGGGTAATGTGCAGAAGCGGAGCCATGTGTTGACAGTGTTGAGATTTGTTTCAAATTTTGTTATAAGCTACTTCGGTCCGAATACCAATATCTCTGTGGTATGTCTTTTAAACTGTGAAAAAAGTTTGAATAAAAAAATCCAAAGTCTCTGGTTTTAAAATTTAATTAAGCTAAAAGAAAACCCTTTTTTACAAATCATTCAGCATTTACAATAATGATTCATAAATCATTTTTTTTTAATTGTAGAGAATAATTTTTATGAAAAAATATAAAGTTTCTATTTTTAAAAACTTAATTAAGTTAAAAAAGTAATTTTAATTTTAAAAACTGGTTTTCATTTTTTTTTTATCATTGAGCAGAGAAATATGGTGCAGCTTCTACCGGTAGGATCCGAAGTGTTGGAAAGGCATGCAGTATCCAAAATACTTTTGCTTTGACGTTGATGATATGACTTATCATCAATTCCTTTTAAAAAAGAAATAATTTAACACATAATTTCTGTCTCTAAAACTTTGTTTACAAAGAAAAGAAATATATGTGTTGTGCTAAAACCAAAGTATTTATGCCGTGATTTAAAAATAAATCAAAAGTGAAAAATTACTTTTTTATTTATAATAATTCAGGTATAAACAATAACACCAAAATATTATGCCGTGATTTAAAAATATAAAAAATAAATAAAAAGTACAAAATTATTTTTCTAAATATATGCATTTTGATTTAAATAATTATATAGCATTAAAGATTGAATTTAATAAAATATTTAAAAAATTCTTATCATGATTTCTAAACTTTTTATTGAAAATTCTATTAATTGAAATTTTCTAAAATTAAAGCTGATGCAATAATTCTGCGACCAGATGTCTCCACTTGTGTACATCACCCCCAATGAAAAAATGGACTTTCCCAATATTCGTTTTTTAAGCAGGGAGCCATCTAGGAATGAGACGCTAGGGCTCTCGACTTCGAAGCAGTTTACATGTATTGCGATTACAGCGCCATCTGTTAGCGGTTTTTGCAACTAATTTTTGAAACTTCTGTGCAACATTTTTACAGCTTAGCTAGTAAACAAACCGTTTACCGCATAATCCTATTGATCTTTGTTTTTGATGTATTTAATTTTGAAATCAGGGTCTTATTCGCTGGACACCCTGTATGAACAATATAAATATATACACGGATAATGTACGAATGTATACAGGCTAACGTTTTTGTCAAACTGTTTTACAAACACTGTGATTTCTAAAAAAGAAACAATGTAAACACAACTGTGAAAATAAACGCGTTTTAGGTAGATTTCGTATGAAATGCTACCTATTGGGATCTCCCCTGTGTTGGAATTTTGGAAAACTTTTTGCAGATCTACACCGAACATGATCTCTAGAACCCAAAACTACACCCAGTAAAAAACTTTATATATATACATATGTATCACTTTTTTATGGGCACGATAACTTCCATAATTCTGCACAAATCTTTTCCAAACTGATACATAAAATCAAGGGCATAAAATCACGGTCAAGTTCGTTAATGGGCAAAATCGGACCAAGCGGGTGGAGATAGGGAGGAGTTTTGTGGAAAACGAAAAAAAAACTTAAATTCTTAATTATAATGCATATCGACTGAGATTAAAGTTATTATTACTTCTAAAAAATGGGCCAAAAATTTATGTATGACAGATTTTTGATAAAACTAAAATGGGCTCAAGGGGCGAAAAAAATAGGATTTTGGGAGAAAAAAATTCAAAACTTCGTCAATTCTCAAGATATAAAATCCAATTAAATTTTTGTCTTATATTATCTACAACTTTTATATTGACAAGTTTTTGATAGGACCAATTCTTACCGGAAAAAAAATAAAAACGAAAACAAATAGGGGGGTTGAAGAAGAAAAATATCTATAACTTTGTCAATTCACAAGATATCAAATCCGCATGAATTTATTATATATATTCTTAATATTATCTACAACTTTTATATTGACAAGTTTTTGATAGGACTAATTCTTACAGCAAAAACAAATTAAAAATACATCGAGGTTGAAGAAAAAAATATCGTATTAAAGGTGTACTCAAATCCAAACTGCTTATTTTGTGACTCATTTTATAGTTCAACTTTATAGTCAGTAATAGTTGAAAGGGTGCTGAGTCCTCTTAACCCTCTCGCTGCGTAATTGTTTTATCAAAATGGGTTCGAAAATTGTGCATTTTTTTTTATTACGTATTACAAATCTACATATATTTTAGAGTTAAAATATGGGAAAATTTTTGTAAAAGATTTTTTTTTTTCAATGTAGAATTAGATCATTAAAAATGTTTGTCAGGAAGAGCGTCTTTTACAGAATTTTTAATCTTTTATCACCGGTTTTTTAAAACAGAATTATTTGAATAAGTTAATCGTGAATATGCCAGGCAAAATTTACAATAAAAAATTACTGGGGGATTAATCAAGGAGAGTTAATTAAACGGAAAAAATGCATCCCCGAGGAAATCTCGGGTTGCGCATCGAGAGGGTTAAGGGGACCGGATAAGCTCTATCTCAGCCATGTTAAAATACACCAACTTTATGTAACTTTTTTCTCAGAAATGTTGAAAGATAGAGGTCTAGATTTTTTAGAGTAGTTTCAAAAACATGCTTTAAGTATTTTAACATACCATTTTCTTTCTAAGTGAAACTGAAAATTAATTATTAATTATTTCTTGAAAGACATTTAATTAGCATTTTCGGTAAGATTTCACTGCCTAAAATAAATAATTCTCAACAAATCATTAAATACATGTGTTAAAGTATGCACTATAACATAAGTATTTTGAAAAATCTGAATTCTTAAGTTTAATAGATATTGAAAAAAAGGAACACAAACCAGAAAAATCGAAGTTTTGAGAAAAAGTCAATTAAATCTGTGAAGCAGTGTTGCCAGTGGACTACATTTTTTTAAATTCTGATTTCTTGATTGGCACCACTTTTTTGAAATAGTAAAATTCGCCTCATTTAATAACATATTAATTAAGGCAAAAACAATGGGAATTTTACCACTTCAGAAAAGTGGTGCCAATCAAGAAATCTGAGTTTTAAAAAAATAGCCCACTGCTGTGAATTTTGCTTAGAAAGAATGAAAAAATCCAACATATTTTTATACATATAAACATGTGTAATACATCGTTGAAAAGAAGTTTAAACTATTTAATGATATAAAAAAGCAAAAATTGATTTTTTGATTAAATTTTGCTTACCCGGTCCCCTTAATAATATAAATGTATGATGATTAGAACAATTAATTTAAAACTATTGCAAGAGGAGTCCAAATTTCAGAGCTTGGTTAAATGAAAACAGAAAAAAGAATTAAATGCATTTTGTAACTATATTAGCTCAGCTTACAAAGCTTAGTTTTGTAGCTAAATATTAATTAATATACTTGTATGAGTAGTAATTTTCAACTGGGCGAAATATAACCGGGCCAGAATTCGTACCAGGGATCTTTTGGTTGAAACCACCAATGCTCTGCCATCTGAGCTATCCCGGCCGAATCTGGAGGAACTAATTCCCCCAGAGAGCCTTATTTATCATAGCATGCTATGATCAAACTTATAATGAAGACCTAGCATGCTATGATCAAACTTATGATGAAAACCTTATCGATCATAGCATGCTATGATCTTAACTTGCTATATCAGACCAGGTGCTGTAATCAGTAAGGTTAGCTGGGTGAATTAGTTACTCCATATTCGTCGGGGATAGCTCAGATGGCAGAGTATTGGCGGATTCAGCCAAGAGATCTCTGGTTCGAGTCCTGGCCCTTGCATTTTTCGCCAAGTTGGAAAATTACTACTCATATGATTTGTTTACCAATTAGAATAATTGTGTTAAAATTTGTTTAGTGCAATATACTTATACTGAAGTAAAATATCCATTAATACGTTTATATGGAGTTAAAGTTATTTTAAATCATATTTTAACTCATTCCCGCTTTAAATTACAACTGTTAAACTAACAAGTGAATAGTAACAAAATCATTTAAATGAAGTAGAACTCTGCTTTCGCTATTCTGCAGTTTTCTTAAACAACCATTATTTGTAGCACAGCGTCTCAGACACAACAATAAACGCTTTTAAGACAGTTTATTGTGAAAAATAATATCTATATTGGGTATTGTATACTTCTAGGTTGGAGTTAAATATGTACAACAAAGTTTGTTCCTTTAGTGCAACGAAAATGATAAATTTCTTTCGCTGTTGAGATTTGGTGTTCAATCAATGAATGCATATGCATAGCTGCCAACATTTCTAGTCTTATCTTTTCTTTTCTTTTCTTTTCTTTTTTTTTTTTTTTTTGAAATCAAATAGAACCAGAAATGTTATTAAATAAAAGGAAATATTTGATAGTCACACAGAAAAACGAAGCGCTATCAAACATAAAGATTGAATTATATTTTTTAAAATTATGTTAACACTTATTAAATTTATAAAACGAAAATCATAAATTATTGCGATGATTCCATATACCCTGTCTTTACAAGTCACTAATTAATAGTCTAAGAGCTAGCAACGTTTTCGTCACCTGATTTTATCAAGGATCATTTTTCTATATGTTCTTCCGTTTTATGGTGTGGTACGTTTGCAGGCGGTCTGGCAGTCAGGAGACGTTGCATTTACCTGCGGGAAAAGAGGTTATGCAGGTAAAAAAAATTCAAAATTACGTCATTTTATCAA
This sequence comes from Maratus speciosus, assembly GCA_963932465.1. Taxonomy (NCBI): domain Eukaryota; kingdom Metazoa; phylum Arthropoda; class Arachnida; order Araneae; family Salticidae; genus Maratus; species Maratus speciosus. Next base: position 233,938,371 of record OZ010796.1, on the reverse strand, counting down.
GGCTCATTTTTCTATGTTTTTCCGATTTATGGTGTAGTACGTTTGCGGGCAGTCTGGCAGTCAGGAGACGTTGCGTTTACCAGCGGAAAGAGGGGTTCTGCAGGTCAAAAAACTTCAAAATTACGTCGATTTATCAAGGCTCCTTTTTCTATATGTTCTTACGTTTTATGGTGTAGTACGTTTGCGGGCGGTCTGGCAGTCAAGAGACGTTGCGTTTACCTGCGGGAGAAGGTGTTATGCAGGTCAAAAAGCTTCAAAATTACGTCCTTTTAGCATGATTTTTTTTCATAACATCTGTTTCTACTAACTATTTGCGATATTAATCCATTAATACCAGACGTTACCAATGTCGCTAAGACCCTGCCAGATCCACATTTATAGGTAACATATTTCTCTTTGGTTAACAGACATGTTATAATTAATTTTCCAGACACAAATTCGGTTGCAAAGTTAATGCCGGACAGCTTTAAATATGGCAACGAAAGTGCCTGTTTCAGAAGTGTTTTACAGTTTAAAAATTATAAGTCATCTTTACATCATTTTATCAAGCTTAAAAATTACAAGATATTACTCTTTGGCTAGCAGACAACCTATAATTAATTTGCCAGACACAAAATCGGTTGCAAATTTAATGCCAGACGGCTTTAAATATGGCAACGGAAGTGCCTGTTTCAAGAGTGTTTTATAGTTTAAAAATTATAAGTCATCTTTACGTCATTTTATCAAGCTTAAAAATTACAAGATATTACTCTTTGGCTAGCAGACAGCCTATAATTAATTTGCCAGACACAAAATCGGTTGCAAAGTTAATGCCAGGCGGCTTTAAATATGGCAACGAAAGTGCCTGTTTCAAGAGTGTATTATAGTTTGTCATCTTTACGTCATTTTATCAAGCTTAAAAATAACAAGATATTACTCTTTGGCTAGCAGGCAACCTATAATTAATTTGCGAGCCACAAATTTAGTTGCAAAGTTAATGCCAAACGGCTTTAAATATGGCAACGAAAGTTCCTGTTTCAAGAGTGTTTTAGAGTTTAAAAATTATAACTCATCTTTACGTCATTTGATCAAGCTTAAAAATAACAAGATATTACACTTTGGCTAACAGACAACATAGAATTAATTTGCCAGACACAAATTCGGTTGCAAAGTTAATGCCAGACGGCTTTAAATATGGCAACGAAAGTGCCTGTTTCAAGAGTGTTTTGTAGTTTGTCATCTTTACGTCATTTTATCAAGTTTAAAAATTACAAGATATTACACTTTGGGTAACAGACAACCTATGATTAATTTGCCAGACACAAAATCGGGTACAAAGTTAATGCCAGACGACTTTAAATATAGTAACGAAAGTGCCTCTTTCAAGAGTGTTTTATAGTTTGTCATCTTTACATCATTTTATCAAGCTTAAAAATAACAAGATATTACTCTTTGGCTAGCAGATAACCTATAATTAATTTGCCAGACACAAATTTAGTTGCAAAGTTAATGCTAGACGGCTTTAAATATGGCAATGAAAGTGCCTGTTTCAAGAAATGTCATCTTTTGTAGGGGTTTGGCTTCATTTAATGACAGTCAACCCTTATTTGTTACCATAGTAACAATCGTTTCTTTGTAAATATATATATATATATATGCAGTGTATGTCGAAAAAAATGCTTAATTTTGTATAATTGATGTAAATTTATGTAATTGTAATTTTTAAGCTATAAAACACTCTTGAAACATGCACTTTCGTTGCCATATTTAAAGCCGTCTGGCATTAACTTTGCAACCGAATTTGTGTCTGACAATCAAATTATATGTTGTCTGTTAGCCAAAGTGTAATATCTGGTTATTTTTAAGCTTGATAAAATGACGTAAAGATGACTTATAATTTTTAAACTATAAAACACTCTTGAAACAGTCACTTTCGTTGCCATATTTAAAGCCGTCTGGCATTGACTTTCCAACCTAATTTGTGTCCGGCAAATTAACTATAGGTTATCTGTTATCTTGTAATTTTTAAGCTTGATAAAATGACGTAAAGATGGCTTATAAATTTTAAACTATAAAACACTCTTGAAACAGGCACTTTCGTTGCCATATTTAAAGCCGTCTGGCATTAACTTTGCAACCGAATTTGTGTCTGGAAAATTAATTATAGGTTTTCCGCTAGTCTAAATTTAATATCTTGTTATTTTTAAACTTGATAAAATGACGTAAAGATGACTTATAATTTTTAAACTGTAAAACACTTCTGAAACAGGAACTTTCGTTGCCATATTTAAAATCGTCTGGCATTAACTTTGCAACCGAATTTTTGTCTGGAAAATTAATTATAGGTTGTTTGTTAAACAAAGAGTAATATGTTACGCATAAATGTGGATCTGGCAGGGTCTTAGCGACATTGGTAACGTCTAGTAGTAATGGATTAATATCACAAATAGTTAGTAGAAACAGATGTTATGAACAAAAATCATTCTAAAAGACGTAATTTTGAATTTTTTTGACCTGCATAAACACCTCTTCCCGCTGGTAAACGCAACGTCTCCTGACTGCCAGACTGCCCGCAAACGTACTACACCATAAATCGGAAAAACATATAGAAAAATGTGCCTTGATAAAATGACGTGTTTTTTGACGTTGCTAGCTCTTAGACTATAAGTAAAGCCAAAAAAACAGTATGGTTAACCTGATAAGCTATATACTAAATATTTTATCTGAGGGTAAAGGAAAGGGACGTTGAGAAAGGCAAGAATGTTTGTGACATGTTCAATTTCTGTCTTCTACGTTCCTAAAAATCTACAAATAATTAATTTCCAATTTTAAATATTTTTTGTAACATTAAACGCTTTTTGTAATATTTATTTTGTTATAAATTTTAAAATCGATTTCAGAATAGAATCAACTATTTATTTTTGATGTAAAAAAATATTTTTTTTCAAATGCTTTTAATCTTTCAGATGCGAATTTTATGGAACACATGATAATAAATATAAAATATAAAATAAATCAAATTGTGCTTTTAATTTAGTTTATATCTGTGATTTTTTTACAAATTCAAATTTTGCTTTTAATAACACATTTAAATAAAGTACTTTTGGATTCATTCCATAGACATTTCCATAGACATTTTTGCGGCTAATGCGGCTTTCTACTTGATCCTTTTGTTCAATTGCGGCCCGCGGAAAAGTATAATTTCAAAACTCTTGTTATAAAATGTGTGTTCGAGCTCTAATTACACTAAAGGAGCCGACCGGAGTTTCCCAGGTTACAGATCATATTACCTGGTGTATAGAACATAGGTGAGAATAGCTTTTACTTGAAAACTGTAATATACATTTTTATACAGAATATATGAGGACCCCAGAAGCCAAGGGGTATAAGTGACAAAATTGCAAAAATTGAACTAAGTGCACAGACGACCTGTAAATATGCTTTTTTCTTTTAGGTAAAGAAATGTAAGTGATTTTCTAATTATGTGTTGTGTTTTAGAGATCAACCACTTTTGCCGAATAATGATCAATATTGATTAATAATAAATTTAAAGAAAATTGCACTCTACTTTTTTCACATTTATTGAAATAAGGGTTCAAAGACCACTGTGAAACAAGCCGCAGTTTCCTATTTCAATTCAGTCAATTATTATTGATGTTCAACATTAACGTCAGTTATCTTTGAACTCAGTTTACCCCAAATCGAAATTTTGTCACTTGTACCCCTTGGCATCTGGTGTCCTCATATATGTTTTAGATTGTCAAATAGTTAGATCAATAAGAAATTTTTAATTTAAAATATCAATTATGCATTTAAATAATGAATTTTTTGAATTTACTATAAACGATATTGCTATCCGATTAGCTGCGTGCCAGCAGTTAATAGCCAAGAAAATTGTCGGAATAAACGCATTTTTATTCTGATTATTTCAGTATTTAAGCACGTAGTTCAATTACACATCTTTTAACCTTCTGTTTTATTTATTCTTAATATTTTAGTGAATAATTTTGAATTTTTTTATAGAATATTAGCCGGAACACTTGTTTAACTCTTTGCATTATTTAAAGTGGAATCGTGTCGATCTTCTGTAATCGGATTGATTTAATCGGATGGATTTAAAAAAATATCATGCTTGAAAATCATTTTAAAAATCATAAGATAAGCAAATTGAGTTACAGTTTTCAAATAAATGTCATTTGAAACAACATTTTTTTTAAATAAGTTAACGGTGTGATAATTGAAATTGTGCGATATTTAGGAGTTAAAAAAACTGCAGTAAAAGCAAAATTTATTGGTCAGGTGTTGCCATCGTCAATATGACTTCAGCGTTGCTCATGGACATATTTTTTTTTCTTTTTAATACAAAATTGGCAAACTTAGACACGTGCTCAGCTACATTCCAGATTTGCTTGTGGGGGGCAAATTTTCTGCCCACTCGAATTGTACTACTGTTTCAAATTTATTTTCATACTTACAGGCTGAGCCCGCTGCGCTGGACCATTTTTCAAATAAACCTTCAATCAAACGAAATGGAAAATCCGACCCTGTATTTTAAAATAATATGGACCTTCACCTGGAACGTCCTTCCGCATTTTCTGAATACGCATCGGACGCCATTGCGCTATTATATTATCTGATGCGTTAGACGTAATACGGGCAATTCAGAAGCAATTCTTTAGTACATCATGTAGAGTTTGGGAGGGAAATGCGGCCATGACGATCACATCACCACACTACTAAAAAAGAGAGAATGACCATTTAACTTAAAGAATGTTCGGATTATTCACTTTCGTTTGTTAATTCTTTTACTCCGGGCTTCTCAGCTTGGTACTTTTTGCGGATCTGATAACATAAATACAATATCTCTCTGCGTTGCATTATATTTGGTAATATACGTCATCTTTTGCCTGGTTTTCTCTACAGTTTCTTATCTTCGATTTCCAGTAGAGTAAATACAATCAAAACAGTATTTAACTTTTATATTTTAAAATATGTGAATCATGTAAAAGTGGATATTTAAAGTGGAATTGTGTGAATAAAATTAAAGTAATGTCATTTTAACTGCCGTTTCTTTTTACATACCAGTTTTAATCATGCAACTATTAACCTAGGAAAATAACCTCGATAACTAATTCAAATACAAAACTAAACCTCTAGTTTTCATTCAATAAAATCTTCCTAATCAAATCTTCCGTAATCGGATCCACAACCAAGTTTGATGTGAAACGTTAGAAATGTTCGTAACGGTATGGTTAAAAATGTACCAGAGTTAGCTACAAAACAGAGTTAATTACGCTCCAAACTACATTCCATTAAATAATGTCAAATTGCTTTTGATTGAATTTTAGATCTTTCACTATCAAAACTCTTTGGAAATGATAAATAAAGTTAGTTATGCAAAATTTTTAGTTGTGATCTTTTTGGCAAACCGAAGATTTTTTCCACATTTCTCTAAGGAGCGTAATAAGACGGAGAAATAAACATGCTTTTATTTTCAAGACGTCACTATTTATCAGTTTGTTGCCTAAATAAAACTAAAAACGTTAATTTGTCATTATGATCAGCTGCTCGGGCTGTGCATCAGCCACAATTTCTTTATAATGATTGAAATTGTATTTGAATCTGAGATACTTTTTTTTTTAACCTAGGGTAAATGAGCAAATATTGTTCCATTGGCCACTTTTGGCATTTGAAAGTTTTTTTTTTTTTTTTTTTTTTTTTTTTGTACAGTCAAAGTAATGCTTTTTTAGTAATAGTAAAATAAACCTAAAATTTGTCACTACGATCAGCGGCTCGGGCTGTGCATGAGCCAAAATTTTATAATGATTGAAATTTTAATTGAATTTGAGGTACTTTTTAAAAAAAAAAACCTAGGCTAAATGAACAAATATTGTTCCATTGGCCACCTTTGGCATTTGAAATTTTTTTTGTACATTCAAATTAATGCTTTTTTAGTGACAGTAAAATAACTGCACAGGAAAAATATCTATTAGTAAATCTTCTTTTGTCCGTTTGCTCCATAATAAAAAAACATAAATTTACTAATCGCTAATTACTAAAAGTACAAATTTCGCGTATTCTTCTGAAATCGGATTTACCGTCCACGGTTCCGTTCAGATATAAACGAAACTTCCAACACTATATAGTAAATTCGTCAATTGTAAGGTGGCTGATTATGGAAGATTCGTCCAATATCTTATTATAACATTTCTAAAAGAAAGGAAGATATGAAAAAAAAAAAGAAATGACGAAGGGAATGGAATATCGAAGAGTGATTTCAGAAAGCAATTTGTATTGCAAAATGTCTTTTTTCGTGATAGAAATAACGCATAATTGCTTACATTTTCTTAAGAATAATCTTTACTACCTAACATTGCAAGCATTGAGTGTTTGTATAAGGGAAATTGGCGATATATTTTTTATTAAAAAAAGAATGGACAATATTAGCTAATCTAGCTTCGAGGTTATAAAAGTGACAAATTTGGGGAAAACAAACCGACATGCTTTCGCAGTAAAGTATGATGAGAAATTTTTTAAATATCTAAAATTAAATTATTTTACAATATGTATGTGCGCTTGTGGGAGACATTTATACTAAAATTAAAATATTTTACTCCATTTTTAAAATATTAATTGCTATTTATATATTGTACATTTGAATTTTAAAAAATACTCAAAAAATGCTTTCGTACACTTGCAAAATCACCCTTATTGTAAACATCGCTTGAACCCAATTCACGCTTTCGTCTTTTTGGCTTAAAATCAAATTGTTTGGCGACAAAAGTGAACTCAAAAATCACAAATAAACATATAACATGTAAATCATAAGTACCATCATTTTTACAATTACATCTGCTACTTTCGTCTATAAGTCACATGATGGAAGAGTTAGAAATAAAAAAAAGAACAAATCAAAAACAAAATTGTTACCACAAGGAAGGTCTCCTTAAAGAGCATACTCAAGTTATTTTGAAAAAAAAATGCTTTTGAAACTACTCATGTATGTAGTAAAACATCAGTCAAATTTGGCGGCGGAACCTCAGTAAAAATCTGAAAAAAATCTATATATATTCGAGTATTTGGCGCAAAAAAGACGAACGTTCCACGCTATTTGGCTAGCCAACACATTTCCATCCCAAATGCAAGATATTTAAATGCATTTGAAAATTGCTTGTTAAATAAATGTTTAAATGCCTCAAACTCAATGAATTTAAACTTAAACGAAGGGTTTGCGTATTATTTTTTATCTTTAAACGTATATAATATATACAAATTGCGTGTTACAGTATTTATTTAATTTTACATGGCTTCACCGGCTGGAAATGTTTTAAGGGTACTATTTGATTATTCATTCAACCAATTTCGCCAAATTTTATAAATTGCCAACCTATTCGCCAAATTATATAAATTGCCAAAGTACTCGCCACATTATACAAATTGACAAAATTTTTATTTTAAACAACGAAAGAATAAATAAATTTGTAAACATTAATAAAATTACAAATAGAAGTGAAATTAAAAATCACTTGATGACGCAACTAACACGTGTACCGTGTTTAATGTCAAGTGAATGTAAAATTTACGATCAGCTATTATTGGCATTTAATCTTATAGTTTGGCGATAGTTATTTTGTCTACGGGATAATCAAGTAGTAACGTTTTAAGTTTGTTTTAAAAGTAGCTGGCTAATTAAAAATGCTACCATTAAACATTTTATATTAAATACTTGTTTCCATGGCAACAATAACCTTCATTTCTTGTTTCTGACACTAACAATATCGAAGTCAAATTGCCAATGTTCCGAATCGGACATTAATTTTAAATTTGAAAAAAAAGTATAAACTGAAATTTTGTTTTAAACTGTATAATTACGATAATAAACTTTTAATATATACACATATAAAGGTATATGACAAAACTGTAGTAATAAAAATGTATTTATTTAAGTTAAAGTTAATCTATCTTCGTATGAAGAGTAGAAAAAGGTTTTACTTAAAAATTATTTATCATAAAAGAAAAGTATTTAAAATTTTATTGTGCCGCCAACCAGCATTAAATCACAAAAAAAATTAAATTTTCATTATTTTTTTACAAACGCTAAATCGAGGTTCTGCAGATTTTTTTTATAAAAATATTATATGTCACGAGAAGAATATTCTATATATTCCTCATGAGAAGAATATTATATAATTTTTTCAAATATTTCTGAGCATGCACTTATCGAAACTTCCTTGATATCATCCTATCAATTTTTCAGATGCATTTTTCCTAACCTGACGTAAAAGATAAAGAGCCAAATCTTATTCAATTGCAATATTTTAACTGAGTAATTTTTTAAGCATTACGAACATTCCCTTTCATGTTTAAATTAAATATTTTCGTTTTTTAATATTATCACTCATTAAACCTGATTTTTTTGTTCTTTTTTTCTTTCTTCTTTTTTTTTATTAAAATTAGTAACAGTTTTTTCTTTTATGTTTCGAGATGTAATAGCTGTTTCAATTTTTTTATCAACGATAAATTTCGCCAAGAAATAAAATGGTAAACCTTATCGTCCAAAATAACATAACTTTCCGTCATAATTCTATAACTAATCTAGGTAGAATGATGTGTTATAGCTTAAAACCTTCCCTAAAACGATACCTATCTAACGGTATAAGTTCCATAAAAATACATGCAGTAGAACTCGAAATCTAGGAGTGTTCGGAACGAAATTTCCGTTTGGATTTTATATATATAATAGACATATTTTCAAGGGAATATTTTAACTGCTATAATTTAATTACACGCAATTTGTAATATATTTGTAAAGATAAATGAAAAGATTAAAATAATAAGAATAAACTAAAGAAACAGATAATGATAAAATTGAGTCTGGAACTCAGGGAAGGGCAATTGTCCTATCCTGCCCTTCGTAAATTACGCCCCTATTCGTTATTGGACAGTAGGGTGGTGCGAAAAAAGTCAAGTTGATATTTCCGAGTTGCTATAGTGCGGAAAAGTTGCGATTGGTAAATACAAGAAAAACAAAAAAAAAATTATTTAAATCGGACTTTATCTTCCGATCCCGCAAACCGCCTAAAAATTTAAAAAAATTGAAAATTTCCGATTTTTACAGAATTTTTTTCTTTTTTTACGTATATATATATATTTTATCGCTATAGTGAAAAATATTTGCAGATTGTAATGTTTAATAATAATAAAAATAAACAGTTGCGTTTAAAGAATAGCTTCCGATCACGCAAGCTCAATAAAAATCGGCAAAAATTCAATTTTCAGTGATTTTGATGAATAAAGAAAATAATCACCTGAGATCAGTTTGCGTTCCAATATTAACATTTGCATATAAATTGTACGATGTACAACTCTTTGCTTGTTTAGATATTTGATAATGTTTAAACAAACCAGAACTCACCACGGGAAGGTAGCTGCACTTCGAGTTCAAACCACACCCTATCCTCCATCCAACCAATGAGGGTGTTTGCTATTTACATTACTTAAATACATAATTTGTTATAATAGAATCAAAACACTGTATTAAAAAACTAGTGTCGTGACAGTATAAGATATACAATTTGTTATGTCATCTGTTTAAGTCTGACTTTTAGACGCAACTTTGTACTGCGATTTGGTGGTAATGTTTGGTATTATGGACATTGATTTCAGTGTGGCCCTGATGCTCTCTTGATTGGGGCCCACATACCTTAAATGATGCTTCCGTTACCGATTTAATGCACCGCTGGACATCTTACGTGTGGTTGAAAAACTTTTTATCATCCTAGACTGAGATATGACCTGATTGAACGAAGAAATGTATTTCTTCATGGGTTAATCTCCGAAAAAGCGGTAGAAATGTTAATTTTGCTACATTACAATCAATTAATTTTGGATTGTAGGAGTGATAAAGATTCAGATGCCTTTACACTTTGAAACATTCTGCCTGGCTTTTAACAGCCCTAGCTCTCTTATGTGCCTCCTTTTATAAAAGACCATTGCCATCAGTAGGTTTTCCGGGTGAGCAAAGAACGAGTTTCATTCAGTTTCAAAGACTACACTTTCTTCAGGTTGTCACGAAAGTATCGATATGTTTCAATTGCTCTGTACAGATGAATAGGCCCGTCTGTAATGTACTTACAGCATTTTATTTCAAAACAAACTGGCAAGTAAGATTTTAAAATAAATGTCAATATGGCTTTAAGGCATCCGATGGGTTTTCCACGCTCGCGTAAAGTCGAAGGGCTCTATTTGCACAAGTGAGCAATCTGGCATGTGAAATTGGACCGGAGTCATAATTTGATAAGTCATTTGGAAAGTTTTCCACTTTTAATTGCTTGACTTACGTCAAAAAGATATCTTTGTTCCTTGCTCAACAGTTGCCTGTCCACTTCTGGAATTTCACAATCAGTCAATTGAAAATTTATCACCGATAGCTTTACACAACAATGATATTGTGTCCAAATGGTGTATTAAATGATCTTGGGCCAGTAGTTTCAACATTCAAATGTTGAAAAAAATGGCGGGAAGGTAATTCAACAAAATGGAATATACAAACAACCCACTGCAGTGGTCGTCAGAGATAAACTTCAAGCTTTCTGATAGCACCACCTTTCTATCCAGTATTGGTATTTGTACCATCACAGCCTACCAAATCTAAGTATTCTAGTGAAACCCCTTGTTCAGTAAGACATGATACTATGAAAGCTACAATGTCCTTAGCAGGCCCGGAGTTTGGAGGCACATGGCCTAAATAAACTGAGTCACGTTCTTTTATGACAGGAAAGTGTTCCTCTTTAATAGTTCGACGAACCTGTTTAGATGCAATACTTTCTTTAACTGGGGTATCGTCCTTTCTTCCGTCAAAATAGTATATGCCATGTAGTTCATCTGAATCCAGTTGACTTTTCTGTAAATTTTATGGAGTTAGGTGAGACTAGGTGGGAGCGCGTACGCCGATTTCAGCGCTGTTTTCCAACGTGGCTAACAGCAGTTGGGTGCATTACTAAACTTTTCAGACCTGAAACGAACTCTTCGTGGTAAGTTCTAGGTTGTTTAAAAATAACTTAATCTGCTCAATAGTATCAATTAACATTTAAATCTTAACCTGAGACTGCAAACTGACCTCAGTTGATTATATTCTTAATGCATGAAAATCACTCAAAATTGAATTTTTGCCGATTTTTATTGAGCTTGCGCGATCGGAAGATATTCTCTAAACACAATTATTATTATTATTATTATTAAGCAGTACAAACTGCAAATATTTTTTCCTATAGCGATAAAAAATATATAAACGTAAAAAAAAAGAAAAATTTTGAAAAAATCGGAAATTTTCAATTTTTTGGAATTTTTAGGCGGTTTGCGGGATCGGAAGATAAAGTCCGATTTGAAGAATTTTTTTTTGTCTTTCTTGTATTTACCAATCGCAACTTTTCCGCACTATAGCGACTCGGAAATATCAACTTGACTTTTTTCGCACCACCCTATTGGACAGTAATATTAAAATAATCCATGCAGGATAAGGCTCGGTAAACAAATCATCATCATCATCATCATTCTTGTAGGTTTCCACATTCTTTTCCAGGGCATCTTAAAGATCTATATTTTTTGTGGATTGTATTTCGTGAATATATATGAAACGTATAATCGTGCACAGAATTCGCAAAATTATTTCCAAAGTTTTCCTTTTTACAGTCATAATAACTTCTTCAACAATCAAAAACAAAAAATACCTTCTAGAATAAGAATATGCGTGTTTGCACAAAAATATAAAATTGTTCCTAAATAAACCAGTCTTTATAAAAATACTTATTTGAGCAACTTAATTTTCGCAAAAATATCTCTATATCTTTGTGTTCATTCTTCATGTAAAACACTATTTACATTGTCAAAATTAGACTCGTGCTTGGACGATGATATTTAAATATATCATGCAGGACAAGGCTCTGAAAATAAAAATCTTGAAAGTTTTCATTTTCTTTTCAAATTCGGCTTACAGATCTAATGAATATTTTGCGAATGTCTATTTTGTGCATATATAGGCAATTTGTAAATGTGTACAAAATTCTCAAAATTATTCCAAAAAATTTTCCTTCTTACAGTAATAATAAATTTCCAAACAAACGAAAATTAAAAGTAATTTCAAGCATACAAGAGTGTGTTTATTCAAAAATCTAAAATTGTTACTAAATCAACGAAAGTCTTTAAAAAAATACTTATTTGAGCAACTTTTTTTTTCTTTGCTAAATAAATTCCCGTTATCTTTGTGTTTATTCTTCATATAAATCACTTTTAATCTAAAAACTCTCTACCCTGCATAATTACGCGAAACGTATGCAATTTTATCCTGAGACAAATGTCACTGAGAACATTTTTTTATTCCATGCTAAATTTTAATTAACTTCCAACTGCATCTTTTCTTTTCCATTTTCATATGCCACTCGTATTAAAATTGAATGCGTTAGACGCATTGTTATTTTGAGCTTCATTTACCTCTAGAATTTTTATTATATTTTCCACATAATTGTTCTGAAATTCATTTCTTTGCTTTTATAAGGAATAGATGAAGTTTTGCTTTCTTTATTCTCATTTTGTAATTTCCAAGAAATAATTCTTTTGATCTTTTATATTTATATGAACTCGAGTTACAATTTTATTATGTTCGATATTAATTCTTATTTCTGACTTCATGCATGATTATCTGCATTCGTTTAAACTTATGTTTTTCTTTATTAAATCTTTATATTCTTCGATTTCTGATCTCGTGTTTCATTTCTCGTTAATTTCTGCGAAAATGTATGCCTTTTTCCGAATCTAAACAGACGTAAACACTAATTAAGCATATATAAAATTAATTAAATTTTAATAGTTAAACTGAATATTTGCAGATTTAGACCAATTATTAATTTGAAGGCAATATTTTAAAAGGTGGAGTTATAAAATTATAATCGTGAATTCACAGAAAATGATAATATAGATTTATTAAAACCAAATAGAAACTATTGATATACAAGGTTGTATTGATTTCCGATCCTTACAAAACCTTTGAGACTTCTCGCAGATTACTTAATTGTAACTTGACTAAACTTTATTTAGGAAACAGGGAAGAATGAAAATTTTAACAGGAGATTTTACGAATGGTATTAATATGAATTTATTTCAAGAAACATTTCTTTTGATCTTTTTTAGGGTTCCGTACTTAAAAAGTAAAAACGGAACCATTATAAGATCACTCCTGTGTCTGTCTGTCTATCTGTCACAGCTCTTTTACTCGTAAACTATGCAACGCGGAAAATTCAAATTGGAGGAAGTAATAAAGACTATTGACCCACATATTTACAGATTAATAAATATTCATAAATATATTTAGGAAAAGTGTAGAGGAGCTAATTAAGTTACTTAAAAAATATATTTTCTTTGTATATCGTGTGAGGTATCGTGTGAAAGCTTTCGTAACGCTGAAATCAAAAATATATTTCATTTAATTTTAGGTATTATATTTTCAAAGTTATGGGGGAAAATGAAGTGCAAAATATGTTCCGCCCCATCTAATTCCGAATTTATTAATACTAAAATTATGAAAAAATTAGAGTTAGTAGACATTAATTTAAACCTTGCAGGAAAATTATAGCGATTACCCTAGGTCACATAGTTTTTGAGATAATCGCATTTTTCCGTTGCACTCAAATTTCGATTTACGGGCTTCAGCAAAAGTGTTGAGCAGAACTGGAGGTACCTATCGTAGCAGAAGTATAAAAGCATTGTTGATCAAGAATTTCGGAAAAAATCGTCGGTAATTAGCCGAGATATTAACCTTTAAAGACACGGACGGTTTGGCCATACATAATGACAGGGACGGCGTACTTTATGCTCCATCGGCTTTTAAAGCCTAGATAACAAATTTTAAGGATATATTTATGTATGTAATGCCCAGTAGCAGTATAATGCCAATAAACGTCAAATTGTTAATAACAGACTAATTTAATGAGAATTAATCACATAAATACTATGGGATTCGCGACTCGTTTCCATTGAGTGGCTCTCTCAATACACCTACTACGTCTTTAAAAGTTAACTAAACACCAATATGGAATAAGAATTATACGGAATAGGTATATTTGCTATTATTTAGGTTCCATATATCTTTGAACTTTCATGGTATATCCATTTATACTTTTCTAGTATACAGGGTGCAAAGGAAAGTCCCTTTAACCTGAAAATACTTGTGAATGGAGAGAGCTACAGCTATGCAAGTGAGGTAACGGTATAGCAAAGCGACTACGCCCGATTTAATGAAAACGACAGCAGCGCCCCTTAGTGGCGAAATTTGGAAGATAGCCACTGCAAATCCAAAACGAAAAGAGATAGAGCAAACTTTCCAGTTAGAAAGTTTTAGAGCATCAATTAATTAATAAAATACGACTTTTGGTTTACATCGATAAGATAAATTTTCGACTGTTTACCCAAAAATTTCCGAAATCGATGCACTTAATTTTGTGTAAACATTTGAATGGAATAGTCAGAAGTATAAAGAAATACGCACAATTTATGCTATAAATACGTACTTATCTCAATACATTTTGATAACATCACACACACAAAAAAAAGAGAAACTTGTGACACAGTGATAAAAATTTAATATTCAGTATGTTCGAAAAGTTCGCCATTGCTCACAATACACTTTTGTATTCGTGAGAGTAATTCTGCATGCACATTTCTCAGCATGGATCGTCTATTGCCAGCCTCTTCAATACGACGACATACATTTAACCCTTTCAAGGGCGGTGGCTAGACGGTCTAGCCACCTAATTTTAATTCCAAAACTGACAAATGGCACCAAGAATAATTTAATCATCGATTTCGGACATTTTTGGGTATGCAGGCAATGATTTATATTATCCGTGTGAACCAAATATCGTTTCGTACTAATTAATAGATGCTCTAAAACTTTCTAATTCGAAAATTTGCTCTACCTCTTTTCGTTTTCGATTTGCAGTGGCTATCTTCCAAATATCGCCACTAAGGGGTGCTGCTGTCGTTTGAATTAGGTCGGTATAGTCGCTTTACTGTCCATTACCTCATTTGTATAGCTGTAGCTCCGTTCGCAAGTATTTTCAGGTTAAAGGGACTTTCTTTTGCACCCTGTAAGGTTAGTTGGGGCAACTGGGACATGATTTTACAATGTAACTCTGGAACTTCTGAGAATTCAGCTTCAAAAAGCTAATGTTCATTTCAAATAAAGTCTGAACTTCTGTAAATGTGTTCAGTTAAGTTCCCTCTATCAGACAGAAATGCTCAAAATTACATTTTAATATTTAAAAATATAAAAATATGCATATTTCATCTTTCCTTCCTCATGGGTCCAGTTGCCCCCAAAAATGGGGTAACTGGACCAGGAGGGTCTATGTTCCACACGCGTTTATATTTTTTCATGTCGGATATCAGGTCCTGTATGAAAAAGTATAAACAACTTAAAAAAATTTAAACCAGGCAGATCATGTAAATTATATGTCAATAAACAGCGTTGTAAGGGAAACCTTTGCTGTCAGTGTGAATAAAAAAAGCACTAAAAGTGAAAATATTAGATTTATTTATACCAAAAATATAAAACTTAAGTAAGTACTTATGTACTTTAGTATAGATAATAAGTATAAAAGTCACATGGGTATTTTAAGGAAAAAATAGCAAGGTAAATATCTGAACAAAAGGCTACGTAAGTACTTAAGTACTTTATCTTTATCCAGGTGTCGCATTATTTAGGGAAAATTTTATTGTTCCGTAAAGAAAGGTACGATGAAGATATTATTTTCAAAATAGTGTTATGGACGATAACAGATTCCCTATAGCATAGCTGCCAACTTTTACGCTTTCCTCTTACCACTAAAATATTATAGTAAATGTTGTCTTATTTAATCGTCGAAATCTTATGATTAAACAAAACGAAAATCTCTATTAAATTTTAGTGATAGCAAGAAAGCGTAAAAATTGCAGCTATGCCTATAGAATGCGACCCCTGTGTATAGTACAATTTCAAGGTCTTGCTATCTGGCTTTCAGGGGCAAGGTACTTGCATTCGTAAAATGTTGAAATAATTTAATGACACCAATATTTACAAGAGAATCTATCTGAAAAGATGTAAAAGTATATTTTCGCGTACTTAATAAAGGTTAAATTTTAATTATAAAATTCAGGTGCCAATGTGGCAATTGGGAATTAAAATTAAGTGATGCCTTGACGGCATCACCGCCTCTCAAGGGGTCAAGAAATTTTCTTTGATACCACTCAATATGCTTTTTTTTTAATTTCATTACGTTAT
This sequence comes from Maratus speciosus, assembly GCA_963932465.1. Taxonomy (NCBI): domain Eukaryota; kingdom Metazoa; phylum Arthropoda; class Arachnida; order Araneae; family Salticidae; genus Maratus; species Maratus speciosus. The sequence continues at coordinate 233,922,080 of OZ010796.1, read as the reverse complement.
TTTAATAAGGTATTCTATCATTTTCTTTATTTTGAGCAAAAACCAATGGAGAAATTTACTTCCCGTAGTATGAGAAACACAAAAAAAATACTTATATCTATTGGGGTAACTGGATCCAGCATGGCCCAGTTACCCCGGATACATGTCCCAGTTACCCCATTCTTGAAACATTTATGGGGTAACTGGGACACCGGGCTTTCATTTAAAACATGAAGTAAATATGTATAGATACCTAATAATATTAATGTAGTTATATGTCTAATCTTTAAAAAAAAAGATTGTTTAATAAAAGTACTTACAGTATTTTAATAAAAATCCGAGGAATTTCAACCATATTGACGTTGTTTTTAAAAAAAGAAACGTAAATTTTTGACAACCTATCACAGCAAAGTGAGAGTTATGATTGAGTTGATACACGTTGTTTTAGGAAGTAGAAATAAAAAAGCATTGCTCACAAAAGCTAAAACTTAAAAAACACCAACAGTTTTTTATAAAATAGCCTATGGCCCAGTTACCTCGTGGTTCCAGTTACCCCAACAAACCTTATACCATACAGCTATGCCCAACCCTACGTTGTATAGTTTTTACAAAGTTTTAGAATACTATAAGCAACGGTATTTTTTAAAAAATACACTTACTAATTCATATATTATTGTACGGAACCCTCTGTGCGCGAGTAATACTCGCACTTGACCGTTTATTATTTATATGAGTTCGAGTTACAATTTTATTGTGTTCTATATTGGTTCTTATATCAGACTTCATGCATGATTATCTCTTTTCGTTTAAACTTATGAATTGCTTTATTATATCGTTATATTCTTCTATTTCTGATCTCGTGTTTCACTTCTCGTTAATTTCTCCGAAAATGTATGCTTCTACCGAATCTAAACAGACGTAAACTATAATTAATCAGATGTAAAATTAATTACATTTTAATAGTTTAACCTAATATTTGCAGATTTAGACCAATTATTATTTTGAAGACACTAAATTTTATTTGAAAAGGTACAGTTACAAAATTATAATTATGAATTCACATAAAATTGTAATATGGCTTTATTGAAATCAGATAGAAACTATTGATAGACATGATTGTATTGATTTCCTATCCTTATTAATCCTTTGAGACTTCTCGCAGATCACTTATTTGTAACTTGACTAAACTTTATTTCGGAAACAGACAAGAATGAGAATTTTAACAGGAGATTTTACGGATGGTATTGATATCAATTTAGTAAAACCAAATAAGAACGATCGTGGTTATGCATTAATTATTTTGCTTTTTCAGTCATCACTCTTTTCGGTCACAATGAAAGTCTCCATAAACGCCTACTGAAATGACTTTGCAAGAAAACACGAAATATTTTTCTCATGGGGGTGTTACAGTTATACAGGGTGTCCCAGAAATCCCTGACGCATTTTAAAATTCAATATGAAATTAAGTAATTGTCGTAAAGGAGTGAAATTTAAAATAAAATGCTTCTCACGATAAAAACTTTCTTCAAGCGAATAAAAATATTAGTTTCAAACTTTGCCCATAGATCAAGCTGTGCCTTAGATTATCAGAAAAGAAGCATAAAATCTCAAGACAATCAGTTACAGATAATTTTATATTGTCAAAAGCAGTTACAGAGCAGTAATTTGTGCAATACATTAGCACAGCATTCAATGTGTGCACCTTTTGTAGATCGAGCAACATCCAAACGGAACTCCAGTTCAATCCACATGTTCGCTAGCATTGATTGCGGAATTGACTGTATCACAATCACATGCGTGATTTTCGGCTGCAGTCTTCAATATGAGCCACACCATAAGCATACACAGAAACCCACAATAACAAATCGAGTGGGTTTAAGTCAAAACTAATCAGAAAAAAACACATGTTTGAAACTAAACATGCAGACAAGTGGCGCCATCTATGATCGAAGTTTGGAACTAACTATTTTCATTCGCTTGAAGAAAACTTTTCATCGTTAGGAGCATTTTTGTCCAAACCGCACTCCTGTACGACAATTACTTGATTTTATATTGAATTTTTAAATGCTCCAGGGACTTTTGGGGCACCCTGTAAAAAAAATTATCGAAATTTCTGTATTGTGTCCTATAAAAAAGGGTTCTTTATTTGGTGATTCATCGATTATTTTGTGACACACTGAAAATTTAAAAAGTGCTGTTTTATTAAGTGCTATCGTTACACAATTGTAGATTTTCAGTAATATCAGAAATAAATTTGTGTGTATGCTGAATGTCTCTACAATCAGTCCCAATGCATATTTATTTATTCGAGTGCATATTGCTATCGATGGTGGACACATTGATCAAAATTAACTTGTTTTCTTTATTGCAATAAATTGCATGTGCTAGTTTTATTAGTAAATTTGCACGTATCCTATAACGACGCATTTCTGTAAGCGATTAGTGACGTATTTAAGCAGATGATAGGATATCAAAAAACTTATATTTCAGGGCTTATAATAAAGTTATTTTCACATGTAATTTCATAATAATTCTAGGAGGTAGGGGAGGTATGATACACTTTTTTTTTACTAATTTTTTACATCCCTTAGAAAGCTATTTTTAAACAAACTTTTCGCGTTTTCTTATAAAGTGACCTTTTATTCATTTATTAAAAATATTTTGAATTTAAAAAATAGTCATTCAAAAAATATATCCCAATTACTTTGAATGGCTACTACTGTATCAAATCTCCCCATTACTGGGGAGGATTGATACACTAGCAAGGGAGGTTTGATACAGTGTTATGTATTTTGAAAAAAAATGCAGACAATTCAATTTATGCGTCATACAATTTTTTATGAAAAATCTTGAAGTATTTAAGTAAAATTTGAAACGATATGACATTGACATATTTTTGTTTCAGAAATGTTTTTTACAAAAATATTTAAACTATTGCTATTATTTAAACAATCCTATTAACTCAGTTTTTAGAAAATAAATAATGAAAAAAAAAACCCTAGATATCTAGCTGCAAGGAAAAATGAAGTGAACATTGCTGATTTGCAAACAATTTAACGTAAATTTACCACATTTAAGATTCCTTTAACCCTCTCAGGGGCAAAGCATTTTCAATGCTAAAGTGTTGAATAAATGAATGGCACCGGAATTTAACAACAAATTTAATTAGAAATAAGATAAGGGATATATTTCACTTTGATACTAAAAGGAAAATATTTTACCAAAATGCGGTTCCAATGTGGCGTTTGGGAATTAAAATTAAGTGGTTTCATAAGCATACCACCACCCCTGAAATGGTTAAAAGAAAAACTTATAACTCTATCATTTTGATAAGTAAAATCGGGTAGATTTAACGTTTTTTCAATTTGCCCTTCGTAAATTATAGAAACATTTTCCCTTTCAGGCCATTTAAACTTTTTCCCTTCTACATGACGAGCAAAGCGAACTAACCATCTATCATCTCACTGCTTTTCTATGTAATGAATGTCTATGAATAGTCTCTTTGTTCTTCCTTACCAATTTCAGTAGCTCTTGCTGTAAAACAATAATGAATATTACAGTCCTCTATTAGTTTGAAAACTTAAAAAAACTATTAAATTTCAAATATACAAGTGTATATTTCTCCCCAGTAATAATGTATCATTTCTCCCTATTATGCCTTATTGGATTTTCAACCACTTTGTACAAATGCCAGTTGCAAAATGGTAATCTACTTTCTAGTAAAACTAATCCTAACAATGTGCTTTATAAATAAAAAAAAATTACAAGATATTATCTTCACAATAATACGAGTTATGAAAGAAAATCAATCAATGGAAAAATTTACATTGACATTCCAAAAACCTTCAAAATTAAAAGAAAAGAAAAGTTGTTAGTTGTTCACTGATTAGTCCAGCTAATGATGGCTTCAGCAAATAAAAGAAGCCTTCACATGTGTTAGAATGGCTGTTAATGCCATTTGTTGAGAAAAATTGTCAAAGTATCAACCCTCCCTATGTATCAAATCTCCCCTACCTCCCTTACTGCATTTTTGGAATTGACATTGTTTTCTATATCTCAAAGTTTTTTAGATAGTGGCAATAATTTCTAAATTTTACCACTGGGGTCGTTTCGGTCAGCCTCGTATGGTAGGACATATCCGTTTTATTATACGCAAACATTTGTTCAACTTTTCTTCAAATTTAGACTTTAAAAAGTTATTCGAGTGTTTTTGAAGTTTACTTTCACCCTGTAGGGATATAATAATTGAATGTCCATTTCCCAAGTATTTGAGATACGTGTTCCGAGAATAATTAGAGATAGAAATATAATTAAAAAAAAATTCAGTAAAATACAGAAACTGTTACATAGGTCATTCGATGAAACAAAAAATCCTGTACAACTTTTACTAGCTCTTGGATTGATAATGTTTCGGAACAACACAATTACTAAAACTCAAATTGACACACAATCTCTTTTTATTCTTTATTATTTCGGGAAGAATGGAGTTCTTAAGTTACAAGGGAGCAAATTTTCCCTCAAGACACATTAACCTTTATTCTCTTTCAATTGTGAAGTCAATAACAATTTAGATATCCGAACACGTCGAAAAGACCAGTTTTGGCAAAAAAGTAATACGTATATATATATATATTTATAATATCATTTATTTATCTTTCTGATGCTAACTTTTTTGTACTTTAACTGGAAGTTAAAATATTATATATTCAACATGAAATATGTAACATAGGTAAAAGTACAATGGTTGATATTGATAATTTTTAAAACTGATTTCTGCCTATTTCCTCTTTAAAAGTAATGGAAGAAATTTCAACGTTTATTTTATATATATATATATATTGTCAGCAGATAAACTGTAAACTAACCTTTATCAAGAAATAGAAATTTAAAAAGAAATAACTACACAATTTTTTAAACAACCATGCTAACGAGCAAAATGTATGTGTTTTCGTTTTTAAATTAACGTAACTATTAAATTTTTATTGTTGTTTCTTGCTAAACGATCAATGTGTAATTTTGATTTCTGTATTTAAAATAGTATTGAAAACCTTTATGTCGTTCCCGAGAAAGAAGTATAGCAAATTCATCTGTTTTCCTTAAAAAGATTTTTGTTCATGAAATAACGTAACTCTTGTATATTTTATTTGAGATACGTGAAAAATTAATCTACTGTTTAGCCACTGACAAAAGTTTTAAAAAGATGATACCTCTTAAGTAGTTTTCGAGAAAAAAGTGCATGAAAGTCTGCTTGTCTACAGTGTTAAAAATTTATGTAAAGTTACTTCATAAAATTGGTGGCAGCATGCTGGGTCCAATTTTGTGGAGTTATTTAACTTGTATTCTGGTGTAATTTAAGCTGGTATAACTAGTAGGGTGGAATGAAAAAACTTTTTTTAGAAATTTATTTTGGCATAGTACGCAAAAGTTGTGTTAATGGGCCAATTAGAACTCACAAAAAATTTCATCAATATTGCTCAATATTTAACCGCGCCCCTCTAACACTGAAAAACAGAAAAAAAAGAGAAAAATCGTTTATTGTGAAAAAAATATATTTTGAAAAATTTTCCAAAATTTTTATAAGCATTTTATTTTTATTGATTTGAACACAAACAGAATACATATCAGAAGAAAATCTATAAATTTGAAGTGCATTTAATAATATTGTACCTCAAGCAGAGGAGTAGCCAAAATTACTACAGCAGTACTGGCTGATTTCGATTTAGTTTCACATGAGAAACAAACTTATATAGTTGATAGAAACAAAGTGAGAAGGGAAATAGAGAAGAAAAGGAAAGAACTAAGGGGCAATGATTTAAGGGCATTTGAAGTGACACCTCTTAAAAGTTTGTATTTTGATGAGCGCAAAGATGATACCTTTCAACAAATATCTGGTCATCGAAAATTAACATCAGAAGTGCATATAGCATTAATAGAGAAACCAGTTAGCAAGTATATAGGTGATATATCGTTAACTGCTGCTGAAAGAGCCAAATAAATAGCCCAGGGTCTTATCACATTTACAAAAACGTATATAATGAGTTTGCAGAAACTATGCGTTATCGGATATGACGGAACAAATGTATTTACATATTTTTTTTCTCCAGAAAAAAGCAGGCTTTGTACAAAAACTAGTATATTACCGTGCAAGCACAGGGCGAACATCTACAAGCTGATTTAGTACGCTTCGGGCTAGGCAAGAACGCGTCCTCGCTGTCCACATCGGCATTTGAACTTGTAACCTCAGATACAGACCAATGGGAACAGCCAGGAACAGGAGATCTGGATCGGACGATTGCATTCGGAGAGTCACAGAGTACACTAGACATTGCAGATTGCTCTTTATGAACCGCCACCGCTTCCCACCTCCACCTTTTATGAAACAGTGATGTATAATGCAGGCATTTTGAAATAGTGTAACATCACAGATTTTTTGGATGCGAGATCACTTGGTACTGTATGTTAGAACATCAGTGGGGGTTATGCATGCAAGATCACAAGTTGATTGTGCAAACATACCAGTTGTTGTATGCGCCGTCCAATTTTGGTTTACGTGATTTCAGATTTGTCATCAGCAGGCTGAGTATTGGTTCTGTGTACAATGCAGGCATTTTTAATGAATTAAGAATTTTTACAAGTTAAATATAGTCAGAGCCAATAATTAAATTTATTTATAAATTTAAATTGTGATTTCACAATAAATCACAAAGATTATTAAAATTCCTTGTGTCATTTTATAAAATATCAGTCTTTTGTTTCAGACAAAGAGAGTCGACTAAAATATTCGGACAGGTAGTCTTCTGTCGTATCACAAATTGATAGAAACTCAACGAACACATGGTGATGTTTGATCAACATAGCGTAGAATTCGCTTGAATAGCAAGCTTTACCGAAAACTGCTTCAGAAAACCATGCGTGACAGTCGTTTATGTCACACATTTCTTTGAAAATTACGAAGCCAGAAATATAACATGTGCCGTTTTCAGTATAATCCAAATTGTACAAAAAGTACGCATGCTTTTCAGGATCAAAAACAGGTTCTGAGAGGTTAGCATTTGAATTAAAAACCCAGCGTGAACACAACATCATGCTAATTCAAATCACAAAACTCGATTGAATTTAGCTGCTTTGTATGTAGCATTATATACAGGGTGTTATCAACACACTCAGTCTAACATTACGCAGGCGCTAAGCAGTTTTTAATCAAACATATTATCAAGACAGGTTCGATTGCGCCTGACTAAGCAGAACTACATTCCACAAACACACTTAACACGCACATTCAGCAATTTACAAGTGCGAGGTCACTTTTCAGACCGAGCAGGGATGAAAAGGAGGATTAATACGTTTGCTTGAGACATACATTGGAAGACCATTACAGTGGAATATATGCATGTTACATACTAATGAGTTGCCGCTAAGGCACCTTTTTCTGGAAATGGACGGTTGCACAAAAGGACCGTGTTCATATTCTGGACCTATTAGATTGCTTCTAAAAGATTGCGAAAAAAATTCAGTGGTCAAATTTGATCAAATTCACTGTACTCGTCAGCCTATGGATCTGAAAGATATCCAAAAGCTAAATACTGACCAACAATATTTGTATCGCATCTGTCTTGCCATAAAAGATGGTAATGTCCTCCTAACGTGACTGACAATAACCCAGGTAAACTCAGTCATTCACGATGGTTGACCACTGCAAAACGTTTGCTACGGTTATACATTAGCACTCCAAGACCGTCACAAAATCTTATAACAATCGTGAAGTATGTAATGCTAGTGTATGCTCCAATGTGGTTTGAGATGAAAGTGAAATCGAATTGCCTGTATGGTGCCCAGCATTTCTGGAAAATGATTTCCCTTGCAAGGGAGCTATGGATCATTAGCTTCCAGATAATGTTAATCAAATTATTTACAATGTATTCTCAAACAATGCATATTTTGCGCATCCTGAACACCTATTATTAGCAATTCTACATGATTCTAGAAAACACAACCGAGAACTAGCAGTTAGGCGTATTCTCAGCGCCCTAGAGAAGAAGACAAAGAACTTGGGTGGATAGCGTTTTTTCAAGTTTCCCAAACTGAATTTTGATTATATTGATTATATTGATTTAATTGACTATATTGATTTAATTGATTGGTCAAACACTGTTGTAACAGAGTCATCTCTTACAATGGATATAAAGAACAAAGACTTGAAAGAAATGTGCAAAGAAAAACAGTTTTCAGTACCGACTTTTGAGAAATTTCCATGTCACACGCTATCTGTTGAATGATGCGTTAAACTAATAGTTGAAGCTACAATGAAAGTTTGTGGTGAGACAGCGAGAGATGGATATATTCGCGCAAAGCTTCAAGCAAGGAAATAACTTCCAACATTCGACAACAAGGGACAATATTATTCTGACACCGAATATTCAATTTGCATCAGGTACTATTAAATAGATTTCATATCTGTAGATTTTTGTTCTAATCTGTATTCTGTTTGCGTCTAATTCAAAACAATAAAATGCTAGCAATAATATGCTAGTATTAATTTCGTAAAAAAATGAATAAAAAGTTAAATTACGTAATAATTATAGAATTATTATTATCTATAGCACTATTTAATTAATCAATTAATGTCAATACTAACTTGAAAAAGTAATTTTCCTAGAACAGTTTTTTAGAAAATCCTATATATTTTTATTTTTTTTCTAATTTTTGAAGTCGAAGGGGCGCGGATAAATATTGAGAGAAATAAATAAAAAGTTTTGTGGTTTATAACTGACCTAAACATTTTCATTATATTCCAGTAAAAATTTTGGAATATTTTTAAAAAGTTATTTTTTCACAAAAAACGATTTTTCTCTTTTTTTTTTTTTTTTGTTTTTCAATGTCAGACGGTCGCGGCTACATATTGAGCAATATTGAAAAATGTTTTTGTCAGTTCTAACTGTCCCATTACACAACTTTTGCTTACGATACCAAAATCAATCTCGAAAAAAAATTGTTTTATCTTATTTCGGCCCACCCTAATAACTAGTGCAATATTACACATTAGTGTAACGTAACAACAGGTATAATGGTTAAATTGCAGCAAGGTTCCAACCAGTTTTATGAAATAGCGTTACATAATTTTTTTACAGCGATTTCGCATTTGTTGTAGATCTCATAAAACTTATCTGTACAACAAATATTCTGTAATGTTTGAATTTTTAAAGAATCAGGAGAACATATTCCGAATTCTAAATCATGTTATAATACTTTTCCTGAAATATTTGTGGATGTTCATTTCTATTTTTATATCTTATGACATCTTGAGTCGATTCATTAATAACTAAAATTATACGTGATAGACAAAATCCATTATTGTTCTAGGGAATGTTACTTAAAAATTTTGAAGGAACGTTTCTTGAAATCACATTTTGGTGTTAACTTTAATCAGGAATATCTTGGAGTTGAATGCGAGAATTTTCCAGGAATTTGTTTTTCGGCAATCAGCTCCTCATAGTATCATAGAAAAGTTCCTGGATTGTATTTGCTGTGAAGCTAATTTTACATTAACCCTAAATTTACTCATATTTTACTTTAATGTATATTCTCAAAATCACTTTTCTTCCCAGCAAGACCCTAAGATTCACAAATAATTAAAAGTAATCTAAGTAAAACATACTTCGTGAGATTACACTTCAATTGATATAACTTATTGCTCGTCAGTTGATGCCTAAGTTGTTTACCACAAATAGTGAGTTTTTTTCGAAACACCATTTATTATTACCCACATTCAATATAAAACATATACTTTCCAAAATCACTCATGTTTTACTCTCAACAGACGACCTTAAATTAAAATCATTGATAAGTATCTGTAAAAAAATATATAAGCTGTTTTTAAACATAAAATAGCACTGTGTACCTAAACAAACGTAGTTGAATTTCATGAAGAGTTGTTACGAAAGTTAGAGACAAGAAAGTAAAAAATAAATTAATGAAATAGGAAGGCTGATAGCCATTTTTTTATTTTCGATGAAATTTATAGGTAACCATCACCATAATGACCAAAACGATCCCTTTTTAACAAAAATGAATGACCAATATCTGAGAATCCGTTTAAACGATAATGCGTAATACATTAAAAAAGTATAAAAACTAATTGTATAACGCTCTTTGTTAGAAATCGGTTAAAAATACATTCATATAACAACGGACATCCGCAAACAACTATTTCCACAAATGAAATTTAAATCTAATTGATCAAATTGTATCAATTCTTTGCATGTATACTGCAACTCAATCCAAGATTTTGTGAGATCTCTCTTAAACTTGGAAGTTAAAGTTTGGATGAGAAAATGCAACGATTTAAAGTAATTTGTTAACGAAGCAGAACAATCATACAATTCAAACACATCATTATCTCAACTTTTAACTCCCAGTTTTACGAAATAATTAAACATTTTCCAGAAACATTCTGCATAATAAATACAGAGGATTTAAAAAAAGAATTGAACAAACCTTAAGAGTAGGCAAAACACATAACTATAAGCTATTTTTTTACAGGTAACTACGGTCACAATCGATTTATTCAGTCTAAAATTCGGGGTATCGCACTCAAATCCTATTTTTCGATTTATGTTCATAAATTTAACAACAATGAAGATATTTAGATTTTTTTATATAGATTGACCTTTCTTTAGTTGAAAACGTAAGAATATCGCTAAAAATGGCAAACGTGACTATCATCCTCATCCAAATAGCGCCATAGGAGACGCCTTTTATTTCCGAATGTAATTAACAGTATAATATTGTTTTACTTACCAAATTGTTGTGCACATTTACCACTGATGTATCACATTACTGTCATTGCATTTCATTCGATACAAATTACATTTAAGTATGCATTTATGTTTTATTCTCTACAGCAAAATATCTCGAAATCACTTTGGCCGATTATCCGAATTGTCGCAGAAAGTCGGTACTAGTCCAGTGATTTTATTACGATATCACTAGATCATCTCATCTCAAGTAACTTAATTCTGATATCGGCAAGAAAGGGCTCTAATCGAAAGATTTGACTAAATGATACATATTCCAAAAATAATGGTGGGTCGACATCACAGGGCGACGAATAGTTTACAATTCCTGATCCCACTAATATCCCTTGCAGTTTTATCTATTGGCGTATCATTGACTACTCACCACCCTTTAAAACTACTGTCTACATCTAACCTATTCCCTCAAAGTGCTTCTTTTATGTTGCATCAAAATAATTTTTAACTGGACACAGAAAGTCGTTGAAGAAACAGGGACATGCGAAGAAGTGATGTTTGGTGAGTATAAATTTCTTGACATTTTATTTACAAATTATACCCTAATTTCTTAAAAAATGAACGATAGCTCGATAAATGATGTAAGAAAAAGCCTGAAATTAGAATGAATTTCCGCACTTATTTTTTAGAATTGCGATTAATTAGTAGACATTGATACATAAAAGAGATACTACTTTAATAAATAGAGTTCACATACCAAGCATGTGCCTTCTAATTCGAAGCACTGTTCTGCCAACCTAAAATAAATTTCGTTTGGAAACTGTTAGATACTCGTCGACTCCGTACAATATGCTGACGCCCGCGTAAATACTGCCATCCCACATTGCACTTGTATTGAGTTTACTGCAGCCACTGCTCTATAGTATTTCATATCTTTTTTTCTGGATTTATTATTGCTATTACTGCGTTTCAGCACCGCTCTGGACCTGCAAAGAAAATTATATCAGTAACAAAGTAAGTTGTACTTTTAAATATACTCTAAATTTGCTCTTTTCAATATCATCTATAAATGATGTAAATATATTCATCATACGCCGACTGGAGAGATATTTTTAAAGTTTTCTTAAGCTTTTTTGCACATTAAAAATACAAAATACTCCTTAAAAATATAACCATACGTATATTTGCGCTTTTTATTTTTAAATAAAATTTAGCATAGTCTTAAAACGTACCGCCCGTCACAAAAAAAATTGTTTATTCTTACTCCGTTTCACAGCTAAGTGAAAATTAAGAATGAATAACTATTATTCGTGGTGAATTTTTGTACAATTATATTTTTTTAGATGGTTAGAAGAACCGTGTATAATTTCACTCATTAAAAAAATGTCTAATGTCAAGTGAAAATTAACTATTTATTAATTGTTAACTTTAATGTTAATAAGAAACTTGTTTTAGTTTGTAAAGTAAGGTGGATAATATTTTTGTGCATAATATCATGTTCTGATATTATGCTATGAAAAATTATATTTCAACTAAATATAAAAACTCTCTCTAATGTAAAAATGAAGTATTATAGAAATACATCGTTAAAGTAATTTTTTATCATTTTTTTTTTCTTATAAATTGCAAAATATTGATCTATACGGATTTAATTATTTTTATTTTATCACTTGTGCATCAACTCCTATTAGATAATTTTTAATTACCCCGGGGGAATCCGGCCTACAACAGCTGCCAACATCGTCTTTCGACACATACACTATTTAAAGAATATCTTTCACAGAGACGACATGTTTAGTTTCTGTTAGTAGAATACTTGATTATTTATCATTTTGTTCCTAAGGAATTTTTTCAATACTAAGATTATGCAATACACCTTCATTTTTTTCAGTTTTCTAAATGCTGTTTCGGCAAATGCTTTATTATTAATAAATTATGTTTATATAAGTTCCACAGTATAGCGGAAAGGATATACAACATTTTTTATCGTAGAATATTTTTAATGTTGTGTTTGTGCTAAAAATTACTATTAATGTGTACCTGAAAAGAAGTAAGTTTATTTATAGTTTGCTGCTACATAGGCTTAATCGTACACAGCGGTAGGGATCACTTAATCCTTTATGCACTGACGGTACTTTTAAGTATCATTAAAGAAAATTTGACGTAAAACTTATTAAATTCTTCTACTAATGAAAGTAGTATTTACTTTTCATACAAAATGCTATGCTCTGCTACATTTTAAAAGCACATCAAAACAGTCGAAGCTAAATATATGAGGGTAAGTCTGTAAGTAGGTCACAAAAGCCAATTAAAAAAAGGGAAAACAAGATACATACTTGTTTATTTCTCTATATAATCGTCATTTACATTGATAAATTTGTCCCATCTCTTTATGAGTTTTCTAATACCTGCTCCATAAAAGTCTTTGGACTGCACTCTCAGCCAATTCTGTTCCTCACATTCAACGTCTGCATCAGTCGACTATAGCTAAACCCTGTGAACACCCTGTTGCAGTTGCTAATGCTGTCTATTGGTGTTCGCCTGTCAGCTCTAACCATTCCCTCAACCTTCCGCACTATTTCTTCTGTATCAATCTCAACAGGACGACCACTTCGTTCTTCGTCAACAACTTTTGAACGCCCTTGTTCATCTTGTAAAATTGTTGTCTCATAAATTCGAAATTGACATCTTACAGTTGGACAGTGCTGCCATCTATCGGCATATTTGGAAACAATTTATTACTAACTTCCGACCTCTCATGTCGGTTTGTGACCTACTTACTGACTTTCCCTCGCATTATATAGTGGTAATTTTCTCAACCATTTACAAAGGAATAAATACCCTTTCTCTTATTAAAAAGTGTTATATGAAAAACTGTCAACTACAAAAACTTTTTCGTTTACAGATACGACCACAATACATTTATTTATCGGGTGTCCCAAAAATGACTGATGGATTTTAAAATTTAATAACTTCCAAACGGGGACAGATATTGAAAAACAATTCTTGCAGGAGGGTTATGTATGATAGCAGGAGTTTTTTGTACTATGATTCTTGATTTTAGTTCAAATTTCAAACAATAGATGGCTCTGAGAGCAATAGGTGCTCAGTCCAGACCCGATTGTTGGTACTACGAGATCCATTCAGTACATTTTAATCTCCTTTTTTCTCATGGAAGAAGAGAAAGGTCGAAAAATCGATCCTGAATTTAGCGGTTATTGCTAGCAGCGCCATCTATCGATGCTCTTGGTAACTAAAACTGAGAAAAGCAACATAAAAACTCCTGACATCTTACATAACACTCCTGCAGGAATTTGTTTAATATCTGTCACCGTTTGCAAGTTATTGAATTTTAAAATCCATCAGTCATTTTTGGGACACCTGGTACATTGTTTTTGTAAAGATTTGTGATATTTTCTTAACAGTATTGTGTGTTAATTAATCTAATTATTCTTGTAAATATTTTACAAAAACAGCTATAATTGCCGATTTATTAATTCAGTTTTAATAAAAAACTATCTAAATTTCGCATTATTATAATATAAATTTTATAATATATGTTTAGACATTAAAGAAGATAATTATTGAGGTGGAAAAATTTGTGCATTTATAATTCAGTCCATAAAGGGTTGACGGGGGAGCTAAGTAAGCTGCAGCCCCTGGTACTCCAATGAATGCGGTCCCAGTCGGAGGAAAGTAAACCAAGTATAGAAATTTTTAAAAATTCATATGAACTTAAACACGGAGATATTTTTGCTTAGTTTGAGTATGTAGCTCTTCATTAATTAAAATATCTATTTCATATAACATTAACATTTTCTAAAGATATTATAAATTTCACAGCAATAACATTTTTATGATATTTCTGACTTTAAATGAACCCCATAAAAATAAAGAAAAAAGCAACATGTTTCGAAAAGCATAATTTTGCTCTGTTAGATGTAAAAAAAAAATGAATAAATTAAAGACAGCATATTTGCATATACCAAACATAAAAATAAAAGAAAAGTCTTAAATTGTACGTCAAACGTGGCAAATGAGGTTCGTTCGTACTATAACTAGTGTTATAAATATTCAGAGCTTGGTACAATAGCTCTTACATTTTTATGCAAAAATCGACGATTATATATATTAAATTTAGTAATACGGAAATAATATGACTCCATCTTAGATAGGACTTCATCACCATGGCAACTTAGAATCATTACTTATCGTGATATATTATTGAATTAATTACGTATGATAGGATTTAATAGAATGAAGAAAATTTTTATTAATATCTTTTAAAATTTTGATTCAATTTTCATTAAGTTTGAAATTACTCGACAAAATATTACACCGATTATACACTGGCCTCCAAATGTTAAGGTACAGGGTCTGGATGCTTTCGATTGCACACGTTTTGTCGAATATCTACCAAAATTATTGCCGAATTGTTCTTGAACTTCTGGGATGTAAAGAACATGTTTGATTTCATATTTCTCGGTGAAGATTTAGTCGGGAGGACAATTAGGGGGCTAATAATAAATTTTATAATAAAATAATATTTGAGATCACCTATGTAACAGAAAATGCTGGGAATGGTTTGTCACTGTGTTAAATAACTATTTGGGTCCTGTTCAACGTGTGAGTGCATTTGTGTAAGCATAGCACTCATAATTGTGAAGATGTTATTGTGTCTGTGAAAAATTCAAAAATTTTTTGCTTATAACATACAGAGTTTTCAACCAAATTTAACCCAACCTTCCGAAAACTTGACAAAGAATAGTAGCAACAGTATACTGCAATTAAAACATGAATATATTGAATATTGCAACTCCGTTTAGCGACAGAAAAAAAGCACCCTAAGATGCTCATTTCGCATACTCAGGTCAGCCAAATTCGGTCTTAAAAATTCAGCACCCAAAATCTTTCGAAAATTTTCTTAAAATTGCGATCTTACATTTATTTATATTTCTATTCTTGCATTTTCTTCAGCCCCAAAACTTACCTGTTTAATTTCCAATGAAATTATTACTTTTTTTAACTTATCAACTTTTTATTTCTTACTTTCAGAAACGAATTTAGCGCAAACAGCCATTTTAATATTCTAAATTTTAGCTATTATCTAACATTCTTTATTTTCAATTTATTATTTGTAATACCCAAAATAATCTTGTCTTTATACACAAGTATGTTACATACAAGTATAACAGTTTTATTTATTATGCTTCTAGTATGTATATAACTAGATATTATTTTTCAAACTTTGTTTTATGTAGCTATAACTTTTCTTAATAAATTGTAAACTTCTTTAAAATGTTGCATACGTGTCACATGTCATTATAACTTATAATTATTTCTTATATTGCTTTTTTCATTTACTCGAAGTTTGAGGGAATTGGAATAAACGACAGTTTAAGAACAAGAACAAACTTCTTAAAACACCATCAAAAATTATTAAATGCGCTAGGCTTTTCGAAAGATCTGAGTCTTTCTTCGTCAGGCGCAAAGAAAACGTCCTTCTACTATGAAAGCAGCAGTAAGACATTCATAGTAGAAGGACGTCTTCTTTGCGCCTGACGAAGAAAGACTCAGATCTTTCGAAAGGCCTAGCGCATTTAATAATTTTTGATGGTGTTTTAAGAAGTTTTTTTTTTTTTGTTCTTATTCATTCACACCAGTTTTAACTTATTTTCTTTGAAAAGACAGTTTCCCCAAAATAATCTTGTCTTTATACACAAGTATGTTACATACAAGTATAACAGTTTTATTTATTATGCTTCTAGTATGTATATAACTAGATACTATTTTTCAAACTTTGTTTTATGTAGCTATAACTTTTCTTAATAAATAGTAAACTTCTTTAAAATATTGCATACGTGTCACATAGCATTATAACTTATAATTATTTCTTATATTGCTTTTTTCATTTACTCGAAGTTTGAGGGAATTGGAATACTAAGACAGTTTTATACAATGCAGAAGAATATACAAATCACCTTAAAATTGCTGGTAGCAATTAAGGCCCTACTTCAGTCACGCGAAAAGACCCGTTCGCTAATGCTATTCTTATGGTAGAAATTTATAAAGATATCTCGGTCGCATTTCAATATTTTTAGATGATTTTTTTTTTGCAATGGCTAGCTCAGATCAATCTGTAAAAAGACCGTTTTTTACTTTTTCGATTTTCATTGGGGATTTTTTTCAAGAGGATGCTTTCATTTTAGGAACCGGTTCTGAAAATGAAAGTGTCCTGATTAAAAATACTTGTAAACGAAATTGAAAAAGTAGAAAGCGTCCTGCATACAGATCGACCTCAGCTAGCCACTGCAAAAAAGAATCATCTAAAAATAGTGAAATGCGACCGAGATATCTTTATAAATTTCTTCCATAGGAATAGCATTAGTGAACGGGTCTTTTCGCGCGACTGAAGTGGGGCCTTAATGTCTTCATTTCCAGATTCAACATGAACTTCGATGTCAGCATTATGCAGGGACTGTAAATGATTTTTCCAGGTTACAAATGAGAACTTCGTTATAAACAATAACAGGAGAATTAATGTCAACATAATCGATAAGGAAGCATAGAGTGTCGTTTGCGTACATTATAACTGTTGTGTGCGACTCCCAAACAGATCATAGGGAAAACCTGCTGTCAAAAATAACAGAGAATAGCGAGTGAATAGCCTACAATTTGAGTAGTAGCAGACGAAATGCCACTAAAATTCATTTATCTAAATGTTAATATCTAACAGGCATGAACATTAAAACGGTTGAGAAAATTAAAAGTGAAAATAAGGTAAATATTGTGTCTGATAAAATATTGCGGAATATAGAACAAAAGATAGCTAGAAAATAATGAAAATGCGACACACTTACTACCACTAAATTCCCTGTACTTCATGTTGCAAAAACTCAGGCCAAATCAATAGGTAAAATAGAGGTAATGTTATACACTTTCTTACACTATTTTTCTTCCTATTAAAGTTACAAAAACGTTGTCCGAATTTACTAGATACTTGGAAAGGATGCCGCAAAATTAATATTTTTTATTCCAATTTTTGACTAACTGAAAATATACACCGGGGTGCAAAGTGATAGGAACGATCATCTAATTGACTAAATAAAGAATAATTATATTAATCCACATATGAAACACATAAACTAATTTTATCAAACTAAAAGAGCAATATAAACATAAAGAAAACAATGTAAAACAGTTGTTATAAATACGATACGACACTTTGCCTTTTTACTCGACATGCAATAGAATCAAAATGATTAGAACGAAGCAGATATTCCAAAGTTATATAAATATTACATGTGAATTGAACTTCCTTCATGGTTAACAATTTCAGTGCACAATTGTGCCATAGAGTTTACATGGTTTCAAATTTGTTGGGGTGACAAAACACGCCATACCTCAGTAATGATGATTTTAATTCTGCTTTCGAGTTATACTGGACGATTTGACCATTATTTTCGGTAGATATTGCGTACTATAATGCCCCAAACGTTCTCTATGGGATTATGTCCAGATCATTGGCCGGCCAATCATGTTTGAGAGTTTTATTTATCTTCAAACCACTTCGTTGTGTCTTTTCAAAGTAAATTGAGGCATTGGTTTGTTGAAAAATATAGTTAAAGCCGGCATTTTTTCACTGTGATTCAACTAATGGCATTCTAACTTGTGAATATATGTATGTCTATTTTGTCTTCCTTCTAGAAAAGCAATTCTAAGCTTATCTCCCGAAGAAAAGCATCCCAAACCCTAAAGAGCCTCCACCTAGTTGACGCCTGAAAAATACGTCATTTTCTTTTGGAAGGCCGTGCTTAAATGAATAAATCCCGAAACATCGAAATTAAACTTCTTTACAGCACTTAAAATAATTTTAGACAAATTCGTTTGCTCCTTCTGATGTTTCGCTGGATGCGGCCTTTTTTATTGTCAGATATTAAATGTGGACACCAATGTGGTTTTACATATTTAAGAACGCCAGATATTTTTATTGCTCTCCTTACAGTCCATGCTGCTGCTGCTGCTGTCTTTATCTGGCTTCCAATTTCCTTTTCTGTTATTCTTTTGCTTGTAATCGTGCGAACAATCAATCTTTCAGATCGTTTCGAAAGTATTCTTGGCCTTCTTGTAGATTTTATAGCAACATAAGTAGTTGGATTCTGTAAGAAATTAAAAAAGACAGTCTTAGAACATTAAATTTTATCAGCAATTCTTTGAAGTGACATTCTGATGTCGTTATAAACTGGAATTTACATTCTTTCGAAATCAGAAAGCATTTTCCTCACCCTATCGTCAAAATGTTTAGACTACACTAATGCGCTCGGAATCTCTTTTAAATGCGTTGCTAAATGACATGCGAAAATATTCGACAATCACGATCCGCGGTTTCGAAACATTTCGTGCGTTCTATCATTTTGTTTCAACGTAAATTTAACAAAATGCATATTTTTAAATATATTAAAATATATATGAGGCATTCTCACATAATTTTGACTTTTAAGTAGCTGAATAATAATTTTTATTTTAGTACATAATCTTGGAAAGGGGGAAAGGTATTTCTTATACTGGAACATATGCCATTGCAGGATTGTATAACATTATTAACGAGATCAATGAGTTTTGGACGATGTAGGGGGTAAAAATGTACCATGAAATTCCTTACCGTCCCGTGTACCTAATGCTGGTTTTTAAGTTTGCATTTGTCTGTATTAAATTGTTTCAATAAAAGTAACTTGGCGTGTTTCTTTTTTCCAAAACTGGGACTATTGTTTTAGATAAATATGTAGCAAAAAATTAACCTGCACACATTTTTACGGTTGCTATTATTTTTTTAGCTCTGACCCTGGATTTTAGCTTCCTTACCGTCCCTCTTGCTAAAATTATGTAGAAAATCACTCCAGATGCAGCCACGGATTTTTTTTTCCAACTTTTTCTTCATGCGCAAGTATGCTAGAGAAAAAATAGCTATAATTCTTTGACGGAAACTTTACTGCAGCATTTAAATATAAATTTCAAGCATTGTGGCTTTATTCGTGCCTAACCCTCCCCAAGGTTTATTCCTGCACTTTTCGAGGTAAATTAATACTTTTTTTGTTTAATCCAATGTAAATAACTGTTGCTAAAAATCAATGAACATTGTGGCTATCACTTAGTCTTAACATGATTGGCCTAAAAATAGGTGGTAATTTTCCTTACCGTCCCTTCCTTACCACCCCAGATCTATTTCACTATTAAATGGATGGCAAGTGTCACACTGGGAAAGTACAGCATTAAGCATTAATGCTGAATAAGAGCATTTTATAATTATAGTTGCAAGAACATGAAAGTTTAATTTCAAATTGTTCTTATTCATGAAAATTAAAATTATCGGAGAATGGCACACATGTATTTTGTTATAAATAAACGTTTTTTAAAATGTTTAAGTATTCAGACCCTCTAAGCATTCATAAAAAAGCAAATAGCCTGTTTTATTATACTATTTTATTGAAATCTTAGAAACGATTTCTTTCAAAACAATGATCCTATATATTTTTTATTTCTTACCTGTGTGGAAAGCATTTTCTTCAATAGCAGCATCAAAAACTAAATTAGTTGAAAACAATCTACTTCTGTGTGTTTCAAATGTAAATCCACATGTAGTAAAGCTTTCAAGCAATAAATAAATGCATGTATCCGTGTATTAATATTAATGAAATCCGTGTATTAATACATGTTTACGTTTACTTGTGAGACTACATTGGCATCAATACCAATTATGTAATATTTGATTATTATTATTTAATAACAGATATTTCTTGTACATAAACATTTTATTTTTTCTGATTAACTGCAGCCTCTTGTTATCTGTACGCGACCAACAGTTGGAGAAACAATGTTCTAAATATTTAATTGCAATTTCTTTCTACAGGTCTTACCGTCCCTATTCTTATATTTATGTTTGCAACCATGAAATTTTTAGTAAAAAAAATTAAATAATAAAATTTATTTATTTTTAACCCTGGTAGGTATATATAATAAATTAGCATGTCTGGAACTTGTGTGTTACAAGTAAATAATAATAAAATAAAATAATTCAGCATAAAACGATGGCTAATGTTTCGTTATGTTATTATTCCACTGATATTTAGTACATTTCTTTGTGCCTTACTTTAATGTAAATTAAATTACTTACTCATTTAGAAATAAATTTTGATTTAGTTATGAGTTAAGCCTCGGCGTATTGTTTTTTTTTTTTGGGGGGGGGGGGGGGCGAAATTGGGACCATTTTTTTTTCTTTTGCATTTTTTAGATAATTTTGAAAAAAACAATTTTTCGCATTGCTAAAAATTTTTTACGATATTTGCCTATGTTTCTATGTGCGTAGGTAGTTAGTCTATGTAAAATCCAAATTTGGTAGATTTTCACTGGAAATTACAACTTCCAAAGGCCTAAAAGTGACTGGAGGACGATAATAGGGCACCTTACGCTATGTCAAAAGTTAGCTCAAAAATTATGTACACTGAAAACAATTAAACTACTTATTCATTAAGGTATGGGAATAAAGTACCAATTTGAAGAACGGCCCAATAATGACAAAGGTGTTTTAAACAATACATAAAAATCTGAAAGCATAGGGAGAAAAAAATAAGAATTTGATATTTTAGCATAACGATATGTTGTATATTAGCTGTACTGCAGATGGATTTTTTAAATATTAATTGAAATCACGGTTGAAGCCAGATCCGAAAGCAATATATAATCAGTCTTTATGATGGAACGAAAGCCGAAATGGAACGAAAAAATTAATTTTACGCGAACAAAAACCAGAACCGAAATGAAACACTTTAGTTTAACCGAAAAGAAACTATAATCTAAACAAAATATATTAAGGGGAGAAGTCCCTTTAGAAATTTCAAAAATTCGATTTTTTTTCATATATCGAAAATATAATATCTCGAGAATATATTGACAACAGAAAAAACCAAAGTATTCAATATTAACAGAGTTATCCCACTTTTAGTCGAGCGCGCCAGAGCCCGCATGTTGTGCGAAGATCTTCTTCCCTTACTTCCTCAAGAAATTCAAGAGCATCTCCTACCAATCTACCAAGATTTATCTAGAAATGACTTACTCCAAAGATGCTTGGGTGGCCATACCCAGAACGCTAACGAAAGTTTTAACGCAACAGTTTGGTGGTTATCTCCAAAACACATGCATTCTGGACTACAAATTGTTGGAATTTCAGCATGCATCGCTGCTGGGATATTTAATGAAAGCTACACTTCGGTTCTTAGAGTTATGGATAATTTAAATATTGTTATTGGCACCTATGCCAAAGTTTTTGCCGAAAACGCCGATGAGACGCGTGTAACGAGACAGAACCGGAGGAGATTTTTCAGACAAAAGAAGCTCGTACAGCCCGAAAACAGCACCAACTCGAAGAAAACCAGCCCTTTGGGGAATCCGTACGTGTATCATATGCATCTGGGATCGCTGATTGATCGGTAAGTCACTAAAACCAGTAGTTTTATCCTACTGAAACTTTAAACATGATAATCTCAAAACTATGTTTTCAAAAACTGCTCGTGCTGTAACTCAAAAAGTTATCGGTCGACTTAGCTGATTTTTGGTGAGACTATTCTTTATATTATTACCAGAAGGATGTACCTAAAGTTTAAAAGATTTCGTGTAAATAAACAATTTTTTAGGGGTGAAAAATGTCGAAAAAAATAGTACAAAATCCAAACATTTTATTAAAAACATACTTAATTTTTTACTTTATACTTTTTTTCGTTTTATAGGTTTATCCTTCCCGTGCATATGTTAGAAAAAGAAAATATATATATATGTTTTAGGTAGCTTTCATTACAAAAAGCTACATATTGCAGACGTTCGGAGGAAAGCGATTTCAAAAAATTTTGGTGTATTTTCATCGATCATGACTCCCAGACCCCGAAACCACCCTCCGTTCAAAAGTTGATATATACAGGGTGTCCGGTCTCAACGGTGTCCAATGGCTAATTCCTAAACCGTTAGTCATAGACATATAGTTCCAATTACAAAAATGTTTTAAATCAGCTAAAGAAATAATTTAAAAGCGATTTGGGTCAATAAAAACATTTCTTAAAAAATTACGAAATTTAAATTTTTATACGGTGCCCCGGTCCTATAAGTTATATTTAGTGAAATTTTCCTTTTACACTGACAAGTAATTCAAAAAAAGTCCCGTTATTCTACGATTAAAATTGACCGAGTAATAGCCGTTTAAAGTTGGAGCATGTTTTTTGCTGCAAATTGGGGGTCATTCACAAATTTAGTCAAAATATAATTTCGTCAGATATAAAAAATGTTTGGGAGTAAAATTAACATTGCAATATAAATTTGAAATCTTTAATCATTCTGGCATATTAATGGAAAATATACAATTTGTAATAAACATTTAAGAAGAAAGAAAAAACAGAATTTTTGTTAAATAAAATGATTCTGAATTAACAGGCTCAGTTCTTTACAAAATGATACGTATTTTAAATTATTATTAGACTGCACAAACCTGCAAAAGTTGGGTTATGTCATGTTTTTTAGCTTTTGATAATTGATTTTTATATATTTTGTACCGCTGAATCCGAAATTGACCTTCATTTTATCTATCATATCAGGATTTTTCGCAAACTGCAAATTTCAAAGTTAAGAAGTTCAATGTTAAAATTGAATTTCTTCCCCCATCTCATCGGACCACTCAGCTGTTTAGCTGTAAGAATCCCAGGAAAATCAAAAATATCGAATAATTTTTTTAATCAAATCAAATAAAATAACATAAAAAATGTTTTACATATGTCTTATAGTATGGGATTTTCGCTATATTTTAACTTACACATTTGCGATTTGCAAAAAAGATCTAACATAATGGTTAAAATGAAGGTCATTTTCAGATTCAGTGCTAAAAAGTGCATAAAAATCAATTATCAAAAGTTAAAAAACACAACCATCTCCTCTATTTTATAATATTCGATTTTTGTTATTCTTTAAATTTGAAAATTCGGATTCAGTGCTAAAAAATACTTAAAAGTTAAAAAAACCCAACAATCGCAGTCTTGTATTATCTAATCTAAAACTTCTTCTTAAACTCCTTGGCAGAAATCTATCCGAAATTTTTTGTGTTATCCTGTAAAATAAGTATAAATGGCAACCACCGAAAATCTTAATAATATTAGATTGTTATTGGATTTGCGCCAGTATGTAAAATGCAATGTCGATCGGATATTTAAAAGTGGGTTAAAGTTCGAGTACAAATTTTGAACTGGAAAAACATACATACGATTGTTGAAATAACATAAAAATTTATAAAAAAACATAACTTTTGTTAAAAGAAATCATAAGAGAAACAGTCTCAAATCCTGACAAAATAAAACATATGTTATTTTAGCCAATTTGAGACTTAATCATAATACTTGTAGGATTTTTTTTCAAAGCGCAGATACACATGAAGTAAGATCTTCGAATGCTTTAAACACTTGGTATATGATCCCTCAAAGCCAAGCCGAACTCATTTGTTTTCAGAGTAGAAAAGTGGCATAAGTCTTGCATTTTTTAAGTTCCATAACTCGCTCAATTTTAGCGTTATATGAATGGGACTTTTTTTGTCTTACTTGTCAGTGTAATAGGAAAAAATTACTAAATATAACTTATAGGACCGGGGGACCGTATAAAAATTTAAATTTCGTATTTTTTTAAGAAATGTTTTTATTGACCCAAATCGCTTTTAAAATGTTTCTTTACCTGATTTTAAACATTTTTGTAATTGGAACTATATGTCTATGACTAACGGTTTAAGAATTAGCCATTGGACACCGTTGAGACCGGACACCCTGTATATATATCCATAAATATATATATCTGATATTTGTCATACTGTAACTCTCGTATTTATGAACCGATTTGGATGAAACTCGGTGTGTACATAGTACATACCAATGTCTCGACCGAGTTCGTTGGCCAGCTTCATCTGTCATCTTTTTTCAAAATGGCGGCCACTTAAAAAAATTTTAAAAATTTAAAATTTAAAAAGAGGTATCAAAAAATTGGAAAATGAAAAAGGTTTTTTTATGTGTTTGACCTTGATACAAAGATTCCGGGGCAGTTTTTGTTTCGTCTATATCTTAAAAATGGTTGAGTTATAGCAATTTGAAGTTCTAGTATGGCTGACATTTTGAAACGATCTGATATTTGTCACACGATAACACACGCATTTATTAACCTATTATGTTGTAAGAAGGCATGTGGATAATATATAGCAATGTCTTGACCAAGTTCACTGTCTAGTTTCATCCGCCATCTTGTTTAAAAATGGCGGCCATTAAATTAAAAAAAAATTATATTTAAAGTGAAGTGCAAAAAAATTAGAAATTGAAAAAGGTTTCTTTCTTAAGTATTTAACCTTGATATAAGGATTCCGGAGCAATTTTTTTGTTTTGCCCTTATCTTAAAAAATGTCTCAGATATAGCAGTTTGAATTTGTTTATGTGGGTGACATTTTGAAAAATCCGATTTTTTGCCTGCGACAGCACTCGTATATATCAACGATTCCTATGTCGGTGAGCATGTGCACAGGAATTACTAAGGTCTCGACCAAGTTCATTGGTTAGCCTCATCCACCACGTTGTCTTAAAAGGGCAGGCACTTCAAGATATCGTCGAATTTGGAAACCAAATATAAGTTACTTTAAATAAAATCAGCTTGGATAAAACTGACTAATTTCGTGAAATTCTCATTCATAATGATTTAGTATTGATAAAAATTAGTATTGAATCTTCTGTAATCGGTTTCCACTAAATTGAGCTTCGTGTGTTTGAATAATATAAGCTAGCTTTTTAAAAATAAGGAATATGAAAGTTCCTCTTCCTCCCGGCACTGGCCGGAAGGACTTTTTTTTCAGATCAATAGAATAAGAGTGACGAGTGTAGCACTTTTGGGCCTCGCGCCTGAGACGCCAGAAGAAAAATTTTGCTAAGAAACCAATTTGTAAAAAAAAAAAAAAAAAAAAAAAGAAAGAAATGCTTTTGTACTCTACAAAGATGTAATAAAGTTATGTTACAGTTTAAAAATGATCCAATTATTTTATCACCTTTAAAAAAATTAATGAATAATGACTGATTTTGAGGCGTCTAAAGGGACTTCTCCCCTTAAGGTTCGATGCCCTATTGCAAATCAACGCTTGCTTATTACGCCCTAAATATTCTGCAATCAAAAAGAAGAATGCGGCTTATCTATTCGAGATAAGTGAACCACAGAATCTTGTTTTTGCAAACGTGTAAATAAATTGCTATCCTTTCTGGTGAAAATCCCACATTAAAGCAACTATTATAAAACTACTTTGAATCGTAGTAATTGAACGCTGATTTTAACTAACTCATTGTTCACTCGTGTAATCTGTGTTTAAGCTTTTATGCTCCATATTATAGATTAATAAAAACCCCGCCTTTCAAAGCATTTTTTCCTAAATTTTTAAAAGTAAAATAATAGATTTGAGAAATCAATAAGTTTAAGAAAAATTTCGTCAATTAAAATTAATAAACTAAATCGGTATTTATAGTGATTTTATGGAATATTTACACCATTATTCAAATCAGTTTTTTTTTCTATTTTATAGAAGTTAATCTGTGATTGTTGAAAGAAACTAAGTCTCATTTTCATAATTCTCATTTTAAGATTATTTCAATGTTTTTAGGTAGCTTTCATTACAAAAAGCTACCTGTTGCAGCCGTTTGGAGGAAAGCGATTTCAAAAAATTTTGGTATATTTTCATCTATCATGACCCCCAGACTCCGAAACCACCCTCCATTCAAATGTTGATATATATATATTATATATATATATATATATATATATATATATATATATATATATATATGATATTTGTCTGTAACTCTCGTATTTATGAACCGATTTGGATGTAACTTCGTGTATACATAGTGCATACCAATGCCTCGACCGAGTTCGTTGGCCAACTTCATCCGCCATCTTGTTTCAAAATGGTGGCCATTTAATTACTTTAAAGAAATTGAAAATTTGAAATGTGTGCCATAAAATTAAAAATTGAAAAATATTTTTTTCTTATTTGTTTGACCTTGATACAAAGATTCCGGAGCATTTTTTGATTCGTCTATATCTTAAAAAATGGCTGAGTTATTGCACTTTGAATTTCTAGCTTGGCTGACATTTTGAAACGACCTGATTTTGTCACGCAATAACAGGCGTATTTATGAATCGATTTGGATGTACCTTGGTGTATACATAATACGTACCAATGTCTCAACCGAGTTCGTTGGCCAGCTTCATCCGCCATTTTGTTTCAAAATGGCGTCCATTTAATTTTTTTTAATTTAAAATTTGAAATGTGGTACCAAAAAATTAAAAATTGAAAAATATTTTTTCTTATGTGCTTGACCTTCATACAAAGATTCCGGAGCAGTTTTTGTTTCGTCTATATCTGAAAAAATGGCTGAGTTATAGCACTTTGAATTTCTAGCGTGGCTGACATTTTGAAACGACCTGATTTTTTTCTCGCGATAACAGGCGTATTTATGAGCCGATTTGGATGTACCTTCGTGTATACATAATACGTACCAATGTCTCGATCCAGTTCGTTCGCCAGGTTTATCCGCCATCTTGTTTCAAAATGGCGGCCATTTAAAATCTTTTTTTAATTTAAAATTTAAAATGAGGTATCAAAAAATTGGAAAATGAAAAAGATTTTTTTGTATGTGTTTGACCTTAATACAAATATTCTGGAACAGTTTTTGTTTCGTCTATATCTAAAAAAATGGCTGAGTTATAGCATTTTGAATTTCTATTGTGGCTGACATTTTCAAGCGACTTGATTTTTGTCACGGCGTATAGATGAACCGATTTCGATGTAACTTGGTGTGTACATAGTACATACCAATGTCTCGACCGTGTTCGTTGGCCAGCTTCATTCGCCATCTTGTTTCAAAAGGGCTGCCATTTAAAAAAAATTTAATTTAAATTTTAAATGAGTTATCAAAAAATTGAAAAATGAAAGATTTTTTTTATGTGTTTGACCTTGATACAAAGATTCCGGAGCAGTTTTTGTTTCGTATATATCTTGAAAAATGGTTGCATTATAGCACTTTGAATTTCTAGCATGGCTGACATTTTGAAACGATCTGATATTTGTAACGTGATAACACGCGTATTTATTCACCTGTTTCGACGTAAGAAGGCATGTGGATAGTGTATCGTAATGCCTCGACCAAGTTCGCTGGCCAACTTCATCAGCCATCTTATTTCAAAATGGAGGTCATTAAATTAAATGAAAAATTATATATAAAGTGAGGTGCAAAAAAATTAGAAATTGGAAAAGTCCTTCCGGCAAGTGCCGGGAGGAAGAGGTAGCTTTCATATTCCTTATTTTTAAAAAGCAAGCTTATATTATTCAAACACACGAAGCTCAATTTAGTGGAAACCGATTATAGGAGATTCAATACTAATTTATATCAATACTAAACCATTATGAATGAGAATTTCGCGAAATTAGTCAGCTTTATCCAAGCTACTTTTATTTAAAGTAACTTATATTTGGCTGCCAAATTCGGTGATATCGTGAAGTTCCTGCCATTTTAAGACAACATGGTGGATGAGGCTAACGAGTGAACTTGGTCGAGACCTTAGTAATTCCTGTGCACATGCTCACTCACATCGGAATCGGTTGATATATACAAGTGCTGTCACATGCAAACAATCAGATTTTTCAAAATGTCACCCACATTAGAAATTCAAACTGCTATATCTGAGCCATTTTTTAACATAAAGATAAAACAAAAAATGTTCCGAAATCCTTATATCATGGTCAATAACTTAAGAAAGAAACCTTTTTCAATTTCTAATTTTTTGCACCTCACTTTATATATATATTTTTTTTAAGTTAATGGCCTCCATTTTGAAACGAGATGGCTGATGAAGCTGGCCAGCGAACTTGGTCGAGACATTACGATATACTATCCACATGCCTTCTTACATCGAAAGAGGTGAATAAATACGCGTGTTATCACATGGAAAATATCAGATCGTTTCAAAATGTCAGCCATGCTAGAAAGTGCTATAAAACCATTTTTAAAGATATATATGAAACAAAAACTGCTCTGGAATCTTTGTATCAAGTTCAAACACATAAAAAAAATCTTTTTCATTTTTCAATTTTTTGTAACTCATTTTAAATTTAAAATTTATTTTTTTTAAATGGCAACCCTTTTGAAACAAGACGGCGAATGAAGCTGGCCAACGAACTCTGTCGAGACATTGGTATGTACTATGTGCACACCAAGTTACATCCAAATCGGTTCAAAAATACACCTGTTATCTCGTGCCAAAATCAGGTCGTTTCAAAATGTCACCCACAACAGAAATTCAAAATGCTATAACACCGCCATTTTTTAGATATAGACGAAACAAAAACTGTTCCGGTATCTTTGTATTAAGGTCACATACATACAAAAAATCTTTTTCATTTTCCAATTTTTGGTACCTCATTTTGAATTTAAATTTTTAAAAAAATTTTAAATGGCCGCCATTTTGAAACAAGATGGCGGATGAAGCTGGCGCATGAACTCGGTCGAGACATTGGTACGTATTATGTATGCACCAAGGTACATCCAAATCGGTTCATAAATACGCTTGTTATCGCCTGACAAAAATCAGGTCATTTCAAAATGTCAGCCAAGGTAGAAATTCAAAGTACTATGTGCACACCAAGTTACATCCAAATCGGTTCAAAAATACACCTGTTATCGCGTGACAAAAATCAGGTCGTTTCAAAATGTCAGCCACAACAGAAATTCAAAATGCTATAACTCAGCCATTTTTTTAGATATAGACAAAACAGAAAATGCTCCGGAATCATTGTATCAAGATCAAACACATTAGAAAAAAATATTTTTCAATTTTCAATTTTTTGGTACCACATTTCAGATTTTAAATTAAAAAAAAATTTAAATGGCCGCCATTTTGAAACAAGATGGCGTATGAAGCTGGCCAACGGACTCGATCGAGACATTGGTATGCACTATGTATACACAAAGTTACATCCAAATCGGTTCATAAATACGAGAGTTACAGTCTGACAAAGATCAGATATATATATAGATATATATAAGGTGTGTCCCAACGATATAAAGCCACCGTAATTGTGCGCCGTAACTGGACACGAAAGAAACAAATAAGAACGAAACAAATATATTAAGAAAGTCTATATAGAAATGCATATTTACAAGGAGTAACTCACTCCCTGCTCTACCTGGACAGGAGAAAAGGATAAATGCGTAAAAGAACAGGGGGAAAAGTGTCCCGCCGAAATAAAGCCACTGCCAATATTAGTATTTATTGGTAAATACCAACATTCGAGCTTCTACAGTTTAACATGTTTATGACGTCAGGACATAGTCAAATACTTATTCTGTGCCAGTCGAACTTTATGCAGACTTTTAATAGGTTTTATTTTCTATTTCTCCTGCAGTATTGCAATGGGAAAGAAAACCCAGCAATCACAGTTCGAGATAGGACAGATAACAGCTTTTAAGGAACAAGATTTGTCACATAGACCAATATCTAAGCAAATCAATCGATCTAAAATCGTAATAGATAATTTTGTAAATCAGAGCAATGCGTACTGGCATATTAAGAAGGTGTACATGCAGAAAATTGACTTCCAAGCAGGAAAGAGAAGTTTTGAGTCGTCTTTCACGAGTGGGTATTTCCCTAAAATGGTTGGCCAAAGAGGATAACATCGCTGTAACAAAATCAACCCTGTCACGAGTTGAAAAACGTACAAGCAACTTGTGAAATAAGAAAAGGAAACAGCAGCCCATGTTGAAAGCTATCCACACACAAAGGAGAGTCGATTGGGCCAAATATCATCAAACCTGGAAGGACCAGTGGAATCGTGGTATAGTCTCAGATGAGAAAAAATAATAATTTGGATGGGCCAGGCGGCCTTGCTTTCTATTGGTATGACATGAGGAAAGAAGAGGAAATATTCCCCAAAAGACAGCAAGGTGAAGGCTCATTAATGGTGTGGGGAGGCATCAGCTATGGAGGTAAATGTAACATGGCTTATCTCTCAGACAGCATGAAGGCTACCGAATACCAAGAAATGCTACAAAACCATTTACTGCCATTTTCAAAGAGAATTGGTGGACTAAGTTGTAGTTTCCAGCAGGACAAGACCTCCATTCTCGTTGCAAAATCCTTGGATAATCGGGTGCATGTCATGGAATGTCCTGCCCCTTTTCACTGATCTCAATCCCCAAGAAAATGTGTGAGGTATCCTCAGTAGTGCTGTATATACCAACGGCAGACAGTTTCAGTCAGTGGCAAAATTGAAGGTAGTCATCATTAAAGCGTGGGAGAATATTCATGAAACTCTGCTCCAAGGATTGGTAAATGGTATGTCACGTCGTATATTCCAAATCATATATAACCATAGCGGATATATTGTCTATTAACAGTGGTGGCTTTATTTCGGCGGGACACTTCCCCCTCCCCCTCTCTCTTTTTTTACAAATTCATTTTTTTTTCTACCCAGGTACGGCAGGGAGTGAGTTACTCCTTGTAAATATGTATTTGTAGTATGTAGACTTTCGTAATATATTTGTTTCGTTCTTATTAATTTGTTTCGTGTCCTTTTACAGCACATAATCCCGGTGGCTTCATTTCGGTGGGACACACCTTATATATATATATATATATATATATATATATATATCAATATTTGAATGGTGGGAGGTTTGGGGGTCTGGGGGTCATGATCGATGAAAATATACCAAAAATTTTAAATCGCTTTCCTCCGAACGGCTGCAATAGGTAGCTTTTTGTAATGAAAGCTACCTAATAGGTTCCTTTCTTAAGTATTTGACCATGATATAAGGATTCCGGAGCATTTTTTGTTTTGTCTTTATCTTGAAAAAAATGGCTCGATATAGCAGTTTCAATTTCTAATGTGGATGACATTTTGAAAAATCTGATATTTTGCCTGCAACAGCACTTGTATATATCAACCGATTCCGATGTGAGTGAGCATGTGCACAGGAATTACTAAGGT
This sequence comes from Maratus speciosus, assembly GCA_963932465.1. Taxonomy (NCBI): domain Eukaryota; kingdom Metazoa; phylum Arthropoda; class Arachnida; order Araneae; family Salticidae; genus Maratus; species Maratus speciosus. The sequence continues at coordinate 233,890,262 of OZ010796.1, read as the reverse complement.
CTCGACCAAGTTCACTCGTTAGCCTCATCCAACATGTTGTCCTAATCGCCGAATTTGGCAACCAAATATAAGTTACTTCAAATAAAAGCAGCTTGGATAAAGCTGACTAATTTCGCGAAATTCTCATTCATAATGATTTAGTATTGATAAAAATTAGTACTGAATCCCCTTTAATCGATTTCCACTAAATTGAGCTTCGTGTGTTTGAATAATATAAGCTTGCTTTTTAAAAATAAGGAATATGAAAGCTACCTCTTCCTCCTGGCACTGGCCTGAAGGACTTTTTTTTTTATGTTTATTGTCCATTTCGTGAAAAAACGAACTCTTTCCGGGTACTACCTATGGATGTTTGGGAGGGTGGAATTTTAAATTTGAAAGTTGAAAGTCACTGTTTCAAAGACATAGGAAATTTCAAAACTAGGAGTCAGTTCCTTTCAACAATCACCGATTCAATTAGCAGATTGATGAATATAATGGCTTGACATATAAACATAGAAATTTTTCAGAACTAAAAATTTCCTCTCCATATCTTTCAGCATCAAAAACGCTAAACAGGTATAATTGGAAAAGAATTTACTTATTTAAAAAGATTTTTTTGTACACGGGAGAATGTTTTTGATGATAAAGTAACATACCTATAAGACGTCCTAAATTATATTATAGGTACGGATGAAAATTTATCGCGAACGAAATGGTACCAAAATGTTTTACCACCACTATTTTTTAAAACTTAATCTTCGAGGTAAATTTCTATTGCAAATGTTTTAGAAATATACCTCGAAAAATTTTGTTTGGAAATAGTGGGGTTAAAATTTTTTATGCCATTTTTCAGCATCAAACTTTTAAGGGGACAGAGTAAGCGAAATTCAACCAGAAAATCGATTTTTACTTTTTTTATGTCATTAAATAGTTTAAACTTTTATCTTTTCAACGATGTATTATTACACAGGTTTATATGTATTAAAAAAATGTTGGATTTTTTTCATTGTTTCCAAGATAATTTCGCAGCAGTGGGATATTTTTTTTTTAATTAGGATTTCTTGATTGGCACCACTTTTCTGAAGTGGTAAAATTCCCATTGTTTTCGCCTTAAAAAATATGCTATTAAATAAGGCGAATTTTTCTATTTCAAAAAAGTGGTGCTAATCAAGAAATCAGAATTTAAAAAAGTAGTCCACTGGCAACACTGCTTCACAGCTTTAATTGATTTTTTTCTCAAAACTTCGATTTTTTCCGGTTTGTGTTCATTTTTTTCAATATCTATTGAACTTAAGAAATCAGATTTTTCAAAATACTTACATTATGTTACAGTACATACTTTTTCACGGGGATGTAATGATTTTTTGAGAATTATTTATTTTAGGCAGTGAAATCTTACCAAAAATGCTAATTTACAAATGTCTTTCAATAAATAATTAATAATTAATTTTCAGTTTCACTTATAAAGAAAATGGTATGTTAAAATACGTAAAGCAAGTTATTCAAACTACTCTAAAAAGTCTAGACTTCTATCATTCACCATTTCTGAGAAAAAGGTACATAAAGTTGGTGTATTTTAACATGGCCGAGATAGAGCTTACCCGGTCTCCTTAACCCTAATTATTTAAAATCGATTTGACAAGTTTTTTTAATGGCACTTTAAGTTACCGTTGGGTCATTAACTGTATCTTCCAAAGCATCCACATTCAAACTACAGGGAGAGCAGAGCAGAGAGTCCGTATAAACTTTAAAACTTCGTAAAAAAATAATGATAAGTAAGTGCAGTTTGTATTAAAAACAATGCTAGATATGGAATTTTATTTATAGAAGAAATAATTGCAATTCAAAAAGTCGTCCATAAGGGGCTTTAAATACATTATCGGAAAGTACGCGAATAAGGATTAATTATAAAAGAAATGACTTCTCGGTGGAGAATTTATTTGATGGAATCATTAAATAGATGTGTAGAATATGTCACTTCGCGAATGTTAAATGACTGGCTCACAACTATAGAAGGGGCAAGTCCATTTTGAGAATAAAAATTGAATTTGAAAAATAAAAAAACCCGACTGCGTAAAAAGCGAACTAACTAATTATTTCTCATCAATGTGGAACTATTTTTATATTACTTACCTATTTCTTTTTTATTTACTTTTACTGATGAATTTAAGTTGTGTTTAATTGTTAGTTCCTAACTATAAACAGTGTTTTGATGATGCCTATAGATGTCTATGAAGGATAGAGTTGCAGTAAAGCGAGAGATCCTACATACACAACTTCCAGGTTGTGTAATACTTAAACGGAGCTTCTGACTGTAAAATAGTCAATAAAATATCGTCTTCGTTTTGAAAGACCTATCCAATGATATGCCACTCAATAGGGTTCGTAAAAAAAAATTTCGTCTCTACCGCCATTTTGAATTTATAAAAACCCCTAGCCTATAACCATCGGACGGTTAAGGCTAATCGATAGAGACATTTTTCATTAAAATCCATCCAGCCGTTGGGATGTTTCGAGGGTACAAAGAAATCCATATACCCAGATATGCGTGAAACACATAACACTTCTTGGTAGTCGGGTAAAAAATGTACTCCATTTAAGATGAATAAAATGTGTTTTATCCACTTCCACAGTAAACCAAATCTGTAAACAGACGACATATATGAGAAAGAATGTGAAAAGAGACTTGGTTCACTGTGGGAGTGGATAAAACAGATTTTATGCACCTTCTAAATGGACTATCTCATTTTTTTTTTAATGGGCTTGGTCTACTGTGGTTGTGAACCCCTCAAATAATACTCTGTTAGCTAAAATGTTTCCATAAACAGAGAAATAGAATAGCTTCAAATCGCTTGAAGATATACAGCTGTCTCGGATATGTTAAAGAACGATTTTCGTTCTTCACATTTTTCTGTGACTGTAATTGACTCAAAGCTACTGCAGCTAATTAGTTATAGGTAAAATAAAAATTAAACATTAATGTTTTTTGGGGGAAAATAACATTATATAAAAGACGCATGTTTCACAAATATCAGTCGCAAGTTACGTAGAATTCATAGAATTCATAGGAAACTCGACATTTTATACAGCCGATTCCCATCACCATGAACAGGAGATAAATTTTTTATTAGATATTTATTTGGTATTTTCGCAAACCATTCATTGCCGCTTCTCTGTCTACGAAATTCATAGGCAACTCTGTCCAGTAACTTGACCTACACATGAAATTGATGATTGAATTGAATAATTTCTCCAACGATTACTCAGTTATATTCTAATACTCCTCATTTACATCCTGATTTGCATGCATCCGCATTACCGCCCTCTATCGATGACTTTTCGAACTAAACTTTTTTATTGTTTAAAAAAAAATCCTTTTCTTTTTAATTTAAAGAATTTATACGAACTTTCTTCTTATCTTGTATTTAAAAAAATAACAAATGAACTACCTTAAAAAGTATTAATTTTTAGACGTCACTGAGTGAATTTTGAGCCACCATTTATTTATATTTAAAACAAAATTATGACAAATTATGTCGAAAAAATTCTTTTCTTTCAGCACACACTTGATCAACTGACTCTTTTTTTCTTTATATTCCAAATTCCTGATTTATCTTTCTTATGTTAATACACAAATGTGTTAAATTGAGAAAGTATATTTGCACTCCTTAAACTTTATTCTTTCACTTGTCGTAACGCGTTGATATTTCTGAGAAAAAAGAGAATAAGAAATTCTTAGTCGTTATGCATTTCCAATTTTTCTTAAAACTTTACTGAATACTACAAGATTCTCCCATCTTTTGTCATACAATTTACTGTCAATCTCTTATGTTGATATTTTCAAACGTGACTCGTTTTATACATAGTTTTTCCCTGGAAAATGTTTGACTTTTTGAAGCATATTTCTGACAGGTTTTTTAAACAGTATTTTATTTGATAAACAATTTTAAAATCATAGTTTTTTTATGCTAAAATAGTTCAGGAGAAAATTAAAACATTTAACATAAAAAAAATATATTTATAGCAATGGTCTTTGGTATATAATGATATCTTCTATTATAACCTTCTATTATATCCTCTATTATCTAAATAAAAGATTTACTAACGTAAATGCGGCGTTTTTCTAGATTTGTTCTCGAATACGAAATAAAACAATTTGGAAATTGTACGTCAAACCTGGCCAATGAGGTGCGTTTGTACTATAACGAGCTTTATAAATATTTTTTGCACCGCATATTGTACTGAATGTATATTTTAGTGCACTTCATAAGTGCATATCAATTTCATTCAGTTCGAAAGGCTGTAACATCATTAAAATGCACTTGAAATAGTGCTTTCTTATTGGCCGTAATGTGACGTAAAATTTTTGACTGTCCCTGTAATTAAACTATACATGCGATTTTCCTAAAATTTGAAATGACTCGACAAAATTTTACAACAATTATATATTTCAAATTTCAGACCATTCGGTTGAGTAGTTTGTGTTCTGTTATATGCTGACGGACGGACCGAACGACGACTATAGGTGCTAAGTATTTATATAATTACGAACGCACCTAAAAATTAACTTAAATAGAACAAGTCGGAAACTGTACGTCAAACATGGCAAATGAGGTGCGTTCGTACTATAATTAGTTTTATAAATATTCATAACTTGGTGCAATAGATGTTGCACTCCTATGAAAAAATGCATGACTACAAAGTTTATTACGATATTTTAAATTCAGTAATACGGAAATAATATGCCTCCATCTTAAATAAGACGTAATCACCATGGCAACCTAGAATAATTTCCTATCATGGGATATCTTTGAATTAATTACGTGTGATAGGATTTAATAGAATGAAGAAAACTTTTATTAATATATTTTTAAGCTGTGATTTGATTTTCTGAAAATTTGAAATGACTCGACAAAATTCTACAACAAGGGTTCCCAAACTTTTAGACCGACGTACCACTAAACAAGAGTTCATACTTCCGCGTACTACCAATACAAATTCAAAACTAATACAGAAAAACCTGCGTAAACGGAATACGTCTAAAACAAAATATTTTTCCAGTCTTTTGTGCTTCTGTCTGAGCAGATTTTATTGTATTTAATTGCATAATTACATTATGAAATTGATACTTATATTGACTGCTTTATATTAACATTCAGATGAAAAGTAGTATCATAATTGCATTTTAATGATATGAACATTGTTAAAATACAGTGCTTTGATGGAAAAAAAGCCGAAATACTTAATGACATATTGGAGTAAATTGATGCATATACGTTAGGTTGACTCTATTAATTTCCTTGTATTGCTAATGATAAGGGTGTGCTTGCCTTATCAAACACATCTTCCTCATGTCTGCTTGAGTCTTAGTTTTAGACGCAAGTCAGATTCGATGTTTAGTTTATTCCTGTATTTGTTTTTCATATAAATACGTGAAGAGAAAGTACTTAAAAAAGGATATTTTTTTCTAAAAACAGGCTGGAATTTTAGAGCTTTTTACGGTTATCAGAGGGTAAACTTTTCTTACCAACCAAAATTCCGTTACATTCATCTTTTTGAATGTGGATTCCAACAATCCATCGTCATAGCTGTATTTTTTATTTCATTTTACGTACCAGTATCGGACTTTCGCGTACTAGTAAACAGAACTTCACGTACCAGCACTAGTACGCGTTCCATAGTTTGAGAACACCTGTTCTATAACGATTATATATATTAAATTTCAAACCATTCGTTTGAGTAGTTTTTATGCTGTTATAAACGGACAGACAGACAGAAGGGCGGACTAGACGACGAGTATAGGTGCCACGTATTTACCGGGTGTCCCAAAAATGACTGATGGATTTTAAAATTCAATAACTTGCAAACGGTGACAGATATTTAAAAAATTCTTGCAGGAGGGTTATGTATGATGTCAGGAGTTTTTTTACGGTAATTCTTGATTTTAGTTCGAATTTCTAACAATAGATGGCACTGAGAGCGATAGTTGCTCAGTCCAGACCGGATTTTTTGGTACTTCGGGATCCATTCAATACAATTTAATCTCCTTTTTTTCGCAGGGAAGAAGAAAGAGGCCAAAAAATCGAGCCTGGATTTAGCGGCTATTGCTTGCAACGCCATCTATTAATGTCATTTGTAACTAAAACTGAGAATAGCAGCGTAAAAGCTCCTGACATCTTACATAACACTCCTGCAAGAATTTTTTTTAATATCTACCACCGTTTGTAAGTTATTGAATTTTAAAATCCATCAGTCATTTTTGGGACACCCGGTATATAATTACGAACGCACCTAAAAAGGGCTATAGCTGCAGTTCTAATTGATTCAAAATAAAAGTACTGTTTTTCTTTATAAAAAGTTATATTTTGTCTCGATTAGAAATAGTATGTTCGAAAACACCCAGGAAAATTTTCGGGATTCTAGTTTTAATAATGTGAACATATAAATGTAATATTCATATGATGCGAAAAGCCGTTATGGTATCAGCTGAAATGTAAAAATGATAAATTTAAAGGTTTATATGTCAGTTTAAAGTTAAAAATTGATTTGCTGCCACTCTCGGTATTCTAACTATCAGTAAATCAGTTATGTATTTATGTATTTCTAGGCTAGCCTTTTAACAATCACTGAAAAAAAATATTTAAATGATTATTTTAATTATTATATCTGCATTCTGCCAAACTCCAAAGTACATTTTCAAAAATTTAAAACCGTCCTCGTATGTGATTTAAACAAACTTTAATCTGCATATAAAATTATCAGAATATCTGTGATGGTGATGGTTGAAATTTTTGTGTATATTATTTTTGGAATGATGAAAATCTGATGATGAAATTTTCCTAAATGAAAGAAATACTTTTAAAGATTTAATGCATTTAAATGATTGGATATTTTTCCTTTCGTGTTCCTTAAGCTCTTACTTTTTAACGAATTTTCTAAGAGAAAAAGATTTTGGTACAACTTTTGTGGCAAATTTGTGATCTATGAAGCTATTTCCTTTAGGCGTCCTTTTTGCTGCAGTTGTTTTAAAGCACATTGATACAATTGCAAATTAAATACTGCTGATATATATTTATATATATATTAAATATGATCCATTAGTGAATACTTTGAAGTCACTAATTGTATTATTCAACGATAGAGGACCGCACTATTTATGTTTTATTGGTGAAAGTAATATAATTTTACTATTTCAACATGCTTACACTATATATTTTTGCTCCATAGTTTATACTCATGGATATTTAGTTAGATATTTATGGCAACGTGTGCAAATCATCTCTTATATCGTTTATGCTGTTTCATTTATAACATGGATGGATCTTCAACTGGTGATATGTTTATTTTTTAATCCATTTTAATCCTTTTTATTGTTATTTGATTATTTTTATAGGGTGTTATTTCTGCTTTTTTCTGGATTTTTTGTGTACGGTAGCCCTTATTTTGCATTCTTTAGCTCTTTATGTGTAATACAAAGATAAAACCGAACATGTGATTTGTGGTAATCAAGGTAATTTGGGCCTGATGATTCTGCCTTCGTTCCACAAATATTTCCATTTTTCCAATGTTTACTGTATTTTCAATCCAATTTCTTGTTATAGGGATTTCATAGAATTTTATAGTGGTTTATACATCATTTTTAATTTTAATAAATTCCTTTATAATTTATACAGTCACATTTTTGTTGATAATTTGTATTGGTTTATAATGGTTATATATGTGAAATTCCGGCGACACTCCTGTATATCTACGTAAAAGTTGTATAGTAATCCATGCTAAAAACTTTGCCAACCCTCCGTCATTCATGAGAGCAACTAGAGCGCAGTCGTGGTGGCAAATAGAAGGCAGACTCAAGAAACATTGGAAAGAATTTCCCCTTCAATAAATAATAAAGGCATCATGAATTTAACGTCGTTTATTTGCAAACATATTCCGTAACATTTCCAGCAGATGACCCATCGGCTCTTGAATAATAGCTGTACCATTCCGTAATGAACTATATGATGTTAAAGGTATTAGAATCCACACAAATCAAAAGTCATACACCCCAAGTGACGGCTTGTTATTAAACAAACAGGGCTCCCAAATGGTCCGCCAACTGAATACCAATATTTTTTTAGAAAAATTTTCTTTTTAGATTTTTCTTACAAACCGCCCCGAAATCACCTTTGAAAGTTAATTCTAGAACAAACCTACCATAAAATTTTCTGTTAAAATTTATTGGTATGTCGTTGGCGGACCATTTGGGAGCCCTGAACAAACGAAAAACGTAAAAAATCTGGGTTCCCAGCCAATGCAACAGTATAAATACTAAAAAGAAAAGGCCGCGAACGGTTACATTACAAGTAAAGAACCGATTCCGTAGAAAGAGCCGGAAGGACATGACGGCAGAACAGGCTACGATAAGACTAGCTCCGGGAGAAGGGAGGAGGATGCATGACATCGATGATCGAACCTAATACTCTCGACGTCAGTTTTATAACGTAATCAGAATGCTGGCGGGAAGCTTGCAAGGAATTGTGGGATATGGAACACAATAGAACAAAATATTAAAAACATTCGAAAGAAAATAATTTAGTTTCAGAATAAAATGAAAGAAAGTAATTTAGTGGGATTTATTAAGAGGTAAGTAACGAACGGATTAAGGTTTTTAGAATAATAATTAAAGAATATGCAGGTTTAAAGGCATGAAAAAAAAGGTATTTAAGATATTATTAAACATAGGTAAAAAAGGGTAGATATTAAGAATTTGGAATAGTTTTACTAAGATAAAAGGGCGAAATTTTTTTATTACACACACACGCGCGCACACACACACATATATATATATATATACTGCTAATATATTGCTAATGAAAAATTCTGAAGACAATATTTATATTAAAATAAAGGGATCGAACAAAAAAGAATGTAAATCGACTACAATGAATGTGCTAATAATGTCTTCTTTAACGAATTTTTCTTTAAACAAAATGATTAATTAAGTGTCGTAATTGTCATTTTCAATTGCATTTGTGTTACATTATTCTAAAAATAGTGGTTAATTAATTTTGCAGTCACATTTTTGTGGTGAAAAGTGCATCAAAAGTGAAATTTTTGAAGCAAATTGAAAAGATAAACTGATAAAAATTCTTAAAGGTATAAAATTCAGACGCGTGTTTTTAAAAAAAACAGAACTCATCTTATATGAAAGGTTTAAACACCGTACAATAATCCTGAAAAACTAACACAATTTATGGCGAAAACGTACGACATGGTAACCCTGTCGTATCAGAAAAACAATTGATGGACTCGTTGTTTTGATATCGCTCACAAGCAGGGTTGTGCAAATTTTGACCTTATTAAGGATTAAAGATTAACAATTAAGAACGAGAAATGATCAATGAATTTTAACCATGATTGTTGCTTAACAAATTTAATTTCTTTCTTTCATATTCATCTGACTAAAGGTTAATGATTAAAGTTATTTCAATCTCATTCTGTGATTAAAAAGTAAATCAACCTTCAATCAAATTTGTTAATCACAATTAACTATTGATAATTAAATATAAAGTTACGTATTTTCGGTCAAGTTTTTACAAATTGATGATGCTGATATAGAAAAATATTTATATAGAAAAAGACAACAGTCAAAATCTATAATGGAGGAACCTGACAACCAATAAAAATTTAAAAATCCAAAAAAAATAACAACTTCTTTATCAAAAAAAGAAAACATTTTAATCGTCTTTCAATTTATTCCTGCAGGTTTCCTTGTGAGAATATTCGATAGGTTTTATATTTTGAATTTTCATATTAAATACAAGAGTTGCTATGCATGTAATTATAAAAGCAACTTTTCAATACATTGCAAAAGAGAAAGCTATCAATCCAATAAAAGTCAAAGTTATACAGAAATAACGTAATTACATTTTTCCATCTAAAACTTTTTCTCATTTCTTTTAGCTCTAAGCGTTATTTTCCCTCATCATCACGGGATTTTTTAATAACATAATAAAACTGCACTGAAATTAAATAATTTAATATCATTTTCGATTTAGAAAAATGAAATCGATAAGTTCTGCGGCAAAATTGAAGTAATATTTTTAATTTATTTTACTTTAAGCAGATTGATTTTCGATAAAATAAAACCACAGAATTTAAAAAATGTAAAATAAAAAATCAGTTGTGTTTAAAGAAAAAAAAATGAAAGATGTGAATTCCTATGTTTATGCATATAAAAATTCGTTAAATTTACCTTTTAATGCAAGTAATATAATGCACGTATTTAAACTATATTTCTTTCATTGTAGACTTTTCTGTCGTCGTCAGAAATGTGTAATCCAGTTTTCGACAGCGAAAATCCAAATATTTTCAGTTCTATTCAACATATACATTCTGACTCGTGTACTGAATCTAAAGAATTCTTTTATGAGTCGTTGATAATAACGGGAAAAGTGAATTTGAATACAATAGAAGATTTTAAAACTGCTCTTTAGCTAAATCGCATGTTTCATACCCATCAGGGCCGCTCACCACTGTGCGCTCAACGATAATTTAGTCCGTAAACCAAACTCAATAATACAAAAAATACGAGGTTACTAATTCTAAAACTAACTTATGTATAGAAGATTATTGTTGAAACGACAATCACAAATAGCCTAGAATTGAGCAAAGCTATCGCTTTAAATAATCGATTAGCTTACAATTTCAGTAAAGTGTATGATGTCACTAAAACTAACAACCCGCTGTTGCCGATCAGCTTTATTGAATGATAAATAAAGTTCACTCTAACCATAACTGCCAACTTCTATTTTGCTAAATTCTGTACATCTGATCCCTCAGATCACGTTTCATGTTTCACTTCTAAAAACCGTAGACTAGTCTAGCAATTGTTTTGAAGGCAGGTCTGGATACATGATCCAACGACACCAACTCTCAATCCCACTTTTATACTCTGTAGATTGACCACCGTAACCTAATTTGCATAAAACTATCGCAACATCCACTAATCTAAGATTCCGAGGACTAGAAACACACTTCAGAAAATTAAGTAAAAGGAAGGATAGAGGTCACTTTTACGCACACAGTTTAATATCTAAAGATCGTTCTTTCAAAAAACGAACACTCACAAAATTAGACTGCCTTTATGACAGAGTTATTAGTTCTCAACATGCATTTTCTCAAATATGCCTTTTGACTATGGGGCTGAATATGAAAGATTTATTATAAGATGAGACTAAGAATAAGATACTACAATTTGGTGCTAAACTGAAATCTGTTAACGAAAGGACAGATTCTCATTTTATGTTGAACATAGTATAAAGTAAACTTGAATTGGTTAAAAGATACGTTGCATCAGAATGTGCTCGGAATTGTATTTATATTCAATGTTTTATAAAATTTATGCAAAATAATAATTATTTTATTTATAAATTTAACATTTAAAAATGAGCATTATAAGCTAAATATTTGTGAAACTAAATAATCTGCTTGATATTTTTATTCTCTATGTAGATGGTACTAGTTCCAGAGCATAGTTCCATACATTATCGTAGAACAGTTTTAAGATACTCTGAGTCATGTTCGGATAATATTTAAAATACTTCCAAATTTTGGAATTTTTATATATTTAAAAAGGTAAAAACTTGTTTTAACAAGAAGAAAGTATATGGTAAAACGTTAAATTAAGTGCTTTTTAGCTATGTTGAAGACAAGGAGCGTTTTTAAAGTGAAGTTTGTGTTTGTACCTCTAAGTTTTAGACTGATTAGTGATGCTTTATTTGGAGTGTTTGCAAATTATATTTCAAGTAAATATGTTGTTTTGTATTGAAGCTCCAAAAACAAAGCGCAAAGTACTTTTACGGACCAGAAAGTTACTCATTAACACTGTTATAGGTCATATACGTTCAACCTAATTTTATCTGATATTTGAATGCGAATATCATATATATGGTGCATTGTTCATCTAATTCATAACAACTATATAACTCTAAGAAAGCCGAAGGAAGAATTACGTGACCATCTTTTAACAACAAATCGACATTATATGCTGTGAGATACAGAAAGCTGGTAGACAGGGGAACATTGTCTGACTGTGTAGTATTACAATACAAATACAATTATGTGTAAACTATGGATTATATGTTTCTTTAATATGTTTTCATGTCTTTCAGAACATGGATACCCGTAGATAAGGGGAACGTTTCTTCCATCATCACCATATATCAGCTATCAATTCTAGCCCATCGATTTACGTGATTTTGGACATTTTGAAGCATTTTATAATGAATTTTTGTGTACATGGATCTTCAAAAATTCAGGAACAACTATGTCATACGCCAAATTTCTGAATATGCGGGTGAAACATGCAAAAATCAGTCACTGAGTCGAAGTTTACCCGGTATGGTACACAATCAGATGACTGCTAATATTATTTTAAAATGAATTTTCTTCATATTTCTGTTCACGTGCATCAGTAAATTCGGGAGGCAAGATGCTCCCAATCAGCAGATTTCTACTCAATATAGCTAAAATTCCCTCAGTAGATTATATTTAGCTATTAATGTTCGGGGGAAAATCTGTGTTCGACGCCCAATACATCACAAATTGCAAGTGGAAAAAGAACTAAAATCATCCCAACGGTGCCCGTCCACTCAATTTTAATACTGTATATATAACTGTATATATAAACTGTGTATACAACTGTATATATAAAGCAAAAATTTTGATATGATTACAGATTTTTTTAAAAGAAATTAATCGCAGAAAATCGTTTAAAAAATTACTTATTTTTAATTATGCAGGGTTCAATATGTTATCTATCGCCGACCTTTAAGTTCTCAACCGTTGGACGTAGACATATAGTTCCAATTACAAAAACGTTTCAAATGAGGTAAATAGTCATGTTGTGGCATATTTAAAGTACAAAATCAATTTTAAAAAAATTACGAAATCTAACTTTTTATAAGGTCCCCCAGTCCCTATAGTTATAATTAGTAAAAGTTTACTCATATCATAAAAGATACAACACAAAATGTTTTACATCTGTACTACAAAAATTGACACGGTTATTAAATGCCAAAGTGGGAGATTTTTGCACATGATTTTGTCTTTCATTAAGGGATCAGTTTAAAGATTAATTAAAGTAATTTGAGATCAAAATCAGGGTGCAATGTCCTTTTTATGGCGAAACAACCTTTATTCGGTATCGCCAATTCCGGGAATCACCAAACAGGGTTATTTCATCTAAATATTTGAGCTAACTTTTAGGGGTTGTATACAAAGCGAAGAATAAAATATTGAAAGTAAGCAGAAGAATAAATATCAATTTATTATAATATCAGAAAACGGTCTACTATAAAAAAAATGAATACATCAAACGCAAGAATCTACTAGAGATACTGCTCAAAGTGTTCTCCATTGGTGGCAATGCACAATTGAATGCATGACAGTACTGAGTCCTGGACACGTTAGAGCATAGCAGGTATGCAAACTGTGCGACAATCAAGAATGATGCGCTGCTTCAGATAAACCAAAGAAGTGGTCTCAGTCACATAGACCTATGCCTTGATGTAACCCCAGAGGTAAGAAGTCCATGGGAATCAAGTTCGGCGAACGCGGTGGCCACTCTACTGGACCACCATATCCAAACATGTGTTGACCGAATTCGGTGGCCAGATATGCCCAGACGTTTGATGTTTTATGCAGAAAAGGCCCCATCATGTTGAAACCACACCCGGTATGCATTTCGGAGAAGCAGCTCTTCATATCAGTTACGTACCGTGTTTTGTAGCAGCTGCAGGTAAAGATCGCCCTTTAAGGTCCCATCTTAGAAGTTAGATCCAACAATCTGGGTTCCCCATATACCCCACCACTCGTGTCGTACTGTGCGGCCGATGTGGAGGTTTTCCAGAGACCAGTAATGCACACTGTGCACGTTCACAATGCCTCCCCGTGGAAACGTTGACTCATCTGACCACAGAATCTCACAAAGGAACAACGGATTTTCCTCTAAGGAGTTGAGCATGAAATTACAATAATCAAATTGTCGTGCCTGGTCAGTCAACATCAATGCTTGCACCAGTGTCGGATGGTATGGATGCGCATCATGTGCATGTAACAAATGCCAGACATTCTGATCACATGCCTCGCTTATTTCCGCCGTGCTCAGTTGTGGAATTTAAAGGACGAATGCCAGCACCTCCTCCGGTGTCACTCGAACATTACACCTTGTCCGTCTACTTGTTCTGGGTCGTGGTGAAACAGAGCCGGTCTCTCTAAGATGTTGCAATGCATCAGATATAGTTTCATGCGTTTGATGTAGATCCTTGGGGAAACGTTCTGAATAAACGCTTGCAGCCTCTCTGGCATTCCTTTGACATTCACCATAAATAAGAACCATTTCGACATATTGCATGTATGCGTAGCTTGCCACCACGATCTCAGCGCTGACTAGCATGTCCACTGCTAGATGGCTCGTGTTTTATCCTGAACGTGTGGCGCTGCAGTACTATTGTAATTTGTATAATTCCAATTTTCATGCTCGTTATAGCTCGGCTGGTCGTTTTTATTCCGCTGCCATTTATCCAGTCCTTTTTGAATATGTTTTATTTTCCGGTTGTCGATTCTACCTACTTTGGCGTTTGAATGTTGTTCCACCCATAAAAGTTAGCTCAAATTTTAAAATGAAATAACCCTCTTTGGTGATTCACTAATTTGGCGATACCGCCTACAGGTGGTTTTGATGTAAAAAGGACATTTTACCATGATTTTGATCTCGAATTACTTTAATTCATATTTTAATTGATCCCTCAATGAAAGTCAAAATCATGTTCAAAAATCTCAAACTTTGAAATTTAATTTGTCAATTTTTGTAGTACAGATGTCAAACTTTTTGTGTTATATCTTTTAATGTTTGTGTAAACTTTTACTAAATATAACTATGGGGACTGGGGGACAGTATAAAATGTTAGATTTCGTAATTTTTATAAAATTGGTTTTTTTACTTTAAATAATGCCACAACATGAATATTTACCTCATTTGAAACGTTTTTGTAATTGGAACTATATGTCTACGACCAACAATTGAGAAATTAAAGGTCGGCGATATATAACACATTGCACCCTGTATATTAGGGAGAATTTTTGAAATTTTGGCCTGTTAATGTGTAAAAAACAGTTGTCTTTCCTAAAATGAAAAACAAATTTATCTTTCAAAATAAATGCATAAATCTATGCTCAAAGTAGGAACTTATTTTCCAGAAAAAAGCCGTCTTCTATTATGAGTTTAACTATATAAATAAGATTATTAAATAAGCAATAGTATTAAAAGATCAGATAACTAGGAAAAAAAGCAAGTCCACAAAAGTTTCAAAAAAAGTTTACTGCCAATAACAATAATTGTTTCGAAAGAAATTACAAGCAAATATTGATTTCATGTCATCGATATTTGTATAGGGTAACTCCGGGAGAGTCGCCGCATACGGGATAGATGCCGCACCCCTTGTATTTCTTGTAATTATCGATAGTTGGTCGTCAAACGCACAGTATAGGTGCGCAATAAGATTATTTTAACCAGTGTATACACTGGTTAATTAATACTGGTTAAATATTAAATCATTTCGATGTTTACTTGTAGAAGTACAGTCCTTAATTTGACGTAAGTGCATGGTTTCACTGTCCAAACTTTTAAACACGTTATGTTTAAATGCTTTTCATACACTAATTACTAAATGCATGTATGATTTTGAAGCAAAAACTAACAAGGGAACCACTTTTGGTGTTGCTCGCACCTAGCATCGAGACCTGGTGCGTTTTGTAGCCCTATACATAAAAGTTAGAGAACAAAAAAAATTTCTCTGTTAAAATGATATTTTATATACTTTTTTATACTTTTATTTTTTTATTATTACATATTTATTTGTTTATTTCGCGCCAAAAGTGAGTTAAGTCGCCAAATAGGGCGCTACAATTTTTCCGCCCCACTTTATCCTAAGAGGAAATGTACAAAACATATTAGTACTAGATTTATATCAGATTGCGATTTTTTTTTTTTTTTTTTTTTTTATAATTGATAGCATAAGAAACAAATATTAGGTTTTTATTTTTTTTTCTATGCAGACGATAAATATATAAGTAATAAATATAATTCTATAAAAGCTTCGAAGATCATTGAAAACTATTTTTCAGTGAAATACAAAATAAGCAAATTATTTTCTTTTGAAATCGAATGAAATAAAGTTTCGAATGTTTAAAATGAAATGTTGCTGTATTAAAGGGTCCTTCGGTACAAGTAATCATAAAGTAAATTAATATTTTTACACAATTTAGTGGCGAAATATGTCGGACATTGCAATTGCTAAGCTATTACAAATTCAACTATGACATTTGGCGAGGGTTTCCGGCAAGCTCTACTTTTGAAAATAAACGCCAACTGTTTCCCCGCCAAAAATATGAATATAAAGTTGCAATTTTTCAAAATCAAATTTGTGTGTTTTTGAAGGAATTTTCAAACTTTTTTCAATATTTTATACTTATTATTAACTAATTTTTATTTTTAAATGCTTTTCTTAAAAAAAATTCAATGTTAATAGTCCGATAAGCGGTCTCGAAAATTGCATTTTCAGAAAGTTATGCTACTGTATAATCAAGAAATATTATTTTAACAGAAAAATTTTATCGACTCTCAAACTTCATAATATAGGGCTTTTAAATGCACCAGGTCTCAATGTTAGGTGCGAGCAACACCAAAAGTGGTTCCCTTGTAAGTGTAGCGTTTGTATGGAGTACTGTGCGTATGGTTACGCCATTCCCCTTAGCGATGACAGGTAACTGTGATGGCCGACATCTGCACCGTGCAAAATGGGATACATGCCGCACTGCAATTCCGGTATACATGCCGCAGTTTCTTTTGTACGGGATGATTAAGTTTTATTAACTTTTCATTTTCTTTTTGCACAGACTAATCAAGTTAGACATGTTTTCAAGTTTACTAAAACCAAAGGAGAAAAAGGGCACGAAAGGTGCAAGTCAAGATGATAATAATGAAAAATTGAATTACGCAGACGTTCTTTGCAAAGAATGTTTGGAAAACTACGCCAGAAAAGAGGAAGTGTAACTGGCTTCGTTGCATCATGTGTTTAAATGTAGTTACATAGAGACTGTAGCTTTTCGACACTTTTTCTGCAGATTGTAGTCGAAAAAACAGCTCTCTTAACCATTCGGGGGCCATAGGTGCATATAAGCTCCTTCATAACGAACTTACAAAATTTGTTTCTTGCACCAGTAAAAAAGAAAAGTAATATTTTCTTTGCTTAATTAGAGCTTTTCATGATTATTTAAGTAAAGGTAACTTTTTTTTTTTTTTAAGTGGTTACCAACCGAATAAAATTTGTGTAAAAGCCACCGGTCCCGAAAGGGATAAGAAATAAATTATGTAAACACAATTTTACTTTTCTCTTTTCCCTTTCTAATACAGTGTTGTTACGTTTTTGCTGAAATTACAATTAAAATTGAGTGTAAAAAAAAAGTCGATAATTTTAATAGTGAAAGTAGGCAACAATTATTAATTTGAATCTACTAATACGTTTCATGGTACTCATTTAGTTTCATTTTGTTATTACATCGTTAATTATAGTCCAGATATGAATATATTTTTTTTATTTATTTATGATTTCATTCTGCTCTTATTACAAGCGCGGCATAACTACCGCACGAGTGCGGCGTCTCAGCCTGAATGTACGAGTGACGCGCCGCAGTGTAATGTTTTAGAAAAAAATTGTTAAAAATATTAATAACTTGTTTTGAAATTTTTTGTCGCAGTACACGCGTTGTATGTTTAACATTAAATAGCACAGCATGATTTTTTTTTATTTTATGTCCACCATGGGACTTTATACACAAGTTCAAAAAAATGTGCGGCATAAATCCCTGAATTACCCTATAATTCGATTAAATTAATATTCTACATTACATTAATATAATACATTACATTCATTCGATTACATTAATATTATATTACATATTTTTTATGCTTTAACAACAAAATTTTCAATATAGTTGCTTGATTTCGGTCGCTACTTTCATCTTTTACACATAAGGTATAAACAGTCCTTTCAAACAGCCCTTTCAGGACATCCTTTCAAAATTGATCTGTTACTATCCTATCTGTTACGAAAATACAATGTTGGCCAGCGGCTTGACCCCGGCACAGCTTGACGCTAGTAGTCAGTGCCCTAACCTTTAAAAAGTCAGGAGGGTAGACTTGATTAATATGATTTTCTGTCTAGAGCATTTACGTTAAAAGAAATTTTTTGTTACATTGATTTGTTTCATACGGACAATTTTACAGAAAAATTATGCAAATTTAAATACAATTTTACACAGAAACCTTCACCAATTTACAGAAATATGACTAGGCAAAAATTCATATTTTTCATTAGAAAACGCCAAAATCCTCGTTATCACAAAGTATCACACGAGACTTCCAGGAGTGATCACCAGTTATGTATAAAAACATATTGATAAAAGAGAACAGGAAAGAAATTATAATAATATTAGTAAAAATGACAGTTACATAAGAATAAAAAATCAATGGGATGAATACAGATGAGAGCTAAACAATTTCATTCCAGTTCGGAAACGTAGGGATATTTAAAAAAAAAGATTTTATTTTGTCAAGGAGAAAATTACTTAAAGTAATTTTCTCCCATTTTTAGTCTTGAGAAGGTAAAGACTAGCAGCTAAGCATCTTGCACGCCACCCATACTGCAGGTGCATTTTTAGAACAGAAATTAAAGTGGTGCAAAGAAGCATTAAAATTCCTATTCAAACTGATTATATAACCTCATAGGAAGGTCTTAAACAAAGGTTTTACAAATTCTGCAAGCATGAGGCATATTCAGATTGTTATGTGTAAATTTATATTTAAAAAATTATATTAAAGAAGGTTCAGAGTTTAATAGATTTATGCACTGATCTTGGGATCTTATTAATAGATTTCAACTAATTAATATAAACTATTTTTAGCATAGCATAAATAACATTTATCCTGTTAGTAAAAATATCCACGGTCAAAGCGTAATAAAACGAAATATGTAGATGTAAATGAGATGATTTTTAATTTTTGTCAAAGTTTCAGCTTTTTAGGCAAAATATTTTTTATATGGTGAAAACGGTTATTAGATTAATTGATAAATTAATTAATAACAACATATAAATGCATTCCTGCATAAAATATAGCTTTAATCAAAAGTATTTTGTATCCTCATATGTTTAACATTTTTTTTTTTTTTTTTTTTTTTTTTTTTTTTTTTTTTAAGTAATAGTCGGATACAAATATTGAACTTCAAACACTGTAAAAAAGACATTTTTTTCTTATTCTAAGAAAATATAACATAACAACGAATGCAAATACACAATAATCTCTTTTGAGTTACCCACGAATTCGAAAAGCATTCTTTATCTTCAGAAAACTCAAAATCAAATATATATTTTCGAGATTTCAAAAAGCATTTATAACAAGTAAAAATTGAATTTAAAAAATCAAAAATCCCGACTGCGTAAAAAGCGAAATAATTAATTATTTCTCATCAATGTGAAACTATTTTTTTACATTACTTACCTATTTTTTTTATTTACTTGTATTAATGACTTTTAAGTTGTGTTTAATTGTTAGTTCCTATCTATAAACACTGTTTTAATGAGGCCTATATACCGGGTGTCCCAAAAAGGACTGACGGATTTTAAAATTCAATAACTTGCAAACGGTGACAGATATTTAAAAAATTCTTGCAGGAGGGTTATGCATAAGGTCAAAAGTTTTTTTACCGTGATTTTCAATTTTAGTTCGAATTACAAACAATAGATGGCGCTGCGATCAATAAACGCTGAATTCAGGCTCGATTTTTGGTACTTCGTGGCCCGGATAATACATTTCCATCTCCTTTTTCAACATGGAACAAGAAAAAGGACCAGAAATCGAGCCTGTATTTAGCGACTAGTGCTTACAGCGCCATCTATTGTTTGTAATTCGAACTAAAATCGAAAATCACTGTAATAAAACTTTTGACCTTATGCATAACCCTCCTGCAAGAATTTTTTAAATATCTGTCACCGTTTGCAAGTTATTGAATTTTAAAATCAGTCAGTCCTTTTTGGGACACCCGGTATGTCTATGAAGGTTAAAGTTGAAGTAAAGCTAGAGATCCTACCTAAACAAATTCTAGGTTGTGTAATATTTAAACGGAGCTCCTGACTGTAAAATAGTCAAAGAAACATCGTCTTCATTTTGAAAGACCTAATCAATGATATGCCACTCAATAGGGTGCGTAAAAAAAAAATTTTTCGTCTCTACCGCCATTTTGTATTTTACGGCCGTCATTTTTAATTGATAAAAACAAAATCTAGCCTATAGCCATCGGACGGTTAAGACGAATCGATAGAGACCTCATTCATTAAAATCCATCCAGTGGTTGGGATGTTTCAAGGGTATAAAGAAATCCACATACTCAGATACGCGTGAAACACATAACGGGTAAAAACAAAGTTTCTTCTGCCGCCACTGGTTTTCGGAAACGTTTCTAAATAGTTTTTGTAGAGTTTTAATCAGTTTTCTAAAACCGGAATATCGTTTTATAGGATGGTATCAATCCGCAAGTAAACATTTTCAGCCGCATATCTGATTTTGTACAAGCAAGAGTAATAAGATGACATTAAATACTAGAAAACAGGAATGCTGTTTTTTCAGAATTTAGTGTCGCCTCGATAATATATATATATATATATATATATATATATATATATATATATATATATATATACGTATACATATATATAGAGAGAGATAGTACAAAAATATTTCAGTTTTAAGACTTAAAACACAGGCTTTTATTATAAAATGACGTTATCCGCTTCCGCTGAAGAATTTCTCATTTACGATCCAGTATTAAGCAATACAGTAAAGTACGCATGTGACGTCACTATCACTGAATAATACACAAATCCAAAAAAAGAGATATTGTCATTCAAGAAACTCGAATAATACACAAATCCAAAAAAATAGATATTGTCATTCAAGAAACTCGAATAATATACAAATCCAAAAAAAGAGATATTGTCAATCAAGAAACTCGACAAAAAAAATCTGCTATCTAAAGATTCATATGTCTTAATTTGTTTGTAATATTAATATAGATACTTAAATTTAATTTATAATAGCTCCATGTTTTATCAGAAATCATTCATTTATACTTTTTTCAAAATAGGACGTATTTTAAGTAAAGTTTTTCAGTTTTTATTGGAAAATGGCAACAAAAAGATATAATTGCTATTTCCAACTACTTTTCCTTTTCTTTCTACAGAAATGGAGTACTTGAGTTGCCAAAATTAAACAAATGACGCCAAAAACTACAAAAAAAATTTATATCTCAAAAATAAACAGAGATGCAGCTTTCAAACAAATTGCATCAAAAAGTACTTCTTTTTTCCAATACAACGGTATAAAAATTTAAAATGTGCGATGCTTAGAAGTAAAAAAAAATTGCAATAGAGTATTTAACAGTACAATGATACATCTGCTTTGTTTTACGGCTGGCTTACACAACGGAATGTTATTTTTTGGAGACGACACTTTATTTTCTGGGAGAAAGAAATAGCATACCGGGGGCTAATAATGTTAAGTTTAATGCTGTTAATTTAGCAATTTTTGTCTGTAAAATATGTCTATTGAACCCGAAAATGTTCACTTGAAAATTGATAAAGTCCAAAAAACCAGACTGAGAAAACTGATTAGTTTACTTTAAAAACTAGTTGGTAGCGTTTTTGGAAAATCTATGGCAGCCAAAGAAATATTTGTTTTTATAAATAATTCTTTAAATCTCGAAAATATATTAGTTTCTGAGGTTGCTAAAGATAAAGAATGCTTTCCGTAAGCGTGCGTAGCTCGGAAGGGGTTATTTTATTTTACTGTATAAAGAATCATTTGTCTTTTTTTACGATGTAGAATCATGAATTTCATTTTTTAAGATATTGCTGTTTATAAAAAAAAGCAGAAAACAAAAAAAAAATTCAACTCTTGATTAAACCTTTTAATTAAACCATTCGCTTTGAAAAAGGATTTCTTTTTCTTTTTCCTTTGCAATACTAAACTTCTTTTCTGGAAGTTATGTTTGTTGTGTTATGGAAGTTATAGATAATAATCTGGAAAATTATAATAAGTCTTGCAGAAAATGCCAAAATATAAAGAACTTAATCTTCAGCAATGAAAATCATAAAGAAAAAAATGTCATCTTAAAAAAAAAATAAACAATTATATTTTTCCAAGTTATATAGGGAATACTTGGGCTAATGGAACATGGAAGCTAATGAAATAAGTGGATTTTCTCTGAAAATAAATCAGATAAATTTTCAAGCGTCTATGACTAGATAACTGTACCAGAATTACACAAGCACATCTAATGAACACTTTTCTATTAGCTAGTCATAGAGTAAGAAGCAGAACCTTTCTAAGCCTAAGTGTGAGGAAATTGAATTATATTTTAATAAATACATCTTTTCATAAAGTATTAACTTTCGTTTAATTA
The DNA here is from genome assembly GCA_963932465.1 of Maratus speciosus. Lineage (NCBI taxonomy): Eukaryota > Metazoa > Arthropoda > Arachnida > Araneae > Salticidae > Maratus > Maratus speciosus. The sequence continues at coordinate 233,867,721 of OZ010796.1, read as the reverse complement.
ATTAGGGTAACTCCAGGAGAGTCGCCGCATCCGGGATAGATGCCGCACCCCTTGTATTTCTTCTAATTATCTATAGATGGTCGTCAAACGTACAGTATAGATGCGCAATCAGGATATTTTAACCAGTGTATAGCTTGAATACCATTTCGATGTTTACTTGTAGGAGTACAATCCTTATTTTGACGTAAGTGCATAATTTCACTGTCCAAATTTTTAAACACGTTATGTTTAAATACTTTTCATACACTAATTACTAAATGCATGCGTGATTTTGAAGTGAAAACTAAGTGTAGCGTTTGCATAGAGTACTGTGTGTATGGTTACGCCATTCCCCTTAGCGATGGCAGGTAACTGTGTGCATGGTGTAACTAATGTCTGCACCATGCAAAATGGGATACATGCCACACTGCAATTCCGGTATACATGCCGCAGTTTCTTTTGTACGGTATGATTAAGTTTTATTAACTTTTCCTTTTCTTTTTGCACAGACTAATCAAGTTAGGCATGTTATCAAGTTTACTAAAACCAAAGGAGAAAAAGGGCAAGAAAGATGCAAGTAAAGATGGTAATAATGAAAAATTCGATTACGCGTAACGCAGACGTTCTTTGCAAGGAATGTTTAGAAAACTACTCCAAAAAAGAGGAAGTGTAATTGGCTTCGTTGCATCATGTGTCAAATGTAGTTACATAAAGACAGTACTTTTTGGACAATTTTTCGGTAGATTGTAATCGAAAAAACAGGTCTCTCAAACCCATTTGGGACCATAGGTGCATATAAGCACCTTCATACAGAGCATACAAAATTTGTTTCTGGCACCAGTAAAAAAGAAAAGTAATATTTGCTTTCTTTAATTAGAGCATTTTCATGGAATTTAAGTAAAGGTAACTTCTTTTAAAAAAGTGGTGCCAACCGAATAAAATTTGTGTAAAAGCCACCGGTCCCGAAAGGGTTGAGAAATAAATTATGTAAACACAATTTTACTTTTTTTCTTTTCCCTCGCTTATACATTAATATTACGTTGTTGCTGAAATAACAATTAAAATTTAATGTAAAAAATAAGTCCATAATAGTGAAAGTAGTTAGTAAAAATAAGTCGTTAATAGTGAAAGTAGGCAAACAATTATTAATTTGAATCTACTAATACATTTCATTGTACTCATTTAGTTTCATTTACTACATCATGTTATTACATCATTAATTATAGTCCAGATATGAATATTTTTAAAAATATTTTTATTTATAATTTAATTCTGTTCTTATTACAAGCGCGGCATAACTAACCACCGCACAAGTGCGGCGTCTCAGCCTGAATGTACGGGTGATGCGCCGCAGTGTAATGTTTTATAAAAAAAATTATTAAAAAATATTAATTATTTGTTTTGAATGTTTTTGTCGCAGTACACGCGTTGTATAATTAACATTAAATAGTACAGCATGATTTTTTTTATTTTATGTCCACCATGGGACTTTATACACAAATTTAAAAAAAAAATGTATGCGGCATAAATCCCGGAATTACTCTATACATAAGATTATAGAGCTTTTAATCAAAGATTTTTATTTGCATATTTCGCTTTGCTTTAGTAATAAACTGTTAATTTACCAAAAAAATAAACACAGTTCAAAATGACATGGACATTAATGGGACATGTTAGAATGGCGGGCCCCAAAGTGATTATATTGAAAAGTTGTTAGGTAATTGCATCTAAAATGTAGGTTAAATGATATATTTTGTGTTCAAAAAACTTAATGCGCCTTACTATTTTTAACGTCTTAAAATTAACCCCTAAATGCCTAATTTTTAAAAAATCATTGTAATAATGTTTTTCGGCTTTAATTTTTTAAATAAATCATAGGAAAAATACTTAAAAAAATTATATTTTGTTTTAAGTATGGTTTACGGCTAAAAAACAGTTTGTTACTAATCGGCAATACTGGTCTTTAACTGAAAAAATAATTTTCCTTGATAAAATTCTATAGTATTAAACACACAAGAATTTTAGGAACTATAATAAGAAATAAATTTTTCTTGCTCACTGCAGAACAAAATAGGGTATTTTGCAAGCTTCTAAACAAAACAAAAAGAACAAGTAGCAATAATTGAAAAAGTAAATATATCTTTATTCTTAAACAGCACAAGTGTTGCCATCTACATGTTGAAAATCGATTTAATAATATTTTCAGAATGTATTTTATTGGCAACATTAGGCATTATAGCTTCAATATTTTTCTAATAGTATTTTAGAGCCTAAATTGGGTATGTTGCCGAAAAGCAACACACGGCATTTAAGGGTTAATACCATTTTACCAAATTAACTTTCAATAATGGCATAATAAGCTAATAAAGATCTCAATCAATTATCCTTTAGTACATTTTAGAAAATTAGAAGGAAAATTTATTTTTTAAAGTTAAAAATTTTACAATGAATTGATAATAGTACTGATGTAACTCTTGATTTTATCTATTTTAGGAAACATTTGTGCTTAATTAATGTATCCGATTAGACCCATTTAAGTCTCGTAGCATTCCTAAAATTCTCTCACTTTCTTACCACTATTTTTAAACCATAATCTTTATTGTATACTTCTGTTGAAGATCTTAAAGGAATATACCTCGAACACTTTTTATTTTAAATAGTGGTAGGAAATGCAGAAAAAAATTAGAACCGCTGAAGAACTCACCACAGCAAATAGCGTTAGAGTACGATTCCAGGTCAAAATTTCATTTCCCAAATAAATTCAACTTCTCCTTCAATAATTAAGCTAACATATTTTGTCTAATAATAGAAAAATGGTTTATGTAATTTTCTGTCGAAAACGCAAAAAATTGCAAGAGTTTTATAAATTACACTTTTTACATTATAAAATGTAATACATGTCCCATTAGTTCCCAGTCTTAACTGAGTATTTTTTTTTATTTTAGTTTTATAACAAGGGTTAATAAAAATATTAAAAACAATTGTATATATTTTTTTTCTTTATTACATTTGTTAATAAAAAAAAAAATCTTTATTATTTTCGTTTCTGAAGTTCTTAATTTTTTGGCATTTTTTACGAGAAATAGTTTTATTTTCATGATTATGTACTGACATAACACTAAAACGAAACTTCCAGTAAAACAGCATAGTTTCGTATTTTTAAAAAATTTGTTTTACAAAGCAAGTTCTTTAATTAAAAGGGTTAATTAAAATTTTAGTTTTTCGTTTGTTTTACTTTTTTAAATGCTGTCGTAACTTAAAAAAAGATATTCATGATTATATTCATTTCAACATTTGTATCCTACAACTACTTTTAAAGCTATATTAAAAATATTTCGAATACTGATATTCGCTCAATACTTCTGATTAAGACAGATAAGGAATAAAATAAGTAACCTCGAAATGTATTATTTAAGATCAATTAATTAATCAATTTAAAATCACTAATTATTACATCAGTTATTTAAAAATAACAATTGTTATGAATACCATTACAGTATTTTTCGGTAGAAATACATTTTCAAGGCACTGAGGCCTGAAAATATACTTAAAACGTGTTAACGTGACAATAACAATCCTATATATCACCATGTTGAATATATGCAACATAAATATTCAATTCGGTTATTTAAAAACTAAATTTAAAAAAGCATTTTCTTAGTTACCGCTTCTGATATATCAAAATACTCTTAATATGTGTTTAATTATTGGTGCCCCAGACAAAATTAATTACATTTGATAACACTGTATAACACTGCGATCAAGATATACAGTATGCACATTCGACCCGATAATTTTAACTAAATTTAAAAGAAAAATAGTTTATTCATTGTCGCATAAAACGTGTTAACTTGACAATAACAAAAACAATTGTTTTGTACAATCCTATATATCACCATGTTGAATATATGCAACATAAATATTCGATTCGATTATTTAAAAACTAAATTAAAAAAAGCATTTTCTTAGTTACCGCATCTGCTATATATCAAAGTACTCTTAATATGTGTTTAATTATTGGAACCCCTGACAAAATTAATTGTATTTAATAACAGTGTATAACACTGCGTTCAAGATACACTGTATGCACATTCAACCCGATAATTTTAACTAAATTTAAAAGAAAAATAGTTTATTCATTGTCGCATTTCGACAATATTCCAGCTTATCCAAATTATTAGACGATGTTTTAGATTTCCTTAGAAGGTGTTATTAGTTATTATTATAAGATGTTATCTAAATTATTAGGATACTAGCAGACCCGCCCGGCGTTGCCCGGGGTCCGTAAATAATAACCTTAAACAAAACTCCAGTTTGTATGATTTTATATCTTTTGAAATACTTTTAAATGAACCTAATTTCGGAGGCACCCATTGCCTTCCGCAGCGTCAAGTACGTTCCCAACAAACTTTTTTCCGAACGAACCTGTAACCTGGGTCCACGCTACATAAGGCAGCATGTACCGGAAGTGCTCCGCGCGTGCCGCACGCAATCGAAAACCAAGTTGAGTAAGCCAAACCTCGTAGTAATCAGGCCCATAGAATCGAAAAAAAGAATGCATCATGAATGCGAGTTGTGGTTTTAGAGTTCACATAACACTCTCCGCCTAGCAATAGGATACGGTCAGCAGTTTCCATGAGAAACTTGTAACCTCAGAACAGCAGATGGTATTGAAATTGCTGATGTGCAGCTTTGCATTCTCTTTTCTTGGGAACAACAGCCCAAGGCAGATTTCATTTCGAAGTGACTGAGATTGGACGTATTTTTTCAAGCTCTAGACGAGAGCAGATGTCGCTACGGAACCGGACAAAAGTCCGATATGAAGTCTCCGATGCTGCGGGCGGATGCCGCAGAAAACCTCCTACCCTCCCGTACTTTGTAAATATAATATTAACTTAATGTGTAAATTATAATCCAGAACCATTAAACTCCTTTTATCCCTTAATTATGGCCTTATTCTTCTATCACATGGGGGCATCGGCCTTTTTCAAACCTAATTAAAATTCCCCTAGATCCTAACTTCAATGACTTTTTTTTTCAACTCTGAAAAAACAGTGGAGTTATTTAATTTGCATCGACGCAAGATCGCTGTGAATCATCCAAGAACATGAAGATGTGAATCAAGAGGGAAAAAAATCGGTATCATATTTTTGTTTCCTCTCCTTTCCTCTATGACTGGAAATCGGTCATCAAATTGAAGTTCTTATCAGTAAAGACTCTTCATGAAGTTTCTCGGATGCAAGATTCAAGACTTTTCTTTTATTTTCTTTCCATGCTGAAATATAACGAGAAAATTAGGTCAGCTGGTAGATACGGATTCGTTTCTGTGTGCAGCGTACTGGTGATTCAAGATTTTTTTTTCTTTTCTTCTCCCATTTAAAACAAGATCGTTTTCAGTGAAAAAGAAAGAGTGTGGGCAACTTAAAGCATTTATTTTATCCCTACGCATATAATGGATTAACATATATGAAGTAAGCGCCATATTTTATATTACTTTTGACAATGATGTTAAAAGATATTCGCGTGGTCGCAAGTCAAATTAATTCCGCGAGGACTGATTGCCTTAAATTGTTACATAATTTAATTTTTAAAACGGACAGTGGACGGTTGAATAGGAAGGAATTAAGGGAATTTGAGGGATTTAAATTTAAAGACGGAGATGATCAATTTCAAACTAAATTAACGGAAATTCTGGGCGAATTTTCCCAAATTCAGTTAGTTTGTATAGCAAATTTACTGCACTTAGACGTGCACGGAACTGACTCGGATATTGCAGGCTTTAACTGGCTTAGAAACCTTTCAAAATTCCCTTCCTTCACATACAGATTCCGAAACCGAAATTGAAAATGAAAACAGTTCGCGAAATACATTAAATGACACCCTAAACTCTGACCGCACACAAGCCCTTGCAGATAATACGCCAACTGGCACTCAGTTTGCACCACGCCACACGATTGCATTTTCCGACATTGAGAAAATGTTACAACCGTTTTCGGGTAAATCTTCCGACAATATTCGAAAATGGTTTGAGCGATTTGAAGGCTTAGCAGATAGCTTTGCGTTAACCGAGATTCAAAAATTCATCTTCGTCGAGAAAGCGCTTACGGGGGCAGCTTTATTATTCGTGCGTAGTGAGTCAAATAATACCTCGTATAGCACGCTGAAGCACGCCTTGATCAGTGAATTCAAACACATCTCATCGCCTGCACTAATCCATGAGACGTTGGCAGCATGCAACTGTAAGCCCAATGAAAAATTCACTGAATATTTCCTCATCATGAAAAAAATAGCCCAAATGAGTAATGTCGACGACGCGTCTCTCATGCACTATATTATTCACGGTATACAGAACACTCCTAGCAATAAAGCGATATTATTCGGGTGCGCCACGCTTGCCGAATTTAAAAACAAGCTCCAAATTTTCGAAGGAGTTTGTGAGCAGAGCCCTAAATTTTACCAAACAAAGTCACCGGCTACACCCAACATTCCTAAAATTAACCAAACGGAGAAAACTGCAAAATTAACGTGCTATAATTATTTGGCCCCTGGTCACCGTTCTAGCCAATGTGTGCATTTAAATAAAGACAAAAAGTGTATGAGATGTGCACGTTTTGGTCATGTTTCCAATCAGTGTACGGAACAAACTCCGGAACGCAAGCGTTCGACTCAAGGCACCTTCCCTTCACACAAGACGTCGCCAAGCCGAGACGAACAAATTCACGTAGTAGAAATGTGTCATTCTCATCCGCATATGCAAAAACCAGTAAAAATTTCTAATTTACACATAAATTCAATTTTAGATACAGGAAGTCCAGTAATACTGATACTGAGAGAAGATATTTATCAACAAATTGGGTCTCCCCCCCTCACCGGACCATCTGTGCAATTGTCGGGTATCGGTAACCGTATTATTCAACCTATAGGATCGTTTTTTACCTATATAGAAATAGACGATAATACTTTTCTACTTCTGTTTGCGTAATTAAGTCTTCTCATACGTTCTTGCCGCTTATCGTGGGGACAGATCTCATATTTCAGGGCACTCTCATGTGCGACAAAAACGGCGTCACATTATCTAAATCTCCACCCTCAAATGTTTTTATAAACTGCATTACTGTGTCTAATAATGCATCTGCAACGAAATCTCAAGATAAATCCGATATACCTTCATTTCCTGGCGCAAGATGCACTACAGAAACATTTCTTTCAAATTCTTCCCCCCAAGATATGAAACCGCCGAGTGTAAATAAAGATTTTTCAACTGAAAATATTCCTAGTGACGTCGAAATTGATCCAGTGCATGACTCAACAAATCTGAAGCATCTCGCAACATGGCCAGACTGTTTTTTCTTCAATTTAAATTTCCTTTCGTACAAAATGTTTACGACCGCGTTCATCTTATTTATCAGCTGTTTATCACTGTTTAATTTTACCAAAGGACTCAATCATTCTGCACTCCATAAGTACCAACCATCTCAAGATTTGAGTGAGGTTACTAATTGGAACCAAATCCTGCATGTCTTTATCATTTCCTGTTTATCTCTTATACACCGAAACTGTGTGAAATCAACGAAAATAAAGAAAAAACGCAGAATGAAATCTCCAAAAAGAAATAGTCTTAACGTATATAGGTCACTAGTGCAACCACCGAATTTATCATAAATGTGTTTTTTTATTACTATTATTTTTTTAACTGTGTTTATATATTCTGTGTTTTACATCTATATATCTGCTTATTTATGAGAACATATATATCGTACACCACTATAGACTGTTATTCTATGTGTGACTTTCATCTAACTTCATTTATTCTTCTATTATTTGACGATTACAGCAATCATTCACGATTATTTTTTTCCCCATACGAAATAGTAAAATTTACAACTGTGACTCACCATCTTACAGCTAAGATTCCAATTAGTGATGAAAACCTTCTACACAAGATGTTTGATTTTCTCTTTATTGTGTTTTATGCCATTCTAGAGTGCGATAAACTTCAAGTGTTTATTTTTTAAGAAGGTATAATGTGCCAAGCATTTTTTTTATCAACAGTGTTTTTTATTATCATTATTTGTTTGAGGAATATGCAACAGATTTGTTATTTTTTCCAGCTTATATTAACAGAATTTCAGTGTTTTTTGTGGAAGTTCTGTTCAACATTTTTTTTAATCTCTGAGCGATATAATATATGCTCAAAACTTTTTTATTGAACTCATGCTGTGCTTTTTTTTTCGCATGGCAATTTATTTTTCACTTGGACTGCAAATGGTGCTTTATTTTTTTCATTTTGCCTTAATCTTTTTTACTACACATGCCTATTGCGCAGCACGTGTTTTTTTATGTTGCGTAAATAACAACTTTATTTAACATGACTCTACACAGGACTTTATTTTTTTTTAACATTCACTTTTTTACAAGAAGAAAAAGAAAATTGTTGTATTTATATTGTTAAAACTGTATTTTATGTGTAAACTTTTTATTGAATTGCTATATATATGCATGTGTTTTACCCCTCCCCCCTCGCACATTTTTTTTTACAGAAATAATAGCTGGCTGTCGAAAGAAAAAAAACTCTTTTGGGTGTGAAATCTGTTTGCTTAGACGAGGCAATTTTTTTTCTTCCCGGATTGACGTTGGAATAACGATTTTTTTTTTACAAAATTCTACTTAAGATGAGGCAGATGTTAGTATGTTTTCTCAATGATAATATAATGGGCAGACGGCCTTATCACATTATATTTTTCATTCCTGATGATGGCGCATGAGGAAGACGGTCTCATGACGCAAATTGATGATAGCCAGAGATTTCTTTTTTTGCTTTATTTTGTTGGAGATATCCCACGGCAGCTCAGCATGAATATGCATAAAATTTAGGCTTGAATTTTTTTTAAATTTTAGCTCGATTTTCTTAATTATTTCATGACAGTTTTTTCCTTTGGATTCTAATTATTTTTAGATAGTTTTTTTTTGTTTTTTGATATAATTTGTTGCTTATTTAACACGCTGACGGGGTCGTCATGCGATCAAAATGGCCGAGTGTGAGTTGTGGTTTTATGGTTCCCGTAACACTCTCCGCCTAGCAATAGGATACGGTCAGTAGTTTCCATGAGAAACTTGTAACCTCAGAACAGCAGATGGTATTGAAATTACTTATGTGCAGCTTTGCATTCTCTTTGCTTGGGAACAATAACAGCCCAAGGCAGATTTCATTTCGAAGTGACCGAGATTGGAATTATTCTTTCTAGCTCTAGACGAGAGCAGACGTCGCTACGGAACCGGATAAAAGTCCGATATGAAGTCTCCGATGCTGCTGGCGGATGCCGCAGAAAACCCCTACCCTCCCGTACTTTGTAAATATAATATTAACTTAATGTGTAAATTATAATCCAGAACCATTAAACTCCTTTTATTCATTAATTATGGCCTTATTCTTCTATCATATGAATATTAGAAAATGTTGGTAACTGAAGTCTAAGATAAAATTTCATAATATAGAAATTAGCTGTAGTTGTAATCTAAGTTGAATAAATCAAATCACGTTGAAATTAGGTCCTTAGAATTGGAGGAAGGAATGCGCCCCCAAGCGGAGGAAGATGACCTCTCCCCTTGTAAATTTCATGAATTACTTTTAACATTAACACGATATTTATTAAACTGATGAAATCCATTATCTAAAGTTACCTTTAAATTAACTCGATTTTTAATTTACGGCTGCAGTGAGTAAACGTAAGCTGATGCCGAAAAAGGAGATTAATGTTCGAAAAAAGTGGTAACTGAGGTATAATGAAAGACCGGGCCCTGGGGCCAGAGTTTTAACTGGAATGTAGTTGGATATAAGAAAAAATTTTACTAGTTTTAAATTAGCTCGAGGACGCTGAAACTATGTTAAAGAAAAGTGTAATAGAATCGGAGAGTTTTTAAAGAAGCTCTAACAAAGGGCCCAAGAAGGAGATTAATATTCAAAATTTGTTGTAGCTGAAGTCTGATTTTTTTTTCGTTCATGTAGTAGCTGGCAGACCTAAAAAGTTGTTAAAAAAATAGCTTCTGAATTGGACCATTGTTAAGGGAGCTATAGTATGGGGCTCAACAGGGGCCAACTGATAGTTAAAAACAGGGTCCTAACATGGAAACATATTACAATGTTTTAGTACTTAACGATTTAGATCTATAATTAGTCAAAACTAAGCATAGGGTATGAATTTTTCGTTAGAATAATATTTTAAAGAAATACACAAAAAATTGTGTAAAGGCTTCAAAAAAGACCCTTGGGCCCCAATAAAAATATGAGGGTGTTGGTCCTGGAAGAAAAGTCCAAGACTCAACTTTAAAATTATGCACTGATGAGGTGAGAAAATTAGGGAGTGAAAAATACAAGGTGCACAAAAAGTTCATGGGGCCTGGACCGGGCCCTACAGGACCATACGGAGCCCCAGGGTCTTAATTGGAATGTAGAAACGTGAGAATAACTAAGTGGAAAAAGGGTTGTAAGACTGAAGATCGGGTTAAAAGGAGGCATTTTATTAACAATTTATGGAGCAAAAACTTCAAGGAAGCAGGGACATAACTGGCATGTAGTTGGGCATAAATATATTTTTAGTAGTTTTTAAAGTAATCGAAGAACGCTACAACTATGTTAAAGAAAATTGCAAGCAGTTCCGATAATTTTAAAAGAAGCTGCACCAAGGGCCCTAAGAAGGCGACTATTTTCAAAATTGGTGGTAGCTGAAACCTGAGAAATTTTTTTTGTTTCTCATATAGTAGCTGGAGGACCTAAGAAGTTGTTAGAAAAAAAGCTTCTGAATTGGACCATTTTTAAAGGAGCTATAAAAAGGGGGCCCAAAACGGGCCAATTGATAATTAAAAACAAGACCCTAACATGACATATGTTAAAATGGCTTAGTACTTAGCGCTTTAGATCTTCAATTAGTTAAAATTAAACATAGGGAATAATATGAATTATTCGTTAAAATAATATTTTAAAGAAATGCACAAAAAGAGGGTAAATGTTTGAAAAAAGGCCCTGGGGCCTCAATAAAAATATGAGTGTATTGGTCTGGGAAGAAGACTCTAAGATTCAACTTTAAAATTATGCACTGAGAAGCCCATAATAATATTCTTAAATAAACCAGAAATTTGCATCGCAGGTCGGAACAGAATGGGGCGGGGGAGGAAGTAGAGCCTTTGCAATTACCAGGGTCCGACTCATGTTCAGTTGGAAAGTTCAGTGGTTAAGGTTTTGAATTTTTATTTATCTCACACTTTAAACTCTTTATTCATAAATAATTGAACTCAATTAAAATTTAATTATGTTTTTAATATTTTAAATTTTTATTTCAAATCTTTAGATGAAAAAGTAATTATAAATGCATCCAAAACTGTAATACTGAAACATAAATATTAAAACTGCAAGAAAATATGCTATATAAATTTTTTAAAAAGATACTATCCTGTAAATTTATTTTCTAATAGAGTGAAGCCTGCTTATAACGGAATTGTTGGAATATTTTTTCACTTTAGATACCCTTCAAAGAAAAATAAAATCCTTAAAATAGCAAAATTCTACTAATTCAAATTTGCCCTTTCCAGTTTCGAACCTGGGTCTGTTCGTACAGAAAACCAAGGCGTTAAGCAACTACGCCAAAACTGCTACAAAAAATTTAATAAAATAAGGTCCATATCGGAGCGTAAATGGTTTCTGCCTTTATTTTTTTTCCGCGACGTGTCGGTTTCATTAGCATAATAAAATAAATTATTATTGTTGGCCGAATTCTCTGAAATTTTAATGAATCGTAAATATCACTAAAACCAAGCCCTTTTTAAAATTTCATAAAAAAATATGCATATTTTAGAAGATAAACCTTTAACCGAAATGTAAATCTTCTTTATGAGGCAGAAACTTACCTGCATTTGGCTGTGTATTTGAAAGGGTTAAAATTCATATTTTAAAAAACCAATTACACCATCGTTCTGAAGAAGGTTTCAGCTTTATAAACATATATTTGACTTGCCAGTACCTTTAAAATTGCATCCTGGGGAGGTGCTGTAATAAGAGAGAAACACGTTTTTCGGAAAACGATCCTTTTTTAACTTTTTTTTTTCAAGGGGTTAATTGCGATATATTTTTTAATTGATCACAGCATTTGAGACGTAAGAGTACAATCTTTCAGAACATGTCTTCCGTTTTAAACGTTTCTAAGCGGTTTGGACGATGTTAGTTAATAAATAATGACAAAATACCAGGAAAATATTTTTTTCCGTTCTTTTTTTGCGTATCAGCGCCTTCAGCGCATGCGTCAGAGATTTTCCCCTCCGAGATGTATTTTTAATGAAAGTGAGTGACGGTTGATAATTAATAACTCAGCTGTTAATCAGAATTTTGAAATTCTGAGAACCAGGTATATCAGGATAGACTTTGGGCTGTTCTCACAAAAATTTTGAACCTCGTACGTGCCGTAGATTTTGCTAGCCATTAAGCACAGACAGACACACACACACACAAACACGCAGTGCGATTTGTTATTTTATTAGTATAGATGAAGATATTACTCTAACTATTTGAAACCAATCTTTCATGCGTGTCTTCAGTAGCTCCAATTACCGATGGATTGAGTTTTGTGTTTTTCTGCTCAGTTACATTAAGCACCATGTCTCCCGTTCTCTGGTGGCTAATATCAATGATTTAAAGGCGAAAATCAAAGTTGATTTTGCAAAAATTCATGTTGATATGCAATGTACTAGATAGGAACTAGATTATAGTTGCATAATTTTTCACATGCTCATTATTTCTGAAAATAAGAATGTTTTTGTAAATAAAATTAAATTTAAATATTATCAGTGCATTTTTTATTATATTTTATTTATTCTCTTAAGAATGAAGTTGTAAAAAACACCTTATAAAAAGGTAAATACACATTTCTTATAAATAAAACTTTAGGTATTTCTCTTACATGTACAGTTATGGAAAAAAATGTAAACACCCCCACTAGCTCTGCAATTAATTATAATAGAAGAAGGTTACTGGTACCAAACGATTGGAAATAATGTCTACTTTCAAATGATACATAGCAGAACTCCAATTATCCGAATCGCTGATTATCCGAATCGCTTTCAGAATTTCAGAAAAAAATTAAGACGGAAACGTACTGCAATTCGCAAAATAATGATTCTGTCTACGCGCGCTATTGTGCTTCCCTCCGCGAAGCTAGTTTAGGCGCAGCTCGAACATTATTGGGATGATAAGTAACCGTCTCATAGTGCAGTTCGATTATTGGCTGTCGTCCTCTGTAGGCTGTCTTCCAAGTTGAAAGGCACATCAACTGAAGAAGAGAAGAAAAAGGAGAAAAAGGAAAAAGAAGGTCAAGAAAAGGAGGAGACAGGAAGAAGATGAGGATGACGTGCCACTTGAGGAATTCAGAAAAATTCTTTTGAAATTTCCTGGATGCTCAGAAGTTAGTGTTGAAGATATAGGTGAGAGAGGATAGTGTGTGATTCGCCAGACCCTGGGTTTCAAATTCTAAATGATGATGATCTTATTGAAAATGTGAGAGAAGAAAGTGTCGAGGAAGAAGATGACCTTAATGTCGAAGTTGAAGCAGACACGAGACCATGAGCTAGTGAAGCATTTGTCAGCCTTGGAACTGTGTTGAAGTGGATTGAGCGTCAGCCCGAGTGTGACCACATGTAACTTCTCACTGTCAAGCGGATGCGCGACTTGTCTGTCCGAAAACGGATGAAGACTGTCAAACAGCTTACTTTGACCGAGATGTTAAGCAAGTAATGACTTCCATTTACAGTAGGGTACGTACATACTCTACTAATGTACAGCACTTCTAAGTACGCTTAACATGTAAAAGTGTTGACTTTTCATTTAATTAATTAAAAGTTATTTTTCTTTAAAAAAAGTTTATTTCTTTCATTTTCAACATGCATATAGTAATTAATTAAAATAGACCTTTTTTCGGAAAAAATCCAATTATCCGAATTTTTGATTATCCAAATGGCGTCCAGTCCTACTTGATTCGGATAACTGGAGTTCTACTGTATATAAAATTTGCCAACGTGGCCATCTACAAATAAAAAAGTCTAAACTTTCTTTTTTTAAGGGCAACACCCAATTTTGACATTATATTTTAAATCTTCGCTTCAAACTATGCCTAGAAACCGAATTTCAAGTCATTTGGATGATAAGTTTTTGAATTATAAACATTCAAAATTAAGAGCTTCAAATGTTAAATTACGTTTTCATATTTTCATTAATATTTCCTGAAATTATAATCCTAATGTGATAATTTTGTGTGTGGTTATAATACTAAAAAACCCAAACATAAATACATTGAATTTGTAATTTTAAAACTTTTATAGTATGATTTATGTTTTATGAATTATGAAATTAATATTCTAAAAAATACGAATTGCAACCAACAATTTTTTTCATAGATTTATATTTATTAGCCCTGCTTTATGTGAATTCTAAAATTAAAATTTTTCTTCCAAGTAAATTTCGAATTATGATTACAAAACGTCAAAATGATGGTTTAAGGGGCCGTCTATGATGTGCAGAAAAGCATAATTAAAAATACATATATATTACTCATTTTACTGAAACATTCGTTCTGGCAATATTCGAAACATATTACGAGTGAAATAGTCATATTGGCAAGAACTAACACATTAATAGAATTGACATAGTCACTGTAAATTCTTCAATTCATTTCAACAATCGAGTACTGAACTTCAATTTGGATACAGCGACAGCCCCTAAAATATGCTCATTTTAAAATAATTAATTTCTCTGAAACTAATCGTACGACTTTCATGAAAATTTATTTTTAGGCTAATTGAATGGTTTAGAATTTATTTATGTTGTTAAACTTGGGTATTGCTATTGAAAAAAACAATGTTTGGGTTGGGTTTTTTTATGTATATAGCCCCCAAACCACATCATTTAATAGTATTCTTTATTTCCAATCGTTTGGTACAAGTAACTTTCTTCTACAATAATTTGTTGCAGAGTTAGTAGGGGGTGTTTACTTTTTTCCGCGACTGTACAAGCAACATAACTTGTCTTTATTATTTCTTTTAGATTTTATTGAGTTTCAATGTACATTTAATTATCATTCATCCTGTAGTTAGATCAGAAAGCTATTTGTAAGTTTTATGTCGGAAAAGCTTTTTGCGCGCATGAAAATTCACAAAAAAATATATATATATTCCGCTAAAGCGAGCATTCTACAAATAAGACAGAATCTTTTTATCTCGAATTATCCAGGTAACTCGTCAGATTTATTCAATTTTTCACAATCGGATGTTTTAGATTTCTTTTCCTTTCCTCCATTCCACTGGGAACGGATATAATCTAGTCTTTAGAGCATAAAATTTACAATTTTAACATTGTGAAAATCATACAACTATCTCTCTTTTTCCAGAAAAATTGAACAGTAGAATTTTATGTTTGCACTATACATTTGCCGAGCGTACTATCCGTATATAAGGGAATTCGTACTTCTAATTCTGCAAATTAAAATGAAACAACACGTCTTAATCTTGACGTTTTAAACATGTTCTAAAAAACTTGCCTAATTTCAAACTTTAAAATAACGTAGTATATGTTCAATTGAGATTTTGTAACTACTTTGGAGGCCCGTTTCTGGTTGTTTGATCATACATAGAACTCCTCATTTTACTTTTTTATATTCTTTTTCATTATTTTTTAATGTTCCAAATAGCATTTTTCATATTCAAATACATTACTTCCTATACTGAAATTGTTGCGATGTAAAGAATTGATTTTTAAAAAATTATATATTCATGAAAAAGTTCCAGAAAGTTTTAAAATATTATTGGTAAGATTTCAAAGCTTCTCAATCAAAGAAAAATTAGGCGAAATCATGAAAACGGCACGAAAATTACTTTATCTTGAAAATCACATTTAAGAATTTCTTATTCCAAACACATTTAATGAACTTGAGCGGAGCTTTATTATCTCTAAAGAAGAAACCATAAAGGGGGGAAATGGAAAACAGATCTTTTTAGTTTTCTTACAGAGACATTGCGAAATATTTTTATCATATTCAGACAAAATTTCTGTTTAATATCGTTATTTAGATTCTTGTCTGAGAAGTTTTGTTCAAGTTAAAATAAAATTTCATTACAGAACGCTTGAGAACTTTTATGGAATCTCTTACAATAAAATGGGAGCTGTGCTTTTTCAGACATTTGGTCCTAGACTATATTAATATTCTTCTTTTGTTATGTTTAATAAGGTTTCTCTGGGACAACGAAAGTAAACACCGCTTTTGTAAAGTTTTTTTTTCCGTAAACAATTAGGTAAAGCTAAAATAATATAGATGGATTGAGGTTGAACACTCATGGTATAATGAATAGAAATTAATAAATTGCGCATTTCGTAGCATACTTCACAATTATTTTTACTTCAAAGTTATAAATTACTTTTACTAATGAGGACAAGGCTCGCTTTAAATCAACAGATTTTTATTTTTCATATATAAATCAGACAATCACGGAATCATTCCCAACTGATGTTTCAAAAACATATTTTAATAATTAATTTTCTTTGGAATAAATTAAACTACAAAATTACTGAAAATGCGTAATTTCTTTTAAAAACAATTTGGAAAAGATGGTTACTTTTCTTTTTATAACACTTTCCAACATAGTTGAAGTAGCCTGTCTGTCTGCCATCTGTCCATGCGATAACACAATGTAACTGTTCATGGATTGATGTATGTTATTGAAGTTTATAACGGCATGTTCAGTAGTAAAAATGAAGTGCTTAGCATACATATTCGTTTATAGGTACTGTCTATCGGGAAAACTGTTTTTTAGTGTATTTTAACGATATTACGTACACTAACGTATGCTATTTCAAACATAATTAAATTGATGTACAGAGTGCCCTAAAAGTTCCCGTACTGACGGCATACGTATTTATCATTCACAAACAACAAACCTTAAAACGATTACTTTTATTCTAATGATAAAAGGCACTTTTACCATCACGTAAAAAAAATTACTGAACTGTATATTTATAATAAATGCTCAAAATGTTCACCCCTTTCTAGGAGGCAAAGCTGAACTCGTTTGAGCATGTTTGTAGAAACGCGTTTTAACATGCTGGGAGTGACTTCTTGTACCCTTTGAGTAATGGCAACTTTCAGATCATCTATTGTTTGAGAATTATTTGCACAAACATTGTTTTTTAAATATCCCCACAGGAAAACGTCCGGGAGGCTCAGATTGATCGATGTGGCCAAAGATTTTTTGAGATGAGTCGATCGCCAAAAAATTCTTCAAGCATGTCCATGGTTTAATCAGTTATATAGCAAGCAGAAAGGCTGGTGTAACAACTTTCGGCCTTCCACTCCTGTGCTCGTCTTCCACCGAATCTGTATCACGAAATCGTCGAACGAGCCCATATAGCGTATCTTTACTCGTTATTGCATCATTTGGATATTTATTTCGCAAAACTTTTTTGAACCTTTCATACGATTTACATGCAAAAGAAATTTCGATCAGCGCAATTCTCTGAATGCGTGATAAAATCATTTCACTATGAAGAACAAAATAACGTAGAACTTTATTATCTCACCAAGTGAGCGCGAAAAGAACCAAACGGTAAAAACTCAAGAATTGATGTAATGACAAGCAGACGATAAAATTTAAGATTTAAAAAAATCACGGACAATGAGCTCTTTAAGTTGGAGTACGGTAACTTTTAAGACACACTGTATATCACTAATATGCACTACAAGATGCTTTCTGTAGAACATAGTGTGCATAGCATTCATCGTTTATATACAGAGACACGCAAAAGAATTCGATTACAGGGAATAATAATTGCTGGAAGTATGTTTTCAGTTGGGACATGCATTTTTTAAATAATTCTGTTTTTTTTTTTTTTTCATATTACTGTATGTGTATAAATTCTATTGATCAGATACATGGTTGCTCAAAAGATCTCGAGTATTTTTCCGTTTATCGACTGAAATTACTGAAGGAGAATTGTCAGCTATGCTATGCGTTTCTTAACTGAACTAAATTTTAGTATACTATGTATTATACATACAAATCTATAGATCATATACAGTGCTGCACAAAATAATTCGGATATGTTTTCGACTATTGATGGTAATTGCTGAAATTGAGTTTTCAAATTGCTCACTTAGATATCATTTTTCACCTTATTAAACCGTGAAATTTTGCTACAGTATTTTGAATGTATTGGAAAGTGTTAAATAAACTACGCCTGACGCATGATTTTTCGTTCTTTTTAAAAGTACATTTTTAACACTTTCCAACATAGTTGAAATGTATTTATGACCTCTGTTTATCTGGCTGTCTGTCCGTGCTCTAACCCTTGTAAATATACTCGGATTGCTATGCACATCTTATATGTTATAGATAGTCCAAAAATACTCTGTGAGGCAAATTGCTAATAATACAATTAATAAAATGTCTTTAAAATTTCTTTCGAAGTTCAGTCTTGTATTTTTTCATTTTCTGTGAGTAGTACTTTTTTCACAAGTCTAGCCTTTACCTTCATTTCAATTAATCAGCGCTGCACTTTGTTTTGCCGAAATTACGATGTTCGAATTGTTTCAAAATGTCTTCTATGAAGAAAACTTATATAAAATGGATTTCTTAAACAAAATGCCATTATAAGACGAACATCTGGTTTAGACGTTGAACGGAGTCATCCAGAGCAGTGCTTTTTGACAAAAGTCTTAGAAATTTTTCACTGTTTCATCATCGTCTTTTTTATGATTTCTCCGACACCGAAATATGCCTTTTTTTAATTAAGAATAAACGTTTTTTCTTAAATCTTCAATTTATTTTTTCACGCCATTTTTGAAATTGCCTATCTAATAATTTTGGAAAGAATTCAAATCAAAAATTTTCTTATTAAAAAAATTAAAACATTGAAAGGGTACAAAGAAAATTTTGAAAAACGGTTTTTCTTTTCTTTTTTTTCATTTTTTTCTCTCTTAGAGTGTAATTTGAATTTCTGATTTGCTCTACGATATAATTTCAAAATAAAGCTTAATATTATATCACAAAAGTTTTATTACATGTTTTAAAAAAAAAGAAAATGCAAAATTTATTAAAAGTTGACCTTATCAGTCTCATAAAGCAATATGAAAATTTTCATTAATCTACTCTAAACACATACTTTGCAATGGTTTAATAATCCAGCAAGCGCGAGTTTTACACACGCATAAAGGACTCCGTACGACAAAGTTTAAAGTGCAAAGCGGACTTCGAAAGGAGGTCGCAAAGTTGCAATGCGGCGTGGTCCGTGTCGCGTTTTCCTAGGTAGGTTTCTAATTAATATCTCGCTCAATTACCGTCATTTTTTTCGAAAATTGTTATCAACAGTCCTTGGATGATTCCGCGTCGATAGGCAATTCGACAGCCCCTCAACTCCTCCGCTGAGCACTCGCAAAGTACAGTTTGTGAGTAACGGAAAATTTTCTCAAAAACTACATTACTTAAAACAGTCGGTGTGGCTTTCCTGCAAGGCTTAAATAAACTCCAAGTACCCCTTTTTTTTTACCTGAATGCCAAGAAGGGTTATGTGTTTCACGCGTATCTGGGTATGTGGATTTCTTTATACCCTCGAAACATCCCAATGGCTGAATGGATTGTAATGAATGAGGTCTCTATCGATTCGTCTTAACCGTCCGATGGTTACAGGTTAGGTTTTGTTTTTATAAATTCAAAATGGCGGCCGTAAAATACAAAAAGGCGGTAGACACGAAAATAAAATTTTACGCACCCTATTGAGTGGCATATCGTTGGATAGGTCTTTCAAAATGAAGACGATATTTTATTGACTATTTTACAGTCAGAAGCTCCGTTTAAATATTACAGAACCTGGAAGTTGTGTAGGTAGGATCTCTAGCTTTACTGCAACTCTAACCTTCATAGACATCTATAGACCTCATCAAAATAGTGTTTATAGATAGGAACTAACAATTAAACACAACTTAAAAGTCATCAATACAAGTAAATAAAAAAATAGGTAAGTAATATAAAAAATAGTTTCACATCGATGAGAAATAATTAATTCACTTTTTACGCAGTCGGGTTTTTTTATTTTTTAAATTTAATTATTATTTATATTATATTTTAGTTTCAATAGATTCGGAAGTGGAGGACATATTTTTCAATACATTTTCGACAATATCTCTGAAAATATAATACCTAAAATTAAAACAAATATATTTTTGAGTTCGGTGTTACGAAATCTTTCGAACGATATCCCACACGATATATCCAAAAAAAATTTTCGAGTAAGATAATTAACCCTCCTAATTTGTTCCTAAAAATAATTGTGAATGGCTAATAAATATAAATATGGGGATCAACAGCCTTTATAACTCTGGTAAGTTTGAACTTTCCACGTTCCATAGTTTTTGAGAAAAACGGCTGCGACAGACAGACACGCGAGTCATCTTTTAATAGTTAGCTTTTTCACTTTTTAAATACGGAACACTAAAAAATATCCTGATACCAGAGTTTTCCTATAGCTGTATCAGAAAATGTTTAGAAGAAGAATCATGAACTATCAGCACTGCGAGAACGATAGTAGTATTCGTTATTTAACATGTTTCTCTTTGTGTCGGTTATGTGCTCGCACGCAACCATAGTGTAAGGCGCGCAACAATATTTGAATTAATGTTTAATAATAGTCAAACACAATGTTCCCCGAACTGTAAAGCGTACGTTTTCCGTGCAAGGGTTTTTCAATTTTTTTTTGTGAACTAGGCTAATGACATTATGCTTAACGATTATGTAATATACAAGTAAAAGGAAATAACTTAAAAACTACTTATAATATTGAATGTCAACGGTAATATCGATAGAAAATAAGGCGTGTTCCTCTTCCGCACTGACTATACAGGAGTTGCTAATGTTGAACGTTTATCTAATACTTATCTAATACTTATACTTTTTTCTCATTTACATTTTTTTAAATTTTGCTATAAATATCTAACCTAATGTCATTTCTGATAGTATTACCGTCACTTTATAGCCACGCAATTTATATTACCATAAGCGTAGAAACTTCAATAAATTCCCATTAAAACACCTGTCTAAGAAAATACTTCTAATGATGCGATAGTTGAACTTCCCTTTCGATTTTATCAATTGTTAGAATCTTCAATTACTATTACGCATTCAAATCCTGTAAAATGCCTGTTGAAGATCTTTTGCGACCTGAAACACGCTTAAAGTGCCTTAATGCTTTTCAATAATAATAATCTAACTTTATTAGACAGCCGTAGCCTTTTATCACAATTTAAGTCTTTGAATGGATTTTAAAGAGGCCTTTTATTTCCCATATTGAAATCCTATAAAATGCTTGTTGAAAATGTTTTGCAGTATGAAGACAGCAAATGAATTGTTTAAATGGTTGTAAACAATTAGAAAATAATATAATCTAAGCTTATTGGACTGTCTTGATCTTTTAGTAGAGTATGCAATTTTGAATTGACTTAAAATAGGGATTACGGTAACAAGTAATTTATTTAGAATTAGCATTGTCTTTAACAGTTGCAGATGTATTATTTTTTGTTAATTGAATAATTTGAATACACACCTTAACATAATTTAATCTGAAGATTAATTATTTAAAATATTAATGAAGTACTTAATTTAATTAATCACGTAATTAAATTTTTGCAAGTACAATGTATATGTACTTAAGAGCAGATTCTTACATGACTAACAGAAATGTAATGCCCAGTTGTGATTTTACAGAGCCTGGAAAGATTTATATAAAACATAAGCTGTTTCATGATTCGGTTTCAAATGATTGTTAAGTTTTTGTGTTTCATTTTGTTCTATATTGTTTTCGATTTGCCATTTTTTTACATTTCTACAGATTATTTAGATAATTTAATTCGCAGAAAACCCCACAAATATTATATATTTTTCATTTTGAATTGGTTAATAGATAAATTTGTTTATTAGATGATTATAAATTTGAACTATTTTACAACTAGAAATCATATTTAAAAACAAACCAATATGTAAAGTATATTATCTCATATGAGTGACTAATACAGGGCTCGCAACGTTCTCAAAATTTTCTAGATTTTTTCCTACCACTATTTAAAAACATAAATCTTCATATTATATTCGTTTAACGCCTACAAAAGAAATTTACCACAAAGATTTTTTTTTTAAACACTCATAGCAAAGATAGATAAAATAAGGAATGTTGCGATCCCTGCTAATAGTTAATATATAAACGGTTGGCTTTAGAGTTATAGTTCAAATTGAAAAATATTTCATATGCTGTTTCCCATCACATTAACCCATTTTAGGCCAAGCACAGAAATTTTATAAAATGCGGTACTATTTTCATTGAAATATGCTTAATTTACATTCATTAAAATACAAAAAAAGTTTCGTGCATGGAAAATAATATTTTATTTAACACTAGAACGCCGAGTAGGTGTCAACTGGACACCGACCAATGGACTAATTGTCAATTCACACATTAGCAGCTGTGAATCATGTTGCTAAGATTTTTCCTAACTCTGCAATAAAATTTTATCTATGAACAATTGACCTGATCTTCTTTGAAATTTGAGTGTGTAGTGTGTGATGTATCAGATTTAAAGAAGCAATTACGGCTTCTAGAAATGACAATTTTGACTTAAAATTTAAAATTAAAAGGTAGCATTTCTTGCAATCGCACACTGTGGTGCGCTTTTGAGTTTCAGTATTTTTTTTTTTTTTTTTTTTTTTTTTTTTTTTTTTTTTTATCCCCGTCATTTCCACAGGTAAACATTACAAAACTGTCTTCTTTAGCTAATGTTCATTAAATTTGAGTAAACATTTGAATAACAGTATGAGTATCAAAGAAGAGGTTATCACAACATTACTTATATTATGGTAAAAATAAATTAAATTATAAAACAGCACCTAACACTAGAACGCCGAGTAGGTGTTAATTGGACACTGACCAATGGACTAATTGTCAATTTGAACCAGAAAGGTCTTCTTAAAATAAGTTAAATATATATCACACTGAAATAAGCTAAACAATTAACTTAAATAATGTTAAATAAATTTTCTGGTGTAACGTATTTTTTTTTATAAAACTTGCATAAAATTTCCCGGGAATAAAATGGTGCGTATACGCATCATTGGCCAAATCAATGACCAAATCATTCAGTTGGACAATTGTATTATAGTCGAATTTTTATATTTTTTATGGAAATTTTCAAAACATTTTAGATGCAGATGGACTTGCCATTTCAGGCACAGATAAATCGTACTAAATTTGCAATAAAACTCTGAAACCTTGCACTTTTTAGTGGGTTTTCGATTTTTGCTAATTTTCCATCCATTCGGCCAATGGTGCGTGAACACACCATTAAATTTAAATAAAAACAATTTACGTTTTTTTATGACATTTGTTTTATTTTTATTTTATTTACAGAACTTGCAACTTTAATCCATTATAAAAACATATGATTAATCTCAAGTGGAATAATTATACATTCTCAAAAAGTCGAATTTGTCCATAATCATTTCAAGTTAGCAAACTAGAGTATTCAAAAAAATTTCTCAACAGAAAGTGTTTACGCCAATTGAATTACTAATATTTTATAATGTCTTCAGAACCCTTAAAAATAGCAGAAAAATAAAATTAGGTAACAATATGCGTCACAGTGTTAATAAAAAAATATTAATTGAAATGGTGCGTTTACGCACCTTTAGCCGAAAATGGGTTAAAAGACATTTAGGAAAAGATCGGGTAGGCCCGGCCGGCGAGTAGCCTCGGACACTATCAGATTTGAATAATCACGCACTCATAGATAAACAATGTAGGAGAGCTGGGGGATGAATGGGACAAGGAATGGATGGGACTTTCTCAATATTTCATGCAATGAACGTTTTTTTAGTTGATTTCTATTCTCATATATGGCCCTACCATAGTGTGCTTTAGAACCAAAAGCAAAACCACATGGCTCTTTTCATTTTTTTTCAAAGTTGCATTTTTTGAAACTCTGCTTAAAAGTAACTTTTTTTTTTTTTAATTTGAAGTTGTCAAATATTTTATACACTGTAAACAAATAAGATATGTTGTAGTTATTTATTTGAAGGTTCAATATTGGTAATTAAAGTGAGTGCATATTAACCAATGTGACAAAATAATTTCTGAGGCACAATAACGGACAATTGAATCTATGTATCATAGGGATGATTGGGACAATTTAAGTGGGGATGAATGGGACAGTCTTTTTCATCCCTAGAGATGTTAAAATATTTATTTATTAACTATAAAATATTATATAGGTTTATAAATTAATGATTTATGTTAATTATTAGTATTAAACTGTACTCGTATTATATAGCTTGTTTATTATTAAAAATTATATTGAATCTTAATTACTGTATTGTAATAAATGTTAAATAGTTTATCAAAAAATTTCTCTTGAAACATTATCAAAATAGATAAAATTGTTAAAAGTAGTATATGTTTATTGATCAGATGGGGTAAATTATACTGAAATTGAAACTTGTGCTTAAATAAATTCCCACTCGCACCTCACCTAACATAATTTCATTTGTGCATGATATCTAAGATACATTGAATTAATATAATTAATATGTTGTGAATGAAAAATATTGGCTTTACCATATTTCAAAGACATTTTTCACTTTCATTTCATATCTAAAATGTCTCGTAAGTGGGAAATGTGAACAGATAGACTGCCGAAGTTTGCATTATAAGTTAAAACTGCAGTAAAAGAAGTGATTAGCAACGCTGAGATATAATAGCCATATTATAAGATCATATATTAGAAATATAAATACATATAAGTTTATAATTATAAATTTTAACTAGGTAACACTGAATAAGGGGCGAAAACTATTGGTGTCCCATCCATCCCTATTAGTGTCCCATTCATTCCTGCTGTAGGGATTACTGGGACAGATAGTAACGGCTTTTAAATTTTATGATATTTTACTGTATAACAATAATCTAGACTAAACATGGTGCATAGATGTAGTGAAATACCTAATGCATAAAATGTGATATATAATATTAATAATAACTTTTAGAAAGTATTAAAAATAAACATTTTGCAAAAATGTTCCATTCATCCCCCACCTCCCCTACATCTTAAAACAATCGCAGCGCCGCACTTATAAATATGTGAATCAGTATATACTCAATCGCCAAGCGGGCATCAAGTGGTGAACGTTTACTTACTTATGCCATGATTTTTGTGTGAGCCGTTTACTTTGTGAATGCAGTTATTTTATATTAAATGCAAGTACTTCACCATAATTTATTAATTATCCTGTACGGTGATTGTTGTAGTTTATAAGTCAGGTTATTTATTGTCGTTGCATTTGTAGTTATTGTTGTGATAAATAAAAATATTAAATCGAGACGGCCGGCTGGTATTGGATACAATTTCGTCGGGTACCCTCGGAAACATTTTGGGAAAAGAGAATGTCTTGTTAGTTATTAATTTAATAGCTACTAAAGTTATAACTAATAAAAAGAACAGTAAAACTAATAACTAGTTGGATATGCCAATCCCAAATCTTTCTTCTATATCATGTCAATATTTCATTATAATTAGTCTTATTAGTATTTTTAATAGAATTAAGCATAACATCATACACTTTTCAAAGGTACAATATTGAAAAATGAACAAAAATCGCTATTACAGCGCCCCCTTCCAGCGGAATTTTTCCAAATTCAGGGAGGAGCTTCTTGCCATGGCCAAAAACATACGCAAAAAATTTGGTTCAATTCTATGCATAACTTCATACACTTTTCGATGGTAAAATATTCAAAATGTACAAAAAACGCACAAAAATCTTTATTACAGCGCCCCCTACCGGCAGTTTTTTTCCAAATTCAAGGAGGACCTTCTTGCCATGGCCAAAAACATGCACCAAAAAATTTGGTTCAATCCTATGCATAACTTCATACACGTTTCGATGGTACAATATTCAAAATGCACAAAAATCGCTATTACAGCGCCCCCTACCGGCGGGATTTTTCCAAATTCAGGGAGGACCTTTTTGCCATGGTCAAAAACATACACAAAGAATTTGGTTCAATTCTATGCATAACTTCATACACTTTTCGATGGTACAATATTCAAAATGGATAAAAATCGGAGAAAAATTGCTATTACAGCGCCCCCTACCGACGGATTTTTTCAAAATTAATGAAGGACCTGCTTGCTAAAGCCAAAAACTTTGGCCAAAATTTGGTTCAATTCTATGCATAACTTCATACAATTTTTGATGGTACAATGGCGACATACGGACATACGGACAGACAGACAGACATTTTGTATAAACATGTTTTTTGTGATCTCTGACCCCTAAAACGTGTAAATCCGTCGAAAACTGGAAGTCGAAAAAAATTTCGATTACAAAACTTTCTTCTATTGAAGATAGAAGAAAGTAAGGGTTACAACCAATAAAAAGAAGGCTACAACCAACAAAAGCGATTCGGCAACGACAATGAAGAAAAAAATGAAAACAAAGTACATTCAGGGTTTGACAAAGGACCGGGAAACAGAATGCATCATTTTGAGCCTAAACTTTTGAAGAAGAATGTATACAATATCATAAATGTAAACACTGGGCGCATGAAGCATGTGCGGACATCTATCCTTCGCAGCCGTACTACTATTGCGGCATGTGTAAGACCAAAGAGCGGCTTGCTCACTGTTAATTATGTATGTCTGGGACTACCCGCCAAAAAAAATATTTCTGCAAAATTAAAGACTTATTGTAAGACTTGATTTAATCTTAAGATAAAGAAACTATCTGATTGTTACTTAGCTAGATTTATAAAAGGTTTGTTGTATTTAGTGTCTAGTTTCAAAATAAAAGTTTAATTCTGTTCATTTGTAAAATTTCGTAAGTTTAGTTTATGTGTCCGAAGCTACCCGACCTTCCCCTACACCAAAATAGTTTTTGTTGTAAAAGTTAAGAAATTAAAATTTGTATGCGGTCCGTGTGTCTTATAAGTTATAGTTAGAAAAACTTTCACTATGCACTAAGAAATACAGCAATAAAGATTCCAGTCTTTTACTACCAAATGTTATCGACTTATGATGCATTATTTTGTGAATTTTTAGTGCCACAAAACATCGAAAATTTATAAAATTGAAAGTGTGAGATTTCAAAAAGTTTTAGTCGTAGGAGAATAGAATTTTTATAGTCAAAATAGTTGTTTTTACAAAGTCATGAAATTTAATTTTTATACGGTCTTTGGTCATATAATTTATATTTAGAAAATCATCCTCCAGGCTCTAACAAATTTAAAAAATTCATTTTCTTAGACCAAAATTTATTGAGTTGTATTACTTTAATTATAAATTTCAACGTTTACTGGGATGTCCATTTTGTCGTTCGAAAAACTCAGAAATGTCATAAAATGCATAGTAATATAAATTGATTACTTTTAGGCGTGCATGAATGGAATGTCTACTGTTTTACTTGTTAGAGCATGGAGAAAGTTTTTGCAATTGGAAACATACATCTAAAGCTGACATTTATTCCTGTTACTCCGCCTGTTATACAAAATACTAAACTTTTTTAAAACAAAATATTACAAATGTAAAATCGTCAATAACTTTAGGCGAAATTAGCCTGATACTAAATAATGTAAAATTATGAATGATTTCGAAAAAATTATGCGTTGCATATAAATTCGGGTACATTTTCCAGCATTAAAAGTATGTTTAACATTAACTCCTGTTTAAAAAATATTCGTCCAGGATATATTACATTCCTTTTACTAGAGACACTTTATTAAATCGAATTTAAAATGTCTTCCTTTTTATAGTAACAAATTTAATACAATTTAATATTATTATCATCGATTATTCAGTTTTTCGATTTAAAATACACGTAACTGTAAAATGATGTTTTAAGCAACTTCTCCAAATGATGTATTACATACCATGTCCATATAGGGACTTTTATATGGTATTTCATAAATTTTGTACGCAGTAAGTTTAAAAAATAATTCACAGTTTCGACAATTGATAGCGCCGCGGATTCTCAGCTTCTAAAAACGTTTATTTTGAAATTTTCCATTGTTTGGATATTGTGTTAGTATTTTACTAACGCTTGATTGCGAACAATGTAAAAATTCGCTACATAACATTGATTTTTACCGTGCCGATACAAATCAACCATACATAATTTAATAGATTCAGGAATATCACACACACGGCCCATTTTAAGACGAAAAAACAAACAAACTGCAAAAAGAATACTTATTTTAAATAAAATCGTCTGAATTTAATCAATGATGCCACCAGTTATGAATTGGTGATAATTAAAGGAGAATTAATGTGAAATATTCTAATATTTTGAACCACTTGAATAAATTTTCAAAATAATTTTTTTCAATTCATCTTTTCATAAATGATATTAATTTTAAGATAATAAATAAGTTTAATCAACAGTAAGTTCTTAATAAAAATATCGTTTGCATATTTGCATTAAAAGACATTAAATTACCAAACGAAATTTTCAATTTGTAAAAAAAGTAATTATTCTAATATTTTGAACATTAGCTGTAAATTTTTCAGTTAAAGATGTACAGCTGTTTAGTACAGATAAATTTGTTATCTTCTCTGATGTTAATGTAGATCAAAAAGGATCCAGCCAGTAGTTGCCCTTCCAGTAGTTGATCAAATTTTTTGAAATATTACGCCTTTTCAGGTGGAAATGAGTTTTATATGTGGCACTAGACATAATATTTTTGTTTAAATGTTAGTGCACCTGTTATTACAATGTTGCCGGCTGTCTGCTGTAACACAAGCCATTTTATGGTTTTTTTATTAGAAAGTGTAAACATTTAGTTTTTGGTTAGTTGGAGACAATTACGGTAAGTTAATAGGGTCACCCGGGGTAAAATGGGTATAAAAAACAGCTTTTTTAATTTTAATGCTTCATAGCAGAAACATTATGAAATATAATCATGTTTTTGTTCAATATTTTTTACATTATGTATCTTAGGTCTAAATTAAACATAATTTTTGTTTCCTTTTTGTTTTAATTTTTGTGTAAAAGCCTATACCTATTTTACCCCGGTGTATATCCATTTTACCCCGTGGTTCGGGGTAAAATGGGTATATGCTGGTAAAAGTTTAATTACATTATAATTAATGTGTAAACCATTTAAAATTTTTGTACCTTCATCCTCTGAGTCATATATATATATATATATATATATATATATAAACTGGGGCGAGGAGGGTGAGCAAAAACCTACCACTTTCAGTTTGTTTACATGTTTTTCTTGACAAATAAAAACGCTGTTATGAAACTAATAGAAATAAGATGCAAGTACTGACAAATCATATCCTACACCCCTCCCACCTCAAACTGCTCCCGAGTTTCACTACATCAATTTATGTCCATGCTCTGAATCATGTTTCTGACAGTGTTTCATTTTAAAAGTTTTTTTTTTTAATTTAATGCAGTTCAAAATCAGATAGATATCAGCATGACTATCTGTAGGAAAAAATGAGAAATTAAGTTAACTGAAAAATATTTTTAATCAAAATTAATTTATAAAGTTAACTAGCTATAACTGAATGAAAATTTATGTACAAAATGTATACTGGCAACGAATGGTGCAGCTTGGTTGAGATAGACTTCCTGACAATTCGGATGCCTGCACATCAGCAATGTCGTCTTTCTCAGGGAAGACATAAAATAATCTGGCAGATGACTTTGTTGCAAATTTCAGAGTCTATTCATCTTCATCAGGGATATCAATAATAAGACCTCTAAATTCTTGAACAGACTTCTTTACACTGAATTTCACAAGGACCCAGTCACCAATCATTGGATTCACTGCAGCGAGAACCTCCAACTTTCCTTTAGCTTCCATGGGGAGTCTTTTTACTGTTTGTCCTCTTTTAATTCACTCGATTTAATAATTTAGTATAGTTAGCACATGTGTTTTAATTTAATTTATGGCTGAAAATAAGATACTTTGATTTAACGTGATTTTTGAGAAATTGTCTGTAAACAACGATTTTTAATGTTTACATTCCAACGTGTGGTGCGGATAACTGATGTTCTCGATGAATTTATAGCCTAATTTCATATAACAAAGCATAATTTCAGTTTTAAACATAGGATCAATAAAAATTTGCTCTCAAAGGTCTTTCAATTTTGATCAATATTCATACATTCATATCTTGACCTCAACTCGCACAAAAAAGATCGCCTATACCCATTTTACCCCATGTGACAAAAAATGGTATAAAATTTTTGTGAGTAAATAAATTTACTCATTTTTTGAGTTTTCTATTAGAAAAATCCTTCTTCTTTAAAATCCAAACAGTTTATTTTTAAAATTCTTACTTAATATTTTTTTGAAAAGAAATTTATCATACAGTAAAAACACTTTGTTCTATCTTCTGAAAAACAAAATGGCTGCCAAACCCAGTATATATATTGCTAGTTTGCTTTTACCAAGTTTAAATATTGACAGATATGTGAGCATTTCATTCATACTTTAAATTTTTCAAAAAAAAATTTCTGGTAAAATAAAAAGAAATATATATAAAATATACCCATTTTACCCCGGCTACCCATTTTTCCCCGGGTCCCCCTACAATCCACTTCCATCTTGCTTATTTCAACTAACATTTTTATAAGAATTATTGTTAATCACAGCCCAAGGATGATATTTTAAAGATTAATTTTTAGATTTTCGATTGATTTCTTTCCTCTGACCAACCACTGGGAAAATGGTAATTAAAAAGCTATTTATTTATAATTTTGTTGCTATTTAATTTCAGTGGCTTTCAGTTTTGTCCATTATAGGACATTCATTAAGGGTTGTAGCAATCATGTCAGTTTACTTCTAAAACTTAAAAGTAGGAAATATGATGAAAAAACCCGTATCACTAACCTTATTTAATCAAATACTGGCGGTTTCACCCTATCTATCATTAAAACAGGACATTTTCGAACGTTAGTTTTCAATATAATAATACATAAAGGTTAAATATTTTCATTTTTATAATAATTTAAGTGTTTTCTTTAATTATTTATCTGGTGTTTGATAGCTATAATTTTTCTCTTCAAATGTTGATGCATGAATATTTTATTATTTGAGTATGGCGGATTACAATTTATTCTAAATAGTAATTATTTCCTTTCTTAAATCCCGATAGATTTGGTAAACAATGTTAACTCTTCACTGCCCGAATTTTTCTATTTTTTTTTATCTATATTTTTTAATCTATATATCGGTCTAACAATGAGAAAAATAGTAAAAAACTTTAAATTTCAAAATTTCAGCTAAATTTGATATGTTACGGTGTGTGCCATATGTACAGTCGTGGGAAAAAAAAGTAAACACCCCTACTAACTCTTCAACAAGTTATCGTAGACGGAAGTTACTGGTACCGAACGATTTGAAATAAAGTCTACTTTTAAATGATGTATATAAAATTTGCTTAGGGGTCATCTGCATATTAAAACGAAACCAAACCTGATTTTTTTCAATAGCAATACCCAATTTTAACGAGATATTTCAAATCTTCGGTTCACACTATGCCTAGACACCAAATTTCAAGAGATTTGAATGATAAGTTTTTAAGTTTTTAAATTATAAGCATTCAAAATTTAGTGCTTCTAATGTTAAATTACATTTTCATATTTTTATTTATATCTCCTGAAATTATGCTCCTAATGTGCTATTTTTGTGTAGCAATAAAACTAATGTGCCCAAGCATAAATACGCTGAATTTGCAATTTTTATAATTTTATGATATGAATTATGAATTATGAAATTATTAATATTCGAAAAAATTATGAATTGCAACCCACAATTTTTTTAATGGATTTAGATTTTTAAGTCCTGCTTTAGAAAAATCCAAAATTTCACATTTTTCTTCCAAATAGTTTTCAAATTATGCTTAAAAAACGGCAAAATGATGGTTTAAGGGGCCGTCTATGATAGAAGTGAGTAGATATTTTGAAATTTCTTCTGCTGCCTTGTTATCTAACAGGCTTCATTGACAGCTTAAGGTGCCTTGATCAAGAAGGGGGCTCTCTCGGTTAGCAATCGAGTACCCAACTTCAATATGGATACAGCCCTTAAAATACGCTTGTTTTAAAATAATTATTTTCTCGGAAACTTATGGTATGAATTGCATAAAATTTATTTTAGGCTAATTGAAGGGTGTAAAGTTCATTTATGCTGTCAAAATTGGGAATTGCCATTGAAAAAAATGAAGTTATGGTTCGTTTTAATATGTAGATGGCCCCGTAAGAAAATTTTATATGCATCATTTAAAAGTAGACTTTACTTCCAATCGTTCGGTACCAGTAATTTTCTTCTACGATAATTTGTTGCGGAGTTAGTAGGGGGTGTTTACTTTTTTTTCCACGACTGTACACATTTAGGGTTTTAAAATATTGTATTACTATGTTTTACAACTAAATGAGCTTAAATTAATTAATTTTATCTGCTTAACACTCTGAAACTTTTATTACATTAATATTTTTAATTATTCAGTAAAAATAATGATAGTAAATCTTACCTTAATAGCTTGATCGAATTTTTTATTTTTTGGTTCTAAAGAAGAAATTCTAATTTTTTGCATAATGCAGCCATCTGACATGGACAAAATATTATTCCATTCTTTGGATTGTTCTTCATCAGTTACACTTATCATATTAGCCAAATTCATGGCACATAATGAAAATTATAATCTTTTTAGGTATGTGCCAAATGTGGCACGTGGTGCAGTGAAGGATTAATTTGTTATACATTTCGTGTCACAGATCTTTCCAATATATTTAACAAAACAGCATAAATATTTTTATTTACTACAGACTTTGAGCGTAATTTATCTATGTTAGTTGCCTCCATGCTTTTTTAAGTGACTTTATACACTTAAAACGGCATCAATGAAATATAAAAGCATCATAACTAGCAATATTTACGTAAACATCATTTGCGTTTTGTGTATAGGAAAGGACTTATGTATATAGCAATGTTATAACTAAAATGTAATTGAGTGATATGAAAGTATAATTCTGCCAACATTCGTCGCTTCTTACCATGTGAATGTACTAGTAACTTTAACATACACATAAAATTCTTAAAGCACTTTAATTACATTTCTGCTATATGATAAATGAAATATGAAAAATATATCGGAAAAAATTATTTTTGTATTTTTTTTTTCTGAGAAAGAATGAGATGAACAATTACTTAAATTCCTTGGACTTACTAAAATCTGTATATCTCCATTATATTAGGTCTTTATAATTGAAAAAACATCATATTGTGTATGGCAGCGTTAGTACTTTTCGAATAGCATTCTGCACATTAAAGTGTACAAACTTTCGCTAAAATAATAGGCTTAACTAAATTCAGTGATTTTTCATGTTTTTCGAATATACTAAGTTAGACGTTATTTACGGCTTTTTTTAAGTTATCCGTTGAGGCAAGCTTCAACACATTCTTATTATATTCTAATGTTTTGTTCAATCTATGCGTGAATTTCAGATTACAGTTTTTATCTAAAAAATTCATATTTTCAAAGATTTATATATTGTATTCGAAAATTAAGCGTACAATTCAAAAATATTTTTCAACTTCTTTTGATCCATTTAAAACATATTGATATCGCTAGCCACTTTAAGAATCCATTTTAATACTATATGCTATGCTAACGTAACAATAAGCAATTGTTCAACTGAACAATGTCTTTTTAAAGTATAAACATATTGTTGGATAACATGCATTGAAATATTAATATTTTAAAACAAATTTCGTGTACAATCACTCATTGTTATAATGCCTCATTCTCATTGTTAAAAAACAAACAATGAATTGGAAATACAACAATTTGAAAGCAATTTATACACCATTCATTCAAAAACATTTTCCAGAATAGCACCTACTTGAAAAAGAAGCTTTAAAATTTGCTTTTTTCGGTAAATTAACACTTTAAATTTATTAATCTGGGCAATAATTGCGCAAAACTAATAAGAAAAGCGACATCAACAAAGCAATTCCGAAAAGAAACTTCTTATAAGGGAAATTTTTCTGAAAGCAAGGAATTCGCAAGAAATTTCGATGGGTACAAAGAAGAAGGGTGCCTCCATGATATACCGATTTATAACGCAGAAAGTGTCATTCAACTTTCTTCAAAGTTTGTGTTTGGACCCCGTGCAGATGATGTACCTTGTCCAGAGTTTGGTTTTCCTGAACTTGGGACAACAGAGAGACCGTTCCAGACAGAAAGCAAGAAGATGTTGACATAAAAATTTCGGATCTTTCATAAAAGCAGCAAGAAAAACAGATGTAATTCTTCAGTTAGATATGTAGAGATATTTAGTTCAGAGAAATAATTTTGTTTCCTTTTTATTTTGCAAAAGTAGATAAAATCTCTAAGAGTTCGTAGCTTTATTTGTTCATACTTTCTTAAAAGCTATCATAAAAAGAAGGCAATTTCAAAAGTTAGATTTCAATAAAATCATGCATAAACACTTAATATTGTCTTAATTATATAAATGTAAGTCTCTATCAATACAAATGTTCCAGTTCTTTATTAGATACAATGTCTCTCAGTCCGCTTTGATGCCCGAATTTATTATTATTTCTGTGTAGAAGATATTTTGCAATAGGTAGGCAATTATTTGGTTTCTTAGATCCCTATCCATTTTTTAAAAAATCTTCGATTGTTTAAAATTGACTAATATGAAAAGTATAATTCTGCCAACATTTGTTGCTTTTTAACCTGCCGATGTACAGTCGTGGGAAAAAAAGGAAACACCCCCTACTAACTCTTCAAGGAATTATTGCAGAAGAAAGTTACTGGTTCCAAACGATTGGAAATAAAGTCTACTTATAAGTGATATATATATAAAATTTACTTAGTGGGCCATCTACACATAAAAACGAACCCAAAATTTATTTTTTTTTCTAGAGCAATACCCAAGTTTGACACCATATATAGATTATACACCCTTCAATTAGCCTAAATCCAAAATTTCATGAAATTCGTGTGATTAGTTTACGAGAAATTAATTATTTTAAAATTAGTCTGTTTTAGGGGCTGCTTAAGTTCGGTACTTGATTGTTGAAATGCTACAGAATGACTATGCCACATCTATTAATGTGTCACTTCTTGCCAATATGACCATTTCAGTCACTTAATGTGCTTAGACTATTACCATCCCAAATATCTCTATTCTAAAAAAAAAAATAACTACCGCTGTCACCGCCGCCGCCGCCGGTTTTGAATTTTTTGTGACCGGAGGTCTTTCTTCGTTAATATTAAGAAAAATAATGCATACAAAAATATGAAAATCGGTAGTATTATACAGAAATGTTTGATAAACACGCTGATTCAGAGAGTTTTCAAATCTAAGAATTATTTTGAGAGATATTTAATGCTAAAGTTGGACAAAATCGTTCCACTAAAAAAGTTTTATAGTAGCAAAAACTATTCATGGGAATTTAATCATTTTTAGATCATTTTATACGTTTGAATTTCCCGGTGTGCGGACTGTATTTCTTTTTTTAATTTGACTCATTTCTTGAGGTTTTATTTCTATTTTAAAATTCAAATTTTCAGCATTTCTAGAGATATTTTTTTACATATTTTAGAAAGTCATATTAATTTAAACTGTTGCCAACTGTA
Organism: Maratus speciosus; assembly: GCA_963932465.1. Taxonomy (NCBI): domain Eukaryota; kingdom Metazoa; phylum Arthropoda; class Arachnida; order Araneae; family Salticidae; genus Maratus; species Maratus speciosus. The sequence goes on along the minus strand of OZ010796.1, from coordinate 233,832,022 downwards.
TAAACAGCGCAAACAATAATGTTTGCTTCAAATAAAAAAAAATATTTATGCGTATAAATAAATTAAAAATTTATTTACACGTGACTATTATAAACAGAAAAAAACACTTGGAATTAGAATTAAAAAATTATGTACAAAAAGCAGGAAAATATTTAAAATTACGTCATAAAAACAATATTTACACGTGAATTTTGAGAGAGAAAGGAAATTGTAAAATAATAAATTCATTAACATGCGTTAGAAGTCTTAAATAGGAGAAATTACGTCATATTTACGTCACATTACAGTTATTACATAAAATGAACACAAAATAATATTGCAAAACAGTTTAAATTTAGAAATTGCGCTAGACATTTATTTGATATTGTGAGAGGATACTTTTCAACTATTTTTGTTAGGAAAGAGCAACTAATATTTAATTTCTAACAAAAGTATTTTCACGTGAATATTAAAAATAGAAAGAATAGTTTGATCAAAATTACGTCAGATTAAAACGATTAATTTAAAAGAACTTTCTTTTCGCTTTGTTAAAAAATACCGGGAGACAAAGACTCTGTTTACTTAATTCCTTTTATAATTAGCTTACTTTGAAATGTTTAACTTATTTTACTTAATCAAACACGAAAACAGCGATTGTATCTTTGGTACTACTTAGTTATCCCGTCGACCAAAAATCTATCATTCGCCGAACTATAAGATTAAATGCCAATAACAGTTTATCGTAAATGCCACTTTAACTTGACTTTAAGCAAGTTACACGTGTCTACGTCATCAAGTTATTTTTATTTCGACGTTTTATTTGTATTTTTATTAATGTTGCACTAATTTATTTGTTCTTTCGTTATTTAAAATAAAAATTATGTCAATTTGTATAATTTGGCGAGTGGTTTGTCGATTTATATAATTTGGCGAAATTGGTCGACGGGATAATCAAGTAGTACCCCAGCGGATTTAGTCTTAAAATTCCCCAATCAAAGAGAAATGAATAGAAATCCATTTATATGGAGATCGCCACTGTTTTTTAAATTATAATTCGATCTTCTGAAATCTTTTTAAAGCCGGTCAAATTAGCGTACTTTTAGAGTCTGCGGTGTTTGATCGGGGGTTGACGAGCGTAGCTCGTAGGAGGCAGAGCCCCCTAGTTTCATTAAAATAAGTAAAATATATTTTGTTCAAATTATGCTTTTCTGGACAAAATATATGGCCCCTTAAACCGTCATTTTGACTTTTTTACTCATAATTCGAAATTTACTTGGAAAAAAAATTTGAAATTGAGAATTAATAAACATAATTGAGAGCATAATAAACATAAATCTATCAAAAAATTTGTAGGTTGCAATTCATTTTTCTTAATATTGATTTCATAATTCATAATTCATATTATAATTTTTTTTAATTACAAATTCAATGTATTTATGTTTGGGTTATTTAGTATTATAATTAAACAAAAAAATTACATTTGGATTATTATTTCAAGACTTATTAATAAAAATATGAAAATGTAATTTAACATTATAAGCTCTAAATTTCGAATGGTTATAAAGCATATGTGGATGATAATCCACATGATTTGAAATTTCATTTCTAGGCAGAGTTTTCACCGAATATTTAAAATATATTGTCAGAATTGGGTTTTGCTATTGAAAAAAAAAACAAAGTTTTGTGTAGTTTTGAATTGTATATGATCCCCTAAGCAAACTATATACACATAATTTAAAAGTAGACTTTATTTTCAATCGTTTGGTACCTGTATATTTTTTCTATTATAATTAGTTGCAGAGTTCGTAAGGGGTGTTTACTTTATTTTTTCCACGACTGTACTAGTAACTTTAAGACACACATTAAATTCTGAAATATATCGAAGCCCATTTCTGCTTCATCAGAATATAAATATGATAAATATGTCAGAAATAATTATTTTTTGTGAACTTTTTAAGACTAAAATCTCTGTATCTCGATTACATACTTAAGTCTTTATAATTGAAAAAATATCATATTGTGTATGGAAATGATAGTACTTCCTCGAATAGCATTTTGCACTTTAAAGTGTACAAATATCCGCTAAAATAATTAATTTAACAGAATTTAATGACTTCATGTTTTTGAACAGAGTAAGTTATATGTTATTTACAGTTATGCGTTGAGGTAAGCTTCAACGCATTTTTATCGCGGATTTTTAATTTTTTTATTGAGTCTATGTGTAAAGTTATAATTACAGTTCTTTATCTAAAACAATCATATTTTCAAAGATTTATATATTGTATTCGAAAATTAAGCATACAATTCAAAAATATTTTTCAACTTCTTTTGATCCATTTAAAACATATTGATATCGATAGCCACTTTAAGAATCCATTTTAATACTATATGCTATGCTAACGTAACAATAAGCAATTGTTCAACTGAACAATGTCTTTTTAAAGTATAAACATATTGTTGGATAACATGCATTGAAATATTAATATTTTAAAACAAATTTCGTGTACAATCACTCATTGTTATAATGCTTCATTCTCATTGTTAAAAAACGAACAATGAATTGGAAATACAACAATTTGAAAGCAATTTATACACCATTCATTCAAAAATATTTTCCAGAATAGCACCTACTTGAAAAAGAAGCTTTAAAATTTGCTTTTTTCGGTAAATTAACACTTTAAATTTATTAATCTGGGCAATAATTGCGCAAAACTAATAAGAAAAGCGACATCAACAAAGCAATTCCGAAAAGAAACTTCTTATAAGGGAATTTTTTCTGAAAGCAAGGAATTCGCAAGAAATTTCGATGGGTACAAAGAAGAAGGGTGCCTCCATGATATCCCGATTTATAACGCTGATAGTGTCATCCAACTTTCTTCAAAATTTGTGCTTGGACCCTGTGGAGATTACGTACCTTGTCCAGAGTTTGGTTTTCCTGAACTTGGGAGAACAGAGAGACCGTTCCAGACAGAAATCAAGAAGATGTTGACATAAAAATTTCGGATCTTTCATAAAAGCAGCAAGAAAAACAGATGTAATTCTTCAGTTAGATATGTAGAGATATTTAGTTCAGAGAAATAATTTTGTTTCCTTTTTATTTTGCAAAAGTAGATAAAATCTCTAAGAGTTCGTAGCTTTATTTGTTCATACTTTCTTAAAAGCTATCATAAAAACAAGGCAATTTCAAAAGTTAGATTTCAATAAAATCATGCATAAACACTTAATATTGTCTTAATTATATAAATGTAAGTCTCTATCAATACAAATGTTCCAGTTCTTTATTAGATACAATGTCTCTCAGTCCGCTTTGATGCCCGAATTTATTATTATTTCTGTGTAGAAGATATTTTGCAATAGGTAGGCAATTATTTGGTTTCTTAGATCCCTATCCATTTTTTAGAAAATCTTCGATTGTTTAAAATTGACTAATATGAAAAGTATAATTCTGCCAACATTTGTTGCTTTTTAACCTGCCGATGCACAGTCGTGGGAAAAAAAGGAAACAACCCCTACTAACTCTTCAAGGAATTATTGCAGAAGAAAGTTACTGGCTCCAAACGATTGGAAATAAAGTCTACTTATAAATGATATATATATAAAATTTACTTACTGGGCCATCTACACATAAAAACGAACCCAAAATTTTTTTTTTTTTTTCAAGAGCAATACCCAAGTTTGACACCATATATAGATTATACACCCTTCAATTAGCCTAAATCCAAAATTTCATGAAATTCGTGTGACTAGTTTACGAGAAATTAATTATCTTAAAATTAGTCTGTTTTAGGGGCTGCTTAAGTTCGGTACTTGATTGTTGAAATGCTACAGAGTGACTATGCCACATGTATTAATGTGTTATTTCTTGCCAATATGACCATTTCAGTCACTTAATGTGTTTAGACTATTACCATCCCAAATATCTCTATTCTAAAAAAAAAATAACTACCGCCGCCACCGCCGCCGCCAGTTTTGAATTTTTTGTGACCGGAGGTCTTTCTTCGTTAATATTAAGAAAAATAATGCATACAAAAGTATGAAAATCGGTAGTATTATACAGAAATGTTTGATAAACACGCTGATTCAGAGAGTTGTCAAATCTAAGAATTATTTTGAGAGATATTTAATGCTAAAGTTGGACAAAATCGTTCCACTAAAAAAGTTTTATAGGAGCAAAAACTATTCATGGGAATTTAATCATTTTTAGATCATTTTATACGTTTGAATTTCCCGGTGTGCGGACTGTATTTCTTTTTTAATTTGACTCATTTCTTGAGGTTTTATTTCTATTTTAAAATTCAAATTTTCAGCATTTCTAGAGATATTTTTTTACATATTTTAGAAAGTCATATTAATTTAAACTGTTGCCAACTGTATAAACAGCGCAAACAATAATGTTTGCTTCAAATTAAAAAATATATATATTTATACGTATAAATAAATTAAAAATTTATTTACACGTGACTATTATAAACATAAAAAAACACTTGGAATTAGAATTAAAAAATTATGTACAAAAAGCAGGAAAATATTAAAACTTACGTCATAAAAACTATATTTACACGTGAATTTTAAGAGAGAAAGGAAATTGTAAAATAATAAATTCATTAACATGCGTTAGAAGTCTTAAATAGGAGAAATTACGTCATATTTACGTCACATTACAGTTATTACATAAAATGAACACAAAATAATATTGCAAAACAGTTTAAATTTAGAAATTGCGCTAGACATTTATTTGATATTGTGAGAGGATACTTTTCAACTATTTTTGTTAGGAAAGAGCAAATAATATTTAATTTCTAACAAAAGTATTTTCACGTGAATATTAAAAAGAGAAAGAATAGTTTGATCAAAATTACGTCAGATTAAAACGATTAATTTAAAAGAACTTTCTTTTCGCTTTGTTAAAAAATACCGGGAGACAAAGACTCTGTTTACTTAATTCCTTTTATATTAGCTTACTTTGAAATGTTTAACTTATTTTACTTAAAGACGAAAACAGCGATTGTATCTTTGGTACTACTTAGTTATCCCGTCGACCAAAAATCTATCATTTTGCCGAACTATAAGATTAAATGCCAATAACAGTTTATCGTAAATGTCACATTAACTTGACTTTAAGCAAGTTACACGTGTCTGCGTCATCAAGTTATTTTTATTTCGACGTTTTATTTGTATTTTTATTAATGTTGCACTAATTTATTTGTTCTTTCGTTATTTAAAATAAAAATTATGTCAATTTGTATAATTTGGCGAGTGGTTTGTCGATTTGTATAATTTGGCGAAATTGGTCGACGGTGTAATCAAGTAGTACCCCAGCGGATTTAGTCTTAAAATTCCCCAATCAAAGCGAAATGAATAGAAATCCATTTATAGGGAGATCGCCACTGTTTTTTTTATTATAATTCGATCTTCCGAAATCTTTTTAAAGCCGGCCAAATTAGCGTACTTTTAGAGTCTGCGGTGTTTGATCGAGGGTTGACGAGCGTAGCTCGTAGGAGGCAGAGCCCCCTAGTTTCATTAAAATAAGTAAAATATATTTTGTTCAAATTATGCTTTTCTGGACAAAATATATGGCCCCTTAAACCGTCATTTTGACTTTTTTACTCATAATTCGAAATTTACTTGGAAAAAAAATTTGAAATTGAGAATTAATAAACATAATTGAGAGCATAATAAACATAAATCTATCAAGAAAATTGTAGGTTGCAATTCATTTTTCTTAATATTGATTTCATAATTCATAATTCATATTATAATTTTTTTTATTACAAATTCAATGTATTTATGTTTGGGTTATTTAGTATTATAATTAAACAAAAAAATTACATTTGGAATATTATTTCAAGACATATTAATAAAAATATGAAAATGTAATTTAACATTATAAGCTCTATATTTCGAATCTTTATAAAGCAATAACTTATCATCCACATGATTTGAAATTTCATTTCTAGGCAGAGTTTTCACCGAATATTTAAAATTTATTGTCAGAATTGGGTGTTGCTATTGAAAAAAAAAACAAAGTTTTGTGTGGTTTTGAATTGTATATGATCCCCTAAGCAAATTTTATACACATAATTTAAAAGTAGAGTTTATTTTCAATCGTTTGGTACCTGTAAATTTTTTCTATTATAATTAGTTGCAGAGTGCGTAAGGGGTGTTTACTTTATTTTTTCCACGACTGTACTAGTAACTTTAAGACACACATTAAATTCTTAAATATATCCAAGCCCATTTCTGCTTCATCAGAATATAAATATGATAAATATCTCAGAAATAATTATTTTTTGTGAAGTTTTAAGACTAAAATCTGTGTATCTCGATTACATACTTAAGTCTTTATAATTGAAAAAATATCATATTGTGTATGGAAATGATAGTACTTCCTCGAATAGCATTTTGTACTTTAAAGTGTACAAATATCCGCTAAAATAATTAATTTAACAGAATTCAATGACTTCATGTTTTTGAACAGAGTAAGTTAGATGTTATTTACAGTTATGCGTTGAGGTAAGTTTCAACGCATTTTTATCGCGAATTTTTAATTTTTTTATTCAGTCTATGTGTAAAGTTATGATTACAGTTTTTTATCTAAAACAATCATATTTTCAAATGTTAGTATAATGTATTCATATAGTTAGGCTTACAATTCATAAATATTTTTCTAAATCTTTTGATCCATTTATAACATATTCGTATCGCTAGCCACTTAAAGAACCAATTTTAATAATATATGCTATGGTAACGTAACAATAAGCAATTGTTCAACTGAACAATATCTTTTTAAAGTATTAACATATTGTTGGATAACATACACTGCACTGGTAATATTTTTAAAAATTATTTTGTGTATAATCACTCATTGTTACAATGCTTCATTCTCATTGTTAAAAAACAAACAATGAATTGCAAATACAAAAATTTGAAAGCAATTTATACATCATTCGATCAAAAACATTTTCAACGATAGCACTTACTTGAACAAGAAGTTTTAAGATTTGCTTTTTTTCAGTAAATTAACATAAATTTATTAATCTGGACAATATTTGTGGAAAAGAAATAAGAAAAACGACATCAATGAAGCAATTCCGAAAAAGAGACTTCTTCTTATGAGGGAAATTTTACTGAAAGCAAGGAATTCGTAAGAAATTTCAATGGCTACAAAGAAGAAGGGTGCATCCAAGACATTCCGATTTATAACGCAGAAAGTGTCATTCAACTTTCTTCAAAGTTTGTGTTTGGACCCCGTGCAGATGATGTACCATGCCCAGACTCTGGTTTTCATGAACTTGGGAGAACAGAGAGACCGTTCCAAACAGAAAGCAAGAAGATGTTGACATAAAAATTTCGTAACTTTCGTAAAAGCAGCAAGGAAGACAGATGTAATTTTGTAGTTAGATACGTAGAGATATTTATTTCAGAGAAATATTTTTGTTTACTTTTTATTATGCAAATGTAGATCAGATCTCTAAGAGTTCCTAGTTTTATTTGTTCATACATGCAATAAAGCTAACATAAAAACGAGGCAATTTCAAAAGCTATATTTCAATAAAAGAGTCCATAAACAGTTAATATTGTTTTAATTTTATAAATTTAAGTCTCTATAAATGCCAATGATTCCAGCTCGGTATTAGATATAATGTCCTTGAGGCAGTGTTGATGCCCGAAATTTTTATTATTTGTGTATGTCAGATGATATATTGTAACAGGTAGCCAATTATTTCCTTTCTTAGATCCCTATCAATTTGTTAGAAAATTTTAGTTAGTTTCAAATTTTGTGTAAAATATAATTGAAATATATTTTACAAAACTGCCCACATATATGAATTTATATCCGGGTTTGGACATGATTCAACTATGGTATATTCCCCTTGTTTATTTATAAACTTGTTTGTGTGTTCTCTTAAAATGTACATCATTGAAATATTGAAGCATTAACAACTATAGCCTTTGCGTTTGACGTATAAACAGACAGACAGCATTCAGGATTTATGTATAGAGCAATGTTTTAACTAAAATGTAATTGAGTGATATGAAGTGTAATACTGCCAAAATTTGTCGCTTCTTAACATGTCAATGTTGTAGTAACTTTAAGAAACACATTAAATTCTGAAAGCTTTTCATATCCATTTCTGTTTTATCAGATAAGAAATATGATAAATATATCGGAAATAATTATTTTTTGTCAATTTTTTTCTGAGTAAGAATCATATGAACAATTACTGAATTTCCTAGGACTTACTAAAATCTGTATATCTCGATTATACTAGGACTTTATAATTGTAAAAACATCATATTGCGTATGGAAGCGATAGTACATTTTCGAATAGCATGCTGCACATTAAAGTGTACAAACTTTCGCTAAAATAACAGGTTTAACAGAATTCAGTGAGTTTTCATGCTTTGTGAATGTATTAAGTTAGACGTTATTTGCATTTTTTTTTTTTTTAAAGTTATCCGTGGAGGTAAGTTTCAACACATTTTTGTTATGGATTTTTAATTTTTTGTTCAATCTATGTGTGAATTTCAGATTACAGTTTCTTATCTAAAAAATCCATATTATCACGGTTTTTTATATTCTTTGCATGTATTTAGGCGTGCAATTTATAAATATTTTCAATCTTTTTTGATCCATATATAAAATATTCATATCGCTTGCCACTTTAAGAATCCATTTTACTAATATCTGCTGTGCTAACGTAACAATAAGCAATTGTTCATCTGAGCAATGTATTTTTAAAGTATTAACATATTTTTGAATAACACTGTTAATATTAAAAAACATTATTTCGTGTACAATCCTTCTTTGTTATAATGCTCGTGCTCATTGTTATAAAACAAAGAAAGAATTGGAAATACAATTTGAAAGCAATTTATACATCATTCAATCAAAAATATTTTTCAAAATTGAATTTCCATGCGTAAATACGGGTTAGGTTCCCTTAGAAAGACCTCCTACGGAGGGCACCCCCCCCCCTAGAGCCTATATCCCTCGAGTAGATAATCGGCCGTCAAAAATCGACTTAACTCTGTTAGAATGATCTTTCTCATTGTTATAAAACAAACAATGAATTGGAAATGCAACAACTTGAAAGCAATTTATACATCATTCAATCAAACATAGTTTCCAAAATAGCACCTACTTGTACACGAAGTTTTAAAATTTCCTTTTTTCATTGCATTAACATTATAAATTTATTCATCTGGACAATATTTGTGTAAAACAAATAAGAAAAACGACATCAACAAAGTAATTCCGAAAAATAGACTTCTTCTTAGAAGGGAAATTTTACTGAAAGCAAGGAAGTCGCAAGAAATTTTGATGGCTACAAAGAAGAAGGGTGCCTCCAAGATATTCCGATTTATATTGCGGATAGTATCATTCGACTTTCTTCAAATTTTGTGTTTGGACTCCGTGCAGATGATATACCATGTCCAGACTCTGGTTTTCATGAACTTGGGAGCAGGGCTCGACCAGCAAGTTTCTGTGCTCGTGGCACTTTCAATTTTCCGTGCCCCCTTAGATTGATTGATTTACGGATACTAGTTTTTCTTTTTACATATTACACACTTATTCGAAAAGTGCCAATGCAAAAAACAAAGTGTTCCGGAAATTCAAAATAGGTACCAGGAATAAAAATAAAATATTTTTCTATTATTTATTGAAATGAACTTCTAACCATATATTGAGATATATTTTTATCATTTTATCGTTTTAATATCTCAAATATGAAATTTTTTTCACAATTATGATTTTTTTTAATGGAAATTGACATGACATTATGGAAAATTCTGCGCCCCTTACACTGTAAAAAAATACTGCCAGTTTTCCGGTAGGAATCGGAAAAATAGTTGCCCTTATCGTACCGGAATAATTTTCAACCCAGTTCGGAATAAAATCCGTAAAAATAAGGAAATAGTCAGTAAAACGGTATTTTACGGATTTTATTCCAATTTTGCGGATTTTATTCCGAGCTGGGTTGGAAATTATTCCGGTACGATAAGGGCAACTATTATTCCGATTCCTACCGGAAAACTGGCATTATTTTTTTTACAGTGTAGAGATTTCGTGAACAGATCACGGGCCCCGGGTGCCCGTGCGATAGTCAGGGCCTGCTTGGGAGAACAGAAAGTCCGATCGAGACAGAAACCAAGAAGAAGTTAACATAAAAATTTCGGAACTTTCGTAATAGAAAAAAAAAAAAAAAAAAAAAACGTAATTTTTTAGTTAGATATATAGAAATATTTAGTTCAGAGAAATATTTTTGTTTCCCCTTCTTTTTTTTTTTGCAAAAGTAGATCAAATATTTAAGAGATCGTAGTTTCATTTTTTCATTAATGCTTAATAGATATAATGAAATAAGGCAATTTTTAAAGTTTAATTTCAGTAAAATAATGCATAAACACTTAATATCGCCTTATTTACATAAACTTAAGTCTCTATGAATACAAATGTTCCAGTTCTTTGTTAGATACAATGACATTCACTCCGCGTTGTTTCCCGAATTTAGTATTATTTGTGTATAGCAGATGATATTTTGTAATAGGTAGACATTTATTTCGTTTCTTAGATCCCTATCCATATTCCAGAAAATCTTAGATTGTTTTAAATTTCGTGTACAGTTTAACTGATGTATATTTTACAAATTCACCCAAATATATAAAGTTATATCACGGTTTGGACGAGATTCAACTGTAGTAATTGCCAGCTTCTTTATTTTAAACTCAATGTGTAGGAGTACACTTAAAATTTACATCATTGAAATAGTAAAGCATAACAACTAGCAATAGCATTTTATGCATAAACAGAATTTAGGATTTATGGATATAACGACGTTTTAGCTAAACTATAATTGGGTAATACGCAAAGTGCAATTCTGCCACATTTATCGCTTCTTAACGTGTCAATTTGCTAATAGCTTTAGAAAACATTTTAGAATCTAAATGCTTTTTTATTCCATTTCTATTTTATCAGAAATGAAATATGATAAATATTTCAGAAATAAGTATTTTTTGGGAATTGTTTCTCAGAAAGAATAAGAAGAACGATTACTGAATTTTAAAGACTTACTAAGAGCTGTAAATCTCGATTACGTTAGGGCTTATAATTGAAAAAACATCATTTCGTGTATGGCAGCGATAGTAATTCTTCGAATAGAATTCTGCACAATAAAGTGTACAAAAATCCGATAAAATAATAGGGTTAACCCTGTATGTTCCCATGGTACTTTAAAGTACCATTAAAATAACTTCTTATAAAATTCATTTAATACATCTATTAGTAGTAATATAGTATAGAATGAGATATAGATACTTTACTTTCTCCTGTTCTAAAGCCCCTCGCCGAGAGGTTCTGCTCTCGAAGCTAGTAGACGGGGGATACTGGGTTCGAAGCCAATCGCGCCCGTCGGCCTAATCTTTCGGAGTTTTCCGTTGTTTTCTTCGAATGATGGATTTTCATGCGTACATACGCACTGTAAAAAAATAATGCCAGTTTTCCGGTAGGAATCGGAAAAATAGTTGCCCTTTTCGTACCGGAATAATTTCGAACCCGGTTCGGAACAAAATCTGTAAAATACTGTTTTACTGACTATTTCCTTATTTTTACGGATTTTATTCCGAGCTGGGTCGGAAATTATTCCGGTACGATAAGGGCACCTATTTTTCAGATTCCTACCGGAAAACTGGCAGTATTTTTTTTTTTTTGACAGTGCGGGTTAGGTTCCCTTAGGAATACCACCAGGCAGGGCACTCCCCCTCGGGCCTTATCCCTCATGCAGATAATCAGCCGTCATAATTAACACCACAACACCTCTTGTTCCAAAAATTGGTTGAACAAAATAAAACTCGTTTTCAAAGGATAATTTTTCTTTTGCATCTTTTCAGCTTTCTTGACGTTGAAAGATTGTAGGGGAAACGTTTCAGTTCAGAAATATTTCTATATTTCTATTATAAAAGCATTATATTTGTACATTTCCTAATTCTATAAATACTGAATAAAAGATTTTAAATAAAAGATTTGAGTTCGGTTATAAATATTGCACAAAATCCCTATAAATTCAAATCTAATTAATTAAATTTGTTTGTCAAACTTCTTCTAAAATGTATTAAATGATTGTGTAAATATTTTAATATAGTTTCAAATATTCACGAAAAATGCTCTCGAAGATGAAATTTTCATGAATTTATAATTTGGGACATAAAGGGTTAACAGAATTTAGTGAGTTTAATTTTAGTGAGAATAATTTAGACTTTCTTTACAGTTTTTTTTTTTTTAAGTCCTCTGTTGAGGTAAGCTTCAACACATTTTTAGTGCGGATTTTTATTTTTATTTTTCCGGCTGTGTGTAAATTTTGGATTACAGTTTCTTATTATAAAAAATCCTATTTTCAAATGTTTGTGCATTTTATTCATAATTTAGGCCGACAATTCATATATTTTTCGATCTTTTTTATTCATTTATAACACATTCATATCGCTAAACACTTTAAGAATTCATTGATCTATTATAACAATGTACAGTCGTGGGAAAAAAAAGGAAACACCCTCTACTAACTCCTCAACAAAATATCGTAGAAGAAAGTTACTGGTACCGAGCGATTGGAAATAAAGTCTACTTTTAAATGATGCATATAAAATTTGCTTAGGGGAGCATCTACATATTAAAACTAATCCCAACTTCATTTTTTTCAATGACAATACCCAATTTTAACGAGATATTTCAAATCTTCGGTTCAAACTATGCCCAGACCCCGAATTTCAAGTCATTTGAATGATAAATGTTTGAATTATAAACATGCAAAATTTAGCGTTTCTAATGTTAAATTACATTTTCATATTTTTATTTATATCTCCAGACATTATGCTCCTAATGTGCTAATTTTTTGTGTAGCAATAATACTAATATACCCAAACATAAATACGCTGAAATTGCAATTTTTATAACTTTATGATATGAATTACGATTTATGAAATTAATACTCGAAAAAATTATGAATTGCAACCTACAATTTTTTTGATGGAATTAGATTTATTAAGTCCTGCTTTATGGAAATCCCAAATTTCACATTTTTCTTCCAAGTAGTTTTCGAATTATGCTTAAAAAACGGCAAAATGATGGTTTAAGGGGCCGTCTATAATAGGAGTGACTAGATATTTTGGAATTTCTTTTGCTGTCGTGTAATCTAGCAGACTTCATTGACTTCTTAAGGTGCCTTGATCAAGGTGAGGGCTCTCTCGGTTAACAATCGAGTTCCGAACTTCAATTTGGATACAGTCCTTAAAATACGCTCGTTTTAAAATAATTAATTTCTCAGAAACTTATGGTACGAATTGCATAAAAATTCGTTTTTAGGCTAATTGAAGGGTGTAGAGTTCATTTATTCTGTCAGAATTGTATACTGCTATTGAAAAAAACAAAGTTACGGTTCGTTTTAATATGTAGATGGCCCCCTAAGCAAATTTTATCTATATCATTTAAAAGTAGACTTTATTTCCAATCGTTCGGTACCAGTAACTTTCTTCTACGATAATTTGTTGAGGAGTTAGTAGGGGGTGTTTACTTTTTTTTTTTCCACGATTGTACGTTATGCTAACGTAACAATAAGCAATTGTTCATCTGGACAATGTCTTTTTAAAGTATTAATATATTGTTGGATAACATGCATTGAACTGTTAATATTTAAAAATATATATATTTCGCGTATAATCACTCATTGCTACAATTCTACATTCTTATTGTTAAAAAACAAACACTGAATTGGAAATACAACAATTTAAAAGCAATTTATACCTCGTTCAACCAAAAATATTTCCCGAAACAGCACCTACTTGAACAAGAAGTTTTAAAATTTGCTTTTTCGGTTGATTAACATAAATTTATTAATCTGGACAATAATTTTTCATAACAAATAAGAAAAACGACATCAACAAAGCAATTCCGATGAAGACACTTCATTTTATGAGGGAAATTTTACTGAAAGCGAGGAATTCTCAAGAAATTTCGATGGCTACAAAGAAGAACGGTGCCTCCAAGATATTCCGATATTTAACGCAGATACTGTCATCCAACTTTCTTCAAAGTTTGTGTTTGGACCCTGTGGAGATTACGCACCTTGTCAAAACTTTAGTTCTCATGAACTTGGGAGAAAAAGAAAGACCGTTCCAGACAGAAAGTAAGATGTTGACATAAAAATTTCAGAACTTTTGTAAAATCAGCAAAAAAAAAAAAAAAAACAGATGTAATTTCTTACTTAGATATGAAGAGAAATTTATTTCAGAGAACTAATTTTGTTTACTTTTTATTATGCAAATGTAGACCAAATCTCTAAGAGTTCGTACACTTTTTTCTTCATTCATTATTATAAGCTATCTTAAAAACAAGGCAATTTCGAAAGTTAGATTTCAATCAAATAATGCATAAGCAATTAATATTGTCTTAATTATATATATTTAAGTCTATATCAATACAAATGGTTCAGTTCGTTTTTAGATGTAATATCTTTCAGTCCGCTTTGATGCCCGAATTATTACTTGTGTATGGCAGATGATATTTTGTAATAGGTAGACAATTATTTCGTTTCTTAAATCTTTATGCATTTTTCAGAAAATCTTGGGTTGTTTAAAATTTTGTGTAAAGTTTAAAGGAAATATACTTTACAAAATTTTTCAAATATATGAAGTTATATCATAGTCTGGACGAGATTCAACTGTAGTTATAGCCATTGTTTTTTGATTCAATGGCTTTTTAAACTCATTGAGTTTATTTTTAAACTCAATGTGTACTCTTAAAATTTACATCATTGAAATATTAAAGCATAATAACTAGAATTAGCATTTAAGGCTTAAACAGAATTTAGGTTTTTTGGATATAACAATATTTTAGGTAAACTGTAATTGTGTGATACGAAAAGTGCAATTCCGCCAATATTTGTCGCTTCTTAGCGTGTGAATGTTCTAATATCTTTAAAAAGCATATTAAAATATAAAAGCTTTTCAGTTCCATTTCTGATTTATCAGAAATGAAATATGATAAATATTTAAGAAATAAGTATTCTTTGTGAATTTCTTTCTCAGAAGGAATGAGATGAACAATTACTGAATTTCCTAAGACTTATTAAAATCTGTATATCTCGATTGCATATTTAGTGCATTATAATTGATAAAATGTCAGATTTTGTATTAAAGCGATGCAACTTCTTCGAATACCATTGTGCTCATCGAAGTGTACAAATATCCGCTAATATAATAGGTTTAACAGAATACAGTGGAATTTCATGTTTTTTAATGTAATATAATAAGTTACACTTCATTTGCAATTATTTATAATTATCCGTTGAAGTAAGCTTTATATTATTTTTATTAAGGGTTTTTAACCTTTCTCTGCATCACGTGCCATATCTGGAACATACCTGAACACATTATAATTTTCATTATGTGCCATGAATTTGACTAATATGATCACTGTAGATGATCAAGAACAATACAAAGAATGGAATAACACTTATTTTTTCCATGTCAGATGGCTGCAGTATACAAAAAAAAATAGAGTTTTTTCTTCGAAAACAAAAAAAAAATTCCATCAAGCTATTAAGGTAAGATTTATTTTCATTATTTTTACTGAATACTTAAAATATTAACATAATAAAAGTTGGAGCGTGTTAAGCAGATAAAATTAATTAATTTAAGCTCATTTAGTTGCAAATTATAGCAATACAATATTTTAAAACCCTAAATGTGTACATGCACAGTAAAATATCAAATTTTAGCTGAAATTTTATAATTAATTTTTTTTTACTAATTTTCCCATTATTTTTTACTAATTTTCCCATTATTAGACTGATATATAGATTTAAAAGAAAATCATAAAAATAGAAAAAATCCCTGCCGGCCCGGCCTGCAGGCAGAGTCGAAGTTAAGTATACTAATTTCACCAACAAAAACTAAATCATTATTAGATATAAATCCACTTTAACAGTTTTATCTGTCTGCTTTTGACGAGTTTATATTTCTTTTTTATAAAATAGCTGGTTTTATCAGAATCATGTTAAGGCGATATTAAAAAAATATTTTTCATACTGAACAACTCGAAATTTTCTGGCACATTTTCAGATTAATTTTTAATAAAAAAATATGAAACATGCTGACGTGATTTTTGAAAAGATTTATAAGCGACCTGTGTTTTTATTTTTCTTTCAATTAATTAAAACTTGATTAATAAACCATTATTTTCTCAGAAGGGCAATATTTTTCGTTTCTAACACAATCGCTTCGGGAAATTATGTTCAAAATGCCCACTTTGAGATCATTTTTTGAAATACATTCTGCCTCTATCAAAAAATCGATCATTACTGTAGATTATATAGTTTCTGAATAAGAGAATCTAGCAATTGGATGCGTTTGAGAGCAAAAATGAATTTAAAAATGAGTAAGATAATAGACAGTTTGGATTTGAATGCACCCTTAATAAGATGATTTTTTTCTTCAACCGCTATGTATTTTTAATTTGTTTTTGCTTTAAGAATTGGCCCTATAAAAAACTTGTCTATATAAATGTTGACGACAATATTAAGAAGATATATGATAAATTCATGGAGATTTTATATCTTGTGAATTGACGGAGTTATGAAAAATTTTCTTCTTCAACCTTCTTTTTTTTTTTCGTTTTTTTTTTTTTTTTCGGTACGAATTGGTCCTATCAAAAACTTGTGAATATAAAAGTTGTAGATAATATTAAGGAGATGTATAATAAAATTATTTGATTTGATATCTTGAGAATTGACGAAGTAAGGAATTTTTTTTCCCAAAAACCCTATTTTTTGCGCCCCTTGAGCCTATTTTAAATTTTATCAAAAATCTGTGATGCATGAATTTTTGGCGCTATATTTAGAAGTAATAAAAACTTTAAACTGATTTGATATGTACAAAAATTAAGAAGTTATGGGGTTTTTCGGTTTTCACAAAACCCCTCCCTATTTCCATCCCCTTTGTCCGCTTTTGCCCATTAACGAACTTGACCGAGATTTTATGTCCCTTGATTTTATGTATCAGTTTGGAAGAGATTTGTGCAGAATTGCGGAAGTTATCGTGTCCAGAAGAAAGTGATAACACAATTGCTTCGGGAAATTCCGTTCAAAATGCCCACTTTGACATAATTTTTTGAAATATATTCTGCCTCTATCAAAAAATCGATCATTGCGGTACATTATATAGTTTCTGAATAAGCGAATCTACCAATTAAATGCATTTGAGAGCAAAAATGAATTTAAAAATGAGTCAAAAAATAAGCAGTTTGGATTTGAGTGCATCCTTAATGCGATGATTTTTCCAACACAATCCGCTTCGGGAAATTCGGTTCAAAATGCCCACTTTAACAGCATTTTGTTAAATATATTCTGCCTCTATCAAAAAATCGACCATTACGGTACATTATATAGTTTCTGAGTAAGAAAACGTGCCAATTGGAAGCCTTTGAGAGCAAAAATGAATTGTGAAATGAGTAAGAAAATACGCAGTTTGGATTTGAATAAACCCTTACTTAGATGATTTTTTTCTTCAACCGGTATGTATTTTTAATTTGTTTTTGCTGTAAGAATTGGTCCTATCCAAAACTTGTCTATATAGATGTTGTAGACAATATTGAGAAGATATATGATAAATTCATGGGGATTTTATATCTTTTGAATTGACGGAGTTATGGATTTTTTACTTCTTCAAACCCACTTTTTGTTTTCGTTTTTAATTTTTTTTTGCGGTACGAATTGGTCCTATCAAAAACTTGTGAGTATAAAAGTTGTAGATAATATTAAGGAGATTTATAATAAAATTAATTGGAATTGATGTCTTGAGAATTGACGAAGTTATGAATTTTTTTCTCCCCAAAACCTTATTTTTTGCGACCCTTGAGCCCATTTTTAACTTTATCAAAAATCTGTGATACATAAAATTTTGGCCCTATTAGAAGTAATAAAAACTTTAAACTGATTTGATATGTACAAAAATTAAGAAGTTATGGGGGTTTTCGGTTTTCACAAAACGCCTCCCTATTTCCATCCCCTTGGTCCGATTTTGCCCATTAACGAACTTGACCGAGATTTTATGCCCTTTGATTTTATGTATCAGTTTGGAAGAGATTGGTGCAGAATTACGAAAGTTATCGTGTCCAGAAGAAAGTGATATATATAGATAGATAGATACATAGATAGATAGATAGATATATAAAGTTTTTTACTGAGGGTGGTTTTGGGTTCTAGGAGTCATGATCGGTGTAGATCTGCAAAAAGTTTTCAGAAATTCCAACATAGGAACGATCCCAATAGGTAGTATTTCATACGAAATCTACCTAAAAATCATACATTGAAGGGTTAATTTTGTAATAAGTGTATGTGTAAATTTCAGTTCTCAATTCTTATCTAAAATAAATAATATTTTCAAAGGTTTGTGCATTGCATTCATATATTAGGCGTACAATTCATAAATATTTTTCAATCTTTTTTTATCCATTTATCACATATTCAAATTGCTAGCCACTTTACGAATTCATTGTTCCATTTTAATAATATATTTTATGGTAATTTAACAATAATAATTGTTCTCCTGAACAATGAATTTTTAAAGCAGTAATATAATGTTGGATAACATCCTTTGGCGCTATTAATATTAAAAATGTGTGTTTCGTGTACAATCATTCATTATTAGAGTGAATCTTCGTTATAGTTAAAAAACAAACAATAAATTGAAACTATAACAACTTAATAGAGCCCTACCAGTGGCCGAGAGGTTCTGCTCTTGAAGCTGGTAGACGGGAGGTGCTGGGTTCGATCCCAATCGCGCCCGTCGTCCTAATCGTTCGGAGTTTTCGTGGTTTTCTTCGAACCTTGGTTTTCCAAGCGTTAATATGGGTTAGGTTCCCTTAGAAAGACCCCCCACGAAGGGCACTCCCCTCCCCCCTTAGGGCCTATATCCCTCGTGTTGATAATTGGCCGACATAAATACAACCAACCAACTAACAACTTAAAAGAATTTATACATCATTCATTCAAAATTATTTACTAAAATAGCACTTGCTTGAAATAAATGTTTTAAAATTTGCTGTTTTAAGTATATTAACAATATAAATTTATTCAATATGGACAAAATATTTGCCAAAAAAGTAAGAAAATCGACATCAACAAAGCTGTTCTGAAAAAGAAACTTTTTCTTATAAGAAAAAATCTACTTAATGAAAGGGAGTCTCAAGAAGTTATGATTTTTACGAAGAAGAAGTATGGCTTCAAGATATTCCGATTATTGAGACAGATAATCTCATATAACTCACTTTAAAGCTTGTGTTTGGACTCCGTATAGAAGATGTACTTTTTCCAGGCTATGTAAAATATCTGGTAATTATACTACACTGTTCAAAACAATTAAAGGATATTGAGGGTGAGGATGGATCTTGCAGGTGGGGAATTTTATAGATGATTGATACATGATCGACAAACGCGGTAGACTGTATGAAAAAAAATACGCATGTTTTTGGCAGAAAAAACTGCATTGTGTTGGACATTTGGGTGCAAAAGGAAAAAAAAGCAATTTGTGCATATGTGAAAAAAATATTAGAAAAGGTGTTTCCTTCAAAGAAAATCCTTTTTAGTAGAGGTTACGGCTTCCCCGGACGACCAGCACCGTGACCACCTTTGAGGCATGGAGTCAGTGAGGCTATTAAAGAGAAGCCATTTATTTTATTTTTTTTTAATTTTAAAAAAGGTTCAAAAAATTATAAATTGAAAAAAAAATTCTAAAATATTTCACCTTGATACAAGGATTTGTAAGTATTTTTTGTTTTGCTTTTATCTTAAAAAATGGCTGAGATTTAGCAGTTTGAATTTCTAAGGGGGCTGACATTTTGAAATAATTTGATTTTTCTCCTGCGATAGCACGCGTATCAATAAACCGATTTGTATGTGACTAAGCATGTGTATAGGAACATACCAAGCTCTCGACCGAGTTCCTTAGCCGGTTTCGTCTGCCGTCTTGTTTCAAAAAGGCAGCCATTTATTTATTTTTTTTTTTACTTAAAAATTTAAAAAGAGGTACAAAATAATTAAAAATTGAAAATGATACTTTTCTTAAATGTTTGACTTTGAAACGAGGATTCCGGAGCATTTTTGTTTCGTCTGTATCTTAAAAAATGGCTGAGATATGGCAAATTGAAATTCTAGGATGGTTGACAATTTGAAACAATCTGATATTTGTCATGCGATAGAACACGTATTTATTAACCGATTTACTAAGAATGTGCATAGGACATTCCAAGGTCTCGACCAAGATCGTTAGCCGGCTTCATCTGCCATATTGTTTCAAAATGGCGGCCATTTAAATATTTTTTTAATTAAAAAAATTAAAAAGAGATTCAAAGAAATTAGAAATTGAAAACGTTAATTTTCTTAAAAGTTTGACCTTGATACAAGGATTCCAGAGCATTTTTGTTTCGTCTTTATCTTAAAAAATAGCTGAAATATAGCAGATTGAATTTCTAGGATGGTTAAGAATTTGAAAGAATCTGATTTTTTCATGCGATATAACGCGCATTCATCAACCGACTCAAATGGGACTAAGCATGTGTCAGTGGTGGAAAATTGGCGCAGAGGAGGAGCCTATTGACACCACAAACATTTTATAGTATTCTTCAGCTTAATAAAAACGAAGAAATTATGTCATTAGATAAGCCGAAAAATATTTCTAAAATTTAGGGGTGTCAATAGGCTCCTCCTCTGCGCCAATTTTCCACCACTGATGTGTGCAAGATATGCCATGGTCTCGACCGATTTCGTTAGCCAGCTTCATCCGCCATATTGTTTCAAAATGGCGGCATTTAATCTTTTTTATTTAAAAATTTAAAAAGAGGTACAAAAAAATAGAAATTGAAAAAGATATACTATATATTTATACATTACCAATTTTCATCAGGTATTATTTCATTAAAAATGGGGTCTTTTATACATGTCTGTGTTATTTAACAACTGCTAAAGACAGTTATTATAAAAAAATGTTTTAATTCATCAAATAAAAATACACTATTCAGTTGCTTTTCAAAAAAAATCTCCCACACTTTATCTGTAAAAACAGTACTTCGTACTGGTGCAGTAAAAATAAAAATTTTAGTAATATTTCTAAAAACACATTCTTCTTAAAAACATTCAAGTCAAAAAGTTATTAATGATTAGTCTTGTAGAAATCTAAAGTTCATTTTTAAAAAGTCTGAGTCTTATTACTTACAGTACAAAACTTAGTACTTAACAGTACTTAAGTACGTAACAGTACTTATAGTACAAAAAATCCAAAAAAATTCATATTATACCTTGGCTGTCACTTTCATCAGATAGTATTCACTCCCCTTTTTTTTTGAAAAACGTTTTCACCTCCTCTGAGGCATCTACATATAGTATAATACAGGTATTAACAAAAAAAAAATCTTCGGTTTTTACTTATTTTGAGTGAAAAAAGATATCTTTCCTGAGTGTATGACCTTGATACGAGGATTCCGGAGCATTTTTTTTTTTTTTTTTCGTCTTTATCTTAGAAAATGTCTAAGATATAGCAGTTTGAATTTCTAAATGTGGCTAACATTTTGAAACAGTCCGATATTTAACATGCTATAGTACGAGTATTTATTAACCGATATCGATGGGTCTAAGCATGTGTGCAGGACATACCAAGGACTCGACAGAGTTCGTTAGCCAACACCACCTACCATCTTGTTTGAAAATGGCGGCTATTTAGAAAAAATTAATTTTAAAATTCAAAAAGAGATACAAAAATTAGATATTGAAAAGCTTTTTCTTTTAAGTAAACACTCTGATACAAGGATTCCAGAGCCTTTTTTACGTCTTTATCTTAAAAAAATGGCTGAGACATAACAGTTTTAAATGTTAAGGTGGTTGACTTTTTGAAACAATCTGATTTTTGTTATGCAACAGATAACAAACAAGTCATATCAAAGCTACCTTTTCCTACCGGTACAGGCCGGAAGGACATTTTAAGATAAAGACGAAACAAAAAAATGCTCCAGAATACTTTTATCGAATTCAAATACTTAAAAAGTAGTGTTGAAAAAGTAACGTTTTCAATTTCAAAAATTTTTGTACCTCTTTTTAAATTTTAAATTTTTTTTTAATTAAATGGCCGCCATTTTGAAGGAAGATGGCGGATAAACGTAGCTAACGAACTTGGTTGAGACATTGTTATGTCCTGTACACATGCTTAGTCACATGCAAACCGGTTAATAAATACGCGTTCTGTTGCATGACAAAAATCAGATTGTTTCAAATTGTCGACCACACTAGAAATTCAATCTGCTATATCTCAACCACTTTTTTGTTGTATAAAAGCTTTTTATTTTAAGTGTTTGACCGTGATACAAGGATTCTGGAGCATTTGAAATTCTAAGGTGGTTGACATATTTAAACAGATTAATTTTTATCGCGCGATAGAACGCCTATAGTCCAGGCAATAGAGACCGTATAGGGGCTATACCTAGCAAAATTCATGGTAGTTCTGGAAAAGGGCTTACTATATGTTTTTTGGGTCGCTGAATCCGAATTTTTAACTTCCCACCAAAATTTCTCCCGGCAACCCCCCCCCCCCCAAATTTTGGTAAAATACCTCCCAAAAAAGGTTTTTATTAAAAAAATCATTTTTTTTATTGTTTTAGGGAAAAAGTATCTAGAAATTCAGAAAGTAGACAAAATTTGCAACAAATTAGATATATGACATTATGACTTAGGATGAAGGGGAAGGGGGGATCTGCCTCGGAATAGGCTCGTGGTGCTGCGTGATCTAAGTTGCGCAATTCCACTTAACCACTCACACGTTTACATTCGCCCTCCCATCTCCCCTCCGAACTTTCTCTATAAGGTTTACTTTAAGTTTTTTGGGTCGCTAAATCCGAATTTTTAACTCCCCCCCAAATAGTTGTTTTAACTTAAATTTCTTATTGTTTTTGGAGAAAAGCATTACGAAATTAAGAAACTAGACAAAATTTGCAACAAATAGAATATATGACATTATGACGCAGGATGAACGGGGAGGCGGGGGCTGCCTCTGAACATGCATTGCGGCGCTACTTGCACTAAGTTATGAAGTCCAGGCAATAGTGGATTTTACTCGGAAAAATTAATACTAGTTCTGGATTTCGACTCACTTTATGTTTTTTGAGTCGCTGAATCCGAATTTGTAACTTCCCACCATAATTTCACCCGGCAACCAACCCCCCCAAAAAAATTGATTTAAAAAAAAAAAAATGAGAAAAACGCGAGGGAATGTTCCGAGGCAGACCCATCTCTCCCCGTTTATCCTACGTCATAATGTTATATATCCTATTTGTTGCAAATTTTGTCTAGTTTCTGAATTTTGTAATGCTTTTCCTGTAAAACAATAAGAAATTTAAGTTAATAACAACTATTTTGAGGGGGTTTCAGGGGGGAAATTTTGGGGGGAAGTTAAAAATTCGGATTCAGCTACCCAAAAAACTTAAAGTAAACCTTATCGAGAAAGTTCGGAGGGGAGATGGGAGGGCGAATGTAAACGTGTGAGTGGTTAAGTGGAATTGCGCAACTTAGTTCACGCAGCACCACGCGCATGTTCCGAGGCAGATCCCCCGTTCCCCTTCATCCTAAGTCATAATGTCATATATCTAATTTGTTGCAAATTTTGTCTACTTTCTGAATTTCTAGACATTTTTTCCCTAACACAATAAAAAAAAATGATTTTTTTAATAAAAACCTTTTTTTTGGGGGGGGGGCGCATTTTACCAAAATTTGGGAGGGGGTGTTGCCGGGGGAAATTTTGGTGGGAAGTTACAAATTCGGATTCAGCGACCCGAAAAACATAAAGTAAGCCAATTTCCAGAACTACCATTAATTTTGCTAGGTAAAATTCCCTATTGCCTGGACTACTATATATTAATCGATTTCGATATGATTAAAGCATGCGTACAGGTTTACGAAGGTATCGACAAAGTTCTTTGGTTAGATTCATCCACCGTGTTGCTTTAAAATGGCGGACACTTCAAATTATCAACAAATTAGGCGACCAAACATAAATCACTCTAAATGAAGCCAACATGGATATAGCTGACATATTTTTGACGAAATTCTAATTTACATTCAGTGTTGACTAACTCGTCTATAATCGGGTTCCACTAATTTTAGCTTCGTGTGTTTGAGTAAAATAAGCTGAATTTTTAAAAACAAGGTATATGAAAGCTACCTTTTCCTAGCGGTACAGACGGAAGGATATTGTCAGATAAAGACGGAACAAAAACTGCTGCGTAATACTTGTATCAAGTCAAATACAAGTCAAAGAAAAGTATAGTTTTCAATTTCAAACATTTTTTGTACTTTTTTTAATTAAAAAAATTTGATTGGCCGCCATTTTGAAACAAGTTGAAGCTGGTTAATAAACTCGGTTTTAAGACCTTGTTACGTTCCTGTAAACATGCAAATCAGTTAATAAATATGCGTTCTGTCGCATGACAAAAATCAGATTATTTCAAATTATCAACCACCCTAGAATTTCAATCTACTATATCTCAGCCATTTTTTAAGCTAAAGGCGAACCAAAAAATGCTCCGGAATCCTTTTTTGTTAGTACTATTTTTCCCATATGTTGCTACGTATACTTTTTCTCTCTCCCTGTTGACTCCCGAATATATTATTTAAGTATGGAAAATGAAAATTTATTCTTGGTAGTCATTTATTTAGTTTCTTAAATCCCAATGACTCCTGACTTCCGACGTGTGTGACTTCCGAAAAATCTATATTATCAATTTGTTCTTATCTTAGACTGTCAAATGACGATGACACGGCAATGAAAAGCTGTTTCGTCTACCTGAAGAGAAAGCGGTAAAAACAGCATGCTTTGAACTAGAGTTGTTCTAAATTTTGAATCGAATTTTGGTGTCTGAATTTTTGGTTTGGTATCAAATATTCCGTTATTCTTTGACTTTTGAACAATTTTCTTTCTTTTTACGTCGTTAAAGCGCCACCCTGTGGCGAAATTTCAAACTTTATTTACGAAAACCTCGGTCGCGGTCGCATGAGCTACATAACATATATTTGAAGTTTCATTCGGATCCGTTCAGTAGAACCGAAGCTATGAGCCTCTGAGTACCGTCAATTTAAATTTAACCACCCTGTACTTTAAATGTTTTAAAAAATTATGAAAAAGTATACATACATCATGCGTATTCTTGAGCATATGTGGAAATAAAACGCACTACTTTATGCTATTTTCAACGCTGTTTACGGTACATGAAAAATAAAGGTACCGCTCGCTAGAGAATAATGTTCCCAAATCTTTATTAAATATTATACAGAAAATATTAAATATTATAGCAATATTACTTTTAAATAGTAATGCACTTGGGATATCTGTTGGAAAAGAAAAAATACGATAAATTTCGTGATAAATCTGCAATATGTTAGAAAAAATCTTCAAGAGCTGATCCTTATTAATATGAAATAGCACCTCAAATTATACAGAGTGTCGAAAGTTCGTGAACAAACTTTAACAGGTGGTTGAGAACATTATTGCCAACAATTTTTGTGTAGCAAACCGCAAACGTAATCCGTTTATTCAGTTAAAATACACGGTGCCTCACCCCAATACGGACATTAATGTTCATGACTTTAACAAAGAAAATATATAGTTTAAAGAAATTGTTAACAGACATACATTGTTTTATGGGAAAGGCAATAACATGATAAATGGTAAATGAAATGTACAACATTTTGGTATGTGAAGTTGTATGCGCTTTCAAATACATTCGGAAAAAATGGAGCATCTTCTTCCACGCTATTTAGTTGTGGATGGTTGCCATCGTACCACTCCTTTCGATATCGTTACACTTCATACAAAGAAAGGTAAGTCTGTTACATTTGTTCTTGAAATATCTTCTTTATTATTAATAAAGCTCTGAAAAAAACTCCAAGTTCGGATAAAATAGAGTCATCCTGCATTTTTGTTTGAATAAGTAGATGACGATGCTGGTTTCCTATACAAAACTTGTTTGTTGTAGTATACAAACTCGTAGAATTTTTACACGACCTTCCCGAATATGTAATGTTTGAGCAAACTATTTTGGAAACCATAACAATATATACAAAACGTTTCGTGTAACGTAAAAAATACAAATAGAAGTAAAATACTGCATTAAAATTTTGTTTTTCTGAAATAACATATTCTTTGTTGAACAGACAAAATCCACTGAAAGTAAATATAAAATAAATAATGTCATATTTGCTTCGTCAAAAACTGATTGCGTTCAGCGTGATAAAAGAACAAAAGATGAAATAAGCAATGCTTTGTCAGAATTAGATTTCACCTGGTTTGATGTATAATTTAACGTTCAATGGTAAACAAAAACGAAAGCAGGCATTGCTTTAGCTTAGCGTCAGTCAATAAAAAACGAAATTTCTTCAGACACAATAGCCCCATATGTGGAACTCAATACTTTTTGTTTATTGAGAAAGTTGTCACGAATATAATAAAAACCGAGATCATTCTTCAGAAAGATCAAGTTTTATCAGCGAGATAGAAAAGGAAATTCAATAAGTAACTTTAAAATTTGAATAGTCGCAATATTTTCGCTTAACGGAAACGCTCAATCGAAATTCTTGCTTTATTTGAATTGCGAAATTATCTAATTTTTATTTGCCGTTTGTTTCCGTCTGTTCCAAATCTTACGACTATTTCATTAAATTTCACAGCTGTTTTCAAATGAAATATATTTTTTATCTCCAAATAAAAAGCCATTTTATAGAAGCAAGAAACAATTTAATGGAAATTCGATTTCAGGAAAATTTAGAGTTAAATTGGAAATGTGTTTCTTCCTTGAATACTTTTAGAAGAAAAGTAATTTAAACAGAATTCATGATGTTAGAAATAAAAATAAAAACCCCACTGTAAAATTTTGTCCCACTGTAAAAATTTGGTTCATCACTTTCACAAAACATGGTACCAAAAAAGTTACCACCGTAATATGATGAAACTTTGTTCCAATATTTGATGCTCTTGCTGTACCATGAACTGATAAAATGTCGTACCATGACATGGTAAAATTTAGAACCATATACTCGTAAACTGTTGGACCATAAAACAGATAAAGTTGTCGATTACAAACAGTCGTTGATCAAACCACATTCTATATTTCAATTATCATTCGACAACCTGAAGCTCCAAACTCACACCTCTTGATTTGTAAGCATGGTTCTATCCACTATACAAGCAGTTGCATACCACCCAGCTCTAAATTATTAAATTGAAAGTGCATATAACTATGTGTTTTCTGTTACATATCTCCATGGGATTGTTAAAATTTCAACCATTGTCAAAGTTCCACCATAATTAGTAATTTCAAAAAATCAAGTTAATCGTGTTTTAATGTTTCTGCTGTTTTCATCATCAAATGCTTCAGCGTTGTTCAGGGGCGGACTGGCATAGTTTGGCCCACCCTGCTAGACTTATGCATTGGCCCACCAATCGACAACACCATTGTTAAAATGTCTGAATACTGACTATCAACACGACCCTTTGCTCTAACTCTATGAACATGACTTAACTCCAATTCGAGACGTATTAGAATTTTTGCAATCGTTTATTTTCAATTGGTAGTAATTTCATCGGAAAAAAAATCTTGTGGGGGAAGGAGGTTAACTTGTTTAATTTTTATTTATTTTTTGAATATTCAAACTTTAAACAATTAAAAGGTATACACGTAATAAATAAAAACGTTTTAAATTTTTTATGGGAATTCTGCTCGCATATTTTTATTCTTTGTATTAAAAAAATTGTTTGATCCAACGGCGGGTCAATTACGCTGTCAGAATCGTCCAACGATATTATTAAAATAAATGATGGCTACTTGTGAAGGGGCTCCCAACGGGAATAGGATCCCGCTTACCCCTGACGTATGCACTGCACATTGACAACACCTAGGCACATCCATCCCTCATTCGGAATTTGGACCCAGGCCCCTTTGTGTAGAAGGCTAACATGCTAACTACTATGCCATCAAAAAATTGTTAGACTTGCCTGTACACTACACTGTAAATTTTAAACTGGAAAGTGTTAGTATAGACCGGAAAGAGTTAGTACTATTAAAATTGACACATATGCATTGATTAATTTTTATCTGAAATATCATTATATTCATTTATACATTTTATTTTGTTATTTGAAATTATCAACGTATATACACTATGTACATTGATTAATGTTTGTTTAAAATATCAATATAGTACCTGAAAATTGAATAGTTTTTTCATACACTCACTACTAATTAGAATGTTAGATATATGAGCAATTCTTTTGAACTTGAGGCAACTCCATCTATTGTCTTATCATAATTATAATCAAAAGACCATTCAACACTGAAAAGGATAAAGTCATCTAACAGTTCTTGTCCTAGACATGAACACAAGCAGTTCTTTATCATTTTAAGTGTTGAGAACACTCGTTTAGAAGACAATTGAGTGCATGATAAAGTCAATATGTATACTTATAAGCTATGTACAATGTTGGATAAATACGACCATAGGCATTCAACTCGCACAATAATTCGAATGCACAAGTTAGGCATTTTTTACATTTCTTATTAACTTTACAGTTATTCTCATCATCTTTTATTAGTTTTTCTGAAATGCTCTTTTCTTTGCTGTAAGCTCGCTACGTCAAGATTGTTGCTGCAATAGTGACTGATTATAATCAGCATAGTGCCGTGAAAAATACAGCTACTCTTTTCTGACATAGTCCTTCTTGACTTTCGCCAAGCCAGACAGAGTTACTAAGAGCTTCTTCAGCAAGTCATTTAACAATTTAACTTTTCTGAAGAGGTGAGGATCGGATCAGGCAGTGTCTTTCATGAGAAGTCATTTCCAGTAAATCCTGCATTTAACTGTTGAATAGCTAGCTGTGCCTAAGGTGACGTTATAAAAGTTTACCTTAAATACTTCTGATAGTGATTTGATAATACTTCTTGCCTCATAATTAGAATATTCCCCACATCGACGTTTCGCTATAGATATTCTCTTTCCCAGTAGGAAACACTCAATTTCAGTGATGTACTCCTTTTCTATTAGTTGCTCCTGAAGATGCTCTGCAAATTCAGAAGTATTTTTCAGGACCATATCAAAATTATTTCTTTTGTGTAGCAGATTGGATTTCAGAGTTTGGATTTTGTTAGCAGTAGTTAAGTAGTCCAGGTCGCTAATCTGCAGGTACTTCGATGTGGGCGTAAATATATTGAATAGGACGCTGAAAATGGTTTCTATTAATATATATTGAAACTTGCACCAATTATCAATCAATGATCTTGCCGAGAAAGAGAAATGTGACGGTAAATCGTCCATTTAAGTGATACCTTGCAGGTAATAAATGTTTAAAACTTATGTCGATCTTTAAAAGGTTTTGAAGACTCGTCAAACGTGCTATTAAGTGCTCAATCTTTACTTTACCACCTAGTAGCGTTTATTTTTGTAATCGGCGAAGAAATTTATTTCCACCTACAGACTCCTTATTCCCTGAAGTCCATACTTTCATTCGCTTATATGACTCTGAGCTAAACACGGTTACGATTGTAGCTTGCTTTAAGTCCAAGAAGTACTTTGTCAATTTTCAACATTCTGTTGCATCTGCCAGGACCAAATTTAGCACATGTGCATATCAATGCACACATGCTGTATTTGGATTGTCCTTTTTCAGTTGTGCCTGCAAACTGTCCACTCATATATGCTGCACCTCCAAAAGAAGTGCCAACTATTTGTGAAGAAGGGGGTTTAAACTTTTTAAGTTCTTCTTTTACTTGGAGCTAGAAGGCTTCCCTGTTGTTTTGGGGGCATCTACCAATTTTTAAAATTAATGTTCACTTTACCATATGCTGCACGTATCGAACACAAAGCACCAACTGCTCCATTATCGATATATCTTGTGTGACATCTACTTCAATACGGAATAAACCTGACTATTTTGCTTCATCAGCAATGTTTATTTGGATCTGAATGGACAGATGAGCAATTAACTTATTTATAAATTACTTGGACACAGGAATGTAATCGAATCTCTTCCATGGCGTTTAGGATTTTCATTTTTCCTTCTTTCTGCTCTATTCTAGCCTTCTTCATACTTTCTGAGGATCTTCTTTTTTGGCTTCTCTTGATAGCCTATGCTACATAACCGTGCAAAATTTTATCATATTTACATAGCATCATTACCAATTCTAAAATAAATCTGTGTTTAACGTTTCTATTATTCAAGTCTGCCGCTGCCTCCTCTCGTTTTTCTCTATAAGCTAGTCCTTGCCTTCCAAGATCCTTGATCTCTAGATCTGTAGATCATCCCTAGATATGTAAGCTAATCCTTGCTTATCTTTTGTTACTAGGCAAATGTTCGTAGGCGGATCCATCCCATCGAACAACTACCGACCATTCACTGACCATATGTGCTTTTTACTTTATCCCCTATCGCTCGGCTTCTATACAAAATGAGTAATTTGCACAGATATTCCAAAGATTGCTGATTGGAGCCGGAAAGGAGAAATTAGGCCTTTCCTCATCAAAAAAAGAAAAAAAACTCAAAAAAATTATTATTTTTTTGCCAACTACACCCTTTTAGCCCACCCCGCGATCACGGCTAGCGGGGTGGCCCAGTCCGCCCCTGGCGTTGTTTGCAGTGCATACTCTACAAGCAATAGCCTCTAATCGTCCTGAATTCTTACAAAATATCGAAGTAGACTTCAGAAGGCCTTTTTTATCACCAAATTGTTGCGGATAGATGCAAAAGGTTTAATTTTATTGGAAATTGTATCTACTTTCAGAATATGAATGCAGTGCGAAATTTCAAATTTTATGAATAAACTCCCAACACATTTTTTTCTTATAACGCTCTGAAGGGTTAAGAAAAACTATGTAAACTATGTCTTTTTCCATGCTTCTTGATCCAAGGAACTCAAACATGGTGTCAAAAGTGGGTACTGCCATACGAAAAGTGGAACTTGGTGCAATTTTTATTATATAGGCCACCCCTATTTCCAAAATTACATTAGTATTCCGAAAGTTGACACCATTCCCATTCGATTGCTGCCTCTCGTATCTCTTTGATAATTTGGTGGTAAAGTATGATATAGGGTGCGTTTTTATTCCAGGACTGTACCATTTCACGTTTTGTATAAGGTGTCCAACCATGATAAAATTTTTCACCATCTTCCAGTTGCAGCTAATTATTCTATCTTGCAGCTAATCAAAATTAGTTTAATCTATCACAAAATTTTAAACGGTGTGCTATCATAAGCAATGATAATTTCGCTGCAGATAAAAAATATGTTAATTTATATCTTTTTTCTCCAGATAACGATTACAAACCACAACAAGGGAGCAATTATCTGCTCTCAGTAGAGATTAACAGAGAGATACAGGCAAGGATACAAACAGTTATGTCCGGTTATGTTACCTTTGCTGTCATTTTTTATTTAGTGCCGTACAAATGATGCAAAAAGTTATTAAACATATTTGATTAGGTATTTGGCGATATAGACATAAAATATTTACATCTGCATCTTAACCCTTAACACTAGAACCGCTGTAAATTTAACTCAAGTGTTATAAAACTATTTTACACCAGAATTTTTATTTAAAATTATTTAACTTGTTTATTCAACTTATTTCTCCGTGGTACATATTTAACTTACTTTAGAAAAAAAATCTGGTTTGAATCAAAATATTTTCACCTTTTTACCGGTCAAAATGACTGCTGTGGCGATTCTAGTGTTAAATACTGTAAATTGTCACAGCGAAACTTCCCACGCGGTGTATTATGGTACCATATATTGCTAAATTTCGAGAAAAATAAATTAATTTTTATAAGAATAATTTTAAATCAAATACAATTACCATGTAGTAAAATATTATAAAAACCTTTAACATAGGCATATGTAACAATATTTTCAAACAATGTCAAAATGTAACAACCATATTTAAATGTGTAACATGCAATGGTGCATAATATACATAATAATTAAAGGTTAGTTTAAAGTAGTAGTTAATTAAAGTAGTGTGTGAGGTTTGCTTGAAAAACTGCCCGTATTGCAATCTATTTTACAACGATTACAAATGAATTTAACATTAGGAGTCCAGACTTTAAATCTTCATAATTAAAAAAAAATATTTCACCGAATGACTTTCCGTTTGGTATCTTATGCTCGTATTCACCGTCCACCTCAACATGGAAGACCTCGGTCGAACACTCAAATGGTATTCATCATTAATCTGATTGGACTTCGGACGCGATTAGTCCAATCAGGTTAATCGTGTATTTCATTTGAGCGTTCGACCGAGGTTTTCCAGGTCGAGGTAAATGGTGAATATGAGCATTAAGGTAAAAGTTGACTCCAAAATATGATGTAAAAATTAGGGGTTCGTATTTAAAATTTCAGAGTTTTGTACAATTTCGGTATGAAGAAGCTTACTTTAAGCTTATAAGTCCTTAATTTAAGATTATACGCTTGTTTTTTATCATAAATAGAAAGAATACATAATTTTAACCCGGGAGAACTCGCTAGTGAGAATTTCTCTCACGGTGCCCAATTGCTTTTCTTTTACGTTACATTCGCTTAATATCAATTTTTTTGCTTGGCTTAGTACTTTTACTCACAAATAGGTAAAATAATTCAAATAACATTTTTAAATTTTAATTAAAATGAAAAATGTTTTAAATAAGAGTCTTAAAAAAAGTACGACGGTGGGAGAAAATCTCATGCAGCGAGTTCTCCCGGGTTAAATCCAATAACAATTTCTTTTTTTCTTGGACATTTTGGTGATCACAATGTATGGGAAATTTCTGATATTTTTTACCGAATGCACCATTTCCTTCGGTTCTACTGAAGCGATTGCAATATCTTTTTTAAAAATAGTTTTTGCAATAGCTAAATTATAAATTTATCGTTTGGCAATAAATAAATAACAAAAATAATTACAAAATTTCGCAAACAAAAGAAATCCATATTTTTTGAAAGAATTTCTTTTTCTTTTTAAATCAATATAACTATTGCATTTTTTTTATTATTACTTCTTGTTGAACGAACAATTTATAATTTAGCTACTACAAAAGCTATTTAAAAACATTGTAATCAGTTCGGAGTAAAACTTACATCAATGTTAGCTGTTTCACATATGATTTCGTAACTGTTGTGGCTCCTTAAGTACGTCCGATTTTTAGAAGGTTAATCTGTTTTTTTATGAAGCAAAAAATATAACTTTTCCTATAAATATACCTTATTTCGTTTTTCGTTTCTTTCACATTTTAATCATTTAAAAGTTTTAAACCGAACAATATGTCCAATATTTTATGAATTAATCTGTTTTGTATGAAGTATGAACCATAAATGTCCTTATAAATGTATCTTCTTTCATTTTTAGCTCACAGGCTATCAAAGCCTGAGAGCTTATGTGCCCGCCGGTTCTGTATCTACGTACGTACGTGTGTACATGAGTACGTATGTACGTAACGCGATAACTCTTGATAGAAATATCCGATTTGCTTCAATTTTTTTTTCTAGGTTCATTCTGATAAGGCACTTCCCTGATTAGTTTTTGGAGTTCATTGGTTAAGGATAAAGGGGGAAAAGGGGGGCTAGTCCCCCCCCCTTAATTTAGATAAATGTGTTTTTCATGCAGAAATATTCGATTTGCTACAAATTTGTTACACTGGTTTATTATGTTAAGGATCTTTCCTGATTAGATTTGGAAGCTCATTACTTAAGTATAAAGGGGGGAAGAAGAGCAATCCCCCCCTTAATTTAGATAAATGGGTTTTTCATGCGGAAATATGCGATTTGCTCTAAATTTGGTAAACCGGTAAATTATGTTAAGCAGCTTCCCTGATTAGATTTGGAAGATCATTATTATGTGTAAAGGGGGGGAAAGGGGGGCTAACCCCTTAATTAAGATAAATGCGTTTTTCATGTAGGATTATTCGATTTTCTCCAAATCTGGTATACGGGTTTATTATGTTAAGGAGATGCCTTGATTAGATTTGGAGGTTCATTAGTTAAGTATAAAGGGGGGAAAGGGGGACTAGACCCCACCTTAATTTAGATAAATGGGTTTTTCATGCAGAGTTATTCGATTTACTCCAAATATGGTATACCGGTTTATTATGTTAAGGAGCTGCCTTGATTGATTTGGAGATTTATTGGTTAAGTATAAAAAAGGGACGGGGGCTAGTCTCCCCGTAATTTAGATAAATGGGTTTTTCATACAGAATTATTCGATTTGCTTCAAATTTGATATACCAGTTTATTCCGATTAGGCTTCCTTCATTTTATTTAGAGGTTCATTGGTTAAGTATAAAAGGGGGAAAGGGAGCAAGTGTCCCCTCCCCTTAATTTAGATAAGTGGGTTTTCATGCAGAATTATCTAATTTAGTATTTTTTTTTTTCTAGGTTCATTCAGATAAGTAGCTTTTCTGATTTGATTTGAAGATTCGTTGGTTCAGCTTAAAGGGAGAAATGGGGAAGCTAATACCCCCCCCCCCCTTAATTTAGCGAAATGGTTTTTTCGTGCAGAATTATCTGATTTGCTTCAAATTTGGTATACTAGTTTATTATGTTAAGGAGTTTCCCTGATTAGATCTGGAGGTTCTTTCGTTAAGTATAAAGGGGGGAAACGGGGGTTAATCCCTTCATTTATTTTTCGGGGGGCATTATTCTTTGAAAAAAGAGAATAATATTTAATTAGTGTGAATAGCCTGTGAGCTCAATGCCATCAGTTTAACTGGATAATTTCCTTTTTATTTTATGTTTGTTCTTCATTTCATTCAGTTAAAAGTATTAAACTGAAAGGTATGCCATATTTATAATGGATTGATTTGTTTTTGTATGAACCACAAATTGCCCTATAAATACAGAGTGTGTCACAATTCCCTCCGGCGTTTAGAAGGCTTATAAAAAAATATTACCAATACAACAACAAAGTTGACTTTGCTGGAGAAAGAAACATTACAAGTATTGTTTCACAAATGAGATAGCAGTTACAAATAACCGAAAAGCACACTTTTGAAAATTTTGCACATAAGATAATAGCGTTTACAGGCTCACAGAAAGCTTACTTTGTGTTAGAATTTTTTTAAAGTCAATCTGCTGTGACAGTTGAAAGAAAATTTCGTACAAAATGCGGATTGTAACCACCAACAGACAAAACAATTCATGCGTGGTTTTGGAAATTTTAGAAAAGGGGTTGCTTGAATTTGACTTTAGACTTGATATCTGCCGTATCACCAAAGTTTCACATATTGAACATTTGTGAAACAAAACTTGTAACGTTTCTTTCTCGAGTAAAGTCAACTTTGTTGCTGTAATGGTAATTTTTTTTTTATAAGTCTTCCAAACCCGTGTTTTGGGTAATTGTGACACACCCTGTATATCTTCTTTCTGTTTTCGTTTGTTTCCCCATTTCATTCCTTTGAAAGTGTTTAACTACCCTTTAAAGGAATAAAGCATATTAATTCTAGGAATAGGCTTACAAATCAAGTATTCTAGTAAACAAATGCAATGAGGAAGTGAGAAAGCTCAAATAGTACGGAGTAAAACTTCACACTTTAAAAGTTAATTGCAACGTCTGATATTTTTATATATACGATCT
Source organism: Maratus speciosus (assembly GCA_963932465.1). Taxonomy (NCBI): domain Eukaryota; kingdom Metazoa; phylum Arthropoda; class Arachnida; order Araneae; family Salticidae; genus Maratus; species Maratus speciosus. The sequence continues at coordinate 233,796,368 of OZ010796.1, read as the reverse complement.
AATTAGATTTGTATATGACGTAATTACATGATACATATGAAGAAACTAGTAGTCATAGGGCTGCCACTGGAGACTATTTCTTAATTCTATCTCGCACCACTTTCTGAAAGCAAAAATATTTCATTTGCCAATATATGCAAAAGAAATATACTACAATTTTTTTTAAGTGTTACGAGTAGAATATAAAAATATTCGGCAGTGGCAGCCCTGTAGTTAGTTGACGCAAAATAAATGAGAAATGATATTCCGAAGCATTAATTTTTTTAACTATTTTAATTCTAAAATATCGAAAACTCGGTCAGGCACCTAGATTAAAGGAGGTTGTTGGTCAGCTGTATCGGTAAACATGCTAAAGTTAATTAATTAACTAATTAAGAATAAAAAATAATATGAAAGGACGGAGATTATATTTGCTTACATAATGGTTAATTATATAAATTATGTAATTATGAAAACCTCCTGCCCTCTACTTTGATCGCAAGGATTTATTGGTGAAACGTGAAATAAAAATTCAAATTAAACTAAAAATAGCGTCACTAATATTTGCTTCCATATTTAATTTGTAAAATGGAGAAAAAATTGGTTGGCTACCGTGATCGCATGGAGTTACTAGTCAGATCCACGTGCAAAGATGCATGGTCCTAATAATAATAATGGCAATGATGATAATAATAATAATAATAAATAAACGGAAGTCTATCGTCATTGAGATTTCGTTACATTTATGTTCTTTCACCACTGTAGGAATATTTTTTTCACTGGTACGTTGATGCAGAAAAGAAAGGTGCGATCAGACTTCGTTTAGCTTCAGCGGAATCGTTTATGTGATCAGTCACTCTATTTGATGTGGTCAGTCTTCTAAAGATCGGCTATAGGTTAGAGGTTATCGGAGGGATTCCCGACATGTTTATCCTCGCCTCTTTCTTTTGTTGAGATTCTTTATTTGTCGTTGTTGTCGTTGTTGTTGATGACCACAGAAATTTTGGAAAACAAAGAGCAAGGAAATAATTTAAGGATTTTTGTATCGGATTGCTGAAAATTTGATATCTAAGCAGCCTTACATGCCCGCCAAATCTTTCTTGCTTGTTATTGATGATATACAACTATATATCAGGTAATCTAGAGAGTAAGTTCCGTTTAGCAACACAAGAAAAGGAAAAAATCATTTGGAACTGATTTTATTAAATAATGAACTACAATAGTCAGACTAATTTTCGACATTGGTACCACCATTGTTTAGACATTTATCATAGTTGGGCACGAGTGTTTGGATGCCCTTCTCAAAGACCGATGCCGTCTGGATTGCAACCATTGGGTAACAACGGATCTTACCACGTCGTTGTTCTTGAACTGGTTGCCAGCAAGAAAAGACTTCAGTTGCTTGAAAAGATGAAAATCACTTGGTGCGAGAACCGAGCTGTAGGGGGATGAAAAATCTTTGTTTGCAAGTCCTTCATTGAACTGCCGCCACCACCTTCTGACCATGGAATCGCTCATCGCATTGGGTGCGTAAACCTCACAAATTTATCTGTGAATTTAACATGCTTTGGCGTTTCTCACAGGGATGACAGGGATAACCACCTCGGTAACTCAGATGACCGACCGTATCTCGTATGCGGCGGGATGCTCGATTGTTTTAAACATTTTAACCCTTAAATGCCTGGTGTTGCTTTTCGGCAACATACCCAATTTAGGCTTCTAAAATACTATTAGAATAATGTTGAAGCTATAATGCCTAATGTTGCCAATAAAATACATTCTGAAAATGTTATTAAATCGATTTTCAACATGTAGATGGCAACACTTGTGCTGTTTAAGAATAAAGATAGATTTATTTTTTCAATTGTTGCTACATGTTCTTTTTGTTTTGTTTGGAGGCTTGCGAAATACCCTATTTTGGTCTGCAGTGAGCAAGTAAAATTTATTTCTTATTATAGTTCCTAAAATTCTTGTGTGTTTAATATTATAGAATTTTATCAAGGAAAATTATTTTTTTCCATTAAACACCAGAATTGCCGATTAGTAACAAACTGTTTTTTAGCCGTAAACTATACTTAAAACAAAATATGATTTTTTTAAAGTATTTTTCCCATGATTTATTTAAAAAATGAAAGCCGAAAAACATTATTACAATGATTTTTGAAAAATCCGGCACTTAAGGGTTAAACTCTAACAAAACAATCTCCGAATAAGTCAGCGATCTGAGAACGCCTTTCCTCACTTACCAGTGAATCAGTAGGAAGAATGCATATGCTTAAACTAACGCACACGGCTATTCCGCGGCGAAAAGGGAAAACGGATCTTACTTTCCGAATTACCTGATATCATATTACACTATATGTGATACAATTTTTGAACGCTTTTTTTTTTTGGAAGAGGGGGGGGGGGTGAAGTTCTTTAGCAGCCCAGCAACATTCAGCAGATTCATTTATAGACTCAAGAGCAGATGACTTTCCAGCAAAAATTATTAAATTTGATTAATTTTATACCTCAAGAAATGTAAATATCTTTCAAATGATATTTCGAATGTGTGCCTATAAAGTCCTCGTGAACGATTTTTTTTTCTTAAATGCAGGCAGATGACCATTTCTTTCACGCCACTTATTTTTAGAAAAGTTTCTGAGTAGTTTTTATAGTGTATTAATTCCAGTAATAATATTCCAGTTTACTCAAACTGGAATATTGCTTTTTGAAAACTATCTATTCTTAAGTAAGCATTTTCGTGCTCAACAAACATGTTTTACGAAAACAACATGTTTTAGAGACAAGCATGATAAATTAACAGCAATAACATTAACATTAAAATTAATTTTAATTTGTTATTCGTGCATGTATAAATTCAATTACGAGGCTGCAAAATGTTTAACCCCTTGGAGACGAGCGACCGGTATACGTGCCTCGTAAGGTGCTCAGAATCCGTGATTATTCTCACCAGTAAATTTTTATTGTAAATTTTGCCTTATTTAATACGAGCATTTTTCCGATTCAATTAGGCAAAATTTTCTACTTTGAAAAACCGGTGATAAAAGATTAAAAATTCTGTAAAAAACGATCGTCCCGAAACAGTTAATTGAGAAATGATGGCGTGGTAAATACGATATTCCGGTTTGATAAAAATGATTAATATACTTTAGAAACTACTCGAAAGAATTTCCTAACATCAGTGACAGCAAAAGAAACATTGTTTTTATAACTAAATCTTTAAATATCCAAAATATATTGGTTTCTTTCGCTTCTAATGATAAATAACGCTTAGAAATAAGTGACTCAGAAGAGTTTATAGTATAATTTTGTTCGTGGTTATATTATTTTTTCTTTGGGTAAGAAACATTTTTCTTTTCTTACAGTGTAAGGTACGTATTTTCAGTAGAATATATAATATGGAAAATGTGCTATAATCTGTGTCATGATTTTCTTTTCTCAGACTTTAGTACCAAATTCCATCTGAAAGATAACACAATAAATGTGAATACACAAACAAGTAGCAATCTACTTAAAAATAATAATAAAAAGATAGCGCCCAGTTAAATTGATGGCATTGAGCTCACAGGCTTCACGCTAATTGTATATTGTACTCTTATATGAAAGAATATTGCTCCTCAAAAAATAAAGAAATCGACAAAAAAACCATTCAGCCAAATTAAGGGGGGCTTAGCTCCCCCATCCCCCCTTATACTTAACCAAATCTAATCAGGGAAGCTCCTTATCAGAATAAACCGGTATATCAAATTTGAAGCAAATCGGATAATTCTGCATGAAATACACATTTATGTAAATTAAGAGGGATTAACCCCCCACCCAACCCCCTCCCCCATTGTACTTAACCAATGGACCTCCAAATCTAATCAGGGAAGAACCTTAACAGAAAAAACCGGTGTACCAAATTTGAAACAAATCGGAAAACTCTGAATGAAAAACCCATTTATCTAAATTAAGGGAAGATTAGCCCCACCGTCCCCCATTTATACTTAACCAACGAAACCCCAAATCTAATCAGGGGAGCGCCTTATCAAGAGTTATCGCGTTACGCACATACAAACATAAATACGTACATACAAACATAAATAAGTACATACAGAACCTGCGGGCACATTAGCTCTCAGGCTTTGATAGCCTGAGCCAAAAAGCTATTACTAACTGCACGATCTAAAAACTCAACAAAATTATTTTAATCTGCTGCTTTCTGAGTCTGTATGGACTTTCTTTTTATATTTAGTCGAGCAAATTAAGTGACATAGAAGATGAAATAGAAAATTTTTAACACTACATAAAATAATTAAATTGTTAAAAACAAAATACGGAGGCTTAATCAAGATCTTTGTCACATTGGCAATAACATGAATAAACTGAAATAATAATGATTAAGTAAATTCTAGGATATTAAAATAACGAAATAATAAAAGAAGATTTATGAATTCGCGTATTGTTCTAATAGGAGAATCGGACTAATTTGCATAATTTAAACAGTTTTACAGATCTAGGGAGTTTTAAATTAATAATACAAAATAAATATGCATGTGTTTGTTTAAAATTTACACTGAAGTTTTGAAGAGAAGAACTCATAAATTACTCGTATTTTCTAACTCCTTGTTCATTAGTTACAAATAAATTATATTGAGTTTGGTGTAATATTTAACAAAATTCTTCTTGATTTTTCTGTTGAAAAGTAGACGTTTAAAACTAGAAATAACAAACAGGTTATTTATGTTTTTTTAAAGTTGTGGTACATTCTAATTTATCAAAATTTTCATATTTATAATTTTAGAAAAGGTTGTTCTGGCTGAGTTTTAGGCACATTTCTTTCATGTGTTTAATTAATAATATTTATGAAAAATATCAAATTCCAGGAATATTTTGGAGAATCTGGTTTTCTATACATAAATTGTTTTCTGTAGTGTGTTCTGCGATCCCTTAAAATTTAACTAAAGACTTTTGAATCCACGCTGTATGTATTGGCCGGTAAGAAAAACTACAGTATACTCTCGATTATTCGACACCCATTCATGATACATATTCGGTAAAAAGACACCCCTCAATATATTATTTCTTTTCTCGTAAGTGACAGATAATCGGAAGTCAACTAAGGTTTATGTATATGATAAATATGTTCTTCCGACGATGTTTATCCGACGAATTCGACTTTCTGACATTCCCTTGGTCTCGTGAATTTCGGATACCAAGTCTACTGTACAACCAAAAAAATTTTTAGACGAGTGTTAGGAATTAATCAATTAGTCATTGTTGATGTCTTCGACAGCCATGAAATCCACATTTTTTTATCTACAAAAATTAATGATTCATCATGAATCATTCATCATTGTTCATCATTGTCATCATTCATCATTGATCACATTGTTCCTTAAACATATATAGTGGTGGCCAAAATTGTAGATATTTTTTTTTTAATTTGTGTGCTTGAAAAATATAATAAATTTCACTTAAATACAAATGTTTACATATCAAATTCAAGGACATTTAATGTAGAATTTAATGTAAAAAAACATAATTAAAATATATGTATTACAAAAAAAGGTTACGCTTACAAAAAATAAGATCTATCTTAGATTTCATTGTATTTTAAAACCTACACATTCAATATTTAGTAGTATAACCCTTGTTTTTTATTACAGCTTTGCAGCGTCTTTTCATTGAGAGAACTAGTGTTTGGAGTTCATCCTTTTAAATCACATGATGCCAAGAATATATTATAACTTCAATAAGTTGCGTGTTATTAGATGGACGTTTTTTTTGCACAACGATTTTCAAACGTCGCCCCAAATTTTCTATACGATTCAGATCAGGGCTGTTTCCTGGCCAGGGTAATAATTGTAAGCTTTTATTTTTAAACCATTCTTCGCATATTTTTGCCGTATGGCATGGAGCTGAATCCTGCGGAAAGATAAATGTTGCTTTATTGGAGATTACATCCCTAATGGAAGATATCAATTTTGGTTCCAGGACAGTTTCGATGCATTTTTTTACATTCAGCCTGTCATCAATCACTTGAATGCGGCCAACACTATCTGCAGACATACAGATCCAAATCATGACATTTGTTGGGTACTTTGCAGTTGCTTCAATGCAATCAAGATTCAGCTCTTCCCCTACTCTACGTCTCACATATTTTCGCCCATCACTACCAAAGAGCGATATTTTACTCTCATCGCTCCAGATTATTTGCTTCCACTGATTTTCTGACAATTAATGTGTTTTTTGCCCAGTGAACTCATTTCTTGCGTTGCTGAAGATTTAAAAATCGTTTTTCCTCGGAATTCTACCTTTCAGTCCAAAACCTGCTAATCTTCAACTTATTGTTCTTGAACTAACTGAAATACCCATTGCATTCATTTCACATCTAACAACATCTGATGAAATTCTTGTATCTTTGAGGCATATACTTTTTAGCTTTCTATCGTCAGAAGCACTTGTGCATTTTTTCGGGCTTATCTTGCTTTATTTATCACTGATTTAGTTTCTTCATAACGTAAGAACAACTTTCGTTCGCCAGATAAAGTGACTGATCCACCAACCTGTTTTGCAATTTCAGCATAAGAGAGACCATTTTCTGTCAATATGACAATTCTGCTTCTTTTTGTAGGTGTCCAATCAGTTCTTGTTGATGATGATATTGTTTTAAATTATTTGCATTAAGAAGAAAATAGAAATATTTAAAAAATATATATTCTATTTAGTAACACTAGTATTCACCCTTCTGCAAAATTCGTTCCAGCAAAATGCCGATTTTACAAATCAAAACATAATACAGTTTAGTTACTGACATTTGATTGGTTCTCAGAACAGTCATTGTGATTGGCTAGGAAGCTTTTATTACAATACACTTCAGCATTCATGACTAATTGTGTCTGTATTTTAGACTAAAGTAAGTGTAACTTTTTTTGTAATGCAGATATTTTAATTTTGATTTTTTATTAAATTCTATCTTAAATTTCCTCGAATTTGATATATAAACATTTGTATTTAAGTTAACATTGATGTATATTTTATAAGCACACAAAGTTATAAAGCAAAAAAATTTCAAAAAATGTCCACAATTTTGGCCGCCACTGTAGTTCTTTAAAGAATTCTAATAGGAATCTGTTTACTCTCATTTATACAGAAGGTAAGGTAAAGAAATTTTCTACCATTAGGGGAGACCGGGGCTAGTTGGCTACAGGGGTAAGTAGTCCTTATAAATCGCCTGTTTGTGGATAAATTACGCAACCAGTCACAGACTACTTTTCTTATTGCTTTTTACAATCTTCATTGTAGTTTTGCACCGTTACCTACGTGCAGTGGACATTTATTACGATTTTTCAGTTTTTTGCACTCATAAGTAATTTTATTTTTGCTTCATTCTTTTTCTAATTTCTAATACTTATCTTAATAATTGAGATTTAACTTGTACAATGTTTCTTAGTGTATGATTAACTTTACATACCCCATATGTGATTTACTTGGATTATTTATGCTTAGATGGTTACGTGTTCCTTTTGTGAAGAAATTTACAATGGAGTTAGTAGGCGCATTGAACACGGAGCAAGTTGTCTCGATGTCTGGTGTGTGCTGGTTGCTTGAAAAACAGAAAACACCAAGAAAAGTGGTTGCAATGCAAGATTTTGGGCACACGAGGCTTGCTCAAACAGAGACATTTTTTATTTGTGACAACTGTAACTCTGATGATGATATCGAGTTGGATAGAAGTTACTCAATGTTAATGTTTTATTCATTAATTGTATGTCTGTATAATTTAGAATTTACATTGTAAAGCCTTTGTTTAAACTTACAGGTAATAATAAAATTGATTTCTCTTAACTGCGTGTCTTATTTGAATTTCATTTAAATTTTTATAAAGCGTGTGCCAACTTACCCCGTAGGTGTAGGCAACTTGCCCCGTGATGAGGTAAGTTGGCGCACAATTTTACTTTTACTTTAGGCTTCCGCTAAACATAAATTACAAAAGCTACAAACTCAAAACTCCGGTTATTTATAGCCCAATGCCTGTTCTTTAAAATTATAGTTAAAGTTTCATAAAAAACTTAAACAAAAAAAATAATAATCAATAACTAAAAACTGCGCTTACTAGCCCAGGTCTCCCCTACGAGAGCTGAAGCAAGACTGTCTCTCTCTCTCGTATTGGTAGTACGTCTCTTTGCCTGAAGAAAGAAAATTAAATGCTCTGAAAGCGCTTAACCATTATCTACATTTTTATTGTATTTTTAAGAATTTATTTTTACTGTATTATGTTTTACACCATTTTTCAAGATTTTATTTGCACTTTAAATTGTCACTCTGAATAGAAAATTCATTGCATTATTCGTTGTCTCTAATTATATCTTTTATTAGTTATAAAATAAGCTGGGGTAACTGGACACACGAGGTAACTAAGCCATACGTTATTTTATAAAAAAAAAACTGTTGATGTTTTTAAAGTTTTATCTTTTGTAAACATTGCACCCCATCTCTACTTCTTAAAACAACGCGTGTCAACTCAATCATAACTCTGCTTTTGCTGTGATAGGTTGCCAAAAATTTAGGTTTCTTTTTTAAAAAACAACGTCCATTTGGTTGAACTTCCTCGCTTTTTATTAAAATACGGTAAGTGCGTTTATTAAACAATCTTTTTTTATAAAGATTAGACACATAAATACATTAATATTATTAGGTATATCTATACATATTTACTTCATGTTTCAAATGCAAAGCAAGTGTTCCAGTTACCCCATAAATTTTTCAAGAATGGGATAACTGGGACATGTATCAGAGGTAACTGGACCATTAGGGATCCAGTTATAAATATCTTTTTGAGTTTCTCTTACTACGGGAAATTAATTTCTCCACTGTTTTTTAACTTGCAAGAAAGAAACTTACGTAATGCCTTATTAAAATTACATAATAAAATTTTAAAAAAGCATGTTGGGAGTATCAAACCAAATTTCTTAAGTGTGATAGCTATAGCTCTAAATTTTAGGATACAGATGGAGAGGCGTACATAAGGCAATGTGAGATTATTAGAAAATTAGCGAAATGAATAAAAAATAGTTCTGTTCGATATAAAAATATTGTTACATTCTCCACAGGTTTATTGGATATATGGGTCATTCCATGCAAAATGAGCAAATCATCTGTGGCAGACATGTCACAGATTTTAATGAAAATCCGTCTATAAGTAAATCCTATCTATTTATGAGTAAATGTAAAATAATAGATTTCAGGATTGTTTATTTAAGTAGTGAAAATTACATTAAAAGTGGATGCAAAATCGAGGTATTGTCTACATGCTTAAAATTTTAAATCTGATTATTAGCCTTGGGAATGGAAAGACTATATTTAAAATTATTTATAATTAGGAATGAATAATAATTAACAGATTCGCGTAAGTTAGTAATTGTATTTTCATTCCGTAATGAGAAAAAAAAATATTTTTCAAAAATTTTGAGGTAAAAATGCAATATTTCTATTGCTCATTTAAGGATGAAGGACAGCTTTCACAATTTAACTTTTTTTGGCGTTACAGCTAAAAGTATATATTTTAAATATCGAAAGTTTCATTCTTGCCTTTTTATTCCTTAATAAAAAAAATAAATAGTAAAAAATATTCTGGGTAAAATGCAATATTTCTATCACTTCTTTTTAAGTGAAGGAAAGCTTTATTAAACTTTTAAATTATTTCATATTATAGGTAAAAGTGTATATTTTAAATATAGAACTTTTATTCTTGCTTTCAGTTTACTTTTGGCTATTAATATATTTCTTTTAAACTACAGTAAAAAAAAAATATATATTACGTTGAACGAAAAAATTATATATTTATCCTATAAATCCATACATGGCAGCACTGCGTCTTTTTTCCCTTTGTAATTGTGCAATATTGTAAAAAAAACGCGCGCGTATTCAAAGAAGAAAGCTCTTGGAATGCATCAAATATTACTTTTTAAACCAAATTTTGTGACGTTAGGAATCAAAAGGCAAACTTGAATTTTTTTTAGCATATCATGGACTTATTCATCTTTATGTCTGTGCAATAACTGGAATGTCTGATCTTTCCTTCACTATTTTTTTTACCTATCAATAAGAGGAAAAATTACGATTTTTTCATTTTTTTTAAAGTTTCTAAATTTTTTTAAAGGTGAAGGAAATACATGGCAACTTAAAAACTTTAGCAATTCGATCTTAATATGTAACACTACATCAGGCATCAATTTCAGAGATGTTTTTGATTTCCTTTAATTTTTTTAACCTTTTTAATTTTCTCAAAATTGACAAATTTTCAATTTTTACAACAAATTTAAGATTAATCATGACGTTACCAAATTATTATTACTAAATAAATATGAAGCTAACTTTCCAGAGATTACAATATTACAAAAAGATTTAATTTATGTTAAATAGTTTTCAAGATACGGAACTTCAAACGATTGTACACATGTCATTCTATGTCACAAGTTTTTTAAATGTCCAGAACGTCCAATTTTTTTTTATTTTTTTGTCGAAATATTTTGCAGAGAATTTGAATACGAATTGAATCTGTGTATCAAATTTTATTAAAATCGGTTACCATGTAGCCACGACTTTTTTACAATTTTGGCTCATTTTGTGTGTGGAATGACCCACTTTTATTCTGGTAAACAAACAAGAGAATGAGATACTTAAGTACTTACGTAGCCGTTTGTTCATAGATTTATCTTGTTATTTTTTTCCTTAAAATACGCATGTAACTTTTATACTTATTACCTGTACTATAAAGTACATAAGTACTTACTTAATTTTTATGTTTCTTGTATAAATAAATCTAATATTTTCACTTTTAGTGCTTTTTTTAGACACATTGACAGTAAAGGCTTTCCTTACAACACGCTTTAGTTGATATATAATGTACATGATCTGCCTGGTTTATTTTTTTTTAGTTGTTTGCACTTTTTCAAACAGGACCTGATAACCAATATTTTAAAAAAACGCGTATGGAACATAGACCCTCCTGGTCCACTTGCCCCATTTTTATAGGGCGCCTGGACCCATGAGGAAAGAAAGATGAAATATATATATATATATATATATATAAACGTTTTGAACATGTTAAAATGTAAGTATAAAGATAGTAATTGTTTCTGGATTATTTCTAATAGCTTCGAAATTGCTGAAAAATTAAACAGCAATAGTATTAATTCTATCCAAACATATGATTTTGAAAATTTATTCACTACCATTCCTATTAATAGTTTAAAGGAGGCACTTTTAAAGACAGTGGAACTGGTTTTAGATGTTACAGATTTCAACTCTAACTTGTTTAATAAATTATGTCGTTTTTGCCTTTACAACAATTACGTTTATACAGGTTCTAAAGTATACTTACAGATCAATGGAATTGGTATGGGTACTAGTTACTCATCCACAGCTGCTAACTTATTTTTATTATTTTTTTATGAGTTTAAGTACAGTATTAATAAAGCTGATCTCCAGTTCCTGGCTTACAGATACATAGACGACTTGATCGTCTTAAACTTCAATAATGATTTTGATGAAATTTCTCAAGAAATTTATCCCGATTCCCTGACACTAAAGAAAACTAACAATAATGGTTTGGAGGCTGATTACCTTGATCTAAAAATAATTTTAGAAAGTAACAAAGTACATATTTCAATTTACAATAAACGTAATAGTTTTCAATTTCAGGTTAATCAACTTGTTCACTGGTCCTCCAATATTTACAAGCGCATTTATATTGATATAATTATTAGTCAAATATTTCGATTTTTTAGAATTTGTACAGATAAACATCTGTTTAAGAGGGAATTGTTTAATTTTAAAAGTAATCTATATTACAAAAACAATATACCTTTAATTTTTATAAAAAAATATTCAGATTTTGCAGATTTTCTTCATTACTGATCGATTGCTTTTCGACGTCAGTGAATGACTCATATTTCCTAAAGCCTTTTCAAGGACGGTTTTATGATAATGTGCTGCGTCGATTGGCAACAGACCTGGAAAGAATTAGGATTGGTTGATTGGATGTTGGATTCTGCTTTGTTTAGTTTGTTTTATGTTTTATATTTGGGTTGTGGCAATGTGGCTAAGTTGGTTGAGTGTGGTTTTTTCAACGAACATATTTTTAGCATCTTTTACTGTGTTCCAGGTGAGGCATTCATTTAATATTGTTGGCGTATGGTCCGGTGGGGGAGCATGTGATAATAGCCATCGAATGTTAACATTTGATTTTGCTATCACTGTTCTGGCCGAAACCCACTGCCACTAATGCACATTTTATCGAATGCTCGGCTGCTTTTGAAGCATAACCCACTGCCGATGAGGCCGCAGCCTATTTTTTCCTAGTTTTTGTTATAGTTTTAATGTTTACATAGTTATTTTTCTTGTTCTGTGAGGGGGGGGGGGTGCTGGTTCAGGATACATATAATCTTATACTGGTTTATATTTAATTTATGTGTTTTACTGCAGCTGTTTGGCGCATTTCACATGAATTTATTTTGTTTTCTGTTGATGATTACTATACTTTATGTTTATATATATATATATATATATTAGACATTAAAATGTAATTTTGAACATTTCTGTCTGATAGAGGGAACCTAACTGAACACATTTACAAAAGTGCAGACTTTAATTCAAATGAATATTAGCCTTTTGAAGCTGAATTGCCAGAATCTCAAGAGTCACATGGTAAAATCGTGGCCGAGGTGCCCCACGTAACCTTAGATAAAATACATTACATAGGAGGTCGTATGTAACATGATTTAACCTTTAACTGATGTCACAGAAATAGTCACATAACTAGTGTGAAGTGGTCTGTGAGACCGCTAAATCGAAAGATGAATAAAAGCCGCGATTAACTCATAGGATGTTCTTTTTGTACTAAACTTTTGCACAGGAGTGTTCTAATTAAAATTCACCTATTCAAAAGTCCCTGGTGTTAGTACTAAAGTTCCAAACGAAACAAAATTTCAGTAGTGTTTGTAGATAAACTGAAGTTCGCAAGTTAAACTATGAAAATTGAAAAAAGCACCGGTCTGTGAGACCGGTAACATCAGTTAAAGGTTAAGTTTAATTATACTGTCGAATAAGTTAAATGATACTATTTGAAAATGTTTAATTGAGAATAGATAGCATAGTAAAACCGATATTCCGGTTTGATAAAAATGATTGATACTCTATAAAAACTACTCAAAAACGTTTCCTAAAATCAGTGACAGGAAAAGAAACATTGTTTTTATAATAGAGTCTTTAAATCTCGAAAATATATTTGTTTCAGATATTCCTAATAATAAGTAAAGCTCAGAATCATGGTTAACTCGGAAGAGTTTATTGTATAATTTCGTTCGTAGTTGTATTATTTCTTCGATGAGTAAGAAACATTTGCCTTTTTTTTACAGTGTAAGGTATGTTATTTGAGTAAAATATGTAATATGGAAAATGTGCCATAATCTGTGACATGCATGATCTTATATCAGTTTCCAATACCAAATTGCATCTGAAAGACAACACAGAAAGTAGGAATACACAACCAAGTAGTAATCTGCTTAAAAATAATAAAATGCTATTAATAACTGCACGAGCTAAAAACTCCACGAAATTATTTTAATCTGCTGCTTTCTGAGTCTTGATGGATTTTCTTTTTATATTTAGTCGAGCAAATTAAGTGACAAAGGATATCACTTTGAGAATATTAATATAATTCAAAATTTTTAAATTTATGAATAAACTCCTAACACGTTTTTTCTTATAACGCTCTGAGAAGTTAAGAAAAACTATATAAACTATGTACTTTTCCGGGCTTCCTTCGTCCAAGGAACTCAAATATGATGTCAAAAGTTGGTACTGCCATATAAAAAGTGAGAATTGATGAATTTTTAATATACAGATCACCCCTATTTCCAAAATTGCATTCCTATTTGGAAAGTAGACTCTATCCCCACTCGATTGTAGCCTCTCGTATCTCTTTGATGATTTGGTGGTAAAATATGATATAGGGTGCGTTTTTATTTCAGGACTGTATCATTTCACGTTTTATATAAGGTGTCTAATCATGATAAAATCTTTCACCATTTTCTAGTTGCAGCTACTTAACACCAAAATTTAGTTTAATCTATCCTAAAATTTTAAACGGGGTGCTATTTAAACTGGGCATACAATTTTAAACGGGGAGTAGAATATGTAAAGTGTGGTCCATCTGTTGGATCTTTTTTTTTATTATGAAAGAAAACACGTTTTTTAGTGAAAACCAAAATTCTTTATTGATCATAGAAGGTGGGTCTATGCCATTTATGTATGAATACAATATCGCACATGTGGCCACCGTGGCTCTGCTTACATGCTACCATCCGAACATCAAAATTTTCAATGACTTTTCCTGGAATGAGCGGATCCACGGCCAAAATTTCAGCCCGGGTGTTACGTTTGAAGTCTTGGATTGTGCGAGGGGCATTAATATATAACTTACTTTCCAGAAACCCCCCAAAGAAAATAGTCCATTGTAGTTAAATCGCACGATCTTGGCCGCCAATTCACATCAGAATGTCTTGAAATTACGCAATCTGAAAATTTCTCGTTCAATAAGTTGATGGCTTAGCAAGCAGTGTGTTCAGTTTCCCCGTCGTTGTGTTGTCAACGAGTCCGTAATTACAAATGGCATACATTTGACAGTTCATACATGCATGACGCATGACAGCTGACACAAATGTCCTGTGAAATATTCATAGTCCAAAAAAGAACCAACAGATGGACTACCCTATAATATGAAGAATTTCCCATAATCAGTGTCATGCATAGTTGGTTGGTTGTATAGGGTTTTATGGCGCAAAATTCCTTAGGGGACATGCTGCGCCAAAAAAAGGTTTAAAAACACAACGTAATTAAAAATAAAGAAAGCAATGAGAAAAGCAATCTGGATGGGAAACCCCATCCAGATGTAGTCAGAAATGTGTAGAGGAGTAAAAAAATTTTTAAGTCTAAAAACATTAGCATAAAAAAGTTAAAGTATCTCAAAACAAGTGTTGCTGGATGTGTTACCATCCAGATGTCACAAAAGGGTAAAAGATAGAACTGTGTCTTTCACCAATGAAAGCAATAAAAATTATATTTCAAAATAAAACCCTGTATGTTTTAGAAAAGTAAAGAGTGCCCCATGAGGTGTTTCCCCAATGAGGTTTGTCAAGATTGGTGATGATGAATTAAAATAAATTCTGTGTCATGCATGATTTTCTTTTCTCAGTCTTCACTACCAAATTGCTTCTGAAATATAACACAGAAAATATGAACACACAACCAAGTAGTAATCCGCTTAAAAAATAAAAAGCTATTAATAACTGCACGATCTAAAAACTCAACAAAATTATTTTAATCTGCTGCTTTCTGAGTCTGGGTGGATTTTCTTTTTATATTTAGTCGAGCAAATTAAGTGACACAGAAGATAGAAAGAGAATATTTTTAACACGACATAAAATAATTAAATTGTTAAAAACAAAATGCGGCGACTTAATCAAGATCTTTGTTACGTTGGCAATAGCACGAATAAACTGAAATAATAATGATTAAGTAAATTCTGGGATATTAAAATAACGAAATAAAAAAGGAAGATTTATGAATTCGCGCATTGCTGCTAATTTACATAATTTAAACAGTTTTACAGTTCTAGAGAGTTTTAAATTAATAATACAAAATAAATATGCAAGCATTTGTTTAAAATTTATACTGAAGTTTTGAATTCATAAATTATTCGTAGTGTCTAATTCCTTGTTTTATTAGTTGCAAATAAATTATATTGAGTTTGGTGTAGTATTTAACAATTAATGGTTATTTAAAAATGAATGGTTTAGTATTTCTAGTTTTTACTGTAGAAAAATAGCCGTCTAAAGCTAGAAATAACAAAGAAAATATTTATATTTTTTTAAGTTGGGGTACATTCTAATTTATCAAAATTTCTTTATTTATAAATTTAGAAAAGGCTGTTCTAAAATCTAAATCCCTGAAATTTTTCATTCAAGAAATCAAAATAATATCATAAAGTAGACAAATTATTTATCCACTTAACTACTAATTATACATAACATATTATTTCAATTGTTTTCTATTGTTTGATTTTAACGTAACTAAATATTTCTTTTATATGCGTCCTAATGAAAAACAAGCATTACGTAAAGTCTTAATAAACTCACGAAGTAGCCAAATCTACCAATTTAGTTTTGCTTCTCTGAATTTTTGGTTATAACGTGTTATTACAATTTTACAATTTTCTTCTGTTCGTTTTAAAATAATTGAATATATTTTTTATCGATGTCCTTATGAAAAAAATGATCCGTTGATAAAATCTTATTATATTAGGCACATTTTTTTTCAGATGCTAAATTAATAATATTTATAAAAATACCAAATTCCACGAACATTTTTGGGAATCTGGTTTTCTATACAGAAATTGTTTTCTGTAGTGTGTTCTACGATCCCTTAAAATTTTACTAAAGAATTTTGAATCTCCCTGTATGTATTGGAAGGTAAGAAAAACTACAATATATTCTCGATTATCCGGCATCCGGTCATGATACACATTCGGTTAAAAGACATCTCTCAACGTATTATTCCTTGTCTCGTAAGCGACAGATAATCGGAAGTCGAGTATGGTATATGTATATGATACATATGCTCTCCCGACGATGTTTATCCGATGTTTTTGACTTTCTGACATTCCCCTGGTCTCATCAATGTCGGATACCAAGTCTACGTACAGCCAAAAAAGTTTTAGACAAGTGTTAGGTTGGTTGGTTGGTTGGTCGTATTTATGACGGCCAATTATCTGCACGAGGGATATAGGCCCAGGGGGGGAGTGCCCTTCGTGGGGGTCTTTCTAAGGGAACCTAACCCGTATTAACGCTTGGAAATCCAAGGTTCGAAGAAAACCACGAAAACTCCGAAAGATTAGGCCGACGGGCGCGATTGGGATTGAACCCAGCACCTCCCGTCTACCAGCTTCGAGAGCAGAACCTCTCAGCCACTGGTGGGGCCCGACAAGTGTTAGGAATTAATCAATTAGCCATTGTTGATGTCTTTGACAGCCATGACAACAACAATTTTTTTATTTGCAAAAATAAGAATGAAATTCATTTCTTATTATAATGAATCATTCATCACATTGTTCTTAAACATATAGTTTTATAAAGAATTCTACTAGGAATCTGTTTACTCTCACTTATGCAGAAGGTAAGGTAAAGGAATTTTCTACCATTACGAGAGCTGAAGCAAGACTGTCTCTCTCTCTTGTATTGGAAGCACGTCTCTTTGCCTGAAGAAAAAAGATTAAACTTTCCGAAAACGCTTAAGTATCATCTACATTTTCATTGTATATTTAAAAATTCATTTTTTTATTATATTATGTTTCACGCCATTTTTCAAGATTTCATTTGCTCTTTAAATTGTCGCTCTGAATAGAAAATTAATTACATTACTCGTAGTCTATAATTATATATTTTATTAGTTATAAATAAAATGCATTACATTGGAGGTCTTATGCAACATGATTTAAGTTAAATTATACTGTCGAATGGACTGTTTAAAAGTAGAAATGTTGTGAAAAATATTTATAAATACATTACATTGGAGGTCGTATGCAACGTGATTATGTTACATTATAGTGTCGAATAAGGACTGTTTAAAACTAGAAATGCTGTGGAAGATATTTATATTTTAAAAGGAAGGAAAGGCAAGACGTGCATTCGAACTTACTAAAATAGATATATTCTAATACTTTAAAAGTTATAAAAGTATAAAACTACAAAAATAAATAAATATACTATTTAAAACATATCGCTAATACAATTAATATGCAGGGTGAATCCAAACTCTTGGGCAAAACTTCAAGGGGTGATAGTACACATCAAGAAAAACAATATTAAATATGAAACTAAGGGTCCCAAACGTCTTCCGAAGGAGGTAAGCGCCATTAAAGTTTAGGGTCCAAAATCTCAAATGATTATAAAAAATGAAAAAATTGGTCGATTTGTTTGCGGTTTTCGCTAAAACTATTATTTATGTCAGTATTTTCTTAAAAATAAATTTTAAAGATGAAGTTCAAAAAATGGCGATAGAAGGCGCTTTAGATATTGGAGTAACGAACAACTATTTTTCACCGTTATTTTTTGTATCTCATAAGATGCTTTCAAAAGCTTAGATTTAAACTTAAATTTGAGCTCAAAATCTGAATAGTTGGGAGTGGTTAAGTAGCGCAAACTGAACTGTGTTCAGGAGTTACAATTTGACCCCCCCCCCCCCCCTGAACACAGTTTAGTTTGCGCTACTTAACCACTCCCAACGATTCAGATTTTGAACTCAAAATTTAAGTCTAAGGTTTTGAAAGCATTTAAAAATTATTTGTTCGTTACTAAAAAGACTAAAGCGCCTTCTATCGGCATTTTTTAAAGTTTATCTTTAAAATTTATTTTCAAGAAAATCCTGACATAAACAATAATGTTAGCGAAAACCGCAAACGAAACGACCAATTTTTCCGTTTTTTATAATCAATTGAAATTTTGGACTTTAAACTTTAATGGCGCCTATCTCCTTCGGAAGACGTTTGGAACCCTTAGTTTCCTATTTAATATTGTTTGTCTTGATGTGTACTATCACCCCTTAAAGTTTTGCCCAAGAGTTTCGATTCACCCTGTATAACAAAATATCAAATTTTAGCGATTTTAATTTTGCTTTCCAAAACATTATGAAAACACTTTTAAATTTTTTTTTCATGGTTATCAATTATTATGGTTTCCGAAAAGAGGGCTGGTGAACAAAGGAGCATGCTTACTGCTTACCAGCATCTTGTGATCTGACATGTACAGTCGTGGAAAAAAAAGTGAACACCCTTTACTAACTCTGGGATAAATTATCATAGAGAAAAGTTACTAGCACCAAACAATTGGAAATAAAGTCTACTTTTAAATGATGTATATAAAATTTGTCCATCTACAAATCAAAATCAGCCCAAACTTTGTTTTTTCAATGGAAACAGTCAATTTTGACAAGATATTTTAAGTTTTCGGTTTAAACTATTCCTATATACGAAATTTCAAGTCATTTGGATGATAAGTTTTTTAATTATAAACATTCAAAATTGAGAGCTTTTAATGTTAAATTACATTTTCATATTTTTATTAATATCTCCTGAAATTATAATCATAATGTGATAATTTTTTATACAGTTATAATACCAAAAAAACCCAATATAAGTACATCGAATTTGTAATTTTAATAATTTATAATATGAATTATGACATCAATATTGGAAAATATTATGAATTGCAACTTACAGTTTTTTTATGAATTTATATTTATTATGTCCTGCTTTATGGGGATACAAAATTTCAAATTTTTCTTCCAATTAGTCTTCAAATTTTGCTTAAAAATGTCAAAGTACTGGTTCAAGGGCCGTCTATGATGTAAAGAAAAGTATAATTTGAAAAAAATATTTTACTCATTTTATTGAAATATTTGTGCTGGAATTACAGTACCGCGTTTAAGATCAACTTAGAACGTCAGGATGCGTTTAGAAAGGAAACGTGTTCCCTCTCATTCTAAAGCAATAAAAATGTCCACTGGCCTTTCTTTAACATTCACACTTGTGGGTTTTTAACAAAAGGACGGGAGATTCAACAATGCAAAAAAGATAAGAAGATTAGATCGAACTTTAAGGAAGCTCTTTCCTCCAGCTGGATGTCCGTCAGTTTCCTTGTAAAGCAATTAAAGGCAGTTGGTAGTAAAAAAAAAATTTTAAGTCGTTTTTTTATTCTTTTAATAATTTGAGTCCTTTATTTTCCCCTTTTTGAATGGTATATTAATTTTGTTTCTATGACAATAAGAAGTTAAAGAAATTTAAATAATTCAGTTTGTTAACATCATACATAAACATTATATGCGTAAACTTGAAACTGAATTTTCTCAAAATGTTGCTTTTTGAATTTCGATGTACCTTTTTACCTGACTGCCAGGAAGGGTTATGTGTTTCACGCGAATCTGGGTATGTGGATTTCTTTATACCCTCGAAACATCCCAACAGCTGGATGGATTTTAATGAATGAGGTCTCTATCGATTCGTCTTAACCGTCCAATCATTATAGGCTAGCTTTTGTTTTTATAAATTCAAAATGGCGGTAGAGACGAAAAAAAATTTAACGCACCATATTGAGTGGCATATCATTGGATAGGTCTTTTAAAGTGAAGACGATGTTTCATTGACTATTTTATAGTTAGAAGCTCCGTTTAAATATTACACAACCTGGAAGTTGTGTAGGTAGGATCTCTAGCTCTACTGCAGCTGAATCATTCATAGACATCTATAGGCCTCATCAAAACAGTGTTTATAGTTAGGAACTAACAATTAAACACAACTTAAAAGTCATCAATACAAGTAAATAAAAAAAGTAGGTAAGTAATATAAAAAAATAGTTTCACATTGATAAGAAATAATTAATTAGTTCGCTTTTTACGCAGTCGGGTTTTTTAATTTTTTTAATTTAACTTCTACTTGTTATAGAAACAACTACACATTATTATTTGCAATCTTGACAGAATATTTCTCACATATCTTTGATCAATCTGAAGTGAAACAGTTTCCTTGTAAAGCAATTAAGGGCAGTTGGTAGTAAAAACTTTTTAAAAGTCGTTTTTTTATTCTTTTAATAATTTGAGTCCTTTATTTTCTCCCTTTTGAATGGTATATTAATTTTGTTTCTATGACAATAAGAAGTTAAAGAAATTTAAATAATTCAGTTTGTTAACATCATACATAAACATTACATGCGTAAACTTGAAACTGAATTTTCTCAAAATGTTGCTTTTTGAATTTCGATGTACCTTTTTACCTGACTGCCAGGAAGGGTTATCTGTTTCACGCGAATCTGGGTATGTGAATTTCTTTATACCCTCGAAACATCCCAACAGCTGGATGGATTTTAATGAATGAGGTCTCTATCGATTCGTCTTAACCGTCCGATCGTTATAGGCTAGCTTTTGTTTTTATAAATTCAAAATGGCGGTAGAGACGAGAAAAAATTTTACGCACCATATTGAGTGGCATATCATTGGATAGGTCTTTTAAAATGAAGACGATGTTTCATTGACTATTTTACAGTTAGAAGCTCCGTTTAAATATTACACAACCTGGAAGTTGTGTAGGTAGGATCTCTAGCTCTACTGCAGCTGAATCATTCATAGACATCTATAGGCCTCATCAAAACAGTGTTTATAGTTAGGAACTAACAATTAAACACAACTTAAAAGTCATCAATACAAGTAAATAAAAAAAGTAGGTAATAATATAAAAAAATAGTTTCACATTGATAAGAAATAATTAATTAGTTCGCTTTTTACTCAGTCGGGTTTTTTATTTTTTTTAATTTAACTTCTACTTGTTATAGAAACTACTACACATTATTATTTGCAATCTTGACAGAATATTTCTCACACATCCCTGATCAATCTGAAGTGAAATTTTGTTACAAACGTTTGTACAAAATTTTTATAAAAAATATTTTCTTTAGAAAAATGCAAATTTTTTGTAATTTAAAAGCGGTTTTTATTACACATTTTTTAAAACAATAACTAAAGCATATCTGTTTATAAAGTCGACTTCACTTTATTAGGAATTATTCATATTATGTATATAAAAAATTTCAAGTTAATATCTTTGGTAGTTTCTGAGAAAAGGTACATTAATTTAACATGGTAGCTATAGGGACTTCAACTGCCCTTAAAGATGAATAGCACCGCCTGATCAGAACAAAGATACCTCGAGTTGAATGATACGTCTATCTGGACCTTAAGTCTATCTTACGGCGTAAACAAGGCAAACAAAATTTAGATGTAGATAAACTGTATTTCAGTACCTTCCGATCTTACGTTAACCTGAGTCATTTCTATGTTCATGTGGGTGGCAAATTATTCAAAGAGATCCTGATATTGTTAACAGCCTCATTGAATCAATGACATGGATGTTACAAGACATTCTTGATAAAAATGATTGCAATAATCATATTAACACATCCCCAACTTTTTTTTTTAATTTAAGCACAAAATGTAGCTTATTTGTAGGATGGGGATTTTTTTCCTTCTCATATTTTGTGTACCTGCCCATAATTTTCTGCTATTCTTTTGTTAAAGTTCTATCATATGAAATAATTTTTCTTTTTTGGCATAATAATATTTCTTTTATTTACATAAATTTCAGTATTTTAAGATTTTAGTAGCAAGTTACTGCCACTGGTGATTTTTAAGTTCCATAATGTGGACCAATTTGTCCTTTTATACCATGTTTGCGTTTGGTTGTTTAATTTTGATGAAAGAAACAGTGAAGATCCGATTAACGTGAAATTTCAGAGAGCAACGCTAATTTGGGGGTATAAACACGAAATTATACATTTTAATGTATTCTGGGAAAAGGAAGTACACGTGAAATTTTTTTTGCCCTTTTTAAATAGATGCCGATGATGCTTTATGGCAAATGATTAACATAATTCTTGCATTTCATATCTACAAAACTTTGGTCAAAATGATTTTACATTATTTAAACCATTATTATCCACAATGTAGTCACTGAGATATTTTATACTTATTAATTCAGTTTTCTCAAATCTTGTTAAATTGTTTACAATATTACACTGAATGTCTGTTAGATAAAATATTCTCACGAAAGTATTAGATTGTTATTTAAAAATTCTAATTTAATCTTTTACTAACTTTTGTGTATCAATCAAAAATTTTTACAAATAAGTATGGATGTTCAGTTTTTAACCCCTTAACCCTTAAATGCCGGGTGTTGCTTTTCCGCAACATACCCAATTTTGGCTTCTAAAATACTATTAGAATAATATTGAAGCTATAATGCCTAATGTTGTCAATAAAATACATTCTGAAAGTATTATTAAATCGATTTTCAACATGTAGATGGCAACCCTTGTGCTGTTTAAGAATAAAGAATGATTTATTTTTTCAATTGTTGCTACTTGTTCTTTTTGTCTTGTTTGGAAGCTTGCGAAATACCCTATTTTGTTTTGCAGTGAGCAAATAAAATTTATTTCTTATTATAGTTCCTAAAATTCTTGTGTGTTCAATATTATAGAATTTTATAAAGGGAAATTATTTTTTCAATTAAAGACTAGTATTGCCGATTAGTAACAAACTGTTTTTTAGCCGTAAGCCATACTTAAAACAAATATGATTTTTTAAAGTATTGTTCCGATGATTTATTTAAAAAATGATAAGCCGAAGAACATTATTACATTGATTTTTGAAAAATCCGGCATTTAAGGGTTAATAACGATCTTTAAATAATTAAACTTTTTCTTCTATAACTTGCTCATTTAGATCTATTCGAGTTATACAGACTAATTATTAAAAAAATTACAAGTTATTTTTATGTTTTTTCTGATAGGCAAGTTTTTTTGCCAATCGGCATTAATGAGTTAACTGCAAAATTTCGAATGAAATAGCAGAATAAGTTTAATCATAGAAGTATTATCCTTATTTCAAAGGACAATAACAAAAGTAAAGTTATTCTGATATATTTTTAACATAGATTTATTTTTATTTCTTCAAATAAATCGGAATATAAACCATGCGAAGATATCTGAAAAGATCTAGCAAGATACACCCCCTCCCCCTCAAAAAGGCGATGTCGAAAAAAAAGTTATAAAAGTTATTAAAATACCGTTAGCAATCAACTAGGGATTTATTTTAGAAATAAAAAACAGTTTTTCTGGGCTTTTAGGTAGCTTTCTTTACAAAAAGCTACCTATTGCAGCCGTTCGGAAGAAAGCGATTTCAAAAAATTTTGGTATATTTTCATCGATCATGACCCCGAGACCCCAAAACCACCCTCCGTTCAAAATTGATATATATATATATATATCTGACCTATGTCATACTGTAACTCTCGTATTTATGAACCGATTTGGATGTAATTCGGTGTGTACATAGTACATACCAATGTCTCGACCGAGTTCGTTGGCCAGCTTCATCCGCCATTTTGTTACAAAATGGCGGCCATTTAAATTTTTTTTTAAATTTTTTAATTTGAAATGTGGTAAAAAAAAATTGAAAATGGAAGAATATTTTTTTCTTATGTGACCTTTATACAAAGACTCCGTAGCAGTTTTTGTTTCGTCTATATCTTAAAAAATGGCTGAGTTATAGCATTTTGAATTTCTAGCGAAGCTGACATTTTGAAACGTCTTGAATTTTGTCACGCGATAAAAGGCGTATTTATGAACCGATTTGGATGTAACTTCGTTTTCACATAGTACAGACCAATGTCTCGACCGAGTTCGTTGGCCAGCTTCATCCGCCATTTTGTTTAAAAATGGCGGCCATTTAAAATTTTAAGAAAAAATTAAATTGGAAATGAGGTACCAAAAAATTGAAAATAGAAAAAATATTTTTTTCTTATGTGTTTGACCTTGATAAAAAGATTCGGGAGCAGTTTTTGTTTCGTTTATATCTTAAAAAATGGGTGAGTTATAGCATTTTGAATTTCTAGCGTGGCTGACGTTTTGAAACGCCCTGATTTTTGCCACGTGATAACAGACGTATTTATGAACCGATTTGAATGTACCTTGGTGTGTACATAGTACATACAAATAACTCAACCGAGTTCGTTGGCCAGCTTCATCCGCCATCTTGTTTCAAAATGGCGGCCATTTAAAAAAATTAAAAAAAAATTAAATTTAAAATGAGATGCCAAAAAATTGGAAAATGAAAAAGATTTTTTCGTATGTGTTTGACCTTAATACAAAGATTCCGGAACAGGTTTTCTTTCGTCTATATCTAAAAAAATTGCTGAGTTATAACATTTAGAATTTCTATTGTGGCTGACATTTTAAAACGACCTGATTTTTGTCTTTCTATATCAGGCGTATTTATGAACCGATTTGGATATTACTTGGTCTGTACATAGTGCATACCAATGTCTCGACCGAGTTCGTTGGCCAGCTTCATTCACCATCTTGTTTCAGAAGGGTTGCGATTTTTTTTTAAATGTATTTTAAAATTTAAAATGAGGTATTAAAAAATTGGAAAATGAAAAAAGATTTTTTTTTATATGTTTGGCCTTGATACAAAGATTCGGAGCAGTTTTTGTTTCTGAAAATTTGTTCTTTTGTTTATACCTTAAAAAGTGGTTGAATTATAGCACTTTGAATTTCTATCACGGCTAACACTTTGAAACGATCTTGTATTTGTCACGCGATATCACACGTATTTGCCTATTTCGATGGAAGAAGGCATGTGGATAGTATACATCAATATCTCGACCAAGTTCGCTGGCCAGCTTCATCAGCCATCTTGTTTCAAAATGGCGGCCATTAAATTAAAAAAAAATTATATTTAAAGTGAGGTGCAAAAAAATTAGAAAATGAAAAAGGTTTCTTTCTTAAGTATTTGACCTTGATATAAGGATTCAGGAGCATTTTTTGTTTGCCTTTATCTCAAAAAATGGCTCAGATATAGTAGTTTCAATTCCTAACGTGGTTGACATTTTGAAAAATCTGATTTTTTGCCTGCGACAGCACTCGTATATATCAACCGATTCCGATGTGAGTGAGCATGTGCACAGCAATTACTAAGGTCTCGACCAAGTTCACTGGTTAGCCTCATCCACCATGTTGTCTTAAAATGGCAGGCACTTTAAGAAATTGCCGAATTTGGCAGCCAAATATAAGTTACTTTAATTAAAAGCAGCTTGGATAAAGCTGATTAATTTCGCGAAATTCTCATTCATAATGATTTAGTATTGATAAAAATTAGTATTGAATCTCCTACATTCGGTTTCCACTTAATTGAGCTTCGTGTGTTTGAATAATATAAGTTGGCTTTTTTAAAATAAGGAATATGAAAGATACCTCTTCCTCCCGGCACTGGCCGGAAGGACTTTTTTTACATTGTTTCCTGATATTGCTTCCTACTATTTTAGGTAGCTTTCTTTACAAAAAGCTACATATTGCAGCCGTTCGAAGGAAAGCGATTTCAAAAAATTTTGGTATATTTTCATCGATCATGACCCCCAGACCCCGAAACCACCCTCCGTTCAAAATTGATATATATATATATATATATATATATATCTGACCTATGTCACACTGTAACTCTAGTATTTATAAGCCGATTTCGATGTAATTCGGTGTGTACATAGTACATACCAATGTCTCGACCGAGTTCGTTGGCCAGCTTCATCCGCCATTTTGTTTCAAAATGGCGGACATTTAAATTTTTTTTTAATTTAAAAATTTGAAATTTCGTACCAAAAAATTGAAAATGTAAAAATATTTTTTTCTTATGTATTTGACCTTTGTACAAAGACTCCGTAGCAGTTTCTGTTTCGTCTATATCTTATAAAATGGCTGAGTTATAGCATTTTGAATTTCTAGCGAAGCTGACATTTTGAAACGTCCTAAATTTTGTCACGCGATAAAAGGCGTATTTATGAACCGATTTGGATGTAACTTCCTTTATACATAGTACAGACCAATGTCTCGACCGAGTTCGTTGGCCAGCTTCATCCGCCATTTTGTTTAAAAATGGCGGCCATTTAAAATTTTAAGAAAAATTTAAATTTGAAATGTGGTGCCAAAAAATTGAAAATTGAAAAAATATTTTTTTCTTATGTATTTGACCTTGATAAAAAAATTCGGGAGCAGTTTTTGTTTTGTCTATATCTTTAAAAAATGGCTGAGTTATAGCATTTTGAATTTCTAGCGTGGCTGACATTTTGAAACGTCCTGATTTTTGCCACGTGATAACAGACGTATTTATGAACCGATTTGGATGTACCTTGGTGTGTTCATAGTACATACAAATAATTCAACCGAGTTCGTTGGCCAGCTTCATCCGCCATCTTGTTTCAAAATGGCGGCCATTTAAAACAATTTTAAATTTAAAATGAGATACCAAAAAATTGGAAAATGAAAAAGATTTTTTTCGTATGTGTTTGACCTTAATACAAAAATTCCGGAACAGGTTTTGTTTCGTCTATATCTAAAAAAATGGCTGAGTTATAATATTTTGAATTTCTATTGTGGCTGACATTTTAAAACGACCTGATTTTTGTCACGCGATAACAGGCGTATTTATGAACCAATTTGAATGTAACTTTGTCTGTACATAGTACATACCAATGTCTCGACCGAGTTCGTTGACCAGTTTCATTCGCCATCGTGTTTCAAAAGGGTTGCCATTTAAACAAATGTAATTTAAAATTTAAAATGAGGTATTAAAAAATTGGAAAATGAAAAAGATTTTTTTTTATGTGTTTGGCCTTGATACAAAGATTCTGGAGCAGTTTTTGTTTCTGAAAATTTGTTCTTTTGTTTATATCTTAAAAAGTGGTTGAATTATAGCACTTTGAATTTCTATCATGGCTAACACTTTGAAACGATCTTGTATTTGTCACGCGATACCACACGTATTCGCCTATTTCGATGGAAGAAGGCATGTGGATAGTATACATCAATATCTCGACCAAGTTCGCTGGCCAGCTTCATCAGCCATCTTGTTTCAAAATGGCGGCCATTAAATTAAAAAAAAATTATATTTAAAGTGAGGTGCAAAAAAATTAGAAAAGGAAAAAGGTTTCTTTCTTAAGTATTTGACCTTGATATAAGGATTCAGGAGCATTTTTTGTTTGCCTTTATCTCAAAAAATGGCTCAGATATAGTAGTTTCAATTCCTAACGTGGTTGACATTTTGAAAAATCTGATTTTTTGCCTGCGACAGCACTCGTATATATCAACCGATTCCGATGTGAGTGAGCATGTGCACAGCAATTACTAAGGTCTCGACCAAGTTCACTGGTTAGCCTCATCCACCATGTTGTCTTAAAATGGCAGGCACTTTAAGAAATTGCCGAATTTGGCAGCCAAATATAAGTTACTTTAATTAAAAGCAGCTTGGATAAAGCTGATTAATTTCGCGAAATTCTCATTCATAATGATTTAGTATTGATAAAAATTAGTATTGAATCTCCTACATTCGGTTTCCACTTAATTGAGCTTCGTGTGTTTGAATAATATAAGTTGGCTTTTTTAAAATAAGGAATATGAAAGATACCTCTTCCTCCCGGCACTGGCCGGAAGGACTTTTTTTACATTGTTTCCTGATATTGCTTCCTACTATTTTAGGTAGCTTTCTTTACAAAAAGCTACATATTGCAGCCGTTCGAAGGAAAGCGATTTCAAAAAATTTTGGTATATTTTCATCGATCATGACCCCCAGACCCCGAAACCACCCTCCGTTCAAAATTGATATATATATATATATATATATATATATATATCTGACCTATGTCACACTGTAACTCTAGTATTTATAAGCCGATTTCGATGTAATTCGGTGTGTACATAGTACATACCAATGTCTCGACCGAGTTCGTTGGCCAGCTTCATCCGCCATTTTGTTTCAAAATGGCGGACATTTAAATTTTTTTTTAATTTAAAAATTTGAAATTTCGTACCAAAAAATTGAAAATGTAAAAATATTTTTTTCTTATGTATTTGACCTTTGTACAAAGACTCCGTAGCAGTTTCTGTTTCGTCTATATCTTATAAAATGGCTGAGTTATAGCATTTTGAATTTCTAGCGAAGCTGACATTTTGAAACGTCCTAAATTTTGTCACGCGATAAAAGGCGTATTTATGAACCGATTTGGATGTAACTTCCTTTATACATAGTACAGACCAATGTCTCGACCGAGTTCGTTGGCCAGCTTCATCCGCCATTTTGTTTAAAAATGGCGGCCATTTAAAATTTTAAGAAAAATTTAAATTTGAAATGTGGTGCCAAAAAATTGAAAATTGAAAAAATATTTTTTTCTTATGTATTTGACCTTGATAAAAAAATTCGGGAGCAGTTTTTGTTTTGTCTATATCTTTAAAAAATGGCTGAGTTATAGCATTTTGAATTTCTAGCGTGGCTGACATTTTGAAACGTCCTGATTTTTGCCACGTGATAACAGACGTATTTATGAACCGATTTGGATGTACCTTGGTGTGTTCATAGTACATACAAATAATTCAACCGAGTTCGTTGGCCAGCTTCATCCGCCATCTTGTTTCAAAATGGCGGCCATTTAAAACAATTTTAAATTTAAAATGAGATACCAAAAAATTGGAAAATGAAAAAGATTTTTTTCGTATGTGTTTGACCTTAATACAAAAATTCCGGAACAGGTTTTGTTTCGTCTATATCTAAAAAAATGGCTGAGTTATAATATTTTGAATTTCTATTGTGGCTGACATTTTAAAACGACCTGATTTTTGTCACGCGATAACAGGCGTATTTATGAACCAATTTGAATGTAACTTTGTCTGTACATAGTACATACCAATGTCTCGACCGAGTTCGTTGACCAGTTTCATTCGCCATCGTGTTTCAAAAGGGTTGCCATTTAAACAAATGTAATTTAAAATTTAAAATGAGGTATTAAAAAATTGGAAAATGAAAAAGATTTTTTTTTATGTGTTTGGCCTTGATACAAAGATTCTGGAGCAGTTTTTGTTTCTGAAAATTTGTTCTTTTGTTTATATCTTAAAAAGTGGTTGAATTATAGCACTTTGAATTTCTATCATGGCTAACACTTTGAAACGATCTTGTATTTGTCACGCGATACCACACGTATTCGCCTATTTCGATGGAAGAAGACATGTGGATAGTATGCATCAATATCTCGACCAAGTTCGCTGTCCAGCTTCTTCAGCCATCTTGTTTCAAAATGGCGGCCATTAAATAAAAAAAAAAATATATTTAAAGTGAGGTGCAAAAAAATTAGAAATTGAAAAAGGTTTCTTTCTTAAGTATTTGACCTTGATATAAGGATTCAGGAGCATTTTTTGTTTGTCTTTATCTTAAAAAATGGCTCAGATATAGCAGTTTCAATTTCTAACGTGGGTGACATTTTGAAAAATCTGATTTTTTGCCTGCGACAGCACTCGTATATATCAACCGATTCCGATGTGAGTGAGCATGTGCACAGCAATTACTAAGGTCTCGACCAAGTTCACTGGTTAGCCTCATCCACCATGTTGTCTTAAAATGGCAGGCACTTTAAGAAATCGCCGAATTTGGCAGTTAAATATAAGTTATTTTAAATAAAAGCAGCTTGGATAAAGCTGACTAATTTCGCGAAATTCTCATTCATAATGACTTTGTATTGATAAAAATTTGTATTGAATCTCCTACATTCGGTTTTCACTTAATTAAGCTTCGTGTGTTTGAATAATATAAGTTGGCTTTTTTAAAATAAGGAATATGAAAGCTACCTCTTCCTCCCGGCACTGGCCGGAAGGACTTTTTTATTCTAAATTTTCTATTCCCCGATATCCTTCATATTTCTTCCAATATATTTAGAAAAGTGTGAGTTAAATTAAATTTAAATCTTAGAAAAAGCATTATAAAAACACTTATAAATTTTCAATCACATTCACATATTCGATAACTATTTTAATTACAGATACGTTAT
Organism: Maratus speciosus; assembly: GCA_963932465.1. Classification (NCBI taxonomy): domain Eukaryota; kingdom Metazoa; phylum Arthropoda; class Arachnida; order Araneae; family Salticidae; genus Maratus; species Maratus speciosus. The sequence goes on along the minus strand of OZ010796.1, from coordinate 233,765,875 downwards.
AGGTTTTAAAATCAGATAATTCAACACTTATAAACATTATAAAATGAATATTGAAAAGGATTTTACCGTGAACAACAAAAGTTGAAACATATTAAGTGAGTGAAATGGTCAAATTGGCATGAAATAATACATTAATAGAAGTGACTTAGTCATTCTGTAGCGTTTCAACAATCGAGTGCCGAACTTCAGTTTGGATACAGCCCTTAAAATAAGCTCATTTTAAAATCATTAATTTATCGGAAACTAATCGTACAAATGTCATGAAAATTTGTATTTAGGCTAATTGAAGGGTGTAGAATTTGTTTATGGTGTCAAATTGAGTCCTGCTATTTAAAAAAAAAAACAATGCTTGGGTTTGGTTGATATGTAGAGGGCCCCCTAAGCCAATTTTAAATGCAACATTTAAAAGTACTGTTTGTTTTCGGATAGCGAAACCCCTCGCGCTTTTGCGCATGCGTCAGGTTTGTTTTGATTTTATCAAAATAGGGATGATCAGAGGCTGTTTAGCTGCGTTTGGCTGAGTGCTAATCTTGTGACAACGTTCAAGTGGAACTTCGGAAAATACACATGTCAGTGATAACACCTCTTTGGATAATAGAATCGTTTCAGAGTACTAGGCGCGGCTTTCGAAAATGAACAGTAGACTTTATTTCCAATCGTTTGGTATCAGTAACTTTCTTCTACGATAATTTTCTGCCGAGTTAGTAAGGGTGTTCACCTTTTTTTTTTTCTACGACTCTACATAGTTACCAATCTTGTAGGAGTTTTAAGCAAATAAATAAGCTGTGATAAGAAACAGTTCGTTAAATATTTTTTTCCCTTTAAATGATATTTATTTCGCTCGGAAAAAACGGAAGGTAGGTAATTATGAATGTATCTTTATATTTTATCTAAATTTTCTTTTTATGTGACAATTTTGGGGAAAAAAATGTTAAATTCATTTTTTAGGTAATTAAAAATGGGTCAAAAAAAAAAAAAAAAAAAAAAAAAAAAAAAGTAATTTAACAAATTACAACGACCATTTGGACTAAAATTTAAGACATAAAAAATCGCACGGAGTTGATCATACATTATGTACGCCATGAATTAAACATTAATAGTGTTATTACATGTAAAAATTGCAAGAGTCAAAAATCGCCTGCGATTCGTTAAATTTCCTGAAACTTACGTATTATCCAAGCATTTCATTGGCTGTTCCGGAAAATGCTTTTCCATCATCAGATTTCCAAGAAATCTGACGACCCCTTTTAAATGAAATTTCATTCTTAAACTTCTATACACCCCACAATATTACTTTTTACACCGTCGTATAGAGAAAAAAATGTACTTTTAAATGCAATTTGTTTGAAAGCGGTATCTCAATTTGTTTCTGCGTTATTAATTTTTTTTTGTAGTTTTTATTACTTTTTTATCATAGTGGCAACAGAAGTATCCATCTCTTGTTGAAAGTAAAGGGAAATACAGATTACTGTATAGACCAATCATAAAGCGAATAAAATGCGGATTAAGCCAATAAAACGCTTCAGATATGCTTTTGATTTCCTACCCTGACGAGGACAATAACCTCGTCAGGGTTATTGTCGCCTGCGATTCGTTAAATTTCCTGAAACTTACGTATTATCCACCTGAAACTTACGTATTATCCAAGCATTTCATTGGCTGTTCCGGAAAATGCTTTTCCATCATCTTTTAAGCAAATAAATAAGCTGTGATAAGAAACAGTTCGTTAAATATTTTTTTTCCCTTTAAATGATATTTATTTCGCTCGGAAAAAACGGAAGGTAGGAACAACCGCCGCGGCGAGCGGCCCATCTTCGTCCGCAGCTCTTTATTCTACTACTCTAGTCCGACTCTTTTGCGGAAGCAAGATACGTAGGTCCCCAGCCAAGTCCCGAATGAAAGACTCTCTAGCGAAAAACAGATTGAAAGGAAAAAAAAAAAAAAAAAAAAAAAAAAAATCAAAAATTGAAACCGGACAAATTTAAAAGGGAAATTACACAAATTAAAGACACCGAAAAGCGGGAAGGGTTGGGCTCGGGGCGATGAAGCTACCGAAAGACTCCTAGCTACTTCTAGCTTATTATTAGTCTCGGCGGTGGTTTGGGGTGGGCGGGAGGGTCAACCGCCGCGGCGAGCGGCCCATCTTCGTCCGCAGCTCTTTATTCTACTACTCTAGTCCGACTCTTTTGCGGAAGCAAGATACGTAGGTCCCCAGCCAAGTCCCGAATGAAAGATTCTCTAGCGAAAAACAGATTGAAAAAAAAAATGGTTAATAAATTCCAAATGGTTAATAAATTTGACTATAAAATAATTTATATTTCTTATAAATATGCATAGGTTTAGAAAAATCTTGCTTCCACCCCTAGTTTACCCCTTCTGGCACCAAGGGTTTCAATAAAATAATGTGTGTTTGCAAATATTCTATTCGCTTAGCTGAAATTTGCTTATTTTTTAAATGCAAATTAATAATAAAATAAAAATACTGAAATACAACCGTTTTTGCTGCACATTTACTGCGGAATCAATCATTTCGCCGGAATAAAACTATCTATTTTTCAGGCCAATAATTTAAACATTTTAAAACTGAGCGATCAGACTATAATCTAAATCTTAGTATCTTTCAGCTGAATAATATTATATTAAAGTTAATCATCTAAACAGTGCCAAAACTGTGATTTAGATTTGTTTGAAGATGTCATTTTCAAATTAAAGCGTGCTCTTAGTTCCTTACTAACACGAAAACAGGATGACATTTCGCACAAAATTTGACAACGGAAATTAAAGTTCAGGTTACCTTGAAAAGCTATTTCCTAATTATAAATGTGTAAGTTTTCCAGTTTCAAAAATTGAATTACATAATTCTCATATAATACTTTTATGAAAATTTTAAAGTAATTTTTTTACGAAAAGCCACCAAGCGTTCAAATCATACAAACAAAAATATAAATTTTTAATGGTATTTTACATTAAACCAATGTTTGGAAATATATAGGAAGGGATTTTGTATGCTGTTATTGCAGTATATATATATATATATATATATATATACACACTCACGTTCATATAATTAAGATAATTGTCAGATTTGTTCGATTATCTCCAGAACTACTGGACAGAATTTAATGAAATTGGGTATGTACTCGTACATAGGTTGATATAATGCAAAACAAATTAACATTCAGCAGTTATAATGTGCAAGCATGACCGTGCGTAAGAATCATAAGCGTCGGAAGGTATAAAACAGAGCTTACAGTACTGAATCAAAAAAGGGGTTAATAGGGTTATGGTCCCCTCTTACAGTTATGCAGCTCTCACAACATGAACTCATACTGGAAATCGGGCAGTTTATGGGTCCCTGTGGCACTTAGTCTCACTGCTACAGCAACGCTATTTTCAGGCCCTGTGTGGTTCAGGGAGGTGGAAGGTGGAAAGTGATTTCCAGTTTTCCTCTCCTGAGCGTCCCAGATATGCTCTGTATGGTTTAGATCAGGAGATCTGTCTGGCCAATACATGAAGCGAATATCCGCACTTTTCAGAAATTCGCCGACCAGATGAGCTCTATCTGGGCGCTCGTTGTAGACCATTGAAATGAATTTAGGGTTAACTGCATCTCTGAAAATACGAACATAGGTTAACGAGATATCATCCCTATACGTCACACCAGTCATAGAGCCTTTGTCAAAGACAGAGAGAGGTGTGCGCCCATCCAACATGATGCCTGCCTAGACCATCAAAACTCTGCTGCCATAGTGGTCATTTTCTCGGAAGTTGGAACGCAGGTAGCGGTTCCCTGGTTTTCGCCAGATGAAAGTACGTCGAGAATTTATATTTAGGCCGAACGGAGATTCATCAGTGAATAGGATGGTCCCTCATTGATCCCTCGTCCAAAGTTGATGATCTCTGCACCATGCTAAACGGGTTATCCTGTGTGCAGAAGTGAGCAGGACGCAAGACGCAGGTCTTGTTGCAAACAGCCCACTGTCATGTAGCCTTCTGCAAACAATAACCCTTGAAACTCGACTGTCTGTGGCCGCATAAAGGTCACGAGACAGCTGAGAAGCTATTGCACTCTTGTTACCCTTCGCTGTAATGGAGGAATAGCGATCTTTGTTGGCCGTCGTGGCACTTGGACGACTTTGCCCAGGCTTTCTCTCTATGGATCCAGTGTCCTTAAACTGTTTCCATAAGTTGGGCACGACGCTGGGCGTTACATTGAAGTCTCTAGTAACATGCATTTGAGACTGCCCTGATTCCAGCCTCCCCGCGATTCGCCACCTCATTCCATCATAAGAACGTTGGTGGTTACTCATTTTTAGTGTTTTCTTTTGAATTTCACCGAATGTTGAAAAAAAAACAAGATATTCAGCGAGGTGTACGAGTGAACAAAATTCGAAAATTGTCACGCTCGCCTTTTCCTCTACCCACTCCGCCCATACACATGTGTACGCTTACGTATTCGACACTAAAGAGTTGCATCTTTGTTTCGAAGCATTAGTTTTACATTTCGTTCAGTACTTTTCATGAAATTCGACAAAATATGCAAATTCTCTTAATTTTGAACATAAGTGTGTATATATATATATATATATATATATATACATACAAATATATAGGGTAAGTCAAAATTAATATAGCTATTACAAATGGCTATAACTATTTAATGGAAGAGAATTTATCGATAAGATTAACACAGAATGTAGACGGAACTTCAAAATTTTCTATACATACGTCATAGATCTGTGTGACTTCCGTTAGTCACACGCACGGACAACATCTAGGCGGTAGTCCATTTCACACCATACATTCTGAAGCATTTGTTCAGTCACCGATGCAAGCGCATTAAAAATGCATTCTTTGTGTTCTTCAATTGTTTTGGGAATGGGAGGCACATACAGAGCAGAAGACATTGTCGGCATCTCCACTTCGACTGATCCAACGCTTTGGAAGATGTTGATTTAAAAATAATACGAACCGTTGCAAAGTTTCAGCTTCACTGCACCTAAGGAAATGTTGAAGTTCCGTCTACATTCTGTGTTAATCTTATCGATAAAATCTTTTCCATTAAATAGTTATAGCCGTTTGTAATCGCTATGTTCATTTTGACTTACCCTGTATATATATACACAGGGTGCAATGTATTATCTATGGCCGACCTTTAATTTCTCAACCGTTGTTCGTAGACATATCGTTCCAATTACAAAAAATTATCAAATGAGATAAATATTCATGTTGTGGAATTGTTTAAAGTAAAAAATCAATTTTATAAAAATTACAAAATCTAAATTTTTATACGGTCCCCCAAATCCCTATAGTTATATTTAGTAAACGTTTACACATATCATAACAGATATAACACAGAAGTTTGACTTCTGTACTACAAAAATTGACACAGTTATTAAATTTCGAAGTTTGAGATTTTTGCACATGATTTTGTCTTTCATTGAAGGATCAGTTAAACAATGAATTAAAGTAATTGCAGATAGAAACCAGGATTCAATGTCCTTGTTACAGCTAAACTACCTTTAGCCGGTATCGTCAAATCGGGGCTTCACCAAAGAGGATTGTTTCCTCTAAAACTTTTAGCTGACTTTTAGGAGTCGTATACAAAGCTAAGAATGAAATATCGAAATTAAACAGAAAAATAGATACCAATTTATTATTATATCAGAAAACGTTCTACTATAAAAAAAATACATCAAATACCGGAATCTACAAGATATACTGCTCAAAGTGTTCTCCATTGGTGGCAATGCACAATTGAATGCGTGACAATTCTGAGTCATGGACACGTTGGAGCATAGCAGGTGTAACTGTGCGACAAGCAAGGGTGATGCGCTGCTTCAGATCAACCAGACAAGTAGGCTCAATCACACTGACCTGTATCTTGATGTAACCCCAGAGGTAGAAGTCCATGGGAGTCAAGTCTGGTGAACCCGGTGGCCAGACTACCGCACCACCATATCCAATGATCTGTTGACCAAATTCGGTGGCCAGATACGCACGGACGTTTGATGCTTTATGCGGAGGGGCTCCATCAATTTTAAACCACACCCGGCATGCATGTCGGAGAGGCAGCTCTTCATACCAGTCACGTACCGTGTTTTGTAGCAAGTGCAGGTAACGATCGCCCGTTAAGGTCCCCTCGTAGAAAATGGGTCCAACAATCTGAGTTCCCCATATACCGCACCACACGTTCGTTGACCAGCGTTCCTGGTGTCGAACTGTGCGGTCGAAGTGGGGTTTTTTCAGCGACCAGTAATGCAGATGTTGCACGTTCAAAATGCCACTCCGTGTAAACGTTGACTCATCTGTCCACAGAATGTCACAAAGGAATGACATGACAGGCGCCGCTGTGCTTAAGGAGTGCGAACGCGGCGTGAAACGCCGCCACGCGTAACTTCCAACTAAATATGAAAAAGGAACTAAGGATGAATTTTGAAACAATGCACAGCCTAAAGGTATAATATGGACGACGACGGATTTTTCCTCAAAGGTGTTAAGCATGAAATTACAATAATCAAATCGTCATGCGTGGTCACCCAGCATCAATTCTTGCAGCAGTGTCGGATGGTATGAATGCGCACCATGTGCATGTAACAAATGCCGGACATGCTGACGCGTGTATCCACATGCCTCACTAATTTGCGCTGTGCTCTTTTGTGGATTTAAAAGGGCGAATGCCAACACCTCCTCCGGTGTCACTCGAACGTTATACCTTGTCCGTCTACTTGTTCTGGGTCGTGTTGCAACAGAGCCGGTCTCCCTAAGACGGTGCAATGCATCAGCTATCGTTGCATACGTTGGTTATCAATCCCTAGTAAAACGTTATGAATAAACCCGCGCAGCCGCTCTGGCAATCATTTGACATTCAACATAAATAAGTATCATTTCGGCATATTGCGTGTACGTTTAGCCTGCCATCACGATCTCAGCGCTGACTGGCACGTCTACTGCTAGTGGCTCGTGTTTTATCCCGAACGTGTGGCGCTGCGGTGCTATTGTAATTTGCAAAATCACCATTTTCATGCTCGTTATAGCTCGGTTGGTTGTTTACATTCCGCTGCCATTTATCTAGTTTTTAGTGACTATGTTGTTTTTTACTGATGTCGATTCTACGATTTGTTTTCGAATGCCGCGCCTAGCACTCAGGGATGATTCTACAATCAAAAGGGGTGTTACGTTGACATGGGTATTTCCCGAAGTTCTACTTCGTCGTTTTCTTTTAAGCTATCACTAAGATTGGCACTCAGCCAAACGCAGCTAAGCAAACTCGACTTACCCCTATTTTGATAAAATCAAAACAGACCTGACGCATGCATAAAAGGGTGGAGGGTTTTGCTTTTCGATAACAATCAGTACCCACTTTGACTTTTGAATATTGTTTGACACCTAAAATTTAGCTCAAAATTTTAGATGAAATAACCCTCTTTGGTGATACCCGATTTGGCGATACCGGTTAAAGGTGGTTTCGCCGTAAAAAATACATTGCACCCTGATTCGATCTCCAATTACTTTAATTCATTTTTTAACTGGTCCCCCAATGAAACACAAAAGCATGTGCAAAAATCTCAAACTTTGAAATTTAATCACTGTGCCAATTTTTGTAGTACAGAAGTCAAACTTTTTTGTGTTATATCTGTATGATTTGTGTAAACTTTTACTAAATATAACTATAGGGATTAGGGAACTGTATAAAAAGTTAGATTTCGTATTTTTTATAAAATTGATTTTTTACTTTAAGCAATGCCACAACATGAATATTTACCTCATTTGAAACGTTTTCGTAATTGGAAGTATATGTCTACGACCAACGGTTGAGAAATTAAAGGTCGGCGATAGATAACATATTGCCCCCTGTATATAATCGGAGTACAAATCTTGATTTTGTCGATTATCCTAATACATTAAAGTTAGAACTCTCCTGACATAAACATAAATTAATTAGACGTAAACATGAAATTAGAAAATGACAATTTGGTTACAAGGTTTTTATGACAAAAGAAATTATTTCAATTTTTAAACAATAAAGATCTTGCATTTTGATTCAAATGTACACATTTCAGTTTTCGGAAATGTGTTTATGAATGGTTTAAATCGAATGGAAATGTTGAGTTCAAAGTTAGCAATCTGATTGGCGGAATGATTAAGTGGTATAATCAGGCTTTGATCGAGGGTTACCCAGTTAATTTTGTAAAGAGAATAACGTTTAATTTTATAAGGAGAAGTAAATACCGAATTGAGCTGAATTTATTTGTAAAGGCTAAAGGAGGTCTTGATCAGTTGAATGATGAGATAAACTAGGGATGTATTTCCGTTGTTCGTTGTTTTAAGTTTGACTCGATTGAAGAATTTAAATTTGGTCTTAGCAGGTGAATAGGAACGTTGCATGCATAAAAACGAGTTTTAAACCTGCTATGCATATCGCTAGCCATGTCGCTAGCCATGCCGCTTGCCTTCTGGTTTTGTTTTTCCGTTAGTCATTTTTAGTTTGGTTATATTGGGGTTATAGCTTTCCACTTTGTGAATATCACTGTTTCGAATCCCAAGAGAAGATAAGAGAAATTTCGACGATCATTAATTCGAACTCCTTAGAGTTCGAATTAATGATCGTCAGAGAATGATCGGGCAGAGAAAAAATTTCAAATTATCTGGATTTTAAATTATTCGATTTTTAAAAAGAAAATTACTTTTCATGTTGTAACTAGTATAAAAATAGTTATAACTAGCATTAAGAAAAAAATGTACATTCTCTATAATTTGAATTGTTTTAAACATATTAAAAAATTTTTTTTTAAATGTTTCACATACTAAATCACATAATCTAATATATATTAATCTAATCTATATTAATCATTAAATGTTAAAAATGTCTTATTTTTATCGTAAATAGAAGCATAATAACAGAAATAAAGCAGAATGTTCTTAAATGTATTACCAATTAAAAAAAATATTATGAAAAAAATTGCATTTTTGAAAGAAAAATGATTGAATGACATTTGTTGTAAATTGTTATTACTATGTTTTACAGCTGATATTTCGATTTGAATTGAATATTTCAGTATTTGTCTGCTGAAAGCTCTTTCTGAATAAAATTTTTCAAAATATTAATTGTATTCATTACGGATTTTTCACTGGGACGCCTAAGGATGCTGGGAATCTCACCATTTGACCGAGAGCCAACTGCCAAATCAGTTATCTTTTCTAGCTCTTTTCCTTTAATAGCTTTATTAATTTCTTCATTTCTTAATATCCCAGGAATTTGGAAATCATTATCTACTGTTACATTCTATTTTCCATTAATATCGCATCTTTTATTTATATATTTATTTTTAAAATTACATTTTTTAGTTATTTTTAACTCTTAAATGCATAGTGTAACTCAGGAGTTCCATGATTTTTTTTTTACCATTTGGCACGTTTCTATTGGTCTTTTGATGAACTATTATGAGTTACTTACGGGTGATAACATGCATTTAAGATCGTGAAGTCTCTTCTTTACCCGACTGAAAAGAAGGGTTATGTGTTTCACGCGTATCTGAGTATGTGGATTTCTTTATACCCTCGAAACATCCCAACGGCTGGATGAATTTTAATGAACGAGGTCTCTATCAATTCGTCTTAATCGTCCGATGGTTATAGGCTAGGTTTTGTTTTCTTAAATTCAAAATGGCGGCCGTAAAATACAAAATGCCGGTAGAGGCGAAAAACAATTTACGCACCACATTGAGTGGCATATCATTGGATACGTCTTTCAAAATGAAGACGATGTTTCATTGACTATTTTATAGTCAGAAGCTCCGTTTAAATATTACACGACCTGGAAGTTGTGTAGGAAGTTGTGTAGATCACTAGTTTTACTGCAACTCTAACCATCATAGACATCTATAGGCTTCATGTGTTTATATATAGAAACTAACAATTAAACGTAACTTAAAAGTCATCTATACAAGTAAATAAAAAAAATAATAAATAATTAATTCGCTTTTTACGCAGTCGTGTTTTTTTTATTTTTTTTTTTTAATTTAATTGATTATTGTTCTGATTTGTTATCACGGGAAGATAATAACATATTTTGTTGATTCTACTTGCAAAGTGCCCGACTGTCGTTTCTTCTCTATCTTTATCAGGTAGTAATTAATAATTCTACAAACTATTAAAAGCATTATAAAAATTATTATACCGTTGAATAGTTATATCATTGTGCAGTGTAAGTACTTTAAAGTAAGTATATAATTAAAAATTATCATTTTTTTCTTAGCAATTTTTGTTATGTAACTCAGGAGTAACATGATGATATTGTGCCCAACAGAAACATAAATAATTTTTTTCACCATTTTTCTAGTGGATAACAAAAATAGACTAAAGTATAATGTTTTCCGAACAAAATAAATAAACGGTCACGTGCGAGTATTACACGCGCTCAGAGGGTTTCGCACAATAAATATATGAATTATTAACTGTATTATTAAAAAATCGTTGCTAAAAGAATAATAAGACTTTGTGAGAAACGTATAGCTGTATATACTAGAACAGTAGGAATGGGTATGCCATAAAAGTTCAAAGAGATATGAAGCTTAAATAATATCAAATATTGCTATTCTGTATAACTCTCTTTATAATCTTATCGTAATCTGTTTATGATGATATTAATTCGGTACTGGCAATAAAAGTAGCGCATATTTAAACTTTATTTGGCATTTCATAAAACTAAATTCAGCGTCTTAATAATCTCTTCTTTTTACAGTATACCTAAAACAAAACCTTTGTTCAAAGTTTAAGCATGGCATTGTGATAAGCGCGCTTCGAAAGGAGGTAGCAAAGTTCCAAAGCCACCTCTGTCAGTGCTGCGTTTTTCCAGATAGGGTTTTAATTACTTTTTAAAGACAAGGGAGGCGTACTGAAAGATCTACTCAATGCAAACTAGTCGGGAATCCCATAGTATTTATGTGATTAATTCTAATTAAATTAGTCTGTTTTCAGCAATTTGACGTTTATTGCTTTTATACCGCTACTGGGCATTGCATTACACAAATATATCATTAAAAGTTGTTATCTAGGCTTTAAAAGCCGATACCTAAATACGCCGCCCTGTCATTATGTCGGCTAGAGTACGCCGCCCCTGTCATTACGTATGCTCAAACCGACCGTGTTTTTAAAGGTTAATATCTCGGCTAATACAGACGCTTTTTTTTTAAATCATTATCAACAATTATTTTATACCTCTGCTACGATAGGTACCTCCAGCACTCCTCAACACTTTTGCTGAATGCCCGCAAATCGAAATTTGTGTGTAACGGAAAAATCTGCTTTGCTCAAAAACTATGTGACCTAGGGTCATCGCTATAATTTTCCTGCAAGATTTAGAGTAATGTCTACTACCTCTAATGTTTTCATAATTTTAGTTTCAGTAGATTTGGAAATAAAGGGGGGGGGGGAGAGAGAACATATTTTTGCACAACATTTTCCACGATATCTTTGAAAATATAATACCTAAAATTAAAAGAAATGTATTTTTGAGTTCAGCGTTACTAAATCTTTCGTTTGATACCCCACACGATATACAAAGGAAATACTTGTTTTTTTTTCAAGTAACTTAATTAGCCCCTTTACATTTTTTCTAAATATGTTTGTGAATGCTTAATAGTCTGTACATATGTGGGTTAACAGTCTTTATTACTTCCTCCAATTTGAACTTTCCACGTTCCATAGTTTACGATTAAAATGGTTGTGACAGACGGACAGACAGACACAGGTGTGATCTCATAATGGTTCTGTTTTTACTTTTTAAGTACGGAAACCTAAAAATCATGTATTAAAGGGTTAATCAATGTTATAAAAATAAATTCAAGTTACCGAATAAATTTTAACATTATCTTTAGCGCAAAATGTTCGGTACTTTATGATTTTCGAACTGTTTCGATTCCGCTGTATTTCGCTTTTAAGATCAGTTGAAAATTTAGATATTATAATGCTTAAGAATTTCATACATCTGCTCTGTTCGTATATTGAACTCAATGGTTTCTCGAGACAGGTGACTAAACGCTATAAATATAATTTTTAGAGCAGGAGATCTCATGACATCAGTCTACCAATGTGTGTGATATAAAAATTTCATGAGTCTGCAAGAAGCATTAAAAATTTTCTATTGAATATACTGACACCTTTGAACTTTAACCCCTTAACCTACGATTTAGTCTCAACAGCTCCACGGTTTGGCAAATCTATAGCTACCACTAAAATTTAATAGAGATTTTCGCCTTGTTTAATCATGGAATTTTGACGATTAAATTAAACTATATTTACTGTGAAATTTTAGTGGTAAGAAAGATTTACATTTGGCTCGATCATCGTACGCGGGCTATGCCCGTCATTGTAGGTTAATGGGTTAATAGATACAATGATTTCAGTATTAAACGAAGTTAAAAACATGTAATTTTAGGTAATGTTAATCGTATAAATACGCTCTAACAAAATTTACACTTTAACAAAATTTTACATGCTAACAAAAAAATCGTCAAAGAACATAAAAGTACTGGCAGTACGTTACCAGAATAACCCTGTGACTTGAAGAATTTTTCAATTATTTGACGAAATATCCGTCTTTTCGCTGAAGAATTTCAGGAAATTTTGAGCATAGGTTCTCGAAGTTTCTGTGATTCGAGGAAAAGGGGGCATCCGTAAAAATTCCGTTTCTAAAACGAAAATTACTTAAAACAAATAGCCGAATCACCCTTTAATCTTATACTACACTGGTTTCCAAAAATTAAGGAAAAACAACAAAAATGGCTATTATTCAAAATGTTACATGTGGATTTTAATAAAACTGAGCCACAATATGTATCACTTAGTAAGGTATTAAATAACATTAAAAGAAATTACCAGACGATTATGGTGTTTTAGAAATTAACACAATTATAAAATAAACAAAATAAATGTGTCACTTTGACATAGGAAAAGTACCTTTAATATGGAGTATGATCACCCCTAGGAGCAATACAGCACATACAGCGATGTGTGATACTGTCAATTATGCAATCGATAGTTTCGGTAGGAAGTGCGAGCCACTGCTGTTGTAAAGGAGTTTTAAGCGTGGCAAGGATCTGAGAAGGGGATTGAGAGCAACAACACATATTCTTAAGGCACCCCAAGTATGCTTGATAGGATTCAAGTCCGGTTATCGAGCTAGCCATTCCATGCGCTGAATTGTTTGGTGCTGAAGATAATCTTCCACGATGCAAGCACTGCGCGATCTAGCGTTGTCGTCCTGTAACAAAAATTCATTGCCTATTGCGCTGGCTTAAGTGCGCACATAAGCATCAAGAATGTCATCTCTATAGACGTGAGCATTCACAATTCTACGTGGAACGATATGGAGGTCTTTATAGCCACCCAAAGAGATGCCACCCCAAACACAAAAACTGCATCCTCCGTATGAATCTCTTTCATGAACGTTTGATGGGTGGTAGCGTGTTCCCTATTTTCTATAAATCAAACAACGCCTACTGTTGCTTTGCAGGCTAAACCGGGACTCATCCATGAATAGAACATGCCTCCGTTGATCCATCATCCAGTGGACATGTTGACGTGCCCACCTTAAATGCTTCCACCGGTGACATGATGTGAGCGGCACACAAATGGCTGGTCGCTACATATAAAGACCACCATCATGAAGCCTTCTACGCACAGTAGATGTTAATACCAACCTTCCAGTAGCTACAGCAAGGGAGATTCTACAATGAGAGGAGGTTGCTGTTACATTCCTTCGTACACATAATTGCAAATATCAGTCATCGACTCTTGTCTTAGCTCTTTCCCGTCCTTGGCTGTACCTTTTGGAGGCCGAACCACTTGTTTGAAATTGATGCCAAAGCCTATGAACAACAGAAGAAATCACACTTAGTCATCTGGTCACATCTGTCTAACTTTGACCTGCCTCCAATCTTCCTATAGCTCTATATCGCAGTTCACCGAGAATATGATACCTCTAAGTCATACTAATGAATTGGCTATCTCAGTTTTCTTACCTTATAATCGCAGCGACACCTGCAGCCATACTTTCTACCATGCATTTTCATACCTCACAGATGACGCACTCCAATTGCAGCGCCAGTAATTTGCATTTTGTAATTTTATTCAGCATCTTTTAGTTAACAACATATGCAAATTTCATACGGATTGGTTTCTTTTTGAACGAATAATCGCTCTTTTTGTGATTTTTACTTAATTTTTGGAAACCAGTGTATAATGCGAGCAAAAATTATTTGTGTGTGTATGTAAATTTTATCTTAAAAACGGCTCCAACGATTTTGAATGAATTTTGCATCTTACCATTTTCGGGCCCGAGAAGACCATTGTGCTAGGCCCCATATTCGAGAAAATTAGATTAGTGGGTCATTTCGGGTCATAATGTCAGGATCAAGCTACTTATATTTAAAAACGGTTCAATCGATTTTGACTAAATTTTATATCCAAAAGCTTTGGGGCACGAGAAAACTATTGAGCTACATTACATGTTCGAGAAATTTTGATTAGTGGGTCATTTTGGGGTCACTACGGGTTAAGCTAATTTTGTTTAAAAAACGGCTCTAACGATTTTGACTAAATTTTGTAATCTACTGTTTTGTATTACGAGAAGACCAATGAGCTAAGTCACATGTTAGAGAAAATTCGATTAGTGGGTTATTTGTGGGTCATTGTGTGTAAAGCTAAGTTTATCTAGAAAACAGCTCTAACGATTTTAACGAAATTTTGCTTTCTATCGTTTTTGAGCACGAGAATACCATTAGGCTACATCCCATGTTCAAGAAAATTCTATTAGAGGGTCTTTTTGGGTCACAATGGGTCAGGTGTCAAGCTAACCGAATCTAAAAAAGACTCAAAACATTGTGACAAAATTTTGTAATATACCGTTTCTGGACATGAGATGACCATAGGGCTAAGTCACATGTTCGAGAAAATTACATTTCTGAGTCATTTTTGGTTGGTTGTATTTATGTCGGCCAATTATCAGCACGTGGGATAAAGGCCCTAAGGGGGGGAGTGCCTCCGTGGAGGTCTTTCTAAGGGAACCTAACCCGTAATAACGCTTGCAGAACCAAGGTTCGAAGAAACCACGAAAACTCCGAACGATTAGGCCGACGGGCGCGATTGGGATCGAACCCAGCGCTTCCCGTCTACCAGCTTCGAGAGCAGAACCTCTCGGCCACTGGTGGGGCGAGTCATTTTTGGATCACTCTGGGTTAAGCTAATAGTATCTAAAAAGCGACTCAAACAATTTTGACAAAATTTTGTATTATACCGTTTCTGGGCATGAGAAGACTTGTGAGCTAAGTCACATGTTCGAGAAAATTCGAATACTGGGTCATTTTTGGATCACTGTGTGTCAAGCTAATTGTATCTAAAAAACGGCTCAAAACATTTTGACAAAATTTTGTATTATATTGTTTCTGAGCATGAGAAGACCATATTGGTAAGTCACATTTTCGAGAAAATTCGATTAGTGAGTTATTTTTGGGTCACTGTGGGTCTAGATAATTGTATCTAAAAAATGACTCAAACGATTTTGACAAAATTTTGTATTATACCGTTTCTGGGCATGAGAAGACCATTGGGTTAAGTCGCATGTTCGAGAAAATTCGATTAGTGGGTCATTTCTGGGTCACTGTGAGTCAAGCTAATTGTATATAAAAAAACGCTCAAAACATTTTGACAAAATTTTGTATTATACCGTTTCTGAGCATGAGAAAATCATTGGAAAATCTCATGTTCGAGAAAATTCGATTAGTGGGTCATTTTTGGGTCACTGTGGGTCAAGCTAATTGTATGTAAAAAACGGCTCATATGATTTTCACAATTTTTTATTCCATCGTTTCCCAGCACGAGAAGACCATTGAGATAGGTCACTTTTGAGTTACCGTGGGTCAAGGTAATTCTTTCTATAAAACGACATTAACGATTTTGACTACATTTTGTATTCTATCGTTTTCGGGTTCGAGAAGAGTAATTGGTTAGGTCGCATGTTCGAACAAATTTTGTTAGTGGGTCATTTTGGGTCACTATGTTTCAGGATCATGCCAATTGTATCTAAACAACAAGAATGATACAGTGAGAATAAAATATCGAATTGAACACAAGAATTATTGAACGATTAATTGAAATTTGAACAAAATTGAACAATTAATTGAATACAAGACCGAGCTAAGCTCGGTCATCTCTGCTAGTTCTTCAATTATTTGACGAAATATCCGTCTTTTCGCTGCAGAACTTAAGGAAATTTTGAGTTTACGTTCTCGAAGTTTCTGTGATTTGAGGTAAAGGGGGCATCCGTAAAAATTCTGTTTCTAAAACGAAAAGTACTTAAAATAGCCTAATCACCCCTTTAATTTTCAATTATTTGACGAAATATCCGTCTTTTCGCTACTGAATTTACGGAAATTTTGAGCTTACACTGTTAAAAATTTGCAGCATTCTGTCCAATCATTTCACCGTTTTTTGAAAAAACGGTTTTATAACCATAATTTAACTATATTCTGACCATAAAATGGCCAATAACATGGTCAGAATAGTGTTAAATTACGGTTGTGTAACCGTTTTCGATAAAAACGGGCCAGTGACTGGACAGAATGCAGCAAATTTTTAACAGTGGTTCTCGAAGTTTCTGTGATTCGAGGGAAAGGGGGCATACGTAAAAATTCTGCTTCTAAAACGAAAAGTGTTTAAAGCGAAAATGCAGAATCATCCTTTTAATTTGGAAAAATTACAGGTTTAATTGGAGGATTCTAGACAAATTTTATGTTAGATTGGTGAAACATACTCTGAATATTTACTTGAACATTGTAACAAATAATCCAGTTTCTTAACATTTATTTGAGTAATAATAATATTAAAATTTCTGTAAACGGAATCACGCTTTAAATTAAAACATTAATAATTCCAACTAAATAAATATAATGCAAATATAATCAATATAAATACAATATAACATGCTGAATATCTGCTAAGACAAAACTCCATCTAAAACAGAATTTCTCCTGCTCCTTTGCGATTGCGTTTTAGTATGTTTTACAGCATTACTAAAAAATATTTTAAATCCCACGTTATATTTATTTTCATTCCAAGGACACTATATATACAACATGTGAGTAATTAAAGTAGAATGCAAATTAATTGGGACATTTGAACAAGATGGATACACTTTAGATTTCAAACATTTTCAGAAATTTCTTTAAAAGTAAGTGTTCTTTAACTTTAGCTATGTGAAGAAACTGCTTGTATTCACACTTTCCAGTGAACATTCAATCTCAAGTGCATTTAGGAGGAAGCCAACAAATTTTATAATTATTTTACAAAATTAACAGAAATTCAGCTCATTTATATCGCCAATGCCTTTCTGAATTTGCATTATATTTAATTGGAATTTTCTTATACGTTGTTCTATGCTGTTGACTAAAAGGAACTATATATGTCTTTTGAGTATGCATGGTTAAATATATTTTATTATAAATATTCACGTATCATCAAACATTCAATGCATACAGAAAATTTTCTCTGAGTTTTCTCAAAAGTTCGTATAAAACGAGGTTCGATCTAAATTAAAAGATCGATATGAATTAAAGTTTATCATGTGTATTTAACATTAGTATCCTCAAATTTTAAACTTTTTTAACTCTATAAAGTTTAAGAAAAATTATACAAACTATATCTTTCACCGAGCTGCCAAGGAGCTCAAATATGGTGCAAAAGTGGGTTCTTTGAAACATTTGAATTTCTTGTGTAATTTGACTTCTTCTATAGCATTTGAAAAAAATCAAAGTTGTTAAAATAATTAATTTGCAGGCAGGCCTTATTTAAAAATTACATTCATATTTGAAAAGTACACAAGATTCTCAGTCGAACTGTACCTCTTACATCTGCCTGAGACAATTTGTTCATAAATATATATATATAACACTTTTGTATAAAATAAATTATAGCAACGGTTGGGCTAACTTACAAAGCAATTTGTTACACAGTGCAAAATATTAGACATAATTGTTTAATGGCACGAACACACAACAGTTACAATAGACATAAAAATAGTTAACACAGAGGTTTCACATAGAACATGCTAATTCACGAGTAAGGCGGCGCCCCGGTCAACAATTGTGTGATTTCAATAATAATGGAGGGTCAGAGGGTGGTAGCAAAACATTAATGAGAGCGCTCCGAACCAAATGACCGATTACTACCACTAAATTTTAATAGTATTTCTCGCATTTTTGATGACCGAATTTCTGAGATTTAATAAAACAAAGAATACTATTAAAATTTAGTGCTAATAATCGGTCATTTGGGTCGGAACGCTCTCATCCCTGGTAATAATAAAAAGCGTATAAGCTAATACTGTCCTACCCCCCCCCCCCACACACACACACACACACAATGTCAATGCTTTCACCCGAAAATCAATTTTGTGACTTCAAAACTTAGTATTTTTAAACTCTTATAATGCTTAGCAGATGACAAGGCTTCATTGTAATCTTTAGCTACAAGACTAAATATATTTTTCAAAAGAAAATCCTGAGTATTTATTTATAAGTACAAATATACTTCTTATACATTCCTGAAAAGTCGGTCGATCTATAACATCAAAAGTATTATTTTTAATATACCTTTTATTCTATTTATAATAGCATTGTACCAATTAGAAGCTTCAGGACTTTTAGAGCGGTTTTTACTGATATTTCTACATTGCAACTATCAACAGTTTCCACAGGTTCCACTTTGCGTACTACTTCACGATTTCGTAACAAAAGAATATTTTTCTCTTTTGATATCGAGTACCGTGATAATTCGCTATTTTCGTTTTCTATTTGTGTCTCATCGGGAATTAAGTTTTTATCCCTCTTCCCTGACTCATCCAATTTTATCTCTAGATGAAAACTTCCAGCTTGCAATTGACCTACTTTGAATGATCACCAGAGTCTTCTTTAAAAAACTTAACACTCCTAGAAGTGATACTCTATTTTCAACAGTAAAGTAAACACGAAAAGCTTTCGAAGCGTCAAAGTAACCAATAAAAATTCATATCTTTGGTCTAGCAGAAAATTTATGACTAGGTCTATTATCAAAGCAATCAGAAGTATAACCAAAAATCTTAAAATAACTAACATTATGTATTATATTATTCGAAATTTCATAAGGAGTTTTTCCATTTAGCGTTTTTGTAAGGTATCTATTTTTTTCACATAATTTGCAATATCAGAGCTGCCAAGTCACTGGCTTTTTGATTACCAGTATTTTAATACAGAAAATGCTGTTTTATTTAATTGGAGCATTTAGGTGATTTAAAAGAACCAGATTTTCTGTAAGATAATAGTGGTGTGGGAAAAGCTGGAGAGGAAATATTTATTACTTCTGCTTTCATATTTAGGGTAAGCTTTAACTAAGGTACTATAGCACGTGCCATTTCAACGGGATTCCGGCTTTTACATTCTGAAAGACCGCCTTGGTGTGGATAAAAAGGAGTGGTTATTTCACCATCTTTTAAATTTAGCAGATTTCTGGTTTTTTAATAGATATTTTTAATCCCATTAAATGCTTCTAAAGCTTCATTTTTACTTTTATTTAAATCTGGCTGCCCAATAACAAGAATAGCATACCGATAAGAGAATATCCTTATAGGCCCACAAAGGTCGAAATGAACGAGATATAATAATTTTGCGACACTTTATGCCCGATTATGGAAAGGCGACCAGGCTAACTTATTTAACGCACACACTTCACATTCTTCACGTAATTTTATTATATTTAATCCTCTAAAATTTCTCTCGTTATTGGATTCCATTAAATCTTTTAGATTTAAGGGACCATTCTACAGTGTCATTTTTAACACCTGCGTATTTAATTTATGTACTATATATTGATTTGGTTGAAAACGCACCATATAATTTGTATTATCACTTCATCGTAAACAATAAAGATCGTCTTTGCTACACACAAGCACCATCACATTAACCTTGATTTTTTTCATCACAGTAATGTTAAAGGTAAAAGTTTCACCTTTTAAATGTAACAGTATATACTGGGTTACATAGTCCAGCGACAGACAGTAAGTTAATTTTCAGCTCAGGAACTAAAAACGCGTCACTTCAGTATTTTTAGCTTAGTATAACTTCTGCTTTCATGAAGGCTTCTTCAAAATTAGTTACTTCTGCAGTTCCATTTATTAGCGCGACTAACCGTTTTCATTTCGGTATCACTCCAATTAACCAATCTTGAGTCATTATTACATAAATGGCGAGTATACCTACTATCGACGAACCATAAATTTTCCGTTTTATCTTTTGACATCGTGAGTGCCTGGGATGAACCATTTGCAGTAGTGAATAATCAAAGATTGTTTTGTTTATAATTCAAAAAGTCCTTCTTCCTAATTATCATATTCGGTTGCACGGAAGCCAAGGCGTTTACATATACAAGTGATTTTCGAAGAATCTTTAGCCTTTTGTTTTGGATCAAAGTTTATTGAGTTTTTTTAGTTTTTATTAGTCCACGGAGATTTATTTCGAAAATGATTCGCTATGAAACGTCCTGAGTCGCCGCTTTGTCTTTCATCATGCCGGCGAACGTTACATTTTTCTACTAGTTTTATTGGAAGTACTTCTAATTTCGCAAGTATGTCTCATGATTGTATGTCACGTCAAAAATTTTCAAAATTTAAGGGTAGATTAAGGGGATAATAAAATAACATCATAGTTAGTAAATAAAATTTTATTTTTTTTTATCCATTTCTGATAATCTGTTCACAATATGAAAGAATTTACTTAAGTGATCGCGAATACACACACCAGTAGATGATTCCGACATCTTATGCAGAACAGGGGATTCCAACAACGAAGCTTTACGGGCGGGGTTTTTACACTGATAAACACTCTCCTTTTTTCGACATGTCTAATGCGGTTTCACAGTTCTTAATTTGTTTAAGCTCTGATACACAGATTAAGTCCGCTTTCGCTTTTTTAGCCATGTCGTTCCATTTATCGTATTCTTCTTTAGAGTATTATTCTTATTATTCTTCGTATTATTCTTATACATCATTGCCTATAGATTCTGGATTTGGTTTAGAACCAAGTAATACCATGTATCGGTTTTTTTTCATTAATAGGATTTTCTATTTGAATTCTCCCTGTTTCGAAATTATCTTTGTTTAACGTCTCTATTAATAGTGCTCCACAGAACGCTATTTCGAAAACAAATGAATATCCCAAGCAGGATAAAGTCTATTAACTATTTATGCAAAAAAATCCTTTTGTTTTTCATTATTCGACTTAATTTCACGGTTCCGTAACCTGTTGAGCTAAGTGGCAAAGCAATAAATTAGACAGTGAAAATATAAGCCATAATCCTTACATGCACGAACACACCACGGTTACAACAGACATAAAAATACTTAACACAGAGGTTTAACAGGCGCCATGCGAATTAACTAGTAAACCAACTAATAAGCCAATCAACATTTGGGAAAATCCAATTACAATGAAGGGTGATAGCAAGATATTAATTAGATAGCAGATATAATAAAAAAAACCTAAAATCTGAAAATAATAAACAAGCTTTGCAAAATG
This sequence comes from Maratus speciosus, assembly GCA_963932465.1. NCBI lineage: Eukaryota > Metazoa > Arthropoda > Arachnida > Araneae > Salticidae > Maratus > Maratus speciosus. Next base: position 233,744,270 of record OZ010796.1, on the reverse strand, counting down.
AAGTTTTATTCATTTTTTATTTAAGATACTGGTATTTTTTAGCTTTCAGTTTTTTTCTTTTTTTAAAGATACCAGTCGTAACTTATCTACATTACGTTCCATTCATTTCCAAATTTTGTTACTTTCGAAGGAGAGTGTTTTGTATGACAGGTTGTTTCTAAATTTATGAAACAGACTTTCAGCAATACACCTCAAGACCAAAAAAATAAAAATTACATGAAACTAGGCCCGCGATCCATTCATTCAGTCAAAAATGAATAGTTTCTCTGTCAAAACGGAACTCATATTTTCGTGCATAACTTTAACAATACTGAAGATAAAACTAAACTGCGCAGGGCTACAATACATTAAGGTTGATGACCCGCTGTGCCAAACTCTTCTTTCGTGACTATGAGCCCTGAGTTGCTATATAGCATGTGTTCCAGTTAGATGGTCAATCTAACGTGGAACCTGCAGTGTTAAACCCTTTCAGAAGCAAAGTACTTCTATTCCTCAAATTCTGAAATGATTGAACGATATCCGAATTTACGAGCAAATTTATTTCGAAGTAAGCAAAATATTTTCTTCGCGTACTTAATAAAAGGAAGATTTTCATTCCAAAATTCTACTGCCAATGTGTGATTTATGGATTAAAATTAAATGGTCCAAAAATGAACCACATTCAAGGGGTTAAATCCCAAGAAAACTGATAGATGTTTTATCAACCCCTAAGGAATGAAGATTGTGCGAGCCTTGCCCAAATCCGGAGGAGAACCTCGTACCCGTGGCGTGGTAGCGTGACTCGCTGACCATTGAGCTACCAGACTTGCATAACAATATTTTTAACAAACATTTGCATAACAATATTTCAATGTAACAATATTACAACACACTTAATTTGCTTTCTGTGAAATATGAAGGTCACGAAAAGCATTTTAAATTACCCCTAATCGCGTCCAAACGACACTTAACTAGACCCGTTCTCTATTCGGAATATAACTCACAGTACGCACTGTTTTACTGATCAAATTCGCAACCAGAGAAAGAGACAGTCCGCGATACTTAGGCTGCGACACATTGCAGGGCATTTCCAGCACTTATCATGATGTCATAACATTTCATAAAATGCAACGTTAATCTCATTAAAATCTATCATAAAAGTTCTCCATTACTATTAAAGTTGTGAACAAAAGTTCTGGTTCAGCTTATATAAATTTCTCTTGTACTATTTACTGAATACATGGATTGCGACTCTGGTTTCCTACACAGAAAATGTTTGCCTTGACCCATATTACTACCCCTGAAAATGTGTACCGTTAGTTTAGAAACACCCTGTATAACTGTTATTTTCAAAATAATCCATTTCTTTGTGCCACAGAATATTTTCATCTAAATTATAAACAGTTAAACATTTTTGATAGTTTGAAAATAAATAAGCCTAATTTATTTATAATATTTACTGAGATTCTATAATTATTAATATTTCTATGATGTTTTTATTTAATATTTTTAAAATATAAAAAGCTAAAAAGGCTTTTAAAGTATAAAAAGCTTGAAAATATAAAATGTAAAAGTTTGTTCATTTGCTGCAATTTCACCGTCGTAAGCATTATTCATGAAATACATAAATTTAAATTTATAAAGATAACTGCATGCTTTTAATAGAATATAAAGCTAATATATTCATTTAAATGCAGTAATACTTATGTTTCAGAAACGCTCGTATTTATAGATAATTAATGCAGTATCATTAGAAAATTATAAATTAGTTCAATGTATAATACTACTCATTTAATTTGTGACATTAACTAAAGTCCTAAAAAATGCTTAGAACTGTCTTAAATTATGGCATTATTAAATTTCTCGTAGCTTATGACTAAATCGGTAAATAAACTTTAAATTTTTAAGTACTTAAATCTAAACAAAATTCTTGTATCATTTAGCTATACTTTTATCTTTCTGTTTAATTTGATAAGCTATTTAATGTAAATTACGCAAATTTAGCATTTTCAGAAAAATTTAAAAAGCTTATTCATATAAAATGAACGTCAAAACTTTCCAATATTTGAGATAAAATAATTGTAAATATAAAGACATATATCATTATTAGGACACCATACACAAAAGGGTTATGTTTAATTTTCTCTTCAACACATCAGTAACTTTACAATATATTAGACCTCAGCCGAAATACTCGATCCAATTATAATTTTTATGACAATATTAAATGCGTATGGAAGGATCAATCAACAAGTAAATTACAGAGAGATACTTAATGGCAAATTTGACACTTCGTGGAGGTTTTCGTAAAATCCATATTGAGTAAGCCTGTTAGTAGGCAAGGTTTTTACCCAAAATTTACTAATAAAAATTATAAGGACACTTTGTATATTAATGTAGGGTAATTTAAGGTGAGATGCCGCGTAGTGCAAGGTGCCGTATCACGTAGTTTTCATATGCGCAGGCGTTGTAGAGAAATGCCGATCAGATGTAAGGAAGAGGATTCCCTACTGATACTTTAATTTCCGTTTGCGTTCTTTAAAAAAAATTAAGTGGTGATTTTTTATTGCTATTTCGTCTTAACACTTCTGGTAAGTGTCCAAAATCTTTTACGTGACTTCTTCATTTGCCTATAACTTATAATAAGACGTCTTAGTTTAAACACCAGAGAAATAAATCTGATGTTTTTAGAGAGTACTGGTACCCGGCCTTTCTGCAAAGCACAATTGGCGGCCGGTTCCCGCTTCTTCGCGTCAGTGGGGTCCGGCGTCTTGCCCAATGCTTTGGGGTGGATTGACGAAAATTTTTGGGGGTAAGATGCCGGTGATTTTCCGTTGCGGTCAAACGCCTGTTTGTTTCTTCATTGTTTAAATTACTCTTGGTTATCATCTAACTTGTCAACGATTTTAATCAGATAATTTAAATCAGTGGGTAAATCGGGATTTGAATCAACTGAATAAAAAAATCCATTGATTTGAATCATGAATTGTCTAAATGTTAAAAATAAGTTTTTAAAAAAATATTAAAATCTAAGGTGAACATAATTTGAAAGTTTTCTATATGTATTCTGCCTTATAAATAAGCTTTATTGGCCTTATAAATAATTGTTTAATAATCATTAATTTTAATCATTGTTAAAAACTTGATGTTAAATGAAGTTATAAATATTTTTAATAAATGTAAATATCGGTAGTATATAATATAGTTTTAGATAACTAGGGGTTTCTGACCCCTACGAGTTACGCTCGCCAACCTCCATCCAGACACCGCAGACACCTAAAACACGCTAATTTGGCCTGATTCGAAACTATTACGGCAGATTAAATCGTAATTAAACGACTAGTGACGATCTCCTGTAATCAGGTTTTCACTAATTTCCCTTCGGCTGATCGATTTTAAGACCGAATCAATTGCTGTCGAGACAGCTAAAGGCTAGTTTCGTGATTAATTAAATATGATCAAACCAAAAACTTTAAATTTGCTTGTATAAAATGGCTAAGTAAACAACTTTATAAAGACGCTATGAGGAATTTATTTTAAATTAGACATTTAAAATGTATCGTTTTAAATACGATGTAAGTTTCATCAAAGCTTGGTTTCTCATTTTAATATTTACATAAAAAATAATTTTAAAGTCCTATAAAAGCCAAACTACGTCGGTGTGACAACTGCGAATTTTCAGGTGTCTCAAGCCATTCTAAAAAGGAATTAGATAAGAAGAAGTGAAAGGCTAGAAAGAGGGAATCCTTAACAGACGATGATATGGATAATGATTAAATTCCCTACCAAGATTCAGAAGATGAGGATCTTTTTAAGTGCATGAGAATGAGTGTTCAGAGTGTGTAGCAAAGTGCAATAAAACCTCGGAAAAATATGACTGGAACAAGTGCATTCAGTGAAACTGTTGGCTATATAAAAGTTGCTCAAAGTTCCTAAACAAATGTGCAGTCTGTGGCAGATTTGAGATATTGCTCAAAAGAACAAAGGGACATATGAAAAACATCAACAAAAAAGCTGGACTATAAAGCCCTTTATCACAGTGAATTAACCGTATTTAAACTTGTTATAAGGTTTAAAAATAGGCATACTTAAGAGCCGTAATTCTTTTAAATGTTAAGTCGAACGTAACCGTTTTTTTTTTTTTTTCAAATATTAGTTTGTTCTTTTATCGGGTTGTAACGAAAGTTTCCCGCCACAGCTAATATCGTATTTTCAAACAGTTCGCGTTGACGTGTTTGCTCATATTTTATCAAACGATTTTTGGCATTTGAAAGAAAGAGACACTTTATAACACTGTGTTGTGGAATTTGTAAAAAAATATCGTTATCATTAAGTACAGGGTGTCTGAAATGGAACTATCATGCTACCAGATTAGAACCAACATTTGCTTCAAGTTCTGTTGCAAAAAGTCAGCTACAAAATGTCACCGAATTATGTGTACAGCTTTAGGTACTACTGTTGTATCATATGACACCGTGAAGGTTTGGTACCGAAAGTTCAAAAACAAGGACTATGACATTGAAGAAGCAAAGCGCTTTGGCCGGCCTACTGATGTTGATGAGGCCCACCTGCGAGAACTTGTGGGAGAATATCGGTGTTCAACCACTCAAGAGCTAGCTAAGGAGTTAGACGTTAGTGCCATGTCCATTAGTCGCGCTGTGTATCGCATAAACTTGACATACAAGTTCAATCGCTGGGTGCCGCATGAGCTGACTCAAGCAGATAAGGGCAGGCGTGTTTAGGCCTGCACTAATCTGCTCGAATATCAACGCAAGGACAAAATTCTGGACCGGGTCGTCACTTGTGACGAAAAATGGATTTACCTCAAAAACACAATCAGAAAAAGGGGTTGGTCTGCACCCGGCGAATCGGTCGGCAGCATCGTAAAGAGCAATTTGACTAACAAAAAGATAATGCTTTGTATCTGGTGGGATTGCCGTGGTATTATCCACAAAGTGTATCTGGAAAAAGGTAAAACCATGGACAGTAAAGTGTACAGCAAGATGCTAGTCCGTGTTGACGCTGCTATCAAGGTAAAACGTCAAAATGAGTTCCGGCGTAAGAAGGTACTAATGTTTCATCAAGATAATGCTAGATCACATGTGTCTGCATTCACCGATTTGACTCTCTATGGACTTGAATGAGATCTTTTGCCACACGCACCATATAGCCCCGACATCTCTTCTTCGGACTTCTACCTTTTTTCACACCTGCAGCTACATCTTGCTGGTGCTATCTTTAATTCTGTATGGGACGTCCGAAATGAGGTTGATCTGGTTTTGTGCTCGCGGCCCCCAAGTTTCTGGGCCGAAGTCTTCGAAAAACTACCAAAACGTTGTCAGAAAACAATAGATTCGGGTGGTGATTACTATCCGCACTAAAGGTACCACTTTCATGCTTTTTTCTAACTTTATTAAGAACTTTTTTTGGCGGAAAACTTTCGTTACAACCTAATATTTAATTGCCAATGCTTGTAACATTCACATTTTTGTAATTTCTTAATATTAAGTAAGTTAACAACTTTAGTATGTCTAAAACATTAAAGTTACTTTTATTCGTCCCATTATGTTTCATACTGCTTCTCAAAAATTATTGTTTACATTTATAACACCAGAAGGCATCTTACCCCTAGATAGTTGGCCATCTTACCCATACCTTGCGGAAAGATGCCGAAATGCAAGTGTTTACAAAAACAAAATTTTCGATGCTTTCTATAGTATCTGTGACATGAAATAAATTTTTTAATCACACATAAGAGTTCAAATGTTAACAAGAAATCAATGAATAACATATAAAAACAACAGGTGATTTTTAAAACAATTAAGTTAAAAACTACGGCGTCTTCACCCAATCTACCCTACATCTGAATTATTTTGTATTTCATAATTTTTCATAAATAAGGATACGATTTTATTATAAAGGATACGAAATTCATTTTAATAGTTACTGAGTTAGTCGTGTTTCATTTAGCAAATGTTATTAAAATATTGTTAAGGATAAGGGTTTTGTGTTGTCATTTCATCACTTCATTTTTACAATAGTGACAGGCAATAGAAGTCATATTTAAATTTTACTTTAACCCAGTTGTGCCTGAATTTTTGTTTTCTCAAATTTGTTTGTAAAATCACTTTAAAATATTGCAAAATAAACTGGAAAAATGCTAAAAAAATTACTCTAATTTTTTTTTTTTATTATTTGATAAAATGTAAACGTACTAAATATGGTAATATGCATAACATTTGCAATAGTATAATATGCATAATTATATTTTTTGTATAAATATATATAAAATAAGCGTTTAAATTGTATATTATATATTATAATTAGTATTTTGATGAACTGCTAATAAAATATATTTATTTCTTTGCGGAGACTAATAACATTATCAGTATTAGTAACAATAAACTAAGAATAATCGTATTTGAGGCTTAAAAACAATTTGTTTCATAATCATCTTGAGACGAACTTTACATAAATAACTGTCCCCTAAATAGCTAATAAAAATATTTGCCTACTCGTGCCTAGCGCCCTATAGCTGTACGTTACAAAAATGTATTAAAAATAGGCTTGAACATGTAATTTCACGATTTAAAAAATACGTATTTCAAGGAAATCTACAAGCTAAGATTATGACTTATTTATTTAGATCCTTGGTAGAAAAAACACAAATAAACTTACTTTTTACATTTCGCCCTCTTGAAAAATGAAAAATCTATAAACACCGAAAAAAACTTCATTCAAGCAAATAAATATCCTTCTTATGCCGTCATCTTTCGGTAACATATAAAGACATTTATATAAAATCATTTCATACACGTTTCATGTTATAAAGAAGAAGAAAATTATTCAAATTTATTATAATTCGAAGCGTCCCAAAAATGGGACGCTAGGCCTAAATGGGTTAATTTTCATTATCTTTCAATTTTTAAACTTTATGAAAGCAGTGGAAAGTAAATGCCAGTTACAGTTCGGTACAGTAAATTTTGCTAAATGATTAATTAAATATAATGGACATTTTCAAATTCCATATTTCTTAAACATGTTCTTCTGAATGAAAATTCTTAATTGAAAGTAAAATTTTTAATATTAGTTACTGTCCTATATGTGAATAATTTATTATTCTTGAAAACCAATTCAAATTTATAGAAATAGTACTTTTCCCTGTACTTTTACGTATGAATTATTTTTTCCTTTAATCCCTTGAAGGGCAGTGGAATATTTTTTATATCACTAAATTTTAATCAAGATTTGCAACGGAATTTTTTAACAAAATTTTACTTTTACAGCTTTAATTTTTAAAAAATCCGTAAAATTTTATTCTCTGATTATCAAATAATTCTTTTAATTAATGTGAATTCAACGCTACGAAAACTTGCCTCTGAAAGGGTTAAAGATAACTCTTATCTTTAATTCCGATCTACTTTTTTAAAACATGCAGGATTTTATTTTGAAATATATTTTTTTATTTCTTTCATTGGTTTAACAACTCAGAATTTTCTTTTACACTTTTATGACATCTGGATGGGAACCCCCGTTTAGACTGCACTTTTTTTTAATACTTTTACTTTTCAAATCTACCGCTTTCGGATTTAATTTTTTTATTATTCTTCTACACTTGTCTGATTACATCTAGTTGGGGTACTCCATCGAGATTGCTTTTCTCATTGTTCCTTTTATTATTATATTGGCATTGTTTCTGTCTCACTTTTTGATGTTTTTAGTCTATTTATTTTGGCGCAACATGCCCCTTAAGGGATTTTGCGCCCTAGAACCTCACACAACCGAACATACAACCAACCGATCTATTTATTGAAATAGTCTTTTGTTTTAGTTTCTTTTTTATTTTGAAATTTTGATCATTTTCTGCAAGCTTGTTATATTTTCAAAAGATATATATGAAATTGTAACCTTTGTCATTTGACTGAATTATATAAACTTTTGTCTAAAATTCACTCTATTCAATTCAATTCAATTTCCTTAATAAATTTAAATAATGATATTATAACACTATCATATTTAAAGACATAGCTGATTCATAACAACAGTAAAATCTTTAAAAATAAAAGCGAAGTTTAAGGCAAGAAATTTTTAATTTAGTAAGCAGTTTACCTGCTTTTCAAAATTAATTTTAAAAAACTCAAATAACCTTGATATATTTCTCTTTATTTTTCTTTGTGGTGTTCTTTTTATAGCAATTGCATTTATACGCTTGAAATAAAGCAAAGATAAATGCATTTCTTGCCTTTCTCATTTCTGTTAAACCACGAGAAAAGCCATATATGAAGCATTCTCAAATAATTTTAACTTTTAAGCCCCTGAATAATAATTTTTATTTTAGTACATGTTCTTGGGATTTTTTATTTCTTATACTGGAAAACATCCCATTGCATGACTGTATAACAATATGAACGAGATAAATAAGATTTGGACGATGTTGCGGTTCCAAATATACCACGAAATTCCTTACCGTCCCGTGTCCCTGGTGCTTATTTTTAAGTTTGGAGCTGTCTGTATAAAATCGTTTCAATAAAAGTAATTCGATGTAATTTTTTTCCAAAACTGGGACTATTGTTTTACATAAATATGTAGCAAAAAATTAACCTGCACGCATTTTTACGGTTGATATTATTTGTTGAACTCTGTCCCTGGATTTTAGATTCCTTTTGTCCCTCTTGCTAAAATTATACAGAAAATCACTTCAGATGCAGCCACAGAATATTTTTAAACTTTTTTCTCATGCAGAAGTATTCTAGAGAAAGAATGGCTAAAATTCTTTGACAGGAAATTTACTGCAGAATTTAAATCAGCATTTAAATATCAATTTCAAGCATTGTGGCTTTATTGGTAGTCTTGCTGTCCCCAAGATTTATTCCTACACTTTTCGAGGTAAATTAAAATTAAAAAAAAATTTAATCCATTGTAAATAACTGTTTCAAAAAATCAATGAATATTGTGGCTATCACTTAATCTTAACATGATTTGCCTAAAAATAGGTGGTAATTTTCCTTACCGTCCCATCCTTACCATCACTTTTTTCCTTACTGTCCCTTTTTTCCTAAATCGTCCCCTTTTTTTTCCTTACCGTCCCTTCTTTAACACCCCTTTAAGACAATGTTATACCAAAATTTTGAACTAAAAATTCTACATTGTTATTTCTTATTTGAATGTTCAGTGGGTACTATGCAAATTCATTATAAGTAAAAATTTAGAAGAAAATAAAAAGTTAGAAAGATAAAATGGTAAGGAAAATCAAAACTCGCAAGTTTAACTTAAACCTCAGCTAAATAAAACAAATCGTCGCAGCTGACATGTTTTCTTTATTTTGAATCATTAAGGCATATCGTAAAGTTTAAAATGTTATTTATTAAGTTTAATTTCACCAAATTTTTATTCCTGAAAGTTAAAATTTTGTGAGAATGCCTCATATCTTTCCTAAAGTAATATAGCTGCATGAACTAAAAGTTTCGGAATAATTGTTGTCTCAAGAAGATTAGAGTAAAATACTTTAGCATTTTACATCTGATGTTGAGAAAGATCTTTATGTTATAGCATTACACATAAAATCCCAATTCCCCATCCCAGTTAAAAAATAGTGCCGCCTTTAAATGTGCGCATATGCTTTATATTATAGCTGTGCAAAATGTTATCGTAAACTTGTTTCTGAAAGCTTGTTATATTTTCAAAAGATATCATCTATGAAATTGTATCGTTTGCTTTTTTGGCTGAATTATATAAACTTTTCTTTAAAATTCTCTCTTTTCAATTCAATTTACTTAATAAATTTAAATAATGATATTATAACATTAGCATATTTGAAGACATAGCTGATTCATAACTATACTAAACTCTTTAAAAGTAAAAGCAAAGTTTGAGGTAAGTAATTTTTAATTTAATAAGTAGTTGAGCTACTTTTCAAAATTAATTTTTAAAAACACTTAAATAACCTTGATATAATTCTCTTTCTTTTTCTTTGCGGTATACCAATTGAATTTATACGCTTGAGATAAAACAAAGCACAAATATCAAAATTTTGCCTTTCTCATTTCTGTTAAGCCACGAGAAAAGCAATATATCTTTCTTAAAGTAAAATAGCCGCAAGAACTAAAAGTTTGGGAATCATTGTTGTCACAAGAAGATCAGAGTAAAATACTTTAGCATTTTACATCTGCTGTTGAGAAAGATCTATGTTCTAGCATTACAGATAAAATCCCAACTTCCCATCCAAGTTAAAAATAGCGCCGCATGTAAAAGCGCGCAGATGCTTTATATTATAGTTGTGCAAAATATTATCGTAAACTTATTATCTTCTAAGTTTATTTAGATAAGACATCAGGTTGAAAAATTTTTCATAGTAACTTGAAACTATTTTTGGTAATGAACGCTATTGATTGGTAAGCATTTTGTTGCTATGACAACATCTCATAGTTGCCCCAGTAACAGCATGAAGAGCTCTTGCACGCACTTTTACCATTTTGAAGAACTACTTTACAGCCTTTTGGGTAGAGTTCAAAACTAATGCATTTTATCTGGTCACACTTACTTTTTCATCGAGGTGTCCTTTTTTATTTTGGCTGGCATTGCTTTTATTTGTTTAGTTTTTCTCAAGAGCAAGGTTAAGTACAATCAAGACGCACTTGTTTTTTAATTGTACTTTTTTTACACGACAAAGCAGAGATAAGATTTGTAGCTTCTTAATTTAAACGTCGCGCAATTTAATTTTTGGATGCTCTGCAGACTATTAAAGAAAGTTTTCAGAACAGCATATGTTAAATAAAAACTATATTTATCCTATTTAAAATTTATTTAGGCAGAATTTTAAAGATTACGTTAAAGAAGAACGTTAAAGATTTCGAATATAATTCGATGCGTTAATATGTTTCCGATGAATTTTTATTTAATATTTAAATACAAAATAGGAATTGTTGCGCATATATTTTTTTACAAAGTGCCCACAAGTGTGCACACACTTTGGCTTTTAAAAACCTCATATATTAAATTATTAGCTTTTACCTTTTTAGCTATTCATTGATGTTGGGACCTAACATTTGAATTCCGAGCAAATTAAAATTATATGACGACTTAATTTATGGACTGGTGTTTTAAGAGCCACTTGTTGAACCGATATTTTTGATGCATGAAAAAAACATTGCTGTACATATTTTGATTTTTTGAGGCTTGTAAATTTTAAGGTATTTCAAACTGTTGCTTCCTTACATTTTGTAAAGTTTCAAGAACTTTTAAATTTATTTTTTATATTTGGAATTTTAATTCATGAAGCCATTTCTGTTTAAAGTTTATTTCTGCAATATCTGTAAAACTTCCTCAATTTTCTCATTTCTAATGCAACTTCCGGACAAAGAATATAATTTCTACCACGTTCTTTCTGTTTATTCTATAATGTGATGTCTATTTATAATGTCTTTAAAGTATGATGTTTTTTTCCCTCTGCTTTTGTGCATCCGTTTTTTCTTGTTTCTTCTCCATAGCATTCCTTATCTTTATTTTTTAAATTATTATTTCATTGCTTGCTGTGACTTAATGATATCATCATATCACTCATCTTAGCATATCAGCTTTGTTTGTAAAAGGCCATTTCATTTTTAAAAATTTCTACTTATTCTCATTGACAACCATTTTGGTTATTTGTTTTTAAGTTTATCGTTTGGTTCATTTCACATTTTACATTTTTCCTTTTTTCATTTTCTCTTCTATCTGTTCCAGTGTTTCCAGATTGGGGACTTTTTTTCTCCCCAAGATAGTTTTGATTGTTGATTGTCACCGCTTTTTTGAAATAGAAATATTCGACCTATTTAAAAATAGATTAACAATTCTGAAAAATAAGCGAATTATGCGATTTAAAAAAAGTGGTGACAGTCAAATAATCGGAATTTAAAAAGTCCACAATCTGGCAATACTGATCTGTTTGGTGATTTTCTTTAGCTCTGCGGTAATTAACACTCCTTGATTATTCCCACCAGTTATTTTTTATTGTAAATTTTGCCTTATTTAATCGGAGCATTTTCCCATTTAAATTATACAAAATTTTTTGTTTTGAAAAACTGGTGACAAAAGAATAAAACTCTTAAAAGATGCTCGTCGCGAAGCTATTTTGATAAAACAATTACGCAGCAAGAGGGTTAAGAGTCTTGAGACCCCTTAAGCATTGTTTATAGAACAGTTTCTTAACAAAATTTACAAATATTGTCATAGCTTTAACCAAGAAGTTTTCTGAAAAACATTTTGTTTATTCTTAGTTTTCAATAAATTTAAAAGAAAATCTATTTTATTATACCTCGTAATTGTTTCAAGAAGCTTTGTGGTTGTTTTTCATTTAGAAAAATATTTTACGTACTGTGATGAAATGTTCAAGTTATATACATATGTATTAATAAAAAGAATTGAGCATATCGCCTAAAGCATTAAAAATAAATGTGTTATTTTGTTTTTCTCCTGGGTTAACAACGCATACTCATGCTGATAGAAGTTGTTCTATATTTGTTATGGAGTTAAAATATTCTTCATGAGTGCTATAATAATAGAACCAAATAGGTGTTCTTATTTTAAAAACATTATCATTGCTTATACTACTTTACAAATCTGGTGCTATGAGAACTTTCTTTAGAGGGATTCTTTTCTATATTTTATGATTTTAGATGCTCGTCTTGCTTTAAAAAAATGTGTGTTTCAGTTATGAAGCATCATTATTTTTTTATGTCAGATATATGTGAGTTTTGTTACTGTTATTTTGTTCTAATTGTCAACGTACAGTGTGTCCCAAAAGTCCTTGATACATTTCAAAATTAAATATAAATCAAGTAATTGTCGTACAGGAGTGCAGTTTGGACTAAAATGCTTCTCACGATGAAAAGTTTTTTTCAAGCAAATTAAAATAATTAGTTCCAAACTTCGATCACAGATGGCGCCACTTATCCGCATGTTTGATGTGAAGCATGTGGTTTTTTTTTTTTTTTTTCAGATTAGTTTTGACTTAACCTCGCTTGATTTTTTTCTCTAGGGTTATGTCAAGGACAAAGTGTATGCTTCTGCTATGGCTGACATTGAAGTACTGAAGACGAGAATCACGCATGTGATCCACTCGATTCCTCAATCAATGCTAGCGAACACGTGGATTGAACTGGAGTTCTGTTTGGATGTGGCTCGAGCTACAAAAAGTGCACACATTGAACTATGCTAATGAATTTCACAAGTTAATGCTCTGCAACTGCTTTTTACAGAATAACATTATCTGTAACTGATTGTCTTGAGTTTTTGATGCTTCTTTCTGATATTTTTGAGGTACAGCGCCATCTATGGGCGAAGTTTGGAACTAATTTTTTTATTTGCTTGAAGAAGAATTTTCATCGTGAGAAGCATTTTAGTCGAAACTGCACTCCTGTACGACAATTACTTGATTTTATATTGAAATTTTAAATGTGTCAGGGACTTTTGGGTCAACCCGTATTTTAAATATGACACGACTTAGCAGTACCATTACCATAACAATTAGTATTCAGCCTCTGGATGTAAACCACCTAAGGTTGAATTCCTTTTTGACCAATTAGAATATATTCAGCAACTTAACGAATACTCTGAAAAAGAAATGAATGCATTGTTTGTAAATATATATATCAATAAACAAAATTGAAAATAGTGCCTAAAGCACTGAAAATAAATCCGACTCTCACAAAAACTGTCTTGATATTTTGTTTTATCGTGGGTTAACAATGCGTATTCATGCTAATAAGAGTTTTTCTACGAAGTTAAAATATTTTTCATGAGTATTATTTTAACACGTTGAGTGCCACGATGACTGACACTCTGAAGCTGAAAAATTTACACTGTTTTAAGTAATTTTTAAGAAAGAATAATCCTGTAATAAATAAAAGGTAAGTAAATTTTAAATAAATTTTCAGTAATTACTTAAAGGGTCTCAGGACTCTTTCGAAATTTTAATTTTTTTAGATGTTAAACTCTTATCTTTTCTGAACATTTTGATATAATTGTTTCCTTGAAATTCCTATTAGAACTGAAGTTATGGCTTTTACATTTATACACGTTTAATAGCTGAAGCGTCATTTTGGAAACTTTGAAGCCATTTTTCTCCAAATGACGTTTTGGGGCATAACGCGCACGATATCTCAAAAACTTATGAATCTTTTTTCATGAAATTTTCAAAACATATGTTTCATGTTAGTCTGTATAAACTGAACCTAAAATTTCTTTTTTATTGTTCAAAACAATATATTTTTTTTCGGTGATTATACTGTTGAAATTTTCTTAATTTTGCATTAGCTAAATACAACTTTATATTAAAAATATAAAAATGCTTTAAATACAAATTTATTTAGGTTCAGGGTAATTATCACAATCTGAAGAATAAGTAGACACCAAAATTTTCATTCTAGTTGGAATACTTATTTTGCAATCGTGCGCGTAATCTGTTATGCCGATTTTTTGCTCGTCAAATGTCTAACAGTTTGGAGCCCCCTGTAAATGTTATTTCTGAATCTTATAATTTTTAAAATACATGAAATGAAAGAACATGCTTATATATATATATTATTCCAATTAAAATTGTGTCTTAAAATCTGATACATTTTAAGATATTAAATGTTGAAAATGGTCTCTTTTTTTCTTTTTTTCCAATTTTAAGAGTCCTGAGACCCCTTAAAACAATATATATATTTTTAGTTTTATATCATATTTTAGACCGTCAGTCATCGGCTAATGACGCGTTTTAAATGGAAATTTCAGTGTCGGTCACCGGTGACTGACGTGGCGCTTAACGTGTTAATAGCACAAAATGCGTGTTCTTAATTTATAAGATTTGTCATTGATTATATTGCTTTACAACATAACCTTGATGAGGCCTTTTCGTCCAGTACTATTTTTCTTTTCTATGCTGAATTATCTTTATAAGGAATTAATAATGAGAAAAAAAACGTTATTTTACCAGGACTCTTAATTAACTACATTTTATTTATGTTCGCTTTAAATGCAGCAACATGTTTCATTTCTGAAAGGCGGATGTTTGATTATGTCACATTTGTATAGTGTGATTCGTAAAGATCGAAACAATAGCCTATTTCCTTAAGGGGTCAGGTAACATTTGAACCAATAAAGTACATGGGAAAGTGACCTCTGTAAGAATTGCAGTCATTCTTTAACTAATTAAATTTTAATTATAAAATTGAAAACACATGTTAGGAACGATTTATTTTATCAAGCAAAGTTGTTAGAAAAAGTATACACATATATAGTTTTTTTTTTTTTTTTTTTTTTTTTTTTTTTTTTTTTTTTTTTTTTTTTAAGATAATACAATTTTTACGAAAGAATTATTCTTGCATGCATTGCGCGCATGATTTCTCCCATTTCAATGGCTGAAACAAGCCAAGATTTTTCTAATGACTACAGATATAAAGTGTTTTCAAAATGACCTACAATGAAAAAAATAAAACTTGTAGGTCTCGAGAAAAAAAAAATTTTGTAGAGTAATTCGAAATATCGAGATTTTTTTTATACAAAAGTAGCCGTGAATTCTAAACTTCTTACTTGAGAAACATAATAATAGGTCATTTTGTGCTTCTGTACGTTTAATACATCCACCAAAAATTTCGTGAAATTCTAGGCAACCGTTTTTCAGAAATCGTGCGCGCAATGATCAAAATCGCTGTTTTGAGAAAATTGGCTTTAAAGATTGAAAAACCCATTGATCATATAGCAAAAGCTCAAAGTGTTTTAGACATAACTTCTCTTCTAATGCGAATTTTTGTATGGGGTTTGATTTTAAATGTTCCCAAAGAATCATATTTAATTATAAGCTATTTTAAAAAAAATCGATTTTTGGACGCTTCAAAGGTTACCTGACCCCTTAAATATTGCTCCTCGACACATACTTCCAATTGCAAAGTTTCATGAAAAAAGGTGCAAAATTTAATGACATAAGTTGCAACTCCATGGGGAGTCTATTTGAGATAATACAAAAACTAAATATTTATACGGCGCCCGTAGGGTAAAATTTCTAATTCGGAAAAGTTTCCTTATGCCTTCCTGAATTAAATACAAAAAATTCAATCTTGATATCTGCAAAACTCCCAGACATATTAAAATCCAAATTTCGTGACATAAGGGGGCTGGTCACTCACCTTCGAAATTTTCCTCCGTAATGTTAAGTCTATGGACTTTTCATGCATTCATATATTTAAAATATCTTCTCGGGAAATTCATATTTTTAACATCTTTTTTCTGTGTACTCTTCTTAAAGGATGTCTCTTTTTTTTCTCAATTTTCAAAATATTTCTAAAATCTATGCTGAATTTAATATTTTATGTGTTAAAAGCTGTCGAACTGTGAGTAAGATTTTAACACTTCCTATAAAATTAAGTCTATACTTTAGAAATATTTTGAGAAATAAGAAAAAAAGAGACATCTTTTAGGAAGTATACGCAAAAAATAGAAGTTAAAAATGTTAATTTCCCAAGGAGATATTTTAAATATACGAATGCATCAAATGTCCATAGACAAATGTCCATCGGAAGCTGAGTGACCAGCCCCCTTAAACCACTTAAGCATACCTCTGCGCAACGTGATATTGGTGCATTTGGAATGCAAGATAGGGATCATACACAAATTATACATTATTAAAAGTCGGTTTAAGACAGTGCCTCTAATTTTGGATATAAAATAGCAGAGTATAGATTTTACGTTAAACGTGCTTTCGAGATAGGCTGGAGGTCTGCATAGGCCGAAATTTCCAGGCCTGGCTCGACCCACGAAAAAAAAGTTCGGTCCGGTATAAAAATTAAAAGTTAGGCCCGAACCCGGCCCGGTATAAAAGCTAAAAGTTCGGCCCGGCACGGAAAAAAGTTAAAATTTCGGCCCGGCCCTATATTTTTTCATCAATATGGTTATAAATTGTTTCGTACGAGGAGTTCTGATCGGAAATATTTATTTTAGCTTTTGTTTCATTTTTATAATTTTCATTTTTAAAGAAGCGCCCGAGACTGTGGTATTTATTTTCTTAATGAATCTCTATTTGTATGTAAATGTTTCAGATATCATTAATTCATATTCCGTGACTTTGAAAAATGCTATTCGGTAAAATCTTCTAAGGCAGAATAAAATAGGAAAGAAAAAAATGCGTTATAGACAAGTTCCCTTCTTAGCATGTGTAAATATATTCTTTTTTTTTCTCACGTATTATTATATTCATATTGCATGGATTAACACATTTTTCTGTTTAAGACAGGATTCCGTCATAGGCAAGTTCTTTTTCACAGGCTTTACTGTATTTTAATTTTATTGCCTAGAAATCTGCTATTCTTTAAAAAGAATAAATTTTAAAGTTTAATTGTATAATAATGGAGATTTAAAAATATATGCATTTTTTGCAAAAAATTTTGGGGCGAGCTAAATTTTACTGATTTTTGCACGGGCCAGGCCACGCCGAGACAATGATTTTCATACGGGCTGGATCAAGACCTGGACTGAAAATTTCGACCAGTGAAGAACTAGGAAGAATGGAGCTAGTCCCGACTCGTTATGGAAAAAATACGTTAGGCCCGGCCTGATCCTTCAGAAAAAATTAAGGCCTGAGCAGAGCCCGGCCCGAGCTTTCAGAAAAATTTAAGGCCCGGTTTTGGCCCGAGGGTTGTGGGTGAAAATAGGCCCGAGCCCGGACAGCGGGCCGCGCTCGGGCTTCGGGACCGGGCCTGCAAAATTAAAGCAAACTTTCAAATGGTTTGGGACGGCAGAATAAAGGCATTTTTTAACTAGCCGGTCCGATAAAAAATCTGAAGTTGTGAGGGCTAAAATTGTCAAAAAACTCGAAATCAACATGTTGGAAAAGCTCTTGTTTATATCAACTGAGGCATTTAAACAGTAGAGAAAGAATGTAGAAACGGCAAAAGTTAATCTGAATCAGACGTTTAAGCTACAGGAAGGAGTTACTTACTCACCTGCAAGCATTTAAAAGGCATTTAAACATTTTATTGCAAGACAATCTTTGTTACTTACGAGACAAACTTTAAATGCGTTTTTCTGCGTGGTGGGTTTTTTCACCATATCTCTTTTTTAAATTGTTATAGGTCAAGAATCGTTAAAGATAAATAGTTCAAACTTGGGACATGTCTTTATCGATTACTTTACATTAATTTTGTTTTCTGCATGATGGGTTTTTTCTCCATTTCTCGTCTTAAAATTGTTATATGATAAAAATCGTTAAAGTTAAATGGTTCAAACTTGGAACATGTCTTTTTCGATTATTTTACATTAATTTTGTTTTGGAAAATTTGGAAAAAATATTCACTTCTGAAAATATGATTTAAAAAAAATACTTTCAGCACTTTTTTTATATTTTAATTTTTTATTAATATTTAAAAACATACTGAAACCAAATTCAAACTTATATTTTTCTCTTTAATTAAATCAAAAAAGTTTGAAATTTGAAAAATAATATTTCGAGTTATATCGATTTTAAACTACTCCCCTTAAAAAATAATAATTTTAAACTTTTTTATAAAGCTTTATGAGAAATTTTAGGATGTGACTTTGTTTAAAAATTAGATGGTTAACCATCACAAAAAAATTCAAACTTCTAACTGGATAAATTAAAAAAATTAAATGTTTAATGACCCCTTAAATTAAGATTTTTTTCTTGAATTACATGCATTTCAATTTATGTCTAAACCCTTAAAACCTGACGAATTATTTAAACGGCCATATCTCTGTGAGTTTTTTGGATATAAAGATGGAATTTTTTTTTCTATTTCATTCAAAAATGCATAAGGAAAATTTTCCTAATTGGAAATGTTACCCTACGGAGGCCGTATAAAAATTTATTTTTTTGTATTTTCTCTAATAGACCTCCATGGAGTTGAAACTGGTGTCATCAAATTTTGCTCCTTTTTTATGAAACTTTGCAATTGGAAGTATGTGTCTAGGGGCAATATTTAAGGAAATAGACTATTGTTTAGATCTTTATAAATCACACTGTATACAATTCTTCCGTTAGAAATTTAGGTATATAAATTTTGTCGCATTTATGGGTCCTCACATTTAGACATATTGATCTTATATACCATAAATATTTTTCGTCCACGTGTTATCTGACTCCTCTAGAACGAATTAACAAACTTTTCATCCCTTCGGAGCCGATAAAATTAGTATCAAGCTTTCTTGGAAACTAAACACTGGGGGAATCCGATTTAGGTTGATCAACTCATAGGCGCAAATGCTATATAGCACCGCAGAGCCTATGGTTAAATAAACAGAGTTGGGCGCTGATAGTCATTATTCTTCGTGAATTGTAGTGCCGCAAAGTTACATTTTAGTATAGAACATATTAATGGGGAGAATGAAATGTCCAGAAGGATTTTAACAAAAATAGCAACCTGTTTACAATTCACTTTATAAATTCACTCCGGAAACTAAGGGGTTAAAATGTAAACAGCAAATTTTTTCCAGGATCTTCAAAAGAAAAATCAGTAGTTTATGCATGAATATCAGTCAGTCGTACTTCTTCTCGACATTTGAATAGAATCTTTACAATTACCCTATATGGCAGTTTACAAGTACCCAAAATTCCAGCTTTAGATGTTTCCGTTGATCATGAAATAAAGAATTAGTGACTGTAGATACTGCAGTGCTGTAAGTGGTGGGTATGGAGTTAAAGAATAAGAAACAACTTACATTCTTCGACTCTTTCCGCAGGAACTTTTTTTAATTTAAAATTGTTTCAGATATCATATTTTAAAAACAAAAAAAATAATTATAAATGTAAAAATTAAAAAAAAAATGCTTTCATTAAAATTCCCATAAATGTATAAATATGGATTAATTGATTTAAATGGGATTTTCTCCAAATTATCCAGTAATCGTTAAGTTGGATTCATATATTTTAAAATATCTAGGAAGGGTGAGTTCGCGATTAGCGTCAAGCTAAGGACCCAGTATAAATATAAAATTGTTGTAATAAAATTTTTATATCAATAATGAAAGATAGAAATCTATTTTCTTACCTTTCTGGTAAAACAGACATACGCTGGTTTCCTTCTTACGTAGGCAACCTGTAATTTTTATTTAATAAATAGATGTGGCAAGTTGTGAACAATATTATCTTTGAAGAATCCAGATGTAGAGAAAAACTATTTAATGCTTGAAAATAATCTTGGTTACAAGGATCCACACTCACACACTAAAAAATATAATGTAAAAGATTAAATATTAATAAGATAAGAGTAATGACATCGAAAATCCAGTAGGAGACGTAAGTCTTCCATAGGACAAAGGGTTGACACACAAAAAACCGTACGTCTTGACCTCGCAAAATCGGCCCTTCAAGTGAGAAGTAAAAAAGGGGCTCACACAAGTTAAAACAGAGTAAAAAAGTCTGGAAACAATAAAACTGCTTAACAAGCAAAAAAGTTCTAATTAAAGGAGTCTATATCGTCAGAAAAGTTCTCTGGTGCTGCGATCTATTGTCGCCTTTTCGAAACATAAGTCTCTGACACAATTGTTCATTAGTCCTTGATCTTACGAAAACTTCGCTCAGGGAAGTGTCCCCATCTTGGAACACATTTCACAACTAACTGAAAGGCGTGTTGCAGATATCACAGATAAATTGTCATTTCACAGGCGAGGCGGTGTTGGACATAAAACCACTTACGCTGAGACGTTTTCCAACAATATATGGCAACTTATTTTTGTCGCCAAATTTGGCGATATTTCACCAAGTTGGCCAAAATTTAGCGCTATTGTGGTAACCCTGCCATTAGTATTTTTCAGCAAATACCCATTGTTGAAGCTGATACTGATTTCGCCATAGGAAATCAAACTATAATTGAGTAACCATTAAGTTTAAGTAGTGTTAACCTTAGTAGTGTTAGTTTAACATTAAATATTATTTTCGCGATGTCTTTCGTCTTGCGGGAAGACCACACTTTTACCCTCTTTGGAGTGAAATTTTTAAAAATTCCAAAGCACATGTTTACTAATTTCATTTATACTATAGGTATGTCAAGTCTCAAGATTTTATTTCCGTTGGTTTATGAGATATGGTGAGCTTTTAACCATTTGGAAAAAGGGTTATTGTCCTCGTCAAGGTAGGAAATCAAAAGCATATCTGAAGCGTTATATTGGCTTAATCCGCATTTTATTCGTTTTCTGATTGGTCTATACAGTAATCTGTATTTTCCCTTTACTTTCAACAGAGATGGATACTTCTGTTGCCTCTATGACAGAAAAGTAATAAAAACTACCAAAAAATTAATAACTCAGAAACAAATTGAGATACAGCTTTCAAACAAATTGCATTTAAAAGTACATCTTTTTCTTTATACTACGGTGTAAAAAGTAATATTGTGGGATGTTTAGAAGTTTAAGAATGAAATTTCATTTAAAATTGGTCCAGGAATATTAATGTTTAATCCATGGCGTACGTAATGTATAACCAGCTCCGTAGAAGTTTAAAAATTTACAGTACCGAAAAATATAATCCATGGCGTACATAATGCATGAAATTTCATTTAAAATTGGTCCAGGAATATTAATGTTTAATACATGGCGTACGTAATGTATGACCAGCTCCGTAGAAGTTTAAAAATTTACAGTACCGAAAATTGTAAAACTAAAATTTCTTTTAAAATTTGTTCATGATGGCTCCAGGAATGTTAATGTTTAATTCATGGCGTACGTAATGTATGATCAACTCCGTGCGATTTTTTATGTCTTAAATTTTAGTCTTCGAAAAAATCATTTTCCAAATGGTCGTTGTAATTTGTTAAGTTGCTTTTTTTTTTTTTTTTGCCTCACGTTGCACCCCCTTAGGGATCGAACTTGAAACAATCATTGTCCAATTCATGTATTGCCCTCAGGAATGCATATATATTCCAAATTTCAAAGCTCTATGTCAACTGGAAGTGTGTGAAAAATGAGTAACAAGATTTGACTGCCGCATACAAACAGAATTGTAAGTTAAAAGAAAGCATGTAATAAAAAATTAAACGAATTTGAATTTTTATAAAGTAGATGCCACATAAAACCACCACCCACTATAGAACAAAAAAAGGACTAGTCTTAAAAATAAATATACTGACAAAATTGGAATAAATCTTTAAAAACTTCTGATTCTTCATATCCGGATGTTAGAAAAAAGTCTAAGCAAAAGTTCTGAGCATTAAAAAGTGCACGAAATTATTATTATTATTTAAATTTACATGAAGCTTTGTTGTATTTATAATTACCATGAAGCATGATTACAACACATACCATGATTATCTTGGAGTCCTGTGAGCTATTATTATTCAAAACAGATAATATATCTTCAATAATTATAATCCTGAAAACTTTTGAAAGAAAAGTTTTGTATTTTTTTTTATTTAATACATTTTTTCAAAGACTTTTATCTTATTTTATTTTCTTGAATACAGTACATTTTTTTTCTAAAAAGGTAAATGTTATTTTTTAACTCAATGTTATTTGAATATAATATCGAATCAGAACTTAAAAATCTTATTAAAATTATATAAAATAGATTATATAAAAATAAATGCTTGTGATTCAAAATATATATCTGTGAAACTTACATTAATTGAAATATTTTTTTACATCAAAATTACTTCAAATTGCCCGGAAATATGGGCCAATATTTATATTAAGAAATTCATTTATATTATTTAGCTTCATATTCATATTGGTGTATGTATGTCTGGGGTTAACTGTAATAGAAATCCTCTTTTGTGACAACTTAAAGTTAATTATTGGATTTGCAACAGAAACGTAAAATGAACTTCAGAATTTCCATGCATAATAAAAATAAGAAATATCATCAGTGCCTGCTGGAAAAGAAAATATTTATTCTAAAATATATATTTCTTTAAAAAGCGTAATTATTAATATTCTTTTTTTCTGAAATTAGTTTAAAGTATAAATTTGTTTTTACCAGGATTTAAACAAAGTTAAGCAGTCATAAAAATACTCATAAATATTTTTTCTTTTAAAATCTTAGGGTGGTGAAGTTATCCACAAGATATGAACATAAAAAATATGAAACATAAAATCCATCAGTTTCATAGTTTATTCTAAGCTATATTTAAAGATTTCTTCAAAAACTGTGACACATCCCACATCAATAAAGTAACATATCTGCTTTTCATAATAATAGGAAACTAATTTTAAAACAAATATTCCAGTTTTCTTACATGCTTTATTCAAATTCATTAAACATTCTACTTTTCTGTGCAGTGTAATAATGCTTTTATATTAAAGGCATTTGGTAAAATCAATTTCATTGTTCGGTTATTTAAGAAATTTATAGGTCAGCAGTAATTTATTGACAAATAAGGATAATTAGAAATCCATTATTGTATTATTTTAACCATTTGAGCACCACGACATACCTACGTACGCCATGAAATCTTTTAATGCAATACCGCACGCAATACCGGACGCACGTGCGTACAATTCCATACTGCAAAGTTCCAAGCATCTGGGGGGGGGGGGTTGCGTAGCTAATTGCTATTGTCATTGGTTTTGTACGGTTTTTATAGCATAAACACACATAGCTTATTTTTTATTTTCCATCTTTCTGCACTTTATTGTAATGTAACAATAATTTGAAAAATTTACGAACTTTACACATGTAATAATTGTTTATTTCGAACCTTATTTTCGTTTGTATAATATAAATAAAGCTTTATTTCATCTCCTCACATTACATGTAATTAAATAATTCACATGTAATAAAAAATAATGACATAAACTACTTTTTGACGAAATTTAATATATCTGGTATTCAACATACTATCACTAAAATTAATCTGGTGCTTAAGGGTTTAAGGGCAGCTGGCTTTACACTATAAAAATAGCTAGTAATATTCAAGTGCAATTAATAAATACGTAATGTGAATGTCATGCCTGACATCACAAACCAGCCATAAAGCTTTCTACTCCAGGAGTAAAAGATAAAATCTCTTGGACAGATGTTTTTTCTGACTTAATCTGATGATAAAGTCTTCTACGATTTTCCGATGTCTTCTACGACCATTTATACGATTTCAAACATTCTCCAGTACAATAACACTAGTCTGCATGATAGCAGATGATTGAAAACCAATGACTGCCCTTCATGCATATTTTTATGCTGATTACAAAACTGTTCTTAGTTTTCCTTGTATCACGTATAGTTTGTTTGCAATCGACCCGAGTAGATTGCGAAGATTCATCGCTGAGAACAAGCATTATATGGTAGTCACACATAACGTAAATTTCCTTTCATTACACACGAAAAATTAAAAGCTGTAATTTTCGTTGGTCCTAAAATCAAAAACTGACGAAGGACAAGGATTTTGAAAAAACGGTGAATGAGATAGAAAAAGACGCATGGATCGCTTTTAAATGTGTTACCGAAAACTTTCTAGGGAATAAGAAAGATCCAAATTACAGGAATATTGTTGAAACAATGCTGGAAATTTTCAAGAGTTTGGGCTGTAATATGAGTGTAAAAATAACACTTCTGCATTCCCATATCGACTACTTTCAAGAAAATCTGGGACATTACAGTGAAGAGTATAAGGGAAGATGGAATGTAAATATTATGGCAGACTACTGCTGGATCTTGAAGAGGGACATAAACGATGAAGGAGGATCAGAAAGTTCAAAAGAAGAAAGTTTGTTTAATTGAACACTGTTTTCTTTTCATTTTATTAAAGAAATTTCGTAAACTTATAAGGACGTTTTTTACAGTATTTTTAACGTGTTTAATGAAATACTTTATATGAAATTGTGATAAATTTTTGATTGCATTAATTAAAAAAGTGAAAACACAACTTCTTATAAAATGGGGGCTATTTTCGGAATCAGCATCAAAAATTGATTTAGAAAAACTTTGTCATAAGAAATCATCTGACAAAGAGTTTAAAAATGCAGGCTAGTGTAATCTTTAGCCGTCTTCGGCATCTTTCAATAGCACTTTTCTCGAAAGTATGAGCCCTTATGTTCAAATATTATGTGCTGCCCGACTGTTCGGGAACATTCTCTTAATTAGAGAAATGGTAGAATAGACTTCGTCCATCTACTATAACTTCTTTTTCTTCTCGTTCTTCAGCCGCTATTGATATTCTAGTTCAACATCCGTATCATCTACGGTGTTGACATTTTCGTCGTTTCCTTCGTTAGTCAGGTACCCATTTTTTTCTCCTGTACTTCTGTCGAGTTCATTCTAATATTTCAACTTTTTTTTCAATGTTGCGTCACATTGAGGAATTTTTTTAACTGGTTCATCCTCTTTTTATTTTGGCAAAAGTCTTCA
The DNA here is from genome assembly GCA_963932465.1 of Maratus speciosus. Taxonomy (NCBI): domain Eukaryota; kingdom Metazoa; phylum Arthropoda; class Arachnida; order Araneae; family Salticidae; genus Maratus; species Maratus speciosus. Next base: position 233,718,985 of record OZ010796.1, on the reverse strand, counting down.
GAAGTTAGCAAGTCTACGAAAGTATGGTGTTTCAATTTTGTCCTTAACTTCTTTCACTGCTGGGATAAAATATAAAAGTCGATTTTATATATGTACTTTCAGAAAACAATATCAAACAAATGCATGACTCTTTTTAGTATATCATCACTCACGTTTGTTGGTTTTTGACAGTTCAAGTCCCGAACGAAGTGAAGGTCGTCTTTTATAGTGAAAATTGATGTTGGCTAACTCCTCAGACGAAAATACGCAAGGTTGCCGGATTGGGGACTTGTTTAATTTAGGTTACTTTACTGTCACCACTTTTTTAAAATAATATAATTCGCCTTATTTTTCAGAATGTTTAATCTATTTTTAAATAGGCCGAATATTTCTATTTCAAAAAAAGCGGTGACAATCAACATTTTGGGGGACAAAAAAGTTCCCCAATCTGGCAATACTGAAAATACGGTAGTAGAAATAGTGTTTGCAATTATTCTGTAGTGAAAACGCAATGAAGAATTGTACACAACACCGAGCAAATCAACAGAAATATAAAAAAGAACGCCAGCCAATAGTTTGTCTACAAACTATGTCACTTACAACAAATATGAAACGTGACATATCTCTATAGTTTATATCCAACAACAGCAAGATATAACGAAGATTACAAACTTCACTGTTAAAAATTTGCAGCATTCTGGCCGGCCATTTGACCGTTTTTTCCGAAAACGGTTACACGACCGTAATTTTAACACTATTCCGACCATAAAATTGGCCATTTTATGGTCAGAATATAGTTAAATTATGGTTATGAAACCGTTTTTTCAAAAAAACGGTCAAATGACCTGCCAGAATGCTGCAAAATTTTTAACAGTGTTCGTTTGACAACTTTTTCGGCCTTATCAAACTTTTTGATAAGTACGCTTTTAACACGTTGAATGCCAAGTCTATTTTGTCGGTCTTTCCGTTTAGGCCACGAAATAAGTAGCCCGTTACAGAATCTATAAGTGTCAATCACCGATGACTGACGTGGCCTAAACGGAAAGATCAGTGTTAGTCACCGGTGACTGACGTGACATTCAACGTGTTAATTGTAATGCAAAAAAGGTGAAGACTAACAACATCATTTCTGGGTGATGGATAATAGGAGTTCGCTCACCTATTAGTGTTGTTTTGAATGCTCGGGTGAGTGCTTGTATTGATTCCCTTGTAATTGAGCCCTGTTAACTCTAGAAAGGCCGGAAATTTTACTCAAGTTTTATAAAAATATTGTACACCAGAATTGTTATTTAAAGTGTTTAACTTATTTATTTAGTTATTTTCTTCTTGTGTCTTTTTAAATTACTCTATAGGCTAATTCCATGAAAACTTGTCATGTCTGTCACATAGCTGAAAATCGCAATGCTTGTTGGCCACCGTTATTTTCGAAAAGCTTGCTTCGCGTTATTTAATTGATGAGATATCTCCGATAAAATAAGTCACATTTTTTCGTTCTAAAATACTGGTAGCCAAAAATCGTAGTATGTGACAGACATGACAAGTTTTCATGGAATTAGCCTATAGAGAAATTTTTCGTTCGAACCGAAATATATTCATATGGTAGGGGTCAAACTGACCCCTCACGGTCCTTCTAGAGTTAACATTTACCTCGACTGACCCTATCTTTTCATCTTATATTTTAACATTTTATCTATGCTATGAAAATTATTAACAATAATCTTTTTAAAATGTCATAAACAATTTTTCACATTTAGTTTGCAAATGAAAAATTAAACATAGCCAGACGTCGAGAAGAGTTCTAAATGCATAATCAAAAGCATAAATTAATTTTGGCACTTTGCGAAGGTTGTTTTCTGATTCCAGTTTATATGCTAAAGAAATTTTGAACTCGGCTTAAACGCTGGTTTCTGTACATTTCCGGACATCACGGCTTCAATACATCATACAGATTCTATCTCGAATTTTATAGGTAGATTTTTGACGACAAACTATATGGCTACCAATTTCATTCACCACCCATATCATTTTATGTGGGCTTTCTCTTCACTTTTAGCTCTACCTTCTCACTTTTAGCTATGCCAATAACTAAGACTTTTTGTAACAATACTAATAGCTGAAGCTTTAAATAAGCAACAAGCATCTTATGATCATCAAGTAGCGAAACTATTTCACCAGTAACAAAGAAATAAACTGACTGTGTGAATCATCTGCGAAATCCTTTTTTAAAAATGCATAAGTTAATCAAGTAGTTTAATTACATAAGCAGTATCTGATGGTTTATTTTTTGAACTATAAAATATTTTATAAATTATTTTATTGCTCTTTAAAATATGATATCAGTACTTACATGATTTGAAATAGAATTATACTACGCAAAAATAATATTTAAAAAATTTCAAAAGTATCATTCAATATTATAAGTGCAATGCTTTAAAAATAACGAGTTCTGCATATTAGTATATAAGGTTTAGTTATGTATGTATAATTTAATAGCTAATTATTGCTAATGGAATTTGACAGACTATCCAGTAATTAAGACTGGAAAACATGAGAATAATTTAAATAAATAGCTGTTAACAAAGGTCAATCGTTTCATCACAAAATTATTTAATGAAGGTATTATAAAGTTGTGCATTAAACTCTTTACAAATTAAATTTGAAGAATGATTTTCAGGCGACATAGATAAATTTACATTTTTTCTGTACGGTGCTTTTAGTTTCCGTTTTAATTTTAAATATTTTGATTGAATTAATAATCAGAAAGCCGCAAAAATTAAACATTGTGAAGAAAGTGCTCATTTATTAAGAATGTTCTGCTTGAATGGGGATGTGTTGTCTTCATAACTAACCGTATGTGTGCAAATAAACATCACTTTCCTATAAAGGTACTCTAATTTTCAGAAGTATTGATTGGGTCATGGCGGAAGGGAGTTTTTTAAGAGCACATTTTATGCAAATGTGGCATTGGCGCTTGGCTATTCAGATAGTATTTCAGAAGGTGATTTCTCTGAGTAAGGTGGTGTTTGAAATTATAATCTAGCTGTAAGGAGTTTCGGAAGAACTGTAATGGTTGTTCTCCACCATAGATCCCCTAAGAAGCAATTGTAGATGTGTTATTAAGCCATTTCCTGTCATATATTTTCTTTATTTTTGAGAAAGTAATTTTGTAGACTATAAACAAAAGTCATACATGTAAATAAAGAAAATCAAATCGTAATTTTTGATTCAATTTTCAAAAAGATTCCATTAAGTTCAAAATAGAACAATCAACGAAGTAATTGTATGAAAAAATTTTCCAAGATATTTAGACCCTTTTTCTATACTTTAACGTTTTTCTGGTTATTGTTATATTTTAGAATTTTACACAACTTTTTACGTTATTTTGTGAATGAATCTTGTATTTCTATACGCTCTTCAGTACAACTTTGACAAATTAAACTGCTTAAGGTTATACCTAAAACTAACTGTCTTAAACACGTTGAACCGCAAAACTATTTCAAATACAGTAAATCCTATCTATGGTAGAATCGATATTGATCGAAAAAAAATTCCGTCGTAGACAGTAATTCGTCTTAGAAAAAGTTTACTCTATGTCTATGGATTCACCGGAACTTGGAAAATCTTTCCAAGTTAGACAGATTTCCATCTTTCACAGAGTTTATTGTATCTAAACGAAGTACTACCAACAATATGAAATTAATAAATTCCTAAAAGGGTAGAAGTGGAAGAAATAGGTTAATGTGGATTTTTTTATGGTTCTGGGGCGACCACATGCGCAGTATATAAACATACATTATAACATATACATTTTTTAATTTAAAATTAAGTTATACACGGTGTTCAAGTGGCAATTATTGAGAGGGGGAAATCCCATTAACAGAGACGTGTACTGTAGTGGGAAAACAAAATGTCTACTTAAAATTAAGTAAAGTGATAATTCAAAAACCTCTTTCCATTTTCGGTGCAAGAATCGCATACTTTTAAAACAGTTTTTCTTAACTATACGCTTCAGTTTCCTGTCATCTCTAGCAGATGTTTCTGGTTTTCGGTCGCCATTTCGGCGATTACTTCGAAATGTTCCATGTTTTGAATATTGTATTAGTATTTTACTACGCTTGATTGTGAGCAATTTAAATAATTTGCTATATAACATTGATTTTTGCCATGCTGATACAAATCAACCATACGAAGTTTAATAGATTCAGGAATATCTCTCACACGACCTATTTTAAGACGAAAAAGCAAACAAACTGCAAAAACAATACTGATTTTAAATAAAATCGTCTGAATTTAATCAATGATGAATCAGTTATGAATTGGTGATAATTAAAGGAGAATTAATGTGAAATATTCTAATATTTTGAATCACTTGAATAAATATTCTACTATTTTGACTTTTCAAAATATTTTTTTTTTTCAATTAATCTTTTTAAAAATCAGGCATGTGATTTCCGCTTTTTTGCACACCAATATATTCTTAGAGAAAATATTGTTCTCTTAAATCGCAAAAATGTTCCGATTAAATAAAATGACATTTTCTCTAACAAAATACCGGTGTCCAAAAACGCGGAAATCACATGCCTGAAAAATGATATTAATTTTAAGATAATAAATAAGTTTAATCAACAGTAAGTTCTTAACAAAAATATCGTTAGCATATTTGTATTAAAAGACATTAAATTACCAAACGATATTTTCATTTTTTTTAAAGTAATTATTCTAATATTTTGAATATGAGCTGTACAATCCCCAGAAGCTGTAATGAGGGTACATGTTTTACTGATTTACCATTAACTTTTATTGTGGGATATCTCTTCCGAAGGTCATGCGCTTTGGCGATAGTTAAAGCTTGAGATTTATTCTGTGAAAGCTGAAGGTCAAGGGATTCCAAAATTTTAATCAGAGCTGCCAGTGTAGCTGCTGCCTCCATCTCCAGATCCAAGCGGCGAAAACCTGAGAGAATAAGGCAGAAGTCATCCTCAAAAGCATATATTAGGAAGCCAAGTTTCGACATCTCATTTATAAAAAAAAACTAGCTATGAGTAGCCACAATATTGGACCGAAACATGAACACTGGGGGCAACCTTTTTATTAGTCATGCGTTGAATATCCACTACCCCAGTTGATTAGAATTTTCCTATCTCTCAAGTACGAACGGATGACTCCTGCCAGATTCCCCGGACAATTTATTTCTGTTAGTTGCATTAAAACATCGTGCCATTCGACATTGTCGAAGGCACCCATAATATCTATTGATAGCAGCGTTGTGTATTTCCCTTCGTTTATCTTAAGGGCGCAGGAAGATAAAATATTGGATAAAGCCATTTCACATGATCTGCTCTCTATGAACCCAAATTGGTTCGGGTGAAGAATATTGTTTGATTCCAAAAAGATAGTTAAACGCGAGACTATTACTTTTTTCTAGTAGTTTACCTATGGTATAGATGTATATGGCAGATCGGACGGTATGAACTGGGTTCAGAGGCAGTCTTCCCTTGCTTTAGGAAATACACAACTTCTCCTTGTCATAGTGTTAATGGGAAATATATATGCTTGAGGCATAGATTTGGCCATCTAGTAGAGATTTCCGGAAATATACCAAAGGATCGTTTTAGTAATCTGAAATCTATGCAGTTGGGCCCAAGAGCTTTGTCATTCTTAAAATAGTTTAGGATAGACCTAACCTCCGATCTAGAGAATTAAAACGATGAATGCAGGAAAAAGAAAGATGCGCAAAGATGCTTCAAATAATAAAAACCAGTTGAACCATACGATACTTTTGCACGGCAATCTTTGAGCGTATTTCCTGATACACTTTTCATTAACTTTTAATTAATTACAGTATTTTATCTAACCACGTGTTTTAGCAAAATGTGAGTGTAGTACGTCAAACACTTGTTCAAAAACATTTCGTATGATACTTCGTTCATCGTTGTGTGATTTTATGTACATAGAATAAGATATCTTACCATCAGAAATAATATACAGGGTGTCCAGCGAATAGGACCCTGATTTCAAAATTAAATATCTCAAAAACAAAGATCAATAGAATTATTCGGTAAACGGTTTGTTTATTAGCTAAGCTGTAAAAATGTTATACAGAAGTTTCAAAATTTAGTTACAAAAACCGTTAAGAGATGGCGCTGTAATCGCAATACTTGTAAACTGTGCTTCGAAGTCCAGAGCACCAGCGTCTCATTCCTAGATGGCTCCCAACGCAAGAACGAATATTGGGAAAGTCCACTTTTTCATTGAGGTGATGTGCAGAAGTGGAGGCATCTGGCACAGAATTATTGCATCAGCTTTAATTTTAGAAAATTTCAATTAATAGAATTTTCAATAGAAACTTTAGAAATCATTATATAAGAACTTATTAAAATATTTTATTAAATTCAATTTTTAATGCCATATAATTATTTAAATCAAAATGCATATATTTAGAAAAATGATTTTGTACTTTTTATTTATTTTTCATATTTTTAAATCATGGCATAATGTTTTGGTATTATTGTTTATACCTGAATTATTATAAATAAAAAAGTAATTTTGCACTTTTCATTTATTTTTAAGTCACGGTATAATATTTTGGTTTTAGCACAACACATATATTCCTTTTCTTTGTAAACAAAGTTTTAGAGACAGAAATTATGCATTAAATTATTTCTTTTTTAAAAGGAATTGATGATAAGTCATATCATCAACGTCAAAGCAAAAGTATTTTGGATGTTGCATTCCTTTCCAACACTTCGGATCCTATCGCTAGAAGCTGCAACATATTTCTGTGCTCAATGATAAAAAAAAAATGAAACCGAGTTTTTAAAATTAAAATTATTTTTTTAACTTAATTAAGTTTTTAAATATAGAAAATTTGTATTTTTTCATTCAAACTATTCTCTACAAATAAAAAAAAATGATTTATGAATCATTATTATAAATGCTCAATGATTTTTTAAAAAGGGTTTCTTTTAGCTTAATTAAATTTTAAAACCAGAAACTTTGGATTTTTTTATTTAAACTTTTTTCACAGTTTAACCCTAGAACTACCGGAAATTTTACTAAAGTTTTATAAAAACATTCTACACCAGAATTTTTACTTAAAACTATTTAATTTGCTTATTTAACTTATTATTGTCTGATTTATACATTTAGTTTGTTTTGAAGAAATTTCTGGTTTGAATAGATATTTTGAATATACATGTCGGGTCCATTGGACCCTTCTGGTAGACAGAGGGTTAAATAAATATTAAAAAGTAAAGATTTCCATTTTTTTCAAATCCTCCTCTACTTGGATTTGATTCCACGATCTACCAATTAGGAGAGAAAAGACATACCACAGAGATACTGGTATCCGGACCGAAGTAGCTTATAACAAAATTCGAAACAAATCTCAATTCTGTCAACACATGGCTCCGCTTCTGCACATTACCCAAATAAAATATTTTAATAAGTTCTTATATAATGATTGCTAAACTTTTTATTGAAAATTCTATTAATTGAAATTCTCTAAAATTGAAGCTGATGCAATAATTCTGTGACCACGATGTCTCCACTTCTGCACATCACCCCAACGAAAAAGTGGTCTTTCCCAATTTTCGTTCTTCCATAGGAAGCCATCTAGGAATGAGACACTAGTGCTCTGGACTGCAAAACACAATTTATAGGCATTGCGATTACAGCGCCATCTGTTAGCGTTTTTTGCAACTAATTTTTTAAACTTTTGTATAACATTTTTACAGCTTAGCTTATAAACAAATCGTTTACCGCATAATTCTATTGATCTTTGTTTTTGAGATATTTAATTTTGAAATCAGGGTCTTATTCGCTGGACACCCTGTATATGATTATATTGAATAGCGTATACGAGGGAGAGGAGCAGATTATGATTTTAGATATGTTTAGGTGGGGCACGGCCAAAAAAATATTCGGAAACCACTGTTCTAGATGTCGCCACTTGTATTGAACCTAAAAATTAACTTCCGTAATCCTTCATAGGATCGGTAGTGGTTCACAAGTTTTTAACGACCATAATAATTTATCTGCAACATTTACTTACAAGTTACACGTTAATTCCGAATGTCAATGCAACAAGTGTAATCAGAAAAATACAGGTGTGTAGCACATTTGGTCAAGCATTCTGCCAGCAGATATGGCGTAAAGTATAATGATAAATGAAAATCACAATCCTTAATTTATATGAAGTAGAAGAAAAATATATTTTTTAGCTTAACAACTGTGAAGCCACTTCGTTGAACCATTTTATTTATTTTTTATTTTTTTAAGGTGCTAAAAGTGAGTAAAATAATATATTCTAACACTGAAAACTAGTGTTTGACCGAAACCGAATTTCGGTTATCTTCCCAGTTTCGGCCGAAAACGAAAACGAAACTGTCTTAAAAATAAATTTAAAATAATTAATACACACATACATATATAGTATATATGAATGCAAAGACCCCTCTCTACAAAAATACATTAATAAAGATCATGGTCATATAATCACAGGAAATCTTAATATTGTGAATGATTCTACATTGAAAAAACTAATGCGTTATGGAATTAACTATAGGCGTAACTATAACTATGGAACTAACACTCCAAAATTTAACATCAGTTCCATTTTAAAACAGTTTACATATTATATAGATTTATTTATTTATAAAATTTCAATTTCATATAATAAACCTATTGAATATTTTAATCAATGGAAAATATTGGTAACTGAAAAATTAACTATTGCTTTAAGAATTAATGTTTCGGATCTGGCGACTAAACACAAAGCATCTTTTCAGGCAAATTACTAATTTTCAACAAAACTATGTTATTACATATGTAGACAAATCTGCAAATAATTGTGCTATTATAAGCAAATCTTATTATTACCAACTTCTTACATCCTATATTTCTTCTAATAATTCTTTACAAAAAACTAACGAGAACTTAATTGAAAACAATCGTAAAATTCATAGTCTATAATAGTCTACAGTCTATAGTCATAACTTCTAAATATTTACTCTACAAACTTTAATTATCCTGATTTATTTTTTATACCCAAATAATTTCATAAGGAACCAATTAAATTTAGAACTGTTACTAATGATGCAATACATATAATAATAAAGCTAAAAAATTTCTTTTAAAAATTCTTAATAAAATATATATGCTTACAAAAACAATAGATTATACACATTGTGTAAAAAATAGCTATCAACTGGTCAATATTCTAAAAAATCTTAAATGTGTAAACAATTTAACGACATATGATTTCAGAGATCTTTTTAATAATATAGATTTATTAGATCTACATAATATTAATAAATACATTATTTAAAAAGTATCATCAGCAGTTGAAATGTCTAAATGTATAATTCTCTTTATTTAATTAATTTAAATTATATACATATTTTTTTACTGATAATGTCATTGTTAATTTCTATTTAAATTTTAGCCCAATGCGGACAGTATCATATTAATATTTCATACATTGTACATTCTATTACAAAAGTGTATGTATTAATTATGAGTTTTATTCTTTGTTCTATCCTCTCCCCCATAATTATGTATTTTAGATTAACACGTGGAAAACGTTTTCAAAATTTAGTCATACATGTATTGCTTATAACGTGCTCTCATGACTTGAGTCAGTGATAAATGGTAATTATAAACAGTGAAGTTCATTGCAGTAAATAAACAGGGTCTCTTCTGAACCAATACAGCTCAAATCGATTACTAATGTTGAAAATTCCCGAAGGACAAAGCGAGATTTTAGGAATACAGATAGTTTCTGTTCCAGCCAAATATTCGGCAGTATTTTCGCCCAAAACTAAGATTTTAGACCGAAAATGGAAACGAAACCAAATCAACGCTGGGACGCTAGTGTCTACACGAAAATTAGTATGTGTGCCATTATAACCAATGAAAGTGAAATCTCTTGGTATATTACCTTTACGTTACCTCTACGTGGTAAGAGTTGTTTGCATAAACCAATAAAATTGGCACGAACTAAAAGATCTTCTTGAAAAAACATCAAAAACTTAAATGCGGAGATGGTGTTTTGATGGTGTTTTAAGATCTTTTAGTTTATAAAAATCCACACCAGTTTCAATCATTTTATTTTTCATTAAAATTGGGTTGGATTCAGGTAATTCATTAGCTTTAGCTAATTTTGTAATCAGTTCTTTCAGTGAAAAAAAATTATTTTTTAGCTTTTATTAAAAGTAGAACAATATTTAAATTAGTAAAGTCATAGAAGTGATTTTCTAGCGAAAAGTAATACATAGAATAATACGGTTAGAGATTCAAACTCCGTCAACCCATCATAACTCTCTTCTTTTATCTTTAATCATTTTAATTTATTGTTGTTCATTTGTGTTGAGAAATCACGAATCGTAATGACGAGTTGATTACAACCTAAGTAGAAAAAATTGTAACATTCATTCTTATTAGAAGTCTGAAATTGTCAGATATTGTTTATAATTCCTATATGTAGACTGACAAATTCAAAAAGGCAAATTCAGACGTTCAAATATATATATATATATATTTTTTTTTTATCTTAATTTAAAGAAACCCATATACGGTAAGTAATCTCACATATGAGTCAATCTAAGGCATGAATTTTTAGGAATAAAAATTCTTTAAAGATATAATTTTTTATAATTGTTTAATTACATTAAAAGAAGAAACATACGCAAATATTAAATAGAAATACTTTAAGAGAAAACAAGTAGAATTATTTAATTAACTCATTTGCATCATTAACGCATGTGTGTGTATTTTACCGGGCCACGGATTTATGTTTATTTATTTATGGATTTTTTGATTACTTTTCCATAAGCTTTAAAACATTTCCCTTTCAATACGATTAAAAAGAAATTATTCATTTTTTACGTTTCCGTTTGATACGAATGGGTTAAAAAAATTAATTCTAATTAACTTCCAATTAGGAAATTTTAATTCATTTTTTCGATCACTTGCATTCGTTCAAAAGAGTTCCGGTTCATATTCTTTGCAAAATTCTTTGTGCACAAAGCAAAAGAATGCTGAATTTCTCTTTTTACTCCGTTACATTATATTCAACTCATAGTCATACCTGATAGTGCCCCAAAAGGACCATTTCTTTTTTTAAACAATTTCCACAATATTGATTACTTTGATAAGATATAATCAGACAGATAAAGGCAGCTAACTAATTATAGAGGATGATTGCTTGTTTCGACTCAAATAACTGGTGAATCGAGTTACCTGCAGCCATGAATGTGCACTGTCAAAAAACGGACTAAAAAACGGAGATTCTACAGTCAATGGAGACGCCAGTACTATTTCCGTATTTTAACGGAAATTTTCCCCCATAAATTCCAGAAAAACGGAAAATTTTCTGCAATTTATTGGGAAAATTTTCCGCAAAAATGCGGATTTCTGTAATTTATGGGGGAAATATTCCGTTAAAATACGGAAATAGTACTGGCGCCTCGATTGCCAGTAGAATCTCCATTTTTTTTATCTTTTTTTTTTTTTTTTTAGTGTGGTGTATAGTTATAGTAAAAAGGGTATGCGCTATACGATTTAGCAATACTGTCAGAAAAATTCGTCTTTATACACTAAATTATTCGTCATTTTTAAACAAATAATTTCCGTACTCCTAGAAAATTTGCTTTTTCCGTTAATTCTTCCCGGAAGTCTGAAAAAGATAGAAAAATTACGTTTATTCCTTTCTACGCATGCGTATTGGCTGTATCAATACCAAGGTTCGAATTTATTTTTTAAATGCAAAATTGAAAATTCAGTAAATTAAAATTTCTAATTCATTTTAAAACAAACAAACAAAAATAATGCTTTCGAATTTAATAAAGTAGCAATTTTCTCATTCATTTAAACTTATCCGCAATTTGTTTTTTATGGTATTAAAATAAATATTCGCATGTAAAATATATTCTAAACGAACAAATTAAAAAATATATAGTAGCTTGCTGGTAACACTAACGTTTCCAGCAGGTTAAAGACATTTCCTTTATAAAAATGTACCTGTATTATATTTATGCAAATTCAGAAGTATTATTATTATTATTTTCAAGTTTTATAAACTATGTATTGAAATGTATTAGATGGTTATGAACATATATGTAATGGATTTAAGTTGTTTACGATTTAAGAAGGGATCAGGTGGAGGCTATCTGTATGAGGGGATCTTTGGGCCGTCGCCAAGTAGACGGCCATTTAACAATATTTTGACATTATAGTCAAAAGTATATTTATGGGAATATTTATGACTGGTCGTAAAATGGACCACACACACTTTTAACAGGCACGGGCTCATGCCCTAGCGCGCCCCTTCGAGGGTGGCGCTCTGTGGACACCGCATGGCCCCAAAGTATCGAATCAGATGCTTTGCGGGGGAGTTGTTGAAGGGGGTCAGTATACTCGTTCGCTGATTGAACGAGGGGCGTTAAAGCCCGACCCCTACTGTCCAGTAGAGTCTACTTACGTAAGAGATGTAGTAAGAGAAGAAGTCATATATGCAGAGTATTCAAAAAGTTTGAGTAACATGTAGCTGTCTTATGATATTCTCCAAGTGCTCAGAGCGATCATGGAGTTTTCTCTAAGTATTTGCCATAGGAGTTAATCTCTCGCAAGTTAATTACTTCCAGCCTGTTCGAGATGCTGACCTTGCAGAATCCCAATACCCTAATTTTGGTCCTTAAACCAACCGGGGCGTTATAGTCCTAGGTTGACCGGTCCACTAGATATAGTAGTGGGACCGCTCCACGAAGCTCGATTGAAGAGCTGTTTGTTTTTGTGATGGCCTCCACAAGTATTTATACGTGCTAAATGTGTGTAGTGAAAGACTTTCTTGAGGATTACATATCCCATACCTGAATCCGATGAGCTTGGTCTTCTACTATGCGGGTGATTTATGAAGGTATTGTTATTTTATTGTCTTTTGTTCCCTGTATAAGTATGTGTATTTATTCATTGAGTAGGGATGGTTATTCTCATATTGGTAACCAGGTATTCAAATAATTTTATGATAAGAAACTTAAAATTAATTTTAGAATAAAATGACTGTTTTTGATTTATTACTTAGACCAAGGGTGTCTTGCGATACATATTCCCAAATTGCATATTTTGTGTAAATAAATTTTTGTTAATTGTTAAAATCTGAATATGTCATTTTTCAACCATGAGTTTTGTAAGTTATTTTAGTATTAGATTTTATTCCAGGTCAAACTTGAATTCCTTAAGAATTATTAATGCTTAATTTTTGTATTGGTAACTTAGTTTTGCGTGGTCTAAAAGCTATTTCTTGTACGAAAAAAATTCACAACGCAATTTGAGATAGTGTTGAGATCGATGTCTTCCGCCCCCTTTCGGGATAATTATATAGGTATTATCTCAGAAGCTAGCCAGCACCAAATTTCACGATCACAATATATTTTATTATTAATTTGAAGTTAACACTATGAATACTACAGGTTGAGTAATTAGGAGTTGCTAACCCAATTTACTCTGGGGATTTGGGTAGTTGGGGATGTTGAGTCTCTCCCTCTGTTCCGACTTTTCTGTCCCATGTTTATTTTATGTACCTATTTTGTGTCCCTTTATTAATATTCCCCCATACCTCACTTTTCACCTTTAATTTCTATATGTTGAGTGGTAACTGGGCGGTACCGTTATAGGAGCCTAGTTCTACCCAACATAGTTCAATCAAGTTTTAAAAAAAAGTCGATTTTATTCAAAAAAGCACACATTTCTTCTCGAATTTAATTTAAAACATTAATATTCATATTTTACATCTAAGAATAAAATTATGTCCCATTAAAAATATGCCTAATATCTAATAATTTTTATCCCCTATTATCCTATAAGTGTTAAAACACCAACCATTATTTCACAACGATGAAATGTCCCTGCAATTAAGTTTAAATTTCCGAGCTTTCTGAACAATAAATTTAACAAGCCTTACAATTCCCCCATTTAAAGAAACACGTATCTTCATTTTAAACTCGCCCTCTACCAGTGTCCGCTGGTCGGGTGGTTAAGATTCCCGATTCGAAACGCGCGGTCCAAGGTTCAAAACCAAGTGGATCCATGGAAGAAAGGGAGACATATTTTTTTACCCGACTGCCAAGAAGGGTTATGAGTTACACGCGTATCTGTGTATGTGGATTTCTTTATACCCTTGAAACATCCCAACGGCTGGATGGATTTTAATGAATGAAGTCTCTATCGATTCGTCTTAACCGTCCGATGGTTATAGGCTAGGTTTTGTTTTTATAAATTCAAAACGGCGATAGGGACGAAAAATTTTTTTACGCACCCTATTGCGTGGCATATCATTGGATAGGTCTTTCAAAATGAAGATGATGTTTCATTGACTATTTTACAGTCAGAAGCTCCATTTAAATATTACATAACCTGGAAGTTGTGCAGGTAGGATCTCTAGCTTTACTGCAACTCTAACCTACATAGACATCTATAGGCCTCATCAAAACAGTGTTTATAGATAGGAACTGACAAATAAACACAACTTAAAAGTCATCAATACAAGTAAATAAAAGAAATAGGTAAGTAATATAAAAAATAGTTTCATATTGATGAGAAATAATTAATTAGTTCTCTTTTTACGCAGTCGGGTTTTTTTATTTTTTAAATTTTATTTATACTTGTTAAAAACTCCTTTTTCAGATTACGGAAATTTTCTGTCCTAGAACGGAAAAAAAGAACGGAAATTTCTTCATATTTTGTATATATGCCTGTTGAAGTGATGACAGGTATATTTCCCTGAATTGAAGAGAGTTTTTCTGAGAGTGAACTCTCAGCGTCCCCTACCAGTAAATGTTGGATTTACAGATCATATTTCGAAAATTATAGGAGATACTATTAAATGTTCAAAGACAAAAATGTAGAGCATCACCTATTAGTAAGAAAAGGCATATTGTGAACAAGGATATGATAAATAGTTCCCTGTATACACCAAAATGTCTAACATCAATGCATTATGTAGGGATGATATGTAGGGAAAAAAGCGTGCAAAAAGACTTTCGTCTGACATTAGCCTTAACGTTTGCAAATGTAATTTTATTAAATCAGAATGTGGTCATATGAAAATGTGAATCAAAATTTGATTCTTAGTACAAGCAAGGAAAACAATGGAAACGTCTGTTACTTAAAAAAAAAAATAAGTTACATTTTAGAGAGCAGGCGTTTTTATCTGCAAACGGGAGTATTTAAAATTCTAAAATGAATTTATCGTCTGACATTATATATTTTTCTCAAATAAACTAAAAAACAAAATAAAAAACAACTGCTGTCGAAACCGATTATCTGGCTGCTTGACTGGTGGCTAGAACGCTGGCTACAAATCAAGAAGTATCAAGTCCGAACCCCGATTATGGCTTGGCATGGCTATCCGTAGTGTATTTGATTCCACTTTTTAAAAAGATCCTGGACAAATCATCCCTTGATTCAAAGCATAATTGTAACCCATATATGATTCAACCTATACACGTTCATGGTTCAACTGAAGCAACAAATTTTGGAACATAGTTTCACCATCTTATTGTGGCAAATGTTTTGACACTATGAATTTTATATTTCAAAATTACTGAAACAATATCTTTTGAAGATTGTTTTTACATGAACAAAGTTTTATAAAAATTTAATGACGTCTTTAATCAGCAATTTTTTAAAGCTTAGAAATTTTCAATAGTAAACGACTAAACATAAAATAAAAAATAATTTTTAAATCGTTAATTATTCCGTTTTGAATAACGTGGCATTTTATTAAAATTTGATGTCTTTGTATTATAAAAATATAAAATAAATAACAAATAAATAAGAATACGAAAAAAGCAAGAAATTATAAAGAATTTAAAAATGCAAGTGAAGTAAAAGACTAGAAAAGTGGAAGCTAGTTAATCGAAGGATAATTTTTTTTTTTTTAAAGAGAGAAACTGATGCGAGGAAAAAATATTAACTCTTTTATATAGAGATCGACAGAAAATTCGGTTTCGTTTTCGGCTCAAAATCTGAGTTTCGTTAGAAACTTGATTTCAGCGAAAATGCTGCTGAAAATTCGGCCGAACTGAAACTCGATCGAAACTACTTGTTTTCCAAAAATTACGTTTCTTCCTTTGGAAATTTTCAACATTACTCATTGATTTGAGCAGTATCGGCTCCAATGAGAAACTCTTTATTACTTGTTATGAACTTCGCTGTTTATAATTATCAGTTATGACTGATTCAAGACGTGAATGCAAATTATAAAGCAAGAAATGCATATATGGCTAAACTTCGAAGACGCTTTCGACGTGCTCATTAAAAGCCGATGACTTAACTATAATAGAAAGTTTGTAGTTTGAAACCGCAGAAGTGCTTCGAATACTATTTGAGAAACTTCTAGTATAACAAATGATCATTTACAAAAATCATTATAAAAGATAAATTGAGGTATGTATACCTAAAACATTTTTTAATTAGATGGAATTCGTATAATTAGAAAATCATTTTCTGTCGTTGATGAATTAATTACAATTTATGTTATATAAAAATAAAAAGTTTTGGTCAGAGGCACAGAGCCAACTTGGGCCACCGTTATCGTTAATAATTATGTACATTTATGTATGCATTTACCCAAAAAAATTTTCTTTTGGACATTTTCGTTTTCGGCCGAAAATTAGAAGATTGCCGAAATTCGGATTCGGTTTCAGTTTCGGTCTTAAAAGTCTGCTTCTGTCGATCCTTAATTTTATACTTATAGATTAAGCACATACGAAGATGGTTTAAACTTGCTCATTCCCCACATGACTATATCAGCCTAATTCTTGTAAAACAATATTTGTTTTTGAAGCAATCAAATTGTTTTTATGACGTTCGCTTACCTAGGGTTACAATAAATATTTACCTTCTCTGAAGATATTATTGACATACGAGGTGTCCAGTGTTGTCTTGTTCGATAGCTAATTTATAAACTATTAGTAAAATAAAGTATACTTCAAGTTGCAAAAAAGTTTCAAACTAAGTAAAAATTTGTTTTGTGAGTCGCACAAGTCAACAGACACATTTCTGAAATAATTATGTATAAACTTTTATACGATTTCTGAGTCCTATTAATTATTCATTCATTTCCGATCAAAACTGTTTGAATAACAGTCGCTTACAATCGAAGCATGTTTCTTGTTGTGAAATAGGGGTCAAACATACAGGGTGTTTCATAAAAGATGGGGAAATTTTTGAGAGGCGGCAGTCCACATCCAAACAAGCAACTTTCATCAGAGAATGCATGGTCGGAAATAAAACGCAAAGGTACCAGTGCATTTGGAAACTTGGTCCATTCAAACGTTAAAGCTTTATTCATGTTGCCAGTTATCGGGTAAAGAACAACACTAATAGCATGAAAATGTGATATGAATGTTATGGGTGGATTAAGAACGTGTATGCAAAATTTCGCCTCGATTAATGATCCGAGCGTGCAACTATCAATCGCGGTAGGAACGTATCGGAAGATGTTGCCCTTCACTAATAGGGAAAAGGTTGATATGCATTTTATCTACGGAACTGCAAATGAAAATGGCTCAGAGGTTCAACTATTGTAAAGAAAGCGGTTTCCCACCTTGTATTTGTCACCTAATCGTTCTTTGCGTGTTTTTGCCTCGTATCGCCATCGGCACCCTCTAGCGTCTTTGCATTTTAATTCCGACCTTGCATTCATTGAAGAAAGACGTTTGTTTGGATGTGTACTATCACCTCTTAAAGTTTTGCCCATCTTTTATGAAACAGCCTGTATGTTTATTTGTAAAAATATATTTTTACTTTATATGTTTGTATTTTATATCATTTGTGTATAATTATTATACACAAACAAATAATATAAAGCAAAAGAGTTATAAACAGTTTTTGATATAATTAATATTTTCTTCTACAGGGTGCTCCAAAACAGCACTAGTGTGAATTTTAATAATCAATACTCTAGTAAATCATGCACAAGAGACTTCTGAAAACCGTTGGATGCAACTCTTGTGTAACCTTAGCGACTAAATCAGCCTAACGAAAATCGTTCAGAATAACGACGAGAAACTTGCATGCGTGTGTACGTTAACATGTTGTTGTTTCCGGGAGTGTTAGATTGTTTTGCAGTTATCTGAGAGACATGATCTTTCTCCCCGTCTATATGAAAAATAAGAACTTCCAAAAGTATGAAATTTGTTATATCCACTATCACTATAACACGTGTATGAGCGCTTCGCGCCATTAAAAACAAACAAAAAACATGTGTGAATTCATTTAACCCGTTTATTGGAATATCTAGAAATATGAAATTCGTTAAAATCGCGATCACTATACCGCATGTTAAAAAAATTCACAGCACATAACATTTCAATGTTTTTTAAATTATTTTTCTACAATAAATATATTGAAAAATAAAAACTTTGCATTTTTTCAAAGTTTCTACGGCCTGTATCCGAACCCGGGTTTAAAGACCTTGAAAAAAATGACATACCACTGAGCCATTACGCACTCACACTTAACCCTTAAATGCCTGATTTTTCAAAAATCATTGTAATGATGTTTTTCGGCTTTCATTTTTTAAATAAATCATGGGAAAAATACTTTAAAAAATCATATTTTGTTTTAAGTATGGTTCATGGCTAAAAAACAGTTTGTTACTAATCGGCAATACTGGTCTTTAATTGAAAAAATAATTTTCCTTAATAAAATTCTACAATATTAAACACACTAGAATTTTAAGAACTATAATAAGAAATAAATTTTACTTGCTCACTGCAGAACAAAATAGGGTATTTTGCAAGCTTCCAAACAAAACAAAAAGAACAAGTAGCAACAATTGAAAAAATAAATCTATCTTTATTCTTAAACAGCACAAGTGTTGCCATCTACATGTTGAAAATCGATTTAATAATATTTTCAGGATGTATTTTATTAACAACATTAGGCATTATAGCTTCAATATTATTCTAATAGTACTTTAGAGCCTAAATTAGGTATGTTGCCGAAAAGCAACACCCGGCATTTAAGGGTTAAATAGCTTAGAGCAATACTTTAAACAAAATATATTTTCTGTTTGAAGATCCATTGTGCCTTTATTCGTTTCCCCACCAGCAAAATAAATGGAATGATCCCCTTTGTTGGGATAGAGAGTGGAATTGTAGCACTAGTGTCTAGATGTTGGAGGGGGGCAATTTGAACAATGGTGTAGTTTAGAATCAGAACAAATAAAGACGTTTTTGGAATTTCTTTGTAGTTATATTTCACTAGAGTTTTTTTATGGGGTGGAGATTTACTGCATTTCATAAAATTGTACTTAATATGCTCATCATACATGTCTTACAAATCAATGCTGCACACATTTACATAGGTGCCAACATTTACGCTTTCTTGCTACCACTAAAATTCAATAGAGATTTTCGCCTTGTTTAATCATGAGATTTCGACAATTAAATACGACAATATTTACTAAAAATTTTTAGTGGTAAGAAGAAAGCGTAAAATTTGGCAACTATGCATTTGTATCAATATTCCTTTCACTGAAAATATTTCTACCATTGGAAATATTTGAAATGTAACCGCAATATTTCATAAATATTAAAAGTGTAACGAAATGTTCAAATATAATTTTAATTTTTCCTTATCAATTCTATTCAATTCTTCTTATCAATTCTATTCAATTCTCCTTATCAAATCTTATAAATTTTTGTTCACATTATTTCTCATCAATAATGGAAATAAATTAAATCTTTTTTTGTCAACTTTTTATCAATATTGGATAAATAATGACTATTAGTATTCCCCATATGTTTTCAATATGAATTAAATAAATAATTAATTTTTTAAATTAAATCCAAACTCCTGGTATAACCTTAGTTTCAATCTATGCAAGAAATGAAAGAATGTCGTTTTAATTTGTAGAATGTGATCTATAATTGTATGTGGTTTATTTTCATAAGGGGTCATACAAAAATTAAAGCTGAACCCAACTTTTATAACTTCAATAGCAGCATCAAAATTTTACGACATATTTAAATTCAGCATGGTAAAAAAATGGGAATAACAATTTATTTTATGAATTAGGGAATGAAAGAAAAAGTAGAAGATGTTTTTTGTTCAAAAATCGCAAAAGCTGAAGCGGTGATAGAAATCAAAAATCGCAAAAGCTGAAGCGGTGATAGAAATAATCTAAGTAAATTGTGATTTTAATCACATTCGTAATATATTTTAATGACTCTTTCAAAATTTACTTTCAAATGACAAAATTTATTTTCATATTCCTTTATGGTATTTCCTTACGCTTTTACGATTTATGTTTCTACCAACAGATATTTTATTCAAAAATCAATTCCTACTTTTTAGTCCAAAAGTAGGAGTTTTTTTAAATTGTTTTTTTTTTATGAATTTAACCCTTCACTGCACCCCGAGCTTCTGACAACTCAGCTTCAAAAAGCTAATGTTCATTTCAATTAAAGTCTGAACGTCTGTAAATGTGTTCAGTTAAGTTCCCTCTATCAGACAGAAATGCTCAAAAATACATTTTAATATTTAAAAATATAAAAATATGCATATTTCATCTTTCTTTCCTCATGGGTCCAGTTGCCCCTAAAAATGGGGTAACTGGAACAGGGGGTCTATGTTCCACACGCGTTTATATTTTTTCATATCGGATATCAAATCCTGTTTGAAAAAGAGCAAACAACATAAAAAAAATTAAACAAGGCAGATCATGTAAATTATATGTCAATAAACAACGTTGTAAGGGAAACCTTTGCTGTCAGTGTGCCTAAAAAAAGCACAAAAGTGAAAATATTAGATTTATTTATACCAAAAATATAAAACTTAAGTAAGTACTTATGTACTTTAGTATAGATAATAAGTATAAAAGTCACATGGGTATTTTAAGGGGGAAAATAGCAAAGTAAATCTATGAACAAACGGCTACGTAAGTACTTAAGTACTTTATCTTTATCCAGGGGTCGCATTATATAGGGTAAAATTTTATTGTTCCTTAAAGAAAGGTGCGATGAAGATATTATTTTCAAAATAGTGGTAGGGACGATAAAAGATTCCCTATAGCATAGCTGCCAACTTTTACGCTTTCCTCTTACCACTAAAATATTATAGTAAATGTTGTCTTATTTAATCGTCAAAATCTTATGATTAAACAAAACGAAAATCTCTATTAAATTTTAGTGGTAGCAAAAAAGCGTAAAAATTGGCAGCTATGCCTATAGAATGCGACCCCTGTGTATAGTACAATTTCAAGGTCTGGCTATCTGGCTGTCAAGGGCAAGGTACTTGCATTCGTAAAATGTTGAAATAATTTAATGACACCAATATTTACAAGAGAATCGATCTGAAAACATGTAAAAGTATATATTCGCGTACTTAATAAAGGTTAAATTTTAATTATAAAATTCAGGTACCAATGTGGCAATATGGAATTAAAATTAAGTGATGCCATAACGGCATCACCGCCTCTCAAGGGGTCAAGAAATTTGGTTTGATACCACTCAATATGCTTTTTTTTTAATTTCATATTTTTTTTTACGTTATTTTAATAAGATATTCTATCATTTTCTTTATTGTGAGCAAAAACCAATGGAGAAATTTACTTCCCGTAGTAAGAGAAACACAAAAAAATTATTTATAACTACTGGGGTAACTGGATCCAGCATGGTCCAGTTACCCCGGATACATGTCCCAGTTACCCCATTCTTGAAACATTTATGGGGTAACTGGGACACCGGGTTACATTTAAAATATGAAGTAAAAATGTATAGATGCCTAATAATATTAATGTATTTATATGTCTAATCTTTTAAAAAAAAAAAAGATTGATTAATAAAAATACTTACAGTATTTTAATAAAAATCCGAGGAAGTTCAACCATATTGACGTTGTTTTTAAAAAAAGAAACGTAAATTTTTGACAACCTATCACAGCAAAGTGAGAGTTATGATTGAGTTGATACACGTTGTTTTAGGAAGTAGCGATAAAGGGGCATTGCTCACAAAAGCTAAAACTTAAAAAACACCAACAGTTTTTTATAAAATAGCCTATGGCCCAGTTACCTCGTGGTTCCAGTTACCCCAACAAACCTTATGTGACATGAATTTGGCCAATATCATCTCTATCCCTGATCAAGAACAGTCGAAAGAATGGAATAACACTTATTTTTGTCCATGTCAGATGGCTGCATTTCACAAAAAATTAGAATTTGTTCTTCGGAAGCAAAAACAAATTTGATCAAGCTATTAAGGTAAAATTTACTTTCATCATTTTTACTGAATACTTAAAAATATTAGTATAAAAAAAGTTGCAGAGTGTTAAGCAGATAAAATTAATTAATTTAAGCTCATTTAGTTGTAAAATATAGCAATACAATATTTTAAAACCCTAATTGTGTACATAGGGTACACGCCATAAAATATTAAATTTTAGTTGAAAATTTGAAATTTAATTTTTTTTACTATTTTTCCCATTATTAGACCGATTTATAGATTTCAAATAATTTTTTTCATAAAAATAGAAAAAAAATCGTGCAGTGAAGGGTTAATACCGTGAATTTTTGTTCACATTGCTAAAAGGAATAAAATTATCAGAATGAAAATGTATCCATGCCAGGGTTCGAACCTGGGTCTTTGGTTCAGCGCACCAACGCTCTGCCCACTGAGCCACCTGGAACGACACACCTAGACTGCCACCCTTCATACTTTTTTTTTTAATTTAAAATCACATACCGGTCCAAAATGGTAAAGTTGCTAATCTTAATTAATGATAATTCAAATTATGAATCCTTGTCTATATTTTGCTATAATAATAGGTAAGATGCTAGAAGGTTGCTATATTTGTTGCTGAGTATCGTAATTTATAATGAATATAAAAGGTTTCTCTCTGTATAGATTATTTTGGATATGCCATTTTACCACATTGCCATAATCACCTAATAAATATTATTAGACATACATTTGTGTTTATTCCCTTCAGATATAGAAAGTTTAAAATTCCTTATAAAGAGCTTAAAAATATTGAAAATTAATGCAGTCTTAATTGATGCATTCCATTTAGATCATCTTTAAGATGGTCGATCAATCTTTTATATGTTCTGATTAGATAATCTACATGCTAAATCTCCCCATCAGTCAAATCTGCAATTCCCCTCTCCCGTGTTAATCCTATGGAGTTGGAATGCATTCATACTTTTCAAATTTCTCATCAGAAAACTGAAATTTTTAACTTCTCTTTTCTCTTCTAAAAGGATATTTCTTTGTGTTTTGCTTAGCAAAATATTTCTAATATATATATATATATATATATATACAGCTCAAAGTCAAAAAATTAAAATAATTAATTTCATTTGTATTTGGAATTACATTTAGCTTTATTTCATTGTAGTACTATTGAAAAATAACAACGGTTGATGTTTTAATAAATTTGCATGTTATTAAAGAAAATTAAAACTGGAAAAGATTAAATTTTGAGTGAATATTGTATTTTTTTTAAATTATTTCCATTATTCAAAATATTAGAATACTAAAATAGGTGATTTAAAAAATTATAGTATTTATGAATTTTCCTGGTTGGTTCAAAACATTTCACAAATTAACCATAAAATTAGCTTTTGCGGAACTTTTTCTTAAGTTATAAAAACGCTTTGCATCTTCATTGTTTTCATTTTGTGTGAAACATGATCGTTCGTCCGACAGAACGGAGTTTACAAAGCATCGTATTATTGATTTATATAAAGAAGGTCGTAATCAACAATATGTCGCCAGTTACTTAAAATGTTCTTAACCACGTGTTAGTTCAGTATTAAAGCAGTGTTTTAACGACGGACATTTTGAAAACAAGCATCTGAATAGCGGCCGAAAGCCAAAAACTACTCAGAGAGAAGTTAGAAAGCTAAAGAGTATTGCTAAAAAACCCGTTTTAGAAGCGTAAGATATTTGCATCGAAAGTGGAAAGTACACGGTGCTGATGTGAGTAAATCTACAACACTAAGACGTCTCCATAAACTTGGATTTCAATCTCGTGCACCAAAGATAAAGCCTGTTATGACCATTAAACAGAAAAGGGATAGAGTGAAGTGGTGCAAAAAGAAACGCTTTTATGGGGGTCTGGATGATTGGAAAAAGATATTGTTTGGTGATGAGAGTGTGTTCTGCATAACATATGGTGATCAAGGTGTTCGTGTATGGCGAATGAAGCAGGAAGCATATGACAAGGGCTGCATGAAACGATCAGTGAAATTAGCAGCCAGTGTAATGATATGGGCTTGCATGACTGCAGATGATCCTGGAAGGCTATGTATCGTTATCGAAAGCATTAATTCTGAGATATATCAAGAAATCCTGAAGCATTTCATGATACCATAGTCGGAAGATCTGCGTGATGACGATTTTATTTTCAAACATGATTTGGCACCTTCAAACAGGTCAGTGTCCACCAAAAACTGGCTTAGTCAACACCAAATTAACGTACTTCCCTAGCCAGCTAATTCGCCGGATTTAAATCCAATAGAGAATCTGTGGGAAATAATGAAGAAAAGACTGCAAGATATTGCGTCAAAAAACAAAGTTGAGCTTCTTTCCAGCATAAAGTCGACAAGATCATGTCTGGGCAGAAAACATTGTGAACCACTTGCCGCTAGCTTGGTAAAGAGAGTTCGTGCTGTTATAAAATGCAAAAGTGATGCTAGAAAATATTAAAGAACAACTATATTTCCTTTTTTAAAAAAACACGTATTATTTACAATGCGTTATTCTAATATTTTGAACAAGGTAAATCGCTATTCTAATATTTTGATTTTTTCCAAGATTCTTACAATATTAAGTTTTATCCTGTATTACTTTTTGTATAAGCGATACATAAAAAACCTTTTTTCACAATTCCTTTTTTTCTATTATTCTAATTTTTTGACTTGGAGCTGTATATTTGTATCTTGGGTCTTAAAACTTTATTATTAGTTATACAGCTTCACTCTAAGATTTTAATATTTGAAATATTGTATTAAGTATATATTTTAGAAATAATTTGCCAAGCCAAAAGCAAATAATAAAGAATATACAGAAAAAGAAGTTAATTATTTTTATTTTCTGATGAGAAATTTAAAAAATAAAGATGCATTCCAAGCACATGGCACTAGCATTGGAGAGGAAAATTTGCGGTATGATTTATAACGAGCCGTAACACCTTCGCTCCCATGTATCTGCTATTGATACATGCTACGTAAATGACTACAACTCATACATAATTTAGTGGATACATGATCTATAAAAGAGGGAAAATCTGGGATTGAAACTTGTGCTACGATAACTAGATCTGGGAGCGAGGAGATTAAGAATGAATAACCGAAAATTTTAAGAGCATTTCAAGAAAGTTATAATGTGACTAGTATTGCCAGGTGTCCCAATTTTCAGGAGCCCCACCAGTGGCTGAGCTGGTTGACGGGAGGTGCTGGGCCAATCCATCAACCCAATCGCGCCCGTCGGCCTAACCTTTTCGGAATTTTCGTGGTTTTCTTCGAAACCTTGGATTTCCATGCGTCAATACGGGTTAGGTTCCCTTAGAAAGACCCCCACAAAAGGGCACTCCCCATAGGGCCCATATCCCTCGAGTAGATAATCGGCCGTCAAAAAATCAACTCAACTCACCCAATTTTCAGGTGCTCCAAGACCTACCCCGCGTAACCATTGCGCGGGATGCCAAAAGTCCCGATTTTTCATAGTACACAATTTTTTTTTTTACTTTCTCTAGTACCATGCTATTCGTTAGTCTACATCGATTTTAACTTAATACCTGTGAAGATAGAACCTACCTATAAGAAGAAAGTTTATAGTCCCTTCCAAAGGAATACCTTAAAAAATGTACCTGCCTAAACAGAAACCTGTCTAAAACGCATTTTTTTGCGTTTTATAGTGGTTCTGTTTTCGCATGTTTTACTGTACTATGTACTGAAAACCCTGTGAAAACAGAACCTGTTTAGAACGGAATTCTTTTATAAAGTAAAGATTTTATTGTGCCTACGATAGGAATACCATACAAGTATACCTGCTAAATTGGAATTTTGTTTCAGTTTCTACGACTCAGATTTCACAGGTTTTACTGTATAAGATTATTGTGTTTATTTAGTAAAATAAAACCCTCTAAGACGTAATCGCTAGCGATAGGAGAAAAATTCAGTCTTAAACAGTCTTCGTTTAGGAGCAAGTATAATTGTACAGTATTACTACTGAAGGGACATTGAAATGTTTACGTTTATGACAGTCTTTCGTTATAGACAGATTCTGTTTTCATAGGGCTTACTGTATTTGTATGCCCCGATTTAGAAGCCGCTGTCCCTCTTTTTTTGTCTCCCTGTCCTGCTTTTTTGTGACACTGGGCCTGAAAACACTAATTGTGACCCTGCATTTAGTATGTCTGTCCTATGTTGTAGAGAAATAGGCCAAATATTTTTTGTCTCATCCAAATGGCTGTACTCTTCTCAATTTCTTTTCACGTACATAATTTTTTATTATTATAAACATTAATTAATACTACTAAAAGTTTTTTAAAATGAGTAAAATTGTTTTCAAATCAGGAAATTTACCAAATTTTTGCAACTCTTCGAAGTGCAATAATATGAGATAAGTTTTAACTTTTTTTTTTCATATACTCTTCCAGGCTATTTTTTTGCCAGATCATACCAATTATCATTTCGCAAATTATTACCTTTGTGTATAATTATATTTAAAATTTTATTTTGTTTTTCTCAGAAATTACTTAAACTTTTTCATTCTATCTTAGTTGATTAATATATGTGACCATTATTGTAAACCTGCTGTCTTATTTTAGTTTGCTGCCCGGTGATAAATACTGAATATTTTTTCAAGTTGTCGTATTAACATATATTTATTTATTTAATGTCAACTCCTAATTTTCCTGTCCAGAACACCACCTTGCATCTCTGACACACATTCCTAAAATTGCTTCAAAAAAAAGTCCACAGACACATTCCTTGATTTATATTAATAATGAATGTGCTATTACAAATCTATACTTAAATATAATCTATATTATGTACCTCAAAACTGCAATAAACTGATCTATTGAAGCAAAGTTCGTACCTCTTTTGTCTTTTTCTGATGGACTGACATACATGGACGTATGCGTATTGCTTACGTATTAGATTAAGGATCGGTAAATAAATCTTTTCACATAAATCGTTTTAGTAAATTATTTTAAGTTTCAGATTTTATACTATTTGCCTAACTTATAATAACCCATTGTTAAATTTCTCACTCCACAAGTTTAAATATAGCTTTTCTTCGTACAGCTTCTACAAACAGCAACGTAAAACTCCTTTTTTCTGTACTCAGAATTATCATCGAACTTTTTAATAAACTTTCCAAAACATGCCTTTTTTTCTATTCTCTCTTTCCGTGTTACACTATTCTTGTATAAACTACCAGAAGTCGATTCACAATAACAAGTCTCAGAAACTATGTTACATACAGTGGCGGTCAAAAGTTTCCGGCCAGCATAAAATTTTTGGTTAATTTGTAAGTATACCTATATGAAGAGGAATCTCAAAGTGATACTTATACATTTTATTGACATAATATACTTAGGAACTTATTTATGGAATAACAAATAAACATCAATAAATTTAATTGGCAAAATTAATTGCAAAAGAAAACGGATGTTCTCAAAAGTTTCCGGCCATCTTGGAAAGTCTGTAAAAAATTGGTGTTATAATAGAAAATAACAGTGATCAACATGTACAACTAGTATTTTGTCGTCATACCTTTAGCAACAAGTACTGCGGCGCAGCGACGTGGCATCGATTCAGTGAACGGTTAAATATTGTCCATGGTAAGGTTTTTCCACTCTTCTTGCAATTTTTGCGAAAATTCTGCAGAATTGGAATATTTATAATTCCGCACACGTTTTCCAAGTTCATTCTAAAGATTTTCTATTGGATTAAGATCGGGTGATTGGACTGGCCATTTCAAAAGCGGAATTTTTTTTGTGTGAAAGCCACTGCTAGACGAGCTTGCATGTATGCTTTGGGTCGTTTTCATGCTAAAACAAATAGTTGCGACCACAATTTTTCCCTCGATGAGGCAACAAATGATCTTCCAAGATATCCTTATACATTGGACCATTCATCTTGCCGCGGATTTCAATTAACGGACCGATACCTTTCCCAGAACATGCTCCCCACAGCATAACGTGTCCTCCGCCATGCTTCATTGTAGGAATAACATATCTCGAATCATATATTTTGTATTTAGGTCATCTGACCTATTGTCTGCCATCACTCCCAAAAAGGTGGAACTTCGATGATTCATCAGAAAATAGTACTTTTTTCCAGTTTTCACTTAACCACTCTTTATGTTCCTTGGAAAACGCCGGTCGGGCCCTCTGATTTTTTTTACTTATGAAAGGTTTTTTTAACACCGACTCTTCCATAAAGTCCTACATCACGTAAACTCCTTGACCGACTTATTTCAGCAATATTTTCGCTCCGTAAATCACGGGGTATTGCAACGGCATTTTTATGCGGGTCATCAAATGGTTTTCTCCTGATAATTCTGTGCACACGAATAGTCGTTTTCCGGGGTCTCCCGGACCATGGCAAGCCCTGAAGGCCATGGCCATCTTTACATAATTTTTTTAAATATCGTTCACAGTAGATTTTTCGATCTTTGCCGCAATCTCAAGAGAAGATTGGCCCTTTAGCGACAAACAAATCACTCGTTTACGAACAATAATTGTTGAACTTTTCATTTTTTAATTTCAACTACGTTATTCACGTTGATTAATTGACGAACATGGCCAAAAAGACACTTTACCGATAGTAAAAACTAACGAATGGCGAATGGCCGGAAACTTTTGCACACGCAAATTTCGAATTCCTCCTCTTTGCATCAAGTGTCTCCAGCTTCGAATTCCTCCTCTTTGCATCAAGTGTCTCCAGTATCCAATCAAAATTATCACGTGGTCAGAGGTCATTTGCATATTCCTAACATTTTTAGAGATTGCGCTTCTTCTTCGCTGGAACGTTCTGGCAAACAAATCAAAAAAACTAACTGGCCGGAAATTTTTGACCGCCACTGTAAGTCTAGAGAGTTTTTTAAATGATTTTTTTAACCTTGCATTTACAATAATAAACAAATAAATACTGGTAAATTTGTCGATCAGAAGAATTACTGTCTGCGTGAAAGTCCCATTTTTATTTTCATCTAGTTTTATTAAATATCTAAAATTCTACAGTTCGTAATTTAATTTCTTTCATATTAGCTACGTTGAATTTTCGGTTTTACAGAAAATCAAATTTTTAAGAATTATTACGTTAAACGCGATTTAATGTAATGATGTTATCGGATTGTTTATTTTACTGTACGTTTTAAAGACAGAAAACACATCTTTTTTTATAATGTTAGAGATGTCTGAACCTGCCACTGGGTCGGTAACCTTAAATTAGTAAATTTTAGGGTTTTTAATATTTATTTCAAGACCCACGAATTTATTAAGGGGTGCATTTACAACCAGAATAATATAGTTCGGAGATTGTGCGAATATCTCCAATCAAGGTAGAGTTGAAGAAGAGAGAATCAATTTTGCAGTAGCATAGATGCACGTGCAACGTGAGATGTGGCGGAGAAAAAGAAAGTTCGTAGTGCAGGACTTTTCCACACAATGCGTGTTAGTGAATTGTAATCGTAGTTTTCGTCGTCGAAAGCAGAAATGGCGTTTGAAAAACAACGATGTGAATATTAAATTCTGCCAGCGTTTGGAGAAATTGCCAACAAGGAACATTGCACATAATGAGAGAGCAAAGTGTTTTGCGAGGGTGTTTTTAAAAAATACCGTTTCACCAGGGCATCAAGGTTGAAGAATCTGTTATTGTCACAATGAAGACTATCATGAACAAAGACTTCCAGAAACGTTTTCAGCAAGTGTACTCGCGCTAGCAGAAGTGCTGAACAGGAGCATTTCAAAGGCGGTTGTGTGTAACACATGGTATCAATAAACTGTATATATTAGGAAAGCCAGTTTGCGAAATTTTATCCCAGTAGTATTTCGATAATGTAAGTAATGCAAATAAAACCACAAAATATAATCCTTTCCAGGAAAAGAAATACCCATTATGCAGTTAAACAATTTCATAACAATATAATTAAATTAAGCAGAATACTTCCATTGAATTATACTTTTGTAACTTGTGCATAATCATGTTCGGTTACTAAAAACATTTAAAATTTTTAAACAATATTACATAATTTTCCAAACAGCAAAGGTTTGCTTGAGGCCATTCCGATAAAAAAAATTATACTTGTTGTCGTGGCAATCATGATAAATTGTTTACGGTTTAAAAATTCGTTTGCCATCATTTTACTCTTCATAGGTTCGTTTGCTGTGTCGTCAAAAATATGAGTAATCACCAAGTTCCAAGTGCGGTTGTACAAAGTAAAATTAAAATGAAAATTACAACGTCAGCAAATGACAACAAATAAAAATGTCAAACCTAATTTAGTGAAATTTGTCACAAATTGGATGTACAGTCCAGAAATGATACCCCATCGAGGTCTCAAGTAAGCAACTGGCACAATATGCTCAGGAATGGCCGTGAAGAAGGTGAAACAAGTAATCCATTATAGAAGTCGACACTATTTTTGGCGTAGGTCTTACTTTTTGGTCTTGTATTACGCACATCCTAAAAATCCTGCCTAGGTCCTATCTTGCGATTAAGTCCTACTTTATGATGTAACATAGTATTTCATTGTCAGTATAAGTTCTCATTCTAGAAAAATGAATATCAATAAATACTCTTAAAAAAAACTCACGCATCTCTTACCCCATATAGCATATAAAAATTGCAGAAAAATATGAAAAATATGGTAAAAGATATGGTAAATTAATTTCAGAATGAAAAAGAGAATATTTTGATAATTCAAGAAAATACTAAATAATGAATCCTTCAACTTGGAAGTTTGCTTCGGAAATTTTCGAAAGAAAGTTGCGAACCAGTTACTAGATGTCAATAGAACAAATCTTCCGAAGTCTAAGTACAAATTTGTAACTGTTTTTACACTATAAAAAAAAGTTAATTTTATAGAAAAACTCTCAACCAGGACGCCGGTGGAAACTATTACGAAAAAACTGTAAAGGGTTTATTTTATGGGCAAAATATATTACAATAACAAAAATTTCCAATAAATACAGATTTTCTTCGTTAAAAAAAAAACTATTTTTTACTGGTGTCCTGGCTCACACCTGTTTTTTTATGTGAAATCAACAGATTTCCCCCCCCCCCCTACAGCGCAAGTTATGATTCGAAAAAACTCATATGGAGGAAGAAAGTGCAATGATTCAAATTTTCGAATCTCCACTCCCCTAAAACCCATAGCATTCAAAATTTCAAATATTGAATCACTGCTTTGAAAATACTTACATGTTAGCATACATCGTGTATTCTTGTTTTTTTCTTTCCAGTATACTTAGTTTAAAAAATGATTTTGAAATACCTTTTCTTTTTTCAGGATAACTTATGCGCTTACGAATGAAAATCACTTCATAAATGTGTCAGAAAGGAAGCCAAGTTGAATTTGAAAGCAAACATGAATTAAACGCGAAAAATTCCCTTTTCTCCTCTTTTTTCCTTCTTTGAGTTTCATAAATGAATATTTTCTTTAAACATGACATCATTTTTTCGGGTCGCATAATTTTATCTTTACGCGATTCGGGCTTCAATCATATAAATGCTCATTTAAGGAGAGCTATATAGCAGGACATGAAAGATTAGATATAATGGCTATATAAGAAATGTATAACAATAAAGAAAGGCTGTAATTCAGAGTTTAGAGCTTTATGATGATCTACAAAAAGTAAATAGCATAACTGCATTTGAATAAAGATAAATTCTTGTATATGAATAATTGTAGATTGTTTTAGATAATATGTAAACAATTGTAGATTGCTGTAAACGAATAAATATAAATTTTTGTGCATAAAAAAAATCATCCCTTGAAAATAAGGACTAGTGCATCTTTTAGAGAAACAATTAATATAAGACCCGGTCTTATTTTCGGGGATACACGGTACTATAATCTTTAAATTCGATACATTGTTACGAAGTAATACGGAAGATTTGTGTTAAGGGGCGATTCCAATTTGTAAGGCCAAAAATCAGTGACGGCGCCTCTACTGGAGCACAATAAGCCCGTGAATCCCCAAAGAAAAAAGAAGAAATAAATTTAAAGGATAAATAAAGTAACATTATCACGTCCAGATTTTTGTCTCTTTCCAGGATGAGTTTATACACCCACCTCCCACAGTCATCGCTTTTAAATACGTACATGATAATACATTACAGTAATAATTTAAATTTTGAAAATTATCAATAGCGAGCGCCTGGTCTTTTTCAGGATCGCATGTGCGATGGAAGAAATTCACTTTGAAACCAGCTTAAGCAGACGAAAGCGGTTAGGGGAGTGTGAAGCAAAGGCGCGGCTCCTATCTTTCCAATTGCACAATCTTCAACACGCGAACGTTCGAATATTTCGTTGTCTCTTTCTTGGTTGTTGTTTATAAGAAATTTCCCTTCATTTCCTATATTCAGTTAATTTTTTATTTGCTTATTTGTTTAATTGTGTGATCTTCCTTCATAGAAAATGAAATGTTACATTTTCGCCAAGTGCTTTTTATTTCGCTTAGTTGCCTTATTTTAACTTTTGAAAACACAAATGAATTTCAACCTGTGCATTAAGTCGTAGTGGCGGATTTTATTTTCACAATTGATGTATGGTGAACCCCAATTTCAATAACCTACGAGTCACTACTGCCAAAAGTAGGCGCTTTTTTTTCTTAATTCTCAATGAAGTCTCAATAAAACAAAATCGGATTTCCTCCCACTAAACAAGTATATCTAATTTTTCGTGTGCAAAAAATATGAAAACTAGTAGAGGTATCCTTATTTTAAAGCTCATGTTCGCTGTGTGACGATTTTAAGGGCGAATTGTGTCTTATAGTCATCTGAAATACAAAAACAATAGAGTTTATGAAAGCCTATGAAATTTGCGGGCCCATAAACTGATGGCCATCCAAAATGCAATAACAAGAAGGACAAAAGATATCAAAGCCAAACTTATTTCAGAGATTACACATAGTATCGATGTTAATTGATTTGAAATACGGTCTTCGAGGTGTGGAAGACTAGAAAACCAGTAAGAAGTATTGCCTCCGCGTCTGTCAATGACCGCTGCTACAGGCCGCGGCATTCAATGAAAGAAGCTTTGGGTGTGTTGTTGGGGAATGGCAGTCCATGCTGCCTCCACACATAGCCAAAATTCATATAGTATACCCGTGGTGCGAAATGCGGGGTAAATGTTCTCCAGTCATTGATCAAACATGCTCAATGGGCTATAGATCTGTAGAACGGCCAGATCAGGGTAACAATGGAATATGGTGGGCTAAGAAGAAAGCTTGAAAACTGCGTGCAACATGTGGTCGTGCATCGTCCTGTTGAAGCGTGGCCACAGGCAAGCTCTGAAGGCAAGGAAGGAGAACAAGCTGCAAAACCTCAGAGATGTAAAGCTGGCTGGTAAGTGTACCGTTAATGCGTACTAGGGGGCGCGGAAGTGGGATACCACTCCCACACTATAATACCGGCGGCAGGACCAGTATGACGATGCATAACACAATAGTTGAGCAGCCTCTCTCTACGGTGTCTCCAAACTTTAATCCGGCCATCGTGATACTGCAGGCAGAAGCGTGATTCATCCGAAAACACAATGTCATGCCATTCGGATGTCCATCTCCGCCGTTCAATACACCACTGAAAACGCAAGTGGTTTAAAGTCAAAGGTAAGCGAAGCAACAGGAGCTTAGCGGACATTCCACTGTACTCAAACAACGTCGAATTGTCCGTGCGGACACCGATTGTTGTGTCACAGATGGTTTCGTTGCGGATGTGGCAGTGTGCTCCATCAGTGCCATGCTCACAATACCTATGTGTCATGCGCACAAAACATTAGTTTTAGGGATAGTGTTTCACTTGCAAAATATTTCAAATGTTTTCCGCATCATATAGAAATCCATTTACGAAAAATTGTTATTTTTAAAAGTTTAAAAAATAAAATTTTTGTACTCTCCTTTGATCCTTATTATAAGTTATATAAATAAAACCTTTCGCCATGCTCAAAAAAGTAAACAGAAAATAATCCATTTTTTGCGGCCAAATTTACCGAGTTATGATACTTTGAATTTTATGAATTTTCAGACTTTTATGGCACTAAAAAGTGTTTTCAATTTTTATTTATTCCTTATAAAATGGCTCTTAACTATAAACATTTTCAATTGATAAATTCAATTCGACGTATGTTTATATTATTATGCAAGTTGTTCCAACATAGAGGTGCAGCATTTAAATTCTTCAATCCTGTGAATTTTTAGCGGAAGGAATGAGACTCAAAAATTCGAATTTCGCATTTTCATTGTCCATTCCAGTCTTCCAAATCCTAACCTTAAAACCGTAGCAAATTTTTATTCAGACTTCAAAAGATTTGTTTTATTGACATCTAGTAATTGGCTCGCAACTTTCTCTCGAAATATTTCGAAACGAACTCCCAAAGTTGAAGTATTCATTATTTAGTACTTCCTTGAAATATTAATTTTTTCCTTGCATTTTGGAAATAATTTACCGTACTTATTCGCATATTTTTCACACTTCTCTGCATTTTTTTTATGCAGTCAAATTACGGATGAAAAAAACAAGCGAGTTCTTTTAAGATTGCTTATCGCTATTCATTTTTCTTCGATGAGAACTTGCGTTAACTAAAGCAATAATAATCTTTAAGTTAGATATAGTGTTACGACATAATACAAAAAATTAATATTAAATAAAACTTATCGCAATTTAAACACTTTTTAAACGGACGTTTTTAAAGTGTACGAAGAAATTCTTTTTAAGCAGACACGAAGAATAGTAAAAGAAAAAAAAAATTTAAAAAAAATTGCGCAGAATAACGTTTTTCTAAACATAACTTATAGGCCGTACAAAAAAATTCAATTTCGTATTTTAATATACAGGGTGCAATATGTTATCTATCGCCGACCTTTAATTTCTCAACCGTTGGTCATAGACATATATTTCCAATTACAAAAACGTTTCAAATGAGCTAAATATTCATGTTGTGGCATTATTTAAAGTAAAAAAATCAACTTCATAAAAATTACGAAATCTAACTTTTTATACGGTCATCCAGTCCCTATAGTTATATTTAGTAAAAGTTTACACATATCATAACAGATATAACACAAAAAGTTTGACGTCTGTTCTACAAAAATTGACACAGTTATTAAATTTCAAAGTTTGAGATTTTTGCACATGATTTTGTCTTTCATTGAGGTATCAGTTAAAAGATGAATTAAAGTAATTCGGGATCAAAATCAGAGTGCAATTCCGCTGCAATTTATCTAGTCCTTAGTGAGTATGTTTTATTTTCCGGTTGTCGATTCTACCTACTTTGACGTTTGAATGTTGTTCAACCCATAAAAGTTAGCTCAAATATTTAGATGAAATAACCCTCTTTGGTGATTCCCCGATTTGGCAATACCGGCTAAAAGTGGTTTCGCCGTAAAAAGGACATTATTAGGACAGTTATAGAAAATTAAACCATATCTTTGAAAAATTGGGCGTACTGGATAAACCGTCAAAAAATCGAAATATGTTTCTATCATCAGCAGTTTAAGAGATAATCGTTATTGAATCTATTTTGAATCACCCGGTACCAGGGTTACCAGATTTTTTTCTCGATAAAGAGGAATTTTTATTGACACTATTTTGTTTTTGTTTTATCCTCTACCCTTATTTTCCACATCCTGCTATATACTATCCTTAATGTTCCAGTAATATTTTCCTTAAAAACAGTTCATTAATTATTATTTTTCAAAAGTATTTGTATCACAATATTCTATCAACATTGTTTAATTAACTTTAAAGTCATATTTCCTATTATGTTTCAATATCCCCAATATGCCACGACGCTCCCGAAATATAGTCTTTCTTGATTGGAAACCTTCTTTATAAACTCTCTAAACTTCCTTCCATTTGATGTCCATTCATGCAAAATTTTTCTGTCAAAAAGTGCATCAAAGGCGAAATTTTTGAGGCAAACTGAAAAATTTACGAAGTTATTGAAAATCAGACGTGTTTTTTTTAAAAAGGGAATACATCATCGTGCAACAGTTTAAACGTACAACATACAATAAGCTTGAAAACCGTACAACTTACGGGGAAAACGTACAATCTACCAATCCTACGGTACATACATATTTTTATGCTAATGGTCTTAACTCAGATCACTAAAACGTAAGTGGTGTAACTCATCATTTAAAAAAGAATCTGAGTAACAAAATTTGTGCGATCGTCAAACGGAAAATAAAAGAAGAAACACAGAGAGAGAGAACACGCTATATATTTTAATCACCAAACTGTCGCAGAGAAATGCTAGAGGTTCCATTCGACAGGGAATTTTGTTTATTTTCCGCATATTATGTAATGTTTGAAATAGAAGTCGTCTATATATTAAAAATTGTACCAACTTTTAATTTTCAACTGGTAAAACACACTTTTTACACAATATTTGAGTTCCTTTCATCAAGGCAGCTCGTAAAAATGATATAGTTTATAAACTTTTTCGAATAAGATTTAGAATCAATCAAGAGATATTAATATTATATTGTAACGGAGCCGATGTCGTAGGGTGGTGTGGTAGCGGGCAACTTCAACGGCCAAGGCTTATTTAAAGTCGAAGAAATATTTTATTGCATTACAAACAATTAAATAATGTTTTCTAGATTATATAAGTCCTATTTACAACATTTTTCATAAAATTGTTCGAGTACAGCTAACAATAAAGTATTTGTAGAATCAAGTCCAGTTCTCTAATGGCAGATTGTTTTCAGGGAGAATGTCTCTAATACATTCAATCTCCACACTTTTCGAAGGTAGAGTTCGAGATACTCGACAGGAATGTCGCACTTTTTGTAGATGTTTAACCGAGGTTTACGAACCTCCGATATTCAACTCCGTGATGGAGATATCTTAACAGCCACACCTGGCTTTCGCTTTTCTGTGCTTCGGAATATGTCCCGAAGCTGTCGGCCCGTGAGAGATTTTCCACTCTGCACGGCCAGAAACACCTTGAAGTCTCAACTTCAACAGAAGGGAAAAATCTCCCGAGAATTCTCTTGCATTCTCTTTTATCAGTTTCGTTTTTCCGTCTAGGACCAAAGCCACTCCCATTAGCCACTCACCATCCGTGGCCCATGATCTCATCGAACAGCCCTTTCTCTATAGTCTGCAGTCAGGAACCTTAGCGTCCGGTTTAATCTCTGGTTTCACTTTCTACGTTCCCACGGGAACGGGACCCTCGTGAACATCAAAAGAATATTTCTCTCGCTAGATAAAAGAGTTCCTTTCACTCTAGTGTCCTCTGCGAAGATTGATTGAAATTGAAGTATTTGTTTCATCTCTAGCGACATTTTCTAGGACTCTGAAGAAATTTGGAGGCTAGGTGAAAATACATTAGCTTCCCTATGCTGGCTTTTGCCTTGTAAATTGAGAGTTCCAATGTGAGATACTGTCGAATTCTCACAATATGTATCAATATAATATATTTTCAATAAGAGTTAGAAAAGTTCAAAGTTTGAGGATGTTCATGCTAAATGCACGTGACAAAATTTCTATTTATGCCTTTAAAAAAACATGCGATTACATATCTGTTTTTAATGAGATAGAATGAATGGATAAAATTTTTACATACTTCAAGCATATTTTTATTCAAAAACATATTTTCAATTATTAATAAATACATATTAAATAATATACAGGGTATCCATAATTAAACGAACCCATTTTAAAGTGGTCTACAGACGAAACTATTGGTCAGAAAGTTGTGAAATTTTGTGGAGGACATAATCAAAGGATGAGAATTTGAGCGAAAAAACAATTCAATGTTTCGCCGCCAGAGGGCGTTTTTATATGAAATACATTTATTATAGTTTTCAAATTTTATTAGAACAAAACCTTTTCCACATGACGGCCATCATTTTCAACTACCAATCTGGAATCGTAAGATAGCATGTTCCACAGATGACCGCAGTGTGTTCTGGGAAATGCGAAGAACATGTCGTGAAATGTTGATCAGGTAAAGTTGTTAGGTTATTACGACTTACCAGATATTTGAAATGCCCCCAAAGCCAAAAGTCACATGGATTGAGGTCTGGGGATTGAGAAGGCCACGGATTACGAAAATGGTGGCTGATGACACGTTCTCCTGTGAAGTGAATTCAAATTTTCTGATTTACTAAAAAATAAGTTTTGTTGAAATGTTTTGTTGTAATAAAATTTGTAAATTATCGTAAATGTATGCTGAATGTGTAATTCATTAAAAAACGCCCTCTTGCGTCAAAATTTTGAGCCTTTTTTTCGCTCAAATTCCCATCCGTTCATTATGTCCTCCACAAAATTCCACTTCAAAATAGGGTCGTTTAATTATGACCACTCTGTATATAAATTATGACGCATTAATTTTTACATAAAACGGATTAAACTCGTCAAAAACATGTGTGTGTGTAACTTTACAGCTGATTGAAAACATTAGTTTTCGAGCTATAGAGACATTCTATTGCCCGACTTCTGTTACCAACGGATTCGCAGAAAATAAAATTGTATACTTTTATATCCCCCCCCCCCCGATGTTTATCGATAAACCCCTAATATATTTTACTTTACAACGCTATTATATAAATTATGCCGTTTTCGAGGCTGCTTTGATCCAAGGAAACCAAACATAGTGTCAAAGGTGGGCTTTACCACTTTAAAATTCAATGTTTCTAGAATTTTTAATATGTAGAGGACTCCTATTTCAAAAATTTTATTCATAATCGGAAAGTAGACAAAATTCCGAGTCGAATGGCACCTCGCGTGTCTCTGACCGACAGTTTGGTCCAGTGGCCGTCAGGTTCTGCTCTCGAAGCTGGTAGACGGGAGGTGCTGGGTTCGAACCCAATCGCTCCCGCCTGCCTAATCGTTCGGAGTTTTCGTGGTTTTCTTAGAACCTTGGATTTTCATGCATAAATACGGGTTAGGTTCCCTTAGAAAGACCCCCACGAAGGGCACTCCCTCTCGGGCCTATATCCCTTGAGTAGCTAATCGGCCGTCAAAAACCAACACAACCCGACAGCTTCGTGATCCTTTCTTTTTTGACAACGGTACAAGACAAACCTTAAGGAGAATAGTAAAGCAAGTCAAGATTATACCAGTCTTCAAGCTCGGGGACAATCTTTCTGAAATTGACAATTTTATTTATTCTCTTATAGAAAAAAATAAAAATAAGGGTTTTTGTAATTTTTTTTTTTATTCCATTTAAGTCATTTTAATGCTGTTTTGATCAGAATAAAGCGGAAGCAGAAATCATGTTTGTTTTTTTTTCTTTAGAATTAGAATGCTATTTTAAAAGAAAATTTGTGGTATTTGCAGATTTATGTCTGGCGCTGACGGCGACGATCTATCTATACGGCGACAATTGGAATATGACGCCCTTAGGATATTTTTTAATTGGGACGTTTATTTGTTATTACTTTTTTTTACAGATTTAACGCTAAATGAATATTTTCTTTTGTTTTTAGTAAAACAGCATTAGCTAGGTGCAAATTTTTAGTCTTCTATTGTGTGCGAGTCATAATCTTTCTTTATATCGAAAATAACGTTAATGATTCAGTCCACTTTTCATCATGAACTCTGCTCATTCTGTGACAGTTCACGAAGTCACTTACATACGTAATTAGATATAATTGGCATGTATTGTCATTCAGATAGGACGCAATCGAGCAGTGCTTCTTTTCCTATAAAAGCGTAGAATCTTTCAGATAACGGTGTCAAATTTTTAATTTAAGCTGATTTTCAAGGACACCAGAATTACGAAAGATTTTTTTTTTTTTTTTTTTTTTTTTTTTTTTTTTGAGGAAGGAATCGACTGTAATTTAAGGGGTACCTTTTATAAGAAATAGAATAACATTGTTCAATTCTTCGTTATACCGGGTGTCCCAAAAATGACTGATGGATTTTAAAATTCAATAACTTCCCAATGGTGACATATACTTTAAAAATTCTTGCAGGAGGGTTATGTATGATATCAGGAGTTTTTGTACTGTGATTCTTGATTTTAGTTCGAATTTCAAACAATAGATGGCACTGAGAGCAATAGGCGCCCAGTCCAGACCCAATTTTTGGCACTTTGGGATCCACTCAATACATTTTAATCTCCTTTTTTCGCATGGAAAAAGAGAGAGGCCGAAAAATAAAGCTTGGATTTGGCGCCTATTGCTTGCAGCGCCATCTGTCGCTGCTATTTGTAACTAAAACAGGGAATCGCAGCATAAAAACTCCTGACATTTTACATAACCCTCCTGCAAAAATTTTTTAAATATCTCTCACCGTTTGCAAGTTATTGAATTTTAAATTCCATCAGTCATTTTTGGGACACCCGGTATAAATAGTAATTTCTGAAATTTTCATTCATTTATTCATAAAACGCACTTCGTTAACGATTCCATGAAATTTGCTTATTGTGGGAGAAAAATATGAGAATTCTTAAGGAAGTATACTTTTATTTTACACTAAACTTCTTTTTTTGATAAGATTGAATGAAAATTTCATAAAATTAATTATGTGCTGGCAATTAACAGTTATTTCCATGAAAGAAGTTGTTTAAAAAAATGAGATATTACATTTAAAACAACTTTTAAAGATTATGCTTTTTTAAGTAGATTTCGTATGAAATACTATCTATTACAGTCTCCCCTATGTTGGAATTTCTGAAAAATTTTTGCAGATCTACACCGATCATGATCCCTAGAACCCAAAATCACCCTCAGTAAAAAACTTTATATATCTACTGTAAAAGCACTTATTTTCGCGATTTTCGCGAGCACGTCGTAAACGCGAAAATTTGAGCCTCGCGAAATATTTCTTTTTTTCGCCTCAAATAATAATAAAAAATCAGAAAATTTTCACTTATCCAAAATTTCATGATTACAGTTTCTTAAATAAGAAATAAGTAGAAAAATTTCTTCAATACTTACAACTATTTCTTGAATACTTACAACTATTTCTTGAATACTATACAACTATTTCTTGAATAAATAAAATAATCTTTTCAAAAAAAAAAAAAAAATAACCGAGTTAAAAAAAAGCACTAAAAAGAATTAAATAATTCTTTAAACTGCTCTAATGACAAAGCGTTATCCAATAACCACACATCGGATATCATGTATCGGCATAAAAACGTTAAATTTAATGTATATAATTTAATATCTACCAAACATGGATTTTCTAGAGAATGTTTTTTACAAAAGATTAATTTACATATTTATGATTTAATTTACGAATATATATATATATATATATAAAGTAATCAATTACTATTTGAAGTTGGTGCCAAACTTTCACAATCGATAATGATTAAACAAATAACTTGCTGAAGAAATAGAGCATTTTTAAAATGTTGCATCATATTTTCCATCATCACTTTATTCGTGGTAATAGCTACAATATAATCACAATTTTACTATACTTAAGATAGGTTGGCACCAACTTCAAAAAGTAATGATTACTTTTTATATGTATATATTCGTAAATTAAATCATAAATATGTAAATTAATCTTTTGTAAAAAATATTCTCTAGAAAATACATGTTTGGTAGATATTAAATTCTATACATTAAATTTAACGTTTTTATGCCGATACATGATATCCGATGCGTGGTTATTGGATAACGCTTCGTCATTAGAGCAGTTTAAAGAATTATTTAATTCTTTTTAGTGTTTTTTTTATGTCGGTTATTTTTTTTTTGAAAATATTATTTTATTTCCTACTTTTTAGTTATTCATACCGTAACACATAATTATCCGGATTTCAACATCTGCTGAATAAGTAAATAATTTGTCAAAGAAATTATAATTTACAAAAACTATTTATTAAACAAATAGTTTTAAATAAATTCTTTATAATTTCATTAAAAGTACTGACTTTATTAGCATTATACTTCTGATATTTTTTTAAACAAGTACATTATATTCACAACAGTCTACAATCATTTATTTATTGCTCACATACACCTGACTTGTGTGCTTGACATAAGGGGCCAACTTATAAGTCATCGCTAATATACAAGGACGAAATAGCACAAGGACTTTGAGCTTTGAAGGGGTGGGGGTTCTAGATAGCACAAGGAAATTTACAACACCAGAGAAAAACATCTGGTAGCTCCACAAAGAGTGTGCAACGGAGCCAGCGGGATTTGAACCCGCAGCCCAACTACGCTCTCAAGCGGTTAGCGGTGCCAACCATTCAGCCACGGTCTACATTCAAGAATTATTTTTTGTAGGACTCCGTTGTCAAGAAGAAAAATGCAGACTATGTAGTGATATTTGTATTGACTCTTCAAGTATATTGGCCAGGACCCAGATATATTTTTCGCTGTTAGCGAAATGAGATTGACCAATGAGAAGCCTGCCTTTTTACGAACTTGTAATTTTTATAGAGTGTGTCCTTTTAAATTTCAAAAATTCTTCTGTCAAATAAAAAAAAAATTCTGTACTAAAATACTGGCATCCAAACAGCTGTAAACTTGTAAGGTTTGAAAATGTGGTCCAGTGCCCACCGTGGCTGAGTGATCAAGGCATCACACTGCTAATCGCTTGAGAGCGTAGGTGACTGCGGGTTCGATTCCCGCTGGCTGCGTTGCACACTCTTTGTGGAGTTCCTGGATGTAATTCTCTGGTGCTGTAAATTTCCTTGTGCTATCTCGTTCCTGTATATTGACGATGACTTACAAGTGGGCGCTTGACGCCAAGCACACAGGTCAGATATATTCAATAAACCAATCATGTGGTCCATAATTCTACATTATTCTTTTCCGATAATCTCCATCAATTGTTCCCTCATGTAAGGTGCCTCTATTTGAGAGTGGTGACATACAATGCTCAGACTCTGTTTATACATACGTGTTTGCCTACACTACGGCAAAACTAGACATTTTCTATTCCAGAACTTGGCTACAGCGCCTAGAAGATACAGTGTGGAAAACGTCTATTCCTATAATGCTTTAAAAAGTGCTAAAAACTTGTATCCCATAAATCTCCAACAATGCTCAGCGGCAATATGCTGATACGAGCGCCATCTCGTAACTCTTTTCAATATAAACATTGTGTTTTCAAAAATTATAGAATGTTAAATATCGGAAACTATAAATATAAGATATTTTGGTCTGTTATAAGCTAATTTAGTTAAGGAATGACGTGAAATAGGTTAAAGAGTCTCTTTTAGAATGACTAACGTTTTTAAATCGCTACGATTTCGCTACAATCGACATCTTGTTATTCAGCATCATTGTACATTTATGGGATTCAGTTTTTTAGCACTATTTTGTAGCAGTTTTCCACACTGTATCTTCTAGGCGCTGTAACTTGGCGATTTTCGCTTGGACAAGTTTGATTATACGAGTGGAGGACAATTTAACAAGCATTAGTTTGGCAATAATGGCAAACTCTTCAAGATTCATGGCGATAGCTTTTGTCTAGAATCTATCAATCAATAATTTTTTTCCGTATGTCTCCATTCTCATACCAATACACCCCATCTATAGGCAGTAAAGACATCAGAAATGAGCGGAAATGATTAGGTGTTTAGTCTGAATTGGATAACCGAAGACAGTGGTGCTACACATAAGAAGGCACTTTTATATTTACTGTAAATGGAGGCACTTTGCAGTGTACCGACTAATAGAAACACTTTGCTAAACTCTGATGTAT
This sequence comes from Maratus speciosus, assembly GCA_963932465.1. Lineage (NCBI taxonomy): Eukaryota > Metazoa > Arthropoda > Arachnida > Araneae > Salticidae > Maratus > Maratus speciosus. The sequence continues at coordinate 233,675,133 of OZ010796.1, read as the reverse complement.
AAGGTCAATTTGCTATTGAATTGTAAGCTTTTTGATCCCCACTTTCGATGACGATTAGCATCGTTTTAGATATTTGGGTTTTTCTGAATGCGGCATCATTTCTAGACAAGATTTCGCACTTCGGAAAGTTGCCTCATCCAGTAAACTATAAGGTCCGCATCTATACCTACGGACAACGGAATGGAGGATATTTCAAACATGGGTCCGAGGCTGAAAAAAGTCACGTGATAACGGTAATTTACCCAAGAAACTTCTAACTGATAAGAAGGGAAGAGGCTACTGCTTTGCCTCATGAACTGTTTCATTGGCTAACGGGGATTTGCATTACACGTCTACGAAGCCTTCCCTTCTTTACGCTAGAAGATTTACCTTGACCACGTGATCAAAACGTAGATGGAATATCCTCCATTGGGTGAGGAAAAGCTGGCAATCCATCAATAAAGTTTACACATCAGAAACTTATGTCCAAACTAAAGCAAACTTAGGCATTTTCTATTATGTAACTACAGCGTCTAGAATATATAGTGTGGAATCGGCTATCCAAGTAATACTTAAAAAAGTGCTAAAATATTGGATCCCTTAAATGTCAGACGATGCTAAAAACCAATGAGTCAATCACAGCGACATCTGCAGGATATTTTTTAAAACTCCAAGACGATTTAGTTACAGCGTCTAGAATATATAGTGTGGAAATTGATTACCCCCGTAATACTTAAAAAAGTGCTAAAATATTGGATTTCTTAAATGTCAAACAATGCTGAAATCCAATGAGTCGATTACAGCGATATCTGCAGGATATTTTCTAAAACTCAAAGGCGATTTTGTCCAGACGCTGCTGTAATAATACGATGTTTACTTTGAAATCTGAAAATATATCGCAGATGTCGCTGCGATCGGCACCCTTGATTTCAGCGTCATTGCACATTTAAGGAATACAACTTTTTAGCGCTGCTTGGATAGCAGATTTCCACACTATGTATGCTAGACGCTGTAATTTGGTTACAGCGCCTAGAAGATACAGTGTGGAAAACGGCTACAAAATAGTGCTAAAAATTGAATCCCATAAATGTACAACGATGCTGAATAACAAGATGTCGATCGCAGCGCCATCGTAGTGATTTAAAAACGATAGTCATTCTAAAAGAGACTCTTTAACTTATTTCACGTCATTCCTTAACTAAATTAGCGTATAACAGACTAAAATATCTTATATTTATAGTTTCCGATATTTAACATTCTATAATTTATGAAAACACAGGGTTTATATTGAAAAGAGTTACGAGATGGCGCTCGTATCAGCATATTGCCGCTGAGCATTGTTGGAGATTTATGGGATACAAGTTTTTAGCACTTTTTAAAGCATTATAGGAATAACCGTTTTCCACACTGTATCTTCTAGGCGCTGTAATTTGGTCCAGCTCTAGATGATGTAAGCATGTTCACAATGCCTACTGGGTTCAGACCCTGAGCCGTTCTCATTGTTTCCCCAGATTCAAATATCCAGAACATGCTGACTTACTATCGCAGTAGTACAGCGTCTAGAATACAGTGTGGAAATCTACTATTCAAACAGCGCTAAAAGTTGTATGCCTTAAATGTGCAATGATGCTGAAATCCAAGGAGCCGATCGCAGCGACATCTGCGATATATTTTCAAATTTCAAAGTAAACATCATCGTATTATTACAACGTCTAAACCAAATGTCTTGGAGTTATAGAAAATATCCTGAAGATGTCGCTGTGATAGACTCATTGGATTTCAGCATCGTTTGATATTTAAGGGATCAAATATTTTAGCACCTTTTTTAAGTATTACTGTGATAGCCGATTTCCACACTATATATTCTAGACTCTGTAGCAGTAGTACTTAAAAAGTACTAAAATATTGTATCCCTTAAATGTAAAACGATGCTGAAATCCAAACAGTCGATCGGAGCGACATCTGAGGATATTTTCTAAAACTCCAAGACCATTTGGTCTAGACGCTGTTATAATACAATGTTTACACTGAAATTGGAAAATATAACGCAGATGTCGCTGCGATTGGCTCATTGAATTACAGCATCATAGCACATTTAAGGGATACATTTGTTTAATGCTGTTTGGATAGCAGATTTTCACACTATTTATTCTAGGCGTTGTACTTGTGCTCTGATACACGAGAAACTTTAAAGGTTGATTTTCAACTTTTCGACACTGACTTCCGATATCGGTTTGTCTCTTTGTGGGCCTTCCGGTTTGGTAGATGACAGAATGGCCGGGATCCAGATTGATTTTTCTCAATGATGCTGAAATCCAGGGAGCCGATCTCAGCGACATCTGCGATATATTTTCAAATTTCAAACTAAACACATCTTATTATTACAACGTCTAGCAGGGCCGTAGCGACCGCCCCCCCCCCATACCATTTTATTTTGGTTTTTCGAAATTCTTTTTTTTTTTTTTTTTTTTGGTCAAAGATCTTGATCAGATTTAGAAATAGAAAACAGATATGGGCTTTTCTTCTATATCCACCATTCTTTATAAAAGATTTTGAAGGCTGTAAGTTCTACTTAAAAAATAAAATGGCATTTTAGTATTTTTGGGGTGCGCCTATCAATGAGTGAAAAAGGTGAAACCAAAGGTTCAAAACTTTTTTAATACTATTTCCTCCAAACAAAACAGATATGCGCTTTTTTTCTACAGCAACCATTCTTTTTAAAGGGGCCCAGATGAAAGAAATTTTGCAGGCTCTAAATTCTTTTAGGATTGTCTTTTTTAGGGCCCCCTATAAAAGTGCGGAAAAGTTGGAGCCCAAGAATCAAAACTTTCAAGCCCATTTTTTTATTCAAATTTTTAAAAAATATGCTTTTTAATCTCACTGAGGGACGCAATAAGTTTCCAAACTTCGTTATACTATTACTTCCTTCAACCAAATGTGCTTCCTTTCTATAGTCATTATTCTTTTTAAAGGTGCCTACATGAAAGAAATTTTGCACGCTCTTAATACTTTTTAAATTGTCTTTTTTGGGGCCTCCAATAAAAGTCAGGAAAGTTGCAACTCAAGATTCATAACTTTTAGGCCCCATTTTTATTATTCAAATGTTTTAAAAATATGCTTTTTTATCTCGTTGGGGGCCCCAACAATGTTCAAAGCTTTCTTAATACTGTTACTTCTTTTGACCAAAACAGATATGCGCTTACTTTCTATAGCCAGTATTCTCTTTAAAAATTCCTAGATGAAGGAAATTTTGCAGGCCCTAAATTCTTTTTTAATTGTCTTTTTAGGGCCCCCTATAAACGGGAGGAAAAGTTGGAGCCCAAGATTAAAAACTTTTAGACCTCATTTTTTTATTCAAATGTTTAAAAAACATGCTTTTTAAACTCGTTGGGAGCCCCAATAAGTTTCAAAATTTTCTTAATACTATTAGTTCCTTCAAACAAATGTGCTTTCTTTCTACAGCCAGCATTCTCTTTAAAGGTTCCCAGATGAAAGAAATTTTGCAGGCTCTAAATTCTTTTGAATTGTCTTTTTTAGGGGCCCCTATAAACGGGAGGAAAAGTTGGAGCCCAAGATTCAAATCTTTTAGGCCTCATTTTTTTATTCAAATGTTTTTAAAATATGCTTTTTAATCTCGTTGGGGGCCCTAATAAGGTTCAAAGCTTTCTTAATACTATTACTTCTTTTGACCAAAACAGATATGCACTTTCTTTTTATAGCCAGCATTCTCTTTAAAGATTCTCAGATGAAAGAAATTTTGCAGGCTCTAAATTCTTTTTGAATTGTCTTTTTTAAGGCCCCCTATAAATGTGAGGAAAGGCTGGAGGCCAAGATTCAAAACTTTTAGGCCTCAATTTTATTATTCAAATGTTTTAAAAATATGCTTTTTAATCTCGTTGGGGGCTCCAATAATTTTCAAAACTTCCTTAATACTATTACTTCCTTCAACCATGTGCTTTCTTTATACAGTCACGATTCTTTTAAAATGTGCCCAGATGAAAGAAAATTTGCAGGCTCTAAATAATTTTAATTGACTTTTTTGGGGGCCCCTATAAAAGTGAGGAAAAGTTGAAACTCAAGATTCAAAACTTTTAGGCCCAATTTTTATTATTCAAATGTTTTTAAAATATGTTTTTTAATCTCGTTGGGGGCCCCAATAAGGTTAAAAACTTTCTTAATAATATTACTTCTTTTAACCAAAACAGACATGCTCTTTTTTTCTATAGCTACCATTCTTTTTAAAGGTGCCCAGATGAAAGAAATTTTGCAGGCTCCAAATACTTTATAAATTTTTCTTTTTGGGACCGCTCTTAAAAGTGAGCAAAATTCGGAACTCAAGATTCAAAACTTTAAGCCTCATTTTTTTTTTTTCAAATGTTCAAAAAAAAATATATGCTTCTTAATCTCGTTGGGGACCCCAATAAGCGGGCATCTATGTGCATTGCATATGCCGCCTATCCCCTTATGTTCGACCTGTTTCGTTTTTAACATTTCATTTCTCTTGTCTCGATAAATTACTCATGTTAACTATACATAAATTACATTGTGTATTTATTTAATCTACTAGCAGAGCTTCGCTAATTGCTTTTTTAAAAAAAGAACCTATTTTTTGGAGTTCTCCATTGGGGGCTTTCACTGCCTTCAGCAGCGTAAACCTGTTCCGGATATTCCCGCTCCAATCTTGAATCAAACAATCATTGAAGTTTTCGATATTTTTCAAATTTCGATGATTTTTTCGATAAAAGTGATAGTGTCCACATAAAAGTAAAATTTTCCAGCATCGTAGCTCACGTTGCTACAGGAACAAATTTGATATTTTTCCACTTCAGCTTAATTATGACAGCAGCAAAATCTACTGGATAATTCTTCGGTTTCAGAAAAAAAATGTCAAAAAAACTCCGCAAAACGCGAAAAAAAAGCGTAAAAATCTTATAAAAAATTGGGCAAAGATTCAAAAATCGCTGAGAGAAAATTGATTATATCGAGCCAAAAGATTAAAACTGGAATGTTAAAAAATCGCCGTGAAAGACAAAAATACGCTAAAAATCACATAAAATGTTAGTAAAAAATTCAAAAATTTTTATGGATATATTTTCTGTATTGAGCTAAAAAACTGAAACCTGATCCCTTTTAGGGATGTCAAAAATCCGTGCCGCAAATGGCAAAATTTTTACTATATTGGGATAAAAGATTGAAAATAGATTCCTTTTACACTCTCAAAAAAAAAAAAAAAAAAAAATCAGTGAATTGAAGGATTTTTTCCGAAACTTTTTTTTTCGTTCAAACACATACAAAAAAAGCTTAAGCTTTTTTTGAACAAATGGCTCATTTTCCGCGAAAATATAGAAAACTCACCAATCTAACGTAAAAATTACCTAACATCCTTACTAAATATAAAGATGCATTTTTGTCAAATCAAGTCACAGGAGTGTTCCGCCAACTTTGCTACATTGTACTTTTCCATATTAGAAACTGAACTTTTACGCATGACTTTTTTCCTTCATAAGACGAAGAAGTCGCGAATCAAAGATCAAAATTTCTAGAAATTTTCCTTTCTAAAGACGAAAATTTTTTCAAATGTGAGATAAAATCTCTTCTACTCACAGGGGTCTTAAAATATAAGTTAAAAAAACGTTCGTGAAAAATTCAAAAATCGTAAAGGTCGAAATTTAGTACATCGGGCTAAAAGACTGAAACCTGATTCCTTTTACTAATGTCATACAATCACGTCGTAATGCGAAAAAAAGTTAAAAATCACATAAAAAATTCGCGATATATTTAAAAATCGAAGAAGACTACTTTACTATATTCGGCTAAAATGGACAGATGGGTTGAAAATAGATTCTTGTTATGAATGTGGGGAAAAAAGCACGAAACTCCAAAAAATAGCCTAAAAAATTAAATGAAAAAAAATTCGAATCAAAAAATTTAAAAACCTGTTTCGAGGTGCATAACTTCCGGCATACAGGTAACCTTCCTGTCAAATTTTGTCCTGAACAGAAAAACATCTGGTCAGACAAAGAAAAACTCTGGACAGACAAACATCTGTCTTTATTATTATCTACTAGGAAACCCGTCTTCGTTGACCACAGAAAGGTACTTTCTATCCGAAGGTATTTCTTTTTCTTCTTAAATTTCAACTTCAAGGGTGACAATTTTAAACTGGAGAAAACCGGAATGTATGAAAGCGGCATCCCAAAAGTATTTTTTTTTTAATTACTAAATCTGTATATATATATATATACATATGTATTTAATAAAAGGCACCAATCCGAGCAGGAGAACAATTGTTATAAGTGAATATTTTCTGCTTAAAGAAAATCTGTCTGGGCCACGCGGATGGCATTGTCAAACTGAAGAGAAAATTGAAAATAGGAAAACGACTTCCATATTTTTTATTATTTATTTTGTTTATGAGCAATACTTAGCGGTTTATAACATTTGTAAAAGGAATTCAGTTTCAAACTTTTTTGCCAAATTTTGACCTCTGCTGTTTTTAAAATTTTCGAGAATTTTTATGTGATTTTTAGCTTTTTTTCACTTTTCTCGTAGTTTTTTTAATATTCGTAAAAAAATAAACCCGGTTTAATCTTTTAGCCCAATATAAGTAAAGTTTGATCTTTATGAACTTCGAATTTTTTTATGCAATTTTTGGCGTTCTTTCGCATTCTTCGGCGATTTTTTTGACATTGTCCCCCTAAATGGAAGAATATTCAGTTAAATTTTGCAACTCCTTTGATTAAATTCACGTTGTAAGAATATGAAATCTGTTCCTGTAGCAACGTGAACGAAATGTTGAAAACTTGAATTTAATCTGGATCGAAATAAAAAAAATTACAATAATTTAAGGATCGTATGATTCGAAATCGGGGCGGACATAGTCCCTATGGGTGTACGTTGCCGAAAGCAGTGCAGCCCAACTACAAATTCGTTCAATTTGAAGTTCGTTTTGAAAAATCCGACCAGCGAAACTCCGCTGGTGTTGTTATAAAATGGAACTTGGGTGGAAAATTAAATATAGATATTTCTCTAAAATCTTTGAGGGGAGGCCCCGAAAAATGTTTGGGGGGGGGGGGGGCTCTGAAGACCTTGCTACGGCCCTGACGTCTAGACCAAATCGTCTTGGAGTTATAGAAAATATCCTGCAGATGTCGCTGTGGTCGACTCATTGGATTTCAGCATCGTTTGACATTTAGGGATCCAATATTTTAGCACCTTTTTTAAGTATTACTGGGATAGCCGATTTCCACACTATATATTCTAGACTCAGTAGCAGCAGTACAGCGCCTAGAAGATACAGTGTGGAAAACGGCTACAAAATAGTGCTAAAAAACTGAATCCCATAAATGTACAATGATGCTGAATAACAAGATGTCGATTGTAGCGAAATCGTAGTGATTTAAAAACGATAGTCATTCTAAAAGAGACTCTTTAACCTATTTCACGTCATTCCTTAACTAAATTAGCTTATAACAGACCAAAATATCTTATATTTATAGTTTCCGATATTTAACATTCTATAATTTTTGAAAACACAGTGTTTATATTGAAAAAAGTTACGAGATGGCGCTCGTATCAGCATATTGCCGCTGAGCATTGTTGGAGATTTATGGGATACAAGTTTTTAGCACTTTTTAAAGCATTATAGGAATAGACGTTTTCCACACTGCATCTTCTAGGCGCTGTAGCAGTAGTAATTAGAAAGTACTAAAATATTGTATCCCTAAAATGTAAAACGATGCTGAAATCCAAAAAGTCGATCGGAGCGACATCTGAGGATATTTTATAAAACTCCAAGACAACTTGGTCTAGACGCTTTTATAGTACAATGTTTACATTGAAATTTGAAAATATAACGCAGATGTCGCTGCGATCGGCTCATTGGATTACAGCATCTTTGCACATTTAGGGGATACAATTTTTTAGTGCTGTTTGGATAGCAGATTTCCACACTATTTATTCTAGGTGTTGTACTTGTACTCTGATACATAAGGAACTTTAAAGGTTGATTTTCAATTTTTCGACACCGACTTCCGATATCGCTTTGTGTCTATGTGGGCCTTCCGGTTTGGTGGATGACAGAATGGCCAGTATACAGATAGATTTTTCGCTCTTAGCGAAAGGAGATCGACCAATCAGAAGCCTGCATTTTTGCAAACAGCGAAAATTTCGCAAAACTCCAAGCTTCTGATTGGTCAATCTCGTTTCACTACCAGCGAAAAACCTATCTGGATCTCGGCCCTTGTCCAGCTAAGTTTTCGCACTGTGAAACATCTCGTATCTCTGTAAGAGTAACGGCAGAGCGCCTAGAAGATACAGTGTGGAAAACGGCTATTCCTATAATGCTTTAAAAGGTGCTAAAAACTTGTATCCCATAAATCTCCAACAATGCTCAGCGGCAATATGATGATACGAGCGCCATCTCGTAACTCTTTTCAATATAAACACTGTGTTTTCAAAAATTATAGAATGTTAAATATCGGAAACTATAAATGTAAGATATTTTGATCTGTTATAAGCTAATTTAGTTAAGGAATGACGTGAAATAGGTTAAAGAGTCTCTTTTAGAATGACTATCGTTTTGAAATCACTACGATGGCGCTACGATCGACATCTTGTTATTCAGCATCGTTGTACATTTATGGGATTCAATTTTTAGCACTATTTTGTAGCCGTTTTCCACACTGTATCTTCTAGGCGCTGTAGTAACGGTATCAAAGATGAGCGCTTATAATCGGGCGACTGCTTCAAAAAGGATTTGAATTTTAAAGTTTTTATTTTTTTTTTTTTAAATTACTAATCATCAGATTTTGATGAAATTGGAATGGGACCAAATGGGGGACTTACACTTTCAAACAAAAAAAAATTATCAAAATCGGTTCCTATTTAAGAAAGTTATGCGTGAACATGGCCAAAACATACATACAGGTCGAATTGATAACCTCCTTCTTTTTGAAGTCGGTTAAAAAAAGTAATACAACTAATAGAATGCAGCTCATTCACTTACAATATTTATACCAGCTTCTTTGAAGCCATTCAAAATTATCTCATGTTTGGCTTTAACACCGTTAAATGTTCGCACAAGCCAAGAATCGTGAATCGGTTTTAGTCGTGATATTCACAGGCCCACGGATTCTTTTTCCTCTAGAAATTTAAGCAAAAGGAGTTCTATTTAGGTAGTTTCGGGATTTTTCAACTTTAGGTTCTGTTCATATAAAATTCGCGAAATTTTCAGCTCGCGAAATCACCGATATCTTCATTTTCGTGAAAGTTATGGCTCGCCAAAATAAGTGCTTTTACAGTATCTACCTTTATATATATATATATATATACACTATATTGCCATTAATGACCGGCAACTTTCAATTTTAGACATTTTGTCGAATATTTAGAAATATATTTGAAAGATTTTTCTGGAATTTCAGGATTGAAAAGAACCGATTTGACCTCATATTTAGCAATGTCAATTTGATAAGGGGGTCAATTAGGGTGCCAACAAAAAATCAAAGAAAAAAAATAATACTTGGGATCACCCTGTAAAATAAAATGCACGAACTTATCTACCGCTACCGAATATAAATAAACAGACATTGTGCAATATGTGTATTCTTTTGTGTAAGAATAGCACGTATATTAATAGACATATAGCGATTTATTTAAAAAAATTAAAAAATTCTTGCATGTTTTTTGCTTAATACATGCAGGGTTTTCAACCAAATTTAACGCCGGTTTAAAAAAAACTGATAAAATATAGTAGAAACAATATAGTGTAATTGGAATATAAATATATTAAATATTTTAGGAAATATGAGCAGTTGTATGAAATAATTTTTATCTGCGCATTCGCGAACGTTAACAAGGATCATTTTACATAATTTAATAGTCAACTCTATGGAGCAACTTATTAAAAAAAATCCAGTGAAATATCGTAAAAATTCAGAAAGATATCGGTGTTAAAGTGAGCAAATTTTTAGTTGTTCTCTAAAAGCAGCTGAATGATAAGGGATTTTACACAAATTGTCATTTTTTATTAGCTGACTTTCAGAAAAATGTTAGTATTTAGTGAGTATCAACGAGTAGATTTGGAAAAAATGCTTCGATCTTGATACTTCTTTTGATCATGGTATAGGCTCGTTATGGTGGTTATCCAAGAAGAACTAAAGCATCAATAAAAAATGAAAATTAAAAAAAATTAAAAATGACAATTTGTGGAAAATCCCTTATCATTCAGCTGCTTTTAGAGAACTACTAAAAATTTGCTCACTCTAACGCCGATATCTTTCTGAATTTTTACGATATTTGGCTAGATTTTTTTTAATAAGTTGCTCCATAGAGTTGACTATTAAATTATGTAAAATGATCCTTGTTATCGTTCGCGCATGCGCGGATAAAAATTATTTCATACAACTGCTCATATTTCCTAAAATATTTAATATATTTATATTCCAATTACACTATATTGTTTCTACTATATTTTGTCAATTTTTCTGAAACCGGAGTTAAATTTGGTTGAAAACCTTGCATGTTATAAGCAAAAAACATGCAAGAATGTTTTAATTTTTTTAAATAAATCGCGCTATCTCTATTTATATACATGCTATTCTTACACAAAAGAATACACGTATTGCACAATGTCTGTTTATTTATATTCGGTAGCGATAGATCATTTCGTGCATTTTATTTTACAGGGTGATCCCAAGTATTGTTTAATTCTTTGATTTTTTGTTGCCCCCCTTACCAAATCTACATTGCTAAATATGAGGTCATACCAGTTCGTTTCAATCCTGAAATTCCAGAAGAATCTGTCAAGTATATTTCTAAATATTCGACAAAATCTCTAAAATTGAAAGTTGCCGGTCATTAATGGCAATATAGTGTGTATATATATATATATATATATATATATATATCACTTTTTTATGGGCACGACAACCTCCGTAATTCTGTACAAATCTCTTCTAAACTGATACATAAAATCAAGGGGCATAAAATCTCCGTCAAGTTCGTTAATGGGCAAAATCGGATCATAGGGGTGGAAATAGGGAGGGGGTTTGTGAAAACCGAAAAAATCCCACAACTTCTTAATTTTTGTACAAATCAAATCAGTTTAAAGTTTTTATTACTTCTAAAAATAGGGCCAAAAATTTATGTATCCCAGATTTTTGATAAAATTAAAAATGAGCTCAAGGGGCGCAAAAAATAGGGTTTTACGGAGAAAAAAATTCATAACTTCGTCAATTCTCAAGATATCAAATCCAATTAAATTTATTATAAATCTTATTATTATCTACAACTTTCATATTGACAAGTTTTTCATAAGACCAATTCGTACTGCAAAAAAAATTTAAAACGAAAACAAAAAGGCGGAGTGGAAGAACAAAAAAAAATCCATAACTTCGTCAATTCATAAGATATAATCCGCATGAATTTATTATATATCTTCGTAATATTATCTACAACATTTATATTGACAAGTTTTTGATAGGACCAATTCTTACAGCAAAACAAATTGAAAATACAAAGCGGTTGAAGAAAAAAAATCATCGTATTAACGATGTATTCAAACTCGTCAAAAGCGGACAGATAAAATTGTTAAAGTGGGTTTATCTCTAATCATGATTTAAGTTTTTGTTGTTGAAATTAACTTCGAAATCTACCTGCGCCTGTAGGCCGAGCCAGCAGGGATTTTTCTTTTTTTTTTTTTTTTTTTTTTTTTTTGTATTGCATACTTTTGGTATCGGGTGAGCCCGAACTCATCTCTAGTGTAGATAGCAGCGACAGTTTAAACAGCTAACAGGACAATCAAATGGAAAAGTTTATACAGCTTCGATTATTTGTTAAAAGAAAGGCGTGCAAGAAAAAATCATTTCAACATGTTGTACCGTACGTCGAAAAAAAAAACCGACTCGGCTATACCTTCAGTTCTAAGTAATGCACAAATAAAAAAAGCACCAATTTGTAATTGGATTTATACTATTTTGTCATAAGAAAACGACTAGATATTAAAAATTGCACTAACTTTGATTATTCAAATGTTAACCTTAACTTTTAACACTTTATTTGAGTTCCTTGGATCAAAGAAGCTCACAAAATTATATATAGTTCATGCACTTTTGCTTAAATCTTATACAGATAGAAGCCGTCAAAGTTTGAAGAATACAAAATGTTAAATCCGAGGCTGGTGAAAACGACAGGCTGCCGCACTGCGTTACACGTGGACCGCTTGAGTAACATGATGCTATTTTCGTGACGCACTTGCTTTAAAGGCACGAATTAAGTGCACGAAATGGGTATCACGTGACTCTAGCGGTCAGAAAGGAGAAGAAAGCAAAACGCATTGTGACATCCTGTCATTTTCGTGTTAAATCCACGTACATACTCCAATTTATATCTTCCTAAAAAAGCATCCAATTGAATAGTTTATTTTATAATCAGATACACTGAATAGACCCAAACGTAATCTAGGCAACTTTTTTTAATCAAAAACATTTTTTCAATTATGACTTTCATTAATTTTTACATAAAAAGAATAACCATCATGAAAAACATGGCTATTTAAATTTACAGCTTATTCATATGTATAGTTTTCGAGATGTAGATAAATTTCACTTTTTGATGGTCTAAGTGGCCGTCTCCTATTATCATGCATTGATACTAGGGATGGGCGTTATTTAACGTATTAGGATAAATAACACTGTTACTATGCTGGAACCTAATATTGCATTAATATGTTACCGAAAAGTCCCTGTTAATTAAATAACATATGGTTTTAAATGTCAGCGTCTTCATTCATTTGCTTTAATCAAGAATTCAATTTTGTGCTTCTAAAATAGAACGATGTTCACTAAAGAACGTCCTCAATCGTTTCTTTTGAGAAGTGCGTCCCTAGCTTGGCCCTATCTTCACCCCCCGGCAACTCTGTTTAGTGTGTGGTGCTAAAAATTTATTTTGCATTTCATCAATACCTAATGCATGAATAGTGATAATTTACAGTACTAATTAAACGCTTTTTCGGCTTGGTGGCTAGATCACACCATCACACACTTTCTCAGATTCCGGTAGCGCAACGTAGAGCATAAATGAAACACTGAAACAAATAGTAGATCAGGAAAACACCTGAAAATATGTAAGCAAAAAGCTCATGCTTGACATGTTTTCTATTCATCAATCGTATATGTATATTATATTGTTTGCATTTTGCATTTCCATAACAAAAAGTCAAGTTTCACTTATAAAACCCAGCAACGTTTTGTCTAATTTTTGACCCAAGTAATTTTATTGTAACTAAAAATATATTTTTGTGCTTTGTTTTTTTGCTTCTAATTTTCAACGAGTAACTTTAAAAATCTATATCTGAATTGTATTGCCAAACATATAGCTCAGTTACACATTAGCAATTAGGAATTACAATGCTTTTTTTTTAACATGGAATTGCACAGATCCGGGGATTTCTTTCTTTGTTTTTTTTTTAAGATAGCACAACAGCACCCCTGTTCAATATTCCAAACTAAAATTGAACAAGTATACATAATTTAAATTAATAAATATACAATTTGGTGCATTTTTACAGAATAAAGGTGTAATACAGCTGTAATACTCATTGGAAATAACATACATAGGATAACAGCGCCCCCACCCCTTGTTGAGGGATAAAAGCCAAAATCAAATCGTCTGATTTTTATCAATAAGCATTATACATATTAACCCCTTCGGGACCGGCGGCTTTTACACAAATTTTATTCGGTTGGTACCACTTTTTTCAAAAAAGTTACCTTACTTAAACAATCACGAAAATGCTCTGATTAAAGAAACTAAATATTACTTTTCTTTTTTACTGGTAACTAAAACAAATTTTGTATGTTCTTTTTGAGGGTGCATATATACACCCATGGTCCCGAACGGGTTAAGTTTGTGCAATTACATACCAAGAGCATGAGGAATACATAATAGCAGTCCACTTGCAGTGCGATTTATGCCGAATCTAATGGGCAACAATTTATATCCATTTACATTTAGCTAAAAATGAAATTTTATGGAATTATGTGCATTAATTTGGAATTAAAGCACCCACTAACTTTCAGTAACACATAGATGAATAAAGATCCAAAAATAATCAAATTGTGCTTAGAACATCCCAAAACGCCAAATCGATTAAAAATCTGAAGTCTGAAATTTTCATGAACCTTCGTTTTTTAGTAAAAACATGAAGGAGAAATGTGTGCAGAATCCTACATTCAATATATAGAAAAAAATTTGTCTTTAAATGCAATATATTCATGCGAAAAAATTAAGTGTATTTATAATTTGTTAGTTGATTAGCGCGTTTAAAACGTGTACAGACTTATTTCAACTGAAAGCAGCAATTGGAAACCAACCACAGATAATTCCTTAATATTCATTCATTCTGTACATTTTCATTATGCTATCAGTAAATGTAGTTCTTAACATCCAAAATCATTATTTTATCGTATGGTAAGCTTTGAATAAATACAGATAATAGAACATCATTGGAATTATTTGTTAAAATTTTCTGCGATCAATTTAACTTTGCTTATTTTGGAACATTTGGTAGAACACTGTTTTAAATAAGGAAAAAGCGCTGAAAAATAAATATAACTGAAAGGATAATTTTGTCTGAGTGAACGACATTTGATTAAAGGTGTTTCTTTGCTCTTCATGTTACTGGGAAGGAATGAAAGCGCGTTTTGCGTTCAAGGTAATAATACGTAGAGTAATTATTATGGGGAGTAAGTAATAGGAAAAGATTTCATCCATGTTGATATTGGAAGGGTTGAATTAAAGATATTTGCGGGCAGTTTCTTTGAATTTGAACATTTAAAAGGGTTATTACCACGTACTCATGGAGGGGTTTTCACGGGGGGGGGGGGGATTCTGACACTATAAATTTCGTTTTTTGGCCAAGTGTTTTTATTATTTTTGTTTTCTCATTGCGTTTTTAGAAAATGAGAGCTGGAAAACATTTAATTTCTGTGATTTTATTTTGCTGAAAAAAAAAAGAAAATAGCATTCTATAATTTGTGAGAAAATTTAATTTTAGTACAATTGTAATTAATTTGAAAAACGCATTTGTGCGTGCGAAATTTGTTTGGATGAATTGCATTTGATTAAAAGTGTATAAATAATATCTTCGTGTTCTTGTGGAATTAGCTTTGAATATGCGTTGATATGGTTGCTACGAAGTCGGGGATCAAATTTCTCTTTTTTTATAAATCGTGTTGTTAAAACTGTATTTATTATTATTCAGGGTATCTCTTATTATTGTTTTCCAATAACTAATTTTTAAACAGTTAGTTTTAGAGGTATAATCCCAATTGCAAAAAGGTTTCAAATTTGGTTCTGAATCATATAAAAATCGATTTACGTTAAAATAATTACTTTTTAAATAGTTAAGAAATTACAAATTTTATACAATGCCTGGGTCCTATAAGTTTTAGTTGGAAAAGTTTTTCCATTTTCTAACATGTAAAACAGCAAAAATTTATTCTTTCATGCTCAAAACTTACAGAGTTATGAAACTTAGAATTTTATGAATTTTCAAAGTTTTAGTCACCATAAATGGAAAAACGCGTTTTTAGTGCCAGAAAACGCCAAAAATGCGTGAAATTCAAAGTATTATAACTAGGTAAGTTTTGGTCTTGCAAAAATTAAGTTTTTAACTACAAACTCATTTTAATGGTGTGGATTCATCTCAATAGAAAACAGCATTTATACTTACGTCCCAAAATTATTTCACACATTTTGTTTAAAAGGCCTTCTAATTAAAACATCCGTCGACAGCATACACAGCGATTAGTTATACGTTACAAAAATAATAGGTTGTTGGAACCTGTTACCTGTGCAAGTGTGGAACGTTGTAACCTGTTAACTAAAAATAAATATATTCCCCATCTCTAATCCATACAAAACAAATTTTTAGATAATTATATTGGAAAAGATTTATAAAATTTCCTTCTATATTAATTGGTTTTATTTTACATTTAGATTATATGCATACAAATATGAGTAAAACGTGACGACATCTCAACTCCATAAAGAAAAGGATTCACGAGCCAAGATACTGATGAATGAGGTCATTAATTAGAATTGTATTCGTTTGACTGGCCCAGTTTTTATACAAGACAGCTTAGTTGGTAGATTATATTTCATGAGAGTAAGCAAAAATGCTTCTCAATTATGTTGTTATTGTAATGTTGGCATATAGCGATGTTTTGTCACCCCGGTATCCAACTTACCTGGTGTTTATTTCTTAATGTACTTTGTGTCTTATTAAGTGATTGTAATCATCTCCATACCCAAATGCAATCAATTGAAATATTTATATTGTGGTTAAGTTGTTTTGATATTCACAATTTCCATAATAATAGATAACCTTATAGATTTAAATCTACAATTTTGTTTTAATGAAAGTGCCTTTACAACTTATTTTGGAGGGCTCTCGGGTTCCTCCCACTTCAATAGCTATGGTCTTGTCTCCCAATGTTCTTTCTACTGAGTTAAATGGTAAAAAACGTAAAAACACTAAACTATCTTTAGCGCTTCGTTTCTCTTTTTTTTACAATCTATTTTACATTATGGAATTTGTTGGTTAGAGTTTGTTTAATCAAATGGTGATTTCAGTTTGAAAATAAATTGGCAAACTTTTTTGCCTCAGAAGCCTACGAAATGACCTTTAAGGCTGTTCTCAAATCCAAATATGCTCTTTGATACATTTTTTAATTTAATTTTGTCATCAAATGCATTATATTAGCAGTAAATCCTATTCAAAAACTATGCAATTCAACTGTTGTTTTTTTTTTTTTCGGGAAAGGCTTAGGTATTTTTCAGATAATGCTGTCAAAGTTCATGTTTTGAACCAAATATCTGGATGCATCAGCGGGGAGAGAGGAAAAAACCGCCATCGTAAAACTACAATCACTTATAACCCAAGATGCAATTCAATTATCGAAAAATGAAAAATCTGTTCGATGACAAATAGCTTCAATAATTATTTCTGCAAGTGTTTTGCTTCTGCGTTTAAAAATGAAACCTCAAATGAGTCAAAGTTTTGTTTTGTTGAGCAGGAAAAAATAATTTTAAGAACTGCCTTGGTGGGTGTTGCCCCATAATAAGAAAATGTAGAGAAGTTGCAAAAATGTTATCCCATTTTTAGATAAAATTAATCCATTCCACAAAAATGTTGTTGTTTTGGAAGGAAAGGATTAAAATAGAAAATACAGAAAAAAATGTTTGAATTAGTGAAGAGGTGTAAACCAATTGACAATCTTATTGAGTAATTTTACAAACTTTAGGATTTATTGCTAACAAAATTTTAAGTACATATATATAATTCAGCTACGCTTGACACAACTTTTCTGGACTAGATGCAAAATGCGTTTTCTTTTTTAATGCATGTGTCTCTGCTAATTTATGCATTTTAAGCTCTTCCCTTTGGAAGAGTTAAAAAAAAAAAAAAAAAAAAAAAGGGGCAGAGGAGTACAATAAAAAAAATTCAACAAAGCATAATTACAATTTGTTGGTTCTCTCAATTGTAAATTTGCAAGAATTACACAGAAAAAAATGTCTTCCAATGTCAAAATAATAATAATAAAAAAAAAACAGATCTCGGCTAGACCCTTGGAAGAAGATTCAAGAGTATGCCCAGCTGAATTCGATCTTGCAAAGAAGATATTCTATAAAATAAAAGTCACACTCAGTTATCTCATTAAATACTAATTTATAGCACAGAGAAAAATAAAAAAGAAATCTTTAGGAATTTTCTTACAGGGTGTCCCAAAAATGACCGATGATTTTAAAATTCAATAACTTGCAAACGGTTACAGATATTTAAAAAATTCTTGCAGGAAGGTTATGTATGAAATCAGGAGATTTTTTACTGAGATTCTTTATTTTAGTTCGAATTTCAAACAATAGATGGCGCTCAGTCCAGACCCGATTTTTGGCACTTCGGGATCCATTCAATACATTTTAATCTCCTTATTTCGCATGGAAGAAGAGAGAGGCCAAAAAATCGAGCGTGGATTTGGCGGTTATTGCTTGCAGCGCCATCTATCGATGCTATTTGTAACTAAAACTCAGAATCGCAGCATACAAACTCCTGATATCTTACATAACATTCCTGCAAGAATTTTTTTAATATCTGTCACCGTTTGCAAGTTATTGAATTTTAAAATCATCAGCCATTTTTGGGACACCCAGTAACAATATATTACAAATCACAGTACAATACTTCGCCTTTTTTTAAAATCTGTGATGGAGCATTTTGGGATTTTTTTTTATGTTAATAAACAAAAATTAAAAGTAGAATATCAGTTTCATATGATTTTTTTCAATTAATTTGGGCGTACTGAGAAAGTTTAACTATGTGTTAAAATTCTGCTTTTGTTTGATTGACATCTTTCAACTTGACTATACATCTTTCAACTATAAAAGGTAACTACCAGTTTTTATAGAATTTGTATAATTTGAGTAAGTTTCAGGTTGATGTTTAAGCTCAAAACTAGGTTCAGGTTGAATCTATCTGAGTTTGCAGCTTTCTTGGGATGCTGCAGCAACGTCCCCCTAAATATTTGAGAAAGCCTTGACACGCGTCACGAAACCGTCACACAAAGCAAGCAAAACAAAGAAACAAAATGACACATTGGCTCGTGGCAGGGCTGAAACTAGCCTTTTTAGCGCCCGGGGCAAACATGGATTTTGGCGCCCCCCTCCTTCCCACCACCACAAAATAAATTTACAAAAAGAATTTTATTAGATGTAAATTTCCAACTGGGCGAAAAATGTCCGGACCAGGATTCGAACCCGGGACCTCCTGGCTGAAGCCGCCAGTGCTCTGCCATCTGAGCTATCCCGGACGATTCTGGTCGAACTTTTTCACCCAGCTAACCTTGATGATTACAGCATCTGGTCTGAAACCTGGTTCAGCTCAACAGAATAAATCACAGGTAATGGAACTCCAGAAATCGCTGGATACGGAAATACACTAGATTAACATCAACACAATTACTCTAATTGGTAAACAAATCATATTAGATGTAAATCTAATGTTTACATCTAATATGATTTGTTTACCAATTAAAAAGAATTTTACTAAGTATCTAATAGACAACTTATTTTTAAATTTCAAATATAAAAAACTGAACTACGTAATCAGCTTTTTCAAACATTGATTCATAAAATCCTTGAAAATGGAATCAAAAGGAACCGATTTGCATTTGAATCTTTATTTATTTATTTTTTGTATAGGCTAAATGAGGTCGATATCTAAAAAAAAATGGTTTTACTAAGAATTTTACTTTGTGCATTCCCCCTCCCGTTTGTTTTTATTGTCTCCGGTAGTCATCGCCCATGGCAAGATGGAAAAAAAAGAAAGGAAGCTCAATGCGGCTCAATGGAAAAAACAAACAGATTTCATGGAATTTTTTTATCTAATAGAAAAGTCAGACTGAGGGGTTGCCTCGCATTTGGTAGTTATCCGTAGTGGACAGTGTCCCACAATAGAGACTGACCTTGAAAAACGGTAGTGATTCTCCTACACAGGAAGTGATTTAAAAGATGAAGGCAAAGGCATAGACATGATACTTTTGGAATGGGAGAGTGAAAAAAATCCAAGAAAACAGTTCTTTTTTCTTATTCATTTGCAATTTTGTATTGTAGATTAATCTTTATATCTATTTGTAAAGTTTTATGCATTTGGTTCAGTTTTCCTTTTAAATTTTCCAGCTACGAGACATTTTAATACAAATTTCATATATTTATACATTTTTGTGTCAAACAAAATCTTCATTTTGGCACCCCCTTCACCTTCTGTTAAAGCGGTGCCTGGGGCACGTGCCCCCTCTGCCCCCCCCCCCCCCTAGTTTCGGCCCTGGCTCTTGGATATCAACGAACCAATGAATGATATTGTTTCTTTGTTTTGCCTGCTTTGTGTGACATTTTCGTGAAGCGTGTCAAGGCTTTCTCAAATATCTAGGGGGTGTTGGCTGCAGTCACTTTCATATGATAGCAGCAGTTTTTTTTTATTATAAGTAAACACTTGATCCACAACTCTAGGCTGTTCAAGCACTTATTGTAACCCATTGAACAATTTGTCACTCTTTGTATAGCTTAGAGGTCATTACAACTGCAGGTCCTAACCTGAACCTTGATTATCAGTTCATAATGATCTTTAATAAGTGATAAAAATAATCACATGCTAGCTGCCTTGGAAATAGAATGGTCAATGTTTGTTTCAGGGAACATGTATAAATGCATTAGCTACAAATACAAGCTTTTAAAAACAATTTAAACTTCTTTTTAGTTCTTGTTTAACAAACTGTCAGGCACGTGTGATCTCACAGATACATACGTGACATTTTACCCGTTTTCGAAATGAAAAGGTAATTTAATTCTTGTGCTTAATTCAAATAATAAAATAAAAGGTGGGGATAAGTTCAGGTGTAGGGGAGCTGGAGGTGGAAAAAAAACAAACTTACTTTTAACTAATATATAACAAAATATGGAAATGTATCTGTGAGATACGGCGCGCCAGACGGTGTAACTTTGGGGGGTGGGCGATGGAGTGTTAACTATTTTATACGCAAACTATATTTTATCTACATTAAGGTTGCAATTTTTAGTTTTATTGATTGCAATAAAACTAAATATTGTGTGGAATATTCATTCAATGAAGTTTCTCCTACATCTTTAATGAATATACTTAACATAATGAATGTATTTAACATAAGTGATAAGTATTACCAAAGACAAGGGAAGATTAGGTCAAAGGGTGCAGTTGTAATGGCCTCTAAACAGAGAAAGGCACCATTAAACTATCAGGATCTTCAAGATACAGGGTGCAAACCACAGTTAACAAAAGAAACAAACTGCAATACTACTGCCCCTCTTGGCTGCCATGTGATAAAAATAGGTTGGTATCCACCAATTGTCAAACTGCCATGTGATCAAAGTAGACTGAAAAGCAGACACAATAGGTGGAATATTGCGAGCGTCTCTTTCGTTGGCTGTGACATAAAGTAAAGATCGAATATACTCAAATAACATTTAAACAGATAAAGCTAGAATATTGAGGAACAAGTGTCTATTAATAGGAAAACAACCATGTGCTATCATGTGAGAATGGCTACAGCACCCCTAATGGCAAAATTGACAAGTTATTAACTTTATCTCGAAATCTATGAGAAATAAATAAAAAAAAATCAATTACAAAAGTGTAGGGTGTCCTCGATTTAGTGTCAAATGATATCTTGAATACAAAAATAGCTTTATTAGAATCCTTGACATGCAAGATGATTGTAGATAACCAATTACTGGCTTAAATACATCATAAATTACATGCACATGTGTGAGATTATAAAGCAAATCCATTTACTAATTAAACTAACATATGTAAGCAAGGGATAATTTATTTTAATAAGAAAATCGAGCTAAATAAATTTATCCACTATCTTCAATGCAAATGCAATGACAGCAATGCATGTGAATGCATGTGTATTATTGCTGATAGTGGACAAACATACTTAAGGATTATTTTGTGAAAATAAATTGTACCTCACTCACATGCGTTACTTTTATTAGTAAATTTGAATCTGTCTTATGATGCTCCTCTTCTGCACATGATTAGTCATGTATTTAAACCAATGATTGGATATTGAAAACTTAGATTTCAGGGCTTTCAATAAAGTTATTTGTACATGTAAAATATTGTTTCATTTCAAGAACACTCTGCACTTTTGTAATTAACTTTTTTTTTTTTTTTTCTATTTCTCATAGTATTTAAGACAGTGTATATAACTTCCAAATTTTATTACTAGAGGTGCTGCAGTCACTTTCATATGATAATACAAAGTTGTTTTACTATAAGTAAACATGTGACCTACAACTCTAGGTTTATCTGTTTAAGCATATGTTTAAGCATAAACAATGAATTTAAAATGATCTTTCTATAAAACTTAATACTAATCTACTGACTATTATAACTACTATATTCAGAGTAATAAGAATAATATTCTAATCAAAATGATAGCTGAAAATTTCTTGCATAAATTAGAAACAGAATGCTCAAATTGTGCAATGAACTCATGCACTGACATGCAAACATTCAATGTGAAGTTAATATAATAAAGAAACAAATGGGCAGACCTGATCAAAGCATCAATCGGATCATATAAAACAAGACATGCATATATGTACATACAATATGACATCATGTAGGCATGTGGGAAAGATATGAATCACAAGTAGCTTATGTTCAGCATTTTAAATGGAAAATATCATGCAGCATACACAAACTTGAACTTTATAGAGCTCCTGATACTGAAATTAGGAGAAAACCCTAAAGATAGACTTGTCTAACTGATTTTTCACTTTCTTAATCTGTTAGTAGTCTCATATTTTCCTTTTTGCTGCTCTTTATTTTTGATATGCCACTCACCCTTAAACTTCTAGTGGGGATGTTGAACTTGAATATTTCTCCTCCACTACAGTAAAGTTACAAATCATGCAATTCTTTACTTTTTTTTCAGAAATGCATTGCCTTTGAAAGTTAAAATCAGTGGAAAAGACCAAGACACAATCCTTTGTGTTAACTTATTTTTTTTTTCTGCAGGAATTTCCAACATTCTTCAAAATTTTATATTTTCTTATTGCCTGTTTTAATGTTTTTAACTATGTGTCATAAGAATTTTTTAGTAATTTAAGTTGCTTTAAGACTTTTTATTGTATTACAGGAGGATAACATAAGTGATGAAGGCAGGCAATATAAGACTGTATGATAAATACCAAGTGTTTGAAACTGTGAAAAAAATATTGTTTATTAATTTAAAAAATATATATAAAACGTTTTATTTAGTATAATTGAATATGACACATTAAATATTTTTTTAATTGCACAGTAGTTTCAAATTCAATTATTTTATTTTCAAATTTATTTTTTAAATAATGTTACTGTTAAAAATTTGTCTTCAGACCTATAATTGAATATTTATTATTTTAAATAGATAATGGTTTAAACTGTATAACTTCTATTAAACCTATTTTTTTTTTCAATTTTATATAATTTTCAAAGTTATAGTTAAAACAAAATAAGAGAAATTAAAACAGTTTACGTACTTTTAAATATTTGTTTAAATTAAGTACATGAAAGCACTAAACTGAATCTTTATAACATCGGTGAAAATAAATTTTCAAAGATTAAACGAAAACTGTTTCTTCCTTTCTAATTACTTCTTTCTGATAAGGGCCATAAAAAGACTTACATGTGACTACTAGCACTCTAACAAAAGGTGCGACAACTCTTGTGTTAAAAAATAAATAACCTGTTTCTTTTCTATATGTTTAATTTAAAGGCATTGCTAAAGTTTTTATCGAATAAAACAAGTTTAAATATAATTTTATGTAATTTCAGAAAAACACTCTTCATATCATATGTGTTCGGGATACTATACAGATATAGATATTGACAAATAACTAATACTTCCTGCAGATTGCTTAGTGTGTGCTTTTTCTGCATGTTAAATTAGATTGGTGTTTTATGTACCTTCTAGAACAGCCATACTCAACCTGTGGCCCGGCATCCTTTTATGTGCGGCCCGAGACACATAATCATTAATCCCTATTTATAGAATTAATTGATGTGCCATGCATAAAGGTTTTTAAGACTTTCACTGTTCATTTATATATCTCCATGGGCAAACAAAATCTGTTAGGTTATTTATAATTATTCATTTTTAAAAAATTATGTTAAAACATCTTGAATGCTGTTTCCTTAGTCAGAAGTTTCTTTTACATATAGTTCTATTTGCGCTACAGTGGTGTATACATTTTTTTAATTTAAACACAAATCAAACATTATTCTAAATTAATTAAATGTGTGCTATACAATTCTACATAAAAAAATAATAATAAGTTTTTTTTCCAATGTGAACGTGAAAATAAAAATCACAGGTTTACTAAATGTTGTGCACACAATGTTATAAAGTTTAAAACTAAACAAATATCAAAATAAAATTATAACAATCGACGTTTCGGTCATCATCTATGGCCATCTTCATGAAGGAGTTGTTACATTGCTTTTACGGTTTTAAAGAACAAAGTCAAGCCGTCTTGAATTTGAAAAAAAGTTTTTTTTTTTTTATTGAGCAAAAGATTATTTTTAAAAACTCCTGATTTGTTTTCTTTGGAACTTGGAGGTGCATTATTGTTATGTCATTACATTTTATATTTGCCATATAGCTAATAATGCTAATTAGGTTAAATGTTTTTCGTGGAAAAAAAAATTGACAATAAAAAGTTCTACACCGCTATTTTCAAACAGCAACCTTCGCAGCATATTTCTACATTATTTGCAATAACATCTACTATGAAGTATAATGTTTGGAGATTATATTCTTTTTGGCAACATTTCTGAGATGACAAACTTCCAATTCTACTGATTATATTAACTTTATTTGAGGGTGCTTCACAGGGTATAGAAAAAGAAAACAATTAATAATTTTTGAACGGAAACATATTGTTATCTCAAAATTTCAGGATTTACACATGGGAATAAAGGAAATTAAAAGATGAGGTTTTTAAAATGTTGGTCATCTGATTAAACAATGAAATGAAGTCTGCTCAAAATTCGCGATAACCTGCTTGAGTTGGTCTGTTGGAATCGACCTTATCACACTTTTATTGCAGTTTTCACCTCTTCTATGGTTTTTGATAGATTTCTGTAGACTTGATCTTTAACATAGCCCCATAAAAAGAAGTCTAATGGTGATAAGTAAGGGCTATAAGGGGGGGGGGGGAGGGCAAAAAAGTCAATAGCCAAAGCTATTTGGGAAGCCTCCTGCGATGACACGGTTGTCATAGTAACTTCTTAGCAAGTGCAGGATGTCTCTTGTTGAATGTGGAGGAACTCAATCCTGCTGAAACCATATGTCTTGGATCCAGTATTCGTGGTAGGTGTCAGGAATGAACCTCGTTGTCAGGAAGTCGAGAATTTACTGTTTGGACAAAAAAAAAATATGGACCAAAAAAGACCTTCAGGGCACAAATCACACCAGACAGTAATCTTTTGTGGATGAAGAGGCATGACAACAACAAATCCTGGATTCTCCTTGCCCCAAATCTGATTATTTTGACAATTGACACAGCAATAAAACCAGAAGTGTACCTCATCAGAAACAATGATATCACCACAGCTGAGACCAGTGTCCATCATTTCGCACATGATATTGGCGAACTCCAACCTTTTTAACACTAGAATGGCTGTGAGCGGTCATTTTGACCACTAACACAAGTATATATTTGGGTTCAAACCAGAAATTACATCATGAAATAACCTTAAAAGATACAGAGAAGGAAAACATTAAATAAAAAAGATAAACTGCTTTAAACCAAATTTCTGGTGTGAAATATTTTTATAAAACTCGAATAAAATTTCCGGCCATTCTAGTGTTAATAGCATCTGAGCCGAGAGGTTGTCCTATCTGAATTTTGTAAGGAAAAATATCAAGACCTTTGCGGACTATTCTCCATGCTATGGCTGAACTGACATCAAGATGACGTTGATGGCCCTTCCTCCATTATTGTTTTGGCAGCAGTGAATTTTTCGGCCGTCCTCGCTGTCTTTTGTTCGGTATTCATGCCCACTTTGTCATCAACTACTCAGAACCTGTTCATTCAAACTTGGCAATTAATTCTCTTAACACACTCCAAGATGGCTTTGGTCTATTTTTAAAGACACTAGACGACTTTCTGTGTGTTTTGGCAGGCCACTGGTTGCAAATATAAAACATTTTGACTAAAAAAACACTCTCTTTGGTGGAATATCGATATATTTTGGCGAAAACAAAATATTCTTCCACAGTAACTAGAGCTCGTAAATAATCTTCCTTTGTGTCTCTGACCATGTGTGCACAATTTCACATCACTAGTTCCATCAGTTGAACAGTTACTCAAGTACAAGGTTCGCTAAACCCTGTGAAGCATCCCCCGGTATGTACCTTTGTTATACTACTTTTCTTATCTTAATATTTTTAAACACCTTTTTTCTACATTATTATATAGGTGCATTGCGGCCCACCTAATGTTTCAAACATATGTTTGTGGCCTGCGTGAAAAAAAGGTTGAGTATAGCTGTTCTAGAAGGTTATAAAACTTGCTTTGTGTGATTTGGTGTCGTCTATCTGGGACTAAGAGGACCTAATATAATGGAACAATATATCAATCTTCCATGCTGGGCAGGTTTAAGGCCATCAGACAACTTCTTTTCCCTTGCTCAATTCAACGTCAAATATATTAGATGATAGCAGGTGCAAAGGGAATATGTCACCAACGTATTTTGCTGGTTTTATTCAGCATGCTGGCGCCATTGAAGTTTTCCCTTCTTGAGGTGAAAATCAACTATTGTTGAACATGACAGATATAGGGGTAGGAACAGCTTCAAGTCATGTGACAAATGATGTCTCTAGGTATCTGTTTAGGAAAATTTTTGGTGCTTGAAAAGACCATTCATAATTTTTTTATCATACAAAACCCGTCACAAAAATTCTCATTTTAAAACAGAACCCTTCACAATTTTTTTCATCCCAAAACAGGACCCTTCATGTAAAATATACAGTTTTTCCATCACTTTTCATCCAGTTAATTTTGAAATGTAAACATGGACTTCTGCACTTAAATATATTGTTTTTACTTACTTTTCTTTCCCGCTGGGCAAGCGGCCCATTCCGCATATTTGCATTTTCAACTGCTCGGTGGAATTGTCTAGTAACAGCACATTCTTTTTCTGCACTTGGCCATTTTAAGTTGCGATCGCAATCTCTTTAATTTCTTTCATTGTTCAAAATTACTTTTAACTTTAAATCATGTTTTAGTTATTTTCAGTATTTTTATATGTTTTCCAGTAATTTCATAAAATTTAAATTTAAAAGTAAATGTTAATCATTGTCAGGAATATGCGAATTGCAGGCTTGTTTTTCATTGGTTGACCCTGTGCTGCTACCAGTTTAAAAGACTAGTGATGCTGTTTCTCTCGGTGAGTTGTTTGTTTATTCGACGATGTTCATCTCTTTCAAAGTGTCTAAGAAAGTATGCTTCAGCATGCTTGTAGATTTGAAATGAAATTTAAATACAGCATTCAAAGTGTTAGAAGTCTGTTGTTTCCTAATTTCATCATGATTGTAAAGTTAGTTTCAGTGAACAAATTTATTTTCTGAAGTTGCATTTTTTGAGCTCACAGTTGAAGTGTTATTTAAATGTTAAAGTATCCTGCCTAATTTTCTTTATACCCAAATATCGTCATGTCTTTTCACAGGAAAAATTCATCTTTTCATGTATTGTGGTAATGTTTAGTTCTGCCGGAACCCAGATCTGAATAGCTTGCAAATTGTACAATTAGTATTAAATTCTATCTGTCAAGTAATTTTATGTTTGAGACAAAGATATGTCCCGTCTAGCATCTGTATATTGTTATCATTTTAATAAAGCTCTTAAAATGTCAATAAGACTATTCTTTGAAAAGATACACCACTTCATTCTCTTCACTTAATAATGTTTACTATAAGTACTTTTCCTTTATTACCTTTTTATTGAAATGAAGATTACTGGGATATATTTCAAGGTTACAAATTACTCAGTACATTTAAAATACATTCTATGAATATTTACATTCTAAGAAGTTGCTATATTATCAATTCATGAGATATTGTGCTAGCTTCATTTATCTTTTAAATGCTAGCATGTTAATTAGTATTAACCAACCATTTTCTTTGACTCTACTATTTTTGTGAGGAAGGGTTAAGAAGGTTTTGGTGAGTTTAATGAGGAGGTTCTCCCGTCCATTAGAAATGCACAGAATTTACTGAAACAACACTTCATAAAATTCTTTGTCTTAAAAATAGCACAAGAAAAAAAAAAAAATCCACCTCCAAACAACCTTTTACAAATCATTTAAAAATAAAATATGACCTGTCACAAAACAATTGAACTTATCATAAAACATATTACTTAGCTTTTTTATATACAAAGGATAGAACCTGAATATAACAATAATTGCAAATTCACAAAATAATGACTAGAAATTTCACAAATATAAAAAACTTTATAATTTCACAAAAATAGGACCCTTTCAGAAAAATCTGGACAGACTGGTCTCCTTACATTAGATCCTCCTAGATCCATGCACATTACTAAAGTATGAGGGTTGTAAAGAAAGTAATGCAAGAGTTAACATTAAAAAGTTATGCCAACTCTTGCATTACTTTCAAGTACCTCACAAATTAATGATGCAGTGCTTAAGAGTTCTTTTAAATATTTTAACACTATACATTCCTAAAAACAGTGATTTTATTTTATTGTTACTTGTATATTGATAACAAGTATTTTTTTAAATTTTGAACTATGCTAAGATGAAAAAAGGACTTAAAATCTCTTACACATCCCCTTCCGACAATGAGTTTAGAACAAAAACTTTAAATTAAAACAAACTAATCAATTTTAATCAAAAAGCTGAGGAATAAATGTATAATTTTTCTGTAAAATGTTATGCTAATACACAATGGCTTTCAGTGAGAAATATGTTTTTTTTTTTTTATTGTTTCTTGTCTGTAAAAATTAATGGTCTATGGCAAGTTTGAATGAAATGTTGAATTTTCTTTTCTTTTTTAGAGAGAGAGAGATAATAAAAAGGCACAAAAGAAGTACTACCCACATAAATAATACATTTATGTGAAATATTTTAAACTGTTGATATTTTAATATGTATTAGAGATATTTAACATCATCATGAAAACGGAATTATTTAGTAGAGAAGAACAAGAAGCGTGCAGCAAACAGAACAACCTATTGTAAAAAATTCTGAGGATTTCATGAATCATCTCTAACAAGATAGATATTTTGTTTTCATATAGTAAGTTAAACAACACCAAATAAAATCAAAATGTCAGAGTGCTTTGAAAGAATACAAACTGATGATAGTGTTAGGGAACAATTAGCAGATGTCATGGTTTTGTCAGCTTAATATTTAAAATATTAAAAAAAACTAATATCACTAATTAAATTTTGAATTATTCTCATAACCACATAATTAAAGATTACAATTCTAGGATATCGCAAACGCAAGATTTTCCCTAGCATGAAGCTTTTTTCTTCTTGAAATAAAAAAACTTCACACACATACAATAAAAAATTACATAGATGTATAGTTTAAATTTCTAAATAGAGATAGTTGTTAAAATTTGAAAATGTTGCATAATATAAAAAAATATTAAATACCACTAGAAAAAAAAGATTAGTTTGAATAGTTTTCACTGTTTCTTAACTAATCGATTTTCTTTTGACAATATGATAAGAAATATCAAGGCATCTAACGTATCATCTCTAAGTCGTCTTCTAATTTTGTACGCTATAAAACTGGCTGCTGAAAATGCTTGTTCTGCTTCTATGCACACGGGAAGAATTGTCAGCAAATACTGATATGCTAACTTTAAATGATGGCCGCAAACTCCTCCACTTTCAAAAAGAGACATCTCATTTCTAATTTTTAATGACAAATCCATCTGCTTTTGTGTTTCAGGTTTTACAGTTAGCGTTCTTCTTTCTATTTCTTTTTGCAATTCTTCCTCATATGTTCAGTTATCAGATTGTGGTTCACAGTAGGCTCACTGTGCATTATTTCTGTATCTTCAGAATTTTCATTGTCAACACTGTTTAGCCTTTAAATTATTGCTTTACCTGCTTCTTAATGGAAGTTTTATTAGGAATAGAAAATATACTACTAGTTTCTGCACTCAAGTCATCTCGTTTAGGATTATGCAAGTGATTTAAAACACCTGATAATTCCATATGTTGCCGTGCTCTGATGCATAGTTTTAGCACGTCTGTCATTTTATAAGTAAATTTTGACTTTTTCTCTGACAATTCATTTAAAAGAATTTTTAAGCCTAGTCTGCAGCTGACAAATTAGAATCCCTGCGACAGAGTGTTTCTACTGTGAGATGTATCATTTTTAGAACTTCAATAATTCTGTTTATAAGTAGAAAATCGGAATCGTCTAAGCAAGTCTGAGGCTTTAAGTCGATTAAAGCTTTTTTTGCATGCTTTTTTTCAAAGAATAAAATCGTGTAAGCATAGTTACTAAGCTATTCCACCTAGTTTAGGAATCTAAAAGAAGGGAAAGTTCTTTCTCTTTTTCAGATTTAACATACTTTTGGAATGCTGCATTCCTTGCTGGAGATCATTTAAAATAAATTACTAATTTATGAAGTTTTTTAACAAGTTTATTGATATATTCATCAGAGTATGCAAAGTTCTGTTCATCTTCAGAAATTAACACAAACCCCAATTATAAACTTTTGGAAGATTCAACATCATCATCACCTTCCATTAAGTCTAAATTTTCACTTTCATTGCATTGTTCAGCTACTGTTTTACTGGAAGAAGTTTCTGGCTCTGTATTTCAATTATTATAACATAAAGCATAACAAAATGCCAAGCGGATGACATGAGCAAAACAAAGTTGATGATTGTCTTCAATTTCTTTTCAGACTTTTAAACAGTACATTGATCCATCAATTATGATAGCACCAATGTCTTCTTTTAGTGAAATGTCATACTGGTTTAGACGCTCTGTTAGCATTTCAATACACTTTTTTGCTGTAAAAGACCCATGTATGCACATAATTCAATGCCTAAATTCCAGAATTTGTTCAAATTTAAATTTCTTGAAAGGATATTAATATTCATAAATCACTTGTTTGCAGTAATGTCCATTCATCAAAAGTCAAACTAAATTTTTTTTCCTGAATTTTTTAAAGTTTGTATCTCTTGTAATTAACTCCTTTATTCTGGAACTATAGTTCACTACACAAATTCGAATTGATACTGCAGATTTTGGTAAATCATTATAGCCTTTAGCTATCAGTAAGTTTCTTAAATCATTGAAGTGATGAAAATGTTAAAGGAGAAACTGTCTTTAGGTGTCTTTTGCAATAAAATTAAATCCAGTGATTCCTTATCACTACTAACATAATCCTCTCTTTTTCACTTTTTAGAAAACAATATATCTTCTATGCAATCTTGACTGGTGGAAGAAAGAAAGGTTGTATTAAATTCTTTCTGAACTTTAGTACCATGCTTCGTAGATAAATGTGTATGCAACCCTTAGTCGATCTACCTAATGCTTTAAGCACAGCACTACATCTTTAATATTTAGCACTTTTTCTATCTTTTGACGTTAAATAGCAGTACCATACTGAATATGCATCATTATATTTTCTATGAGCTGCAAAATCCTTTTCTTTAGACATCATTAAAGCAAAATAAGTATAAAGCCACAAAAAGCAAAGAAGTTAGCACATAATAATGTCTATGATACACAAATGTGACGCTTATCAGTAAACTTTAATTCAAAAGGACTTACAAGGTGAAAGATATTTTCTACATGCGCAGCGAAATCAAAATAAACAAATGATTTCATTTTTCCTGACTAATAGCTGTGCATGTTACATCTGTTTGCAATTCAAAAGATTTCCATGTTAAAAGATTTAATCACTTAGAAATATATGTAAAAAATACTTGAGATATATATTCTTTTTCAATGATATACATAAATTTCACAAAAATTGATTTTTTTTTTCCAAAAGTTAAAGTCTGTAAATATATTTTTTAATTTCAGCTGAATATTGCTCGATAAAAAAAAAAAAGACAATCCCGAAAATCCCAGTATTTTTAGGATTAAAAATAAACTAGGATCCTGGTAATATTAATCCCTATGTATGAGTAAAAATTAAAAAATTTAATAAGTTCTACCAGCACTGTGGTGTACAGGGATGCCACTAAGAGAATAACAAAAAAGATGACATAATGCATGAAGACATTTATGCATTTTAATGCACATTAATGCATCAATGCATTTATGACATTTTTCACATTTACACATGAATTTTGTAAACTGCATTGTATTACTTAAATCTAAAATAAATATATTGAAGAATTTGTTAAATTAAAATGTTTTATAATAGTTTCAATAATAAATATATTGCATTTTCATAGTTAAATTCTGAATGAAAAGATTATCTCTCCAACTTGTACAATTTTGTACTACATTAACATCCTTTTGCCTAAATGTAGAATGTGGTTTCCATACATTCTAATCAGAGGCAAACAATACTCATCTCTTGTGCTCCAGAGTGGATGTATGTCACTAGCCACAAGGCTTTGTAACAATATGAACTTTTGGATGTATGCTGTGTACGTCATTGTTGGAAATGACCAAAATAGCATGACATATGCTGCGTAAGTCATAGAGCGCAAGAAATTAAATAGTTAACTATCCTTTTTATATGAACAGAAAACCATATAATTAATCAAATTCAATAGTAAAATATTTTTTTTAATTGTTTCACCAACAAATAGCACCATTCACATAAGTGCATAAGAATAAAATGTCCATGATTTTTGGTCAAGGTTTGATTGCAAATTTTGTGATCAATTGAGGAGTTTCACTACCAATCACCAAATTTCACTATTTCTTTCTGTGATTGTTCAATGAAATTCGCGATTTTTTTCATTGATAGATTAACGAAATTTGCTATTTTTCCCATAATCGTTAGAAGAAATTTGCATTTTTTTCCATGATTGTTTGACGAAATTAGAGATTTTTTTTGCTGATCATTGGAAGAAATTTACAATTTTTTCCTGTTATCATTTAATGAAATTCATGATTTTTTTCTATGATAGTTTGATGAAATGTGCGATATGTTTTGCGATTGTTTGACAAACTTTGCAGTATTTCTATGATTGTTTGATGAAATTTGTGATGTTTCCATGATTGTTTGATGAAATTTGTGATATTTTCATGATTGTTTGATGAAATTTGCAAAATTTTCATGACTGACAAAATTTGTGATTTTTTTTCACGACATGTGTGATTTTTTTCATGAAATTTGTAATTTTTTCCAGGATTGCTTGACTAAATTTGCGAATTTTTCCGTGATCAATTGATGAAATTCTGAGACTTTATTCCATAACTGATTGACAAAATTAATAGTTTTATTTCGTGTATGATTGATGAAATTAGTGGATTTTTTCAGTGCCCGTTCCATAAAATTCGTGACTGATTGGAAAAATTTGCAATTTTTGATTTTAAAAAAATAAAAAAAGCAGAAATCTGCCATTTGGCAAAAAAATGGCATCCCTCAGTGTAACTTGTCAAATCATCTTGATATGCATAAGCATTGAATCAGACGCAACAAACAATAAAGATGTATCTACAGACACTTAGATAAATTACACCCACAATGTATGATTTAATGTTGCAGAAAAGCAAATACTTCCCAATATACTTGAATAGCACACCAATATTCTTTATAGGGGCCAATGCTGCACTATTATTCTATTCACCATACATATTTTTCATGAAATACCAATAATAAAAAAGTATTGGCTTTACATTGGAAATATTTGTACAGAAATACCACTATTACAGAAATATTGGCTTTACATTGGAAATATTGGTAATGAAAGGCAAATCATATTGGTACAATATTGGCAAAATATAAACACCCAACTGTTGGGACAATATTTTATGTCAATACTGGCCACAATATAGGCAATATAAAGAATATTGGCATGATATTGTTTTGCTAGTAGGTATTATAAATCATTTTGTTAGTCAAAATAAGATAATGACACTGCTGAAAATTC
Source organism: Maratus speciosus (assembly GCA_963932465.1). NCBI lineage: Eukaryota > Metazoa > Arthropoda > Arachnida > Araneae > Salticidae > Maratus > Maratus speciosus. Next base: position 233,641,446 of record OZ010796.1, on the reverse strand, counting down.
TTTATTGCTGACATAAATAAACAAAAATTTATATCATTTTAATCTTCATTTAATAAGTACAGATCTACTTTTCAGTCTTTTACAGTGTACAAAATTTATTATTTTCTTTTTTCTTTAAATGTGAGTCATACCTAGTAGAATTTTCTATGCCATAGTATACTCATTATAAAATATTACAAAGAAGAAAACAAGAAATTAATTTCAGCAGTAGATTAATGAAAAAGGAAAAAAAAAAGTAACTGCAACAAATTATCACAGTTTAAAAAAATGACTAAAAAAAGAATTAGTTTTGATTAAATGATTTTTCTTATGTATACAGAGATTTAACGTTGTACCCAATAATCCCATAAATAAACAGAGAAAGTTACAAAATAGAGATCATGCTTGGTTTACACATTTTTGAAATTTCATTGATTAATATTTTCAAACAAACTTATTTAAGGGAGATGTAGCTTTTTAAATTTTATTTTATATTCAATAATGCCCTTTTTTTTCTTTTTTATTTTTATTGCAATATTTAGGAACAAGCATAATCTCTGTATGACTAATTCAGACTTTAAATAAATATATGTTAACAAACTTTCATGTGAAGGAATACTAAGGAAATATAAAACTTTATAAATAAAAAAAACACTCTTTCACTTTCATATCTTACACATGAATAACCCTTAATTACTAAGTTTCGCCTAATACAATTTCATAGCTACAACTAGCAAAAATGTAAACGATCTGCTGCATACAGGAGAAATCATAAAGCATGCACACTAGTAACTTTTACTAATTTTTTATTTGAATTAATTAAAATACTGGTTGAATTAATAGAATTATAATAAATTGAAACATCAATTTGTAACAAATATTAAAAGCTATCATAATATATATATCATAAAAATCATAACAGCTGGCACCTACATTTTAAGTTTACGGGCATTTTCAAATTATGTTTAATCTTAACTTAAAGTTAAATGCATTTGTGCTCATAATAGCTTGATTTAGTCTAAACTAGTTTATTTCTTTTTAATTTAAAAGAGGGGGACAATATACCTTAATCATTTGCAGAAAAATAATAATTGCATCATTACAACATGCTTGTTCCTTTCTAAACAAAGTGTGATGTGAGTAAATCTAATTTAATGATTATGCAGCACAAAGACAGATTTGCACATGAAGTTTCTAGAGTAATTAAGGGTTAATGTTATTATCACATTGAAATAATGCAAGAATAAAAGTTCTTGAGCCAGAAGTTTAAAGCAAAATAGGGAAGATAAAGATGTGATTGCATTAAAAATAAATATTCACAGGATATGTATTTATATTAATAGCAGCCAATATATATGATATTTTCTCTTAAAACTGACTTATCACAGAGAAATATTCTTTTTTTTCTTCATAAAAACTCTGATGTAACATTAAAAATTCTTAAAACCACAGGCTACATTTACTAAAAGGACGATCCTTTTATTATAAAAAATAATTAAAATACACAAAATGATATGATATATTAACAATTTATTATACTTTTGATTTCAAAATATCTACCTAAAAGTGCAAACTTCAAAAGTCATACTTTTTATTTACAAAATATATGTTCCTTGCACACATAGCTGAATTTGCATAGTTTCAAAAGCTAATAACTATTGCATTACCAAACAATACATTAATATGCATGTAAAAAAGGAAACAATCTACAGTAAATAATTTCTGCAATAAAAAATGCATAGATATACATAAAAAAGTTAACTAGATGCAGAATTATTTATAAAATAAAAATAATTAAATTAAGAATAAAACTTATGATTCATATAAATGCTCTAGAGACATAATCATGAACACAATCTTGTATTCATTTAGAATGCTTTGTGATCAAATTAAGATTTTTTTTTTTTTACTCTAATTATTCTCTATTAAATATGAATAGCTAATATGTAATAAATTAATTTCTAAAGTTAAACTGTTAATGAATCACTTTAAATTCATAAAATAAGTCTTTTTTTTAAGTCTGACATTACTCTAAAAAAAATGCAAGTATATATATATATATATATAATGAAAACATACATTATATATGGATACATGCACAAGGATCTTCTATAAAGTTGAGCGAGAATGAATGCAATACACAAAATTATTTACAAATCTTATTCAAGCTATAGAAGGAACATAGTAAAATAACTGTAGTTAAAGGGATAAATATAAAAAATATAAATTATTAGGAAGACTTTCAAAGATATTATAAACTTCTATAAAAAGTATTTGTTCCCTGCTCATTGAAAAAAAAAGGGGGGCATATTTCTGATAATTCAGGTGATGTCTGGTATTGGGCAAAGCTAATCAGCCTAACTCACTGTGATTTACCTGAAAAAATTGAAAATTTCTTAATATGCAAATCAAAATGCATAGGCAAGACAAAATCTTAGTTTTACACCAAACTACTACAGAATATTATGATTAAATTACTGTAATGTTACATGTAATAATTTTCATGTAAGAAATGCAAAGAAGTTAGGAATTACTTTTTTCTTTTACTGTTACTTACTTATAACTTCTTTTATTTTCTGCATTAGTAAAAAATTCTTTGAATATTTAACCATATTTTGAATATTATTTTTATAGATAATATGAAGCATTGAAGAAATCAGCCAATAACAGTATTACGATAACAAATTTATTTTTAAAAATAACTAACTTATTAATCATACTATTTTTTTACACACAATAATGAATATTTGAATAGGCTTTAAAAGGAAGGCAATACTGCCACTTTTGTAGGGAAAATTAACTAAAATATGATTTTTAGACTTAACAATTGCCCCAATTAAGAAAATTTTAAGAATAAAGCAAAACTTTTTTTTGTTGTTGTTTAGCTTTCAATGTATTTTTACCAAAATGTAAGAACTGGTTTGATTTTCCAATATAGGTTACTTTTGGGGGGGAAATGAAGACAAACATATAAGAAATGAAAACAAAAATAAAAACTTTTTCACATCAAATATTTTCCATAATAAAAAAAATATATATATTCAGTAACTATCAAAATTTCAAATTCAACCTCTCATATTAGTAAAAGTCAAATTTCGCAATCAACTCCAACATTTTTCTTAAAAAGTGCATTGCAGTGAGCTTAAAAAAGCAAGACCAAATTTAAGCACAAATTCCAGAACTAGGCATATCACGAAAGCAAAATAAAGCTTAAATTTTAGGTTAAAGAATAAAAGGAACATTATAAATAGCACATTTTACAATATATACATAAATATGCTTATAAAAACAAATATAAAACATTGCTTATATACATCATTTTGTAATAACTTAAAATTATCTTACAAAGAGAAAGAAGTTAAAATGAAAATATTTTCAATATAAACAAACAGACAGAGCTTCATACACATTCTTTTATTTTGCTTTTAAAATAGTTCCCAACGCATTACAAAATAACATGTTTAAATCATATTGACTGTGACTACATAAAAATGACTATAAAATTTTATTTATTCTTCATATTAGAACCTCTCTTATTTAATAAGACTACACACTTTTCATTCTTTTTTTGTCCCAGTTTTAATTTATTAGTATAGCTTCTAGAATATTTTCAAACAATTAAAATGATCATAGCTGAAACAAACTACAATATAACCAGGATTAAAAATTAATGTACAAAACAAGTCAAATTACACAGCATATCTACTTTTGAATATAGACAACAGAAGACTTAATTCTTCAAATAAAATGATGTTATATAATAAATACATAATATACAATATTTTTGTATTTACAGCGAATGCTGTGATCCATTCAATAAAATTTTAGTTAATAACTGGAAAGTGATACAGAAGTAAAATTATGTCTAAAATAAAGAAGATGGTATAATAATATACACATAATATGGGAGAAAATGATTTAACAAAATAAAGTGAAATCAACTGCCAATAATATATATGAGATAAGGTAAAATCATAAACAGGAAAGAAATTTTGTGATGCATAAATTCTATATAGTCCCACTTCAATATGCTTAATTTTCTCAATTAAAAATACAAAAACTAATGCTGATAATTCTGGAGAAGCAACAAATATACAAGCATTCAAAATAATAATAATAATAATAATAATCAAAATAAATAATTTAAAAAAGTAGTACCCATAAACAAGTAAGAATAGGAATTGATTTTTATTTATTCAGAAAAAACATAAATATTCAAGCAATTTTTAACACACAGATCTCACTTGAATATTTATAAAGTATTCTAATTTATAAAGTACACTATACACATCAAAATGAACAGAAATTTAAAGCTATACATTACAATACTTTTCATAAAATGACACAAATTAATAACATGGTAACACTTTTGGCCAATAAATTAAAGAGAAAACAAATTGAAAGAACATGGCTGCTGTTTTAATAGAAAGGATGAATCTGGAAATTTTTCTGAGAGAGGAAGGGGAAGGCAACTGAATTCCAGATTCTATTGAATATATTAGACTATATTGTTTATATTCATATAATACTTCCTCTACATCAAAATGGTTGCCCAATTTATAAATTCGCATAAGATTAAGCAGACAGGGTAGGCAAGAGTTGTTTTTAACATGTTACATTGTATCAAACAGAATTTTGAAATTAATAGAAAAGGAATAAAAAGTGTGTATTAAGTGAAATATTTAAGCATCATATATTATTTATTGATAAAAAACATGATGCATTAATCAAAACTGTTTCCAGGGTATGGAAACTAGCCAAGCATTCGCTGTATAATATACCATAGTAGACACCAAAGCATCTAAATATGGATGGAACATACAATTATTTTGTCCCAACAGCCCAGACTTTCAACACCTCAGATATAGGGTCCTTTAACACCATACATCACAATATAAAGCTGTTTACATTTCATGCAATGCCTTAAATATTGAAACATTAAAAAATGCTTTATTGATTTTTCTGAAAAAATACGTAAAAGAGAGAGAGAGGTGACTCTTGAAGTTTTTAAAAGATAAGGTCATGCAATGCACTATGCAGGTTGTTCGTGCAAATAATTATCAGCTGCCATCTAAAAGAAAGCTCCCAGTTGTCACTACTTGTGTCAGAGAATCCATTATTACAGCCCATAAGAAATAAGTAATTTTTAAATTAAATAACATGCAATATACCACCACATGTGCTGATTTATTATGTAAAATAAAGTTAAATAAATACTTATTTCACTCATAATTGTATCACACTATACAAATTATGCTTATGCCTTGAAATTAATGATAAAGTAGGTATAAAACATTTTTTTTAAATGGGATATTCATTTCTATACAAATAATTTATGCAATTAGGATAACCATTTCAATGTAGAAGAAATACTGTTACATTTTGGGCATGATTAATAAATATAAATATACATGGGTATTATTAGTTTGTAGTAGACTTAATTCAGAAGTATCAAAAATCAATTAACTATCTCCAAAATTTATCTTACACTATTTGATTATTGTAATGCTAAAAAAAAAAAAAAAAAAAAAAAAAGAGAGAGAGAGAGAGAGAGAAAGAGAGATGTGACCTTTGAAGTTTTTAACAGACAAGGAGAGTAAAATTTCAGATAAGAGACAGAAATATAAAAAATATTGCTGGGAAATCATGAGAGTATGTCAAAAAACAAAAATCTCAAGATTGATCTTGGGTGAAACCAAGGAAACAAAAAGTAGTTTACCTACTATAGGTTACTTTTATAATGATATATAATTAGTTTCTCTGCCAGAAAATCCCGCATTTTAATATCAGTTTATCATAAATATTTTATATGGCACGTACTTTCCACGGTAATAAATGATTATTACATACTGGAGATATCAAATTCCTGAATAGCCTAAACACTGTAACTCTTAAAAGAAAGATATAAAAAAATCTGCATGCTGAAGAAAACAATAGTACAGAAAAAATTTCTCAACTGATAAGTTTATGAAGGTGAGGAAAGGATTCCTCTATACCAGCTATGTTAAGCTTGCATTGTCAGATGAGAAAGGTCTGAAAGGAATTGAAATTTAAAATTACCTTTATCAACGTGGTAGAAAAAAAGAGCCTTTCAAAATTTTGATAGCTAACTTATTTTTTTTTTTTCTACAGCACCTCTTAAGGTAAAAATAGCATCAATAAACATACAATCATAAGTTAAAAACTCAAAACAAATTCATTCATCTATAAGCTAGAGTTGATAATTGTTTGAACACAGTAAGTTTTTTCTATGATTATTAATGTATGATTTACTAAGAGAAATAAAGAAAGAAAAGGAAGAAGTCAGAGACAACTGAGATGTTTTTGATATCCATTCCATTAAAAGTTTCATGTAAACAACATAAAGAAAAGAAAATTTATGAAATGAAATCTTAACTTTTATTCCTCTAAGCAATAAGAATAAATCATATGTTTAGATTTATCAGCTTCAATTTCAGCTATGAAGTTCCATGGTTCCTTAAACTGGTGCTATATTGAGTTCTAAAAATAGCAGAAAATCAATTTTATTATCCTAAAACTTAAATTTTCTTGCAATATACAAATCGAGATTTTCTATTGATTTAATAGCAAATTTTCTCATCATTTGCATTTATAATTTTTTTGCCCCTGTTATGTTGCCCATAATTTATATTAGAAGAAAGTTACCTAATGGGTGTTTTCTTTTGTCATTATGAATGTTTACCAACTGAAGATGAAACTGGGCAAACATGACAATTTACATAAAGCAACAAAATTTGGATAGAGTAAATGATCAAAGAACTTTTGAACATAAAATACACTATACACATAATTTTTAACTTCAATTGGCATTGTAACAATAAAATCACAAATTGAAGGAGTTAAACACTACAAATAAATTGTAAATTTTTAAAAAATGTGATCTAATGTTTAGACTTCTAAAACTAGCTAGTTACAATATTTTATATATTTTTAATTGATTTTTTTATCCTTACAAAAATTATGAAATGAAATTCTATTCTAAAACTGAAACAGTGATGGAGAAAAAGATCTCAGAATGCACTGTAGCATCATTGAAATATTTTATTTTGTCAAATTTTTACTCTTAGGTTTGTATGTTATGTGCATCATACCACATTGTAGCAAAAAAAGAAAAGCATACACACAGAAATCTTTCTTTTGCCAGTTTAGGGATATTTTAAAAGGAGGATGGGGTTTACTTTTAAATTTGTTACTGTTTTTCTTTTCTTTCTTTTTAAAGTGTAGTAGGACAAAAATGAATTTTAAATCAAATCATCTGATAAAATTTTCTATCAATATAATAAAACGGGCATAACTTTATTTTTATGCAGATATAAAATAAATAAAATCAAGCATTCTTCTACAAAAGAAAACAATAAAAGAAACTATACTGGCAGTAAAAATTAATGAGATATTTGGCATTAAAATACATTGAGATCTTAAATTTTGTAATTAAAAATATATACAATCATTTGTTAACAGATGTAGAAAAATGGGTTTTTCATTTTGACTTATGGCCAGTCATGATATTAAACTGCTTTTAAAAGTTTATTAAAAGCCATAATGTAAAGGAATGTGTAAACAATTGCTTTTATTATTAAAAACATAAATTATTATGAATTTATTCCCTAAATTAAAAGATACCAAAGTACAAATACTAAAAGAGGAAATATGGTGAATATAAACAAAGAATTATAAATATAAATTTAATATGCAATAAACTTCTACGTATGAAATTCCATTCAGTGATAGATGAGAAGCAATGGAACTATAACAACTCAGATTATTCATCAGACATTTATGCATTCTTTCTTAAATTTCAATAACAATACATAAAAGAGACTGGATTATATGTATATAGGTGTATATTGTTTCTATACATACATGCATTCATACACACAAGTAGATAAACAAATCAATATATACAGATACAGGATGAATAAAATTGCATAGTCACATTGAGCTCAAGATCAAAATGGATCAATTTTAAGACTGATGTCTTGGTTGATTACATATGGCACTATGGTAATATTTTGCACATGAGGGCTAAACAGACTGAGACCTCTGTTTAAAGATCAATTTTGAGAATGAATACAAATTTAATTTTGAGAATTAACCCCAAATTTGAAAATTTATAAATGAGTTCATTTTTTTTTCTTTTAAACCAAACAATTTTCAGATATTGCCTATTTTTTCTACATCATAAGATGAATGAAGGCTAATTTTGCCAGCATCGACTTGTTTTTTATTATACAACATAACTGCAAAAAATTCTGTACAATTTTATGAAAAAAAATTATATTGTAACATTTTTTATCTTACTGAAAACTTAGATGCTTCATAAGATCTATTTAATTATCTTCTTTAGGCAATATGTAAGTGACACATTCCAATAAAGTAAAGTTTTGCTATAAGCAAGTTAAAACACAAAATTCTTCAAAACTTTTAGTTCAGAAAGATTAAGTTTTCCTTAATTAGATAAGATATGAAGCCTTCTGTTAATGCAAGATTATATCACTTTTTCATGAAGGCACTTATCTTCAAAGTTGCTAATTTTAAAGAAGCTATCAATATTCAAATTAAGAATATTAGATAAAGTCTATTAAAATTTCAGAAATTTAAAATCAAACAATGATGCAAGTACTACAGTAGTTTACTTTAAATATGATGTTTTTGTGTATTCAATTATTACATATTTCACACTTTTCTTCTTCTCCTTTTGTTTTTGTTTTTTTTACAAAATTCAGCATCTTTTTTTTCCTTGCTGTGTGTTTTGAGTGTTATTTTTAAATTTTACTTGTTGTCTTGGCAAGACTTCCATCTATTTTTAAACTATAAATCGCATGAAAGGCTGCCTTAATTTAAAATATTAACCTAGCCTTAACCAAAGATAAATCAAAATGTATCAAATACATGATTCAGTTTATTCAGTTATTTATTTTATTTTATTTTTATTTATTTATTTATTTTTTGCTAGATCGAAAACAGTTTAACAATTAAAAATTAAATACTTAAAAAGAATAAACAAAAGTAATTTACATGGATTTTGACACTAACATTATTTTAAATTTTAAATTATAGCTGAGAAACAATTTCAAACCAATTTTCTTAAGAGTTGGTAGCTAAAGAATAGGGAATTTGATATTTGGAAAAACACTAAAGGTTACATGATTTTATGATAAGCCATGTAGAAGAATTTTTAAGAATTCAACCAAAAAATGCAATTCATTTTATATTTATATCAATGTACTGTAAAAAGTCAGCTTTATAAAACATACATTTTAAAAATCTTACTTTTAGAAGAAGACACCAGCAAATAATTTTATATTTCCTCTCTTTGTCCACTTTTGCTTAAAAACAAAAAGATGTTACATAGGAGAAACTCATTGGAATGTAGAAATGAAAATATTTAAGAAATGCATTGAGATCATAGCATTAGATTAAGAAAATGTGTCTTTCAAGAGCTCTAGATGTTTAAAATATCATGGTATACAAAATTTGCACAAAAGTAATGAACAGAATAAAATTTTTCACTTGCAATCTGATGAAAGAGAAAAGTAAAAAACTTATATATTCTTATTAATATATTTTTCAAGAAAAGGTGCAAATCAATTATCTACAACAAAGAAGAAACAAACAATTTAAATCTACAAAAAATAAATAGTACTTTCATTTCAGTAGTAATTTTACTATGTGATAAGTTTTTAAAAATCAACATCTAAAATGTCCAGTACTAGTTATCTAAATTAAAAGCATTTATAATTCTAACATCAAATATTTAAACACCCTTTTTTCTTCTACAATTTTAGCTAGAAAAATTTAACTCTTCAATTAAGTTTCAGCAAAAAAAAATAAAAAAAAAAGTAACAATTAAAAAAATATTTAGGCCTACTAGTCACTAAAATAAAAAATAAAACATTTTTCCAATAAAGTATGTGACTTTACAAAGTCCTTTGAACAATGAGAAGATAGCAGGAACCTCTAAAAGTTCTTTTAAGGAATTCACATGTCCTCCCCATTCACAAAATTCCATGTTAACCTCTGGGAAAATGTAATTAGGTGATTATTCATTAACTAATATAATTATCAGAAAAAGATTTTCACCATCAGAAGCTATCAGAAATTACCAATGTAGTACATTTTCAAAAATTGTCTATGTAAATTTTAATTTTTAAAAGGTAATAAAATATGAAATTAAAAACTTCATAATTTACATGTTTTTAAAATACATAAATTTTATGCAGACAAATTTTAAAAACACTTCATCAGCAATTTAAGTTTACTTTCTGGTGGTAAAAAGTATTTTTTATAGTTATTTCAGATAAGGAGTAATTCACCTAATTAAATTTTTCCACATGGGATTTCACATGGGATTTCATAATCCTAAAAAGGAAAACCTGTTTTGGTGAAGCAAAACAGGTGCATGCCCTTAATAATAAGAAATTAATTAATTTTCAATAATTGCTCTTAGATTTTTTAGTAATTTAGTCAGAAATGCAAGATTATCACATTGTTCTGATATGATATATAATGTTGAATGTGAATATGCATCAAATTTTATGAGGAAAAAACCCTAACCATTACAGATAATCCATAATTGTTGGCATCTACGAGAATAGCACTATTCAAGAACTTGTAGATTATGATTTTCACAGAAAAAAAACCTAAATTTATTTAAATTTCATTACAAAGAGATTCAATCACCTAGGTAGAAGATTGAAATTACATATAAAATGATGAAATCACCACCTCCTGAGTACTAGGCCTGAGTGCTAACACAAAAATGGCAGTTGTCACAGATGAATTTATTTCAGTGTTTGCATGATCCCTTGAATTTGAATACCAATAATTTCTAAAAGCTTTTTCAACATTAATTTTCTGAGATTAAATAAGTCAAAGAAAACTTTTAGAAAATACTGGTGCATAATTTCATGGGACCACACAAACTCTTAAAAAAATTTGCCTATGACAGCTATTTTTCTGTCAGTGCTTAGGCATAGTTTTCAGAGGGCGGTGGATGAAATCCAAAAATTATAGCAAATCATTGAAAGATGCGGACACAAATATTATTTTTTCCCCTAAAAATATACAGATTCAAACACAAAGAAAAGAAATTTTATGTGCTATGATGGTATTCCACGAGACATAGAAAAATTCAGCTATGCTACATTCAACAATTTAAAAATAAATAACAAAAAACTATAAAACAATTTCAAAGACACAACAGATATAAAACAATTCTTAAAAAATTATAATTAACATATTAAAGCTCAAAGTGATACAAAATGACCACTGTAATAGTCCACTAGGAGAACTCACATCATGACAAATAAATTAAAAGAACATTCCATAAATTAATAATGGTTTGAGAAATATTTCTTTTATCCTGGCATCTGCAATTTTATCTGAAGAAAGTGTGGTAGTATATAAAGAGACAAAGAGTACCCTTTTCTCATTCATTCATTCCTTTGTGCAATATGATATAGTTTCAGCAAAGTGAAGTTATATTAAATGACATGAGATGAATGTACAACAAATAAAATTTATATGCTAACAAAAAATGTAATAAAACATCAAAGTAAAATAGATAACAAAGTTACTTATAACAGAATACTTTCATTAGGTAGTATCTTATATACTAGAAATAGATCTTTTGGGGGTATCACAAGCACATTCACTATTTAGAACAATGTGACATAACTCACATTATTAGTTACTCAATAGATCTTCATGGTATTTAGTATAGTTTACATAAGCAATCATACCATGCAGAAGTCTTCTTTCAGAAACAGTCCACTCTACAGCAAAGTACAGGATAAGGCTCGCCAGCTCCTCAGCAGACCCATGAGAAACGGTAGGAAAAGTTCCTCTCATCTATATGAGCTTCGGCCATGTGACGGTTGGGAAGCTGAAAATGGCACTAGTGGTACAGGACTATCCACAGAGATTCGTCGTAGAAAATGAAAACTGAATAGTACAAAACGAAAAAAAAAGAAAAAAAAAAGGCAAACAAAAAAAATTTAGGATTCTATCACATGCAGAAAAGCTTTCCAAATTAGACAAACTTCTTAAATTAAAGGAAAAAAGGTGCAAAAAAACTAAGGACAGAAAATGTAAACATGGATTATGTATTTAAAAAAATAAATATTTATCACATAAAAGCAGCATTATAAAATTTTATACTTACAATCGTCTTATTCCCAATTTCTTCCTTTCAGGATATAATTTATCTTCAGGCTCTTTGTTAATTGGTCCTTGCACAGGACCTTCTTCTTCTTCATTTGGAGCAGATACCGAAGATAAACTTGGAGAACTTCAAGGACAAATATTAAAATTAAATTATTGTGAATTTTCGTAGTATAATAAGCTTAATTTAAAAAATAACATCACAAGTCAAGATAAAAGCATAAAACAGGAAAATAATTCAAGTAAATCTCATTATTTTTTAAGTAATTTAAAGATGCAGTAAAAAACAAAACTCTTCATGACCCCCCCACCCCACCCCCCCCAAAAATGTTCATGCTAAATTTATAATGTGAACTTTAAAAATTCACAGTCTTACTTAAAAGGCAATTAAAGTAATGAAAAAGATGTTACAAGATTAAAATATACATTTTATTTAAAACTTCTTTATACTTTAAATCTAACCAAGCTCATCATCAGAGAATATTTTAATAACTAAATGTTGTTTATTTATACAAGTACGTCACTTTGTTTTGAAAATGAGACAGCCAATAATTACTAGAGTTGAAAGTGTTTCAGTAGAGCATGTCTTAATTTTTTGTATAGCAGTAGCAGTTTCTTGGATTGAATTTAATTAGAGGAAATATATATTATTAATTGCAGTTCCATTTATTTTATGACATCATTCTGTTCACATACGTCATTTTTCATGGGTAGAAGAAAATATTTAACTTCCGTACTTCAAACTTTAATACGTCACTTTGCTCAAGTTTTCAGGATTTATTTCCAGGATATTGAACCATAAACTGGGGATATTGTAAGATAGAGCATCGTTACATACTTGATTGTTTTTACATAGGATTTCTATGGATTCTCTTATAGCGGATGCGCAATAATTGGATGTTGGGAATATGATTTTTGCATGATCAAAATCTATTGCAATATTCTGATTGAAACTTAAACAAGAGAGAGCTGTTGATTGATGACAAAATTTATCTGCTTTATGTTCTTTTATTCTTTCTTTGAGTTTTCTTTTGGTCATTCCGATGTACTCCATTAGTCTATTGCTGTCAGTTCTAAAAGTAATGGTATATGCACCAGCTAATTCATATTTCAGTGATGGATCTATTTTCGTACAAATTAACTCTTTTAATTTTCTTGGTGGACAGGCTATTAAATTTATATTGTGTTTCAGTAGAGTATATCTTAATTTTTCGTACAGACCAGGGAAATAGCTAAACTTTTTGTATATAATTTCTTTATGGTTTTCTTTTTTGATATTTTCATGAAAACTGAATTCATAGATAAGTTTATTGATGAAAATTGTTGAAAAAATGTTTTTCTCAGTGATATCTCTAATGGTATTAAGCTCTTTTTCTAAATATTTATCTGAACATACTTTAAAAGCTCATCTAATGTAAAATTTGTAAGCTGCAATTTTATATAAAAACTGTTTTTGAAACAGATTTTGAACATTCAAGCATGCCCTGAAAGAAAAAATATACCGCTTTCATCTAGAAAGAATAGGTATCATTTTCTAAATCGCTAAACTAGAAATATAGATTTCAGAGTCATACAAATAAGGTAAACAAATAAACTGTATGAATAGACAAACTGATCAAGAATTTCTAGTCTATAGTTTTCTAGGTGATGAAACGGTACATTACATTATGAAATCCAAGAAACTGCTACTACCATTTCTACTTTCAACTCTGGTAATTATTGGCTTTCTCATTTTCAAAACAAAGTGATGTATTTCTATAAATAAACAATATTTAGTTATTAAAATATTCTCTGATGACGAGCTTGGTTAGCTTGAAAGTACTAAGAAGTTTTAAATAAAATGTATATTTTAAACAGAATGAAGTCATAAAATAAATGGAACTGCAATTAATAATAATATATATTTTCTCTAATTAAATTCAATCCAAGAAACTGCTACTGCTACTTCTACTTTCAACTCTAGTATCTATTGGCTCTCTCATTTTCAAAACAAAGTGACGTAGTTGCGTAAAAACAACATTTAGTTATTAAAATATTCTCTGATGATGAGCTTGGTTAGCTTGAAAGTACTAAGAAGTTTTAAATAAAATGTATATTTTAAACAGAATGAAGTCATAAAATAAATGGAACTGCAATTAATAATAATATATATTTTCTCTAATTAAATTCAATCCAAGAAACTGCTACTGCTACTTCTACTTTCAACTCTAGTATTTATTGGCTCTCTCATTTTCAAAACAAAGTGACGTAGTTGTGTAAAAACAACATTTAGTTATTAAAATATTCTCTGATGATGAGCTTGGTTAGCTTGAAAGTACTAAGAAGTTTTAAATAAAATGTATATTTTAAACTTGTAACATCTTTTGCATTACTTTAGTCGCCTTTTAAGAAAGACTGTGAATAAGTTCACAATATATATTTTATGTTGAACCAAGGTGAAAAATTGCATTTCATCTTTCGATTCTATATGTTCATGCTAACTTTTAGATTTAATAAAAGCAGCAATATACAATGAGTTATCTTATTCAAAAAGTCAACTTAGATTTTTAACTCAAATGCAAAATACCTGAAAGAATTTATTTTTTCAGATAAATAGAATAAATTATTTAAAGACTGTATGTAATATTTTAATTAAATTTTGTTTGTTGTCTGTATGGGTCAAACCCTGTAATAGACATTTCACCCACTTCTACTAAACCAATCTTCCTCAACCTTTAACAAATTCATTGTCAATAACAATGCAATATTCACATATTTTCAGTGAAACCCATCTTCAGAGGTAGGCTTCAGGGGCAAAATCCCTCTCTTTGCACAGATGAAATATATTAAAGAAACAAGTTTAATAACAGTACGCCAATAACAATAGAATCACAAGAATCAGATTCATTTTGCTCCAAACCACACTTGCTAAAATACAGCTATAATAGAGTTTTGCTTATATGAGAGTTACAACAATGGTTAAGCAAAGAAATAAAACAATAAAAGCAAGTTACTTAAATTTTTAAAGTTATATAAGTTTCTAAATTAGTTATACAGTGTGGGATCTGTTATCCGGCCTCTCATATCTGGAATGCTCCCAAAACTGGAATGCAAAGCGATAACCAAAAGTTAATTTGTTTCAATTTCAAAAATGTAAAAACTAAAGATGTATTATAGTGTCAATTTTAGGCAATTTGGTAGGGTACAGAACCCGGCAGCCCTTTTTAACTACTTTACGTGGCCGATGGCGGTTTTTAAATATTTCATATGTCTGGTGGACCTTCCTCACTCTGAAAAAATGTTATGGCTATGCCGTTGTGCTACTTAAACACATTTAATAGCAGAGTTCTATTTATTTGCTTGTGCCCTCCCTCCCTACTTACACATTCCAAAATTTTTTATGTAAATTATGTAGCTTCTAAAAAAAGGCATAGAAATTGTAGATTAAATAATATATTAGTTTACCAATTTTATTTTGTTATTTGTTCATTGTTACCATTGATTAGAGCAGGAATTTCTGTATAATTTTAAAAAATGCAAAAGGTGAGTTTTTATTCATATTTTACATGTGATTGTTTCATTTTTTAAAAAATACCAGTGGAATTCCGAATTTCGGGAGGGGGGGGGGGGGTATTTATTTAAGAAATAAGATTTATTAAAAATATCGATCAAAAAATTTTATGTAAATTATATAGCTGTAAAGAAAGAAAGGGTAGAGCCTTGTAGATAAAATAATATTAATTACCAATTTTATTTTTTTATTTATTCATTGCTACCATTGAATAGGGCAGGTATTTTTATTTAAATATTTTTTTAAAATGTAAAAGATAAGTTTTATTCATATTCTATATGGGATTGTTTAAATTTTGTTATTTTTATGTTTTTAAAAAAAATCTAGATTTTAGGGATGAGGTGAGATTCTGAGTTTCTGGAGGATCCGAAATCCAGAAAGCCTTCAGTCTCAAGGATTCCAGATAATAGGTCATGGATATTATTCATTTTATCATTATTTGTGAAACTAATTATTTTGTACATTTCTTATACTGATAATTTCAAAATGGTGAAACAGGCAGAATTATGGGAGGTTTGCTTTTCTGCATTCATGCAATAAATAAACATATAACAAAATTCCATTCTTCTATTAGAAATAAGAAGGGGGGGAGGTTGAATTTTTAAAAAGTTCTTCCTATATCACCAGGTTTATAAAGTTTTGAAATTTTTTGTCTTCAGCAGTGATAGTTACTGTGATCTGCTAATGAGCTCATTAATAATACAATTAAGGCAGTTCTCAAGTCTACTGCTCAAAAAGCTCGAAACTTCCTGACACATTTACTAACTCAGTTTTAAATGTAAAGGCACAAAATTGACTGTGCTAACCATGGAAGCAATTTGGAATCGAAACCCTTTTTCTATTTTTAGATAAATAAATTATTTATCGAATTAGAAGAGATTTTGGGTCATGTGAGAACCGGTTTTTCTCCTTTCTCTAACTAGCATTTGTCCTTTTGTCTGGAAATTCAGTCCAAAATGCCAACTTTGACAGTATTTTCTGAAAGATCTTTTGTACTTACCAAAACATGGAAAAAGTCTTTTGATCTCATAGTTTCTGAAAAACCTGCCAATTTCATTCGTTTCCAAAGAAAAATGAATTAAAACTTGTGTCATAAAGTTGTTCCTTTGGACTGCAAATCTCAATACATTGTTTTAAAAAGATTATATGTGAAAACTTTTGGAGTACCGTACTTATACATTGTCCAAGATAACCTATAAATATTGTCAGAAGTTTGATAAATGCAACAGTGCACCTTGGGGTGTTTGGCACCCCCTCCCAGTGATAAATTCAGAAGGTAGCCTGGAAGAACAGTTTCCTCCTCCCAGAATATTTGAATTTTTATCCTTATATATAGTCAAAAATGCAAAGATCCATTCCTCTCACTTTGAATAGAGAGAGATGAAAAAAAAGGCAGTCCAAATTTTAAAAATAATTTCATATTTCATTTCAAATTCATTATGCATATATGCTGGAAATCAAAAGTAAGGATAACCAAAGTGCAAACATTTTTTTTTTTTTTTGCTTTGCCCCCTCCCCTTATATGGTTTAGGTACGCACCGCACGGGTCATCTTTAACAATAAGACCCCATTCTTAATTTTTCTCCAACTCGAAACCCCGATGGGTTACATTTGTGTGAGAAGATACAGCATATGAGTTTATCGCTCGTTTGGCTGTCTTTCTCTCTCCTGATAAATAGTTCATCTCTAATAACGTAAAAATAAACTGAGAAAGAACAAGTTCCAAAGAACAGGGATGAGAATTGCAAAAAAGCAAAAAGACTGAAACCACGCGCAAACAAAAAATTGTACCACATTTTATCCATGAAAGATACTTTAAGAAATAAAACCAGGGTCTGATTTCCGGGCAAATGGAGACAAGCGCACAAACCTGTATACTACATTACAGGAGTGAAAGTAGCCAAATTACATACAGCTCTTAAAACATTGAGTGTAGGTCATATGAAATGCTCGACTTATCAGAATCATGACCGCTCCTGAAAATGAAATAATTTAATTAAGAATAAAGTTTTTGTGTGTCATAATTTTAATAATTTTTTTAGCAAAAAAATGTGAAAAACTTAGTGAAAATCACAATGGTTAGTTATTTTTGGTCACACGGGCTAATTGGACCAGGACCTACAGCCAGCTTAATGTGAATTCTGAATCAGGAGCGATTCTGAGTTAAAAAAAAAAAAATTCACAACAAATTTTCTGAAAGGTTACAAAACAGGGGGGAAGGGGAGGATACACTAAAAGCACTAAATACATGTATTTTTCGCGCCATTTTGACGAAATTTGCCGCTTTTTCGCGATCTTTTGACAAAATTTGCAGCTTTTTCGCGATCTTTTGATGAAATTTGCAGCTTTTTCGCGATCTTTTGTCGAAATGTGCCGCTTTTTCTCGATCTATTGACGAAATCTACCGTTTTTTCGCGAACTTTGCCGTTTATACGCGATCTTCTGATGATATTTGTAGTTTTTTTCGCTATCTTTTGACAAATTTCGCTGCTTTTTCGTGATCTTTTGACAAAATTTTGCTTTTTTGCGATCTTTAGACAAAATTTTCTGCTTTTTCGCGATTTTTTGACGAAATTTTCTGCTTTTTCGCGATCTTTTGACGAAATTTGCCGCTTTTTTCGCGATCTGTTGACGAAATTTGCCGCTTTTTCGCGATCTTTTGACGAAATTTGCCATTTTATCGCGATCTTTGGAGGAAATTTGTCGTTTATTTGCGATCTTCTGACGATATTTGTAGTTTTTTGCGATCTTTTGGTGACATTTACCGCTTTTTCGCGATCTTTTGACAAAATTTGCCGCTTTTTCGCGATCTTTTGACAAAATTTTCCACTTTTTCGCGATCTTTTGACGAAATTTGCCGTTTTTTCATCACCTTTGAATGTTCTTTCGAAATCGGAAGAAAAACGGAATCGATAGGAAAGTGAAAATTTCGGAAAATAACAAAATTTTGCAGGAGAAAAAATACGGAATCCTCGGAAAAAAAGGCGGAATTTCGAGAAAAAAAAAAAGCGGAAATTCCTTGAAATAACAAAAAAGCGGAAATCCGCCAAAAGACGGAAAATTCTCATCCCTGAAAGAAGGTTTATTTAAAATAATCTGTAAGTCTGTAGTTAAAAAATGTTATTGTTTAGATGTAGTAATCTTACTTGGAGTTCTGGATTTAGAATTGTAAGCAAACAAGTAAAGTACTCATTGATTAGCATGTTATTAAAACTGAGTATTTTCTAGAGTTTTCTGTTTTCAAAATTCAAAACATCTCTAATTTATAATATATATATATACAATTGATAAGAGAGTAAAAAAGAGACTTAAGTAGTTTAGAAAACGAAATCATTTTTATCACTTTTGTTTTTGAGAAAAAATTTCAGTCTGATTTTTATAACATATATAACTGTCTTATATATAATTGATAAGAAAAATATATATAAAAGAGATTAATGGGGAGGTGGGTATTAACTGAATGTGTTAAATAATTTATAAGCTTTAGTAATTTTTTTAGCAATTCTGTTTTTGAAAATTCCATTTAACTCATTTCAATTAATTCCATATAACATACGTACAGTATGTTATATGGATTCATTTTTTCCACATTAAATAAGAGAATAAGTAAAAAGTAAGTATGATAAATAATTTTGAAATTTTAATAATTTTTTTATTTTATTTCAATGTTGAAATTGGGCATTTTTCTGGAGGAAGAATTTTTAAAGCTCTGGAAAGTACTTGCACTTAACAATATTAATAAGCGTTAAATTAAAAATCTTCCAGTGAGGTTACCCCCCCCCCCCCACCACCACCACCACCACATACACACACACTCGAACGAAGGCTACCTCGTGAATTTATCATTGAGCACCTTTGTTTTGAAATATTTTTAAAATGTGATTTACATTAAAGAGGCAAATAAAATCTTATGCGCTGCAATAAAACAGTTATGGGAACCGTTGAAATGTTAGGGCTTGAGGAGAGGACTTTTATATTTTTAATTTGTATTTGACATTAGGAATGTTTATTTAGTAGAAATTAAAATTTAAAGCAAGTGCCTCCCCTTTTTTTAACTTGCAGGCCTGTTTTTATGCTATTACAAAAATATTGATTAATTAAAAAATATGTGGGTGGGGTGGGGGGGGGGACTGGAAAAAGGTGGTAATAAATTTTACAAGTACTCTATCATATCTGTTTGTGCCATGTTATTTATTGTGTAGTATTTCAGTTTATATAAATTTATTCTTTTTATTAGATATACAGTGATATTTTTTTATAAGGGCCTTTTGTTAGATTTTTGAAATGCAAACGGAGCATAATTTTTATTTCTTTTATCAGATAAAATGTAACAACCATTACTGAAATAAAATATTGCAGTTTTAAAAAACTTGTAAACTATTTATGGAAATAATTTTATTGAGGTTGCAAGTAATCTTTAAAAATTCTAAGAAAATGGATGTTTAAAACTAATTTTTGAGATATGTTTGTCATGAAAAGGCAGCTTTACTCTATGTTCTGGGCCTTACACTATAAGGCCTTATTCTAGGTATATGTAATACTTCTTTTTCCTAAATGAAATGATAAAAATGATTCATGGCTGAATCATGAAAACTTTTGTTCATAAAAAATATACAGAAATTAAATTAATACTTATTTTAATAAAATTGTGTTGAATTGTTTTTCATCATATAAGACATTCACCTTCATTTAAATTCTCTTTGAATTAATTTCAGATTAGTAAGTCAGAAATAATAAACATAAAGAAATTAAGGAAGCAAACAAACAAAAAAGGGAGGATGGAGGAGGTATAAAAAGTTCCAATATCACAGAATACGCAAGTAACTTTTATATAATTAAAAATTAATTTAATTTCAAAATATTATGTTATATAAGCAATTTGCATTAATAATTTAATGAGAATAGTAATTTAGTAACCTAAAATAAAGTAATAGACTACTGCTTTAAATATCATTATTTAAATTACAATGCATTATTAACATTTAAATAATAAAAGTTAACTTACCTTATACATACAATGTATGATAAACGAATATATTATATTGCATAAAAAGAACTTTATTTTATTTTTATATTTTTTTTTTGTACAATAAAGAAACATAAATCTATATTTATAAAAAATTATGTAAAAGTTAACAGGAAATTTTCACTTAAAATTTCAATTACATCCAGCGGCAAACATACTGTTTTTAATAATTATTGTTTGTAAAGTTTAAATGAAATAAAAATATTATAAAAGTTATATTAATTATATTCTACATGCATATTTTCATACCTTTCTGAACAAAAATGAATTGAAACTTGTGTCATAAAGTTGCCCCTTTAGATTTGAGAACAGTCATATCCATGTCATATCATATCCAAGTCATATCCATGACAAAAGTTTCATATTTTCAATATTGTCAGTATATTCATATGTTCAGTTTCATATTTTCCGACTTATGCAGGGCATGCGGGGCCGCCGCCTGGGGCCCATGAGAATAATCAGGATTTTCATTAAAAGGTGTCAAATGATATAAATTGACCAAAATTCATATATTTCAAACATTTCGGAAGGGAGTGCGGTCCCCCTTCCTCCCCCTTCTGCTTCCAGTACAGCCACCCCCCACCCCACACACACACAACACCCATGCAAAAAATAAACTACATCATTGGAAAACTAATGATTAAAAAAATTTATTAGTATGCCATTGTTTTCAAAAGAAATTCTACATTAAGGCTGTTCTTAACTGCTCTGCTCAACAAGCGCAAAACGTTTAACACATTTACAAATTCATTTTTTAACGGAAAGCTATAAAATTGGAAAGCCTGACCATGGAAGCGATTTGGAACTGAACTGTGTTTTCCATTTTTTTTTATCAATAAATTACCTATTGAGTTATAAGCTATTCTGATCACGTGACAAACACGTTTTTGTTTCGCACGGAAATTCGGTTCAAAACAGCCACTTTGACTCTATTTTCTGAAAATGTATTGCGTTTCCAAAAAAAAAAGAAAATGAAAAAAACAGCTCGATTACATAGTTTCTGAACAACAGCACCAGCTAGTTTCATGCAGTTTCGAACAAAAATAAATTAAAACTTATGTCAGAAAGTTGCCATTTTGGATTTGAGAACATCCTTAACGTTTTCCTTGTAATGTGGCATGTTAAATCATTAATGATGACCAATTTGTGGCATTCTCTTTTAGACATCTTATAACATACAAAATAAAAGTTTGCAAACAAATATTCGTGTCAACCAACTTATAATTTTTTCTACTATTGTCCTACTAGTATTTTTTCTTAAGGCTGTTCTCAAATCCAAAAGGACAATTTTATGACATAAGTTTTAACTTATTTTTGTTCGGAAATGTATGAATTGAGCAGATGTTGTTGCTCAGAAACTATGTAATTAAGCTGTTTTTTTGCAAACGCAATAGATCTTTCAGAAAGTAGTGTTAAAGTGGGCCAGTGGGCGTTTTGAACTGAATTTCCGCGCGAAAGAAGAATAATCACTCATGAAAGGGTGAAAAGCGTGTTTGTCACGGGATCAAAATCGCTTATAATTCAATAGGTAATTTATTTATCAAGAAATCGAAAACACAGTTCTATTCTAAATCGTTTCCATAGTCAGGTCTTCCAATTTTATATCTTTCTGTTAAAAAACGAATCTATAAATGTATCAAAACGTTTTGTGCTTGTTGAGCAGAACAGTTGAGAACAGCCTTAAAGTTGTGACCATCTTTTTCTGATACCCTGTATGTAGATGTGAGCAGTACCAGGTACAAAATTTATCCATACATATATGTATGAAGTTTAGTACTAACCACTTCTACATTATTCACAAGAAAATTCTAGATAGATAGAAGTCCCCCTCCCCCAGCCACCAACACCAGCAGAATGATGCTTGCCCCGGTGTCATCTATACTCTTAGTCGGGCCCTGCATATTTTATCTGTTCCGTTTCAATTTTATGTCGGCCCGGCTCATTTAAAAAATTGTCCTAATTCAGCTTTTATGACCTATTGGAAAGTTCAGTGCTTTGGCGAAGCCCCGTTCACTGACCGCCAAAGAAAAAAAATGCAGCAAGACGCGAATGCGCCATATCTGTCCCTTCAACTTTCACACCCTACCCCTCTTGACCTTTGGGGAGGAAAAGGTAATTAAAGCGTGCTCCGTAAACTTTTGCGCCTTATATAAAATTTACCCCCATTTAGTGTGGAGAGGGGGGGGGGGGATAAAAAGAGGTGCAGAGACATTATGGAGAGGAAATTGGATATTGATATTTATTCATATTATCAGCTGATTATACATGATGATGTATTCGTATTATCCAGACACAAATAGTTTTTTTTATTATTATTATTACAATAGAATTTCACAGATTTTAAACTTTGTGTGGCGGGGGGTGGGAAAGATGGAAGAAGAGAAATTTCAATAGGAAGGGTGA
The DNA here is from genome assembly GCA_963932465.1 of Maratus speciosus. Taxonomy (NCBI): domain Eukaryota; kingdom Metazoa; phylum Arthropoda; class Arachnida; order Araneae; family Salticidae; genus Maratus; species Maratus speciosus. Next base: position 233,618,302 of record OZ010796.1, on the reverse strand, counting down.
TTTAGATGCCTCATTAATTTATTTTTACCTCAAAATAATAAACAGGATGGAGAAATATTTAAAAAATAAAGTTTTTTAAGGATGTTAGATTTTGTGTGTTAAAGAAGGAGGAGGGAGTAAAAGGCAAAAATTGGAATTTACATGATTACTTATTTATTGTTGCAACAAGATAGCAAATAATGCAGAAACTTATAAAAATACAAAAGATTTTTAAAGATTTAAAATCTGTATGATGAGAGATTGAGAGGAGCAGAAGGGAGATGTAGAAATTTGAAATGGAATTGAGATAAAATTTCTAAAACAAATTAAATTTACTGAAATGCAATTCTCAACTTTGTGATATTTGCTATCCTGTGAAATTTAGCATTTTCAGCCATAATAGAATCCCAGATATATAGCACAAAATTAGCACTCGCCACTCGCCAGGTGTCGAGTAACACTTAAAACATGGCAATTAACTTTATTGTCCTCATTCGCCAAACTCAATGGGCACCACTCACCAAACGCGATGGTTGAAAGATCGATGCCAGGGAGGAAAGGGGTGAAATTCGTTCAGAATTACGGTGTCCAAATCGGCAATTCTCCATTCTCATCGGCAAAGGGGTGATTCTGTCTCGAATTTTCTGAAAATTTACAGCATTCAGTTCCGAAAAAAAAAAAAAAAAAAAAAAGGTTATCAGTCCGAAAATTTGGACATAAAAATATCGCTAATTTTGATATGGTCGCCGAAAAAAATCAATTACATCAATCGTTCATAGAAAAAAATCACCAATTCCGTCAAAGAATCGTGAAAAGGCGTGCCCAAGGACCATGTAAAAAACGCAAATTATGTCAAAACATCGTGGAAAAAACGCAAATTTCATGAAAAGATCGCGGAGAAAATGCAACTTTTGTGACAAGATCGTGGATAAAACGCAAAATTCGTGGAAAGATCACAGAAAAAATGTAAAATTCGTGAAAAGATCGCAGAGTAAACGCAACTTTCTTGACAAAATCGCAGAAAAAACACAAATTTTGTCAAAAGGTCACGAAAAACACAAATTTTGAGAAAAGATCACGGAAAAAAACTCAAATTTTGACAAAGAATCACATAATTCTTCAAAGTATCGCGGAAAAATGCAAATTTCGTGAAAAGATCGCAGATAAAATGCAAAATTCATGAAAAGATCGCGGAAAAATGCAAATTTTGACAAAGAATCACAAAATTCTTCAGAGTATCGCGGAAAAACGCAAATTTCGTGAAAAGATCACAGAAAAACGCAAAATTCGCGAAAAGATCGTGGATAAAACGCTAAATTCGTGAAAAAATCACGGAAAAAATGCAAAATTCATGAAAAGATCGCGGAAAAACACAAATTTCATGAAAAGATCGCAGATAAAACGCAAAATTCATGAAAAGATTGCGGAAAAAATGCAAAATTCGTGAAAAGATCGCAGAAAAATGCAAATTTTGACAAGGAATCACAACATTCTTCAAAGTATCGTGGAAAAACGCAAATTTTGTGAAAAGATTGTGGAAAAAATGCAAAATTCGAGAAAAAATCATGGAAAAAATGCAACTTTCGTCAAAAGATCATGAAAAAAATGCAAATTTCACGAAAAGATTGCAGAAAAAACAAATTTCATCAAAAGATCGTGGAAAAAATGCAAATTTCGTCAAAAGATCGTGGAAAAAAATGCAAAATTCACAAAAAGATTGCGGAAAAAATACAAATTTATGAAAAGATTGTGGAAAAAATGCAAATTTCGTCAAAAAATCGCCTAAAAACGCAAATTTCGTCAAAAAATCTTGAAAAAAATGCAAATATTTTCAAAGAATGGCAAAAAAACCCCACAAATTTCATTAAAAGATTACAAAAAAATGTAATTTTGTGAAAAGATCGCTGAAAAAACACAGATTTTGCCAAAAGATCGCGAAAAAATGCAGATTTTGCAAAAGGTCACGAAAAAAAACGTGAATTTCGTCAAAAGATCGCGAAAAAATGCAGATTTTGCAAAAGGTCACGAAAAAAAACGTGAATTTCGTCAAAAGATCGCGAAAAAAAAACACGAAATTTGTTAAATGGTCGCAGAAAAATGCATAATAGTGCCGAGGGCAGGTGGGGTCCCCCTTTGCTGTAATCTTTCTGAAAATTTCCTGTGAATTTATTTCATTGCAATTAATAGTAAAAAAAAAAAAAAAAAAATTCAGTTGAGTGTAATCGAATGGTAAGTAATATATATTAGTAAATTACAATGTTGATAGTTAGAAAAAACCCAATTTTGTATGGAGCATACATAACTTTGTTACTGGCCAGTGTTTAAAAAAAACTGGCCAGTGAAAAAAATCAATGCACTGGCCAGTGACCAGTGGGTAAAAATATTAATTTTGACCTATACCCAGATATAATTTCCTTCCATACAGACACTTAGAGGTAGAGGACGGACAGCAAATTTTTGTAAATATGTTTCATTACTCTTAAAGCAACCCTCCAATTTAACCTAATAAAATTTCGTCTAAGCTTGTGTGAGTTCTAAGATCTGGTATTTGGTCATTCAGTAAACTAATTAAAATATAATTCATACAAAATTAAAAAATTTAGCTTTAACCCCCTCACTGACAAGCCCGTGTTAATACGTTCACTAAGCTCCAGGTTTCACTGCAATACAAGCAATATTTAAAGTAATATAATTCTATTGATTTAATGTATTTTTAATACATTGAACAATAGTTAATACCTCCAAGGATTGCATTCATATTCGTTATTAAGTTTTTTTATAAAATGTTCAAAGAATAATTTTTTTTAGCATTTAAAACTAAATACAGAGAAAACAACATTACAATTTTGCCCTTTTCCAAGACAGTCGGAGGGTTAAGATGTTGAAAAAGACTTTTAAAACCATGCTTTAGTGAAATTTGTAGAATTTATGTGCAGTGACCGTTGTGCAATCATGGCATAAGTTATTCATCTCTCGTTTCTCGTTTCATTGCAACAAAATGGCAATTTGCTGCAAAATTGGCAGAAATGGCCCCTTTTGCCCAGAATAGCGCAAAAATTATATTTTGGTGCAGTTTGACCCAAATGGTGCAGGAGTGCGACACCTGCTTTTAATACTGTAATATTGAATATGATCTGCACAATTGCTACTTGTTACACATAGTGGATGCTTGTTATGCATAGTTGATCCTTTGAAAGTATTTTTACCTTTTTAAATCAATATACTTGACATTTTTTTGGATGCTTTGAATGTAGGTAATATAACCTGGAGCATTTAGTATTAGGTATTAGGCCATAGCTGCCAACTCTTGGGCATTTTTGTTACCACTTTTTATTAAAAATTTTTGTCTTATTTAATTACAGAAATTCTTTGATTAATTAACGCTAAAATTTCTGTATGCAAAAAGTGGTAACATAAAAGCATCAAAGCTGACAGCTGCAGATTAAGGGTTCAAAAATGTTTTCAGTAGATGGCAGCAAAAGCAGTATATGTTTTAAACTTTTTTTTTCACTTGATTATTTATATTCAATCTTTCAAATTAGATAATTTGTACTGGTTTTGCCTTATGCTATACATGAACTGAGTCTTGATGTTTACATCATTATACTTGGGGATCAAAGTTCAAACACTCCTACTTAGGTTTAACTGTGCTAACTTTCTAATGAGATACCCTTTCCAATGAAAGAAAGGGTGTTTGTTATTACAATTTTTAAAAAAGCTGTAAGAAATTGGAATAAACTAACGTTTCCCCTTTCTTTAATAACAAATTTCAAATATTTTGCATTTTTTTTAAACTTGCCAAAATTTAATGATGTTATTTTTTTTAACTCAAGATTTTCATATAACTTTAAGAAGTAAGTTCATATAACTTTAAGAAGTAAGTTCATATAACTTTAAGATTTTCATATAACTCCTAGATAGACTGCACAAAATACTGTACAGACGCTTTGTAATATTGCTGTTATCACATAAGTCAAAATTGCATTATTGCTTCTGGATGACTATTTTTCAAATTTTTTTTCAGGGTTTTCTTATGGCTATATTGCATAGGAGATACTTGCTTAACATTTCACTCAGCACAACATTATAGTTCAGCAGAATTCATTTGTCTTTCCTGAAGAAGACTGTATTTTGAATTAGGTAACTTTTCTGTTCACTGATCAAAAAAGTTATTGATTCTTTCTGTATTCTTTCAAATGAGCCGATAGGAACAAAGATACGATTACACATCTAGTAACCCAACCCATTCAACATGTGGTTGATAACCCTACAAAGAGATGAAAGTTCAAAGAGATCAAAGACCTGTTCACTCAGCTTCGGTAATTTCTGGATGAAGATGAGTAAATATGCAATAAAAATAACTTCATAAAAATTTTAATAAATGTGCAAGGTCTTTTGAAAGAACTATTCTTTCTTCATCAGGTGCAGAGAACATGTCCTACTACTTTGAAAACAGCAGCAAGACTGACAGAGAACAGGTAAGGAAAAGGGACAAGTCTTCTTTGAGTAATGCTGTTATGTGATTGGATGATGCCTTCTGCTTTCCTACTCATTCTTTCCTGTTGGCTGTTTCTTCATTTTGTCCCTTTCTCTTACCTGTTCTCTGCCAGCCTTGCTGCTGTTTTCAAAGTAGTAAAACATGTTCTTTGTGCCTGATGAAGAAAGACTAGTTCTTTCAAAAAGCTTTACACATTTATTAAAATTTTTATGGTGTTTTTAAGAAGTTTTTTTTTTATTGTATCATTTCACACCAGCTTATTTAATTATTTTTTGTGAGTAAATGTTTTATATAATATTTTTTGCTTATCTCCAGTCTGATCAAAGTCTACTATTCATCAGCTATTAAGAAGTTTCAGGATATCACTGAATACTGATAAAGAAAAACTGGTAATTGTAAACAGTAATTACCATATAATTTTAAAAGTATACCATATGCTATGTGTGATGCATGATTTTTCTTCCTTGTTAATGTTTATTAATTTATATTATACCTAAATTCATATAATGCAGCGTCATTCATATAATGCATTCATATAATAGCATCACAAATAATGCAATTATTTTTAGAGGAATTAAGGCCTTTTTTTTTCTTTTCTGTGATGCTATGCAGCCTTTTTGAATAATAGCTATTTTGCCTTTTCATATAATTTTTTTAAATTTTTCAAATGAATTTTATAAATCACTGCAACAAAATGACAAATGGACCAAATTTTGCTATGTATATTATGAAAAAGAACAAAATATGAACCAGACATAAAACGTTATCAATAGAACACACAGCAGTAAAAATCTTATTAATAGGTTACATATTTTTTTTAAATATAACATTGATACCTTAATGATAAATTAAAAATTATTAAATAAAAATTCTCAATTTTTTTCTCCCTTATTACATTATGTACTACCTAAATGAATTATATTTATGAATCAAACTCATCAATAAAAAGATTGATTCAAATATATAGGTAAATCAAATTTTGAGTTTTAATATTTCTTAATTATTTAATACACAAAAGCAACTTATAATATTAATGAGTGTTTCATATAAGCCCCATATGCTGCAACATTTTTTATGTAAAAGATTGGCAAATTACACTGTTGATTTAGATATTGTTTGTAAACTTTAGCATGCATAATAAAAAAGGTTCACCATCTCTGGGTTAGAATATTGACTATTACTTAAAATTTTTGAAGATTATTAAATGTGATTTCAATTACAAATATTCAGTTTTCAAATTTATTTTTATTTGTACTGGTATATTTGTTACAAATCTTTGAAAAAATTTAGAAACAATTCCATATAGTTATACTGTTTCTGTTTTAATAACAATAGTACTAATATTGGTTATTTTATCATATTCAAGAACAAAATTTAAAAAAGTACAAAAAAGAAACAAATTCTTTATAAAATCTACTTTTTTTATAAAAGCTGGTCAGCAATTTGTCTTTGGGAATATATTTGAAAGTTATTTTTTAACTATGGCAATTAATATGCTGTATCTGATAAAATATATTACACAAATGTATTACATATTTATTAAACATTTCTTAAAATCTTTCTTGAGATTTTATTTAAAAAACTCTTGAATTTCAAGCAATGTATCTAAAAATGATCTCCACACATGAGATCTACACCACTTAAGATTAATTTCATATTTGTGAAATAATGCATAATAATTACAAATTTGTTTTTTAAAAAACTGCAATTATGTGTAAAAATGTCTTTTAAAATTATTTAGAAGAGATCAAAGGATTGAATAAAAGGAATTAAAGACTTCGTGAATGAAAAAAAAATGTCCTAAACCAATCACATATCAACAACTCTAAATTAACATATTTGTAGTAACATTTTCTAGATAATCATAAATTCTAAAATGCTAGTTACTCAAATAAACAAAAAATTACCTAGGAATATCTTTTGGCTTATGTAAGCTCAGTTCATCTTCTAAATCACTTAATTTGGCTTTAAGGTCATTTCTTTCATAAAGTATATGCCTCAATTCATCTAAGGTGAATCGGGGTCGGTTAGGATCATCTAAATTTATTACAAGTTTACCACGCATATCTAAACTCTGTTTAGTCTGAAAAGAAAGTAACATATTATATTAAAATGAAGACTTTAAATAATCCTTGAAAGATAATATTGCTCACTCACTATAAAAGTGACACATCGACAAAAGTAAATTTCACAGGAGAGACAAAAGAAGATTCGCTTTTTTTTTTTACTATAACATGAAATTATAGCACTTAGGTATGCATGCAGCAGTAAAAACATAAATAAAAAGTGCAAAACCCTTAAGAATGATGACGTAGATGGTAAAAAGCATAAATTTTTAAGAATGATGATGTAGACGGTGTTTGGAGGGTTGAGTAATTTTACCTCTCCACACGATTTTCCTCTCTTCTGTGGGCAAGAATGGGTTTTCTAAGTAACTACACTTATGAAACTTTTCCTTCAGCAAGATGCACCTATGACAGACCTATTAGAGGAATAAAATGCAAAATGAATATTTACGAGCTGTGTCACTTTTCTTGAGGGTGAGTGATATGATATGAAACAATAAATCTATTAAGGCTGTTCTCAATTCCAAACAAGCTATGTTCTGACATCTTTCTGAATTCTATTTTGTTTGGAAATGCATCAAATTGGAAGATGTTCTTATTCAGAAATATTGTAATTAAAAGGCGCTTTCCATTTCTTCAGTCAGAAGATCTTTCAGAAAATACTGTCCAAGTTGGTGTTTTGAACCAAATTTCCAGATGCAACACCATAAGAAAGCAGAAAAACTCAGTCGTCACATGGCCCCAATCACTTATAATTAAATACATAATTTATTTATCAAAAAGTCAGAAGCGCCATTTGATCCCAAATTGCTTCAATAGTCCAGCCTGGAGATATTTTGCCTTAACATTTGAAAATGTATCAGAAATTTTTGCATTGTTGAGCAATGGATTTGAAAGCCAACCACCTTAAATATTTTAGAAAATCAAAAAGAGGACATAAATGTTCAGTTTTATATAGAAAAGATAAGAAAAACTGCTGAAATACTTTATAATAAAAGAGGTACAGAAAAGGAAAAAGCAAGAACAGAAAAGTAATTTTCATTTTCATACAAAAAATGTAACAGTGAAACTAGAATTACATTTCTTCATATGATTATTTTTAAAACATTGATAAATGATTTAAGTTAAAAACCTTCTGTCTAAAGTAGTTTTTTGTTTATTTTTAAATTCTAATGTCTAATTATTCCAATATGATTTCTTTAACACTTTTAAAATACAGCATAAAAAGTATGCACATGAATATTTTATGCATAATATTTTACTCTTTTAAAATTACGCAGCTTTGCCAAGATATTTAATGGATTCAGGAAATTTGCAAAATTTAGACCATTTTAAAATGGAAAAAACTTTATACATAAAAAAATAAATTCTTTAAAATATAAAATATTTTTTACAGTAAAATATAGTTTAACTAACAGAGAAAAGCAATGAATTGTGTATAGAAAACAATAGCTTTATTTCAGCTTTACAAAAATTAAATACATTAACTATTTACATTTATTTTTATAAAACATATCTGTTATATAGGCTGAATGAACACTTTATTTTTCATTCATTTTCAATTATTTTGTAATCTGTATAGTAGGCATTACTTCACTTTCAAAAACATATTTCAGTCTTTCAAAATTTTTAAGATAATTGTTCCCAAAAGATAAACATATTTTGAATTTTACTTTCCATACAAAAACTACTTATTTAAGGGTGCCTAACCTATGATCTGTGGGCCATTAAGCTACTGATATTTAGAATAGAATAATTTGCCTTATTTAGTACCAGAAACCTTGCAAAAAAAGACAAAGATTACTATTTAGAAATTGTGGTGGCAAACAACTTTCAGGCAAAAAGGTTGGACGGGCAGCTCCATATTTATTTGTTCAGTCCAATGAATGAATAGAATTTCTCCCCTCTTCCCCAAAAAATATCAAACATTATATACACTATTGGTGCAGGCTTATCTTCTTCCTACTTCTATGTGCCCAAGCTTAGCATGAAGTTAATTCCTCTTAAAATCATACTTAAACACTACTTTTAATTAATTAAAAAAGGCTTCATTAATTATATCACAGTTAAGCTTTTACTTATAAACATAACTATTTTGTAACATACGTAATGGCAGTAGTATTGTGTTTTTGAAAATACAGTACATTCCAGTTAACTTGGCATAGGATGTAACAAAATCATGATTTTTTTTTTAAATGAATTTATTTGATTAAAATTAGATTATTTTAATTTAAATCAGGTGTTTAAGAAAACTTCCCTGCAATAAGGCATGGAATGGCAATCAGAATTATAGGTTTCAAAACAAGTAAATCTCTAAATTAGATGATATTAAATAGCATAATTTATATTTTTATTCTTTAATTAATAAAATTATACTTAATAATTACAGAAATAATAAAAAATGCAAAAAAGCAATTTCTTTAGTTAATAGCACAAATAGCAAATCAAACAAATATCAGGGCAATTCTTCTTGCACTTCTACTTGCTAGAATTACTGCAATCACAAATCTGAACTTACACAATGCATGCATATGTTAAAAAAAAAAAAAAAAAAAAAAAAAAAAAAAAATTAATTACACCTATTAATTTATACACAGAGAAAATATAATTATAAGCATGACCAGTCATAGTTGTAATTCACATTAACTTATTAAAATATTAAATACTGTAATTTTCGGCCTATAATCTGCGGCGCCATATAATCCGCAGCCGCAAATTTTAGTCCTTAAAAAAATTTCGGCAGATAATCCACACCAGCATATAATCTGCAGATTATATGCCAGACTATATGAAGATTACTCATTGTTTTCAACATTCCAAATCCAAAGTACTACTAATAAAACACCTTCCTATTTATTTAGTTTGTCTATTTAAATTATAATGGTAATACAATAATTGCAAATATATATATATGTATACATATATAAAATAATTAAAGCTAAAAGATACAAATACTTTTTTCATTGAATCTTATCTAAAATGTAGAATGTCTTGTGAATACAGATAATTCTATAATAATTGCTGCTTTTAAATCATCATTAACATCTTCCACTTTTTAATAAGATTCAGTTTAAATTCTGCACTGTTAAATAACACATTTTCTCATAGACATTATTATAACTACAGATAAATATATTGTTATCTGTGATTATAAACTTTCAACCCATGCTTTCAACCAATGTGATTTATGAAAGATATGAGTTGAGAAATGCTTTGTTCTTCATAGAAACATGTTCCTAAGAGGCTAAAAATATATAACATAAAAATCAAAAGCCACTCCCACTAGCACGTTCACGTCAAATGTGAACCAATCACGAGCAACTCCGCAAACGGTCGATAGCAGACAATCGTGTGATAGCTGTTTACATTTTTGCCAGTAGAAACTGGATATCTGACGTGAACTTCTCTTTAAAAAAATTTCAGCAGATAATCTACACCGGTAGATAATCTGCACTTAAAATGTTTGAGGTTTTTTAATAGATAATCTGCGGATTATAGGCCGGAAATTATGGTAATTACATTATTACACACCCAGTGGGCATTGTTGGCATCAAGTGCTTTGAAATGAAAAAAAAGTTTTGTTCCCTTTTCCATCGCTAGCCAATTTCTTCATTTGCTGTATAAGAGTCTAAAAGCAGAAAAAAATCTTTCGACTTCTACTGGAATAGCAATTGCTATGCTTAATATTTTTATACAAATTGGGTTTTTTTTATCTTCTCTTATACATTCTTTCATTTTCTGTTTGGTTCAATTTGTTGTTATATGTTTATTTGTAACAGCAGAATAAAAGAATTATCCTTTTACATACAGAAATTTCTTATATAGGCTGTGCTTAGTTTTTATAAAATAGTGAATAACTTTATTATTCAAAGGAAGTTATTTCGTCTATGTGAATTATAATAGATTTAATCAAATATCATTTTTAAATTAAATATTTTTTATGCTTGACAATAACTTACTATTTACAAGCTTTATTGTTTATATAGCTTACACGATTAAGGAATTTTTTAAAGATTCTTTCATTTATTTAATAGACAAAATATCTTTAGAAACAATTGCAATTTATGTTCATCTTAAATGTTAACACTTTTTCACATCATTTTAAAAATTAAAATCATCCAATTAAAAACATGATTTAAACCTCTGATTTTTATCTTTCGATTAAAACTGTTAACACCCTAATTGGGACATATCAGGGCTCGAAATGTAAAAGAGCAAACCCGGAAGATATTCTAGTTTGTGAAATTATGATGAATATTGTTGCAGTTCATGAGATTATGATAAATATTTTCCAGTTCCTGAAATTATGATAAATATTGTTCCGGCTCGAGCCGGTGCCACAACTTTTTCGATTTCCTATAAAAAATAATAATGAAACAGAAAAGAAATACTAGGAAAATTATTACTACACTATATTTTAGAAATTATATTTTTAAGCAGGTGAAAATGATGGATAACTACACAAACGAAAAGTAAACAAGAAGATTTTCTCCAACACCCAGTGTACTGACGGTACTTATAAGTACCACCGAGTATTCAACTGTTAAATCGAATACATACACCATTCACCTAAAATAGCTAGTCAAATTGTATTCTAATATCATAATAAACACATAAAAAAAATTACAACACTTATCTTATATCCTTTAATGAGGTTACAGCAATAAAAAGACGAGCTAAAAAGACAATTTGTACAAAATGTCGGCACAAAACACATAGACTGTTTCAAAGATAGCCTCCTTCTTTACTAAAATAACAAATCTAGAACTACTGCTGCCATGTATCCAGATAAAGTGGAGTTAAAAGAGTGTTTTTGCAAAGTACTATTAGAATATTAGTAACATTCACTATGGGGTGAAAGTTTAAAGTAGTGGTACTTATAAGTACCATCATTAGATAAAGGGTTAATAAATCTCTTAGTATGACAACAAGAGTCTACTTTTTGAAAAGATACACCACTACATTCTCTCCATTTAACGATGTTTATTGTAAGTATTTTTTCTTTTCCTTTCTTACCCTTTTTATTGAAATGAAGATTATTGAGATATATCTATGAATATTTCACTCTAAGAAGCTGTTATATTATCTATTCATAAGATACAATGCTAGCAGGTATCACTTCATTTATCTTTTCAATGTTAATTAGTATCAACCATCCATTTTCTTTGACTCTGCTATTATTGTGAGGAAAGGTTAAGTTGGTTTTTGCGAGGACGTTCTCCCCCACTGGAAATGCACAGAACATATCGAAATAACATAGATATCTATATGAATAACCATATAACACTTTATGAAGACTGAAGACTAACTAACTGTTCCTTCTCTATGGAGACTTGTTAAAGAAACTATGCAATATTTATACAAAAAAATTGAACATTATGGATAACAATAGAATTTTTTTATAATGACCAATTGATGAAATTCATGATTTTTTCCATATATACATTGATCAAATTTGCCATTTTTTATCATGACAAATTGACAAAATTCACAATTTTTTCATCCCCGATTGCAAAATTCATGGATTTTTCTCTGCGACCTGTGGACCAGAATTCGCATTTTTTTTTTTCGATGAGCGGTTGATGAAATTCCTGATTAACGATCAATCGATGAAATTCCCAATTTTTATCCCTCGAGTGATTGAGGAATTGAGCAATATATTTCTGCAGTCGATTGGCAAAATTTGCCTTTTCTTTCTTATGAAAAATTTATGAAATTCGAGATTTTTATGCCCCTGATCGCTAAAATGTGCACTTTTTTCTATGACTGATGAATGAAATTTGTAATTTTTATCCATGAACAATAGACAAAATTCAAAAAATTTTTTCCACGAGCAAATGGCAAATTTTTTAACCGATTGACAAAATCTGCCATCTTTATCCAACAACCAATCGATGAAATTTACACCTTTTTTTAACATAAAAATGGAGAAAAATCTCTATGTTTCCTGTATCTAGTTAACAATATTCTCGATTTTTTCTTTTTTTTTTTTTTTTGCAACAGATTGACAAAATCCAAGGGTTTTTTCCCTTGAGCGATTGATAAAATTCACGATTTTTTCCACAAGAGATTGCTGAAATTTGCGATTCTTTTTCACACAAGCTATTCATGAAAATCATGATTTTTCTGCAGCCATTCAACAAAATTTGTGATTTTTCCGTGCCTGATCAAAGAAATTCATGATTTTTTCTGTGACCTATGGTTAAGATTTGCAATCTTCTTTGAAAGAGCAATTAATGTAATTCAAGATTTTTTCCTGTGTGTATGTGTAAAATTCACAAGTTTTTCCCACAACCAATAGTGACATTCACAACTCCAGTATTTCCAAGATGTGACCAAGACAGATAATATTTTACACCTTGCCCCCCCTCCCCCCCCCCAAAAAAAATAAAAAATGATGCACACATACGCTCAAACAAAAACACAAAATATTATATGCAGTAAAATTTAATTATGTGGACACTAGGAATACCACTCAGAAAATAACGAAAAAGAGGAAATTACATATGAAAGAAAGCAAAATTTACGACATTTTCCCCAACATTCATGTGTGAATTTTGTGAACTATATCATATTGAATATAAAATAAGAACATTGATAAATTTCTTCTGTTAAAGTGCTTTATAGAATTTTCTGTAATAAATAGTTATAAATTTCATAGTTGATTTCAAGAAAAACTACCTTTCAACATGTACAGTTTTATGCTACACATTCTTTCACCCAAATGCAGAGTTTGATTTTTATTTATTCTAATCAGAAGCAAATAACGTTAATATTAAATAGTTAACTATTATTTTCATATGTATAGAAAACTACAACTTGATTCAAATTTACAGCATTTTACACGACTGACTATGAAAATTGCGATTTTTTTTACGTGGCTTCTTGGCGAAAATCGTGACTTTTTTTCGCGATCATTTGATGAAATTTGGGATTTTTTTCTGTGATCATTCAATGAAATTTGCGATTTTATTCCAAGATCTTATGAGAAAATTTGTGATTAATTTATGCACTTGTTTGATGAAATTTGCTATTTTTTCTTGTGATCGTTCGATGAAATTTGTGATAAATTTCTGCAATTGTTTCACAAAATTTGTGATTTATTTTCCTCAACTGATTAACAAAATTTACGATTTTTTCCACAACTGATTTATGAAAGTCACAATTTTTATTCTGCAACTGTTCAAGGAAATTCATGATTAATTTCTGTACTTATTTGATGAAATTAGTAATTTATTTTACAGACCTCGTGATAAAATTCGTGATTAATTTCTGCAACTGTTTGGTGGAATTTGCAGGTTTTTCAGAGACTAGTGATGAAATTTATGATTTTTTTCCATGTCAGATTGATGAAAGTCGTGGGTTTTTTTTCGAGCAATTGACAAAATTAAAATTTGTATTTGGCAAGGGATTGACAAAATTTAAGTTTTTTTTTGTGTGACCAATTGATGAAATTTGCAGGAGTTTTTTTATGCTACCTCTTGACAAAATTCATGAGGTTTTCTATGACCGTTTGACAAAAGTCACGATTTTTTGCTGGAGTGTTTGACCGAAATTTGCACTTTTATTCAAGAAACATTTCATTAAATTCTTGGAGGTGTTTTCACGGTGCACATCAATGCATTTTTTTCTGTCCTTGGCTATTTTTTCCGTCCTCAGACATTTTCAAAAGACAATCTGCACCCATGACAGTGTTCATCATATCTATAAGATATAAATTAAACCTATATACTTGTAAAATTATGTGAAGTTCATTTTCGAAATAAATAATAAACTAAAATTTAATAGAATTATAATCTCATTATAAAAGAGGGCAAGTTATGTTTTTATAAAGTGATAATAATGTGTAACAGTTTAAGAACACTAATAAAGGATTTTTAAGAAACTATAGTACTGTTTTTATAATAATGAAATATAATGGATACAAATATGCATGAGTTGTTCTCTTTTCTATATGATAATGTATGATGAAGATTGGTATGTTTTGTAAAAAAGTATAATTGTATTACAGACATTAGTCAAACAATTATTTTGTTTCTTAGACAGATAATTGTGCAATGGCTAATTAGGACTACTTCAATAAAAGAAAACAATCACAGTTCTTATTTTTCTAGATTATAGCAGTTACTTTCTTGTTGAACAGACTGTATATTTAAAATAGATGCATTTTACTCATTTCATTTTTTAAAAAATAATAAGAAATAATACTACAAACCAAAACATTTGAATTCAACACCAAAGCATTGTTTCTAATTTACACAAACGAAAAATAAAAGTTGCTATTAGCATGATTTACACCTGGCTAACATAAGTACCATAAATTTTTATGAGTCAAATTTGATTTCAAGTAATCTGAGCTTTAAGCCTGTCTGTCACCTTACAAGTTTGAAAGTGAACTGTTATGGTATAACTATACATTGAAAGGTAAGCAGCCACAATCTAAACCCTAAGATCCAGAGAGCAGAAACCAAAATTTTATTTACATTTTTAACTATAAACAGGAAAAAATTAAGTAGAATTAATCAAAATATTAATTTAAAAGTTGAAGATATCAAAAATAATAAATGAAAAACTTTGAAACTAGAGTGGAAAACTTTTTCATATTTGACTTCATTCTTATTATTATTCTCTTATAAAGAATTCAAATAACAAAGTAAAAATGAATTTTGATACCTCAATACTAACAAGGTCCATATTTTCCTTCACAGCTGCATTGAGTTTAGTTTGTAAATCAGTGCATTCCTTCTGCTGGTTCTGAATATTGGCTTGTAAATCAGATTTTTCTTCCACTAATGTATACATCTGTTTCTGCAAATGCCTGTTACGATGAGCAAGTTCTTTATTAACTTTAGAAAGCCTCTCTACTTCAGTCTGCAACTAAAATCAAAATGACGTTACATAAAATTTGTAGGAACATATTTTGTAACACAAGCACAGAAAAACATGTTGTAGAAAATTTCAGTTCACATAATCAGAATTTAATAATATTTCATAAGATGCATCAAATCCTCTCCTTTTAATTAAATAAATACATACAAACAATATATAACTTGTGAGAACCTGCCAAAATACAAAAAAATTAAAAATTAGGCCATTTAATCTTAAATAAATTTATAGATAAAAGTTTAAATTGCTGCATCAGTTCAAAGATTGTATGAACATCATAATACAAGGTGGTAGGTTTAAAAAAAATAACAAACAAAATTAAAGATTATATAATTCAGAATTCTCATCATTTTAAAAATCATCATGTAACATGACTTATTGCATGAAGAAAATATAAAAAGCATTAAATACCAAGACATTTTGAACACAATTTTTTTTTTCATATAGGCAGTAAAAAAATTCTAAATAAATAAATAAATAATAAAATTGAATTAAACTTGTTAAATCTTTTTACGGGCCCAGAAGCAGAATTTTCTGTGCCAGTCTGCAGCATATTAAAATTTATCTGCGACCCAACAGCACAAGGCTAAGCCTACTAAAACAACAATATCCCATAAAATAAGAAAAAATTGCCTTTATAAAGAAAATATAATAAAATTATGAAACAAATACCAGAAATCTAGAGACTTAAAGTAATTTCAGATTTTTTTTAAGCCCAGCCTTTTCTTTTTAAGCTGGTAGATTAATCAATAAGGTTTAAAATAATCTGCAGCACCCGACATGCTGGACGGTTTCTGTGACTGGGTTTACTGGTATATACAAAACATGATTTACAAAAAATAAAAGAAATTTCATAAAATTTTATTTTTAGAGGAAAGAAAATTAGCACAAAATAAATGAAGATTAGGGTAATGAACATATTTTGTAACACAAGCACAGAAAAATATGTTGTAGAAAATTTCAATTGAAATAATCAGAATTTAATAATATTTCATAAGATTCATCAAATCCTCACTTTTTAACTAAAAAAATACAAACAAACAATATATAACTTGTGAGAACCTGCTATAATATATATATAAAAAAAAAAAATAGGCCATTTAATCTTAAATAAATTTATAGATAAAAGTTTAAATTGGTGCATCAGTTGAAAGATTGTATGAACATCATAATACAAGGTTGTATGGTATCTGATTTAAAAAATAACAAACAAAATTAAACATTACAGTGGAACTCTAGTTATACGTTACCTGACTTGTACGTTTCCCTCAGTTACACGTTTAAAGTCAGTGGTCCCAACCATTTGCCATTAAAATTTAGCTGAGTTATACGTTTTTGAAATATACGTTTCACTCAGTTATGTGTTTTGTTTTTGCGTCCTCAAATGAAATTTTGTCTTTCTTATACGTTTTGCAGGATTTTTTTTTTTTCCGAATCTTTTCTACCCCTTGCCGACTACTTGCTCTAGAGTTTCTGGGAATTTAACTAGCCATGTGCAAAAACGGAGCATATGAGAAGTAAGAGGGGAGATAGAAGTGTTGGCTTTAGCAACAGGGATCCCACTATCCGCTCCCCTCACATGTTTCTCTTTACCATCAGAGCCATGTGACTGCCTGCTTTTGGCTAGAAATCCTATAATACAGGCTGACACATCCCTACCATTGTGGGTCCGGAACCAAAAAACCAAGCTGAAACCGGTTATTGTTAGCCAATGGGGAACGATGACAGGTCCTCTTAAATACACAATCCCAGTTCTGACGGTAGATTTATACCCTGTTCATACTAGAAACTTAACATATCTTAGACCGCCAGTTTTAAAGTGGTACCCTCTTGGAATTGGATGCCTGTTGACATCGAAAAACTTACCTAAAATATCTCAGTAGCATCACTGTGTCTGTGATCTGAACAAAAGTAAAGTATGCGCATGCACTTGAAATAAAAACGGGTGCAACAGCCAATCAGTAAAAGCGAAGCTTCATAGCCAAGGAGAGTGAGTGGTCATTCCTGTATCTAATGGAAGTAAGTCGAAACTCACTGAGAGAGTTTGTGGAACTCTCTCAGAGAGTTCGACGGCCTGAGATTTCTTAAGGTATCCAGTGTGAACATAGTATAAGGCTGAGTCGGGTCCCAAAATGGCAGTTATTTGGGGTAACAACATGGATATGCGTCCGAGAGTGTGCTGTGTCGTAGATCACTTGACTTTTCGTAGTGCGGCTTAAAAATGAGTCGCAAATAACCAGCTCTCTCGGTAAAGGAAAAACTCAAAATTATATGGAAGGTGCGAGGCCAATCCTGGTGAGAGTCCAAAGACTTTGTCTCAACGTATTGGTATACCATACTCTACCCTCAACACAATTATAAGTAAGAAAGAAGAAATAAAAGATGCTTTAACTGAAGCTAAGCCAAGCTCTTTCAAACGAGCACGCCTGTAAGGACGATTTTCTGAATTAGAAAAACCTCTAACATTGTGATTCCAGTCTAAGCGTTCAGCTGACATACCAGTAACCTGAAATTTGTTACAAGGAAAGGCCCTCCAGTTATCAGAATTCAAAGCTTCTCAGGGTTGGCTTACATGATTCAAAGACCACCATGGTTTTACTTGTTGTCCCATATGTGACGAGTAGAATGTCCTGAATTATCACACAGCTGTTCACCTCAAAGATCTGGAAATTCTGAAATTAACTGAAGGCTGTTAGGAGAAAGATGGCATCAAAGGCAAGACTGTACTCATATCTGGAACAGCATGCAAAGTAAACAATGTTTGATCTCTTGCTGGGGCAAATATTGATGGTACTGACAAGTTACGACCGATAGTCATTAAAAAATACAAAAAGCCCGTTGTTATAAAAATGTAATTTGATTTGGTTTTCGATGAAAAAGGTAACTGAAACTTGTCAGTAAAACAAAATTTTAATTATATACAGTAGAGTGCTGATTATGCAAACATGTCGGGACTGGCCCTAGTTTGGATAAGTAAAAATTCGAATAAATGGACAGACAATTTAAGGGATGTTTCTGACTATGCTAAAACCTTCACACTTTATCTAGGATTAGGACTGGCAGCACCAGTTAGTGCTAGCGTGTTTAAAAATTATTTTTTTTTTTTTTTTTTTTTTTTTTTTTTGTCTTAAGTGGTTTTTTTTTACTTTTCTATCATTTAAGATTTTCTTTTTCACTTTTTATCATTTTCTGAACTCCAGAGATTATAATTTAAGCAAAAACACTTTTGATTGTTGCTTGCTTCAAACAAGGCATTCTTTTCAATGCTGCCATATCTCGAATTCGTCTTAAATATGTTAGTTGAATAGGATCAGCGTTCTTCTGCCATTCGAACCATTTCATAGCTGTTTCCAAACTTTCAAAGGCTTCGTTATGTGATAGACCTGGGTCATTTTCAGAGCATTCATTTTCATTTTCTTTAATTTATTTTCCATCTTGAATCTCATCCAGAATCTCATAATCATTTAAAATCTGATATCCAAGGTCATGTACGTTACTATTTAACCACTCATTAATTTCATTTTCTTCATAGCTTAGGATTCTTTAAATCTCTATTATTGCTTTACATTCCTCATTTTCTGATCCACTATCAGTTTTTTCTTTATTTAAAATTTTATTCCAAGCTTTTTTAATGTTGAGGATTTTGCGAGATTCCAGGAAACAGCAGCCATTATACAACAATCTTTCAAATCAATTTTTATGATATCTTTATGGAAGAAAATATAAAAAATACTAAAATATCAAGACATTTTGAACACTTATATTCATACAGGTAGTAAAAAAATTCTAAAAATAAATAAGTCACTAAAAAATAAAATTGAATTAAACTTAATTCTTTTTACTGGTATGTAGAAAATATGATTTTTAAAAAAATGAAAGAAATTTCATGAAATTTTACTTTAAGAAGAAAGAAAAATTAACACAAAATAAATTAAGATTAGGGCAATAATTCCGTAAGGAATTATTTACTTAGATACAGTGAAACCTGTATATAAGGATATTGCCTATAACGATAAACTTGTATATAAAGATATTTCATTTGATCCCAGCAGAAATCCTATTAATTTAATGTATACTGAACCAGCCTATAACAATAAATGGTTTAAGCTGAAACCTGTATTTTAACGATAATTTTGCACTTTTTGAAACAGCCACTTTCTGTTTCTCAATCCCTTTTAACGAACTGTTGAAAAGCTACCCAACTCCTAAATTCTCTGAATAAGGTATAGGAATAAAAAGACTATTATGGTGCGTTTACGGCTGTCTTATTGATTACACAAGTTGATTCATAGCTCAGAGCTGCAATGTTACTGAGAAGATTTGCAATGTAACATCCCTGTGCTCAACTGAGGGAGGAGTTGCTGGACACTGAACACAGGGAGGGGAACAATAAGCTATTTCCCCTAACACCTTTGAAGTCATACCCTCCTCTTTTTGAACAAAAAGTTAGTAAACTAACTGTGGTGGTGGGATTTCTTTCAGCTATGCTAGCCTGATCAAAGAAAATGAAGCGTTCTTTGGCTTGATCACATTAGATCAGGAATACGTTAGATGACTTATCTTCATTGTTCAACTGGAAGAAATTGAAACAAACATGATTCAGCTTTCTTCGCCAAAAGGATGTCATTTTTTGGCAGTGATCCATTTCTTGGCCACTTTCTGTTTCATAAAGGTCTTGGTGGGAGCGGGAGGTAAGAAATTCAATGACAGTTTGAAGGGAGAAAACAGTTTGGACTCCCACCATCATGTGCTGATGGGAAGAGTGATGGTCATTTCAAGAAAAGGTTACTGGTTCTTGGCCGAGTGGGAACAATGGAAAACAGCCGGTAATGAAGAAAATAATAGAAAAACACCCCCCTGAGAATGTTCAGTAAATTGTCACTTTCAAAATTATGTTCCGACATTATCGAATGTTCTACAAACATTTTTGAACTCAATAGATTGATTAAAAAATATGTGCATACAGGCTGTGTTCTCATCAAAATCTAAACAAACAAGAATATCAGACTTATTTTCTGTTAAAAACATGTGAATCTATCAAATAGTAAACACGTATGCTGTTTACAACCCAACACTCTTATTCTATGTACTGTTGGTACTGGTATGTACTGTTTACTTGTTATATATCATGTTATAACACTTGCACATTAACTCTCCGAGCGTCTTGCAAAAGGGTAAAATTGTAATGTTGTTTTCTTTGCATTTTGTTTTAAATGCTAAGAAAATATGATCCTTTCAACATTATGAAAAAAACTCGATTACAAATATGAATGTAATCCTTGAGAGTATTAATCATTTTTCAATGTATTTAAAATTCATTAAATCTATAGAATTATATTATCTTAAATATTGCTTGTATTGCTGTGAAACCTGGAGCTTAGTGAACGGAATATTACGTCCCAAACTCTTAGAGGGTTAAAACCTGCATATAATGAATTTTTTTTTTTTCTGGTCCCGAGAATATCATTACAGACAAGTTTCATTAATTTATATATATATATATATATATATGAGACTTCTGGCTGTTTATCGAGGACCCTGGGGCTAACTGCTCCACATCCCGGACAGTAATACTATGGAAATACTAACAGGAAATTTAAACATGGCAGCACCAGGAATAAAACTTAAAAATACTGGGTATACATATATATATATACACACACATACCATAATTTCAGGAATATGCGCCACATCCACTGTACGTGCCGCACTTAAAAAAATTCATCAATTTTTTTTTTAATTATGCTATTTTCAGCATTTTGCAGAGAATTTTTCTTTTTACATTAAAGAGGAATTCAGTTTCAAATTTTTAGTTCAATAGTGTAGTCAATTTTGTCCTTTTTAGGGTTCCGTACTTAAAAAGTAAAAACGGAACCATTATAAGATCACTCCTGAGTCCATCTGTCTGTCACAGCCATGTTACTCATAAACTATAGAACGTGGAAAGTTCAAATTCGGGGAAGTAATAAAGATCATTGACCCACATATTTTCAGATTAATAAACATTCATAAATATATTTAGTAAAAATGTAGTGGGGCTAATTATGGTACTTGAAAAAAAAAATCTGTTCTTTGTATATCGTGTGGGGGTATTGTGTGAAAGCGTTCGTAACGCTGAACTCAAAAATACATTCCTTTTAATTTTAGGTATTATATTTTCAAAGATATTGTCGAAAATGTAGCGCAAAAATATGCCCCCCTGCCCCCCCAATTAATTCTGAATCTACTGAAACTAAAATTATGAAAAAAATTAGAGGTAGTAGACATTAATATAAACCTTGCCGGAAAATTATAGCGATTACCCTAGGTCACATAGTTTTTGAGTAATTAGCATTTTTCTGTTATACACAAATTTCGATTTACGGGCATTCAGAAAAATTGTTGAGCATCGCTGAATATACCTATCGTTGCAAAAGAATAAAAGCATTGTTGATAATGATTTTCGAAAAAAATCATTGGTAATTAGCTGAGATATTAAACCTTAAAGGTACGGTCAGTTTGGACATACACAAGGACAGGACAGCATACTCTATGCCTAGTTAACAAGTTTTAATGATATATATGTGCAATGTAATGTCCAGTAACAGTATAAAAGAAATAAATGTCAAATTGTTAAGAACATACTAATTTCAGGGGTCACAGGACACAAAAAATTGGAAAAAATAAAAAAAGACCATTTTCAACATTTAATGTCTTAAAATGTATATGACTTTAAAACACAATTTTAATTGGGATGAAAGATATAAGTATGTTCTTTCATTTTATACATTTGAAAAATTGCAAGATGCAGAATTAGTATTTATAGGGGGCTCGAAACTGTTAGACATTTGTCGAACAGAAAATTGGCATAACAGTTTGCAGGATTACAAAATAAATATTGCAACTAGAATGAAAATTTTGGTGCTTACTTATACTTCAGATTGTAATAATTACCCTGAACTTAAGTAAATTTGTATTTAAAGCATTTTTATATTTTTAATGCAATGTTGCATTTAGCTAATACAAAATTTTGAAAATTTCAACAGTATAATCACATAAAAAAATATTTTTTTGAACAATAAAAAGGAAATTTTTGGTTCAGTTTATACAGACTAACATGAAATATATGTTTTGAAAATTTCATGAACAAATATTCAGAAGTTTTTGAGGTATCCTGTGCGTTATGCCCAAAAAACGACATTTTGAGAAAAAGACTTCAAAGTTTCGGAAACGTTGCTTCAGCTGTTGAGCGAGTATAATTCTAAAAGCCATAACTTCTGTTCTAATGGGAATTCCAAGGAAACAATTATACCAAAATGTTCAGAAAAAGATAGGAGTTTAACGTCTAAAAAATTTAAATTTCTAAAAATTTGAAGCTTTAAAAGTCCTGCGACCACTTAACCCTTTCCAGCACAGAGTATCTCTGTTTATAAACTTATGAAATAATGGACTGACACCAAAATTTATAAACGAATTTATTAGAAAATATGAACTTGCTTATTTTCACATACATGATAAAGGGAAAATTTTAATTAAATATTCTTGGTGCCGTTTGTCTGTTTTGGAATTAAAATTAGGTGTGCTTTTTTAAGGACACTGTCCTTGAAAGGTTTAATTAGAATGAATCATATAAATACTGTGGGATTCGCGACTAGTTTGCATTGAGTGTATCTCTTAATACGCCTCGAGTGTCTTTAAAAGTTAATTAAAAACCTATCTGGAAAAATATGGCACTGACCAAGGCAGCGTTGCAACTTTACGACCTTCTTTTGAAGCGCGCTTAGCACAATGCCAAATTTAAACTTTGAACAAAGGTTTTGTTTTAGCTACACTGTAGAAATATAGGTTCTTTCTAGGATGAATTTAGTTTTATAAAATGCCAAATGAAGTTTAAATATGCACTGCTTTTATTGTCAGTACCGAATTAAGTTCATCATAAACAGATTAGGATAAAATTTAAAAAATGAGTTATACAGAATAACTATATTTGATATTATTTAGGTTCCATATCTCTTTGAACTTTCATGATATATCCATTTACACTTTTCTAATATATACTGTTATACCCAACCCTACATTGTATACTTTTTTACATAGTCTTAGTATCATTTTAGCAATGATTTTTTTTTTTTTATAATACAATTACAAATTCATATATTTATTCTACGGAACCCTCTGTGCATGAGTAATACTCACACTTGACTGTTTATTTCAATAAAATTTAATCTGAATTTGTATGGTGATTTTTTAATTTTTTGTTAATTTTTTTAAAATATGATTTTAACAGTTTTTTTTCCCATTTCATGCAGATTTTTTGAAATTCGTAACAGAAATCCTGATTTAATCTATTAGCACAGTAGAGTAATTTTTGCTCTCTCTGAGTTTGGATTTTTTGCAAATTTTAGCATTATTTTCACATTTTAGTCTTTTACTTATATATAATAAATTTATTTTTTATTCAATAAATTTTATTCAGAATTCCTACAGCTATTTTTGGGATTTATTATGCGATTTTTAGAGGTTATTCACAATTCATGGTGATTTTTTGATATTCATAAAATGTATTAATATTTTATCCCAATTTGCAAATTTTATCCTCGTTTTGGATTTTGGATTTTTTGCAAATTTTAGCATTATTTTCACATTTTAGTCTTTTACTTATATATAATAAATTTATTTTTTATTCAATAAATTTTATTCAGAATTCCTACAGCTATTTTTTGGGACTTATTATGCGATTTTTAGAGGTTATTCACAATTCACGGTGATTTTTTGATATTCATAAAATGTATTAATATTTTATCCCAATTTGCAAATTTTATCCTCTTTTCAATACAGTCTATTCGTATTCATATAGTGATTTTCAAGGCAATTTTTTTTATTTTGTAAAAGGAATCCGATTTTTATGTTTAACCTAAGATTTTGTTCCTATGCGATCTTTGAATTTTTTTATATGTATTTTTCAATTTTTTGCAATTTTTTTTATGTAATTTTTAAAGTATTTTCAATCAATTCTTAAATATATTTTAAATTCAAGATGTAAGATATTTATCGAAAAAGAACATGCTTTTCGATTCCAAAACATTTCAATAGGCATGCCTACAAATTTTATTTCTTTAAGTGTAAAAAAAAAGAGCTTGTGAATATGTCAGAAAGTTTTACATTGTTGAAAAAAAAATTGTTGAGCAGCAAATAGAAATAATGATTAAAAGAAAAAGAACCTAAAGCAAAACCCTTCTTTTCCTTACTATTAAAAAAAAATAATTGGTATTTTTGTTGTTAATTGGCCAATTTTGTTCTAATTTTCAGCAAATTGCAATAATAAACTAGGCTGTGTACCAAATTTTTATTAAAATATAGTTAGTTTTAAGAAAATTTTAGCGCCCCACAAAGAAGCCCACTATTAGACTCACTAGAAAAAAAACTGACGACGACTTGTGGTTTTTGTTTATTTAGCTTGGAGAACTTGGACACTAAGAGAATCAGATAAGCTTTCTATTGATAATGTTTCATTATGCAAAAAGAAACAGTTTCAACAAAAAATATTTTGTAAAGAAAAACTGAAGAAAAAGAGTATTTTAAACATATGAAGAAAAATAGTACTTATTTTTGCCATATCAATGAAAAATGAAGTATTATCATGCAAAAATATATTAATTATATTTTTGCATGATAATATTTTATTTTTCATTAACCTTTAATGGTGTTTGCATTATAATGAAGGTATAACTTTAAAGACAGAAATCCCGAGGAATTTAGAAAACACATGTTGTTCTCAGGTGATCTTGAAATGGAAAATGCAATCCATATGAAGCTGCTATATCTATTTTTTGCATGGGTAGAATGGAGTAAGACTTCATATGTGAGTCATACAGAGCAACAGTACTTCTGTTTTCCAAAGTCTACATGTTTTTGGCTTTAAAAAAAGACAAAATATTTCTGAAAAAAAATAGAGGGCACAAAGAAGGGTAGGGCACTTTTTCCATGTCTAAAAAGGGAAGTGTGCATCGGCAGCACTTAAAACAAAGAGCTGTACGGCACCCTTTGAAAAACATCAAATGGGAACATTATCAATAGATATCACTGTAGGAGAAAAAAATATATATATCAACGTACCTGCCAACCCAGAAGAAGTGTTGCACTAAAGATATTTTTAACTTTTAAACTCATACGCACTGTGGTGCTTCTTCTCGAAATTACAGTATACAGTAAAACCTCTAATTAACAGACACCTCGGGAGCGTGGAAACTGCCCGCTATTGGGAAAACCAAAGAGGTACAGAAAATTCTAAGAAAAACTTAAGGCTTCATTAATTGACTTTTATATGCCCTAAAGTCTTATATGACTAATCACAAATTATTTTTTTAAGCAATAAAACTGAAATAAAATTGTGCATACCTTTATCCACTGTTAATTACATTCTTAAGAAACAAAATCTGTTATAAAAGTTTGCTTTTGCTTGCGATTACATGTAATTTGTTTTCCAAATGTGAAGTTTTAACTCTGTCAGTAGTTTTAATCCTTGTGAATCATCTTTTTACAAAAAAATTGTGTAACTGCTCACTGTATTTTGCCACTTCTTGGAAATTCTCGATATTGCAGGAAGCATCTCTAGTTTCAGTATCTGTTTCATCATCAATAATATAGTCAGCTTTTGTCGAAAATTCTGAAGGAATATAATCGCATACATCAACCGATTCTTCTGCAGTTAGGTAAATCATCAACAATATTAATGAAACATAATTTTAACATTGTCAAATTTCAAATGTTTTAGACGAGAACTTGCATTGTCCAAAAAGAGAACTTTTCTTTGTTGTGTTTTCATCCTATTATCAAAGGAAGTTAACCATTCGATCATTAAAGGATAGGTCATCCATGCTTTGTTATTCGCTCTCCACTCAATACCAAATTTATTAAATTAAATGTTCTTTGGGAAACACCTTGGTTTCAGAGATTTTCTAATAATAAGAGGGATTTCAAATTCTCCTAACACATTGCAACATAATAAAATAGTGAGTCGCTCTTTTGACATTTTTCTGCCAATACAGTCATCCTTTTTAAAACACAAAGTCTTATTTGGATAAATTCTGAAAAAGAGTCCGGTTTCATAGGCATTAAAAATGTTTCTCTCCTCATAACCTTCACAAATTGATTATAGTCATTCATGCCAATCCTCCACTTCTTTAATATCTACAGACTTTGCTTCTCCACATATTGTTTTGAAAGAGATGTTGTTCCGAGATCAGAATTGTTCCAGCCATCCACTGGAAGCCTTGAAATCATGTAATCCAAGCTTTTGAGCGACTTCTAAAGCCTTTTCCTGAATCAAAGGCCCACTGATAGGAATGTTTTTTGAACGAACTGAAGTAAACAACTTCAGAATTATAATCAATTTCAATGGAATTAGTCTTCCTCAATTTCACATTTTTGGTGTTCTTGTTGGAGTTAGTAATCCACAAACTTCTCATTTCTTCTTTATTTCCTAAAATCTCCCACCTGTGTTTTACCTATTTTAAAAAGTATCCATGTTTTTGTTTCTTGACACTGTATAAGGTTATCCGAAAAATTGTTTGAGCTTGGGTATAATGAAACAAAAATACTAGTCAGCGTATTATCTGTCCTAAGTTTATCTGCCCTCTAAGTTTATCTTTAGTAAACAAAGTTATCTTATGCACATTTAAAACGAAAGAGAAATAAATGATGTATGCAGGAATTCTACGGATCAAGAAATTTGCATTTCTAGATATTAATCAGCAGAAAATCTTAAATCTTTCAACATGGGATGTTTTCTTTCTCGGACGTGACGTGGGAGGGATGATTTTCCCCAGTTCACCCCCTACATTTATATGTGGTCACAAAATTTGTGGCACATTGCCCTGCTAAATTTAGAGTCATTTTACTTTTTTCCAATTTTTTTTTTCACATTAAAAAATAATTTTTCATCCTTTATCGCCAAAATTACTGTCCGTTATTCAGAGGTACATACAAAAATTTAGGTTTTGGGAGTGGGGATCAGAAAACTGTCCGTTAAATAGAGGTGTCCACTATTCGGGACTGTACGTTATGGAGGTTTTACTGTATATATATATATATATATATTGGATAAATGGATAACCATCCTGGGAAATTAAGCTTTACAACTTATTACATTTAATTATACAAACAGTTTACATTTGATTTGACATTGTTTGATATGTACTTTTTTATTTAAAATACAGTACAGTAGATGCATGATTTTCAAACACTTATTGAACTAACATCATGATGCATAACTGAAATGATTGGATAGATGGCAAGCCATATTAAAATCATTAAAATACCACTTTTACTATATCCTGCCAATTATTCAACCATATATATTATGAATCATAATCTTAGTTATATGGATGCAAGATAATGAACCTACAGTATAAGGATACAACAGAACAACACATTAGGAATAAACAATATTTTATTATTATTATTATGCATGTACATGTGTAAAAAGAGAGGAGATTTGAGAAGAAAACAGGTCTTAGGAAATTTATGAGAAAGAACTACTACTTTAAACAATATTAGAATTCCTTAAACATCATGAAAAGTTACAGTAAAAATTTGAATTAAGTCCAAAATTTGAACACATTTGAGACTTAGTAAGTTGAGAATTAATGTGAGTACAATGCTGTTTTATAAATATTAAAATCATAATAAAAGGGTGTAATATATGTAATAAGGGATAAATATACATAAAATGTATACATTTTTAGGTGCGTTCGTAATTATATAAATACGTAGCACCTATAGTCGTCGTTCAGTCCGTCCGTCTGTCTGTCCGCATGTAACAGAGCAAAAACTACCCAACCGAATGGTCTGAAATTTCAAATATATGATTGTTGCAAAATTTTGTCGAGCCATTTCAAATTTTATGAAAATCGGATGTATAGTTTAATTACAGGGACAGTCAAAAGTTTTTCTTTACATTACGGCCAATGGGAAAAATTATTGCAAGTGCATTTTAATGATATTACAGCCTTCCGAATGGTCTGAAATTTTAAATATATAATTGTTGCAAAATTTTGTTGAGCTATTTCAAATTTTTGGAAAATCGGATGTATAGTTTAATTACAGGGACAGTCAAAAGTTTTTCTTTACATTACGGCGAATGGGAAAAAATTATTGCAAGTGCATTTTAATGATATTACAGCCCTCCGAATGGTCTGAAATTTTAAATATATAATTGTTGCAAAATTTTGTTGAGCTATTTCAAATTTTAGGAAAATCGGATGCATAGTTTAATTACAGGGACAGTCAAAAGTGTTCCGTTACATTACGGGGAATGGAAAAAATTATTGGAAGTGCATTTTAATGATGTATCAGACTATACGCTTTATGAAGTGCAAAAAATTATACATTCAGTACAATATGGGGTGCAAAAAATAATTATAAAACTAGTTATAGTACGAACACACCTCATTTGCCACGTTTGACGAGCAATTTCCAACTTGTTTTTTCTTTATTGGGAATTTTAAATAAAATTTTTTGATTAATGAGCATAAAATATCTTTGTTTTGGCGTAAATGCCCTCAAATTTATTGTTTATAATTTAACTCTGTTTATCTTTCATATTGTGAAACATAATTATAAAACTGATTTCTTCTGACAGAAAAAATCTAATTTGTTTATCTAAATTGTTTATAATCCTGACTCTTGATCAATATTTATGAGTAACATTATGATTTCAAGGTCATGTAATATAGATTTATTTACTTTTATAATAATTTTGAATTCTTGATGATGATTAATAAATAAATAAAAGATATGGTACCACTACGAGAATAAAAGTCATGATTTTTTTCTGCACATAATTGACAGAATTCACAATTTTTTTTATGTCAACTACAGATTTAATTCATGATTTTATTCTGCAATCCATTGATGAAGCCCTTTTTTTTTTCTTGGGACAAATGAAAAAAATTTGTGATTTATTTTTTATTTTTTATTTTTTTTTTTTTTTGTAACATTGAAGAAATTTGCAAATTTTATCAATGACAAATTTCATATTTTTTCGTGATCAATTTACAAAATTTGCATTTATTTTCAATGATGGATGAATGAAATTTGCACATTTTTCCCTTAAGTAATTGACAGAACTGGCTTTATCGTTCAGTTAGCAATAGATGAAATTCATGATTTATTTCTGCAGCAGAAAAAATCTCAGTTGAGAAAAATAACCGTGAATTACTTTTTGCAACCAATTGACTAAAGTATTTTTTCTGCCCACGACAAATTGAAGAAATTTGCAATTTATTCAATGTATAATTGACAAAATTCACACAGGCGATTCTGAAAATTAAAAAAAAATCTTAAATTCACAGCAAATTTTCTAAAAGGTTACACCAGAGAGGAGTGGGAAAAAAATCCCCTCCTGGCATTAGTTATGCATTTCTTCCGAGGCCCTTCGAAGAAATTAATCTTTTCTTGCAATCCTTCAATGAAATTTGTGGGTTTTTTCTCTACAGTTTGAGGAAATTGCGTTTTTTTTCATGATCCTTTGACTAAATTCTGATTTTTTCCGGGATCCTTGACAGAAATTTGCATTTTTTTGCAATCCTTTGACTAAATTTATGTTTTTCCCACGATCCTTTGATGAAATTTGCATTTTTTTCTGCAATCCTTTGATAGAAAATTGCATTTTTTCTGCAATTCTGGGTCGAAATTCACATTTTTCTGGGTTCCTTTGATGAAATTCAAGTTTTTTTCAGCGATCCTTTGACAAAATTCATGTTTTTTTCCACGATCCTTTACCAGAAATCTGCGGGGGGGGGGGGGGGGGGGGGGGGGGGGGGGGGGGGGGTAATCTTTTGAAGAAATGCACGTTTTCTCCATGATCATTTGAAAGAAAATTGCGTTTTTCAGCGATTCTTTGAAGAAATTTGTGTTTTTCCGCGATTTTTTGAAGAAATTTGCATTATTTCAGTGATCATGACGCCGAAATTCACATTTTATGAGAACGATTGCCGCAATTAGTATTTTTCGGCAACCATTTGTCGAAATTCGTAATATTTTCCTGTGATTTTTTTTTATGTCCAAATTTTTGGACTGATGGTCAATTTTTTAAAATTTTTGGATCTGAATGCCTTAAATTTTTGGATTCTTATCAGATTGATGCAGCTCGCTATTTTAAACTTCAACGACTATTAGATTTATGGAAAATTTCCAGCACTTTTCATTCCTTGAAAATGAGTACTATTTTTCCAGCACTTTTTATTCCTTGAAAATGAATATTTTTTTTTTTTTCCAGCACTTTTTCTATTTTTTCCAAAGCATACGAACATTGATAAAAATGCATATTTTTACAAAATTTTACTATTTGGCATAAAATTCAACTGAATAACTGATATTTGGCTAAATCATTTGTGCTCTATTACAAACGCATTAGTATTTTTTTTAAGGGGGAGGGGATGGAGGGGCAGACCATTACTAATATTTAGCATTATAAAAAATCTGACAAATTACCCAATCAAAATACATAACTTCAAAATATTTACCTTTTCTAACTCATTATTCTTTTCAAGAAGCTCTTTATCTTTCACAATAAGTTGATTTCTGTGTTGTTCAGTAAGCTCTTTAAGCTTTTGCACGACTGCCAACTCTTCATCAGATAAAAAAGCTAAAATATAAAGTAAAAATATTTTAACAATAAAAAATGTAATCATGCTGCACTGCAACACATTACATATTTTCAATCAATTTGCACAATGACAATGCTGCTGCTGTGGCCATGGATACAAGGCTGCCCTGCTGCTGGAATGTACCAGAATGCCATTTCGTTATTGCTGTTTTGAAGGAAAGGAAAAATTATCCTTTCATATAAAATTTGTTTTAACTAAAAATCTGGCTCACAATTTACTTCAATAGTAAGTATCTGTTGTTATCAAATTTTTGAATTAAGGATATGTTTTAAATTATTTAACCTAAATTATAAACATCACCATATGAAAGAAGTAATTTCTTTTGGATATACACAGGCAAAATGGTAACAAAATAAATCGCTATAAATTTAATTCATAAAAAAAAAGTTAAAGATTTAACATAGACAGGATAAATTTTGCTTCTTATCAATGTAAACATCAAAATGAATGTTTATTTTTTATAGAAATTGCTGTGTTGCCAGCTGCTTTTGGCTGTGGACAATATTCTTGCAACCTGCTACAATAAAAAATCGAACATTCCAGTACTGAAAAATTTGTGACAGGGATGTAGTGGAGAGTATAAGGTTGTATACCTTCAGAAATTTTTAAAGAGCCTGTTCAGAAGTGCAGTAAACGCCGCGCGCGTGCTCAGAAGTTTTTGTCATGGAGTAGGTCTTATCGGAGTAAGGAATTTAAAAATAATTCAATTATTTCATCACTTTTATGGTTCAAAACAGGTAAAAACAAAGACTATATTTCTTTAACCTTCCAAAACTTGGTTTTCGTAACAGAAATACATGCCTATGTTCACTCAGATAAAATCCAAAATATTCCAGAGAAACATCACGTGACCTACTTCATCTACTTTAGCCCGTGTAGTATTTAAAATCAATTAACCAACCGCACACAAACTTGACGCGGGCGGCTCAAAAAATTTATGTGGGCGATTTGATCACGTGATTGTGCATTTTATGCTTATGTTTTATTGGTTGTGCTTTGTTTGGTAGGTTGATTGATACAATTTAACAATTCCATTGGTGCTATAATTTTTTTTTTACTTTTTAACAATTTTCTTTTAATCTATTTAAAAATGATTTATCAGTTGCTTTACATTTTTCGTGATAAATAGAAGGCTGTTAATAAACCAAGATTGTGATATCACCATATTACGAGATTTATGTGTAATCTACTATATTGGATAATGGATTTCAAGGGAATTTGCACTGTTAGTTAGACAATTTTTCAGAGAAGTTTTTAGTATATATATTTCTTATTTTATGATTGCATATTTTAATACCATGTGGATAACAGACCAAAATACATCATAAAACATGAGAAACAAATGGCACTCAAAATCATGTTAGTATCCAGGGACCAATTAACCTCTGAAGTTATGGGAAGCACAGTTTTATTTCGGAGGGTCCCTTTCATTCGAGAAGTGTTTTCTATTAGACATCCCGTAAACTCGCCAATGCAACAAATATTATTCACTGGGTCAGTTGAATTCACATTAAAGAAAGTTTTTTTATGTTCCACTTACAAAAAAATAGGATACAATCAGTGCAAAAAGGATTTTGTATGGTATTAGCGTAAAAATGTAATTTGGATAAAAAGTTTGAATTCAGAATGCATGCACAACATAAAATATTAATATTATACGTTGTACATGCAAGCTAAATTCAATATGTAAAATAAACAATGCATCTAAAATAATGGACAGACTGGAGAATTGTGATCATGTGGTTGAAACTGACCTACTAACGAAAAATCAATTTGTAATGAAAGGTATTTTTATGAAACGCTTTAAAGAAAAAAAAAACATATATATATGTGTGTAAATTCGAAAAGAAATTAGATAGAATTTTGGAATGGAATTAATTCGATATAAAATTTGGGGGCCTCTGTTTTCTCAATTTCGTGTCCTTTCTAATTTTCTAAGGGAAACACGTGCATTTTGTGCCTATTTGATAATCAGGGCCTGTTAGTATGAGCAAAATACTTCTTATACGTTCAGTAGAAAGTTTATAAATATTCTAATCATACTTTATTCACCACAAAACTAGATGCAAAACGCTATATATTTTATACCTTTAACCCCTTCGGGATGAGAGCCTTTTACGAAATTTTTAATCTTTTGTCACTGTTTTTCAAAAACAGAAATTTGTGTATTCTTGAATCGAGAAAATGCGCTGATTAAATAAGGCAAATTTTACTGGTGAGAAAAAAAAAGGATTCTGAGCACTTCATGCGGCACTTATACGTGTCGCTCGTCCCCAAGGGGTTAAAAAAGTGCAGATATTTTTAGTTAAAATAATGTACATCTATTACATTTATTTTTATAATATTTTCCATGTTGATTTTAACACCGTAAAATATGATTTGCATCCCAGTCTCGACAAAAATTCACTCCTAAAGTACTCAAAAAAAAAAAAAAAAAAGTAAAGAAAAGAAAAACATCAAGAAATTATCCTACGCGCAAACGTATATTTTCATTTGCTTAAT
Source organism: Maratus speciosus (assembly GCA_963932465.1). Classification (NCBI taxonomy): domain Eukaryota; kingdom Metazoa; phylum Arthropoda; class Arachnida; order Araneae; family Salticidae; genus Maratus; species Maratus speciosus. The sequence goes on along the minus strand of OZ010796.1, from coordinate 233,584,721 downwards.
ATCACTTTGAATGTTAAAAGGCGTTCAAATGTAAAACTTTCATCACGAAATACCTAATTTAAATAAGTATTTCATTATTATAATAGAAATACACTTGCTTCTGTATTATTAATATAAAAATTTATCTTTATCAAAAATATCTTATTTATTATGAAAAATATAAAGCAACCAATAAAAAAACTAAAAAAAAAACTTATAACACAATTTGGAGCGCGAAGGATTCGAACCCATAGTCTCAAGTTCAAAGCACTATCCATTCAGCCATTTAGCTCGTCTTTCATTTTGAACAAATTATCTTTATAATTAGCACCAGAATTAATCAAATCGTGATTTGTTCGTGAACACGCTAAACGTTCATTGCATCCACGATAAAGACCCACTCCATGTTCCTGTCTCCTGAGCGTGCGGCACGTGTGCTTCTTGAACACACTCAAAGAAGCTCTGTAACCCCTCTGTTCTAAGCTCTGTTTAAAATTGCTACTTGAGGAATATTTTCATATTTTATCATTATCTTAAGAATACTTAAAACTTAAGGAAGCAATCTTTATAAATATACCAAATCAACTTTCTGATGGTGAAAACTGTATTTTGATAATTATATTAGGTAATGAGTAATCATCTACACTCATGTCCAAAATTAAGGTCACAAACATAAAATCTGTGAAAACTGATGAACTATTCCCTGTGTTGCCACGAAATTTGGCACAGAGGTGTATTATAGTACGAGAAAGAATATAGCAACATAATAATATGGAAAAGATTTTTATCCCTTTAAGACCCAACCCGCACAATCGTGCGGGTTAGACATTCATGTAAATTTTTGCTTCTGAAACAGTCGTATGTAATAAAAAACCGAATCAGACGATTGTTCTGGTTTGCAAAAAGAATAAAGTATCATTTTTTATCAACAGATGATGGTTGTAGTACATGTTTTACTTTTAGCCGGCATGACTAGCTTTGTTTAAAAGTACAATGGATAGAGCTTATCATTTTATCTGTCGTAAAAAGGTAATTATCAGTAGATTTCTAATTGCTTAGATAAATATTTTTGCTTTAGTGCCTAAATAAGTGTAATATAATAAAAAACATTAATTATACACTATTTATGTTGTTCGTAGGATTCAATATTTCGTTACCCGCACGATCGTGCGACTAAGGCGTTACGTTAGTCAGTGCTACAGCAAAGGTATGAGCTTTCTGAATGTTCATCTTGATTTCTGTTTCAATAATTTTGCTGACAGCCAGAATAAAAATGAAGTATGTTATTATATAATTAATGCCATATTATTTTCTTGGGTGTTGTCATGGATGAATTATTTTTTTCTTTTTTGTTTTTCAATTAATTTTTACTTTTTTTTTTCTTTTCAATTAATAAAATTTTCTAATACATTCTATTATTTTTTATGGAATACTTTGTTAACTTTTAACAAAGCAAAATAAAACACTTTTTCAGATGTCTAAATCGAAAAGAATTCTCACACAAGGAAGAAATATTGCAATTCATGAATAAATCAGACTCTGAATCTAGTGATCTCTTGGATGATGACGAGGTTGCGGACAAAACATTTGAAACAGATTTATTAGAATGATAGTCAAGTTCAGATGAGCTCAATGAAGAAAAATTTATAAATATTTCTAAAGAAATGAGAATTTTGGATCATTCTTCCTCATCAAAGTCTTCTGAACTCATTCCCCAAAGTTCTACATCCAAACCAAATAGAATGAAAAAATAAAAATAAAAAACAATACAAGTAGGATGTTAAGAAGTTCATTTCTGTATCTCATCCTAGATTTCACGCAATCGCAGGTATGTTCCATTTCTTAAATTTTAATTTAAAAAAGTTATAGACTTATAGAAAAAATAAAACCGATATTATAAAAAAGCTTTAAAAATATGGCAAACATTTTTAAATTAATTAAAATATGAATTTTTTGAAGTTGAATAGTACATCTCGAATATTAACTTTTTTTCTTCTTTTTTAGGCTTTTAGAGCCAGTAGGGATTTCCATTGCAGTATTTCAGCCAATACTTCCCAAATCATCTTATAAGTAGTGCTTTCACAGGAAAAGCTCAACCCGTACGATTGTGCGGGTGTGGCTTTTTCAGAAAAAGCCCAACCCGCACGTTCGTGCAGGTACTCTCCACGCTCCAGAGGGTGATGAAAAATTTTTTAATTATTTTTTTAAGTGTCATTAGGGTCAGTATAGAGTTAATAACCAGAAGAATGTAATATTTAAATATGAAAATGTTCCGGGTCTTAAAGGGTTATTGTGAATTAAAAAACAAGGTACATCAAAAAGAGTTAAATCATGAATCAGAGATAAATTATTTATCTTGGGAAAAGTCTGTCTGATATGGAGGGTGACCACCGTGTACTGCTGTACAAGCCTCACAACAACCTCTCATACTGTTTATGAGGGTTTCAATAAATGTTTGTGGCAACAAAGCCAATTCTTCGAAAAGCGCGGCTTTCAAGTCCTGGTAGGTCCTGGGAAAGGTGTTATGCTGTGCAATGACTCTTCCTAGACCATCCCAAACATGTTTAATGGGATTGAGGTCCGGAGACCTTGAGGGCCAATTCATATGGCGAATATTCTCTTCTTCAAGAAAATCATCAACAATGAGAGCTCTGTGGGGCTTCACATTATCGTCCATAAACATGAAATTCGGGCCTACAGAAGTCAGAACAACCCCACATAGGTTTCAAAGAACTCATCCCTATAGCAATGTGCATTAACAGTACCCAAATCGAAGACATGCAGTAGTGTACGATTGCCCAACATTATGCCACCCTGTCAAGCATTCCTTTGCCACCAAATCTGTCGATTTCTTTTACGTAGGAGGGATCATACCTAGCTCCACGTTCTCCCCGGGTAAAGATTCAATGAGAATCACTCTGCGTGGTGAATCTCGACTTTTCACTAAAAAGAACACGTCCCCATTCTTGTTGTGTCCAAGACTGATGTCTTCGGCTCCACAACAACCGGGCCTCCTGTTGAATGCAGTGAAAGGGACACACAAGATTGGATGCTGGGCATTAGGGATGAGGTCCTTGAGCCTAGGTTAGGTTGTTCTGGGGTTCTGTAGGCCCGAACTTCATGTTTATGGAAGATAATGCAAAGCCAGACAGAGCTGACATTGTTGATGATTTCCTAGAAGATGAGGATATTTGCCGTATGGATAGCCCCTCGAGGTCTCCGGACCTCAATCCTATTGAACATGTTTGGGGTGGTCCAGGAAGAGCCATTTCACAATGTAACCCTCCTCACAGGACCCGCCAGGAGTTAAAAGCCGCGTTTTTTGAAGAATGGGTTTTGTTGCCAGAAACATTTATTGACACCATCCAAAGCAGTATGAGAGCTCGTTGTGAGGCTTGTATAGCAGTGCACGGAATTCACACTCCATATTAGACAGACTTTTCCCGAGATAAATGCTTTATCTCTGATTCATGATTTAGCACTTTTTGATATACCTTGTTTCTTAATTCACAATTAAGGTCTTTTGGATATTGTCATGTTGCTATATTCTTTCTCGTATTGTAATACACCTCTGTGCCAAATTTCGTGGCAACACAGTGTATAGTTCATGAGTTTTCACAGATTATATGTTTGTGACCTTAATTTTGGACACGAGTGTATTTAAATTTTCCAATAGCTGAAAATGGGATTTCATGATCAAAGAAAATATTAATCCCTACAAAGTCCCCTTAACAGCCAATATATATCTATAGAGAGAAAAATTATATTAACATATTGTATAGTGGGCAACTTTTTGAAAATGAATGTGAAATTTATATGTACAAAAATCACTATAGATTGAAATTTTCCCCACGATTAATCGGAACTAGGTATGTTTAGATTACATCTTCTACTTTCCTCTGTACATAATTTTCTGTAAATTGTTAAATATATTATCTACTAAGTACAGAAATTATATCTAGTCAGAGAAAATATTTAATGGGCCAATCAGATTATGTTCAGATAATTTAACAATAGACCAGAAAGCATTAAAAAGGAAAGCTTTCTAGAAAAAATAGTTTGCTTGGACATCAGGGTAGATAAAAATTAGTTCAATAATATTGCCACTGAATAAGTAAAGAATAAATTGTAAGGTACTATTTCAATAACAGATTATTAGTAATGTACCCTAAGTTTGTATATATACTTCTTACCTCAGTACTGAAATCAGACCTGTCCCTAGCAAAAGTGAGGAGTCTCAGTGCAATAACTTTTGTGAGGCCATTTTTTCCCTAAATTAATTAAAACCCTCTTCTTCCCCATAATGTAGTCACCTCAGTGGTACATTCAATCATCTGTACATTCACTGATTTACTATGCAAAAGTAAAGAAATTTTAAATCTCAAGCATGTTTTAAAATATATTTTTTAGATGTCACAACACGATGAGATGATAGAATATTACTTTTTCCAATTTCTATTTTCTTGCAATTCTAGTGCTGATATCTATTAGATTTAAAATGTGGCAGCCAAAAAGAATATGCATCGATTTCAGAATCTTCTTCTGCATGTGAATGCAGATTCTCAGCACCACAACCAATGAAGTCATACAAATATAGTGTCTACTCATCGCTAATTGAATGAATCCATTCATCAGAGAAAAAAGTGTGCATTTGTTTTTACAAAACTTATTACATACTGATGTTATTTTAATGGAATTTTTTATCTAATTATTAGTACTATATATTTAATTTTTAAATAATGTTTTAAAATGAAAATGAATATAGTAGTTGAGAAATCTGTCACAAAAACACAACAAGTAGGATACATATACAAAGAAAGTAATTATTTGCACTATATATTTAATTTTTAAATGATGTTTTAAAATGAAAATGAATACTATAATAATTGAGAAATTTGTCACAAAAACACAAGTGGAATACATTTACAAATGAAGTAGCATACATTGCATCATTAACAAATAATGTTTATAGACTTATAGACAGGGATCACTCTAGAACATAAAAAAGGGCAGGGCGCATATTACAAAAAAGGGCATTTTTCTTGTAAAGGGCACATTATTTTTTAAAAAAGGGCATTTCTGTAATAACTGCATACTGTTTAGAAAACACATTAATATTACTTTTATATAATCTCAGAAATAATACACTTTCATATCACGGGAGAAACGCAAATTTCGCTAAAGGATCGCGGAAAAAACGCAAATTTTGTCAAAGAATCGCGAAAAAACTGCGAATTTCATTCAAGGATCACGGAAAAAACGCGAATTTTGTCAAAGTATCAAGGCATGAAACCAAAAATTTCGTCAAATAATCGCAGAAAAAACAAAATTTCGTCAAAGGACGTGAACAAAAACGCAAATTTCGCCAAAAGATCGCGAAAAAAATTCAAATTTCGTCAAAGGATCGCGAATAAAAACGCAAATTTTGTCAAAAGATCGCGAAAAAACCTCCCACAAATTTCATCAAAAAAATCGTGATAAAAAACGCAAATTTCATCATAGTATCACGAAAAAAAAAAGCAAATTTACTCAAAGGATTGCAGAGAAAACGCAAAGTTTGTTATTGGATCACGGAAAAAACGGATTTTGTCAAAGGGCCGCGGAAAAAACGCGAAACTCATCAAAAGGCCGCGGAAAAAACGCATAGTTAATGTCGCGAGGGGATCCCCCCCCCCCCCCCCATTCTGCTGTAACCTTTCAGAAAATTTTCTGTGAATTTCAGATTTTTTTTTTTTTTTTTTTACTCATAATCACCTCTTATCTGTACATAAGTTCAAACTATATACTTATCGCAGAAATTGTGAAAAATACAGCACAACAGTGCCACCTGTTTGGGCATTTACACCAAAACTTAATCAGCGTTTATTTGTGTCAACGTCTAACAGAATATGAAGTTTGAGGAAATTCCTTTAATTAGTTCTTCAGATATAGTTATCGCGGAAATCATGAAAAATGCAGCACAGCAGCGCCACCTGTTGAGTGATTTACACTAAAAACTAATCAGCGCCCATTTATATCAAGGTCTAACTGAATTTAAAGTTTTATTAAAATCTGTGCAATAGTTCTTGAGATAGAGCACCCATAAAATTTTTGTCACGTACGGACAGACCAGCAGACTGTTTTCAAAAAACAGTCAAATCGTGTTCAGGACGTTCTAAAACGTATAAATCTGTCGAAAATTTTCACGAATCCAATAATGTCTTCTTGTAAAGATAGAAGAAAGAAAGGGGGGGGGGGGATTCCGTCTTATCGTTTGCATTTTCCATTCTTTATTAAAGGAGCATTTTGTCACAATTTGAAAAAAACTTTGAAAAACAATTATCAGACTGATATGGCCAAAGAAATCCAGATCCGGACCATATCAGCAGAAAAAAGATTAATGGCTGGCCCGAATCTAATAATAAAAAAATCGGCCGTGGATCGTGCCAGGCCTAGCCGACGAAAAAATTAAATGGGCCTATAAGAAAATTAAGTATTTCCTGAAAGATCTTTTGTCTGTATTAAAACATCGAAACGCCATTCGATTACATAGTTTCTGAATAAGGGCACCTGTTATTTTTTTTTGCGTTTCTGAAAAAAATGAATTCAGATATGTGTCAGAAAGTGGATCTTTTAGATTTCAGCGTTAATAAATTATGGAGAAATATTTTCAGAAATGTTTTTATTATACTAAAAAGTTATGATGTTTTTAAAGCTACTTTTTTCTTTTATTCTAAATTATTATATTGTGTATTTTTTGTCATAATAACACAATCTAAAACGTACTGCAAAATTTTCCCATAAATATGTGTGCAGCATTCCTTAAAATAATCTTAATTGCGTATCTAAAAGAAAATTGGAATTTTTTTGCAGAAATTGAGTCGGGCTGGAAAGGGCCCGATTTAATTGACTTTGCACGGGCCGGGTCGGTCCTGTTTTCACTGATTTCTTTATAGGCTGGGACCGACCGAATCGAAGTTTTTTTTTCACACTATGCCGAAGCATAAAAATATGGTCCGCACAGACCTCTACTTCCAATGCATAGTTAATTTTGTTTTTTCTTTCTTCTGATAGTAAATTCTAACTCACTATCGTTTATTTTTATCTGACTTTGCGGATTCTGATTACGTGATATACCACGTTCAAGAAAAATGTTTGTTTATTGATGCGTATTATGAATAATCTTTGAGTACTTGAGAATGAGAATGTAGTTTAGGTATTTCATTCTGTCATGATTTAATTTATAAGCATCTAAAAGTAGTTTAACAGTTGAGCAGTATATTTTAGGAGTTTTGTTTTTGGTTGTATTATATGTGAAAGATAGGACGATAGGAGGGTAAAAATGGAAATAAATAAATGGCTGGAAAACATTTATTTTGTAAAAATCCCGTACTTGGATAAAATATATATACAGAACGCCGATTTTTTTTTTTTTTTTTTTTGAAAGTAGGCTATTTTTGAGCTCTGCCGAGAGATTTGGGAACCAAACTGCCTTCTGATGCAGCTTTTTTGTCTCATGTAAATTTCCTAGTTAACATTTTTGACGTGAATTCCGCCATCCCGTCTCCCCTGTGCCTAAAGGAATTTATTTATTAGGGATGCTGAATCAGTACTCCGCATCCCTAATACATAAATTCCTTTTATCAATAATTTTAATTTGTAGATTTCACCTAATTCATGATTAAAAATCACTTTTACAGTTTGCAAGATATCGAGTAGAGAAGGAAGGGCGGCCGTAAGACTTTTAAGACGCTACTTCCCTCACGCAAAAGCACCCGCTCGCTAATGTTAATCCTATGGGTGAAATTTTTGAAATACCTAGTTTGCATTTCAATACATTTTAAATTATTTTTTTGCGTTAAATAGCTAATGTCGATCTCCACAAAGGCCGCTTTTTATTTTGCGATTTTGTTTGCTTTTTTCTTTTTTTAAATGAAGATATTTGAGACTTAAGAGAAAGATTTTATCTATTGAAAAAGATGACCGAGTGGAAGTTTAATTTGTGATGGGATAATAAATTAATCATGAAAAGACTTCCTTTCGGACGAAATTTAGATCTCTTGTAATTAGTGAGGGGGGGGGGGGGGGACTGCTCGGGTCACTAAAAACTATGAGAAGGAAAATACACAAAATTCTTGATTAAAATTTAAGTTTCTTTACAATATATCGACCGTAGGGCGCCGAAAAAAAAAAAGAAACGTAGATATTAAAGCCGCCCTTCCTTATAAGAATATTTATAATTTACGTAATTTTACCGTATGAAAAGCATTAAAAATAATGGAAGTACCTTCTCGATCTTTTCCGTGAAATAATCCGTTACTTTAGCACATCTGTTTGTGTATTTAGGCTAATATCAGACGAACATCTTCTTGCACGCTTTTTTGCTTACGTATTACGTAAGCAAAAAAGCATGCAAAAAGACGTTCGTCTGACATTAGCCTTTAATATATTCACGTTCATTTTCCCTTTTCCTATGATTTTTGAATGACATTTTTAAAACTTAAGGTAACTTCTTCCTTTTTTTAGAAAAACGGGTTGATTTGACTACAGAATAAAAGTAAAAATTCTTTTTCTCGATTTTTTTATAGACTTCCGGTAAGCTATCATGTGGTCAAAGATCAGAACAAAGGGTCATAATACTATTTCACCAGAGCTGGTGAGATGAACCAATGACAAAGAATTTTTTGCTTCAGTTACCCCTTTAAGTTTTGTTCAATGGAGGTCTAGTGACATACCTCAGAGAAGAGAACAAAGAGAGTGAGAGGAAAAGGGGAGAATTACTCCAGACTTATCAATCTAAAAAGGAATGATAGTGGGGAATTTTTGAAAGTACAATACAAAGAAGTCAAGATTCTACCCTAGAAAAAAAGGAAGGCAGATTTCTACCTGGAAAAGGGGCAAGAAGGGCGGGATTTTTTTTTAAAAGGGCACGAGGGCGGGCCGCCCCGCCAAACCTCTCTAGAGTGATCCCTGCTTATAGAAGTTAACATAAACAAAATTAAAGGAAATTTCTTTATGTTTTCTATTTCATAATAAATTACAATAAACACCTTTAAATCAACAGAACACATGAAACTGGTTACGGGTGGGGCAGAACAGTAGTGAGAATTTGTTTCCAGCGCCTTTCTTTAAAACAAAATTATATAAATGTATTCTTTTGAACTTCTTGCATGGTGCTGGAATTTTGTGAACTAGTGATGATCATCATGAAAACTCACACCTCACCCTGAATCACATTTTGAAAAACTTGTATGATATACGCAGTTCTTAATTTGCACTGGAGCTCAGCTCCAGTACTTCTTTGTTTTAACTGAATATTTAAAAATTAGTCAGAATTCACTGGAGTTCACAAATACAGCATTTCTAAAAAACCAAAGCCTAAATTATCTTTTCCTTTCCTTCCCATCCCTAATTATTTACATTCTTTCCTTCAAAACACTTACATATGTGACGTAGCGTGTTGCACACAAATAGGACATTTTGGTCCCAAAATTTTGGTTGGCCCATTTTTATACAGACAGTACTTAATTTGCATTGAAGCTTGCAGGAGCACAGCCCCAGAACTTCTTTATTTTTGGTGGATACTTAAATTTTAGTTGGAACACCTTGGAGCATAAGCTCCAAGGTGTACCAAGGTGTCCAAATACTGTACACCTAAGCTAATTGGAGCAGCGCTCATGTGTTTGTTTTGCGAGTTAATACAAAAAAAGGCTTAGCCAGTAGATTTTTATGAAAATTTCTAACTCCTGATTTAATTTGTTTGCTCTGTTTATTTATTAAGTTTTATTATATATAAATCAGATTCATATAGTCGAAATACATTAAAAAATTTCTTTTGTTGAAAACAAAATTGCTTTAAATTTAGCAAATAATGAATGAAACACAAATATGTGAGTTACAGTGACGTGTGTGTTGGGGGGTGGGGGGGTGGGGGTGGAGGCACTACAGCTGTTATTACTACAGAATATTAGAGCTCCTATACTTTTTTGCTACAAATTAAGCCCTGGATATGCATATACATAGTAGGTAGCGATATTTGTATAATATAAAGGGAACTTCATTAAACAATAAATATGCAACTTACTGTTAAAATAACTTTCACTTATATCTCTTACAGAAAAGTAAATACATTATATTACAAATAATCATTGAATGATAACAGTTACCCTTTATTCATAATTATCAAAAAACAACACAGATCTCTTTACAGTTCATATTCAAATTCCAAATTAAGAAATGAATATTAAGTGTGCATTATTTGGTTATAGTCAATAGTATCATTTCCAGATAAAGAGATCAAATGACCTCAATCACTAATCTTGAGTATAATAGCATCGAGTAGCTTGATTTCACTCTTTTAAAATTCAACACTTGTAACAATAGCATTTAAATAGGGTATACCATGTACAGTACACAGACCACCTTACAATTTGGGGCCCAAGACGTGTCATGAGTTTTGGCACTTCTATTTTCATTTATTTGAAATTTGGATGCTTACTGTATAAATTTAAAGCTTTGCAACTTGCCCAGATTTGTATGTAGTTTAAAGGATTATAAATATATTAAATAATTTTAATGTTTATTAAATTTATCTGATTTCGAAACAGGTTTGCAAGAAAGCTGGCTAAAATTTAAAAAAGCCATGCCGGTGGCTGTTTTTGGCCAAAATTGTCTTTTATACAGTGAAGCATTTTAATTATAAACTACACATTTTTAAGTGTTTTTTAATTAGTTATACAGTACAGGATGTATTATCCGGAATCCTCGGGAATGAAGGCTTTCTGGATTTCGGGTCCTCCCAAAGTTCACATTTTTTTCTGCGATCCTTTGACGAAATTCGTGTTTTTTTTCTGCAATTCTTTGAAAGAAATTTGCATTTTTTCGTGATTCTTTGAAGAAATTCACGTTTTTTCTGTGATTCTTTGACGAAATTAGCGTTTTTTCGCAATTCTTTGACAAAATTTAGGCTTTTCCTGCGATTCTTTGATGAAATTAACTTTTTTTTTTCCCATGACTCTTTTACGAAATTACCTTTTTTTTCCGCGATCCTTTAAAGAAATTTTCGTTTTTTCCAAGACTCTTTGACGAAATTTGCGATTTTATCTGCTAACGATTGACGTAATTGATTTTTTCAGTGACCATTTGTCGAAATTTGAGATTTTTTTATGTGCAAATTTTCGGACTGAAGACCATTTAAAAAAAATTCGGGACAGAATCACCTCCAGTAAAATAAGTGATTTTTTTTTTTAACGAATCGTTATATAAATTAATTTTATACTAAAATTTAAGAGAAAAATGATTTTTTTTCTAATTCTTTTTTCAGGAGGCAGGGGGGGGGGGGCTCCGTGTTCCCCCGCCACTGTAGTAACATATTTTAGTGGTTACACAGTGAAACACAATGGTTTGAAAAAAAAAAATTAGAAATCTGTAAAATTTTCGAAAATTTTCAAAATTTTAGCAAAAATTTAGAAAATTTTCAAATAATTTTTTTCTTTGGATTTCGGGTCCTTCCGGACTTTGGAATTCCGGATAATGGGTCCTATACTGTAATGACATTTAATCGATTTAGAATTTAATATATCGCCCAATTTCTCAATAATGAAGACATTAATACTGGAATAACACATAGATTGAGCTGCTAGTGATTTGTAGTCAGAATTGGAAATATGTTAGCTCAATTTTAAAAGGGCCATACCAACCTGCTTTATATACTGACCTTAACCCCCCCCCCCCACACACACACACACACAGCCATTTTTTTCCATTTTTACTGCTTTATAAAATTAAAAAGGGCAATGGTTACTTAGTTACAATTTTATTACTTAACTTTTAAGAGCTATTAATATCTTTTCTAGAGCTATTAACAGTCTTATTTTATTTCTCATAAACATTTAAAATCACATAAAGTCATATAATAAAGCACAATTCTCACTATTAAAAACAGTATTATGAATAGCAATTGCATGAATTTATGCATGAGTATGTGACACTCTTTTACATAGCAACAAGCTTTTCAAAATTTTAATTTGGCAAACTTTTTTTTGTTGTTGTTGCTTAATTGCTCTCTTTGTTTTATACACTTATGTATTAAAACTTTTCTCAAATATTAATATCCTTTCTAATTTCTTTTTTAATGTTGTTCATTATATGACTTAATCTCTCCATATGGACATGTAAGAATATTTCCATTTTGATGTGCCAAATTTTGTCATTGTTTAATTAAATATAATCTTTAAAATGTGTAGTGTATGTGGAGCTATATATTATAGAATTTCAAAACACCAGTTTGGAGTCTAACTTATATTTGTTTCAATATTTGTAAAAATCAGACATAATGCTTTCACAGTTACCTTCTAGCAGTTATAAAGACTTATTTATTTGACGAAATTTATAATTTTTTCAGTAGAAAATATTTATAAGTATATTAAAAATAAATCAATACAAATTTAATAGAATTAGCAGTAAACCAACTTTTAAAAATAAAAGCCAGCTTTCTTTAAGTGGTTAAAAGCTGGCAATCCTGTTTGGAAATAAACATTATCAAGTTCTAATAAGATAATTTTTTTTAATTAGATAAATCGATTTCAGGACACCAAAATTGCAGAACTCACCACCTGGCCCTTGTGGGCCTAGGTAAAAATCACACTTTTTCCATATACTAAGAAAAGAGTAAAATCAATTTTCCTTTTCAGTGTTTAATTTAGAAATTAAAATATACAATATGCACTTCAGAAAGAGGTAAAAAAAACTTTAGAAATAAGGTAAATTGCTAAACAATTTTCAAATATTTAAATATTGTCCATTAAAAAGAGATTTTTTTTTTCTTTTTATTGGGTGCAAGGCCTGCTAAGGCATGGGAACCTTTGCAGTTGCATCTGTTGCATACTAAGTTTTGTCCACCATGTATACTTTTATTTCCGGCGACCTGGACCGTAACCAGCGAGTAATGTCAGGGCGGGCTCTGAAATATAACATATTTTCGGGTGTATAGCCTTATATAGCCTGTGGGTTATACAAGAAAAAAACATTTGGAATAGCCGTTGCGGCTTATACACGGTGCGGGTTATACAAAGATTTTTTTTTTTTTAAGAAACGGAAATTGTGATTTTCCTACAATTTTTAAACCCCAAAAAATTTCAAAAATCGTCGAAATTTGAGAATTTTTTTTGCTATGCCTAATTTAAAGAATTTTCCTGTGTTTGCAAAGTTTTTTTTACTGTTACAAAGCATTATAAATTGTTAGTTTTTATTTATTTAAAAATGAAGAAAGTTCATTACATAAAATCTCGATAATAAGTCCCCTCCCCCTTTTTTTAAAAGAAAAAGCAGTTTGAGAGAGGGGCTTATAATAGAGATTTTAAAAAATATATTTTTAAACCTGTTTTATCATTAATTTAATAAGGTAAATAAGGTAAATACAGAGGCGAGAATCTTCCATATTTTGACAGCTTTCCGACTTGTAAAAAGAAAAAAATTCTTAATGTACCCTCCCCCCCCCCCCCCCCAAAAAAAAAAAAAAAAAAAAAAATTCAAGCAAAATTTTTAAAAAATACTTTTTTTTTCAAATGCACTTCTTTATTTGTTATTTTACTGCAACAATATTTAATCAATCATCTAGCCTCTCCCCTCCAAAAAATACTGCTTCCTCCTTTCCCCCCCTCCTCTGGTACCAAACATTCATAATTTAACCTATAAAACTCTTTAAATTTCTTAATACACAATACGCTATACAAATACACTATAGTTACAATAAATAATCTATCAACTAAATTATTGTCTCTCCCGACTCTCATATCATGATCTCCCCCGCACCTCCCTGCATCTCATGCAGTTTAAAATCTGTATTTTTTTTTTTTTAATTTCTGCTTGCTTTGTGATTTTGTCATAAAGTATTTAAATAACCACCTAAATTATTTTACGCCCTCCCCCCAAAAAATGTTTTCCTTTCTTTTTTGTTCCCCTCCCTATCCCCCAACACATGCAGTATATTTAAAAACAAATTGTTTTTACTGTTTTTTTACTCTATTTAATCATAAAATACACATGTAATTCAAGGGTTAGAACTGCCAAACTGCAGAAAAATCTTTTGCTTTCGTTCTGCATATTTAGAAATCCCCCCCCCCACCCCACCCCACCCCCACACACACACGGATGGTGAAAAAATTTCAAAGAGGATGAAGATTTTAGATGAGTGATACTTATAAGAGATTATGTAGATGGGATTTTAGATCAATCACCTTGCTACAAAATATAGTTGAACCTCGAAAATCCAGACATCCAAATTCTGGAAATCTCTAAAATCCGGACATTTTTCTGATTTCAGTTTTATTAATTTTTAAAATAAGACTGCTGTATCTTCCCTATTTCTCATCAAATGCAGTTAAATTCTTTCAAATATAAACACTAAATAAATAAATATAGGTATATTCTAGTATATTTTTATAATGATTGACCATTAATTAAAGACTAATTGTTACAAAAACTGGAAAGTTAAAAAACGGCATAAAATTAATTGACGTTGATGGCTAGCTTCATATATTTTAATTCAAATAAAATCACTAAAATACATATTAGGTTGTAATGAAAGTTTTCTGCCAAATCACCATTACATAATACTAATTATAATATATTTAATGAACTGTAATTTTATATATAACCACCATTCTGCCAAACCTTCACAGTGTCGTATGTTACAACACTAGTACCTAAAGCTGTACACTTCATTCGGTGACATTCTGTAGCTGACTTTTTGGAACAGAACAGAACTGGAAGTAAATGATGGTTCTAATCTGGTAGCATGATAGTTCTATTTCAGACACCTTGTACTTAATGTTAATGATATTTTTTACAAATTTTACAACACAATGTTATAAAGCAAGTCTCTTTCTTCCAAATGCCAAAAATCGTTTGACAAAATATGAGCAAACACATCAACACAAACTGTTTGAACAGACCATATTAGGTTTGGTGGGAAACTTTCGTTACAACCTGATATTTATAACTAAAGAAACAAACATGCAATTTCATTTTCTTTTGATTGAACTGAAGGATAAACACACTTGATAGTCACTCTATTAACACCTGCTATTTCAACAAAATGATCAACCGAGTGACACATTCAGCAGCGTATGAAGAGAAAACTGCACCCGGGGCAAAGGTTCAATTTGGCACCCTCCCCCACTTTTCTTTGTGACAGGTGTCACAAAATTGAAAAGTGCAGAAACAGAAACAAATTTTACTGAATACATATTTCGTGTTTATTTTGAAGCTTTAGGTTTAATTTTAATTCAGAAATTTAAAAAAAAATAAATAACATAAGAGAAAATTGCAAATATTTTGGCAAAGGGGATCTGGAAAATGGATGTAGAAAAAATGTATCTAACAGTACAGTATAACAGTTTGGAACCCTTTTATATTCAAAGAAAGAAACCCCATGCTATTTTGAGAGTAGTATATGTTTTTGTCACAAGACTCAGAAAAGAGAAGGTTATCTAAAGAGATTAAGACAAAGGCCCAAAACAAGTTATGAAAAGAAAAAGTCCTTATTCATAAATCTGTATTTCGGTGTAGGGTAAAGGACAATGCAATAACTTTGAAACGAAAAATGTACGTACTTCCATTGGGGAAAAAACTCCCAATATGTAAATATACATTTTTTTGCAAAAGAGAAGGAAAAAAGAAGTTTGTAGTATAAATTTGGCGCTCCCTCAATTTTCGCGTCTAAGGTGCCTGCCCCCTTCGCCCCCCCACTTTGCACGGCCCAAGACACATTGTCCTATGACCTTGATGCGAAAGTAGACGATCTCAATACGTTTATTTCAGTTTTGTTTCTTTGAAGAGAACTTAGAATGCAGTGGGAAAATAAGAAAACAAGCTTTTTTTTGCGATCTTTTGACAAAATTTCGTTTTTTTTTTCCTCTTCCCACAATCTTTTGCAAAATTTGCTTTTTTTTTCAGTTCACGTTCAAGATCGTTTGACAAAATTGGCAATTTTTTCTGTGATTGATTGACAAAATTTATTTTTTTGGGGCGATTGTTTGTCGAAATTTGTGATATTTTTCCGTGACAGACTGAGACAAAATGTACTATTTTTTTTCCTCACTCTTTTGACGAAATTTGCGATATTTTTCCTTGATCGTTTATTGAAACTCTGATTATTATTTTTTTCCCCTGCAACCTATGACAAAATTCATGATTTTTCTCAGCGAATGATAGACAAATTTGATTTTTTTTCTTCTTTAATTGATTATTGAAATTAGCAACTTTTTACAGCGATCAGTTGAAAAAAAATCTCTAATTGTTTCTATATGTGACGAAATTCACGATATTTTTCCATGATTGTTTGAAGAAATTATCTAAATATATTCTCAGAAGAATCGTGAAATTTTACATGTTATCTCAAAGAACAACCACGTTCCACAGTTTTAAAAGCTGGAAAGAACTCAATCATATTTTTTTCTGTATCTCGGCTAGACGAATGGAGATATGGAAAAGAAGAAATATATATGCCGTATTATCACATTTGTGTCTTTCTAATGGTGCAATCCATTTAAAAAATATTAATATTAGCCCTTTAAATAAATTCTTTTGAATTGTTTTTTTTTTTTTTTTTTTTGCCTCTGCACTTTCATTTTGCATGAATTTTACAGTTAGAAATACCAGAAAATAAAAAATAAAGCTGGTGCCTTCTTCACTTCAACGGTGCAATCTGTTTTTAAAAATATCAATATAAACCCTTTCAAAAGAATTCATTTTCAGACAACATTTCGGTATTTTTCCATTTTTGTGCAATGTTTAAAAATCTGCATCTGCAATTTGGATCAATCTATGAAAAAAAAAAACACTTATAGCATTCATTTTTCTTACGATCAGTTCAAGCCGTTTGAAAAAATAACATTAACCTTTCCAAAAAAAGTTATTTTCCGAAAGTCACTTCAGCAATTTTCTTTTTCTCAGCATAATTTAAAACTCTGCATCGGCTTTGAAAAACAAAATACACACACACACACACAAAAAAAACATACCTCCTTTTTAAGCGCACATTTAGCTTTAAAACGACGTTTTCGGTAATTGCTCTAAAATTTTAATACAATACCACCAGCATTTTAGCTAATGATTGAGTATAAATTTGGATTAGAAATTATATGATTTAGGGAAGGGGGATGGGGGAATCAGTTTGAAAATAAAATAATTCTTATAGGTTTAACATTGCACACACTTATCAAATAAACTTATTTATGTGCTAATCCTTTAAAATTTTAATATCGTAAAACCATCTTTTTAGCTGTTGTTTAAGTAAAATTTTGATTTAGAAATATTGAGATTTAAGGGCAAAATAATTAGTTTGAAAATAAAAAATTCAGTTTGACATTTTTAGCCCTAATTTAGTAGATTTTCTGCCCCACAATTTTAGAAGTTTCTGCAATTTTCGAAGCAAGTTTTAACAATCTTTTTGTCTTCTGAGGAGATTTTTTGACATTCCTAAAAGGAATTTGATTTCAAATATTTAGCCCAATATAGTACATTTTGTCTTCCATGATTTTTAATGAGATTTTTGGTGTTTTTCTCACATTTCATGCCTATTTTATTTTACATCTGGAAAAGATTTCTGGTAACAATGTTTTAGCTCACTGGACTAAATTTTTGTCGTCTTGCTAATTTTGAATTTATGGCGATTTTTTGTAAAATTTTTAGTAATTTTTTTTGATGATTTTTCCTCATTAGTAAAAGGAATCTGGTTTTAATCTTTTAGTCCAATATAGTAAATTATGTCCTCTTTTATGTCTATAGTAAAGTTTATTTGGAATCTGTACAGCAATTTTACAATTTTTCATGATTTTTGGAGTTTTTTCATGTTTTACGGTGATTTTTTCACATCCGTAAAAGAAATCCTGTTTTCACCCCAGGTTTTGCAAAAAACACAACCCGGCCGGGTTTTATAGGGTTTTATTGGGTTTTTTGTTATTTAAAGAAGTGAGGACAGGGGGAGTCCCTTATTTTTTTAAAGTATATGTATTAAATTAAGAAATCTTATTATATTTTTATTGATTAACTTAATATACAAAGCAATTTGAATTGAAATAACACAAATAAATCAGTGTAAAAGTCTGTAACAAAGCTTTTACTTCTGACATCATATAATATTATATAATAGCCACATATCACATATTTAAAAGTTATTTTAATAGATTTTTATCTGTATTCCCCACTAAGAACACTTTATTAAAACAAATCTTTAATCTTTTATTATTTATTAATCAAATAATGCTTGATAATATTTCACTGTTCACTGTATAGAAGAATTTATTCTTTGAACATAATACACAGCTGTTACTAAAAATATTTAAATTACAAATGATTTCAATTATCTACATAACTGACTGTAGTTATTTAATTTGAATATTTTGAAATGAAGTTATAATATTTATATAATATCCAACAATGATTATTTTTATCAACAAACATGCATCTACATGTAATAGGAAATGATATTTAAAAAAAAACCCAGGTTTAAACAAAAAAAAAACAGGTTTAAACAAATAAACACCAGTTTATTTGGGTCTTTTGGAAAAAGCCCCCCCTTTTTTTTGGCTGTCAAATTTGTATCCAGTTGGGAACTTATATTATGAAGTTTTATATTGTTAAATCTTGGTATAAAATACTTTGCCATTTTTTATCTATGCGAAAATGTTATGATTAGCTATGTATATTTGTTTTGACTTTATTTTTTTCTTAATATTAACAGGCTTTTAAAAAACTTAAGCACATTATTTTATTTTGACTTTGTCACATTTGGATTTGGCAGTACACCCACAATAGTATGTTTTAATAGGATAGTGTAACTCTTTAAACACAAAGGTTTAAAAATTAATATAAAAATTACTGATTAAATAATATCATAGATTGCAAAAAGCCCAATAAAACCCGCTTTGACATGGGTTTTATTGGGTTTTTTAGAGTGGGTTTTACTCAAAAAAAAAACACCCGGGTTTTTTTTGGTAGATGGGTTTTTTGCAACCCTGCCTCTAGCCCAATAAAGAAAATTTTGTCCTTTGTGATTAATGAAATTTAAGTGATTTTTTTAATCACTTTTAGATTTTTCACAATTTGCTGCGATTTTTCCACATTAATGGAAAGAATCTGGTTTCAATCTTCAAACCCAATATTTAAAATTTTGTTATCTTTCAATGAAGTTTATTCAGAATTTGTGTAGCTATTTTCTAAATTTTCACGTTTTGTGCTATTTTTTGATGGGTCCAGGCATAGCCGAGAGGGTCAGCTGGCTATAAATATACATTAATTACCAATTTTCAACACATACCTGAATTTAATGATAGTTTAAAAAATGTCCATATTCTTAAATACTTTCGTCAGAGAAAATGACTTCAATTTTTAGTTAGAGGATAACAAATAAATAAAAAAAAAAGAGAGAGAGAGAGAGAAAGAATGAAAGAAAAGAAGAAAAAAATGTTTGAGAATGCTTACACGTATTTTCTGAAATTCAATGGTCCAACATCATTTCAAAAAAGGAGCACATATCATAATTTTGAGTGAATGTTGTCTTTTTTCAAATGTAGTGAACAGTTTTCATTAAATGTAGGCGAATATTATACGCTTCTCCTCCAGTTGTAAGGGTCTCAAAAAATATTTTTCTCTCGCTTGACAATGCGTTCTTGACACTTTTAAGAAATAACTTTCTTTCCTACTTGTCTAAAAATTTCCAAGTTCTCACATTGATGTGCCTAAGAATTAAAAAGCACTCTCCATTTTCCCATACATTTCGCATACCTTGAGCCAATTGCTACCAGATGACTACCATTATGTCGTTGTCATGTCAAAACCAGCCTAAAGCGTCAAATATGCCATTATTTTCTGATAGATTGTTTACTGTTATAGGGAAGCAGCAATAAATATTTTTCACGAATATGTCAAAAAGTAAGCTGGTTTAGATTTGAAAACAGCTTTATAAAAAGGAAATGCAGTTCAGTTCTTTGAGAGTGAATAACCATAATCTGTAAATTTTATATCTTTATTACTCAAAGAAATTAGTGGATTTAAATTTGAAAACATATTTAAATACAATATACACTGTTTAAATGAAGTGATTTTTTTTTTTTTTTCAAAAGCCTTATAATAAATTTTACCTTATTCATACTGCTTCACTTAATGTTTAATTGTCATAAGACAAATTGAAGAAATATTTTTTTCAAAGTCATGAACAAAAGAAAAAAAATAGATAAGTTCAAAAATCAAACAGGAATAAGACTCATCTGGTTTCCTAATATACACCCAGTCGCAAATTCTCTACCGACATCCATGGCATGAAACAATTAATGGCGTCCATTCAATGTTTTTTCTTATTCCATTTGTACAAATTGACAGTCTTATATCTTCATAATTTCTTTCTACAAGCATGCTCATTTATAAGCACATATGCTAAACAGATATACCCAGCAGCAGAATTTTTTTCTGCAGTCTGCAACACAAGTAGAAACTTTAAAAACAGTCTGCAGAACTTAAGGACAAACGCCTTCTTTCCAATCCCTCATGCACTTAAACCCCCCCAGGTATTTGTGATTAACATACAAGGAAAGTACATTTTTAAATAATTTTCCTTTGTCCTCAAAATTTTTAACACCATTGTCTGAAAAATCTGTCATAAAATTAGTCAAAATTTCTGTGAAGTTAGAAAACAGAATAACAGTAAAAATAACATATGAATACCAATTTCTAAGATTTTTTGAAAAGATTGATACAATATGATAGTATTAAAAATTATATATAGATGCGATAATACAGGAATGAAAGTGCACTAAAGCCACTTTAGAGCAGCAAAAATCTAATTTTGTAGCAGTAAAATCCATTTTTGTAGCAGCAAAAATCTAATTTTGTCGCAATAAAAGCTGCTTTTGGAGCAGGTTGAAGTTCTGAAAGAATCAAATTTGAGTAATTCATGCAAATACTATATAAGTAATTCCAATGCAGTGTTTTACCTAGCAATCTTAGCTAGTTGAGCAATTCAAAATTTAACATACTTTCACTCAAAACATGGCTAACTAATATTTAACGTGCCATTCAGCTGTGAAAAATCTCGTGAAAACATTAATGTTGCAGCAATTGTTTTTCCGCGATTGTTTGACGGAATTCACCTTTTTTTCCTCGATCCTTTGACAAAATGCGCATTTTTTCGCAATCTTTTGACGATGTCTGCATTTTTTTCTGGGACCTTTCGACGATGTCCGTGTTTTTTTCAGGACCTTTCGACGATGTTCGCATTTTTTTATTACGATGTTTCGATGATGTCCGCATTTTTATCGCGATCTTTCAAAGATGTCCGCCTTTTTTATCGCGATCTTTCGACGATGTCTGCATTTTTTTTCGCGACCTTTTGACGACGTTTGCGGTTTTTTCGCAATCTTTCGATGTTGTTCGCGTTTTTTCGTGATCATTCGATGCTGTTTGCGTTTATTTCGCGATCTTTCGACGATGTTCGTGGTTTTTTCGCTATCTTTAGACAGTTTTCCCGTTTTTTTTCGTGATCTTTCGATGATGTTCGCTTTTTTCCACGATCTTTTGACAAATTTGTGTTTTTTCTCCCAATCCTTTGACGGAATTCGCGTTTTTTTCCAGAATCCTTTGAAAAAAATTCGCATTTACCCCGCGATCTTTTGGCGATATATGTGTTTTTTCGCGATCTTTGTACGAAATTCGCTGTTTTCCGCGATCTTACGACGAAATTCACGTTTCTTCTGCAATCCTTTGACGAAATTCTAAGTTTTTTTGTGATCTTTTGACAAAATTCGCGTTTTTCTCATGACCCTTTGATAGAATTTGTGCTTTTTCCACGATCATTTGTCATAATTCACATTTTTTTCCTCTGAACATTTGACGAAACTCGCGTTTTCCCGCCATCCTTTTAGGAAAGTTGATATTTTTCGTAGTCCTTTGACGAAATTGGCGGGTTTTTTTAGATCTTTTGACAAAATTTTCGCCATATTTTGACGAAATTTGTGCCTTATCAAATGAAAATTCGAAAAATTAGCCTATTTTCCATGATCTTTTGACGAAATTCTCATTTTTTTTAACAATCCTTCGATAAATTTCACATTCTTTCAACGATCCTTTGACAAAATTTGTGTTTTTTCCGCAATCCTTTGACGAAAGTTGCTACTTTTTCGTAGTCCTGTGACGAAATTCCCGTTTTTTCCACGATCATTTGTCGGAAATTGCCTTTTTCCGCCATCCTTTGACGAAAGTTGCTACTTTTCCGCAGCCCTTTTACGAAATTGACGTTTCTTTCACGATCTTATGACAAAATTTCGTTTTTTCTTCGCGATCTTTTGACAAAATTCCCGTTTTTTTTCGCGATCCTTTGACGAAATTTGCTATTTTAACTGCAAACGATTGACGATATTGTTTTGTCGGCAAACATTTGTCGAAATTCATGATATTTACGTCCGAATCTTCGGACTAATGACCTATTTTATTTATTTATTTTTTTTTTTAAGCAATCACCCTTACGAGGATTGGCTCATTTAATAATGGACGTTTCACGATCGCGTGTCTAGAAGTATCTCCGTGATTTATTTATATTTTAAAGGGAATCGGAGTTTCGTTAATCGCATGAGGCACGGATCGTATTATTATGGCACATGGCAAATAATTTCTATACTAGAATAATGCTATACTAGAAATAATGCTATACTAGATAGTGCCGTCAAGATTTAATGGTAAATATCTTGAATGTTTCTTTAGAAAAATTCTTGAATTTTTAATTAGTTGCTTTTAAATAAATTATTGAATGATGAATTTCTATATTGCATAAGTGATTCCTATTTCCTCAAGGCGATGGTGCTGTCAGTCTAACCTATTCAATGAAATGAAAGAATTTTAAGCTTATAATTTACAATTGCTTGTTTTTATCAGAAATTTACCTAAAAATATTGGGTAGAGAATTTATTGTTACTTACCATGGCCTCTTTTTTTTTTTTGGAAAAAATAACATTATTTATTTTCATTTATTTATTATTTTTTAAAAGTACACGACCATTAAAATTTGCCATGAATTTTATTTTTATCTGTCTCATTCTCTAAAAACCTAAATTTGAAACTTGATGCAGCTAACGATTTATAATATATATTTTTTTATTACTTGAATTTTATTTTTCATTTTTATACATTTTTTAAATATTACGCTTGGATATCAAGGTAATTTCTTTTATAGCTCTTATACGAATATTTTTCTTTCTTTCAAACAGTGCAGTGTGTTTTATTTTTTATGCAAATGAATGACAAACTTTTCTTTCTGACACACACACGCATATAGTCTTGATAAGGGTAAAAAAATATAATGTTTGTTGTAGATCAGCTAAATTTATTTAATTGATAATTACACACAAAATATTTTAAATATAAAATCATTATTTTTTCAAAATATTACTGAATGTTAAATTTTATTTAATTATGAAGCATTCAAATAATAATAAAATAAAAATCCTATAACTTCTCTTCCTAATAAAATATGTCCTTATTGAAATGAATTATAGACAAATATATTACACATTTTGCCAGGCTTGGGCTCAAGCCTGCATCCTCTACAAAAATTCAGAGCTTTAAACTGCTGCTTTAACCTGCTATGCTAGCAGGAACTCATTTTTCTTCCTTCTAAATTGAATAGGTACCAAAAACAGTTGACGCATATGCAATTGTCTCAAATTTGATTTCTGATCTTACAGAAATAGTTTTGCGTTTTAATATTTAAGATACTGTGATGTAGTGGGCCAGAGCTTTTTGGTTCACTAAGCTCTTGTGAGATGATCGTTGAAAAATAATACATGTTTCTTACCAAAGTTCTTTATTAGAACAACTAAAATAGATTTGAAAAATGTAATAACAAACTTTACCATTCATAGGTAGACACTCTCACTTTTTATTAACAGTTCTATACTTCTCATAGCCAACCTGAGTAAAAACGATTTTTACTCGCATCTCTTCCGTTGTTAAAAAAACACCTCACTTCATCAGTGTCACCCAGTCTACTATCAGCCTCCACACTAGCTTCTGCATGAGTCTCTTTTTTTACTTTCACTTTAGGGACGAATTCCCACACATTGTCCAGCCACCCCTATTTCTTGGAAAAGTTGAAATACCCTGTTGAGCAAATCCCAAGGGCAGAAGTATGCCAGGAATTTCCCCTGCATGCCTTTACACAAAAGACCATTGTCCTCCTCGGAAATGCCTGTTGCTTTCCCCGTCGAAAATGTGTGGCGAAGGTACGATATCACAACACCTCCCCCCAAAAGAGATTTCCACAGGAAATATTTGGCAGGAATTCACATAATAAGCCCTTTTAATAGATTTCCCAAGAGGTCAAGCACACCATTAAATCAGCAATAAAATATTATTTAGACTTTTGACCCAATTATGAAAGTTCTACTTAAATTCAAGAATACCCACTCTCAGTTTCAAAGGACATACCAAAATATGAAATTTTTAGAATTTTCCTTACACATAATCAATCAAAAGAATAAAAATAATATACATTTTTGATGCTAGAACAATTAATTTAAATTTAAAATATTTGAATGTAATACTAACTCAAAAAAGAAAAAAAACACTATAACACAATCTAGGTAACTAAATTTTTACATACAGCACAATATCTTAATAAAAAGCCCTAATTACAAGTATTAAAATTTTGAACACTAAATTCCAAACAGAAAATCTAACTCTGATTCTAAATCTTCCTACTTAGACCATCTGCATTTCCATGTAATTTTCCTGGCTTATGTGTAATTTCAAAATTTAATGGCTGCAAAAATAGAGCCCAACGTGTCAAACGAGAGTTTGTACCAACCATTTTCTTTAAGTACACTAATGGATTATGATCGGTTTGTATTTCAAATTTTTGCCCATCCAAATAATAATTTAACTTTTTTAATCCATATACTATAGCCGCTAATTCTCTTTCTATCGTGCTATAATTTTGCTCCGCACGAGAAAATTTTTTGCTAAGATACAAAATTGGATGCTCTTCACCTGCAATAATTTGAGATAAAACAATTCCTGCCCCATACAAACTCGCATCTGTTTGCACAATGAATTTCTGCTTAAAATCAGGCGCATATAACACAGGACTTTTCATTAATTTTAACTTTAATTCTTCAAATGCATTATTACACTTCTCGTCCCATATGATTTTTTCTTTTTTTATTTTCCCTTTTAAAGCATCTGTTAACGGCACTGCTATGGTAGCATACTTCTTTATGTACCTCGCGTAATACCCTACCATTCCCAGATATGCTCTTAGCTGTGTTTTCGTCGTCGGAATTGGAAAATCTTTAATAGCCTGCAATTTAGCTTCACTAGGAGACCTTTTTCCTGACCCAACTTCGTGTCCCAGAAATTTTACGTGATCTTGCGCGAATTGGCATTTGGATGGTTTCACCGTTAGATTTGCTTCTTTTAACCGCTTAAGAACCGCTTCCACATCTTTTAAATGCTGTTCCCATGTCAAAGAAAATATAGCTATATCATCGATATACGGAACCGCAAATGACTCTAACCCATATAAAACTATGGCAATCAATTTACAAAAATAATATGCTGAATTTAAAAGTCCAAACATCATGACTTTAGGTAAAAAGGTCCCAAATGGTGTTACAAAAGCCGCATATCTCTGAGCTTCTTCCGTGAGAGGAATCTGAAAATAACCTTTCGTCAGATCCATAACAGTGATAAAAGGCGCTGTACTCACTTTCTCAACAACCTCTTCAATGTTTGGCAAAGGGAAAAATTCAGTTCTGGTCTTTGCATTTAATTTCCTATAGTCCACACAAGGGCGAGCGTCTTTACCCGCACTCTCAACTAAAATCATAGGCGAAGCATAATCTGATTGCCCGACCTCAATCACACCCAAATCTAAAAGCCTCCGAATCTCTTCACGCATAATCTCTAATTGCCTCGGCGACATACGATATGGTTTTGATCTTACCGGCACATCATCCGTTAAAACAATGTCCATTTTAACTAACGGGGTACTCCCAGGGTCCGTAGAAAAAACTTTCATATGACGCTCAATCATTGTCCTGAAATCTCCTATTTGCTCTGTAGAAACACGTTTTTCCAAATTACTTTCTTTTACTAATTCCCAAAAGTCTAATTGAGTGGGATCCGCAATGGGATAAGGAATTTCCGCTTGATCCTCAATTTCCTCACACTCCTCATCAATCAACAAATTTACAAATTCAGGTCTACTATAATATGGTTTAATTAAATTAACATGATAAATAGTAGACTTATTTCTCTTTTCCGGAATATCGATCGTATAATTAGTTTGAGATATTACGCTAGTAATAGTTCCCGGTCCTATCCAATTAACCGCCATTTTATTTGGTTTCGAAGTAGCCAGAACTAACACTTTGTCTCCAACATTAAATTTTCTATACACCGCATTCTTATCATACCATTGTTTTTGTTTCTCCTGACACTCTTTCATTCTTTTACACGCTAATTCTTGACAATGTTTCAATCTATTACTTAAGTTCAAAATATAGTCCACTACATTCTGATTTACCGTCTCCTTTTCCATCCAATTTTCATATACAAGAGTATGTGGCATTCGTAAATTCTTACCATGTACAAGCTCAGCAGGGCTAAATCCCGTGCTTTCATGACTTACAGTCCTCAAAGCAAATAAAGCCATTGGCAAGACTGCTTCCCAATCTTTTCCTGCCTCCAAACATAATGTCTTTATAACCTTTTTTAAACTACCATGCATCCGTTCAACGCTATTCGATTCTGGGTGGCAAACTGAACTATGTACAACCTTAATACCAAACCTATCAAAAAATTCCGATGCCAACTCACTTGTAAATGACCTACCCAAATCACATTGTACCTCTTTTGGATAACCAGTCCTAGAAAATATTTGTATTAGCCCCTCAATCACTGACGGAGAAGTTAAATCTTCTACTGGAATCGCATCTGGATATTTTGACGCAACACAAATTGAAGTAATCAAGTATCTATTATTTTTCTCGCTTAAACTCAAAGGGCCTACACCATCAATATTTATCCTGGAGAAAACTTCTGAAATTATCGGCACGAGCTTCAAGGGAGCTTTCTTTTTATCTCTATTTTTACCAACCTTTTGACACAGATCGCAAGTTCTTACAAATGCCTCAATTTCCTTGTAACAATTTGGCCAAAAATAGCATTTAATTACCCTATCTTTTGTTTTAGTTGCCCCTAAATGTCCCGCAACTTCCTCATGACACATCTTCATTATTTTCTCTCTAAATTCTAATGGCAAACATAATTGTAATTTCTCATCCCCACTATTTGAATGTGAAACTCTTACTAATTTATTTCCCATTATTTTAAATTCCTTTTCTTCTACATTATTTGCCTTTTCCCATAATGTTTTTAAAGATAAGCACTGTTTCTGAGCTAAGCTGAAATCTTTCGCTGTAATTTTATTCAATCCCACATTATCTTTCACCTCCCATTTCGGTAATAGCATAAGATCTTCGATTTGACTTTCATCCTGTCTATTCTCATCCATTTGAACTACCTGCGTTTCTTTGTTCTGTGAGCAATCCCCAATTTTATCTACCCTACCTGGTTGCTCTTCTAACTTTGCCTGATCAACAAACGACATTTCCTTATCAACATCCCGTTGCTCCATTCCTTTTTTTAAAGAATTCGTCTTACTACGGGTAACCACCATATTTATAGGAACACCACTTCCTTTATTTTGCTCAATAAGCTCCACAGTTTTATTACCTAAGAGATAGTAACCTTGCTCCGACTCCGATGGTTTAATCGCCGCCTTAGTGGTGATGCAACCAAAATCCCCTTTTATAGTCACCCATGCTAATGGTAAACATTTACATTCATTATCAAGAGGTTGACGTACCCAAGTTATATCTCCAGTAAAATCCTCTGTTTTAACCCAATTTCTATCGCATAGATCAATCCCTGCTCCCGTGTCCCTCAAATAGTGTCTTTCAACCCCGTTTATTAGAGCTTTTTTTAGATAAGGTTTAAAACAATCCCCTAAATCAACATCATTACCTAAATGATTAACTGTATTGAACTCATTTTTCTTTTTTAACCATTCCGCACAATCTGGTTTTATGTGCCCTGGTTGATTACAAAAAAAACACCTAATCTGCCTTTTCCTCTCAAAAGCCTGGTCTTGTTTAAGTTTATCATTTTTAAATTTTTCCGTTTTATTCTCTAACTCCGATTTAGCTTTTACTTCACCCCTAATTTTCGGATTTAAATTGCTTCTTTGCATCTCTGAATAAGGTTTTTTTTCCCAAGATTTTTTTTCTGATTTCCTGAAACTACTTCTAATACTCTCATATTTGTCACATTTATCAGCAAGTTTCGAAGCCTCTTTCATTTCATCCCATTCATCCATAAATTTTTCTTTTACTTCAAAAGGAACGCGTTTTTTTACTTGCTCTGTGAGCATGAGCTCTTTTAAAGACTCGAAATCCTTTATTTCTAATGATTCCAACCAATTATCCATATAACCTCTTAATTCATATACCAAGTCTACCCATAACGCTCCAGGTTTCCTTTGATGATTTTCAAACTTCTGTTTTAAAGCACCTGTTCCCAATCTAAAACGATTTAATAAAACTTTTTTTACATGTTGAAAATCATCTCCTAATTCTGCTGGTTGCTTCACTATAATTTCCGCGATATCTGATGGCAATAAGGGAATTAATTGGCTAACCATATCCTCCTGCGAAATTTTAGCTTTTTCAGCCTGTTTTTCAAAGATCATAAAGAAAAGAGTGATGTCAATTAATTTACAATCAAAACGTGGAACTAATTCTTTCAAATTAATTTTTGGATTCCTATGCGAACCTACATTCATATCACTAGACGAAAGACTAACAGTTTCCGAAGAATTTTGAATTCTTAATTTTTCTAACTCAAATTGTCTTGTTTTTTCGCGCTCTTCGTCTTCCCGTTCCAAAGCTAATTTTTCCCGTTCCATTTCTTTTCGTTCTGCATCCTCCTTAAGAATACATTCTAAATTCGATTTAGCAAAACTCTCATTATAATCCGATGCTGCTAAAATAGCCTGAATTATAGTTTTTTTCTTATCAGTTGCCGACACGTTGGTCTCAAATTCCTCTGCCAGCAAAAGCAAGATGTTTTTAGTATATTTCCCTAGAAATTCTTCCATTGTTTTCCCCCAAAATATACTAATCACAACAATACACAAATATATACAATTTGTAAAACACAATAAAAATTACAATAAGGAATAGAATTTTATCCTCTAAATATATTTCAATGCATAAAACAATAATACAATTTTCCTACCGAAAATTTTCGTGCACTTGTTATATCCTTTAAAACTGAGTAAATCCTCAAAATTATTTTGATACCCACAGCACTATATAAATACAATTTGTATAAAAACAACTAATCCTGCTATTTCCTACAGCATACCCATAAAATTTCAAATAACTTTATTGCTGTAATAAACAAAAGCTGTATATGCCCCAACTTTATAACTAAAAGTTACATCCACAACTATGATTAATTTTAATGATTAATATTCTTTTATTAATCAACCGTAATTTACTATCCTCAAGTTAATTATGAAATACATAAATATTAAATTTTCAAAACCAAATGAATTACCGTACAGACCATAAGAAACCTGTTTAATATAAAAATTCTAACTAAAAATTTCGATCCCAAATTAATAGCTACCCTAGACTTTTTATCTATTAAACATATACAAATTACCAAGAACAGACATATACAATATTAAATCCTAACAGACCTCTCTGGAAAATTTCATAAAAGGGCTTACCTTCAAATGTAGACCTTTCTCCACACTGCTCCAAGGCTTTCCTGCACTTTTTTTTTTTTTTTTCAGGTACTGCCGTATCTCCGGATCTAACTTGATTTCCGCCGGGAAATTTACACACAAGCTGTCTCCATGGATTCCTAAGGGCGATCGATGAAATAGTCTACTATCCACTGCACTGGATGTTTACTGAAGAAATTTTCTATATCGTCGAATCCTTAGTCCTTGTTACATACCAGCTAACATATTCGACACTCCAGATTTCACAGTTCCTCACCGGATACACTTGAAAATCTTTCTCGTCAAACACAAGATTTCATCACCGACTGTCCTTGTTTCTACACAGTTTCCTTCTGTACTTCAAGTTCATGTGGGTCCAGTCTAATTTATGCTAGACCTAATTAATCCCACCGCTGCCACCATTTATAATACTATAGCTGTGATGTAGTGGGCCAGAGCTTTTTGGTTCACTAAGCTCTTGTGAGATGATCGTTGAAAAATAATACATGTTTCTTACCAAAGTTCTTTATTAGAACAACTAAAATAGATTTGAAAAATGTAATAACAAACTTTACCATTCATAGGTAGACACTCTCACTTTTTATTAACAGTTCTATACTTCTCATAGCCAACCTGAGTAAAAACGATTTTTACTCGCATCTCTTCCGTTCCTCACTTCATCAGTGTCACCCAGTCTACTATCAGCCTCCACACTAGCTTCTGCATGAGTCTCTTTTTTTACTTTCACTTTAGGGACGAATTCCCACACATTGTCCAGCCACCCCTATTTCTTGGAAAAGTTGAAATACCCTGTTGAGCAAATCCCAAGGGCAGAAGTATGCCAGGAATTTCCCCTGCATGCCTTTACACAAAAGACCATTGTCCTCCTCGGAAATGCCTGTTGCTTTCCCCGTCGAAAATGTGTGGCGAAGGTACGATATCACAATACCTTATTCTTTCAAAGAAGCAGCTACAACTTAGCATGCTAGTTTCCCAATCTTCATGGGCAACTATTGGCAGTTCATAAGACAGATCACCAGCCATAACTTTTGGCCACAAATCACTGTGTTTATCTTCTGTTTGTAATATGACCACAACAATATGACACCTCTGAAATAAACCGTATCTAGCTCTTAATATCGACACAATAAATTTTTGAATTGTTAATAATGTTGAAAGAGCCAAATAATATTAACTTTGTAAAAGAAAGAAAAGCTCATTTACAGTAAGATAGAATAGCAGACAAACTTAAGCAACTTCTACCTGTGATATGATAGTTCAACTGAGCGAGCATCTTTGCGCATGTGCAGCGCATCACTCTAAAGGCAGACTTGTACTTATATACTGCGCATGCACAACTGTAGAATTTTAATTTAAATTTATGGCTAATTAATAAAATATTTTAACAAACGAATGTACGATAACAAATCTGTGGCCAAATATCTTTTATTTAAAAAAAGATTGGTGTAATTTAATACAGTAGTTTCTTCTCACGGATTGTCGAAAGAAAACGCTTAGTGTTTTAAGTATATAGATAACAAAACATGTGGTGAGGTGAATGGTTTAATTGGTAGTGGTCTGGACACGATTTTCTCAAGAGAAGAAAATGTTCCTATTTAAATTGCATTTCAAGAATTTTACAGCTGAATAAAAAAATTTCTAGCATATTCGATTCAAGGCAGTTTAAAGATCAAAATGTATTTCTTGCAAATGTTTTTTTTTTTTTTTTCAAATTAGCCTAAATATATATATATATATATATATATATATATATATATATATTGCTGAAAAAAATAAAAAATAGTGAAATGATTAGGGAGAGAGGGGGCTCGAGAGGATGCTGGGGGGGGAGCTCAGCTCACCTCGCCCCCATCTGGTTACGAGCCTGCTGGAGACAAAATTGTGAAACTTTATCAGGGAGGCCATAATATCATTCAACATAATATATTAATATGTAATTCATTCAGAAACTAATTTAAACTAAGAAGACTTTAGGGTCATTCCATGTCAAATCAATGAGAAAAATGTAATTTTTGGGCTTCGACACCTCAGATTTTTATAATTTTTGGTTTATAATTTGTATCTATGGAGTATATGAAAAATATAATTTTTTTATTTCTTTTTTTTTTTGGCGTTTTTTTTTTTTTTTTTACGGAATTTTAAAAGTGGCCAAAAGTATTAAATTTAACCAAATTCTCAATCACAAAATCCTCTATAATTCTTTAACAAATTGTGCTAGAGAGTTAAACTATATCTTATTTGAAAGCTCTTTTTATGGGCTTTAATAGGATATGCAACACTAACTATTTTTGATAAAATAAATTTTTTGACAAATTTTCAAAAACATCATTTCTAATTTTTTTCAAAAAAATATATATTAATCTTTGACTTTTTGGCTACAAGTATGCAAAATTTCAAGATGGAGAAATGATGGGATTTCGAGCTATTAATTTTTGAATAAGAATGGTTTTTGCAACTTTTTCAGGGTTAACAGGTACTTTATACCTGGAAATATGGAGTTCTATATTTCTACTCTTTTTATAAGTAATTACTTGAAAGAATATAAGTTGAAACAGGTGTGAAACAATAAGAACTAAAAGAACTTAAAATTACTTTAAACAATTTAAAAATAAGAAGTGGGTAAGTGTGATCACAGATCACACAGAGGGTTTCGTTTAATATTCCTTTCAAAACACTTTATCTTTTTGAAAAATCTGTTAGTTCCACATTTCGCAACCAGGGGCGCATTCTATTCTAAACAAACCTCTATCCGAACGAAACTCCGTTTTACATACTATCCGTACATATATTAGTCGAACGGATTGGGCCCATAGCACCCGAAATAAGTAGGCGCTATAAGTTCTGCTATAAGTATGCAAAATTTCAAATCTCCAATTTAATAAGGGTCTCAGTTAGAAAGAATTGCTTAAAATACGCATGTGGGAGCCCAAAGGGTTAAATGTACGACTTTTTCAAATTTTTATGATTTGTCGCATGATGGTGTTCAGCTATAAGTATGCAAAATTTCATGCCTCCAACCTAAATAGTGTGTCACTTAGAAAGAATTGTTTAAGATACACATGTGGGAGCCCAAAAGGTTAAATGTACGACTTTTTCAAAATTTTATGATTTGCCATTTGATCTGAGGTGCTCAGGTATAAGTATGCAAAATTTCATGCCTCCAACCTAATTAGGGGCTCACTTAGAAAGAATTGTTTAAAATACACATGTGGGAACCCAAAGGGTTAAATTTACGACTTTTCAAAATTTTATGGTTTGTAATTTGATGTGAGGTGTTCAGCTATAAGTATGCAAAATTTTACGCCTCCAACCTAATTAGGGTTCACTTAGGAAGAATTGCTTAAAATACAATATGGGAGCCCAAAGGGTAAAATGTACGACTTTTTCAAAATTTTATGATTTGTTGTTTGATGTGGGGTATTCAGCTATAAGTATGCAAAATTTTGCTCCTCCAACCTAATTAGGGGTCACTTAGAAAGAATTGTTTTAAATACACATGTGGGAGCCCAAAGAGTTAAATTTACGACTTTTTCAAAATTTTATAGTTTGCCGTTTGATGTGAGGTGTTCAGCTATAAGTATGTAAAATTTCACGCCTCCAACCTACTTAGAGGCTCACATAGAAAGAATTGTTTAAAATACACATGTGGGAGCCCAAAGGGTTAAACGTACGACTTTTTCAAAATTTTATTATTTGTCGTATGATGTGTGGTGTTCATCTATTAGTATGCGAAATTTTAAGTCTCCAACATGTATAGTTTCTGAGAACGGGCTCTGTGACGGACAGACAGACAGAGGAGCGAGACGAATAGGGTTTCGTCAGATGAACGAAACCCTAAAAATGAAAAACAAATGGTTTTTTACTAAGATTTTTCAGTTCTTATTTACTAGAAATTATAATATACTTGGATGTCTTACTTAATTACAGTTTTACTTTCTTGTTTTTAGTTTTGTTTTAGTTGACTTTAGTCGTTCAGGTGGAGAGGCTTTTTATTTTAGCTTTGGTTTAGGTTTTAGTTTAATCAGACCAGCCAATCAGAGAGTGTTTTCATTTTTAGTTTAGGTTTGCATTACAACTGCAATGCAATTTTTTTACCTTGTGCACTCAGTAATAAAAATTCTACATTTTAACAGTTTTTGTAAAAGTGTGTCCTACTTTAATTTTCTTAACTAGGCGGGCTCCGCCCCCCTGCGTAATTGCTTCGCCATTCCGTTCGGTATCGCAAAGCAATCCCTGTTTTCTAGCCAACCCCATACGTAATTGTTTCACGTTTCCATTCTGATTCTGGATTGCTTCGCGATCTTCCCCCAGGGACTGCACTAAAACTCTAAAGCATTTGCTGGGTTTCCCTGGGTGGCCATCCTCCTCCTCGCTTTGCGATCTCTTATTTTCTATGCATTCAATTTTCAGATTCCACTTGGTAAAAACATGCTCCTCCCCAACTCCTGACAATTTTATTTTCTTATCTCCAAGCATATAATCATTAGAGCTTACAGAGTTTCATAATTATAGGAATTATTAAATATACAATCATTAAAAAAGGGTAAATTTTATAATTTGAATAATTACAAATCAAATAAATTTATAATTAAATAAAATTATAAATTAATAGAAAATTAAAAATATTGTAAATTTAAAAAGTAACAAATTTATTAAAATTATTTGAAATTTTTTTCTCTTATATTTGTAATGAAGTCGATAATCTGCAGTTACAGTAAATAATCTTATCATATAAATCTCCTCTCCTCTGAAATTTTCACTTCACCGCCAACATATATGTGTAAAATTATATATATATATATATTAAATATTTTCTTCTATTTTTTTTATAGTAATAATAATTAAATAATCTACATACCCTCCTTCATAGAAAATAGCAGAAGGCTATTGAAAAACAGATGACTCCCCCCCCCCCCCTTCTCATTAGTTGATGGAAATTATCTTTTTTCTCTAAAAATCACTTTTGCCATCGACCCCTTAAAAAAGAAGTCTATCGAAATGCAGAAGATTCTTCCCTTTCCCCACCCATCCTATCTAAATTTTCTACTTTCATGGTTTTCGCCAACACAATTCCTGCTAAGAAAAGTCAGAAAGCTCTGACCAATCAGATGCATTTCGAGGTATCTGCACAGGTTTTCATTGGTTCATTTCAAAATCTTTTGGCTCATTCCCAAATCGTTACTTTTTTTTTTATATATATAGAAGGATAACTATTTAATAAACAAGCTTCATTTTATTTTAATAAAAGGCTTTAACAAATAAGTCTTGAATTACTACTATTAATGATGTCAGAAGAAAAAGACTGGGCATTATTTTCTGTTAAATGCTGCAATCCCTATAAAGGTTGGTTGCATTGGGTTTTATGGTACAAAATCCCTTTAGGGACATGATGCGCCAAACAAAGAATAAAACAAAAAAGTGAGTTGAAGAAAAAGACATAATTAAATGAGTTAAATGGAAATAGAAAAGCTATATGGATGGGGTAACCCATCCGGATCAATCCCTGTAAAGAAACAATTCATTCAAAATCAGGCAAACTTAAGAATGTAACAACTTGAAGTGCAGTTTAGGATTTAATATTCAAAACGGCATGAAAATATGTGATGGCTATAGAATTAAACTATCAAAAGATAGAAGTGTCAAGTCAAAACACTCTTCACTCACTTGAAAACATGCACTTGGTAATGTTAAACCTATGGGCAGGTTGTTTTCGAATTTCACGTTTAAATTTAAATATTTTTAAACGAATTTTTTGCATAGGATAGCTGACGTCAGTCCTTAATAGGGAAATTCTGTACTTTTTCGATTTTGGTTGCTGATCTTTTTAATAAAGGTACTGTCACTTTCGAAACCAGTCCGAAAGTGAAAGTGCCTTTATTAAAAATATCTGCAATTGAAATCGAAAAATTAAAAAATAGCCATGTGAGAGATCGACCTCAGCTATCCTATGCAAAAAAATATAATATTCATATTAATACGTTCGAATTTAAACGAGAAATTAAAAAACAACCTGCCCATAGGTTTAACTTTTTACCGAGCAGTGTGCTTTCAAGTGAATGAAGAGTCCCCTTAAGGGAAAATTTTATAATTATATTTTGAGAAATATGCTTTAGAAAATTTCCATGCCTTAGAACTAAATTTGCTTAGAATCAAACTCTGAAATTTTTAATGAATTATATATGGAAAGAAATTGCACAATTGTTAATTTTACCATGAAACTTGAAAATTTTCATGTATAACTCATATTTAAAAATTAATAGTTCGAAACCCCATCATTCCATCTTGAAATTTGTTATACTTGTAGCCAAAAAGTCAAAGATTAACATATATTATTTGAACAAAATTAAAGATGGTGTTTTTGAAAAATTTAAATTCAAAAATTTTGAAAATTTGTCAAAAAATTTATTTTGCACAAAATAGTTAGTGTTGCATATTATCATATTAGAGCCCATAAAACAGGGTTGCCGGCTTTTAGCCACTTAAAAAAAGCCAGCTTTAATTGAAAAAGGCCGGCTTTTATTTTTCAAAAAGGTGGTTTATAGATAATTCATATAAAATTTGGATTAGTTTATTTTTAATACAATTGTAAATATTTTCTACTAAAAAAATATAAACTTCTATTAAATTTTGTCAAATAAATAATTCCTTATAACTGCTACAATGCAACTGTGAATGCATTACGTCAGAAAAAAATTATAAATATTCAGAAGAATACATTAAATTAGAGTCTAAAGTATTGGTTTGGAATTCTTTATTATAGCTCTACACATACCACACATTTTAAAGGTTATATAAAAGAATAAGAAAATGTCACACATCAAAATAAAAACATTCTTACATACTGATATTTACTTTTAAAACTGATTAAAACTAAATAGCATATATGTATTTAATAACCAAAATTATCTTATATAATACTTGAGAACACCCAGTAATAAGCAATTGATATTCTAACTAGGGATTGACTGAAGCAGCAATTTTGCCGAATACCGAAGCTTCAGTCAAAGTGTATACCGAATATTCGGTATTCGGCGACCGAATACTTAAAAAATTTTAATACACATTTTTGAATAATTAGCTTTTTTAATAAACTAAATTGAAATTAAATTCTCAATAATTTAATTCAATTCTCATAAATTCATTAAACCATCACTTATTTTTTATTATTTTATCACTAGTCAATACCGAAAATAACCTCTGAAAGTATTAAATTATGCAGGCTATTATTAAAAATAAGGATTGTCTGAAAAACAAAAGTTCATTCAAATAAAAAGAATCAATGTTGTCATTAAGCTGATTTACTGATTGCCTAAGTCTAATTATAAACATATTAAATAGGAATGTTCTCAAATATAAAAGGTATATCAATTTGTACATTTAACTATTTTCTGTCAAATTATTGATAGATATTTATATTTTGATTAATATTTTACATTGTGGTGATGAAGATAACAAATCTGAGGTATTTTAATTTAATGGTTATAAAAGCTATAGGAAAGGCATAGATACGTATTTGATGTGTGTATTTTCTGAAATATACACCTTAGATATACAGAGATGAACTCTGATATACTTATTTGATGTGTATAAGTAAGTATATTAAAGAAAATTCTTCTACAAAAGATTCTCTAAAAATTCTTCTAAAAAATTCTTCTAAAAAATTCTTCTAAAAAATTCTTCTAAAGAGAATTCTTCTACTTCTAAAAAAATAGTTATCTGCAACTATTCGGCCGAAGCCAAATATTTGGTTTACATGCCGAATACCGAATCAACTATTCGGTATTTGGTCAATCCCTAATTCTAACTTATAAAAATGATATATGTAAAAAGTTTTTCTGCTACTAAGCTGTTATGTAACTTACTCCAGATATGTCCATATGGACAAATTAAAATCGTAGAATGAAAAATGTTGAAAGTGAAATTAGGAAGGATATAACATTTGAGGAAACTTTAGTACAGTAAGTGCATAAAATAAAGAGAACAATTAAAAAAAAATTCTCCAAATAAAACTTGTTGAATTAGAATTTTGAAAAGCTAGTTGCTATTTAAAATAGTGCATATTCATGGATAAATTAATGCATATGTTATTCATAATACTGTTTTAATAGAGAGAAATGATGTTTTTATTAAATGACTTTATGTGTGGTTTTAAATAAATGTTTATGAGAAATAAAATAAGACTTGTATAAATATACTTAAAATTAGTTAATAAAATATATAGCTAAACAACCATTGTCCCTTTTAATCATATAAAGCAGTAAAAATGAAAAACAAGGCTGTTAAGGTCAGTGTAAACTAGGGATTGACCGAAGCAGCAATTTTGCCGAATACCGAAGCTTCGGTCAAAGTGTACACCGAATATTCGGTATTCGGCAACCGAATACTTAAAAATTTTTAATACACATTTTTGCATATATTAGCTTTTTTAATAAACTTTAATTAACATTAAACTCTTAATAATTTAATTCAGTTATATTTTTATCCTTAAATCTAATCACACACACACACACAAAAAAAAAAAAAAAAAAAAAAATTGACTTCTTTCCACTCACAAATTCATTAGCCCATCACTTATTTTCTATTATTTTATCACTAGTCAATACGTAAAATAAGCTATGAAAATATTAAACTATACAGGCTATTATTAAGGATAAGAATTGTCAGAAAAACAAAAGTTCATTCAAATAAAAAGAAACAATGTTGTCAAAGCTGATTTACTGATTGTCTAACTATAAACTTATTGAATAGGAATGTTTTCAAATACAAAAGGTATCATATCAATATGTACATTTAACTATATTTTCTGTCAAATTACTGATACATATTTATATTTTGATTAATATTTTAACATTGTGATGATGAAGATAACAAATTTGAGCGATTTTAATTTAATGATTATAAAAGCTATAGCTTAGGCATAGGGATATACTTATTTGATGTGTGTATTTTCTTTAATATACACCTTAGATATACAGAGATGATTTCTGATATACTTATTTGATGTGTATATTAAAGAAAATGTACATTAAATAAATTTAAATTAAGGAAACTAATGTAGAAATAATTAAAATTAAATGTTAAGGGAAAGATGCCCATCTTCCTTACTTTTTTTTCTCTAATGTAGACAGTTGTTTTGATTTCACCGCTATGTAGACTATTTTAGAAAGAAAAAAGTTTTTTTTTTAAATTAAAAATGGCTTTTGACTTGTTTTTTGTTGTGCAGCTGAACTATGAACTCATGCACACAATATTAAAACTCATTGTTTAGCCTATTCTACTTCGAAGTAAAAGAGAATTTTTACTTCTAAAGAAAATACTTATCCACAATTATTCGGCCGAATATTCGGTTTACATGCCGAACCACCGAATACCGAATCAACTATTCGGTATTCGGTCAATCTCTAGTGTAAACCAGAGAAAGCAATTGGTACGGCCTTTTACTCCAATATTAATGTCTTCATTATTAAAAAATTGGGTTATATTGATTTCTACCTCAATTAAATGTCTTTAAAACTAATTAAAAAACACATAAAAATGTGTCATTTATAATTAAAATGCTTCACTGTATAAAAGCCAATTTTGGCCAAAAAAAGCCGGTTAAAACCAATAAAAGCCACCGGCGTGGCTTTTTTAAATTTTTGTCGACTTTTTTGCAAGC
This sequence comes from Maratus speciosus, assembly GCA_963932465.1. NCBI lineage: Eukaryota > Metazoa > Arthropoda > Arachnida > Araneae > Salticidae > Maratus > Maratus speciosus. The sequence goes on along the minus strand of OZ010796.1, from coordinate 233,545,239 downwards.
CTGCCATAAAAAGAGCTTTCAAATGAGATATAACTTAACTCTTTAGCCCAATTTGTTAAAGAATTGTAGAGGATTTTGTGATTGAGAATTTCGTTAAATTTGGTACTTTTGGCAATTTTTAAAATTCCATTAAAAAAAATCTGCCAAGGAAAAAAAATAAAAAAAATTAGATTTTTCATATACTTTATGGATACAAACTATAAACCAAAAATTATGGAAATCTGAGATGTTGAGGTCCAGACCCCACGTTGATTTGACATGGAACAAGAATGATTTTAAAAGATTGTGACTTTGAATAAAATTTTCAACAGGTTTTTAAAATAATTACCTTTGCAGTCATTAGGAGATGGTGTTTCCTTTTCAGATATAATAGAACTAAGCCTTTTATTTTCTTCTTGTAGTTTAACAACAAGAGAATTTAGGTGACTAGTTTCCTTCCTCCAATTTTCTTCAATAACCTCCAATTCCTGGAAAATTTAAAATAGCTAAGAAAACAAACTAAAAATATAAGTACTATAATATTCATTTCTTGCAGTATAAACAAAAATTTACTCATAAAAACATTTTTGAGACAAAAAAAGATCATGCCTTTCCTTTCTTTGATTTTATTTAATCTCTGAAAATGGAATCCTGTCTTAAGATAAAAATTTCCATAAACTCGATGGAAGAGATACCATAATATTATATCTGTTAAATTGGAAGCTTGTCTAAAACTGAATTTTTCCCCTGTTACTAGCAATTCTGCTTTGCAGGTTTTATTATATTTAAATATTCTCACAATTATACTTAAAAGTAAACAACAGAAATTTATAGAAATTACTTTATGTTCACAGGTTCAGAAACTATCTAAATCAGCTTCAAAGTCGTGGACAGAACCAGAACAAATTACTGGGACTCGGTTTTCTTAGGATATGTCACAAGTCCTGTTTTTTAAATAATATAGCAACAAGAATACAAAAGCATGCATTCAGCATAGATTGTGAAACAATTTCCAACACCAACAGAATATCATTAAGAAATTTCATTTTTCCTAGAATGAAATGAGATTACTATCTAAATAAGCACATTAAAAAAACCATAACTCAGTAAAAATCTGTTTTCAGTGATCCATTTTCATCCATATCTGGTATGTGCGCAAATTCTTTCATGTAGCCCTATATCCATAAAACTTACACACACTACCTAATACACTCAGAATTCAATAAGTTTAAAAATGATGGATCACAAGCAGAAATGCACTTCCAGCAATTTTCGAACTTAGTCAGTCCTTTTATTGAATTCTTTTGTGTGTCTTCACAAATGAATGATAAATGATATTATTGACCCATCACGAGCTGAGACTTGGGAAAACACCCTTTTTTAGAAGAGTATTTTATGGAAGGTTTACTAGTTGAAACTGGCGGGGAAAGATAACTCCGCCCTTTTCTTGTCAACAATTCGCTCCAAAGAACAAGAGGTTGCCATGAAATAAGTTTTGTACCAATAATTTGTGCGAGAATTGCCAAAAGGTTAAAAGAAAAATGAGAATGAATACTGGGAAAACGGCATTGTAGAACAGAAAATAGATAATATTTTTCTTATTGTCAGCTCAGATCCTGAAAGTTCTGACGAAGATATTTTTGAAAATTATAATTCATCAGATTCAGATTTGAGTGGCATCTAATATTTATAATTTGAATTTCAAGCAATAGTAAATGCTTTAAATAATACTCTATAAACTATAATTGTTCAAAAGGAACATTTAATATTTATTGCTTAATTGTCAATATAAAAAGAAAGTCAGCAACAATTTTTAAACATGCCATCTTAAGTGCGGAAAAGAAAAAAAAATTGAGACAACAATCGCTTATAACTCAAGATGCAATTTATTTATTGGAAATTGAACAAAAACTGTTTGATTACGAATAATCATGGTGCAAGTATCATGCTTTTATTTTTTTAAATGAGCCAGAAAGTTTCGTGTTGCTGAGCAGAAAAAAATACATTTTTGATAATCGCCTTAAAATTAATTACACTGTACACATATTTTTCTTCGGTTTGTAGATTCCATATTTAGATTCACTTAGTATTAATTTCTGAAATAATATTTGTGTATTTTATTTTCGATAATTATAGATTTTAATGTAAAATATAATGTAATACTTTCTTTTATTAGTTTGGTGTTTGCAAGTTGAAAAAAGCAAAGAGCAAAATTTTATTTTGTTCTATGTAGTTGTTCCTTTGACTATCAAAAGAAAAAATAAAGAAAAAAATCGTATTTTCTAACAAAGATTTTAGTAAAATATACTTAAACACAATAAATAATTATCGTAATAATTTAAGACAATGTAATACAATTTATATAACATCTTAATATGGAATTCCCCTATAAAGTCAATAATGAATACATTAATAGCGCCAAAATGTTGCAAAGTCAGCAAATATGGTAACCTTCCCTCATCCGCCCTATGCCGATTTGAAAGTAATGGAATCATCTTCAGCTACGTCACATATGATTGAACAGGTCTTTTCTTGTGAAAGGTCAATAATACTCGATAATCTATAAAAAACATGTAGAGCACACCAGTGATTTCATTATGCTTGAAGTATCGTGACATCATTAAAATGCACCACAAATGATTTTTCCCCATAGATCATAACATAATGGACTTCTTTTGCACATGCTTGTAAACAAACTATAAATACTACTTACTCTATACTCCTAAGAAAGCATGTTGTAGTGAGAAATTTTGCTAAAAGACTGGAGGCTAGTTCCATGCATACTTGTAGTGTAAGTCACATAGGTGCAAATTGCTATGATGTTTGACTACCAGTATTTTAGAATGGGAAATTGTTACTTATTTTATCAAAGATATCTCATAAATTGAATAAGGTGAAGAAAACTTTAAGAAAATGATGGTGGCCAAAAATCATAGCAATTATCAGCTATGTGACTTACACTACAAAAACCCATACAACTAGCTTGGACAGAAAACCTATAATCTTCTTTAGACTGTATATGTAGTCTAAAATAGACTATCTATGCTTTATTGTGCTTTGTTTTATTTATCATGCTTTGTTTTATAACTGTACCATACCTCAATGCTAGTAGAGAGGTATGGGACACATTTTGAAACTACTTACAAATTTCTTTAATTTAAAAATTATTTTTGGATATTATGTTTCCATATTGTTTATGGACATTAGAAAGTGTTTCATGTTGTATTCTATACATTGAAATTTCTGTTTTTGAGTCAAATAAAGTTGATTTTCAGATTTTTGTAAAAAAGTGTCCCATTCGCCCCAGAATGATACATAGCGATTTCACAAAATCATACAAACAATTGTTAGTTAATTAATTTTATCAAACTTTCACTGCTGAAACATTTTTTTGAATAAAATATTTGAGCCTATATCCAAAATTCATACAAAAAATTACATTCAAAATTGGAGAAGTACAGTAGACTACCTCAAATCTGCAACCCTAAAAGCCACAAATGCCTAAAATCTGCGCATTTTCGCAGATGTAAACAATATAATTTTTACTTCAGATGTAGCTGGACAAAATTAGAGAATTTTTTAGTTTTATATCATTCCATATGTAATTCTGACATTCTGAGCTTGTGGTTTTTCATGAAAGAAGTATAAATTTATTTCTGAAAAAAATCGAGATATTTCTGATATCACTGGTAATCACAATCTTTTTACCAATATATTTATATAAAAGCTTACCAGCTTATGTAAATTATGTACAAGCTGTTTATATTATTAAGACTGGCTTAACCAGAAATAAAATTTCCTTACTTTATTATTTTGATGTGAATTAATAGGGTACCTTTATGAGGGAAATTTCATTGAATAATTCAAGGAAAATGTATCTCTTCTTTATTATGCATATTTAATTAAACAGTTACTACTTAGTTATACAGTTGACCAAAAATCTATCGCTAAACTATAAGATTAAATGCCAATAATGTTTGATTGTAAATGTCACATTCACTTGACTTTAAGCAAGTTACACATGTTTACGTCATCAAGTGATTTTGATTTCGATGTTTTATTTCTATTTTTATTAATGTTATACTATTTCTTCTTTCGTTATTTAAAATAAAAATTTTGTCAATTTGCATAATTTGGCGAGTGATTTCGCGATTTATATAATTTGGCAAAATTGGTCGACAGAATAACTAAATAGTACCAATTAAACATTATTAATTATTTACTTCATTACTTTATTTTTAATAATTTAATCATTTTTAAAATTATCTTACTTTTATCATTTTATTTTATTACTTTACTTATTTTAATATTTTACTATACTGCAAGCATTCATTATAATTTTGATTGCATTATTACATTCAAATTCCTGTTTAAAAAATGTAAACAAAGCAATGACCAGAAATCCGCACAACCTCTGGTCCCAAGCTGTGCGGATTTGCGGGAGTTTACTGTATTAATTACATTACAGATTTTGTTATAATAATGAAATAAAAGCTATGTTTAATACAAGTTAATCAGAATTAATGTTAAAATATAAACATATTGCAGTCATTCATAAACGAATTAAGATGCCACTGATGTATTTTTAATAACAATCATGCATGTCAAAGGTGAATTAAATTTGTAAATACCGATTATACATTATTTTGAATTAAACAAAGCTTCATTCACAGCTGGCATAACTGGTAAACAGAAAAAAAAAAAGTAATGTGATTTGAGTAGGGGAGAATGAAGCAGAATGGGACAGTAGGTTTTTTCCTTTATTTGCCATCCTAAACATTTCATCAATCATATGCTAAATGAAGCATTAGTAGCCCAATCTTCAGTTTAAAAAAGTTGTTGATCTGCATAATCTTACTATTGTATAAAGAAAAAGATTATTGCAATGATCAAAAGTAATTTTTTTTCATATACTTTTTATGCTTTATGTATATTAAGGATTTGTTTATGTGTAAACGAAGCCCAGCGGTGTAGTGGTCAGCACGCCTGTCTGCCGCACCGCAGGTCGAGAGTTCGACTCCCGACTGGGCAAGGTTCACTCAGCCCTTCATCCCTTTGGGGTCGATAAAATGAATACCAAGCTTGCTTGGGAACTAAACACCGAGGGTCTCGCGTTAGGTTGACCACCTGGCCGAGACGCATGCTGCATAGCACCTCGGGGCCCAGGGTCAAGAAAACAGAGATGGGCACTGTCGGCCCAGATCCTTCTTGGATTGTATAGCCACAGAGTTTAGTTTAGTAGCTTATGTGTAAACATAATAATTTCCCTATTTATGTAACATATACTGTATATTATACATCATTTAAACTAAGCCAAAAAGCAGCATGGTTGTTTGTACAAGTAGTTTAACATAAGAGAAGATAGTGGGGAGGAATGGAAAATGCCAGTAAAGGGAGGATCCCTTTTAATAAGATAAATGTAAAAGTAAATTGCTAATTTTACACAAATATTTTAAAGAGGTTAATATATTAATTATAACATTGATGATATATTTATTTGAAAAAGTAAATGAACTGGTGATTTTTTTATGTTATCTGTGATTGACCCTCCATTCCTGTGAGTGTCTTTCTGTGGACAGACTTACAGAAAATGGCACAGATGTTGCAGACGCACTGGGGTTGGCACAACCCTTTTTTTTTTTTTTCTATTTTAGTGAGAATACCTGTTAGGCCTAGTATATGAAAACAGAACTACTAGGTTAGTTTTGTATTATAATTTTACTATAAACACACATTTAATTTTATTTAATACACATTTTTATTAAATACATGCATTTTTACATTATTTTTATTGAACACACACATTTAATTGTATTTATTAATTATTTTTATATTATTTACTTATACACACATTTAATTTATTATAAAACATTGCCATATGCAGCAAAAATTACCAGGTCTCCATGCCGGGTAAAAAACTGCTATTGTGTAGCCAAAAGAAAAAAAAAAAAAAAAAAAAAAAAAAAAAAACATGTCTGCAACATCTGTATCCAGAAAATAACAGGCTCTTGGTTTCTTATGGAAGTTACTCAGAGGTAACAGAAATTTCATCTGACATAAAAAAAGAAAAGAGTTGCAGAGATTGACAATCCATCAACACCAAAACAACAATTAGCCACGCTATTAACTGCTCCAATTAATCCAGCAGATATTTGTCCCTATTCAAAAGCAGCTGCACGAAAGCTTATGAAAATTCAAAGAGAAAAGAAGAAAAGCAGAAGCAAAATATAACAAACACTCCAGAAAAAGACGAAATTGAAAGAGAAATAATAGCTAAAAGACTGGAGGCTAGTTCCATGTGTATACTTGTACTGTAAGTCACATAGGTACAGTAAATTGCTACGATGTTTGACTAAGAGTATTTTAGAATGGGAAAATGTGACTTATTTTATCGGAGATATCTCATAAATTGAATAAGGTGAAGAAAACTTTTCGAAAATAACAGTGGCCAAAAATCATAGCAATTATCAGCTATGTGGCTTGCACTACAAAAACCCATAGAACTAGCCTGGAAAGAAAACCTATAATCTTCTTTAGACTGTATATGTAGTTTAAACTAGACTATCTACGCTTTATCATGCTTTGTTTTATAACTGTACCATACCTCAATGTTAGTAGGGAGGTAGATGAGACACATTTGGAAACTTACAAATTTCTTTAAAAATTATTTTTGGATATTGTTTCTATATTGTTTATTGACATTAGAAAGTGTTTCATGTTGTATTCTATACATTGAAATTTTTGTTTTTGAGTCAAATAAAGTTGATTTTCAGATTTTTGTAAAAAGTGCCTCATTCGGCCCTATTAACTAAATGTCAATGTTCATGTCAAAATCATTATTAGTAAATAAAGTGATTTACAATTAAAGAGAATTATTCAGAAACGAATAGTCACACATATGACTACAAAGTAACAGAAAGTTTGTCTATTTAGATATGGGTACTGTAAACAGCCAAACATATGCAATGTAAACAAGGGAACCAGTTCTCCGATTTAACCGATATGATCAAAGTACTTTTCAAGAGTGACATAAAACATGATGCAAGAATAATAAACTAGTTTTTTTTAAATATTAAATCAGATTCACCAACCCTCTAAAATATCATAGAACGTTAGAACAACATTTTTTACCTGATCTAACTTACTACGAAACTCTGCTCTTTCTAACTTCTCATATTCAAGCTGTTGAACCTTAGATTTAATGTCATATAATTCACATTGAAGTTTATCTATTACTTCAGTGCTTGATTCCAGGTATTCAAGCGTCAGAATTACTTTGGTCATAAGCTCTTTAATAATATCAGTCCCATATTCATCGATTAGTTTTTCAAATTCTTTACCAATATCAGCCGCCAAATCGTAAACATCGTCTACGTATATCTGTGAATCAACATGTTTAGCCATTAACTTCACTTTTACAAGAAATATTTCAGTCTGCTTCGCAAAGTTTTCGAAACTATGCTGAACAAGAATTAACAACACAATTGCGTTTGTATCATACTTGGACGTACGACTCACTTTCCAAACAAGACAAACTGGCTGTGCCTCTGTGCCGTGCCAAAACACTCATCCCTGACGTCACGTCTGTCATGTAAAAGATGCCCTCGCCACTCCCATCTTCTCTAACATGAAAACAAAAATGACCAGAAGAAGGCGCTGCTAAGTCGGAAAACTATTGACATACGTACATGAACACATTTAAAATTTTCATAATATATTTAAATTTATCTCCTTTTTCGCTTGCTATTTAACGATATATCTGGTATTTAATATAATGGTATTTCTTGGTATTTAATAATGTTTTCGGTAAAATATGATTATATAAAAAACTAGATGGTACCCGTCAAGATTTGACAGTAAATAACTTGAATGTTTCATTAGAAAAATTCTTGAATTTTTAATGAATTGCTTTTAAATTAATTATTGAAATTGTGACAAATTTCTATATTTCATAAGTGATTCCTATTTCTTTAAATCGATAGAGGGTACAGTCAGCAAACCTATTCAAATGAAGTCACAGAATTTTAACTTTATAATTTACAACCAATTATGCTTCTTTTTACCAGAAATTTAACTAAAAATAGTGAGTAGAGCATTTATTTTCATTTACTGTGGCCTCATTTTTTCGAAAAAAAAAACAGTATTTTTATATATTTATTATGATTTTTTAACTACATGACCATTAAAAGCTGCCGCGAATTTTATTTTTATCAGTCTCATTCTCTAAAAGCCCAAATTTGAAACTTGGTGCAGCATATAATTTTTTTTACTTGAATTTTATTTTACATTTTTATACATTTTTTAAATATTAAACAATAGATATCAAGGTAATTTTTTTAATATAGTTCTTATATGAATATCTTTATTTCTTCCCGTTTCCTTTTTTTAAGGAAAAGAAAGGCAAACTTTTCTTTCTGACACACACACACATATATTCTTGATAATGGTCAGAAGATATAACAAAAATTGTAGATCAGCTCAATTTATTTAATTGATAATTACATTAAAAATATTTTAAATATAAAAATATTATTATTATTATTTTAAATATTGTTCAGCGTTAAATTTTATTTAATTATAAAGCATTCATATAATAATAATAATAAAATAAAAATCATATGACTTCTCCTCCTAATAAAATATGTCATTATTGAAATAACTTATCGCGAAAAATATTACAAAAATCATTTTGCCGGGCATTGGGTTCGAACTTGCTATCCACTACAAAATGTCGGCACTTGAAACTGCTGCTTTAGACCGCTCAGCCACCGAGAACTCGTTCTCAATCCCTCTAAATTGAACAGAGTTGATGCATGTGCAGATGTCCCGAAATGGGTCTACTTAAAATTTTACCTTTGCGTTTTAATTTATATGATGATTTTATAGTTTTTGAAGGTTTTAAAAAACTGAAGAAGGATAAATGTTATAGAACGTAGATTAAATAAGGCTTATAAGTTATAAAGTTCGACTTATAATACGGCATCGGAATGCTTAAGCCTAACATGGCCGAAATAAAATAGTTGATTTTAACGAAAGATTATCAAGATCCGGATGAGTTCACTCCGGAAGCGTTATACACTTTGCGCCATTATATATATAATAATAATGGGCATGAGCAAAAAAAAATTGTTTTATCACTTGATAATGTTTTCTGAAAAATATAATAATATTTAAAATAATACTTTTCACAAGTTACAAAGAAACAAACCACCGTAGTACGTAGTTTTTTTTTTTTTTTCAAGCGTATTTTGGCACGCATTAGCTAAAACTTAAATCATAATTATTATGATATCTGAAAAAAACACAAAAGAGTAATCCATCACATGTTACCGGAAATTTTGAGTAAGGAATGAGTAGCATACATATAAAAATTTTGGACGGTAGATAAAAAAAAGCCATAATCGGTAAAATGCGATTTAAGTTAATATGATATCATATTAACTTAAATCGCCTGCTTCACCCATGATGGCTTGCTGGCGCTCGCAAAGCTTTTGGAGCCAAACTTTTGGATATGTCTAGTGGTGGGATTCAGCTGGTTCGGCAGCACCGGTTGTTAATTTGTATTGAGTTCGGTGAACCGGTTGTTAAAATGATACTTCAAATGCGAAAATCGCATTTACATTAATTTACTTTTTTAATGTTTATCTACACAACAGCGTTTTCTAACCGTAACACTGTGACGTACTCTGATTTGTTTCATATAATGAAATAATATTTCATTTGCAAAAAATTTTTTTTTTCTCCATCAGTCCTGTAAGGAGCAACTTTAGCTTTAAAGAATATACAGGGTGCAATATTTATCTATCGCCGACCTTTAATTTTTCAACCGTTGGCCGTAGACATGTAGTTCCAATTACAAAAACGTTTCAAAAGAGCTAAATATTCATGTCGTGGCATTATTAAAAAATCAATTTTATAAAAATTACGAAATCTATCTTTTTATACGGTCCCCTAGTCCCTATAATTATATTTTGTAAAAATTTACACATATCATAACAGAATAACACAAAAAGTTTGACACCTGTACTGCTAAAATTGACATAGTTATTAAATTTCAAATTTTGAGTTTTTTGCACATGATTTTGTCTTTCATTGAGGGATCAGTTAAAAGATTAATTAAAGTAATTCTAGATCAAAGTCAGGGTGCAATGTACTTTTTATGGCCAAACCAAACTAGCCAGTATCGCCAAATCGGGAATAACCAAAGAAGGTTATTTCATCTAAAAATTTAAGCTAACTTTTATGGGTTGAATAACATTCAAACGTCAAAGTAGGTAGAATCAACAACCGGAAAATAAAACATACTCACTAAGGACTAGATAAATGGCAGCGGAATTGCACTCTGATTTTGATCTCGAATTACTTTAATTCATCTTTTAACTGATCCCTCAATGAAAGTCAAAATCATGTGCAAAAATCTCAAACTTTGAAATTCAACAACTGCGTCAATTTTTGTAGTACCGATGTCAAACTTTTACCAAATATAACTATAGGGACTGGGGGACCGTATAAAAAGTTAAATTTCGTAATTTTTATAAAATTGATTTTTTACATTAAATAATGCCGCAACATGAATATTTAGCTCATCTGAAACGTTTCTGTAATTGGAAATATATGTCTATGACCAACGGTTGAGAAATTAAAGGTTGGCGATAGATAACATATTGCACCCTGTATATGAAATCTTCAAGATTTGAAGAATTTTGGGATACAAATCGGCAGCCTAGGCTAACCCTAGTAATACGGCATGCTTATTGAGCATTACAATAACTACTTATATTCGAATAAAAGACTGCTTTGCTTTGGCTGCTTCTTTTGAAAATATATGGAATGTTCCCTGTTATCGCTGATCGATGGTTAGTGGCTAAATCGTTAGATTTAGTGATATACTTGCAACTGCTTTGTAAGTAGATTTCGTGAGAAATATTACCTATTACATTCTCCCTTATGTTCGAATTTCTAAAAAAAATTTGCAGATCTACGCCGATCATGACCAATAAAACCCCAAAACACCCCCAGTTCAAAACATTATCTATCTATCTATGTATATATAGATATCACTTTTTTATGGACACGATAATTCCATAATCCTGCTCTAATATCTTCCAAACTGATACATAAAATCAAGGGGCAGAAAATCTCGATCAAGTTCGTTATTGGGCAAAATCGGACAAAGGGATAGAAATGGGGAGGGTTTTTCTGAAAACAGATACCTGAGAAACCCATAACTTCTTAATTATGATACATATCGAATTAGTTTAAAGTTATTATTACTTCTAGGAAAAGGGCCAAAAATTTGTGTGACAGATTTTTGACATCCTTAAAAATGGCCCCAAGGGGCGAAAAAATGGGGTTTAAGAAGAAAAAAATTCATAACTTCGTCGATTCTCAATATATCAGATCCACTTAAATTTATTATAAATCTTTGTAAATTTATCTACAACTTTTATATTGACAAGTTTTCGATAGGACCAAGTCTTACAGAAGAAAAAGAAAGAGGGGGTTGGTTGTAGAAGGAAAAACACATTAACATGATTCTGATAAAACCAACTGTTACAGAAAAATGAAATTAAAAACTCGTCAAAAGCGGCCGGATAAAATTGTTAAACTGGGTTTATGTCTAATCTTGATTTAGTTTTTGTTGGTGAAATTAGTACTTCACTTCGAAATCTACCGACTCTCTTTGAGAGTCTGGCGGAAAGTGGATGTGGTCTACCCCTCGGGATTGCACTAACACTCTAAAGCGAAAGCTGAGTTCCCGAGGCGGTCATCGCTGTGTCTGTAGGCCGAGCCGGGAGAGATATTCTTTACTATGTTCTTCTTCATATCTTAGAAATTATTAATTCAAAGTAATTATTTTCGTAAATGTAACAAATTTTACATTTTTATATGTATATCAGTTTTTTATTTAAGTATATTTAATAAAGTTTTATATATTTTATATAAGTATTAATTTATAGTACATTTTATATGAGTTCTATTTCGAAAAATATTTTCCATGTTCTAACAAATGAAAAAAACATTGTGGTCTAAACTTGCCGAGTCATGATGTCTTGGTAAAAACTCCTAAAATTCTAAATATCATAACTCCTGAAGTTTTGGTCGTGCAAAAATTTGTCTCACTTGATATAGCATGAATAATGTTTTTCTAAATATCTTATAGGACACAAAAGACCTCATAAGAACTTAAATTTTGTAAATCTTTTCTAAAGTAAAAACGGTTTCTAAGATGATGAAGAACAATATTTGAAATATTTTTTAAATGAGAAGTATTCTAAATTTAACGATTTAGGAATTAGCTCTTGGTCAGCGGTAAGGAGGGATGCTCTACGCATAACTGATATTGTCTTGATGGCTGTATATTTTAAATGGAATTGCTCTTCTTTCTAAAAGCACTGTGAATAATAAGTATAAGCATAATAAAGAATGATAACTTATGAGAAAATTTATTAAAATGTTTGAAATGCTTCGGAATTACAATATATCTGCTAGATATGCTTAAATAGATAACACGGATTCAATTAGAATAAAACAGAGATACGTTACATCTTCAGAGCATGTTTATTTTACAACTGAACAACCGTGGATGCTGTTATATTTTTTAAATTAATAGTTACTTTATTAAGCATAACATTATTTATTGAATAAGATAAACTTCAACATGCTGCTTAGCTTCAGCTAGCAAATCATAGTATCATACAAACTCAACAACACACAGTGTTGCCATTCCTTCGGTCATAATAATATGTTGCCACACAATATTAATAATAACAATATATAACACCTCCACCACAAATTACAATATAAACAAAATAACATAATATATAACACCTCCCCTGTAACATTACACAACATAATCTCTGAAACGATAAGGTTTTCTTACAGGACGACCTCTTCTTGTTACATATCCACTGTTACTATTTTCTGTATTCTGATTCTGCAAATCATTTGGATGTACAATATTCCCCCTTTCCCTTTGAATGTCAGTTATCTCTGGAGTATCAATATTATCATAAAAATCTTGAAATGAATTTTTTCGCTTTCTTAAATAAAAATAATTTCGTCTTAATATATTACCTCTTACTGTTTTTACTAAATATGATCTAGGATTCTTACATTTTTTTTTACAATTTTAGCTGGTTCCCAAATATTATTGACCCTCAAAAGAACAATTTTCCCTTCACTAAAATCTGGCCGTTCTCTGGTCTGTCTGTCATAATAAAATTTACTCTTATCCCTTTTTATTTTTAATGTGTCCTGAAATTGTATTATTTTTGGTTGCAAAATAGAAACTGTTGCAGGTAATTTAGTTAGAAGACATCTGCTCATAAGTATCTGAGCAGGAGAAGCATTCATTCCACTGATCGGTGTATTTCTATGTTCAAGCAATGCTTCATTGATTTTATCCGTTTCAGTGCCAGATTTTCGGAGAATACCCTTGGCAATACCCACCATTTTTTCAGCAAATCCATTTGATTTTGGATATCTGGGACTACTGTGTGTGTGTTCAATTCCCCATTTTCGAGAAAATTCATTGAATTTACTACTGTCAAATGGCATGTTATCAAAAACAATTTCTTTAGGTACGCCATGATTGGAAAAACTGCCGTTAGTTTCGGTATTATTTCATCTGCTGTTTTGTTGGATAACTTTATTATGTCTAACCATTTGGATAAATAGCAACCGATAACGAGAAAACTGTAGCCCTCAAACTCATAAATATCTATCCCGATTTTTTCATAAGGTGAGTTTGGGATTTCATGATATATCAAAGGCTCCTCTATGTTTCTGGGCCTGTATCGCTCACATATTTTACATCTGGATACCATATCTTCAATATCTTTTGTTATCCCCGGCCAAAATAAAACCTGTCTGGCCCTAGCTTTACCCTTTTCCATTCCACAATGAGCCCCATGAAGTAATTTTAACATTTCAGCTCTTAAGCTTATTGGTACTATAACTCTGTCATTTAAAAATACCAGCCCCTCTTCTATATATATATTATCCCTATATTTAAAATATTCCTGAGCTTCAGTTGGGATATTTTTACTATTGGTGGGCCAACCCTTATCAAAAAATTTCAAAACATGTGCAAGACCAACATCAGAAAGTGTTGCTTCCCTAAACTCATTTTTTCTAAACTCGCTAATTTGTAAATGTTTAGTTAATCTATGAACCATTTCCGTCATTTCCACATCATCTTTCATGGATTTTACAATAAATGATCTTGACAATAAGTCAGCTACATACATGTACTTACCAGGTAAATATTTAAGATTTAATTGATATTTCAAAAGTTTTATTTTCATTTGTTGCAACTACATTTCATTTTAACTATACCTTCGTGAGTACTATGAAGATCAGTTAGCAGTTGTTTTCTATATTTTGTTAGAATAACAACACGATAGCCCGACATTATTATCCCATGATCCAAATTTAACTCATATTTACGACTAAAATACTTCTTAACCTCATTATCAGTAACATTCTGTGGAAATCCATAAGTTATGTAATTAAACAATTTTCCTAAAATTGGATCTCTCCTAGTTTCTGATCTAACTTTAAACAAATCAATCAGGACTTCATTTTCTACGAAATGGACATAATCATATTCTTCTGTTTCATCCAACTTGTTATCAAATACCGGATATCTAGATAAAGCATCAGCCTGTGTGTTTAAGTTACCTTTTATATGTCGAAAACTATACTTAAACCCTGATAAAAACAATGACCATCGTTGGAGACGCCCTGCTACCTACTACCATAGGTGATAAAGTGCGATTTTCTCCAAATAAAGCTGATAGTGGTTTATGATAAGTTAGCAATTCAAATTTAGTTCCTATCAAATACTGATACAGCTTTTGGCATGCCCAATAAATGGCTAAAGCTTCCTTATGTATCATAGAATAAATTTTCTCTGCTGGACTAAAAACTCTAGATATAAAACAAATTGGTCTGTCAGATTTGTCTTCCAGCACATGTGGTAACACGGTCCCTATCCCATTTTGACTAGCACCACACGATAATCTCAAAGGTTTAGGCCTATCAAAGTGAATTAGAACTCTGATGTTAATTCTTTCTTAGCATTATCAAAGGCTTGTTGATATTTGGTAGACCATTTAAAATCAACATCCTTTTGCAACAAATAATGCAACGATTTCATTTTTGGTGATAAATCTGGAATAAATTTTGAATAATAGTTTTTTTACCATCCCACAAATATTCGAACATATTAACATCATTAACATTACGTGGTCGAGGAAACTCTAAAATTGCTTTAACTTCAGTATTATCTTTTTGCAACCCATTTTTACTGATAGTATGTCCTAAATATTTAATATTGTCTTTGAAAAATTCACACTTCTTTAACTTAAAACAAAACTCTGCAGTCTATAATCTATTCAAAACTGCTTTTAAATTCCTTAAGTGATTCTTTTCAATATTACC
Source organism: Maratus speciosus (assembly GCA_963932465.1). NCBI lineage: Eukaryota > Metazoa > Arthropoda > Arachnida > Araneae > Salticidae > Maratus > Maratus speciosus. Next base: position 233,529,813 of record OZ010796.1, on the reverse strand, counting down.
AGTGATTTAACACTAGAACCGCCGAAAATTTTACTCAAGTGTTATAAAACTATTTTACACCAGAATTTTTATTTAAAACTATTTAACATATTTATTTAACTTATTTCTCCGTGTACATATTTAATTTATTTTAGAAAAAAAAATTTCTGGTTCGAATCGAAATATTTTCATTTTTCACCGGTCAAAATGACCGCTATGGCGGTTCTAGTGTTAAATATCATGTAACAAATTAACTATAGTAAAGTGGGGACAGATGCCGCAGTTTTACTTTTCTTCTTTTAAAATGTACAATAAAGCAAAAAACAACAAACTAAGTATCATAAATCATTAATCAAACCCTTTAGAATCAAAGTTCTATGTTAAACAAGTTAAAGCCCTCTTAATAAAGCAGGCATAATTATTTTCCCAAACGTCCTTTTTGAACATCATTTTTTATGTGCTGGGTAAGATGCCGCATGGTGTGTGGTACAGATGCCGCATGGAGAAAAAAAGCTATGCTGTTTATTTTTTTTCCAAGTAAATCACATTTTTATTTCCTCAAACTACTTAAAATGAAAATAAATAACAATAAATTTACATAAATTATATATATCACTAAATTGTGAAAAGTTTAACGAAATTGCAAAAGTGCAAGCTCAAAAAATAAAACTTAAGGCAAAAAAAAGAAAAAAAACATTTTACTGTGTATCGATCTCATCTCACATGATCAGTATAAAGCGAATTACTAGCTTAGAGTAACTGGCTTGGCCTTTTGCTCGTTAGCGTTCTCGCCTCCTGATCATGAGATCCGTGGTTCGTACTCCATCGGCGCCACTCTCTCCAAAACTGGAAACAATAGACAGAATAATTACAAATAAGATATAAACCACTTATTTATATCCAGGCGATCATTGTAGTTTGCTCTTAAGTACTAGTTCCATTCATTTTAGGCCGTAGTCTTTTTATTTTTGGCTTTTCTTCTCATTTTTGTATTTCGTATTTCTATTCGCCCATAATCAGCACACTTTCCGTTCCAAGAGTAAAGTGAGCATGTTTCATGTAGCCACCGATTGCATGTTACGCACTGAATCCAGTCCGCTTTAGACTCTGTTTCTTGATATGACTCCAGACACTCAGCACATTCAGAGTCATCAAATTCCAATCCAATACTGCCTTCAGAATCCATAAGAGGAATACTTTAGTCACTGTCGGAAGATGACTCACATTTCAGTTTCTTCCTCAAGTGAGGTGTTTTCAAGTTGATCTTTTCCTTTCTTTTTTTACACATTTTACTTCCGCCAAGCTGTCGTTCTTTGACGCTTTCTTGCTTCTTTTGCTTTTCATTTTCCTTTTCTTCTTCTTTTTTCTTGTTTATAAAATCTGTGCTTGTAATACTTGCCGCCTTTTGTTTTCTCTTACTTGACTGTATAGATCTTTTGACCATTGTTTAATAGTTTAGATGGTGAGAATTGTAAACGGCCTACGTTTTCCTTTTTCATACTTGGTGAACCACCACTGTTGCTGAGAATATTTTGATAAGTAGCAGAATGCGCTAATATACGTTCATTTAAATGTAAGTTCTACTTAAATCGCAGTGATGAATTTATTGAACCGAAAAACAAAAATATATTTTGCGGCATCTGTCCCTCAAACTCGGTACGGCATCTGTCCCAAAGTGGCGGGTAAGATGCCGCGTCGCCATTTTGCGTCATGTGAGCGACGCGAGAGAAATACAATCACATGTCTGTATTCTACGAGGATCTAGTCTACAGTTGCAATCGGTTTTGGGATGAAATCTCTGTTTATTTTGCTTAAAATATGTTATAAAACTTTATTAGAATAATTTTAGCAACTTACCATGCAGGTTCGAACCATAAAAACGGACATAAATATGTAAATACTGGCAATTAAGAGGTGGAAACGCATACAACACAACAGACAGCATTTAGGCACACAACGAAATTCTTAATTTGGCCTAGGGAGCGCTAGTGCCGCCAATACAATGTCTGCGGCATCTGTCCCACCGCGGCGTCTGTCCTCACTTTACTATATACCCCCAATTCCTTGTAAAATTTTCCCAATCACTCTTTGAAAAACAGAACAAGCTGGCTTAGTTCCAAAAGGTAAGCTGTTTACCAAATAAATACCATAAGGTGTACTCCAGGTTAAAAATTCTTTAGTTGGATCATCTAAAACTAACTGATTGTATGCATTAGATAAATCTAATTTACTAAAATTTTGTCCTCCCTGTAAAGCTGCGAAAAGTTCTTCTATCCTAGACAAAGGATGATTATCATCCTTCAAATATTTGTTAACAGTAATTTTATAATTTGCACAGACCCCAAACTATTTACATTAGGTTTCATTACAGGAACCATATGTGTGCCCCACTGAGAATTATCTACCTTTTTAATTACTCCTTTTTTTCTTCCTTTTTGCTTTGACTTAACTTTTTCTTTAAAAGCAAAAGGAATTGATCGTGGTTTATGGAAAATAGGTTTTACATTACTCTGAAGTTCTAAATGTACTTTATCTACCATATAAGTACCCAACTCATCTTTAAATAAATCTGAATATTCAGTCGATAATGACTGTAATTCTAAATTGCCTTCCCCTACAGAAATTCTGCTCACATTAGTGCTACCTACAACAGCATTTAATCCAAATCATTTAAAACGTTTCGTCCCAATAATAATTTTTCAGACTCTTTAACAATGATCATATTGAGAACTTTAGAAATTCCATTAAGTTCCATAGAAACATTAATTTGCCCAGCCGGAGTTACAATATGCCCTGCATAAGATTTTAACTTAAGATTAGTATGCTCTAATACTAATCTTAAATTCTTTCTCAAATTCTTCTTATAAAATGAAAAAGGAATACATGAAGCACCAGCCCCTGTACCCACTTCCATTTCTTCCTTACCTTCTAATTTAACATTTAAAAATAAAGGATTTACAAATGACATATCTATCGTATATATATCAATATAATGGCAACCTTTATCTTCTACCAAATTTACAGTAACTTTGGATACTTTACATACCTTGGCGATGTGTACTTTACGGTTACACGTATTGCACTTAAAGTCTTTATATTTACACTTTTTAAAAATCGTGGTTACTTTTACAACAGTGATAACATTTTAAAACATAATCTCTTTGATGATTGGCTTTTGTGTAAGCTGCATCACTCTATCTTTGGAAGGTTTGAATTGCACCTTGTTGATTTCAATTTGTCTTGCTTCTTGAAATAGCATTTCGTCACTCTGGGCAATGTCCAGTAAATTAGCCAGTGTTGTGGTGAGCTTTTCTTCACAAAGACGATCAAGGATACGCACTGGCCTCATTCCAGTAACAAATTTATCTCGAACTCTGTCTTCAAGGCCCAAGCCGAATTCGTATTCTGCCGCTTGCGTTTTCACTTTCACGTACCAGTCTCGCACTGATTCTTGTAACTGTTTCAGTCATAGACTTCTAATATAACTGGACGCAGAAATGGTAACATTTTCTTGAAGCAGATATCATGCTTCCCACCATCACGCGATGGTGGGAGGATAGTGCGCCAAACCGGTTTTTTCCCTCCAAAAACTATCATTGGAATTGCCGCTCTCACAGAGACCGGTATGTCGTCTGCGTGCATCCGAAGCTTGACAGCAGAAACAGAAAATTGCCAAGAAAGGGATCGCCGCCAAAAAACGACACCTTTTTGGCGATGTTATCTTAGACATGTATGCTTCAAGGTTAGGCGGATAGAATAAAGGGGTTCGTTCTCTACTCAGTTCCTCCTCTAAGGTTTCAATGAGTCGAAAACAATTCATTTTCGGTACACGGAAACTGCTGGTCGAAATTGTTCTGTCAAATGTTGTTTTAATTCATCTAAAGTTTTTCTAGATGGCGTAACAGGATCGCACAAATTTTATTATACCTTGTAAACGGCTTCGCTGACCGTCGTCAGTAGAACCGGCACTTTGCGATCATCTTCAACTCTGTTAGAGAAAAAATATTGTTCCAGACGTTCCATAAAAATGTTCCAGTCATCATTTAAATTAAATTGGCTGATATTTGCCACAAATCCTGTGTTTACCACAGTCAAGTTGTGCGGTTCCGTTGACATGCTGCACAGCAAACAAAAATATTAGAAGATGTAGAATTAAAATAACGTAATCGATCGAAACTTTTTCCGAAAATAATAATGTACAATTAAAAAGTTTGACTCGTCGTCTCCACTTTGACAGTATATCTGCTAGACATACTTAAATAAATAACACGAATTCAATGGACTATCTTCCAAATATGTGTTCGAGGCTGAAAAAAGTCACGTGGTACCGGTAATTTACCCAAAGAATTTCTAACTGATAAGAAGGGAGGCTACTACACTACTGCTTTCCTCATGAGCTGTTCCACTGGCTGGCGGGGATTTACATTACACTGTTAAAAATCTGCAGCATTTGCTACATAGTCACTCCACCGCTTTTATAGAAAACGGTTACTTGACTATTTTATGGAACATTCTCGTTGGTCAAAATAGAGACATTCAATAATAGTGGCGGAGTGACTATGCAGCAAATGCTGCAGATTTTTAACAGTGTATGTCTACGGAGCCTTCCCTTCTTTACACTAGAAGTTTTTACCTTGACTACGTGATCATAACGTAGATGGAATATCCTCCATAAGAATAAAACTGATACGTTACATCTTCAGAGCATGTTTATTTTACAACTGAACAACAGTGGATACTCTTGCCAGATCCACGTAAGTAAATTACATAAAAACATTGAGTTGAGATGGAACAAGTACATAAAACATGAAGTTTGGTACATGGAGGTGCGAATACATTATAGTAAGAAAAAAGCACATACGACAGAAAGACGATGAAGGTTTTATTACTTCAGAAACTTGAAAAATTATCAAATTTGTAGAAGATCATAAATATTTTAGTGAGCTCAGGAAATGTTATTAAAAACGACGTAACGGATTAAAAAAGGCTACTGAATTCTGAACATTTGAATGGAAGTTGTAGTCAATTTGAATATAGGAATAAACTACATTTTTTTTCTCCGTCACATTACTGGAATATTTGAGGATACTGGAATAATTAATACTTCCTTGGAAAGCAGCTGAAGAACTATTATTTATATTTAGTGACACTTATAATTAATATTAATGATTATCGAGAGTTTATTTTTACTATATTTTAAATATTTTTAAAAAGCTATGGAGTCTTTTAAAGTATTCAAAAGTCTAAAAATATTATCAGAAAAAGTGCTGCAAGTTCAGCAGAAACGGAACATGGGTTTTTCAAAGATAAACATAATATAGTCAGAGAAGAGAAGTCAACTAATTATTTCTAATGTATCAAACATAATCACAATTGGCTTAATTGCCCTAACACCCTCTAAAAGAATGAATTCCTACATTTACAGTGAACGTATGTTAGAAAGAAGCACAGATCCAATAATGTTCAAGCTTATCAAGAAGCCACATGTAAATGTCTCAAATAACACACATTATTTAATATTTTGAAACTCTTTTCTATACTATAATCTAGTTTTTTTCTACACCCTTTATTGTTTTTTTTTTAAGTATTAACTATATGAAATAATATACTACCTTTTTGAATACCTTTATGAACTTTTCAACATCATAAAGTTACTTTCAGCGTACAGGATACCCAAATTAATTCGAATTTACTTTTGCTAGTTTCAGTACGAAAATGTATAATGTGCTGATGCATTTCGTCGGCAACTGTTATTCATGGCCCGAAAAAAAGCCCGAAATTTTTGGGACACAGGATATGTTAAAGTAAAAAATTGTATTTTATTTTAGTTGTTGCATTTAAAACTATAGCGGCTGACGAGGGGAAGTCTTGCGAAAAAAGTGTCAAGCGGTTACACCCCTGGAACTATGAGACAAGAAAATATTTAAATATGCAGTTTTAATTAAATAACATCAATTCAAAACAAAATGTAAATTTTTAACCAAAATATTTTCTTTTAGTTACATGGAAATACGATACATCAATATTTCGGAGTGTTTCACTAGAAAAATATGTGATTCATTTTCAAAAAGATAGAAGTTGATTGGAATTTAAATTTGTTTATCGTACATATCCGAATTAACGCAAGCAATTTAAATGAAATTAAAGATTTTTATATTAGTTCTTTCATCTCGTCTAAATAGGAACTAAAAACACTCTAAATTAGCCTTTTCGTTAACCCTTTAAGCTGTTCTTAACTGCTCAACAAGCGCAAAACGTTTTGACACATTTAAAATTCATTTTTTAACGGAAAAAAAGAAAAAAAAACAGCTGGATGATATAGTTTCTGAACAACAACACCAGCTAGTTTCATGCATTTTCGAACAAAAATAAATTAAAACTTTTATCAGAAAGTTGACCTTTTGGATTTGACTGTTCACCCTTAACTATTTCATTTTTTTTTTTTTTTTTTTTTTTTAGACATCAGAAACTAAAAACAGGGACCAAACATCACTTTTTAAGTACTAAAATATTTGCTTTAAATTATCGAAAAAAGTCTGCCAATTAATGAACCGAAGATTATAAGTAAAAATTAGTGGTGTTGAAAAGATTTTAGTAACGAAGCAAGCTAAATTTTCTTGCCCTAACTCAGTTCGGGTGAAACAGTTAAGTGGTTAACACTTTCGCTGCCGATCGCTTTGGCACGGGATCGGCAGCGAAAGTGATCAGAAATTTAAAATTGATACCGGTAATTTGGAAGGAAGAAATTTTACTTTATGTTATCGCTAAATGTCTTTTATTAAATAAAGGGTAAGATACTATTCTTTATTTCTGGTATGAACACTAAATTTCTGGATAAAAATGGAGGCCAAACTGGCAGATCTGTATGGTGGCACTCAACGTATTAAGAACGGCCTATAAAATCTGATAAATGGATGATGTGTGTGAAATGGACTTTACCCACGAATGGCAACAGCCATGCCTCTGCGGGAATATACTCTGGGAAAAAGACTGTTTATTGGACGAAGGGGAAGCAGTGTTAAAATGTTCTTCACGCCTATTGGTGTTCTTCTTCTGTTTACCCGTGCCTGACGTCAAATGGGACAATAAAAGTTATTTCGTTTATTAGTTCTATTGAACGATAACAAAATATTAATTGTTCATGACATTAAACGAATTAAAAAATTAGATTAATTTTAACACAATTATTCTAATTGGTAAATAAATCATATCAGAAGTAAATTTCCAACTGGGCGAAATATGTTCGGACCAGGATTCGAACCAGGTATCTCTTGGCTGAAGACGCCAATGCTCTAACATCTGAGCTATCCCGGGCGAATCTGCTAGAACTTTTTCACCCAGCTAACCTTATTGATTATAGTATCTGGCCTGAAGTCTGGTTCAGCTCAACAGAATAAATCGCAGGTAATGGAACTCCAGAAATCGCTGTATACGTAATTACACTAGATTAATTTTAACAAAATTATTCCAATTGGTAAACAAATCATATCAGATATGCGTTATTTTCCAGTTCTGCACAGCATGTAAATAGATTTGGGTTCAATCCTCACGAGGAGGTTGATCGATTTTTTTTTCTTACCAGGAAGCTGGATTTAAAATTGTATATCCATTTTAGTTTTTAAAACAAACTAATAAAAAAATCTCTCGCAATTTAATTTAGTTCTTTTAAAGGGTATTTATTTCAATCAATTGTCCTTCAACCTTTCCCCTCTTTTAGTACATTATAATAAAAAGCTTGTCTTTAAAATATTTTTTTCTTATTTTATGTCTTAAACACAGCAGTGAAATACATTTTAAATTAATTCTTTAAAAAATTTTCTATTTTTTTTTAATGGAAATATGTTGGAAATTTACCAGTAATTATGGGGTAAATGTGTGATAATTTAAGAAGCATTTGTACTCAGAAAGATGATTTCATAACAAAGAATGTATGGATAATAACTATGTTTAACCATTTGCATGGTAACTAAGAATGTAAAATATAAAATAAATAAATGAATGCAGTAATTTTGCTACGATGCAGGATAACAGCGACGTTTGGAATAGAAACTTCAGTAATTTATTCTATGTAGGTGAAAGCTTGTTAAGTATGGCGATTTACAATTAACGTTAGCTATTCATATATATATATATATATATATATATATGAGGACCCCAGAAGCCAAGGGGTATAAGTGACAAAATTGAAAAAATTGAACTAAGTGCACAGACGACCTGGAAATATGCTATTTTATTTTCAGGTAAAGAAATATAAGTGATTTTCTAATTATATGTTGTGTTTTAGAAATCAACCACTTTTGTCGAATAATGATCAATATTGATTAATTATATATTTAAAGAAAATCGCACTTTACTTTTTTCACATCTATTGAAATAAGAGTTCAAAGACTACTGTGAAACAAGCAGCAGTTTCCTATTTCAATTCAGTCAATTATTATTGATGTTCAACTTTAACGTCAATTATCTTTGAACTCAATTTACTCCAAATAGAAATTTTGTCACTTGTACCCCTTGGCTTCTGATGTCCTCATAGACAGTAAAACCCCGATAATTCGGATTAATCGGGACCAGACCCAATTCGGATTATTGAAAATCCGGATTATCCGGAGAATGAGAAAAAAATGAAATAAAATAGAATATACTTACAGAAAATCACCTTTATATTAAACACAGTGAATATTTACAGACAGTAAAAAATGTTTACTTTGTAATTATAAAGTTTGTAATCTTCTGCTGTGCCAGTTTTGTATACCTTTTGCGGGCCGCACGTTCATGCATCCGCTTGAGCGTAAGTAGTTCGTAGTCTCCACCTGATGTTCAAAAGAAACCATTAATTGTTCTAAATGAGACGTTGCTTCATTATGGCTAATAACTTTTGGTTGATCATCGTTGATAATGGTGTTTTCGTCTGTATCATCTTCATTTTCATTTTCTTCAGCTGAGCACAAAGCGATTATTTAGTCATCTATAAGTGAAGCGTAACCTTCGTTATTTTTTGCTTCTAACCAATTGTCAATGTCGTTGATATCAACATCTGAGCAACCATTAATTTTTTTTAACATGCTCACAAAATCTTCAGGTGTAATTTCTCTTTCATTCTCGCTTATTCCTCTTTCTGTGTCAAGCTTATTATTCGAGAAATCACAATTTGCAAGCCATAAATTCTTCCACGACTTTTGGAGAGTACTCTCAGAACCCTGATCCCAAGATTCAGCAATCATATAGATTACTTTCGTGATATCGATTGATTTGAGAATCTCTACCACTCACATATTCTCCATCATCTTCTAAAAGTTCATTCAGCATTTGTCTTTTATAAACTTTCTTAATGTTCTGAAAAACCCCTTGATCCATTGGCTGTACCAGCGCTGCCACATTAAGTGGTAAAAACTTTACCGTTATGTTTCTATTTGTCAGTTGACTTTCTTCGGGTTGTGTCGGGGCATTATCAATTAGGAGGACAGCTTTGATGGGTAAGTTGCACGATTTTAAATATTTACGATATTACACCCGGAACCATAAAATTGCCAAACTTAAAGTGATACATTGTTGTTTCTTTGAAAGATAACATCAAATAGTTTAAATAAGAATGCTTAAGGTATTCTTCTAAAGATTTCAGAAAATACTTTTTTATTCAGAATACGTGGATGAAATAAATGAATGTTATGGAAATTTGCCGATCGCGTCTCAAACTTGAAAAAAAAAATCGACCAGACCGATCCGGATTATCCGGAGATCCTAATTAACGGGGTCCGAATTAGCGGGGTTCCACTGTATATATATATATATATATATATGAAAAAAATCCACTTCACTTCATTGTATGCGAGTTTATTTGTGGCAGTAATAGAAGCTGAGGTAGTTTCGTCCTGAACCTGACTTTTATTTCCTTTGATATTACATGATCTCACAGGAAGTCAGGCCCAGTGACTTGGGAGCTGGAAGGAGCAAAAGCTCTCTAATTTCTGCGTGATATTCAACAGAGGATAACACCATAATCTGACTTCCCTTTGCCCCTGCACTCTACTTTTCATTAGCTAGTTTTTACTTTTTCCAGCAGAGGGCAGAAGTATCAACATGGGAGGTTTATTCTTTCATGATTGGTGCATTATCTTTTTTTATAACTGCTTTTTTATGGAGACAAGAGTCTTGACTTATATGATTGCACCACAAAGATCTAATTCTAATTTTAATGTTAAATATTATTTATGAGTTAATTATAGTATGAACTCTCAATTAGACAGAACTTAATTATCATTTATATCCTATCAAATTTCTGCTTTGACACTAATTTAACTTTATATTCTAAACATATTTACTTTGATTTATGGATCTGAAATTACTAGCTGTCATTCTGGAGAAACCTGATTAAACTGTATGATTTAAATGTAATTCTAGATTTATCATAATCCTTTGTTGTTTCTAATTTGATTACTTCTTGGCTCATTAGTATTATAAGGATTTTAAAATAATTTAACATGTTTTATGATAAGTGTATTATGTTAACAAAGGGTAATTTCTTTTCCAAATCTGTTTCATAAATACCAATTAGTGTCAAAGATTTTTATGATGAAGAAAATCTTTTTAATTTTGTGATTTAAGAATGTATGAAAATAAGTTGGGTTTCCAGATCTAGCATTTTAATTTAAATTTTGAATTTTAAAAAGTGTTTATCTTTTAAAAGGGGTTTATTTTTATTTATTTATTTTTATCCTTTCATATATATAAAACCAAACTGCATTTTGTTATTTAAAGAAAAAATACAAATTTTAGTTCAAAATTTCACCAAAATAAAATAACCACCTTTCAAGTTTAGCTTGAGACTATAAAATGCCACTCCCAAAGAACCAGAAATTTATGGTACTTGGAATAAAACTTATTTTAATTAATTTTCTTACTTTTTTCTTCTATTCTTGATGCTTTTTTAAAATTTACTATTATAATTCTTTAATAATTTCTGTCATTTCAAAAAGTTTTTTTATTAGTCGAGAATATAAATATAATATATAAAACGCCTTTACAAGGATATTACCCCTAATAATTTTTTAATCTGAAAACTGATTTTTATTTATAGCTATTTAATATACATCAATCTTTATAGTATGATTTACAATTTTTTTTAATAAAATATTTTATAAAAAAATCTACATTAGAAAACATAAAAACTGCGTAAGGGGAAAAAATAAAAATAAAATAAAAATTCGAAACTACTGTATTTCAAATATATTTTTTTAATATTAAAAAATATATATTTTTATATACATTCATGCATATACTATAGGTGATTTACTATCTTTCTTTCAATAATAATAATAAAAAAAAACTATATTAAAAAATACAAAAACTGCATAAGGGAGAAATAGAAAAAACAAATCGAAACTACTGTATTTCATAACATTTTTCAAAATACGTTAAAAAAAATAATGTCACAAAAGGATATAGAACTCGGAGGCACTCATTCCCTTAATGAAGTTTTTACCACGACACTACAAAGCACTTGAACAACCACCCATCTATTTAAAGGAAGGGGAGATGCTCATTTTTTTGCGGGGGAGCACGACACAATTCTTCAGGAGCAATTTTTATCTCTCAAATTTGCCCACAACTCAAACAGGCTATTTTATAAGACATGCACGAAGTCATTTTCATTTACAAATGCATAATATTTGCAGGTATATTCGTACAGTCATAAATTCTTAAGCTCTATTCAGAAACCAAGAAATCGAACAGAGTTCCCCATTTTTTTTATAAAGGCAAGTAATCTTTCAGGAAATATTGTCAAATTTGGCATTTTAATCCAATTTTCGTGACTCGAGAGTTACGGAAAGATCTTCACGAGGTAGAAAATAGTTATAATTGAAGATATATCGCATATAGAAGAAAATGAAAAACAATTGTTCAATTTTTTGCTACTTAAAGAGTAATGTCTACAAATTTCATGCATTTCCATTTTAAACGATTTTCTGAATTTAGAAATACTAGTTGCGTTGTTGACAGGGCCCGGCTAATGAAGGGGCATGCGGGGCAGCTGGCACGGGCACCCCACTTGAAAGCCCCCCCCCCCTAGGAATAATCAAGACTTTCGTTAAGAGGGTGTTGCCACTTAAAGAGTAATGTCTACAAATTTCATGCATTTCCATTTTAAACGATTTTGTAAATTTAGAAATAGTTACGTTATTGACAGGGCCCGACTAATGGAGGTACTGCGGGGAAGCTTGCTTCCCCCCCACTTGAAAGGGGGCCCCTAGGAGTAATCAAGACTTTCGTTAAGCGGGTGTCAACTGGTTAAAATTGGCCAAAAGGGAACACAATTCTTACATTTTCAACGATTAAGGATAGGAGTGCGGTACACCCCTTCTTTTCTTTGCTTCCTGTAACACTCCTCACCCTACCACCAGCGGCAAAAAAAAAAAAAAAAAAAAAAAAAAAAAAAAAAAAAGAATGAACTGTGTCATTAGAAAACTAATGATTAAATTTTATTGTAACAACTTAGTATCCTATTATTTTCAAGAGCGATTCATCATTGACGTTTTTCTATCGGCCAGGCAAGTTGAAATCATTAATGATGACCAATTGGGGGCATTTCTCTTTTAGACATATTATGACATACATAGACAAGCAAATCAATCCATATTTTTTTTTTACTGCTATTTTTTTAAAGCTGTGAAAGTTTTTCTTGTGATACCCTGTATAAAGATGAGAATTGTACCTGGTACGATATTTATGCACACATACAGCGCGTATGAACTTTAGTATTAGTCACTTGATTAGTCAGCATGATACACGAACAATTTCTATGGATATATAGAAGGGGCCCCCACAGAATGATGCTTGCTCCAGGGTCCTAGATTGTCTAAGTCGGGCACTGGTTGTTGAGATGTCATTATTATTACATTATTATTTTGAAAATAGCCTTAACGTTTATTTACATTATGAAAATTATGCTGTTTCGTAGAAACTTTCTTTATTGAGAGGGAGGTAATGACCCCCGTGACCTCCCCGTTGGATCCGCCCTTGATTTAAAGTGTAAGCTGATCTCCAATATCTCAAAAACTAAGGGCCATTTGAAGGAATTCATTGATGAGAATCATTAGAGATATAGGAGTTCTACAACATATTTCAAAATGTTTTTAATCTATGAATATAATAGCCCAAGAGCCGACAGCACAAAAACCTATGTTATCAAGCACAAGAAAAAAACCTTTATTTTATGGGAGAGTAGAAGTAGGGGAATCTAATGATCCATATCTGCCGGAAGTGAAGTGGTGCATAAGCCAAATATTAATACCACCAGTGGTTGACTCGTAGGTTTATCATTGTGTTTCTCCTACAAACAAAGGTATGAAAACATGGAGGATAGTTGTAGGACAAACACAATGATAAACCTACGAGTCAACCACTGGTGGTATTAATTTTTGGCGTATGCATCACTTCACTTCCGGCAGACATGGATCATTAGATTCCCCTACGTCTATTCTTCAATAAAATAAATGTTTTTTTCTTGTGCTTGATAACATAGGTTTTTTTGCTGTCGGCTCTTGTACTACACTATGACGCAAAAGTTTAGACAATGACGTCATTCAGCTTTAAAATGTAGAATTATGACGTCAGAATTACAAAAACCTGTAAATATATTCAAAAACTGATTTAAAATGCTATGTACAAAAGACAGTCGTTTTATTTGCTATAATACTAATTTTTTTCATAAAAATTCAAATGTGCTTGTCGCAAAAGTTTAGACACTATTCTAAATTTCTTTGAATATTCGCTGGCATATGCAAATTTAGAATCGATGATGTCACAAATTTGGAGTACTTAAGTTCTGCAAACGATTGCGCTTCATAGTCGACATGCCGAGAGCTAAAGAAATTCAAGTGAATGAGGTTTCAAGGATTTGGCAGTTGAAAGGTGAAGGAAAGAGCGTTTCTGAAATTTCTGCTATTATTAATAGGTCAAAAAAATCTATTTATCGAGTTTTATCGAGTGGTTCCGAATATAAAGCAAAATGTCGGTCTGGGAGGCCACGTGTGACAAATGTACGAGAGGATCGCCTGATACAAAGACTAGCGAGTACTCAACAAATGAGCGTACGTGGAGTTCAAAGCTCATCGGGACTCTCTGTATTAAAGGATACGATTCGTAGACGAATTTTGGAAAAAGGAACAATCGTTTATAGCAAAATGCAGAAGAAACCAGCTCTGAAACCCCATCATAAGTTACAAAGACTTATGTGGGCTCGAAAGCATATGTCATATGGAGAGAAATGGCAGTCAGACATATTTAGCGATGAAAAAAAGTGGAATCTGGATGGTCCAGATGGTTGTTTATCGTATTGGCATGACTTGCGGAAGGAACCTCGACGTTTTTATAGTCGCAGACAAGGAGGGGCTCGGTGATGGTTTGGGCAGCCTTTTGCTATAATGGACAAGTATCTCTGACCTTCACCAGTGGTCGTCAAACTTCACAGCATTATACACAGACATTAGAAGAAAACCTACTGCCATTTGCTGAGCTTCTAGGGGGTCCTCAGTGGGAATTTCAGCAAGACAATGCTTCAATTCACACTGCAAAACATTCAAAATCTTGGTTTAATTCCCATAATATAAGAGTTCTCGACTGGCCAGCATGTAGCCCAGATCTTAACCCTATAGAAAACCTTTGGAGCATCATGTGTCGCAAAGTTTATAGCAACGCTAGGCAATACTCTTCTGAAAAGGAACTTAAGACATCTATTGAGAATGCATGGTACGATATCGATCCACAAACTATGCAAGATTTAGTTTCTTCCATGCAATCTCGTGTATATGACGTAATACATAAGCATGGATGCGCAACCAGGTTTTAAAAATTGTTTATTTCGATTTTATTTAATTTGTGTCTAAACTTTTGAGACAGCAGTTTATTTTTGTTACCATTTAATTTATTGCAATATGCACAATTCCACTTTTCTTTGTTATAAATATTGTTTATATGTACAGCACATTAATTTCAAGCAGTGATTTGAAAATTGAATAAATATTTTTCAAAGTATGTAAGAATTTCTTCATTGTCTAAACTTTTGCGTCATAGTGTATAATGTTTTGCGGTCTCCTTGTTAATATGTAGATGACAGCACTAAATTCGTGCCATTAAGGAGACCGGGAAAGCTAAATTCAACCAAAAAATCGATTTTTACTTTTTTATATCATTAAATAGTTTAAACATTTATCTTTCCAATGATGTGTCACACATGTTTATATATAAAAAAATAAGGATTAAAATTATTCATTCTTTCTTCGAGTACTTCACAGCTTAATGGCCACTTAAATCTTTAATTGACTTTTTCTCAAAACTTGGATTTTTCATGTTTATGTTCTTTTTTTTCAATATCTATTAAACTTATTAATTCATATTTTTTTTATTACTTATGTTATATTATATACTTTAACACAGGGATTTAATAATTTGTGGAGAATTATTTATTTTAGGCAGTGATATCTTACCAAAAATGCTAATTTAAAAACGACTTTCAACAAATAACTAATAATTAATTTTGAGTTTCATTTAGAAAGAAAATGGTCTGTTAAAATATGTAAATCATGTTATTCTAACCACTCTAAAAAATCTAGACATCTACCTTTCACCAATTCTGAGAAAAAGGTACATAAAGTTGATGAATTTAACATGGCGGAGATAGGGCTTTCCCGGCCCCTTAATAAAAATAATTCCCCTTACAAAATTCATAAAAATTAAAGAAGGTATAATGTCCAATGGAATAACACTTTTGGGGTTTTTCTCCAAGTAAGTGACCATTGTTGTTGTTTTTGGGGAGGTGGGGGGGGGGGGAGGGTGGAATGGAGGGGATGGTTGTCCGCAAAAGAAAAGAAAAAGATCACCCGCTAACTCTTCCGCAAATCATCCTACTAAAATGCAACTGGAGCTCGATTAGTAACCATTATAATCGATTAGTACACATGATTCTGGAAAGCGTTCATTCTAATTATAAACCTCAGAAACCAACATACTTTTGAGATTCAAAGAATCATTTATAAAAACAAAGTTTCTTTTGCTGCTACTGATTTTCGGAAACCTTCCGAGTAGTTTTTATGGCGCATTAATCAGTTTCTTCAAACCGGGATATCGGTTTTTAGGAAGGTATTAATTCTCATTTAAACATTTTGAGCTGCGTAATTGAATTTATACCTGCTAGGGTAACAGAATGATATTAATTTTAATGTTAATGCGAATGCTGTTAATGTATCATGTTTGTCCGTAAAACATGTTTGTTGAATATGAAAAGTTTACTTGAGAATGAATGGCACCCCAAAAAAGCTATATTCCGGGTTGAGAAAACGTGTTAAAACGGTTTTGCCACTTAAAGAGTAATGTCTACAAATTTCATGCATTTCCATTTTAAACGATTTTGTGAATTTAGAAATAGTTACGTTGTTGACAGGTCCCGACTAATGGAGGGGCATGCGGGGAAGCTTGTTTCCCCCCACTTGAAAGGGGGCCCCTAGGAGTAATCAAGACTTTCGTTAAGCGGGTGTCAACTGGTTAAAATTGGACAAAAGGGAACAAAATTCTTACATTTTCAACGATTAAGGATAGGAGTGCTGTACTGCCCTTCTTTTCTTTGCTTCCTGTAACACTCCTTACCCTACCACCAGCGGCAAAAAAAAAAAAAAAAAAAAAAGAATGAACTGTGTCATTAGAAAACTAATGATTAAATTTTATTGTAACAACTTAGTATCCTATTATTTTCAAGAGCGATTCATCATTGACGTTTTTCTATCGACCAGGCAAGTTGAAATCATTAATGATGACCAAATGGGGGCATTTCTCTTTTAGACATATTATGACATACATAGACAAGCAAATCAATCCATATTTTTTTTTTACTGCTATTTTTTTAAAGCTGTGAAAGTTTTTCTTGTGATACCCTGTATAAAGATGAGAATTGTACCTGGTACGATATTTATGCACACATACAGCACGTATGAACTTTAGTATTAGTCACTTGATTAGTCAGCATGATACATGAACAATTTCTATGGATATATAGAAGGGGCCCCCGCAGAATGATGCTTGCTCCAGGGTCCTAGATTGTCTAAGTCCGGCACTGGTTGTTGAGATGTCATTATTATTATATTATTATTTTGAAAATAGCCTTAACGTTTATTTACATTATGAAAAATATGCTGTTTCGTAGAAACTTTCTTTATTGAGAGGGAGGTAATGACCCACTGTGACCTCCCCGTTGGATCCGCCCTTGATTTGCCCCACCAGTGGCCGAGAGGTTCTGCCCTCGAAGCTGGTAGACGGGAAGTGCTGGGTTCGATCCCAATCGCGCCCGTCGGCCTAATCGTTCGGAGTTTTCGTGGTTTTCTTCGAGCCGTGGATTTTCCATGTGTAAATACGGATTAGGTTCCCTTAGAAAGACCCCCACGGATGTCACTCCCCCCGGGCCTATATCCCTCGTGTAGATAATCGGCCGTCAAAAAATCAACCAACCAACCAACCAACCGCCCTTGATTTAAAGTGTAAGCTGATCTCCAATATCTCAAAAACTAAGGGCCATTTGAAGGAATTCATTGATGAGAATCATTAGAGATATAGGAGTTCTACAACATATTTCAAAAATTTTTTAATCCATGAATATAATAGTCCAAGAGCCGACAGCACAAAAACCTATGTTATCAAGCACAAGAAAAAAAACCTTTATTTTATGGGAGAGTAGAAGTTAGGGGAATCTAATGATCCATATCTGCCGGAAGTGAAGGGGTGCATAAGCCAAAAATTAATACCACCGGTGGTTGACTCGTAGGTTTATCATTGTGTTTGTCCTACAAAAAAAGGTATGGAAACATGGAGGATAGTTGTAGGACAAACACAATGATAAACCTACGAGTCAACCACTGGTGGTATTAAATTTTGGCGTATGCATCACTTCATTTCCGGCAGACATGGATCATTAGATTCCCCTACGTCTATTCTTCAATAAAATAAAGGTTTTTTTCTTGTGCTTGATAACATAGGTTTTTTTGCTGTCGGCTCTTGGACTATAATGTTTTGCGGTCTCCTTGTTAATATGTAGATGACCCCACTAAATTCTTGCCCCTAAGGGGACCGGGAAAGCCAAATTCAACCAAAAAATCGATTTTTACTTTTTTATATCATTAAATAGTTTAAACATTTATCTTTCCAATGATGTGTCACACATGTTTATATATAAAAAAATAAGGGTTGAAATTATTCATTCTTTCTTAGAGTACTGCACAGCTTAATGGCCACTTAAATCTTTAATTGACTTTTTCTCAAAACTTGGATTTTTCATGTTTATGTTCTTTTTTTTCAATATCTATTAAACTTATTAATTCATATTTTTTTTATTACTTATGTTATATTATATACTTTAACACAGGGATTTAATAATTTGTGGAGAATTATTTATTTTAGGCAGTGATATCTTACCAAAAATGCTAATTTAAAAACGACTTTCAACAAATAACTAATAATTAATTTTGAGTTTCATTTAGAAAGAAAATGGTCTGTTAAAATATGTAAATCATGTTATTCTAACCACTCTAAAAAATCTAGACCTCTACCTTTCACCAATTCTGAGAAAAAGGTACATAAAGTTGATGAATTTAACATGGCGGAGATAGGGCTTTCCCGGCCCCTTAATAAAAATAATTCCCTTTACAAAATTCATAAAAATTAAAGAAGGTATAATGTCCAATGGAATAACACTTTTTGGGTTTTTCTCCAACTAAGTGACCATTGTTGTTGTTTTTGGGGAGGTGGGGGGGGGGGGAGGGTGGAATGGAGTGGATGGTTGTCGGCAAATGAAAAGAAAAAGATCACCCGCTAACTCTTCCGCAAATCATCGTACTAAAATGCAACTGGAGCTCGATTAGTACCGATTATAATCGATTAGTACACATGATTCTGGAAAGCGTTCATTCTAATTATAAACCTCAGAAACCAACATACTTTTGAGATTCAAAGAATCATTTATAAAAACAATGTCTCTTTTGCTGCTACTGATTTTCGGAAACCTTTCCGAGTAGTTTTTATGGCGCATTAATCAATTTCTTCAAACCGGGATATCGGTTTTTAGGAAGGTATTAATTCTCATTTAAACATTTTGAGCTGCGTATTTGAATTTATACCTGCTAGGGTAACAGAATGATATTAATTTTAATGTTAATGCGAATGCTGTTAATGTATCATGTTTGTCCGTAAAACATGTTTGTTGAATATGAAAAGTTTACTTGAGAATGAATGGAACCCAAAAAAGCTATATTCCGGGTTGAGAAAACGTGTTAATACACTATAAAAACTGCTAGAAAACTTTTCCGAAAATCAGTGGCAGCAAAAGAAACTTTGTTTTTATAAATGTTTCTTTAAAACTCGGAAATATATCGGTTTCTAAGGTTTATAAAGATGTAGAACGCCTTTCGGAATTATTAGTAACTCGGACTGGCTTATCGCATAATTTTATTTCGTAGATAAATTATATTTTCCTAGATTTAGAAACATCTGTCTTTTTAACATTTCCCAACATAATTGAAATGTGTTAATGAATTCGGTTTGTCTGTCCGTTTGTCCGTGCTCTAACTGGCGTAAATACAGTTCGAATACCATCAAATTGATATATGTTATTGGGGTTGAAAATGAAGTGTAGCATTTACGGCTCATCTACAGGACTCTCAAAAGAATTCCGTTACACTGCGGTCTATGGCGAAAAATCGTTTACCGTGTATATTAATGATATTACACTATTTTAAACATATTGAAATTGATATATATCGCTGAAGTGTACTACAAGATTCTTATTATAGAATATGTTGTGCATAGAATTTATCTTTCATTTACAGGGACACACAAAAGAATTTGGATACAGAAGAACATGAACAATAATTGAACTATTGAAACTAACAATAATTGTTGGAAGTGTGTTTTCAGTTGTGGTATGTGTTTTTAAATTTGAGTATTATATAAATATTACTTGGTGTTTAGGAATTCTATAAATGATATACAGGGCCGCACAAAATTTCTCAACAAGATCCGTTTATTGGCGGAAATTCCTGAATGGAAATTTTCAACTGTGCTATGTGTTTAATTGAACTGATTTATAGCATACTATATAGTATATATAAATACCCATTGATCGTATACAGGACTGCACAAAAAAATCGTATATTTTCTCGACTATTCATGGTAATAGCAGAAATTTGGTTTTCAAATACGTTATGGTTATGCTTTTTCCAAATTGTTCATTTAGACATCGTCTTTCACCTTAGTAAACTGTGAAGATTTTTTTATAGTTTTGAGACTGTGTTGGAAAGGGTTTCATAATCTATGCTGTTACCAGGGTTCTCGCTGCCACACGCCATTGCGTCAAATCGCGACAAAATGCTTCATTTGGAGAGTAAACGAACAATGAGACTCGCCAAATTACGAGTGTTCAATTTCTGCGCTGTTTGTATGTGTGTGTCAATACAGTCGAAATTCTTATCCGCGTTTCAGAACGACTGATGTCGCTTTACATGTTTAATAGCAGCGTGCCATTTACATTGCACTATTTATAGAGATACTGACTTAATACCAATTCATTTAGCAACAGCCAAACACACAGAAAGGATTACGTGATAGGTATTTCTCTACTGTCAGTTAATTACTATCTATGAGCCGGCATCGCGCTGGTAAAAACACAAACGCATCAAGTGCAAATAGAGAAAAGTTTTGCCGGAATGTGGTGTTGAAATTATCCGTTTACCATACTATTTATTAGTTGTATGTAAAGTATGATTGGCTGGTCAATTTTTTTCTATCGGTTAGAGTCAAAATCTCATAGCAAATTTTAGAGTATATTTTTACAACGTTAAATTAAAGATAGCTGTTTCGAATTTTTATTTATAGTGCTAAAATAATGTCTCAAACATTTTCACATTTAGGAGACATTTAGAATGTACTTATTTTTAATAGTTTCTGTAGCGTATAGCCGAATTTCTATTTTATAAGTAATTACGAAAAAATTAGGTTATTTTAGAACATACTCGAAAAAATGTATACAATAAACATTTCTCTTCATTTGGCTACTATTTTTTATTTCTTATTCGCCAAACTGCTAATGTTGGTCAAAAGTCAGCGAGAACCCTGGCTGTTACGCATGATTTTTCGTTCTTGTTTTTACAGTGTATTAGTTCCTGCATTATGTTGAACATCGAAACAAATATCCTAATGCTTATTAGAGTTTGTTATATAAACAATAGTATTACATTATACATTTTCGAACATAATAAAACGGGGTTCGTTTTTATTTAGAAAACTTTTTTCTCGATCTTGTAATTTTTCTGTTAGGGAATATTTCAGGAAATGAAAGCTTGTTATGGTTGGAGAAATCAAGAATGGAAACAAGTCTCCACAAAGGTCTGCTGTGTCTAGTAAATTATTTTTTTAATTATTTTTATTATGAACGCGGTACATTATAGTTGTAATCCATTGTTTAGCTCCAAACAAAAATAATAAAATAAAACATACAAAAAAAAAAAACATATTACTTTCTTTAAATGGTATTATGCTAGGACACCGTGTAACAGTAGAAAGGTAGAAATGAAAATAGTAAGAAAGTTTTAGACGATGAAGAAAAATACATTAAAACATTTTTCGTTACTTTTACACTTTAAATGTTTCGGGTTCGGGTCGGTTTCGGACCACTTTTTAACTTTTCCGGGTCGGATTCGTGTTGAGCGGATTTTTCTAAAGAAAGTACTGAATACTTTTCAAATGAAAAAAATATATATTTGAATATTAATGAATGTACACGTGTTCCTTTTTATAAGAAAAAGACAAAACTGATATTAGAGACATAACTGTAGACTATTTTTCCATACCCGTATTAAAATATGGATTAATTATGTTTCATTTCGGGTTTTAATATTTTGGGGTTTGTGTTGAAGTGTATCGAGTCCGGGTCGTGTTTTGGGTTGACAAAATTTTTTTGTCGGGCTCGGTTTGACTTTAAGCAGAGATTTCAGGATCGAGTCGGATACAACCAGACCCGTGCAGGGCTCTAGTTGGAATATCAGTTTGTCGTTTGTCATGTGCAGAATTCTTCTTTAAACAGAGGTCTAGTCGTCTAATTATCCCTTTTTTGTAAAGGATAACCCTACCAAATACGCATTGTTATTCAATATTTTACCAGTTTATACTTTTATATTTTATCAGTATATGGACCAAACCAAAGGAATTTTTTTCCATAATATTGTACAACTCCATGTTTCATGTAAAATACCAAATCATGATATCATTTTTCGCCATTTTGATTGCAGTTAGTACAACACTAAAATTTGGTTCAACTTTGCATGAAATTCTTAACAGTGCACAAATAGTGATGATTCCACCTTAAACTAAAAAGACACTGGATTTTTCCTTCACAGTTTTTCGAAAAACTCGTTAGAAAGCATAAATGAGAGAATATTTTTATGAATTTTCAGTGTAATATATTTGAGTGATTTGTGAAGGCAGAAAAAGATTTAGCTCTTAACACGTTATATGTTTGAATTATGAGAAAGTTCTATTGAAATGGAAATTAAAAAAAAATTATTATATCCGTTGAAATACAGGGTGTTTCATAAAAGATGGGCAAAATTTTAAGAGATTATAGTACACATCCAAACAAACAACTTTCAACAAAGAATGCATGGCCAAAAATAAAACGCAAAGGTGTTGGTGCATTTGGAAACTTGGTCCATGCAAACGTTAAACCTCAATTCTTTTTGCGAGTTACCGTGAAAAGCTAGACACTAATAGCATGCAAATGTGATAGGGGAAGAGAACGCGTATGCAAAATTTCGCTTCCGTTAATACATAAATGTCGCTGATCCTAGTGTGCAACTGTCAATCGTGGTAGGAACGTTTCGGAAAATGTTGCCCTTCACTAATAGGGAAAAGGCTGATATGCATTTTATCAACGGAACTGCAAATGAAAATGGCTCAGATGCTCAACGATTGTGCGGAGAGCGGTTTCCAACCTTGCTTTTGTCACTTAATCGTTCTTTGTGTGTTTTTGACTCGTATAACAACATCACCATCGGCGCCCTCTATCACCTTTACGTTTTAATTCCGACCATGCATTCTTTGATGAAAGTTGTTTGCTTGAATGTGTACTATCACCTCTTAAAGTTTTGCCCATCTTTTATGAAACATCCTGTATTTTCACGCATTTAAGGGACGGTATACTTTGAAAAGAGCAAAATACGAATTTTCTTATGAGTAAAATTTTATTGTTAAAAACAATATATCAATATATTGCTACATATTTTCACTCTTCTAGTAAAGGTAAGTAATAATAACATGTTACAATGAATTTCAAATGCATGTTTCTCAAACAAATTTTCTGCAGTCTACACATGTTTAAATTTTTCATGTGTTTTAATTTTTGTTTAAAATTTGTTATATAGCTAAGGGAGAATATTGATACACACTACAAAAAAAAAAAGACGTCCATTTTTAAAAATCCGATGGAATGTTCTTTTAATAAAAAAGAAAAGTGCCCAGTTAAACTGATGGCATTGAGCTCAGAGGCTATTCACACTAATTGTATATTATACTAATTGTTATTTCAAACGATCCTCGAAAAATAAATTAAGGGGGTGTGTGTTCACCCCCGTTTCCCCTCTTTATACTTAACCAATGAGCCTCCAAATGTCATCAGGGAAGCGCCTTATCGAAATAAACCGGTATACCAAATTTGAAGTGAATCGGATAGAAAAACTCATTTATCTAAATTAAGGGGGTATTAGCTCCCCGTTCCCCCCTTTATATTTAACCAATGAACTTCCAAATCTAATCAGGGAAGCGCCTTATCAGAATAAACCGGTACACCAAATTTCAAGAAAATCTGATAATTCTACATGAAAAACCCATTTATCTAAGTTAAGGGGGGATTATCTCCTGTTCCCCCCTTTACACTTAGCCAATGAACCCCCAAAACCAAGCAGGGAAACGCCTTATCAGAATGAACCTAAAAAAATTTGAAGCAAATCGGATATTTCTATCAAGAGTTATCGCGTTATGTACATACGTATGTACGTGCATACATACATACCGGGTGTCCCAAAAATGACTGATGGATTTTAAAATTCAATAGCTTCCAAACAAAGGCAGATATTAAAAAAATTCTTTCATGAGGTTTATGTATGATGTCAGGAGTTTTTGAACTGTTATTGTTGATTTTAGTTCGAAGTTGAAACAATAGATGGCGCTGAGAGCAATAATCGCTCAGTCCAGACCCGATTTTTGGTACTTCGGGATCCATTCAATACATATTAATCTCCTTTTTTCGCATGGAAGAAGAGAGGGGCCGAAAAATCGAACCTGAATTTAGCGGTTATTGTTTGCAGCGCCATCTGTCGATGCTATTTGTAACTGAAACTGAGAATAGGAGCATAAAAACTCCTGACATCTTACATAACACTCCTGTAAGAATTTTTTAAATATCTGTCACCGTTTGCAAGTTATGGAATTTTAAAATCCATCAGCCATTTTTGGGACACCCGGTACATACATACAATACATACATACATACATACATACATACATACATACATACAGAGCCGGCGGGCACATTAGCTCTCAGGCTTTGATAGCCTGTGAGCTAAAAAGGTCAAAAACTGTCCCGAAACTGAATTTTCATTAAAAAGTAACATGCTAATAGATTTTATTGCTAATCTGAGGACCTTAATAGGACCAGAAAGGTTTGTAATGACGAAACATTGAAATTATTATTATTATTATTATTATAGTGCTTGAACCTTTAAGAATGTCGTACGTTCGGTCTGATAGGAAAATTCCTAAAATTGCAGTCGTACGAGTTGTAAACACTGAGTCGCGCAAACCGGAGATACCCGTGAAAGTCAAAACTTCAAACTCAATTATCTCAAAATCCTGTTTTTCAGCGTTTTTGCCACGATAACTTTTGAACAAGTTAACGGATTTACGTGTTTCTTTTCTTTTTTTTTTAAATAAATAAATTAAATTATATACAAATATATACCTAAAAAAACAAACAAAAATATTTCTTTTTTCAAATTATAACAAAAAATATGGCAAATTTTTATGGATTTTGAATTTTTCATTATAATTTATTTAAATATTTTACAAATTTTTTTTTGTTTTTAAGGTATTGTAGCAATCTCATCTCACATGATCAGTATTAAACTAGTTACTAGCTTAGAGTAACTGGTTTGGCGTTTTGCTCGACGCTAACGTTTTCGCCTCCTGATTATGAGATCCGTGGTTCGTATCCCATCGGCGCCAATCACACACTCCCTAAAGTGGTGACCCGGACGCACGCAAAATCTCAACAACAATCATCTCCTCTCATAACCAACTGATGACAGCACCAAATAAATCATCTCCAGCAAGTTAAGCCTGTGAAATGCTCACAGCACATAAGCCTGGCATACTGCGGATCACTCACGAGTGCATATCGCTCGTCAGACGTCAACAAGATGTCTTTCTCACTGGGGAGGGAGTGTGCAGCGATCTCATCTCACATGATCAGTATAAAGCGAGTTACTAGCTTAGAGTAACTGGCTTGGCCTTTTGCTCGACGCTAACGTTCTCGCCTCCTGATCCCGAGATCCGTGGTTCGTATCCCATTGGCGCCAATCAATCCCTCCCTAAAGTATAAAAGAGAGACAATGTAATAAACAGTATAAAACTAGTCGGATGTGACAATCCCAAAACTTTCTTATATCTCATACATGTTAATACCTCAAAATTCGCTTTCCCAGTGCCAAAATTAAATGACAATCTATGCCCATCATGAGGATTCAAAAGGTATAAGCTCGTTGAATAGTGTACATTTAAAAAGGAGATATAAGCATCGCATTTTCCAAACAAATCACGGAATTTCGGCACCCACCCTCTTAGAAGTCTTCAACCAAAATTCCGAACCCAAAGAGCATAAAAGCGACATTTGTGGGGCAATATACACCCAAGCCTAATAATGATCTATTTACACTGGTGTGCAAAAATTAAGGACCAATCACAAAATGCTAATTTTCAAATACGCGAACACTCAAAAGGAAATAATATAATTCGCGTAATTACTATCTCTACAACACAGCTAGTCCATATAACATCTCATTCATGTCACACATGGTCACAAGTGTCACAGTCACTACGTTGAAGCAAAAGATAGGAAATTCCATACATCTCATTATGAGTCTCAAATGATCACTATATGTGACTCCACTGCTCATCTCACATGATCACTATAAAGCGAGTTACTAGCTTAGAGTAACTGGCTTGGCCTTTTGCTCGACGCTAACGTTCTCGCCTCCTGATCCCGAGATCCGTGGTTCGTATCCCATTGGCGCCAATCAATCCCTCCCTAAAGTATAAAAGAGAGACAATGTAATAAACAGTATAAAACTAGTCGGATGTGACAATCCCAAAACTTTCTTATATCTCATACATGTTAATACCTCAAAATTCGCTTTCCCAGTGCCAAAATTAAATGACAATCTATGCCCATCATGAGGATTCAAAAGGTATAAGCTCGTTGAATAGTGTACATTTAAAAAGGAGATATAAGCATCGCATTTTCCAAACAAATCACGGAATTTCGGCACCCACCCTCTTAGAAGTCTTCAACCAAAATTCCGAACCCAAAGAGCATAAAAGCGACATTTGTGGGGCAATATACACCCAAGCCTAATAATGATCTATTTACACTGGTGTGCAAAAATTAAGGACCAATCACAAAATGCTAATTTTCAAATACGCGAACACTCAAAAGGAAATAATATAATTCGCGTAATTACTATCTCTACAACACAGCTAGTCCATATAACATCTCATTCATGTCACACATGGTCACAAGTGTCACAGTCACTACGTTGAAGCAAAAGATAGGAAATTCCATACATCTCATTATGAGTCTCAAATGATCACTATATGTGACTCCACTGAGACGTCACTGTGACTGCTGCTTTGTGACGAGTCACTTTACAATGTAGCTACATTGTGACTCTCATGTGACTGTCATCTGTAGACTCAATTTCAAAGTCATCGTGAACGCTGCATTGTGATAAGTTACCAAATAATGTCACATTAAAGTCACATGATGACTTTCAGGTGACAGAGAGACTACTGTGAAGCCACCATTGTGCTCTTTTGGGAAAAGTCTCCATGTGACTATAATGTGATATTATTTGGTGACTTATCATAATGCAGCGTTCATGATGACTTTGAAATTGAGTCTAAAAATGACAGTCACATGAGAGTCACAATTTAACTACATTGTAAAGTCACCTGGTGACTCGTCACAAAGCAGCAGTCACATTGACGTCTCAGTGGAGTCACATATAGTGATCATTTGAGACTCATAATGAGATGCATTGAATTTCCTATTTTTTTGCTTCACCGTAGTGACTGTGACACTTGTGACCATGTGTGACATGAATGAGATGTTATATGGACTAGCTGTGTTGTAGAGATAGTAATTACTCGAATTATATTATTTCCTTTTGAGCGTTCGCGTATTTGAAAATTAGCATTTTGTGATTGGTCCTTAATTTTTGCACACCAGTGTATGTGGTAATATAATATGAAGTTTAAATCCCATTCATTAGTTTTTGAGATATAGCTATCGCAAAAAGCGGGAAAAAATTCAGCATAGCAACCCCACCTGTTATATGATTTACACAAAAACCTATTCAGCACCAACTTATGTCAAGGTCTAACAGAATATGAAGTTTAATGAAATCAGTTCTTGAGACATGACTATCGCTAAAATCGTGTAAATCCTGAAAAATGCTGCATAACAGTGCCACCTTTTGGGCGATTTACACCAAAAATTAATCAGCATTAAATTATATCAATGAGTAACATAATCTGAAGTTTGATGGTAATACAATCTAAAGTTTGATGAAAATCCGTGCATTAGTTCTTGAGATAGAGCTATTGCGCAAATCGTAAAAAATGCAGCATAGATGCGCGACCTGTTGGGCGATTTACACCAAAAACTAATCAGCAACAATTTATAATAATGTCTAACTGAATCTAAGGTTTTATTAAATTCCATGCATTAGTTGTAAAGTAGTTGTATTAGTTCTTGAGATAGAGCGCCTACAAAATTCTTGTCACATACAGACAGACAGACTAAAAGACAGACATTTCCTAAAAGCAGTCAAGTCGTTTTCAGGATCTTCTAAAACTTATAAATCTGACGAAAACCGGAAGTCGATTTTTTCACGAAGTCAATACTTTCATCTTGTAAAGATAGAAGAAAGCAAAAAGGGAACAACGACTTAAAAATATGGAACCTGAACTTCAAAATCTAGCAAAACTAGTTTTGCAAAATTAATTTTGCTGTACAGCATTAAAACTTTTGTTGTTGTTTTTTACAATTTAACAAACATTTTATAATTCTACAAAACATAGATAAATAAATGCTAAAAGAAGTACTAGTTTGAATTAATTACAGGGTTCCTTACGATTAAAATTCAACCAATTTTCGTAATTTCAAACCTATCTGGTCCCCTTAATAAGCCAACATTTCAAAACAGATGCAGTTGTTGGACGTATAAAGCTCATTCCCTTGCGATGTTAAAAACTTTGAATAAAAATTAAAGCGCATGGAACATTTTAAATATGTGTAGATGCAGAAAATTGGCTTTGAGAAAAATGCATTTGATATAAGTTATATGTTGTTTTCATGACTTAGCTTTATAAGAAATATGAAAGTATGCTTTCTGCAATGAAATGATACATATTTTTTAAATTTAACACAAAAACAAAGATTCATATTTTCGCTGTTTTTGAAATCCACCGTTCGCTAAAAATAAAAAATGGAAATTCTTTCGTAATAAATCTTTTCTATGACTTTATATTATTATTTAATAGTTAACGTTAAAATAAAAGTAAATCTATTTTTTTTGGAAATCCTGTTTATAAACACTCTTAAAAATGCTTTATTATTATTAATAATAAAATAAGTAATAAAAGTGAAATAAATAATACTTTATTTCACTTTTTTTAAATCCGCCGTTCCCTAAAAATAAAAAATGGAAATTCTTTCGTAATAAATCTTTTCTATGACTTTATATTATTATTTAATAGTTAACGTTAAAATATAGGTGAATCTAATTTTTTTGGAAATCCTGTTTATAAACACTCTTAAAAATGCTTTATTATTATTAATAATAAAATAAGTAATAAAAGGGAAATAAATAATACTTTATTTCACTTTTTTTTAAATCCGCCGTTCCCTAAAAATAAAAAATGGAAATTCTTTCGTAATAAATATTTTCTATGACTTTATATTATTATTTAATAGTTAAAGTTAAAATAAAATAGCGAATCTAAATTTTTTGGAAATCATGTTTAGCAGCACTGTTAAAAATACTTTATTTCTTATATTCATATAAAATTAACATAGCACACTTTTTGCCAAACAGTTCAATCAAACTGAAGGTAAAGTGTAATATTTAAGTGATATGTTCATAGATACACTTTTGGGGATAGTTTTTACGACTTTGTAATAGATTTCTTCTAAATGTGATATCCAAAAATTTAAAATTAAGAGAATACATTTTTATGTTAAACAATTCAATCAAATCAAAGGAAAATCTAATATTTAAGTGATATATTCAAACATTCACTTTTGGGGATAGTTTTTATGACTTTGTAACAGATTTCTTGTAAATGTGATCTGCGAAAATGTATTTTTTATACATTGAAGAATTAGATCCAGCGGTTAAAACATTCTGTGATAATATCACAAGAGAACTTTAGCAATCTACTTTTTTCACTCGTTAAACATCACCACTGATATTATCACACAATAACTTATAATATCCTAATCCCTAATAGAATAACACTTTTGTCAAGGGGATTTTCCGTTAATAATAAAATGGACAACAAAAGCACTTACTTCAGCTATCTGATACCATTGAGTTTCCAGCATAGTTCCAATCAGTTTCATCAGCTGAGTTGTGTGTTTTTTCTAAACAATAACAATAACGGTCTAAATAAGGAAAAGTCAATATGTAGGTCTCTATTCGCATCACTGACCTCGCTTGAAATTTGTCACAGCACTTGCTAAACCACCCGTAAAGAAAAACTCCTGCGTTTTATACAATTCTTCGATATCGCGAATCTGCTACTAGAATTAAGTTTGGTCAAAAAACATATAGAAAAAACTGGGGATGTTTAACCGGACGGTAGGTTTGACCCATTTACTTTTATTTTATTGAATTTTTTTTTGTGCGATATGTACAAGACAAAGGAAAGGTACAAGTTTTTTCTAATAGTAAATGTTGTTTTTCAGGCATTTGCATTGATAATAAAAAAGGAAGGTGTAATTTTGTAATCATTGCCCCCTACCCCCCCAAAAAAGTATATTTTCATTTGCTAATTGTAACTCCCTATTACAGTTGTAAATAAAGTTAATGAAAATAGTAAAAATGAAGATATTAAGGAAGATGTTTAAACTGTAAATCACATAATGATCTAAAACATAAGATGGTTAATTGAAACTTGATATACGTCAAATATTTTTCAAAGTGTTTTTATATTTTCCAAGTATTTTTGTACTTTCTTGCCAAAATGGCAGCTGTGGGATGCATTTGCGGGATATTTGACAGGTATGGAATATCCCATGTTTTATGTAGAATCATTGATCGCATTTTAAAATGTTAATAATTTGAATTAAATTTATCAAAAATATTAATAAACTTAGTTAAATTCTGTAACTTATAATTTAAATCAATATTTAAAAAAAAAAAAAAAAAAAAAAAAAAATAGAAACTACAATAGAAATCTGGGTGCTCATATGCCATAATTAATAAGCGATATTACATATAAATTGAAACAAAAGTGCTTTACAATTCGGAATAAATTATTCTGAATGCGGCTACATTAGATAGGATACAGTTTAATATGTATATTGCAATATTGCATGTATAATATACATATATCAGTGCGTGCCCTGAATTGATTAGATTTGTTGTTATTTTTTATTGAACGGAAAAATTCATGTATTTCCCGATTTTCCAAGTTTCCCGGCGAAATAGAGCCAATTTTATTTGCGTATTTTATTACTATGCGTATTTTATTTTTAGTAAATTTTGTTCTGTTTTCGGTAAAGTTTATTCCGAATTCGTACAGCGCTTTTTGAATTTTTCGCATTTTTCAAAAAGTCCCCATTTCACCAAAAATGATGACTTTGTCTTTTTTATCATATCATCTATTTAATATTTTAGCCATCCAATGTTACATTATATAATCCAGTATGGGGAAAATCTTCGGGAACCTTTTAAAACTTCGAAAAGCATTAACCTCCTAAATTAATGCAAAATTTTAAAGGTATTACGATAACGTGAAATTTTACACGATTACAATGTAGAAATAAAGAGAAATTTTACCGAGTTGCGTTTACTAGAATAAACTTATATCCTGTTGCTATGATGACAAAGTTATAGTTGGGAAGTGAGAACACAAACGGAAAACCAAAGTTCATCTCATTCTATCAGCTCGGTTTTTATTTTCAAAATAATTTATTGATTTTGTTTTTAACCATTGCAAATTTTAGTAAAATATGCGCATTTTAACAAAATAATTTTTTTTTTGTAATTCTGTTTTCACGATATATGGGGCACAATCTAAATTTTCAGGTTAGTTTTTTTAATGGTTTTATTTATTTATTTTTGTTTTTTGCGTTCGGTAAATTGTCTGCATGAGCCGGACATGGTCCGAAGTTTGAACCCAAAAAGCCCCGCGGAGCGGCGATCATATTCTCTCATTAGTCTGGGGCTAGGCCCGGGTGCGGGCTTAGTTTTTCTCATCAGTTTCTCATCGGGCCGAGCCCGGGCAACGGTCTGCTAGTTGAAAAATAAACAATCTTGTACTTTTAAAACGATGACAAGATGAAGTTAAATAATTTTATATGAAAATCAGGAAAAAAGTGAGTTATCATATTTTACACTCAAGACCTTTAAATATTCACCCTATGGTTGATAGTTGTAACTTTTACCCTGTTGTTGAATTTGTTCCACTTGATCTAATATAAATATAAATGTGTGTTATTACAATAATTAATATGATAATTTTATTAACAATTCGTTGAACAACAGTACTGCCAGTTCAACTTGTTAGTTTATTCAAAATGTCTACCATAATTTTCCAAAAGCAATTTTCACTTTATTTAGTGGCATATATTCCGTTATTAAAATAAGTATTATGTGATTAAAGTAAGTATTAAAGTAAGCATTACTATTCAAAAATTCCGATTGATGTTGTAAATTAAAAAGTTTTAAATTAGTAATGCGAATATTTGCCATCGGTCAACAAAGTGAATGAGGTAAAACATGGGCGCCACCAAGGGGGGGCAGGTGAGGGACATTGCTTCTTCCTAGATTTTGAAATTAAATTAGCTTCTTCTGTGATGGTTTTGAAAAAAAAAAGTAAAATTCATTTTCCCAAGGGCTTGAAAACAATTAAATACTAAGAGAAAAACAAAACAAGAAATAAACATTATGCGTCAAGCATAGATTATGAAACATTTGTCAACCCATTCAGACCACTGTAACATTCACCGTTTAATAAATTGAAAGATGGCGTGTATGCAGAAAAATTGGAAAGCGCATTTGAAAACGCAATTTCAGAAATTACCATCTATAGTGGGAAATATATTCGAATTCTTTTGTGCAGCTCTGTATATGATATATAACATCATTAAAATACACTGCAAACGATTTTTCTCACACACCATAATGTAACGCAATTCTTTCCCTGTAAACGAACTATAAATGCTACACACTTCATTTTCAATACTAGACATGCCATGGTAAACCTCAGTAATACATATCAATCCCATGACAATCCGAATATATTTTCGAAAATATGAGCACGGCCAGACAGATGGGTATATAAATCGAATTCGTAAACACTTTACAAAAGTGTTGAAAGGCGTTAAAAATATAAGATTTTTCGTAGGCTCTGCTCATGTTTAATGAAGAAAAAAAATGTGTATGATAAAGATCACGGTGGCCGGACATCACTTGTTTCAGTTGATTTGAAATAAAAAGCTCAGTAAAAATAGGTGAGAACGAGCACTCCACTTTAGACAATTTACTAAACAGTTTACTTAACTGTTAAACAGTAACTTAAAGTAACACTTTTCCATTAATTTTGAAAACAATGAAGATCTCAAATAAACAGTGACTGCATGGCTATAGTCGTTGGTGCTAGATCAATCAGTACAACATCAGAATTGAGAACTTGTAAAATTATGTTTGTGATTCTCTAATATTAATATGGAAATAAATTATCTTTTTTTGTATCACTTTACAAACAAGAACGCGTAACGGTCGACGCAATTCCAAGGCCAAAAAAACTCCTAAATATAATAGTCAACCATTTGATTTTAAAGATATAAAGAGAAGGGAAAAAATAAAAATAAAGGTTTGATGAATGCTACTATGATCAAAATATTGAGCTATCTGAACAATAGCTGTATAGAGTTTCTTATTGATTGGGAGTTCATCTTACCTCACTGTTAAAAAACTTGTGCTCTTATTATTTAAAATTTTGAAGCAACTTTTTGTGCTGCAATAACGGCAACCATAAGATGGTGAAATCTCGCTCCAACATTTGGAGCTCCGGTTGAACCATAACACTAAATTTTAGTTGTATTTCACCCCTTTTATGGTTGCAGCTAACTGTAGCACCAAACATTGGTTCAACTTTGCGGTAAACTTATAACAGTGACATTAAATTCTATATTTGACTAGACAAAAATTTAATTAAGGAAATATTAATCTCTAATATATTTAAAGGCTCAATACTGTCTACGATAGAAATCTCATACATTATATTCTCATGTTTTGTGTTAGCAACAAAACAATAGTGATAACATGATAGGACTATAAATATTTTTTAACCCTTTCAGGGGAAAGGTACTTCTATTCGTAAAATTCTGAAATGAGTGGACGACACCGGAATTTAAAAACAAATTTATTTCAAAATAAGCAAAAGCTTTGGTTCACGTACATAATAAAAGGAAATTTTTCATTCCAATATTCTGCTGCCAATGTGATATTTAGGAATTAAAACAAAGTGGTCCAAAAATGAACCACCGCCCTCGAAGGGGTTAAGGCTCCATACGTAAGTCGCATACATTACTTAATCAGTACACTACAAATTATCATTTGTCCTAGCTAGCGTCAGTTCAATCCACAGCTACTGAAGATTTAATAGAATTTGTTTTAAAATTAAGATAAAAAATATTAAGATTAATATACGTACCAATAATTATTTTACATTTAACAAAATAAAGGCGATGACCGGAAAAAACTTAGTAAAATTCTCTTTATAAATTTATTTTGGAAAGTTTGGGGGTGCCAAAATTCATGCTTGCCACGGGGAAAAAATTCTACTTTCGGCCCTAACTGAGAAACTTGTGCATGCTTATGGTAAATGTAGGAATAACAATTAGAATTATGTCAAAAAGAAGTGGGGTCGGGCATTAGATCCAATGTTATTGGAAATAAAATTTGTGTTTGAATATCGATTGATATTATGGAGTTGCGCACAAAGAATTTCCAGAAAAATAAGAAGGCAATAAACAATATCTAGAAATAGGTTTTATTCGATTTAAAAATGCTTTTTTATTAATAAATAATGGTAAATATAACAGGAAATATTATAGGATTTAATGTAAAATTAAAATTTGATTTTTGAATTTTTTCTTTTTTTTTTAAATTTATTTCGTGCATTTTAAAGCATGTTGACTGAGATTTTATTATAATTTCCTTATATTTTGTTCATTTTAACTTGGAAAATATTAGCCATGCAAGTAAAATTTAATTTATATATTGAAAAAAAATAAAAACTTATAAAGATAATTTCCAACGCCGATTTTTAATAGCTTATCTAATTTATCTGACACAATTCAGAAACAGTGCA
The DNA here is from genome assembly GCA_963932465.1 of Maratus speciosus. Classification (NCBI taxonomy): domain Eukaryota; kingdom Metazoa; phylum Arthropoda; class Arachnida; order Araneae; family Salticidae; genus Maratus; species Maratus speciosus. The sequence continues at coordinate 233,494,866 of OZ010796.1, read as the reverse complement.
GAAAGTATATTTTTTCAAATGTCCCCCAAGAGACTTTCTGACTGACCTGCGTAATTTCGAAAATATCACGTAGCATTACGAACATTTTAGTTTATTGAGAAGAAAACTTATTATTAATTTTCTTTTATCATACTCTGAGAATTTACAACAAATAAAATATTTAATTTTTTAAAAATAAGAACTGAAAACGATAATAAAGAGCGACAATTTTAAGCTGTTATATATAAAAAACGAAATAAAAAATAACTCATTTTTTCATGAGATATCCTTAGAAAATGGAGTTACTTTGGTCCCCTAGGATTAACATTGTGAAAAGAAAACTGATATATGTCTGATGTACATACAGCCTTAACGGAAGGTTTACTACCTTTGGCTAAACAACAACAATCCCTCCTCCCCCTTTCACTGATTTTTGTGAATTTTTTTAGGGTGAAGATATCAACCGAGGAGTTTTTGCAATATATTTATTGAAGTTTAAATAAACACCACGATTTCTTTTCTATTGGAAATATTTGAAATTTTGATTTACATAAGAGAGAGAATAATCAAATGATTTCAAATTGTGTTTCATTTCTTAATTTTCTCGGCGATCTTCATTTTTATTTTTTAAATGAAAAATGGTACTTTTTGCCGGAGCTTACCAACAATATGAATCACTTTCAATAATTTTTTTTAATAGTGTACTGAACTTAATCCATATATTCCTAGCGTCCCATTTTGGGACGTTTCGAATTTTAATAAATTTTTAAAATTTTCTTCTTCTTTACAACATGATAACTGTATGAAGTAATTGTCTATAAATGTCTCTATCTATTACCGAGAGATCACAGCATAAGATTCATATTTATTTGCTTAAATGAAGACCTTTTTTCGGTGTTTATAGATTTTTCAATTTTCAAGATAACGAAATATAAAAAGTAAGTTTATTTGTATTTTTTTGTACCAAGGATCCAAATAAATATGTTATAATCTTAGCTTGTAGACTTCTTTGAAATACATATTTTTTAAAATTGCGAAATTATATGTTCAAGCCTGTTTTTTATGCATGTTTGTAACGCTCAAAATATAGGGCGCAAGGCGCAAATGGGTACATATTTCTATTAGACATTTAGGGGCAGTTTTTTATGTAAAGTCCTTTTCAAGATGATTTTGAAATAAATTATTTTTTAGCTTCAAATACGATTGTTCTTAATTTATTATTAATAATACTTATAATGTTATTAGTCTCCGTAAAGAAATAAATATATTTTTTAATAGTTCATAAAAATACTAATTATAATATATAATATACAATTTAAAGGCTTAACTTATATAAATTTAGACAAAACATATAATTGTGCATTTTTCCACATATGCATTTTTCCACATATTTTCCCATATTTAGTATATTTACATTTGATCAAATAAATACAAACATATTTTAGTGCAATTTTTTTTAGTTTTTTCCATTTCATTTTGCAACATTTTAAAGTGATTTTACCAACAAATTTGAGAAAACAAAAATTCAGGCATAAATGGGTTAAAACCAAAAAAGTCTTTCCTGCCAGTGCCGGGAGGAAGAGGTAGCTTTCATATTCCTTATTTTTTAAAAGCCAGCTTATATTATTCAAACACACGGAGCTCAAATTAGTGGAACCCGATTATGAAGATTAAATACTAATTTTTGTCAATACTGAATATAATGAGAATTTCGCGAAATTAGTCAGCGTTATCAAAGCTTGTTTTAATAAAGTGATTTATATTTTGTCGCCAAATTCGGTGATATCCCGAATTATATTAATAGTTATATTAACCCGAATTATCGGTGATAGCTCGCCATTTAAAACAACATAATGGGTGCAACAAAGCTCGCCAATGAACTTGGTCGACACCTTAGTAATTCCTGTGCACATGCTCACTCATATCTAAATCGGTTGATATATACGAGTGCTGTTGCAGGCAAAAAATCAGATTTTTCAAAATGTCACACACATTCGAAATTCAAACTGCTATATCTCGGCCTTTTTTTCAGATAAAGGCAAAACAAAACTAGTCGGGTGTACCAATCCCAAAACTTTCTTCTATCTCATACATGTTAATACTGCAAAATTCGCTATCACATTGCCAAAATTAAATGGCAATCTATGCATCTCATGAGGATTCTAACGATATGAAATTCCGTGCATTAGTTCTTGAGATATGACTATCGCTGAAATCGTCTAAATTCAGCAAAATGCTGCCTAGCAGCGCCACCTATTGGGTGATTTATACCAAATCCTAATCAGCAACAATTTATGTCAACGTCTGACTGAATCTGAAGTTTGGAGAAAATCCGTACATTAGTTTTTGAGATAGAGCAATAGCGAAAATCGTGAAAATTTCTGCATAGCAGCGCCACCTATTGGGTGATTAACACCAAAACCTAATTAACAACAACTTGTGTCAACATACAACTAAATCTGAAGTTAGATGAAAATTGGTCCATTAGTTCTATTGATAGAGCTATTGAGGCAATCGTGGAAAAGGCAGCAGAGAAGCGCCACCTGTTGGGCGATTTACACCAACACCTAATCAGTAGCAAGTCATATCAAGGACTAACTTAATCTGAAGTTTCATGAAAATCCGTGCGTTAGTTCTTAAGATAGAGCTATTGGGGAAATCGTGTAAATCCTGCAAAATTCATCATAACAGCGCCACCTGTTGGGCGATTTACACCAAAACGTAATCATCATCAATTCATATCAAGGACTAACTAAATCTGAAGTTTGATCAAAATCCGTGCATTAGTTCTTGAGATAGAGCTATTGCGAAAATCGTAAAAAATGCAGCATTGCAGCGCCACCTGTTGAGCGATTTACACCAAAAACTAATCAGCATGAATTTGTATTAGGCACTAACTGAATATCAATTTTTATTAAATTCCGTGCATTAGTTCTTGAGATAGAGCGCCCACAAAATTTGTGTCACATACACACAGACAGACAGACAGACAGACAGACAGACAGACTCACAGAGTCACAGACAGACATTTTGTAAAAACATGTTTTTTGGAATCTCTGACCCCTAAAACGTGTAAATCCGTCGAAAACCGGAATTCGAAAATTTTCATGAATCCAATACTTTCTTCTTGTAAAGATAGAAGAAAGTAAAAATGATCCGGAATCTTTGTAACAAGCTGAAACACATAAGAAAAAAATCTTTTTCAATTTCTAATTTTTTTGTACCTCATTTTAAATTACATTTTTTTTAATTTTTAAATGGCCGCCATTTTGAAACAAGATGGCGGATGAAGTTAGCAAACGAATTCGGCCGAGAGATTGCTATGTACTATGCACATGCCTTGTCACATCCTAATCAGTTCATAAATACGCGTGTTATCGCGTGACAAAAATCAGATCGTTTCAAAATGTCAGCCAAGCTAGAAATTCAAAGTGCTATAACTCAGCCATTTTTTAAGATATAGACGAAACGAAAAATGCTCAGAAATCTTTGTATCAAGGTCAAACACATAAGAAAAAACTCTTTTTCAATTTCTAATTTTTTTTGTACCCCATTTTAATTTTAAATTTAAACAAAATTAATGGCCGCCATGAAACAAGATGGCGCATGATGTTGGCCAACGTACTTGGTCGATACATTGGTATGTACTATGTACACACCAAGTTATATCCAAATCCGTTCATAAATACGCGTGTTATTGCGTGACAAATATCAGATCGTTTCAAAATGTCAGCCACACTAGAATTTCAAAGTGCTATAACTCAACCGTTTTTTAAGATATAGACGAAACAAAAAATGCTCCGGAATCTTCGTATCAAGCTCAAACACATAAGAAAAAAAATCTTTTTCGATTTATAATTTTTTTGTGCTTCATTTTAAATTTAAATTTTTTTTTAAATTTTTAAATGGCCGCCATTTTGAAACAAGATGGCGGATGAAGCTGGCCAACGAACTCGGTCGAGACATTGCTATGTACTATGCACATTCCTTGTCACATCCAAATCGGTTCATAAATACGTGTATTATCGCGTGACAAAAATCAGATCATTTCAAAATGTCAGCCATGCTAGAAATTCAAAGTGCTATAACTCAGCCATTTTTTAAGATATAGACGAAACTAAAAATGCTCCAGAATCTTTGTATCAAGCCCAAACACATAAGGAAAAAAATCTTTTTCAATGTCTAATTTTTTTGTGCCTCATTTTAAATTTTAAATTAAAAAATTTTTTTTAATGGCCACCATTTTGAAACAAGATGGCGGATGAGGCTGGCCAACGAACTCGGTTGAGACATTGCTATGTATTATGCACATTCCTTGTCATATCCAAATCGGTTCAAAAATACGTGTATTATCGCAGACAAAAATCAGATGGTTTCAAAATGTCACTCATGCTAGAAATTCAAAGTGCTATAACTCAGCCATTTTTTAAGATATAGACGAAACTAAAAATGCTCCAGAATCTTTGTATCAAACCCAAACACATAAGGAAAAAAATCTTTTTCAATGTCTAATTTTTTTGTGCCTCATTTTAAATTTTAAATTTTTTAATTTTTTTTAAATGACCGCCATTTTGAACAAGAGGGCGGATGAAGCTGGCCAACGAACTCGGTCGAGACATTGGTATGTGCTATGTACACACGAAATTTTATCCAAATCGGTTCATAAATACGAGAGTTACAGTATGACAAAGATCATATATATATATATATATATATATATATATATATATATATATATAACCAATAATTAAACATAACCTACCACCATCAAAAACCGTATATATATATATATATATATATATATATATACATATATGTATGTATATATATATATATATATATATATATAACCATTAATTAAACATTACCAACCATCATCAAAAACCGCATAATTGTGAATGGATTGACAATAAAAGATGACACAAACCTATAATATAGAACTGTATGTATAAAATAAAGTACCTTATACTTAATTACAAGAATTAATAAGGAAGAATAAAAAAGAAGAATATGGATTCCGAAAAAATCGAAAAACTTATATATTGAATTATGTTTTCAAGAGTACAGAATTCAATGATATATATATATATATATATATATATATATATATATATCAATTTTGAACGGAGGGTGGTTTCGGGGTCTAGGGGTCATGATAATATACCAATTTTGTTCGGAATCGTTTTCCTCCGAACGGCTGCAATATGTAGCTTTTTGTAATGAAAGCTATCTAAAAATAGCCTTTTATCCCAAATGACAATCATTTTGTCAGTTATAACTTTTTAAAAACTAAATAATGGTATAAGATCTAGAGAATATCACAATCTTTTATAGAATCTCATAAAAAAATATTGGTTTTAGATGACTGAGTCATTAGAAAAATGACCGTCCGATTGGAGGACACTTGGACATATGTCAATTTTATATGAAGCAAATTTTCAAATCTTTCTGATTGAAAAAAAAATGAATCTTATACAAACTTCAATAAACATGTTGCAAACCATCCAGTGTTGAGATCTTTATATAAGGAAACAAAATCCTCAAAAACGTACTTCTTTTGGGGGAAGATAGTAAACCTCTTCTTAGGAAGGTTCTTCGCTCACTTGAAAACACCCGCTCCGTAATGTTAATCCTATGGGCAGGTTAACTTATATAAATTTAGACAAAACATATAATTGTGCATTTTTCCTCATATGGATATTCCCATATTTAGTACATTTACATTTGATCAAATAAATACAAAAAACCTAAATAAACGGTCAAGTGCGAGCATTACTCGCGCATAGAGGGTTCCGTAGAATAAATATATGAATTTGTAATTGTATTATAAAAAAAAAAAAAAAAAAAAAAAAAAAAAAGTTGCTAAAAGAATACTAAGACTTTTTAAAAAACTATATAACGTAGGGTTGGGTATAACTGTACATATTAGAAAAGTGTAATCGGGTATACCATGAAAGTTCAAAGAGATATATGGAACAATATCAAATGTAGCTATTCGTATAACTCTTTTTTTAATATTATCCTAATCTGTTTATAATGAACTTAATTCGTTACTGACAATAAAAGCAGTGCATAGTTAAACTTCATTTGGCATTTCATGAAACTAAATTCAGCGTAGTAATAACCTTTATTTCTACATTGTATCTAAAACAAAACCTTTGTTCAAAGTTTAAATTTGGCACTGTGCTAAGCGCGCTTCGAATTGAGGTCTCAAAGTTGCAACGCCGCCTTGGTCAGTGTCGCGTTTTTCCAGATAGGTGTTTAATTAACTTTTAAAGTCACTCGAGGCGTATTAAGAGATACAATCAATGCAAACTATCGCGAATCTCACAGTATTTATGCGATTCATTCTAATTAAATATTTCGAGGGCGATGCCCTTAAAAAACAGACAAATGGCACCAAGAATATTTAATTAAAATTTTCCTTTTATCATGTACGTGAAAATAAGCAAGTTCGCATTTTCTAATAAATTTGTTTATAAATTCTGGTGTCAGTTCATTATTTCATAAGTTTATAAATAGAATTACTCCGTACCAGAAAGGATTAAGTGGTCACAGGACTCTTAAAGCTTCAAAATTTAAGAAATTTTAATTTTTTTAGATGTTACGCTCCTATCTTTTCTGAATATTTTGATATAATTGTTTCCTTGAACTTCCCATTAGAACAGAAGTTTTGGCTTTTAGAATTATACCCGCTCAATAGCTGAAGCGGCGTTTCCGAAACTTTAAAGTCATTATTTTCCAAATGGCGTTTTTGGGTATAACGCGCAGGATACCTCAAAAGCTTCTGAATATTTTTTCATGAAATTTTCAAAACATATATTCCATGTTATTCTGTATAAACTGAACCTAAAATTTCCTTTTTATTGTTCAAAAAAATATATTTTAGGTGATTTTACTGCTGAAATTTTCAAAATTTTGTACTAGCTAAATGCAGCATTGCATTAAAAATATAAAAATGCTTTAAATGCAAATTTATTTAAGTTCAGGGAAATTATTACAATCTGAAGTCTAAGTAAGCACCAAAATTTTCATTCTAGTTGCAATATTTATTTTGTAATCCTGCGCGTAAACTGTTATGCCAATTTTTTTTTCGACAAATGTCTAACAGTTTCGAGCCCCCTATAAATACTAATTCTGTATCTTGCAATTTTTTAAATACATGAAACGAAAGAACATACTTATATCTTTCATTCCAATTAAAATTGTGTTTTAAAATCGTATACATTTTAAGACATTAAATGTTGAAAATGGTCTTTTTTTCATTTTTTCCACTTTTTAGAGTCCCGAGACCCCTTAAATTAGTATGTTTTTAACAATTTGACGTTTATTGCTTTTATATTGTTACTGGACATTGCATTACACATATATATCATTAAAAGTCGTTAACTAGGCATAGAGTACGCCGCCCTGTCCTTGTGTATGCCCAAACTGACCGTACCTTTAAGGGTTAATGTCTCAGCTAATTACCGATGATTTTTTTCAAAAATCATTATCAGCAATGCTTTTACACTTCTGCAACGATAGGTATATTCAGCGATGCTCAATAATTTTTCTGAATGCCCGTAAATCGAAATTTGTGTATAACAGAAAAATGCTAATTACTCAAAAACTATGTGACCTAGGGTAATCGCTATAATTTTCCGGTAAGGTTTATATTAACGTCTACTACCTGTAATTTTTTTCAGAATTTTAGTTTCAGTAGATTCGGAATTAGATGGGGGGAACATATTTTTGGGCTACATTTTCAACAATATCTTTGAAAATATAATACCTAAAATTAAAAGAATGTATTTTTGAGTTCAGCGTTACAAAAGCTTTCACAGGATACCCCACATGATGTACAAAGAAAAGATTTTTTTTTCAAGTAGCATAATTAGCCCCTCTACTTCTTTACTAAATATATTTATGAATGTTTATTAATCTGAAAATATGTGGGTCAATGGTCTTTATTAATTCCCCGAATTTGAACTTTCCACATTCCATAGTTTACGATTAAAATGGCTGTGACAGACAAACAGACAGACAGACAGACGGACAGACACAGGAGTGATCTTATAATGGTTCCGCTTTTACTTTTTAAGTACGGAACCCTAAAAATAGCCTTTTATCGCAAATGACTATCATTTTGTCAGTTATAAATTTTTAAAAATTAAATAATGGTATAAGATCTAGAGAATATCACAATCTTTTACAGAATCTCATAAAAAAATTGGTTTTGGATGACCGAGTCATTAGAAAAATGACCGTTCGATTGGAGGACACTTGGACATATGCCAATTTTATATGAAGCAAATTTTCAAATATTTCTGTTTGAAAAAAAAAAAATGAATCTTATATAAACTTCAGTAAACATGGTGCAAACCCTCCTGTGTTGAGATCTTTATATAAGTAAACGAAATCCTCAAAAACGTACTTCTTTTTGGGGAAGATAGTAAACCTCTTACACCGTAAAACGCTTACACCGTTAAGGCTTTTGTCCCTGCCGGCGAAGGCACTCACGAGCAAATGCTAATCTTATGGGGAGGGATTTTTCTAATATCTCATTTGCATTTCAACATTTTTAAATAATTTTTTTGCGTAGCCGAGGTCCGTCTCTACATCGCACCTTTTTTACTTTTTCGATTTTGGTTGAAGATATTTTTTAGAATGACACTTTCATTTTCAGAACCGGTTTTGAAAGTGAAAGTAACTTTATAAAAAATATCTGCGACCAAAATCTAAAAACTAAAAAGGGTGCGATGTAGAGACGGACCTCGGCTATCCAATGCAAAAGAAATATTTAAAAATGTCGAAATGCACTCGAGATATTAGATAAATCCCTCCCCATATTATTAGCAATAGCTCGTGAATGTCTTCGCCTGCAGGGACAGGAGCCTTAAGAGATAAAGCTACTGTGATAGCGTTTACTATATCAGATCTTTTACCAAACAAAAATGCAGTGCCAATACTATTCTCCAGCTGTAATACAAAATGTTTTTTACTACACCATGCAAAAATATTTCGTCGCATTTTTCTCCTCTTTTCTCATTTTCAATTGAGCTTCAAATATCGATTCATAAATAACATAAAAAACGTGTAATAAAAAAATCATGAGAAAACTTGAATTTGATTGGAATAAAAGATGAGCTCTTCAGTGATAGTTCATTTCCCCGAAAATGTAGGTCTTCTTGAATGATTAATACGAAGAAAAAGGAAAGATTTTTATCATAAACAGAATAAATGAATCCTCTAAAAAACAATATTGATTACATTAAGTACGATGAAAAGCAAAAATATAAAACTTATAAAGAACTTTTGTGCTATATGGAAAGTATTAAAGAGAGATAAAGGTATTGCTTATTTTAACTGACTTACAACGAAAGAGCTTATACAATTTGTTCACATATATATATATATATATATATATATATGTATATATATACATACATACATATATATATATATATATATATATATATATATATATATATATATATATATATACCGGATGTCCCAAAAATGACTGATGGATTTAAAAATTCAATAACTTGTAAACGGTGACAAATATTAAAAACATTCTTGCAGGAGGGTTATGTAGGATGTCGAGAGTTTCTTTACTGTGATTCTTGATTTTAGTTCCAATTTCAATCAATAGATGGTGCTGAGAGCAATAGGTGCTCAGTCCAGACCTGATTTTTGGTACTTCGGAATCCATTAAATACATTTTAATCTCCTTTTTTCGCATGGAAGAAGAGAAAGGCCGAAAAATCGAGCCTGTATTTAGCGATTATTGCTTGCAGCGCCATCTACTGATACTATTTGTAATTAAAACTGGGAATCGCAGCATAAAAACTCCTGACATCTTACATAACAATCCTGCAAGAATTCTTTTAATATTTGTCACCGGTTGCAAGTTATTGAATTTTAAAATAGATCAGTCATTTTTGGGACACCTGGTATATATATATATATATATTCAAATGCTTACAAATATTTATCTTGTGACAGATGAATAATAAAAGTAATACTAGATGGCAGCACCAAAATTTGTCTTTTGAAGATAGCTCTAAATTTTAATTTTTCTAGCATCATTTCAGTTATAATTTACTACACCAGGGGGTATTTTTAGCTAAAATTTGACGATATTGTTAAGCAGTTATTAATTAATTTAATAGTGCATTTTAAATAATGTAATTACTATCTATTTATTTTATATTATATTAAATGTATATAACAAGGTATTTCAAAATTTATTTCAAAATGTATTAACTGCATCCTTTGGTATCAATTACTGTGATTTCTTAACTGTTTTATTCACCTTAATCTTTATGATATTCTGGTAGACATGTGCGCGTGGTTATTTGTAAAATACTGAAATATTAATCGGTATAGTGTTTATTATTTATATTTATATTTTATATCCTATAAATATTTAAATAGGTTTTATTGATTCTTCCAATTCATATTATTTGTTTCTATTCTGTTTTCATTTTTAATCAATTCACTTGATTTTAATGGTTGTTTGGGCACAGGGGAAAATAATTTTTAGCTTTAGCTTATTTTTCTCACAGAAAACAACCATTTTGCTTATATCATTGAATTCTGTGCCCTTGATAACGTAATTCAATATATAAGCTTTTCCATTTTTTGTCGGTGTCCACTTTTTTCTTTTTCTTCCATAATAATTCTTATAATAAATTAATTTTTTTTTTTATACTTACAGCTTTAATTCATAATATTTGATGGTGGTAGGTTATGTTTAATTAATGGTTATATATATAAGCATGTTTTCTGTGTATGTTCGCGCATAACTTTTAAATTAATACAATTATGTCGCATATATATATATATATATATATATATATATATATATATATTATGCATGTCTACGATACATTTTAAACGGATGGTCCGATTTACGTGCTTCTTTTATTAGAAACACCTCTTTCTGCCAAATTGTCCCATTTCATTATCTAAAAATGATGTGTGTGTCTATCTGTTTTCATGCCTTTTTTTGACATTATAGGCTTTGACTTTCGTATAAATTAAGGGGTCTTGTGCCTTTTAAACGCGTCGAAAATTAACGAAAAACTTGAAAGTTTGAATTAGTCTATCTTCAAAACCTTTTTATGTATAAACGTGAAATTTTGGATATTGATTAAACAGATTGTGCTTTGTAATATACTACCAACAGAAATTTATTAACCCTTTACAGAATTTGTGTATTGTTGAAATCAAAATAGCTCTTTTTTTTACCCCATAAGTCATTGCGCGCATGATATCTTGAGAAAGTATGTATGGATTGTCATGAAATTTGGCAAATATACTAAACAAATATGTGTGTTTAAAATGATCTGCTTTTAAGTATTTACAATGGTAATATTTTTAGTTATGACTATTTTTATTCATTAAAAATACAAAATTTGTATTTTTTTTTTACAAAAATATTTTTTTATATAGTTAATGAAATAATATTAGCCTAAGAATAGATCATTTTAAACCCACATATATGTTTAGTATGTTTACCGAATTTCATGCCAATCCATACATACTTTCTCAAGATATCATGCGCGCAATGACTTATGGGGTAAAAAATAGAGCTTATTTGATTTCAACAATACACAAATTCTGTAAAGGGTTAATAAATTTCCAATGGTAGCATATTACAAAGCAAAATCTGTTTAATCAATATCCGAAATTTCATGTTTATGCATAAAAAGGCTTTGAAAATAGACTAATTCAAACTTTGAAGTTTTTCGTTAATTTTCGACGCATTTAAAAGGTACAAGACCCCTTAACTTAGCGCCACAAAATTTTATAATGGTGTTAAGATACAGAGCGTTACATTAAGTCGTCAGATTGCGTACAAATTTTTTTTTTACAGGAACACCTCAGAAATTTTAATATTATATTTGTCCTTCCTGTCAAAATAACCAATATTGACAACATTGAGATTTAAAAGGAACGTGGAATAGAATCCAGTATCAGGTCGGGTAATACAATTTTAACATTTATTAGGTTGGTAATATTTTTTTCGTTGTGGGTCGGGTTGACACTAATTGTTTCGGGCTCAGGTCGGTTTCGGGTTAGGTTTTGACTTTGATTCTTGCAAGCTGCACCCATTTTTTCGAAAGAAAGTCCACAATACTGTTCAAGATGAAAAAAACTATATACAGTGGAGCATCGTTTATACGACGCCGAAGGGACTACCGAAAAACGTCGTATAAACGATAACGTCGTATAATCGATAACGTCGTATAATCGATAACGTCGTATAATCGATTTTCAATTCTAAAATTAGAATTATTTTTTTTTCATTAATTTTAATGTTTACGTGTTGACTTACGCGTTGATTTACCTAAATTTAGAAATTAAACAAACCAAAACAAACAAATAACCAAAAATAAAAAAATGAAAAAAAAATACAGTAAGCTATTTAAATGTACGTACGTATATGAATATAAATGAGTGTATATATGTATGAGGACGTGAGTTTCAAAACTCGCCTTATCCAAAATTAAAAAAAACGCGTTTTCTCTACCAACCTATTGGTATTGTACCAATCTATTCTATTGGTAAACCTGCACCGAAAAAGCACTATAATATGTAAAAAAAATATTTTTATTCTTTGTTTTTGGGTTCTTAAAATATTGGTTTGGTTTCAAAACTCGCCTTATCCACTAGGGAGTTGGCAACAAAACTAGCTTTATCCCTGCGCATGTATACACTGTAAAAAAAAAATCCGACTAGCTTTCCTGTAGGAATCGGAAAAATAGTTGCCCTTATCGTACAGGAAAATTTTCCTACCCAGCTCGGAATAAAATCCGTAAAATCGGAATAAAATCCAAAAAATACTGTTTTAATGAATGTTTACTTTTTTTTAATGGATTTTATTCCGAGCTGGGTCGGAAAATTTTCCGGTACGATAAGGGCAATCATTTCTCCGATTCCTACAGGAAAACTCCTCGGATTTTTTTACAGTGTAGACCAACGGACGACTAGCTTATCAGCTACTATCACATAAATTTTCCTTCATTTCTCTGCGACCTGTTGCTATTTTCATTTAAAGTTTTTATTTGTTCTATTCATATAAGCTAATTAAACAAGTTTTAACGCATGTCTTATGTATAACGGACAGTGAATAAACTCTTGCATTTTGTGAGGAAAGGGGGGAAAGTGAAAAAGAAATACGAACACATAGGCTAGTAAAGAATACACGCAAAAGAAGATTAAAATGTAAGTTCAAAATGGAGAATCACTTTCTATATTTCTTACTATCAGAAGGTGTTATAAGATTTATTTATTATTCTGAGGCATAAACCTAAGGAATTTCCGGTCCTCTCAAAGTGCACTCACCAGAAAGAAAACGGGGAGTATTCAACTGTCTCAATGCAAGATGTTTGACGCTTTAACCAAGCTTTTTTTAAGCAAAGACAAAACTGCATAAGATAACTTTATTTTGAAGTTCCCATCTCACACATCTCCTTCAAAAGACCGTCCAGTTTTTTTTCCTTCCATGAAACATCCCTAAAAGTAAAATTTTCACTTTGAAAGTTTTTTTAAGTGCATCTCAGTGCGCTTTCAAAGGCATTACAATAAGGTACTATATAAAGACTAAGAACCATGGCCATCTTCAAATTTGTGGAAGTGTATTTCGGAAGATTCTTGGAATATCAAAATTCAGAGTGTAAAAGTTGTGCTAGAGGCATCTAAAAACTGGACTTTCTTCTTAAAAAGAAGGGAGAGGGAGTCCCAGTGAAGCCAGAGAAACTTAAGGGTGTCCAAATATTATTAAAAAAAAATGATGAAAACTGGTCAAAAATGGAGGATTTCTATAAAAATATTATTTCGAAGAAACCAGAATAGGAGGGGATGTTCGAGAAGGATATTCCAGAAGAAAAACTTGAGTTAATTGTTTATTTTTTTGTATATTTTGTAAGTACGTTATATATATATATATATATATATATATATATATAATATTATATGTTATACAGAGTATATTGTATTACATTCTATTAAAAAAAGTTATTTTAATCATAAGCTATTTATGATAAGTTTTATTTGATTGTTGATAAGTTTGCTTTTTATAATAAAACGTAATACTAAACTTTTATCATACTTACTGCTCTCGTAAGGATTATTTTTTAATCCAAAATATTGTCATCCGACGACCAAAAATAGAAACTATTAATTTCTTTCAGCAAGTATGATAAACGATGTATTTTTTAAAGATATTGATATCAAAACTTTTCTTATTCATAGGTTAGCAGCAAAACTCTTCTTGTCCATAGGTTGGCAACAAAACTCTTCTTATCCGAAACTTTTTCCAAATTATTAATTAAATTAATTAAAGTAGATTTTCCAACTTAACACAATGATATCATAGAGCAACTAGTTATAAGTATAAAAAAATTGGATTTATTCGATGCAGGTGGTCGCAGTTAAAGATTTTTCGCGATTTCCCAAAATTTGATTTTTTGGATAAGGCGAGTTTTGAAACTCACGTCCTCGTATATTTATTTATTTTTCTACATACTAAATAAATTTGATATTAGAAATGTAATCACAGAGTATGTTTTCACAGCTGCGTAAACATATTGGTTAAGTTTCTTTTATTTTCGATTTCGGGTTGAAGTGCATCAGGATATGATCGTGTTTCGAGTTGACTTCAAATAGAATTCTCCTATTCGGGTTGGTGTAACCCTACCAGTGCAAGACTTAAAATTGTCACAAAACCATGAAGGTTAGAAAGATACGTTAAAGGTAAGAAGGTTAGAAAGATACTTGAAGAGATACGTTAATGAGGCTTGCTATAGAATGGTCACTATTGAATATGAAGTGCCTAGCGTTTATAGTTCGTTTACAAGGACACACAAAAGAATTCAGTTACATTATGGTCTATGAGGAAAATCGTTTGCGGTGCATTTTATTTAAATTGTTTATTTAAATATCCCATACCATTGTGTGGAAAATATTAAACTTCTTAGTAGTATCCTGTTAGTGTTGGAGTTACATAATCTATGCTTGATGCATGGTTTTTCTTTCGAATTAAAATTAGTTTAATAAGTATCTTTGCTGGTTAAAATGCTGAAGTTGTATCATTTATAAGACTTGTTCTAAGGAAATACAGCCTTATGTTCGTCAAGTACTCCTTAAAATAAATATGTAAGTTTTAATTTAATGCTTAAAAATCATATATATTATTTCTTACGTCAACATCATTTTTCATGCACATACGAAACGCACAATGATGAATGAGGCATCGTACGAAATGTTTTTTAACAGATTTTTGACACCATACACTCGTTTTTTATTAACCCTTTAACCGGCTGGCCCGGATTTTTCCGTTTCTATAAATCATGTTATAATGACTGTAGGCAAAATTATTTTAAACAGAATCCTGTTTTGAACCATATATAGAAAGAAGCGATATTAAAGATATTATAGCATTAAACTGCAATTAAAAAATATATATAGCCTTGGACTTACAAGCATTCTTATAAAAATGTGTGAAAATCCTCGAAGGGTGAAAGGGAACATGTTGTTTGATTAAAAAGTGCAGTTAATTAAAAATTAACACTAGAAAAGACAGAAATTTTACTCAAGTTTTATAAAAATATTTTACACCAGAATTTTTTTTTTAAACTGTTTAACTTAATTATTTAATTTTTTTCTTCTTTGTGTCTTTTAAACTTATTTTATAAAGAAATTTCTGGTTCGAACCGAAATATATTCATATGGTAGGGGTCAAAATGACCCCTTACGGTCCTTCTAGTGTTAACCCGAGGGAAGTCGCGCATACCTCAGAGTGCGAATGGTTTTTACTTTGTCACCAATAAATACAAATAGTAATCGTAATCTTGCAGAGTCTATAAATTATGAAATAAATTAAGTTGAAGAATACTTTTGAAAAATGAAAACCGCTGAAAAATAAAAACAGTTGTAAAAACCGCACACATCCGGGGTATGTCACACCCCATGCGACTGCTCCCGGGTTAATGAAAAAACGTATCAGTAGATAATCTCACAGTGCGAAAGCCTCGCATGGGTCCACTAGTCTATTATAATTTGGTTTCTCCCAGAAACTGCTCGGATTACACAAAGTTCATTTTAAAAGTAATCGTTTCAGAAGCCATCTAAATAAATTCATAAAAGTTTCAAGAGAATATGCAGTTTCCCGAAAGTTAGCGGAATCAAATTGACACAGAGACAAACAGTATATCATTTTTCGTATAATCTCTTTCAGAAAGATAGCATCTGCGCTATTACGGGTGCGCTCTATGAAAATGAGGAAGTGGGGAGTAAAAAGTTGTAGTCATTTCTTTTTTCAGAAAACCATGGCACTAATGATGATATTGGCAGCATTGTACAGACGTGGGAAAAAAAGTGAACCCCCCTAATAACTCTGCAACTAATTATAATAGAAAAAATTTAGTGGTACCAAATGATTGGAAATAAAGTCTACTTTTAAATGATGTGTGTAAAATTTGCTTAGGGAGTCAGCTACAAGTCCAAACCAGACCAAATTCTGCTTTTTTCAATAGCAACACCCAATTTTGACAATATATTTTAAATCTTCGTTTCAAACTATGCCTAGAAACAAAATTTCAAGTCATTTGGATGATAAGTTTTTGAATTATAAACATTCAAAATTTAGAGCTTCTAATGTTAAATTACATTTTCATATATTTATTAATATCTCCTGAAATTATGATCCTAATGCGATAATTTTGTGTGTGGTTATAATAATAATAGTCCCAAACATAAATAAAATAAGTTTGTAGTTTTAAAAATTTTATAATAGGAATAATGAAATTAATATTAGAAAAAAAATATGAATTGCAACCAACAATTTTTTTAATAGATTTATATTTATTATGCCCAGCTTTATGCGTATTCTCAGTTTTAATTTTTTCTAACAAGTAGTTTTTGAATTATGATTAAAAAAGTCTAAATGATGGTTTAAGGGGCCGTCTATGATGTGCAAAAAAGCATAATTAATATATATATATATATATATATATATATATATATATATTACTCATTTTAGTGTAACATTTGGGCTGTCAATAGGCGAAACATAATAAGTGAGTGAAATTGTCATATTGGCAAGAAATAATACATTAATCGAAGTGACATTTACCTTTCAACAATCGAGTACCAAACTTCAATTTGGATACACCCCCTAAAATATGCTCATTTTTAAATAATTAATTTCTCTGAAACTAATCTTACGAATTTCACGATTTTTTTTTGGCTAATTGAAGGGTATAGAATTTATTTAAGGTGTTAAACTCGGGTTATATTTATTATATACTATTTTAAAAATATACAAAGTTTGGGTTCATTTTGATATGTTGATGGGCCCATAAGCAAATGTTTTATACATCATTAAAAAGTAGACTTTATTTCCAATCGTTTGGTACCAATAACTTTCTTCGACAATAGTTTGTTGCAGAGTTAGTAGGGGGTGTGTGAGGT
This sequence comes from Maratus speciosus, assembly GCA_963932465.1. Classification (NCBI taxonomy): domain Eukaryota; kingdom Metazoa; phylum Arthropoda; class Arachnida; order Araneae; family Salticidae; genus Maratus; species Maratus speciosus. The sequence goes on along the minus strand of OZ010796.1, from coordinate 233,477,421 downwards.
TATGAGAAACATCTGCTATTAGAACTGAGGTTCTATATTATTTTTTTGTCTTAATATATTATATATTGTATGGGCTGTGTACTGGAATTTCAAAATAACAGTCTTTCCTTATCTAAAACTGGATCTAAGCCGGTGAAAATGTATAGATGGTATGAGGGGGAAAAAAGATAGTTGGAGAGGGGTGTGCCCAATCTTTTGAGATGTCTGTGGAAGATGCGAAGACAAAAGCATTCCACGAACGAAGAAAAGGGCTTGAAATGGGAGCCAGGTAGAAAGCTCCGGAGGTGTTAGATTGAGAAGGAGCAAGGGGTTGCTGGAGGGCAGTCTCTTAGGCTGGGATAGTCAGTTTGAGCGTAGCGCGAAAAGGGGACAGTCGTGCCTTGGATAGCTCTGAGAGAGTGCGTAGGGTTGAGAGAGGCTCGGATAGCTTAGGCTTAGAGCCCATGTGTTGGGAGATCGAGATTGATCTCCGGAAAGCTAATTTAACGTGTGTAGAGTGAGATTGATTTAACGTAGTTTAACAGTACACAGCCAGCATTTGCTGTATTCAATTTAATGTTGAACCGGATCATCTATATCCGAGTTTGTAAGTGTAAATAGCGTCTTGTTGTTGTGTAAATAGTGTGTAAATAAACTGTTAATTTAGTTAATTGAAAGCGTTGGTTTTCATTTAAACAATCTTCTCAGTGCGTGACCGATATCACGTAATCATATCGGTGGCGGCAGCATATAAATAATAAGGATTTTCTTCGAAGTTGTGCGGACTAAGAGGAAACTCCGACAAATTGATGGCAGCGACGGGATAGAATCGTCTTGGACCAGTGTCCAGCGAGCCGTGTGGCAGTGTGTTAGTACTGGAGCACTCAGTGGAATTCTTGCGTGGAAATGCCGGATCGTCGAACGGAATTTTAGAGTGATAAAAACCAAGCGTCGAGCAGAAATACAGAGTGTGTCTGCCCTATCATTGTTACAGCGAACCGAACTAAAGTGTTGTGTCCTATCATCGGTACAGCAAACCGAACTAAAGTATTGTGCCCTATCGTTGTTGCAGCGAACCGAAATAGTGTTTGTGCCCTATCATCGCTACAGTGAATCAAATTACGGTGTATTACAGCCTGATTATTGAATATCATCAAAGTGACTTTAAAGTGTGAAATATTGAGTGCATCGCGGAACTACGTGTGAGCAGCGGAGTACCCCAGCAGATAAAGTATAAGGTAAGGTGTTTTGATCATTTCTGTCTGCTGACATTCTCGAACCAAATATATTTGTTGTTGTATAATTAATAGTAATTTAAGATAGTTTATGTGCAATAAAATAATTGTGTTCAGATAGGTAGGAAATATTAAGAGCCATACTTACTACTGTTTTAAGAAAAGGTCATAATAACTTGTACTAATAATGATTTTCTGTTTTTTTTTGCTAATAATGGTAGTGAACAAAATTAATGCATTGTGTTAATAATAGTTGGAAGGAATAATTGAATTTACTTAAATTTAAATTATTATTAAAGTAATATTTAAATGAAGCAATACTGTTTTAAGTTTGAAGAGTTGATAACAAACGAGTAATGAACATTTGCTTAGAATTTTAGTTGGCTAGAAGTAAATTTTGGAAAAAAAAAAAAAGGCTCACAGGGGAAAAAAAAGTGAAGGTTTTGATTGTACTTGTTTTAAGTGTAAGAACCAGTATTGAATTTGAAAATATTTTATTGAGGATAATTGTAGAAATTTATATGTGTATGTTATACAATTTTTCTTTATGTGGATGTTTCTATTGACATCAATAATTTTATTCAATTGCAACGTATCAGTATTATTATGTAAATTGTATGTTATTATCTAATTGTATAAAGTGGAATCTGTATTGCATAGTAATCAAATCGAAATTATTGTTTTACCTTTTGTTTTATTGGAAGTAAATTGTGTGATATAAATGGTTGAGGAATATCAGGTTATACAGTAGGTTAATTTACAAATATAATACCTCGATTATCTGAAATGTATTAATTAGTAGAATAAGTGGAGGTAACTGTGCTAAAGTAGAAATTTAGGAAATATTAATTTGGTAGGTTTAAATATTATTGTAGAGTGGTAATAGTAATCGGTGAAGGTATGGCTTTCTTATTGAAACTAAAAAGGGTGGATCTTCAGATGATAGCCGAAGAGTTGGGGGTTGAATTCACGGAAGATGATACCAGATTTCAGCTTAAGAAAAAGATAATGGACAGCGAGGAATATGATGAGGGGGCTATTAAGGAATTATCTAACACTATTGTTGTGGAGCGATTAGAGCGCGTAGAAAAACAGGAAAAATTAGAGCGCGAAAGAGAAGAAAGGGTTGAACGGGAAAAGTTAGAACGTGAAAAGTTAGAAAGAGAAGAGAGGGCTGAAAAATTAAGGATGGAACATGAATTAGAAATGGAGAGGTTAAGGGTACAAGGTTCGACAAATAACTCAAATGGGTCTAGGGAATCTAATAATGAAAGCAACCCAGAAAAATTGATCAAAAGTGTTAAAACGCTGTCTATCAAAGTACCAGAAGGGACTGAGGGATGGAATTTATTTTTCAACAGTTTAGAAAGGGCATTCAAAACTAAAAATGTACCGGAAAACCAGCAGGCCGAAATTCTACTAAATATGTTAGGAGATAAGGCAGATAATTTGTTAATTTATACCACTAGGGAACAAATTGAGAATTATGAGGAATTAAAGGAGTTAGTTCTAAGGGAACATGAGCCGACACCGAAGGCGTGTTTGGAAAATTTTAAGAAGGCTAGGAGAAACCAGAATGAAACTCATGTATTATTTGTATCGCGTTTAATAGCAACATGGGAAAATTATTGTAAGATTAGGGGTGCGGACTCTTATGAAAAGGTCAATCAGTTAATAATTACGGATAAGTTATTAAACACGTTAAATGAAGAAACCGCATCATATATTGGGTTAACTCAGCAGAGTAAATGGTTAGAAGCTTCTAAAATTGCCAAAGAATGTGACAATTATTTTGACGCTAAACATAAGTCTTATGCCGTTACGTATAAAAGTTTTAAAGGTAAAGATAGGTAGGTAAGCAGTGAAAAAGTGAAACCGAGGGAGGATAGTAAATTTAGTGGTAATTGGAGGCAAAACGGAAGTAATGAGACTAATTCCTTTTCGGGTAGGAAAACTGATTTTAAGAAACCTAGTGATGATTCAGCTCCTAGATGCTTCAAATGTGGTTTAAGAGGTCATTACCAACGTTTTTGTAATAAAGTGGGTAATGAGGGAAATAATAATACTAGTAAAGGGCGTGACCAGAAAGCGGGGGGTAAATAAGATTGTCGTGAAAGGAAATAAAGAGTTTCCTAAGGGAGCTATTGTGGCGAGGATATCGGCAAAGGCCGAACAGAGAACTAATGTTATTGGTGAGAAATTAAATAAACTTGAGAAAATTGAAGTTAGTGTAAATGGGCAAAAAGCAAAAGGATTGGTTGATTCTGGATGTGAAATTAGTGTTATTCATAAAGATTTGGTACCGGAAGAGAAATTAAAAGGAGCGGGTAGTATTTATTTACAAGGATTATTTGGTGAAGCAGTTAAATCACCGTTGGTTAAATTACCATTAGCTATTCCGCAATTCGGACAAACTAATATAATTCATCAGGAAGTACTTTGCGCGGTGACCGATAATATTAATAAGCAGGTGATTTTACATCCCGAGGTGATTAATGAGTTGTCAGGGGTCAATCGCGAGGAGCCATTGCTAGAGTCCCAAGAATTAGAAAGTTCGGAAATTAGTATCGATAACTTGAGTGAAAAGAACGGTATGAGCAGCGATAATTGTAATGTTTACGCAATAGAAGCGAGATCGGAAAATTTATAAAGTCAGAATGCAGAAAAAACGGAAGGGGAGAAAAATAATAAAGTTATCGTTAGCAATTCAGATATGTTTAAGAAATCCCAATTGGAATGTAAAAATTTAGGGAGAGTTTGGGAATTAGCCAAAATGGATAAAGGGGATTATTATATTATAGATGGTTTATTGTATCATAAAGAGAAATTGTTAGGCGAAACTATAGCGCAATTAGTAGTACCCAAGATAAGAAGGGAAGAGATCCTAAAATTAGCGCATACTTCGGTATTTGGAGGGCATCATGCAGCCAAGAAAACGTTACAGAGAATCAGGTATTCGTTTTATTGGGAGGGAATGGCGAAAGAAACTAAAGAATTTTGTGAGTCATGTTTAGAGTGCCAATTGACTAGAGGGGTTAAAGTGAATGATAGAGCTCATATTTCCCCAGTATCGCGGCCAGAACTTCCATTTCAGGTAGTTAATATTGATTTAATTGGGCCTATTGATCCTAAAATTTCACATGGGCATCAATATATACTAACCTTAATTGACCAGCATACCAGGTGGGAGGAAGCAATACCTCTAAAAAGCTTAACTGCTAAAACAGCGTGTGATGCATTACTTCAAATATTTACAAGGACAGGAATTCCAAATATAATCGCGTGTGATAATGGAAGCAATTTCACTGCCGACTTAACGAAAGAATTTGAGAAAAGGTTAGGGGCTAGTCCATGATTTTCGACCCCACAGTACCCACAGTCTAACGGTTTTGTGGAGCGTTTTAATCAGACGCTTAAACGTATGTTGCATCATACGATTAGGGAAGAAGGGAAAAGATGGTGTGATGTAGTGGGCCAGAGCTTTTTGGTTCACTAAGCTCTTGTGAGATGATCGTTGAAAAATAATACATGTTTCTTACCAAAGTTCTTTATTAGAACAACTAAAATAGATTTGAAAAATGTAATAACAAACTTTACCATTCATAGGTAGACACTCTCACTTTTTATTAACAGTTCTATACTTCTCATAGCCAACCTGAGTAAAAACGATTTTTACTCGCATCTCTTCCGTTGTTAAAAAAACACCTCACTTCATCAGTGTCACCCAGTCTACTATCAGCCTCCACACTAGATTCTGCCTGAGTCTCTTTTTACTTTCACTTTAGGGACGAATTCCCACACATTGTCCAGCCACCCCTATTTCTTGGAAAAGTTGAAATACCCTGTTGAGCAGATCCCAAGGGCAAAAGTATGCCAGGAATTTCCCCTGCATGCCTTTACACAAAAGACCATTGTCCTCCTAGGAAATGCCTGTTGCTTTCGCCGTCGAAAATGTGTGGCGAAGGTACGATATCACAACACCTCCCCCCAAAAGAGATTTCCACAGGAAATATTTGGCAGGAATTCACATAATAAGCCCTTTTAATAGATTTCCCGAGAGGTCAAGCACACCATTAAATCAGCAATAAAATATTATTTAGACTTTTGACCCAATTATGAAAGTTCTACTTAAATTCAAGAATACCCACTCTCAGTTTCAAAGGACATACCAAAATATGAAATTTTTAGAATTTTCCTTACACATAATCAATCAAAAGAATAAAAATAATATACATTTTTGATGCTAGAACAATTAATTTAAATTTAAAATATTTGAATGTAATACTAACTCAAAAAAGAAAAAAAACACTATAACACAATCTAGGTAACTAAATTTTTACATACAGCACAATATCTTAATAAAACGCCCTAATTACAAGTATTAAAATTTTGAACACTAAATTCCAAACAGAAAATCTAACTCTGATTCTAAATCTACCTACTTAGACCATCTGCATTTCCATGTAATTTTCCTGGCTTATGTGTAATTTCAAAATTTAATGGCTGCAAAAATAGAGCCCAACGTGTCAAACGAGAGTTTGTACCAACCATTTTCTTTAAGTACACTAATGGATTATGATCGGTTTGTATTTCAAATTTTTGCCCATCCAAATAATAATTTAACTTTTTTAATCCATATACTATAGCCGCTAATTCTCTTTCTATCGTGCTATAATTTTGCTCCGCACGAGAAAATTTTTTGCTAAGATACAAAACTGGATGCTCTTCACCTGCAATAATTTGAGATAAAACAATTCCTGCCCCATACAAACTCGCATCTGTTTGCACAATGAATTTCTGCTTAAAATCAGGCGCATATAACACAGGACTTTTCATTAATTTTAACTTTAATTCTTCAAATGCATTATTACACTTCTCGTCCCATATGATTTTTTCTTTTTTTATTTTCCCTTTTAAAGCATCTGTTAACGGCACTGCTATGGTAGCATAATTCTTTATGTACCTCGCGTAATACCCTACCATTCCCAGATATGCTCTTAGCTGTGTTTTCGTCGTCGGAATTGGAAAATCTTTAATAGCCTGCAATTTAGCTTCACTAGGAGACCTTTTTCCTGACCCAACTTCGTGTCCCAGAAATTTTACGTGATCTTGCGCGAATTGGCATTTGGATGGTTTCACCGTTAGATTTGCTTCTTTTAACCGCTTAAGAACCGCTTCCACATCTTTTAAATGCTGTTCCCATGTCAAAGAAAATATAGCTATATCATCGATATACGGAACCGCAAATGACTCTAACACATATAAAACTATGGCAATCAATTTACAAAAATAATATGCTGAATTTAAAAGTCCAAACATCATGACTTTAGGTAAAAAGGTCCCAAATGGTGTTACAAAAGCCGCATATCTCTGAGCTTCTTCCGTGAGAGGAATCTGAAAATAACCTTTCGTCAGATCCATAATAGTAATAAAAGGCGCTGTACTCACTTTCTCAACAACCTCTTCAATGTTTGGCAAAGGGAAAAATTCAGTTCTGGTCTTTGCATTTAATTTCCTATAGTCCACACAAGGGCGAGCGTCTTTACCCGCACTCTCAACTAAAATCATAGGCGAAGCATAATCTGATTGCCCGACCTCAATCACACCCAAATCTAAAAGCCTCCGAATCTCTTCACGCATAATCTCTAATTGCCTCGGCGACATACGATATGGTTTTGATCTTACCGGCACATCATCCGTTAAAACAATGTCCATTTTAACTAACGGGGTACTCCCAGGGTCCGTAGAACAAACTTTCATATGACGCTCAATCATTGTCCTGAAATCTCCTATTTGCTCTGTAGAAACACGTTTTTCCAAATTACTTTCTTTTACTAATTCCCAAAAGTCTAATTGAGTGGGATCCGCAATGGGATAAGGAATTTCCGCTTGATCCTCAATTTCCTCACACTCCTCATCAATCAACAAATTTACAAATTCAGGTCTACTATAATATGGTTTAATTAAATTAACATGATAAATAGTAGATTTATTTCTCTTTTCCGGAATATCGATCGTATAATTAGTTTGAGATATTACGCTAGTAATAGTTCCCGGTCCTATCCAATTAACCGCCATTTTATTTGGTTTCGAAGTAGCCAGAACTAACACTTTGTCTCCAACATTAAATTTTCTATACACCGCATTCTTATCATACCATTGTTTTCGTTTCTCCTGACACTCTTTCATTCTTTTACACGCTAATTCTTGACAATGTTTCAATCTATTACTTAAGTTCAAAATATAGTCCACTACATTCTGATTTACCGTCTCCTTTTCCATCCAATTTTCATATACAAGAGTATGTGGCATTCGTAAATTCTTACCATGTACAAGCTCAGCAGGGCTAAATCCCGTGCTTTCATGACTTACAGTCCTCAAAACAAATAAAGCCATTGGCAAGACTGCTTCCCAATCTTTTCCTGCCTCCAAACATAATGTCTTTATAACCTTTTTTAAACTACCATGCATCCGTTCAACGCTATTCGATTCTGGGTGGCAAACTGAACTATGTACAACCTTAATACCAAACCTATCAAAAAATTCCGATGGCAACTCACTTGTAAATGACCTACCCAAATCACATTGTACCTCTTTTGGATAACCAGTCCTAGAAAATATTTGTATTAGCCCTCAATCACTGACGGAGAAGTTAAATCTTCTACTGGAATCGCATCTGGATATTTTGACGCAACATAAATTGAAGTAATCAAGTATCTATTATTTTTCTCCTTTAAACTCAAAGGGCCTACACCATCAATATTTATCCTGGAGAAAACTTCTGAAATTATCGGCACGAGCTTCAAGGGAACTTTCTTTTTATATCTATTTTTACCAACCTTTTGACACAGATCGCAAGTTCTTACAAATGCCTCAATTTCCTTGTAACAATTTGGCCAAAAATAGCATTTAATTACCCTATCTTTTGTTTTAGTTGCCTCTAAATGTCCCGCAACTTCCTCATGACACATCTTCATTATTTTCTCTCTAAATTCTAATGGCAAACATAATTGTAATTTCTCATCCCCACTATTTGAATGTGAAACTCTTACTAATTTATTTCCCATTATTTTAAATTCCTTTTCTTCTACATTATTTGCCTTTTCCCATAATGTTTTTAAAGATAAGCACTGTTTCTGAGCTAAGCTGAAATCTTTCGCTGTAATTTTATTCAATCCCACATTATCTTTCACCTCCCATTTCGGTAATAACATAAGATCTTCGATTTGACTTTCATCCTGTCTATTCTCATCCATTTGAACTACCTGCGTTTCTTTGTTCTGTGAGCAATCCCCAATTTTATCTACCCTACCTGGTTGCTCTTCTAACTTTGCCTGATCAACAAACGACATTTCCTTATCAACATCCCGTTGCTCCATTCCTTTTTTTAAAGAATTCGTCTTACTACGGGTAACCACCATATTTATAGGAACACCACTTCCTTTATTTTGCTCAATAAGCTCCGCAGTTTTATTACCTAAGAGATAGTAACCTTGCTCCGACTCCGATGGTTTAATCGCCGCCTTAGTGGTGATGCAACCAAAATCCCCTTTTATAGTCACCCATGCTAATGGTAAACATTTACATTCATTATCAAGAGGTTGACGTACCCAAGTTATATCTCCAGTAAAATCCTCTGTTTTAACCCAATTTCTATCGCATAGATCAATCCCTGCTCCCGTGTCCCTCAAATAGTGTCTTTCAACCCCGTTTATTAGAGCTTTTTTTAGATAAGGTTTAAAACAATCCCCTAAATCAACATCATTACCTAAATGATTAACTGTATTGAACTCATTTTTCTTTTTTAACCATTCCGCACAATCTGGTTTTATGTGCCCTGGTTGATTACAAAAAAACACCTAATCTGCCTTTTCCTCTCAAAAGCCTGGTCTTGTTTAAGTTTATCATTTTTAAATTTTTCCGTTTTATTCTCTAACTCCGATTTAGCTTTTACTTCACCCCTAATTTTCGGATTTAAATTGCTTCTTTGCATCTCTGAATAAGGTTTTTTTCCCCAAGATTTTTTTTTCTGATTTCCTGAAACTACTTCTAATACTCTCATATTTGTCACATTTATCAGCAAGTTTCGAAGCCTCTTTCATTTCATCCCATTCATCCATAAATTTTTCTTTTACTTCAAAAGGAACGCGTTTTTTACTTGCTCTGTGAGCATGAGCTCTTTTAAAGACTCGAAATCCTTTATTTCTAATGATTCCAACCAATTATCCAAATAACCTCTTAATTCATATACCAAGTCTACCCATAACGCTCCAGGTTTCCTTTGATGATTTTCAAACTTCTGTTTTAAAGCACCTGTTCCCAATCTAAAACGATTTAATAAAACTTTTTTTACATGTTGAAAATCATCTCCTAATTCTGCTGGTTGCTTCACTATAATTTCCGCGATATCTGATGGCAATAAGGGAATTAATTGGCTAACCATATCCTCCTGCGAAATTTTAGCTTTTTCCGCCTGTTTTTCAAAGATCATAAAGAAAAGAGTGATGTCAATTAATTTACAATCAAAACGTGGAACTAATTCTTTCAAATTAATTTTTGGATTCCTATGCGAACCTACATTCATATCACTAGACGAAAGACTAACAGTTTCCGAAGAATTTTGAATTCTTAATTTTTCTAACTCAAATTGTCTTGTTTTTTCGCGCTCTTCGTCTTCCCGTTCCAAAGCTAATTTTTCCCGTTCCATTTCTTTTCGTTCTGCATCCTCCTTAAGAATACATTCTAAATTCGATTTAGCAAAACTCTCATTATAATCCGATGCTGCTAAAATAGCCTGAATTATAGTTTTTTTCTTATCAGTTGCCGACACGTTGGTCTCAAATTCCTCTGCCAGCAAAAGCAAGATGTTTTTAGTATATTTCCCTAGAAATTCTTCCATTGTTTTCCCCCAAAATATACTAATCACAACAATACACAAATATATACAATTTGTAAAACACAATAAAAATTACAATAAGGAATAGAATTTTATCCTCTAGATATATTTCAATGCATAAAACAATAATACAATTTTCCTACCGAAAATTTTCGTGCACTTGTTATATCCTTTAAAACTGAGTAAATCCTCAAAATTATTTTGATACCCACAGCACTATATAAATACAATTTGTATAAAAACAACTAATCCTGCTATTTCCTACAGCATACCCATAAAATTTCAAATAACTTTATTGCTGTAATAAACAAAAGCTGTATATGCCCCAACTTTATAACTAAAAGTTACATCCACAACTATGATTAATTTTAATGATTAATATTCTTTTATTAATCAACCGTAATTTACTATCCTCAAGTTAATTATGAAATACATAAATATTAAATTTTCAAAACCAAATGAATTACCGTACAGACCATAAAAAACCCGTTTAATATAAAAATTCTAACTAAAAATTTCGATCCCAAATTAATAGCTACCCTAGACATTTTATCTATTAAACATATACAAATTACCAAGAACAGACATATACAATATTAAATCCTAACAGACCTCTCTGGAAAATTTCATAAAAGGGCTTACCTTCAAATGTAGACCTTTCTCCACACTGCTCCAAGGCTTTCCTGCACTTTTTTTTTTCAGGTACTGCCGTATCTCCGGATCTAACTTGATTTCCGCCGGGAAATTTACACACAAGCTGTCTCCATGGATTCTTAAGGGCGATCGATGAAATAGTCTACTATCCACTACACTGGATGTTTACTGAAGAAATTTTCTATATCGTCGAATCCTTAGTCCTTGTTACATACCAGCTAACATATTCGACACTCCAGATTTCACAGTTCCTCACCGGATACACTTGAAAATCTTTCTCGTCAAACACAAGATTTCATCACCGACTGTCCTTGTTTCTACACAGTTTCCTTCTGTACATCAAGTTCACGTGGGTCCAGTCTAATTTATGCTAGACCTAATTAATCCCACCGCTGCCACCATTTATAATACTATAGCTGTGATGTAGTGGGCCAGAGCTTTTTGGTTCACTAAGCTCTTGTGAGATGATCGTTGAAAAATAATACATGTTTCTTACCAAAGTTCTTTATTAGAACAACTAAAATAGATTTGAAAAATGTAATAACAAACTTTACCATTCATAGGTAGACACTCTCACTTTTTATTAACAGTTCTATACTTCTCATAGCCAACCTGAGTAAAAACGATTTTTACTCGCATCTCTTCCGTTGTTAAAAAAACACCTCACTTCATCAGTGTCACCCAGTCTACTATCAGCCTCCACACTAGCTTCTGCCTGAGTCTCTTTTTACTTTCACTTTAGGGACGAATTCCCACACATTGTCCAGCCACCCCTATTTCTTGGAAAAGTTGAAATACCCTGTTGAGCAGATCCCAAGGGCAAAAGTATGCCAGGAATTTCCCCTGCATGCCTTTACACAAAAGACCATTGTCCTCCTCGGAAATGCCTGTTGCTTTCCCCGTCGAAAATGTGTGGCGAAGGTACGATATCACAATGGCATGAACAAATACCATTTATATTATGGGCGTATAGGGAGGTCCCAAATTCTACGACAGGAATCGCACCTTTTCAATTATTATATAGTAGAGCGCAGGAGGGTCCTTTATCAGTTCTCAAGTCATCCTGGGCAGGAGAAAATAAGTGCGCACAGTTAGATACTATGCCGATTCATGAGTATTTGAATAAACTTAAGGGACGCTTAGAAAGAGCCGCAAAGGAGGCAAAATTATTGTCTAAGGTACAACAAGGCAGAATGGCCTATCATTATAACTTAAGGTCAAAAGAAAAAACGTTTGAAGTAGGCGATAAAGTAATACTGTTAATCCCCGATTCAGCTAACAAATTATATTCTAGGTGGCAAGGGCCGGCAACTATTGTCGAAAAACGAAACAGGCATTCGTTTATAGTTGAATTAGCCGACAGGAGTAGGAAGCACGTGCACCAAAACAAAATAAGAGAATTTATTGCTAAGTGTAATATAGTGAATATTGTTTTTGAAGGTGTTGAGGAATTTGGAGAAGTTGGGGAAATTCCTATTTTAAACCGGGAACAGGAGGTAGAACGGGGTATAGAAAGGTTCGAAATAAAAGGGTTATCTAACAGTCAAGTCAAGGATATAAATTTCATTTTGAGGGAGAATAAAGAGGTATTTATGAGTCCCGTGCGACCAGCGGAAGTAGGGGAGCACCGTATTGATTTGAAACAGGATGTGGCAAGGAAAAAGCCAAAGTTATATAGTGTACCTGTTGCTTATAAAGAGGAAGTAGATCAACAGATTCAGGAGTTATTAGAATTAAATCTAATAGAAGTATCAAATGCAGAAATTAGTCATCCAATTATTTGCGTGGCGAAAAAAGACGCAACTATTAGGCTTTGCATTGATTATAGAGCTTTAAATTCAGTAACGCAGGTCCCAACATTTCCTATGAAAGATTCGCAAGAAATCATGTATACTGCGGGGGCAGCTAAATATTTATCTTCGATTGATTTATTGAGGGGTTATTGGCAGATTAAAATGGCGGAGGAATGTAAACATTTGACTGCTTTTACAACTCATAATGGGACTTATCAGTTGCGTACTATGCCTTTTGGTTTATCAGGGGCGGCTGCTACATTCCAAAAAGATATGAATGAGGTTCTTCAAGGTCATCGGAGGTATGCACAAGCATATATTGATGATGTCATCATTTTCTCCGACACCTGGGAAGAGCATTGTGAGCATGTTAGGTCTGTTATAGAAGAACTTAAAAATAGAAATTTTACGATTAGACTGAATAAATGTAAATTTGGAGAGAAATTGACTAAGTTTTTAGGTCATGTAATTGGGGGTGGAACGCATGCACCTGATGAGGAGAAAATAGGAGCAATAAGGGACTTAAAGAGACCGAAAACTAAAAAGGAAGTTAGATCTGTTTTGGGATTAATGGGATTTTACCGATCTTATATTACAAATTATGCAGAAATTGCTATACCTTTAACTGATTTAACTAAAGGGAAGGTTAAAAATACTGTACCATGGGATGAAAGCGCAGAGGAAGCATTTAATACCCTTAAAGATGAGTTATGTAACGTGACGCGTTTGGCTACACCTATTGTAGGCCGGGAATATCAGCTTCACGCCGATGCTTCAGACCTGGCAGTAGGATGTTGTCTTACTCAAAAAGATGAAAAGGGTCAGTTTAAACCGATAGCTTTTACCAGTCATAAATTATCAGGGGCTCAGCGGGCTTGGCCGAGTATAGAGAAAGAGGGTTGGAGTGTTCTCTTCGGGTTGCGGAAGTTTGGAAAGTAGACATATGGATCTCAAATTGAGATCATAACGGATCATAATCCATTAAAATTTCTCACTGAAACAACCTCAAGGTCCCCCAAACTCACTAGATGGGCTCTTGCCTTGCAACGCTGGAACCTGAGTATTTCTCATCGTCCAGGAGCGCAACATTTAAATGCTGATGCAATTTCCAGGCTACATAGGAAGAGCTGGGAAGAACAGCCAATTGCTAGCCCATCGGCATCAATGACTAAATAGTGGACAAACCTTAAAGGGGTGTCATCACGTTTTAAATTTTTTTTTTGTATGTGTGTAATTGTATTTGAATTTTGTGTTATAGTGTTATAGTGTATTAGCATGTGTAGTTTTTCTGTAATAATAGTAGTACACGGTTCATTAGAGATGTCAGTAGAGAATGTTCAGACACCTTGATATATATATGTAATAATAATAATGAAGAAACCTGCAAAGAGACTATTGAATTCTTCTGTGATGTTACTATATGTTTGGGGAAAATTAGCTCCTAAATGGCATATTTTCCGCTAAGGTGGGGGGTGTCAGGTTCTGAGAAACATCTGGTATTAGAACTGAGGTTCTATATTATATTTTTGTCTTAATATATTATATATTGTATGGGCTGTGTACTGGAATTTCAAAATAACAGTCTTTCCTTATCTAAAACTGGATCTAAGCCGGTGAAAATGTATAGATGGTATGAGGGGAAAAAAGGTAGTTGGAGAGGGGTGTGCCCAATCTTTTGAGATGTCTGTGGAAGATGCGAAGGCAAAAGCATTCCACGAACGAAGAAAAGGGCTTGAAATGGGAGCCAGGTAGAAAGCTCCGGAGGTGTTAGATTGAGAAGGAGCAAGGGGTTGCTGGAGGGCAGTGTCTTAGGCTGGGATAGTCAGTTTGAGCGTAGCGCGAAAAGGGGACAGTCGTGACTTGGATAGCTCTGAGAGAGTGCGTAGGGTTGAGAGAGGCTCGGATAGCTTACGCTTAGAGCCCATGTGTTGGGAGATCGAGATTGATCTCCGGAAAGCTAATTTAACGTGTGTAGAGTGAGATTGATTTAACGTAGTTTAACTGTACACAGCCAGCATTTGCTGTATTCAATTTAATGTTGAACCGGATCATCTATATCCGAGTTTGTAAGTGTAAATAGCGTCTTGTTGTTGTGTAAATAGTGTGTAAATAAACTGTTAATTTAGTTAATTGAAAGCGTTGGTTTTCATTTAAACAATCTTCTCAGTGCGTGACCGATATCACGTAATCATATCGGTGGTAGCAGCATATAAATAATAAGGATTTTCTTCGAAGTTGTGCGGACTAAGAGGAAACTCCGACAGGGTGTTTACTTTTTTTTCCTACGACTGCACTTGGTACCTATTGAACTATTTAAAAAAATATATATATATAATATCAGTCTGACATATTATTAAATGGTTTTGTGAAGGAAAAGGACTGAATAAATAAAAAAGTCTAATTCGTGCGGTAAAATTTGAAAAAAGTAATAAAATTTTAAAACTACACTTTTTCTGCAATTTTGAACTTTTTTCAAAAATTATTAATTCCTACTTTTTTTACAAATGTACAAATGTACTCTATAACTGTAAGGACTAGATTTCTATAAAATTAATTAGTTGAAGAGAAAATAAATAAAATGTCATGACATATGGAAAAATACAGTGAAAATGTCTATTTATAGTTAACTTAATTATATATAAAAAAAAACTATTTATGTTATAGAAAATTTGATCCTTAATTTTATGAAATGCAATTTAAGAATCGCCTCCAGACACACACACACACACACAAAAAAAAGACATTCAAATTAGTTTGCAGCATTACTTTTAAAAATTTCAACCATCTGATTTGAAATTTTCAGGAAATATGCTATATGGAATCATATGCACATTGACACACACACAAAATAGTGTGCAGCACTACTATACAGTATCAACTAAATGAAATTTCGTGAAATCTGCTATATCGATTATCTAAACACCGAAACACACACAAAGAAATTTCAAATTATTGTGTAGCATTACTTTTACTATTTTGACTATTACAGTATAATTACCTTTCGAAATTAATAGACAAAGAATATTTTTTGTGTGCTAGTAAAAAATATTTACACAAGAACTCTTAAGAAATTAGTAAATATTTTTTTCTCAAAACTACGAATTTTTCTTCTTATTACTGTTCTGGGGCGACAATATGCCGGATAATGTTAAAAATACGCATTGAAAAGTTCCCCATGGCAACAATTATTAATGAATATTAATAAAAAAAATATGAAAAGCAGAGTAATTATTTTTTTCATTCTCTCATTAAAAGGAGGATGATACGTAATGCGTGCTCTAATTATTGCAAAAAACAAACTCAGGAATATAAGCTGATTAGATTATGTTCGAGTTATTAAAATAAAAATGTGATAAGCAGATATCTTTTATTAGGCACATAAGATCTCATCATCAGAGGGATAAATTTAGTAATTTAAGATAACTCAGTATTACGTAATGTTTACCGTAAATTAGATTAAAATAAACAACAATGAAAAATCGTGCGTGAAGTACAGATTATGAATCCCTTTCCTATTTTATCAGAACATTGCAACGAAATATTAATCATTTGTTACTAAAAGAATGCACTCTACTTGGGGATTACGACAATCACGACATATTAGTCATAATTTGTATTCTAAAATAAATAAGGACGAGCGAACACACATAGAAAAATCACATACAATTCAAAAATTGTCGCATCGGGGTGCGGTTAGTATAACACTGTCAGAAAAACTCGTCTATATACAATAAATTATTCCTCATTTTTTAACAAATAATTTCCGTATTCCTAGAAAACATTTTTTATCCGTTATCCATGAATTCTTCTCGAAAGTCTGAAAAAGAGGGAGAAATTCCGTTCATTCTTAGCACCCACAGTGCCTGATTTACGGCAGGGCATTCGGGGCACCGGCCCAGGACCCCTGATTTTCAGGGGGCCCCCAAATGCTGCTGAAGGTTTTTCCATTATTGTCCAAAATCTGATGTAGTTTTAACATCTAATGGAACTTTACGTGTCATTCTACATTCTATTGTGTTCGTATTATATTTTTTATAACATCGTATATTTTGTCTGAAACATTCATTTTTAATTAGTTTATCATAGTGAATATATTCTTTTATCTGCATCGCTTTAAAAGTATGTTGTATTTATAACTCCTGTTCCTGTTCTCGTCAAATTATTGGGGGGGGGGGGGGATGGTAAACATAGCTTGTAGACGACAGAGCCCCCTAATATTTTAATTAATTGTGGCTTGGTTTTGCTGGAAATTTATTATTAGTTGTTGCATACTTTATCATTCCAGATATATAGATTTGCGTAGGAAAAGATAATCAGAACCACGCACCTTACAATTTATTATAAAACGTCTACTCATTGAAATTTCATAATTGTGAAATAATTCTTTAAAAGTAAATTAATGATTATCAAATTTAATTTTTTTAATGGATGTTTTAAAGTAATTATTAAAGTCGATATTGTTTATTATAGTAAGTAGCTTCTTCCATATTAGCCCAGGCAATAGAGACCGTATAGGGACTCTACCGAGCAAAATTAATGGTAGTACTGGAAATCGGCTTTCTAGATGTTTTTTGGGTCGCTGAATCCGAATTTGTAACTTCCCACCAAAATTTCCCCCGGCAATTCCCCCAAATTTGGGTAAAAAGCCCCCCAAAAAAGGTTTTTATTAAAAAAATCAAATTCCATAAAAAATTCCATTTTTTTATTGTTTTAGAGAAAAAGTATCTAGAAATTCAGAAAGTAGACAAAAGTTCCGATAAATTAGATATATGATATTTTGACTTAGGATGAAGGGGAAGGGGGGATCTGCCTCGGAACATACGCCGCGCCGCAGTGCTGCGTGGACTAAGTTGCGCAATTCCACTTAACCACTCACACGTTTACATTAGCCCACCCATCTTCCCTCCGAACTTTCTCTATAAGGTTTACTTTAAGTTTTTAGGATAGCTGAATCCGAATTTGTAACTTACCCCCCAAATTCCCCCCCCCCCGAGCCCCCCCCCCAATAGTTGTTTTTAACTTAAATTTCTTATTATTTTAGGGGAAAAGCATTACGAAATTCAGAAACTAGACAAAATTTGCAACAAATAGGATATATGACATTATGACGTAGGATAAACGGGGAGAGAGGGGGCTGCCTCGGAACATTCCCCGCGTGCTTTTCTCAAAAACCAAATTTTTTCCAAAAAATCAATTTTTTGGGGGGTTGCCGGGTGAAATTTTGGTGGGAAGTTACAAATTCGGATTCAGCGACCCAAAAAACATAAAGTGAGTCGAAATCCAAAACTAGTATTAATTTTGCCAGATAAAATCCCCTATTGCCTGATATATAATTAACATTATATATTTTTTTTACATTTTTACAAAAATTTTAACATAGAAAAATAAAGAAAAATATTTTGAAAAAAAAATATTAATGTAGTAATTTTATATTTACACCAACCAAAAAATTACAGAATAAGCCTCAAAGTATGTACTTTTAGGAAAAAAAATTTCGTTAAAATCGAAGATGCGCTTTTTGAGTTATAAGAAAAATAATGTTAGCAACTTGCTAAAATATTCGTAACTTTCCCTGTTTGCATTTGTAGAAATTCGCTACTATCAATGCATTGGTCAATTCGTGACATTTCCACTCGGACAGGATGCGCAATGCGCCAAAATCAGAGAATGTTTCCATACATACCACCTTCCTATAGGTTTGTTTCGTGTTTGTAAACACTCTACTATTTTGGAGTACGGCGCATTTTTCTTTCATAATAATATCAATTCGATGGTGTAGTCCATTGTGCAGGTGAAGCTATAGGGGTTGTAATTATATATGGTTATCAACTTTTTGGTAATTCCGGACCCCCTCCCAAACTTCCGATATCATACGTTATCATTCCTCGAATCCCCCTCTCCCTAATAATATTGTTATCAGTGTTTAAAAATTCTTTTTATTTTTACAATTGTTTTCCTTTTTTCTTTTTTTTTATACGTTTGCAATGATATACAGGTATGGTTGTACTTTTTTTATTTGCATATTTTACTTATTTAAATAAAGAGAAGAAATTCATAAGATATCACTGTTATATAAGAAATAACTTTATACCAAATAACATTTTAAAGAAATATTATTTAAAAGTTTTTAATGATAACTCTTTGTTACATAATGCATTGAACAGTAATATTGTCTTCTTGCACTTCGTCCTTGCACGGGGCTAAACAGAACTTCTTGTAAACAAAACAGGCGGACAACATTCTTCCCCAACTTTTACTAGAAAAATAACAAGTATAATTTCGAATCTGGTTTCTCTAACAACGAATTATATACGCATATGGCAGGATAATATTAACGGCGAACGTTGGGTTATTCCTTATTTTGGAATGAAATGTTTTATAATCATTTAATGGTTTTAATTATAACTTTGTATTTTCATAAAAAGAAGAAAACAGACTTAAAAAATTAAGGTAACGGATGTAAAGAAAAAGATACCAAAAAAGTAAATTTTGTTTTGATCAAAAATGATAATGATATATAACGATATCAAATGATAACCCTACAGATATCCTACGATGTCAAGTGCCAGACCCCCCCACACACACACACACGTACGTACACCCCCCCCCCCCCCCTAAAGTGATACGTACACTGTTCAGCCCCATAGCTTTCTTCTATGTGAAAATCATCGTAGGCAAATGTTACCGTTTTATTTGTAAATTCTTGATATTATTATGCGAGAAGGATGCGCAGTACGCCAAAATAACAGAACGTTTACAAACACGAAGCAAAACTATAGGAAAGTGATATGTATGAAAACATGCTCTTATTTTGGTGCACTGCGCATCCTGCCCGAGTGGAAATGTCACGAATCGACCAATGCATTGATAGTAGCGTATTTCTGCAAATGCAAACAGGGAAAGTTACGAATATTTTAGCAAGTTGCTAACATTATTTATTTTTATAACTCAAAAAGCGCATCTTCGATTTTAACGAAATTTTTTTTCTTAAAAGTACATACTTTGAGGCTTATTCTGTATTTTTTTGGTTGGTGTAAATATAAAATTACATTAATAATTTTTTTTTTCAAAACATTTTTGTTTATTTTTCTATGTTAAAATTTTTGTAAAAATGTGAAAAAAAAATATATAATGTGAATTAATATATTCTTCAATAATTAGCGTTGGTTTCATTTTTTTAACTTTTGTACTTTTTGAGAAAAATGTATTTGAAAAACAGTAGCACCGGCGCATACTTCCCCGATTATCTCAAGGGCAGTTCAAGGTCAGAGGCTAAAAACACTCTGCATTGTATTCTCATGGTGAGCCTTATTACCACACATGTTATTTCAAGCATCGGCCGTGGGGGCCATTTCGCCATGCTTATCCGGCTAGACCCTTTCAATTAATCAATTTCAATATCCCAACAATGAGTGTTAATAAACGAAATGACTTCAATTAAGGTTTAAAATATATATTTTCTTGAAATATTCAATGCTGTGCGACAGGCTTCTGTCCTGGGAATCTTTCTGTTCGTAATCGATGGCTGAATTCTCACTAACGACCGCAAACAGAACTCTAAGACTGTATGTATCCATTGAAAAACCTATCAATCAATTGAAACAGTTAGTTTTATACGTCATGTGGACATGTGCGTCTGTATTGTTTGACATTAAGAGGAATCATTCTATTATACTAGGAGAAATACATCTTTTCACGACAATAACGACATCGCGTCAATTACCAAAAATAATTGGAGGAGGTGATACACTCTGTTACTGAGCGTAATGGAGTCTTTGCTCATCCCAAAAACCTGTGATTGTCAATGATTGATCATAGATGAAAGAGAACAATAAGGGAATTGGGATTCAGACGGATTTGGAAAGCAATGCAATCTGTGACTGTCTGAGAGAGCTTTCGAATCAATGAGAGGCAAAAAGTTCTTTGAGCTTGTTCTGTGCAATATGAAAGGTGAAATAATCTTGCAGGTAGACCAGTCATTAAGTTATGAGTAATCGTGATCACTGAAATTAGGTCTCACAAAACCTCACACAGATTTCACTCTTTCGGTCTGATTAGTTTTCTAGGTCTGAATATATATTTTTTATTTTCATCATGTGATTTGAAAAATTGTCAATTTTGGTCAGATTTTGCAAAATACAAGTGCAATGCGCGACCTAAAGATATTAACCGATTTTAAATAATTGTCTGTGTTATTATTCTAATACCAAAAGGTGACATTTACGCACTATTGGAAGTAGCTATGAATATATTTTTTAATTTTCATCATTAATTTCAAAAATCGTTGCTTTTCATGATATTTTCAAAAATTCAAGTGCAATGCGCGGCCTAAAGATATTAACCGATCCCAAAAATATTTTTTGCGTTATTCTTATAATTACAAAAGGCAACTTCTCTGCGCTATTAGAAATTGATCTGAAAAATTTTGCTTTTTTCGACCCAGCCTACTGTACACACATATGTACAGTCCGTCTCATAAATATAAAGACACAGATGTTTTTGAAATTACATTTTATTAATTTAGTTAAAAGAAATTAAATTTTATACCTCATATTAAGAACACTGAAATGAATCTCTTATAGGGGTTTTAATTTAAATAAAATAATTTCGTCTTGAATAATAAAAAAAATAAAAAATTTCGCTGTCTCATAAATATAAAGACAAACTTGAAACTGCTTCATATGCAAATTTTTTTCGAATGCGCGCGTACGGAATTAATGCGCACGCGCAGAAATACTCTTTAACTTACCCAAACGAGCAAAGTTGTTTGACTTGTTTCAATTGCAAAGATGCCGTGGAACATTGAAATTTCTAAAGATGAAATTTGTAAAATACGTGAATTTAAAGCTAATGGCTTAACAGTTTGTCAAATATGTAAAAAAAACTGGGAGAATCAGAGCTGCCTTTATCAAATTTTATCAAAGACTTACAATTTATATTCGAGAAAACGATATGGCAGACCGAGAAAAACTAGTGAAAGACTCGATCGCAAGATCATGCGACTTGTTTCGTCGCAAAAAATGTCACTCCGATAAGTTTCTCAACTAGTTTATGGTATGGTCTCAAAGCATACAGTACATCGTCGTATAAAAGAAAGAAAAAACCTTGTATGCCGACATACGTGCAGATTTTCTGTACTGAAAAAAGAACGCAAAGAACGGATGTTAATCGGGGTTAAAGATCATATACACTGGAAGGACGAATGGATACTAGACATTTTTTCAGATGAAAAGAGATTTAACTTGAATGGCCCAGATGGTTGGAATTCCTACCCGCACGATTTAAGGCGTTAATCTCGAACCTTCTTCAGTAGGCAGATAGGGGAAGGTTGTGTTATGGTGTGGGGTGCCTTCTCTTTTAATGGAACTACGGATATTGCTTTTCTGGAAGGTAAACAGACATCTAAAGAGTATATCGAACTGCTTGATAGCCAGTTGTTGCCAATTGCTGAAACTCTTGGTGGTCGGAATTATTTGTACCATCAGGATAATGCATCGATTCACACATCAAAACTCACAAAAAAATGGTTTTCCGATAGCAATGTTCATGTCACGGTGTGGCCCGCACGTAACCCTGATTTAAATCCAGTTAAGAATCTTTGTGGCACTCTCGTACGCAGTGTATATGCATCTGGAAGACAATTTTCAAACGTCCTTGAGTTGAAAAAAGAAATCGAACGAAGTTGGTTTGATATAAAGTCAAAAAAGTTATACAACTTAATAAAAAGCATGCCAGCTAGAATATTTTCTGTCCTTAATAAGAATGGATTATTTATTGGACGGTAATTCAAAAGTATGTAAAATGTCTTTATATTTATGAGACAGCAAATTTATTTACATTTATCAATTCTCGAGTTGAAATTATTTAATTCTAATTTAATTTACTGTAAAATGTTTTCTTGGCACATACTTTTCGTTATACGCATAAATATAATTTTGAATACTGAATTATTAAAATATTATTTCGAAAATATCAGTGTCTTTATATTTATGAGACGGACTGTACATCAGGCTTTGATCGCCTGTGAGCTAAAACAAGTCTTATAGTACAAACAGTATACTTCAATATAATGATTTTTTTTTTAATTTTCCCCCAGTATTGGCCTATTTACTTTTGCTAATATTTCATCATTTTTTGAAGAAAATGCGTCGTCATTTTATTGCCAAAACTTCCAACATAAAGCTAATATTTCTACAATATTGTCGTTTTACAATAAATATTACTAAAAGACAATATTTCTGTAATAGAGGCAGTTCAATGCAAATTATTAAAATGTAAAACCAATATTTAATTTATATTAGTATTTCATTGAAATTATTTCCTATGAATGCAATATTTGAGCAATACTGGGTTCCAATATAGCAAATATTTGTTTTCTAAGTAAATAAGTGCATGGAATGCTTGAATAAAAGTAACCAGACGTACTTAAAAAAAACCTAGTCGATAACTATAATCTCATATTACTTCATTTTAGATTTCGAGAGAAATTGTTTAATAAATGTGCATCTATAATTTGGAAATATTTTGTCAGAATAGTTAGAAGAATAAGAGTTGCACACTTCAAACTTAACAAATTATGTCCTATGATGGTTATATCGAATCCTCGAGGGATCATATGTGTCTTTATTTTATTATTATTTTTTTACACTCTTGTAGCATCATGATCTATGGTGGACACATTCCTAAAAGCGAAATCATATACCCCTTCTTAATGTTGACCAATAGTTAATTCCTGCGCCGTTTTTTTTAAAGGCAGTTCAACTGCCAAAATGTTTTAAATGCTATTATTCATCATAGAAAAATCAATTCACGTCAAAATAATTACTTTAAGTTACAAAATTTAAATTTTTATATGATCTGTCTATATGCATTTAGAAAGACATTCTACGTGCTCTAACACGTAAAGCAGTAAAACTTCCAGTCTTTTACAACCAAAACTTACTAGAATTTTATAAATTTTCGGCGTTTTCTGGCCTTAAAAACAGAAAAACGTGTTTTTTATAACAGAAAAAGCTAAAAATTAATAAAATTCAAAGTAGCATCACAACTAGAGATTTTTTTTGTCGAAGAAGAATAGAATTTTCACTGTTTTATTTATAATGTATGGAATTTTTTTTCTAAATGTAATTTATAGATCCGTGGACAGCATAAAAATTTAAATTTCGTAATTTTTTAAAAAACATAATTATATTGATGAAAATGGATTTTCATATGATGGAAACAACATCTGAAACATTTTAGGAATTGGACCTATTCCTCTAAAACGAGCAATTTAGGAATTAGCTATTGGTCAATGATAATAATGGACACCCTGTATATTAGCGAATTTATATAAAAACCAAGAATATACTAAAATAAAAGGAGTAGGTGTATTTTTAAAAATTGAGATTTAAACAGTCGGAGTTTTTATCAATTGAGAAAATACTAAAAATTTAGAATATTTTGCTTCTTATTATATACTCATTTTTAACAGTAAGCGAAGTGATGTAAATATAGGCTACATTCTTTTTTTTGCTCCTTCTCTAAACCAGATTTCTCATACGCAAAACGCAATAACTTTTTAGTATTTATGATGTATTAGTATTTATGATTATGATTTTAGTAAATGATGTCACTTTGATATGGGATAAAAATTTGTTACTATACTTCCTTGAATTGAATCTGCTATTTTCATTGTATATTTATTTTCAGGAAAGAGTTACTAGATTTAAACAGCCGATTTTAGACACAGATGATAAATGTATTATATTGTTTTACTTGAAAGACCGTAGGATTAGATAACCGAACCAGTCATTGTTTTCGTCATATGATAATTAGAAGTGTAGTTATGGCTGTTTTATTTTCAGCTCTCAAACCAGAAGTGAGTATTTAAGTAACCGGATGTTGAGCTAAGAGCCCAAATAAAGAAAACATCTTCTAGTATTGAGATAGTGTAAGGTAGAACAGATAAATCTGGAAAGTTTTAGGAATTTGTTGTGAATATTTCTAATAGATTTTCAGAAATAAGAAATTTTAAACGCATTTTCTGGGAGAGAGAAAAAATAAAAAGATAAGAAAAACAGATACACAATCATTTACGAAAAGCACCATCTTTTTTTAAAAAAAATAAGGTTATATATGTTACGGCCAAAACCCGAAATTGGCCAATTCTCGAACTGGCCGGCCAATTCGCGAATTGGCCAACAATGTTTTAAACTGACTGGCCAATTCGGGAATTGGCCGGCCAAAACCAGAACTGGCCAGATGCTGTCGGCCAATTCCCGAACTGGCCAGATGCGATCGGCCATTTCCGGAAATGGGTATATAAAAACAAATTTTTACTTTTTATCCCTTTCTAACATAGTTGAAAGTGTTTATGAATTCAATTTGTCTGGCCGTCTGCCTGCCCATGATCTAACTCGAGTAAAGTCTCTGATTGACTTGTAATTGTTATATTATTTAGGTTTATAAATACATATCGGTACTGAAAGTGAAGTGTGTACTATTTTTGGTTAATTTACAGGGTACACAAAAGTATTTCATTACAATATCATCAATGGGTAAAGTTTTTCCAGAGCATTTTAATGTTGTTACATTATCTCAATTATAATAAAATTGGTATGCATCATTAAGATGGACAAAAAACTGTTATCTAAAGTGTATGAAATAAGTAGCAATTATAGTTTGTTTACAGAGACACTCAAAAATATTTAGTTGCATTGCAGTAAATGGTGAAAGATAATTTGTAATGCACTTAAATGATGTTACACTATTTCAAACATAATAAAATTCACATACCTAACTCATGTGATGAGCAATATGTTTTTATAGAGTATTGATTAAGTAGCCATTATAGTTCGTTTATAAGGACTCCCAAAAGAATTCCGATAACGAATTATGATATATCTGAAAATATCGTTTATAGGGTATTTTAATGATGTTACACTACTTCGAACATAATAAATCTGTTATATTTTACTAATATGCTCTACAACATTTTTTTCTATATTGGCTAGGTAGAATTTGTCGTTTATTTACAGAGTCACTCAGATAATTTGTTTATTGGATTGAACAATGAATCCGATGGATCGATATTAGTCACAGAGGACGGAAATCTCCAGCAGATTAGAATATAATTTTCACAATAAACCCAATTTATTGAAATATATCAAACAGGTGGGAAATTATCCAGCATATCAGAATATAATCGCCAAAGCAAGGAACGTTCTTTCCTATCACGTGTGCATGTCAGTGCCACCTACCGGGCAGCCTTGAATCCCTACTTCGTATATTGGCCAAGGCTTCACGGCCAGTTCGCGAATTGGCCGGCCAAAACCCGAAATGCGCTGTTCATTTCACGTATTTCGGGTTTTGGCCAGGAATCTTGGCCAGTTCCCGAATTGGCCGGCCAATTCGCGAACTGGCCAAGCTCCGGGTTTTGGCCGTAACATATATATTTATAACGTATCTCTTAAAATTTATATGATGTTGTAAGTGTAATGCACAATCAGCTTAAATCTCTGAAAATTACCTGAATTTTTACAGCTATTTTTATAAATTAACACACATGCACGCAAAAATAAATCATTAAAGTGATAAATTAATTGGGTATATCTATGGAATATCTTTAGCCTTAGATTGAAGTTCACTACATTCTTGGTACCTCAACTAGTAAATTTATCGGAAACAAAATGACTATACTATCGTTATTTTTATCACAAGGGCATTTTTAGTAAGGTATTAAATGTGCCATTATCTTTCCTTAACATTAAAAAAAATAAAATTAAAAGAAATTGCATTACGATAATTTATTTTAGAAATGAAATTGTTTACTAATTTATTTTAAATAAATAGTATTATATTTATCTTTGCTTTACTTAAAAATGGGCGGCAAACGTAGTAATGGATGGCGTGGGATCCCTTAAGAACACACACAAAACTATCTTTCATAGAACTATTACATAATAAATTGTCAGGCGTGCAGCGTTTGTGTGTTTGCTTCTATAGTATAGTTTCCTGATCAAAAATAGAAAAATACGATTTCTGGAACTTGCGTTTCTAATTATCCCATCTCAGATATTTGAGGATATATTATGATTTATAGATGCTGTTACTCAATCCTAGAACATTTTTTTATTATTTTTTCTTCATTTGATGTATTTTGTAACACGCACTTTTGATATTGTACATATTGACCTTAAGGGGGTCCGGGACACATTTTAAAATAATTTTTATTTATTGAGTTGAAATTCTGAATTTTTTTGTGATGGTTAACCTTATCATTTGTAAACAAAATCACATGATAAAATTTCTCAGATTTTTTTTTAAATTTAAATTTAAAATTTATTAAAAAAGTGGGGTAATTAAAAATCTTTATAACTCGAAAAATTATTTATAGAATTTCAAGTTTTTTTCATTTAAATAAACAGAAATATATAAGTTTTAATTTTGATTCAGAATTTTTAAAAATATTAATTTATAAAAAAATTACAAATATTTAACGATAAAATTTCAAAAAAAGTGGTGCAACTTTAAAAAAAAATCATATTTTTAAAAGTACATATTTTTTTCAAATATGCTGAATCAAAATTAAAGTAAAACAATTGAAAAAGATATGTTCCAAGTTTGAACCGTGTATCTTTAACGGTTCTTGAGTTATAAGAATTTAAATATGAGAAATTGTGAAAAAACCTATCATGAAGAAAAACGCATTTTTACAAGAAGTCGTTTCCATGACGGACATTGCTTGAAAGCTATGTTTTGAAAACAAACCAAAACGAAAAAAATAATATTTTTTGTTCTAATTCAGATAGAAACATGATTTAAATATCATTTTAAGCAAGAAAAAACAGAGAAATATTTTATGAAATAAAATGTTTTTGCAAAATTTGAAGATTTTTGTGTCCCGGACCCCCTTAAGTTATAAGATGCTAGAAAATCAATAATGCAGTGAAAGTTCTTAAATGTTTAACCCCTTAACGCTTTGAGGGGCAAGCAATAATACCTCTGTAATATTGAATTCTCACCTGAATAGTCGAAGAAAATTATTTTAAAATAAGGAAAAGCAATTTTTCAAAATTTCGCCCCCAAAGTTAAAAATATAAAATTTAGTTAAAAGTTTATGGTGCGCATCTTGTTTAAATTAGTTGGGATATAATAATCCCACCGCCCCTCAAGGGGTTAACTGTCGCATTAAATTACAGTTCAAAAATTCAAATTGTGAATTTAATATATACATTCGTAATACATTATGTATTCATGCATTTTTGCATAAGAGTGCAACATCTATTGCAACAAGATCTGAATATTTATAAAACTAGTTATAGTACGAGCGCACCTCATTTGCCATGTTTGACGTACAATTTCCGACTTGTTAACTATTTAAACGCGTTTTTTCAAAGTAGCGTTTTTGAACCGGTGTTGAATGTAGGAAATTTAGTAATTAAGCTATTGATTTCCAAAATCGAGTGAAGCTTAAGATATGTACAGTCGGCCAAAAAAAAAAAAAAAAAAAAAAAAAAAAAAAAAGAAAGGTCTCTGAATTGTAATCCCCAAATTATTATAGAAAAAATAGAAATAGCCATTCATCTGGAAATGATGTATTCTTTAAATTTATGTTAAAAAAATTAACTTAGAGGGTCATCTTCATACTTAAATCTCTCCAAGCTCTGAAATTGTTAATACGAACACGTAATTTTTACATCATATGTGGCTTTTTCAGTAAATTTTACTTTAGGATACTAAGCGGGAAGTCATTCGATCAAATAGTTTAGGAATTATGAAGATTTAAAATTAGAAAATCCTCTTGTACAATTCATTTGTAATCGTTGCAAAGCAGACTGCAAAGCGGGTTAGTTTTTAAAGAATAACTTAAGAACTACTTGAAGATATGAGCTGTAATTTTGGATTATAAAATACAATTTTATTAAAAAATATATATTGTCGAAATAAATTAAAGAAATACATGAATCGTAACTCATATATTTTTTAACAGAAATCTATTTCTAGAAACTTTGAAAATGCGAATCCGAAATTACTTCATTTTACGTGCAATTTGCCCGTGAATGTTGTGATTAAGGTGTTGTGATTAAGGGTTTAAAAACACTACCCGCTTAACAATCTGTTTTGCAACGAATACAAACGAAATTAACGTTAGAAGTTCTGAGCTTTAAACCTTCATAATTCACATTACTCCCTATCTACTAATGCCTACTCTTTTGAACACCGTGCATGGTAAAGGAAAAAGGCAGGTGTCAGTCGTTAGTTAATAATGCCTGCTATTAACCTCTTAAGCACCACGGCGTACAGTCGTAGAAAAAAAAAGTGAACACCCCCTACTAACTCCTCAACAAATTATCGTAGAAGAAAGTTATTGGTACCGAACGATTGAAAATAAAGTCTACTTTTAAATGATGTATATGAAATTTGCTTAGGGGGGCATCTACATATTAAAACGAACCATAATTTTGTTTTTTTCAATAGCAGTACACAATTCTGACATCATAAGTGAACTCTACACCCTTCAATTAGTCTAAAAACAAATTTTTATGCAATTCGTACCATAAGTTTCCGAGAAATGAATTATTTTAAAATGAGCGTATTTGAAGGGCTGTATCCAAACTGAAGTTCGGTATTCGATTGTTAACCGAGAGAGCTCCCTTCTTGATCAAGGCACCTTAAGCAGTCAATTAAGCCTATTAGATTACAGGATAGCATAAGAAATTTCAAAATATTTAGTCACTTCTATCATAGACCGTAAGAATTGACCCACTCATATTTTAAACCATCATTTTGCCGTTTTGTAAGCATAATTTGAAAACTGCTTGGAAGAAAAATGTGAAATTTTGGATTTCCATAAAGCAGTTCTTAATAAATCTGAATCCATCAACAAAATTGTAGGTTGCAATTCATAATTTTTTTGAATATTAATTTCATAATTCATAATTCATATCAGAAAATTATAAAAATTACAAATTCAACGTATTTATGTTTGAGTATATTAGTATTATTTCTACACAAAAAATTAAAACATTAGGATCATAATTTCAGAAGTTATAAATAAAAACATGAAAATGTAATTTAATATTAGAAGCACTAAATTTTGAATGTGCATAATTCAAAAACTTATCATTCAAATGACTTGAAGTTTCGTGTCTAGGCATAGTTTAAACAAAATATTTGAAATATCTCGTTAAAA
The DNA here is from genome assembly GCA_963932465.1 of Maratus speciosus. Classification (NCBI taxonomy): domain Eukaryota; kingdom Metazoa; phylum Arthropoda; class Arachnida; order Araneae; family Salticidae; genus Maratus; species Maratus speciosus. The sequence goes on along the minus strand of OZ010796.1, from coordinate 233,447,688 downwards.
TTGGGTATTGCCATTGAAAAAAATGATGTTTGGATTCGTTTTAATATGTAGATGGTCCCTTAAGCAAATTTTATGTACGTCATTTAAAAGTAGACTTTATTTCCAATCGTTCGGTACCAGTAACTTTCATCTACGATAATTTGTTGAGGAGTTAGCAGGGGTGTTTACTTTTTTTTCCCCACGACTATACATGCGTACGTCATGAAATACCAGGACTTATGTGCGTACGTACTCATTTTAAGTTCAGACAGCAATGTTCTATAAACATCTGGTTTTTAGCATCGCTAATTGCTATTGTGATAGACTACATACGACGAAATTTAATATATCTGGTATTCAGAGTACTATCGCTAAATTGAATATGGTGCTTAAGGGGTTAAGTGATATATGCATGAATTAATCTTCAGGGGCCACCTATATATATATATATATATATATTCAAATTTGAACTAACAACTTTTAAATTTTCACTAGATGCACTATAATTTGTTTAACCCCTTAATTCTCGTTCCCGTCAATATCATAGACTGAGGTGTCGTTTGTTATTTCTCGTGCCTGTCATATTTCCGGGCTGGAGATTTAATTCCTGGAAAAAAACTACTTAAACCAGAAAAATTTAACTGGCATTTCCGTGTGAAGTCTTTAAATATTGCCGTTTGAATTTGGTTTTTGGCGCTGATTGTGATGTTGGACTTTGTATTGCATGTTTCGAAATATATCACACTAAAAAAAAATTGTTAATAATCAAAGTTTAATGTATATATATAATTTAAAGTACAGTACCGCTCAAAAGTATTTTGACAACCTTATATTCTCTCTTATTTTATTTAATATAAAAATGTAAAAAAAAATATATTCCCTATAATTGAGAACACTGTGACTGCAGTTATTTAAATGTATCAAGTTTCAACTTGTTTGTTTACAATCGGCGCCACCGAAGAAATGTGACTCCGCCTTAGCTCAAAAGTATTTTGACAATTAGTTTGCATTTAATTGTTGAAGGTGTCAGTGGCGCTATAGCTTCGATTAGTGTTTTTATTGATTTATTGTGATTATTTTTAAGAATCAGGAATGCCGAAAAGTAAAAAAATATTGAAGTGATTCTAGAAAACCCGCTGTAAATGCCCTTTAGAAAGGTGGACTGCAAGCAGAACAAGTTTGTTCTTTTAACGTGTCTCGTCAACTTGTTATTACATGGAATAAAGTTTTTAGTAAACAGAAATACATCGAAAATAATCCTCAAAGTGGCCATCCGAAAAAAAAAACAACTTGAAATATTGACTATATTATAAAAATGATATCTACAAGTGGTTGTCGTAAGTCCGCTGTAATAATAAAAAATGAATTGAAAGAAAATTACGGCATAGACATACACGTTTCATCAGTCAAACGACACCTAAACCTCTATGGTTTACATGGTAGAAGACCAGCAAAAACACGTTTTTTATCTACTAAGAATAGGAAGGCTAGAGTTGCATTTGTAAAACGGCATAACCCTATCAGGGGCAAAGCAATTCCATTGCGAAAGTGTTTAAATTAATGATTGACACCGGAATTTGAAAACAAATTTATTTATAAATAAGAAAAAGCTATATTTCACACACATAATAAACCGAATTTTTTTTAACCAAAATTCTGGTGTCAGTCATTAATTTCAAAACTTCAGCAATAGCATTGCTTTGACCCTGAAAGGGTTATGCCGTTTTACAAATGCAACTCTAGCCTTCCTATTCTTAGTAGATTAGAAACATGTTTTTGCTGGTCTTCTTCCATGTAAACCATAGAGGTTTAGGCGTCGTTTGACAGATGAAATGTGTATGTCTACGCCGTAATTTTCTTTCAATTCATTTTTTATTATTACAGCGGACTTACGACAATCACTTGTAGATATCATTTTTATAATACAGCCAACATTGCAAGTTGTTTTTTTCGGATGGCCACTTTGAGGCTTATTTTCGATGTATTTCTGTTTAATAAAAACTTTATTCCATGTAATAACAAGTTGCCGAGACACGTTAAAAGAACGAGCAAATTCTGCTTGCAGTCTACCTTTACTAAGTGCATTTACAGCTGCTTTTCTAGAATCACTTCAATATTTTTTTACATTTCGGCATTCCTGATCCTTAAAATTAATCACAATAAGTCAATATAAACACTAATCGAAGCTATAGTGCCACTGACACCTTCAACAATTAAATGCAAACTAATTGTCAAAATACTTTTGAGCTAAAGCGGAGTCATAATTCTTCGGTGGCCCCGAATGTAAACAAACAAGTTGAAACTTGATACATTTGAATAAGTGCAGACATAGTGTTCTCAATTATAGGGGATATATTTTCTTTTACATTTTTATATTAAATAAAATAAGAGAGAATATAAGGTTGTCAAAATACTTTTGAGCGCTACTGTATTATTTGTAAAAATTTGTGTTATGATGGTAAATGAAGATCTAAGATATGAAAAATAAAGGTCTTATTCGCACTGATTTGTATAGTGTAAAACAAACATTAAGACACAGAATTCTTGCATGATGGCTTTTCCACAAATGTGAATTTGTTCAACATCATTTTTTTTTTGGGGGGGGGGGGGCTAAAAAAACTAATATTTATTTTATTTAGAAACCACATTCAATTTCTGTTATAAAAAATAGGAACTTTTTTTATGGGTTTCCCAAATATTAAGCGATTCTTCAGGGGCTAATATATGTGTCGGTTCAAGTATTACGTAAGCGTATTTTTAGTCATTTTGTACCCCTCCTCCCCCCTTGTAAGGAAAAATAAGCAAATGCTAGACCCCCCCCCCTTTGCTTACGTAAGATTTTATGACATTCCAACATCAACACTGTTTGCCATAAAAAATTACATTTAGTGATAAATAAATTATGTTATTAATCCAGCAAATTTGCATAAATAGACATATAGGGGTTGTGGTATTGAAGGAAAACAAAATCGGTTTAATATATTGTTACTTATTGCATTAAACAATTCATAGAATACAAAATTGTTTTTAATATATTATTATTTATGGCATTGAACAAAAACAAAAAAAAACATTAAGAAATACAACAGGCCGTAACTTATTTAGGCACATAACTAAAAATTTTAACAAGAATCATAGAAATATTAAGTGTTTGGCGTTCACATTTCTAGTCTGGTGTCCAAGATCTTTGAATCCATGTTTCTGCATTGTCTATTATTACGTTTCAATGTAGTGGTGGGCTGGAATGTTCCTCATTTACAGTCTTTGTTTACTCTATATCTTTTTTCTCAAGTCGTTCAACATCCGTAGAACGTTCATCCAAATCATGCTTTTTTTGCTCTTTGTTGTTAAACTATTGTTTCTTCGCTGTCTAATGCTTATGTAAGAATTTTCGTGACCCCCCCCCCCTCCCCCCATTCCTGCTTACGTAATACTTGAACAACCCCTATGTTGAAATGTTTTCTTTTCAATTTCCAGAAATTATAATCTTATCACGGATATTTTATGGCATGAGCATACTATTTAAAAGGCCAAGCATCTTATTTTGGAAATTTCCATGATTTTGTGATAGGAAATGTGAACTTCTAAATTAATATTAAAAAAATTATGAATTATAATAAATAAATTTTTTTATCGCAACCGATTGATAAATACGTACAAAATTTTAGCCTTTTCTTTCGACTGACTTTTAGTTATCGTTAGAAAACCATAGGGAGTTATGTATGAGATATACTCGATATAAGTACAAGGTTACAATTTGAAGAGAACCTCGCTTTTGATAAAATAGTTAATAACTCTCAAACTAATCATTTAGCGTCGTTTAGTGCTAATTTGTATGTAGGCTAATAAAGTATGTATATATACATATGTATTTATTTTGTGTTGCTATTAAAAAAAATCCCTGCCGGCTTGGCCTACAGGTGCAGGTAGATTTCGAAGTTAAGTACTAATTTCACCAACGAAAACTAAATCATGATTAGAGATAAATCCACTTTAACAATTTTATCTGGCCGCTTTTGACTAGTTTTTTATTTCATTTTTATTTAAGAGCTGGTTTTATTAGAACCATGTTAAGGCAGTATTCAAAAAATATTTTTCCACGCTCAACAACTTGAAATTTTCTGACACATTTTCAGATTCATTTTTAAAAGGAAAAATATGAAACTTTCTGACGTGATTTTTAAAGAGATTTATAAGCGACATATGTTTGTATTTTCCGTTCAATTAATTAGAAATTGAATTATAAGCAATTATTTTCTCAGCTGAACAATATTTTCAGTTTCCACCACAATCGCTTCGAGAAATTCGGTGCCACTTTGACATCAATTTTTCAAATATATTCCGCATCTATCAAAAATCGACCTTTACGGCACATTACATAATTTATGTATAAGAGTTGGGTTGGGTTGATTTTTGACGGCCAATTATCTACACGAGGGATATAGGCCCGGCGGGAGTGCCCTCCGTGGGGGTCTTTCTAAGGGAACCTAATCCGTATTAACGCATGGAAGATCCACGGCTCGAAGAAAACCACGAAAACTCCGAACGATTAGGCCGACGGGCGCGATTGGGATCGAACCCAGCACCTCCCGTCTACCAGCTTCGAGAGCAGAACCTCTCGGCCACTGGTGGGGGCCTTCTGTATAAGAGATCCTTGCAATTGGATGCGTTTGAAAGCAAAAATGAATTTAAAAAGGAGCCAGAAAATAAGCAGTTTGGATTTGAGTAATACGATATTTTTTTCTTCAACTTCTATGTATTTTGAATTTGTTTTTGCTGTAAGAATTGGTTCTCTCAAAAACTTGTCAGTATAAAAGATGTAGATAATATTCAGACGATGTATAATAAATTTAAACGGACTGGATATCTTGTGAATTGACTAAGTTATGATTTTTTTTCTTCTTCAACCCCCTTTTTGTTTTTGTTTTTAATTTTTTTGCGCTAAGAATTTGTCCTATCGAAAACTTGTAAATATAAAAGTTGTAGATAATAAAGACAATTTATAATAAATTTAATTGGATTTGATATCTTGAGAACTGATGAAGTTATGAGTTTTTTACTCCTCAAAACCCTATTTTTATCGCCCCTTGAGCCCATTTTTAACCCTCTGAGCGGTTTAGGCGTATTTTTTCTTTTCCCCAAAACAACTTAAATCTGTTGTAGAAAAAAATATTTTAAACAGAATTGCATATTAAAATGTTATATCAAATAAAGGGGTATGAGGCGTATTTTAGAAACAAGCAAGGAAAGAAAATTTACATTAAGATTATTTTTATAAGCATTTTTATGAAACTGCAGGAAAGCTCTCAAGACGCTCGGAGGGTTAATTTTATTAAAAATCTGTCATACATAAATTTTTGGCCCTTTTATTAGGAGAAATAAAAACTTTAAACTGAGTCGATATGTATTACACTTAAGAAGTTATGAGGTTTTTTCGTTTTTCACAAAACTCCTCCCTATTTTCACCCGCTTGGTCCGATTTCACCCATTAACAACTTGATCGAGATTTTATGCCCCTTGATTTTATGTATCAGTTTGGAAAAGATTTCTGCAGAATTATGGAAGTTATCGCGTCCATAAAAAAGTGATATAAATACTGGGTGTCCCAAAAATGACTGATGAATTTTAAAATTCAATAACCTCCAAACGGTGACAGATATTAAAAAAATTCTTGCTGGAGAGTTATATATGATGTCAGGAGTTTTGTACTATGATTGTTGATTTTAGTTCAAATTTCAAACAATAGATGGCGCTGAGAGCAATAAACGCTCAGTACAGAACCGATTTTTGGTACTTCGGGATCCATTCAATACGTTTTAATATCCTTTTTTCTCATGGAAGAAGAGAGAGACCAAAAAATAGAGACTGGATTTTGCGCTTATTGCTTGTAACGCCATCTATCGATGCTATTTGTAACTAAAACTGAGAATCGCAGCATAAAATCTCCTGACACCTTACATAACACTCCTGTAAGAATTTTTTTAATATCTGTTACCGTTTGCAAGTTATTAAATTTTAAAATCCATCAGTCATTTTTGGGACACCCGGTAGATAGATAGATACATAAAGTTTTTTACTGGGGGTGGTTTTGGATGGTTCTAGGGGTCATGATCGGTGTAGATCTGCAAATTTTTTTCCGAAATTCCAACATAGAGGAGAATGTAATAGGTAGTATTTCATACGAAATCTACCTGAAAACAGTGTTCATATTAATATGAAGTCTCACTCTAAGCAATTTTCAAATATGAAATAAAAGTAGACTTTATTTCTAATCGATTAGTAAATTTCTATTTGAGGCATTCTCACAATCTTTTGACTTTTAAGTCCCTGAATAATAATTTTTATTTTAGTACATATTATTGTGTTTTTATTTATTTCATATACTGGGGAACATCCCATTGCATGATTGCATAACAATATTAATGAGATAAATAAGTTTTGGGCGACGTTGGGGGTCCAAATGCCAGGAAAACTCCTATACCGTCCCGTGTACCTGATGCTTATTTTTAAGTTTGGAGCTGTCTGTATAAAATTGTTTCAATAAAAGCAATTCGATGTAATTTTTTTCCGAAACTGGGACAATTGTTTTATATAAATATGTGGGAAAAAATTAGCCTGCACACATTTTTACGGTTGATATTATCTTTTGAACTGTCCCTGGGTTTTAGATTCCTTACCATCCCTCTTGCTAAAATTATACAGATAATCACTTCAGATGCAGCCACAGAATTATTTTTCAAGTTTTTCCTCATGCAGAAGTATGCTAGAGAAAGAATGTCTAAAATTCTTTGACAGGAAATTTACTGCAGAATTTAAATCAGCATTTTAGTATCAATTTCAAGCATCGTGGCTTTATTGGTAGTCTTGCCGTCCCCAAGGTTTATTCCAGCACTTTTCGAGATAAATAATTTTTTTTTAATTTAATCCAATGTAAATTACTGTTTCTAAAAATCAATGAACATTGTGGCTATCACTTAGTCTTAACATGATTTGCCTAAAAACAGTGGTAATTTTCCTTACCGTTCCATCTTCTCCATCCCTTTCTCTCCATTAGCGTCCCTTTTTTCCTATACCATCCCCTTTTTAGGGTTTCGTTCATCTGAGGAAACCCTATTCGTCTGGCTCCTCTGTCTGTCTGTCCGTCACAGAGCCCGTTCTCAGAAACTGTATATATTGGAGACTTGAAATTTTGCATACTTATAGCTGAACCCCACACATCATATGACAAATCATAAAATTTTGAAAAAGTCGTACATTTAACCCTTTGGGCTCCCACCTGTGTATTTTTAACAATTCTTTCTAAGTGACCCCCTAATTAGGTTGAAGGCGTGAAATTTTGCGTACTTATAGCTGGACAGCTCAGATCAAACGACAAATCATAAAATTTTGAAAAAGTCGTACATTTAACTCTTTGGGCTCCCACATGTGTATTTTAAACAATTCTTTCTATGTGAGCCCCTAATTAGGTTGGAGGCGTGAAAATTTGCATACTTATAGCTGAACGCCATCATGCGACAAATCATAAAAATTTGAAAAAGTCGTACATAACCTTTTGGGCTCCCACATGCGTATTTTAAGCAATTCTTTCTAACTGAGCACCTTATTAAATTGGAGATCTTAAATTTTGCATACTTATAGCAGAACACCTGAGGCCAGGCGGCAAATCATAAAATCTTGAAAAAGTCTTACGTTTAACCCTTTTGAGCTACCACATATGTATTTTAAGCAATTCTTTCTAAGAGAACCCCTAATTAAGTTGGAGACATGCATTTTTGCATACGTATAGCTGAATACCACAGACCACACGACAAATCATACAATTTTCAAAAAGTTTTATATTATTTACTCCTCCAGGTTCTAACTTGTGTATTTTAAGCAATTTTTCTGACCTCCGCCCTTTTCACTCGGGGAGCACTTTTCCAATTTTTGCCGACACCCCTTTGACCATTCTTTCATATTATGCGCCATAGCCTTACATATTTTAGTTCCACTTTTTACCGCCAGGGGCACCTACTTATCTCGGGCGCTATAAGCCCAATCCCCTCGACTAATATCTATGGTTAGTATGTAAAACGGAGTTTCGTTCGGATAGAGGTTTGTTTAAAATAGAGTGCGCCCCTGGTTGCGAAATGTGGAACTAACAGATTTTTCAAAATGATAAAGTGTTTTGACAGGAATATTAAACGAAACCCTCTGTGCGATCTGTGATCACACTTACCCACTTGTTTTTCCTTCCGTCCCTTCTATAACACTCCTTTTAGACAAAGTTACACCAAATATTTGTACTAAAAATACTACATTGTTACTATTTCTTAATTGAATTTCCTGTGGGTACTAGTTAAATTCATTATAAGTAAAAATTTAGAAGAAAATAGAAAGTTATAGCGGTAATATGGTAAGGAAAATTAAACTCGCAAGTTTAACTTAAACCTCAGTTAAATGAAAAAAATTTTTAGGCTGACCATTTTTTCTTTATTTTGAATCTTTAAGGCATTCGTCTATCAGATTAAAATGTTATTTTAGCAAGTTTAATTTCACCAGATTTTTATTCCCGAAAGTCAAAAGATTGTGAGAATGCCCCATTTCTTCTGCGACTAACAATGCTAAAAGTAGCACGGTGTGGTGCGGTTCTTTTCCCTCGGCTGTACTCTAATATTACTACAAGAAAAAAACAACCTATAGATGGCATTTTACTAACATTACGCTTCACGTGAAATCTGTTTAAATATGGTTTAATCCTTAACTGGCGTCCTGGAATTTTTATGCGCAACTGGCATCATAGTGCCCGTTCGTCCTTGGCTAGTATTACGACTTATATACATATATAATTAAATTTTATAAAAACAATGGTATTTAACTTTCATACACACGTATATACACTATATGGCCAAAGGTGACCGGTTACTTGCGATTTTAGACGTTTTCTTAAATATCTAGAAAAATACATAAGGAATTGTCTTGAAACTCCAGGTGTATAAACATAATAGTACAGGTCATATATTTCAGTGAAGATTTTTTCCCGAAACCTTATAGGGGACCGTCAACAAATTGAAAAAGATCGAATATCTTTTGGCTAACCCTGTAAAAACTAACGTAGCAGAAGCGTTCAACGCAGTAGATCATGATTAAGTGTCTTATTGCAATAAACTGTGTTCATTTTTATGAGAATGGCATGCATATTCGTAGAGAAAATTAAAATTTTTATAAAAAGAGTCCCAAATTTTGCTAAATTTTTTGCTTATAATTTATAGAATTCTTAATATAAAAAAGTTCTTTTCAGAAAATATGACAAACAACATTGTACACAATATCTTGCAATCAGAATAAAAAAATATAATAAATTGGATGAAAAACGAGCAGGTTTACTAAAAAATGTTTCACTGCGCATGCACGAATGCAATTAAAATATAATGCGCATAATGTATTTGCTAAGTGTATAGAGCAACTTTTGTAAAAGTCTCAAAAACATAGCTTGAAAATTCTGAAAATATTCGTTGATAGAATAAGCTCGAAATCCGTTGTTCCCAAAATGAAGCGAAAATATGAGGGGCTGTATCCAAATACCGTAGTACGTGCAACATTATGTATGCTATATTGGCACTAATTAATGGATATATGTATACAACCCTTCATCTTTTTGCTTCATTTTGGGAACAACGGATTTCGAGCCTATTCTATCAACGAATATTTTCAGAATTTTCAAGCTCTGTTTTTGAGACTTTCACAAAAGTTGCTCTATACATTTAGCTAATGCATTATGCACATTATATTTTGATTGTATTCGCGCATGCGCAGTGAAACATGTTTTAGTAAACCTGCTCATTTGTCATCCAATTTTTAATATTTTTAAATTCTGATTGCAGGGTGTTGTGTACATTGTTGTTTGTCATATTTTCTGAAAATAACTTTTTTTTTATAATAAGAACTCTACAAATTATTAGCAAAAAACTTGGCAAAATTTGGGACTATTTTTATAAAAACTTTAATTTCTCTGCGAATATACATGCTATTCTCATAAAAATGAACACAGTTTATTGCAATAAGGCACTTAATCATAATCTAATGTGTTGAACGCTTTTACAGGGTTATCCAAGAGATATTCTTTCTTTTTCAATTTGTTGTCGGTACCGTATGGGGTTTCGGGAAAAAATTTCACGGAAATATATGACATGTACTACTCTGTTTGCATACTTAGAGTTTCAAGATAATTCCTCATGTATTTTTCTAGATATTTAACAAAACGTCTAAAATCGCAAGTGGCCTTTCACCTTTGGCCATATAGTGTATATATAATGAAATTTGTAAAAACAATGGAATTTTTGTGTGACTGTATTGTGTATTTGAACAAATCAGTAAGTATATTACTTATATACTTTGTTATTCTTATTTTAATCTTACTGATTATGAAGAACTTACACGAATAGAAAAATACGTGAGGACTAAATGACACCACAGCGCCAGTTAAAGTTGAACCCTTTAGTGCGCAGCTTTGCATATATGTAAACAACAGTGTTTTGAATTTAATAATTTTTTTGTATTCGCATATACCTAATTCCCACCAGAAAATTAAAATAGCAATATGTGCTTTAATTAATAACAGACATTCCGTATTTAAATAAAGCGAAATTAACCATTGAAACTTTCTTGTGTAAAGTCAGATTTTCTGAACTACGTAATTTCTAGACCGTATTCTATCATCGGAATTAAAGGGTTAAAGATTAAGTTTTATAAAGTAAATAATTATATAAAATAAGGTATTTGGAACCATACTTATTAAAATATTTACTATGCAATATTTTAGCGTAAAACAGTCACACGACAGCAGTTTTTACTTGCATTACAGATGTGCAACAGAAAAAAAGGTTGACGTATTATATGAAAAAGGTATCTCTGATTTTTTTCATTATTTTTCCTGTGTAATGAACCTTTCAGAGAATCATATATAATTTTTTCGAAACAAAATAAAAAATCGCGCATTTAAGGGTTAAATATACCGAATTTTCGAAAAATATTTTACATTTTATGTACAGTTAGTTAATTTCCAAATATTTCCAAGACGATTTTGTCTTTTATTTGTAATGATAAAATAATATTCCTAGAATCCGAGATTTAAGAGAGGTTAGTCTACAAACTTATCTACAATTTATTTATCGACTTCCCAAGATAAAATAGAATCCCAATTGTGTCAATTAATTCCAAATAATTCAAAACCTAATAGATCAGAGAAATTATTGGCTATAACTTTACTTGCTCGAATCTTTTAGTGGATATTCTTTGAAAGAATTCCTTAATTTATGATTAATATCGAAATTTTAATGCGATTATTCCGAATGAAAACAATTCAAATAAATATTCGATGATGAAACAAACAATGACAATATCATTTTTCAGAGATCAGTTCTTTTATTAAAATTAGTATCTTACATAAAAGATACTGTGGGAAAACGCCTTAACATCCTCGTCAACATATCATTTACGGATAAGAATTAAATTTTGAATGAGAATGTAGTTGTAGAGAAAAATGAATCGCGTCCATTGAAAATAAAAGAAATTATAATGAAACATATGTCACTACAGAAAGAGATACAGTCAATCCGCACACTTAGCGACCGAGATTTTTGTGGATTATGCATTTTTGCGGATTATAGATCATCTGTTTGTTTAAATTTTATTTTTTAAAGTCTGACTATAAATTAGGGACAACTGCACAAAAAATTATAATTACAATGGGAAAGAAGAACATAATGCAACATTGGTTTAATATATTTAATAAATGAGTTAATTTAAAGAAAAATTAAATTTATATACAATACAAATTTTACTGATTATTTATTATTTTAAAAATTGACACAACACAATGGTAGTTTCAGTTTTGGTTTGCTGTCAATAATTTTTTCCTCGTCAACATATCATTTACGGATAAGAATTAAATTTTGAATGAGAATGTAGTTGTAGAGAAAAATGAATCGCGTCCATTGAAAATAAAAGAAATTATAATGAAACATATGTCACTACAGAAAGAGATACAGTCAATCCGCACACTTAGCGACCGAGATTTTTGTGGATTATGCATTTTTGCGGATTATAGATCATCTGTTTGTTTAAATTTTATTTTTTAAAGTCTGACTATAAATTAGGGACAACTGCACAAAAATTATAATTACAATGGGAAAGAAGAACATAATGCAACATTGGTTTAATATATTTAATAAATGAGTTAATTTAAAGAAAAATTAAATTTATATACAATACAAATTTTACTGATTACTTATTATTTTAAAAATTGACACAACACAATGGTAGTTTCAGTTTTGGTTTGCTGTCAATAATTTTTTTCTGTAGTCTATGAACACTCATTTGTTACTCAAGGAAATTTAAATATATATATCCAATTTTTATTTAAATGTTTATTCATTGGAAAATTGATAACTGAAAAAAAAATTACCAAATTTAACTTTATGAGTTTAACTGTTAATGATAATTTTCATTGTTTACATTCCAACATGTAGTGCGGATAATAGAAGTTTGCGGATTATACACCGGCGGATTTCACAGAGTTGACTGTATACAAAATGTTATTTTTAATATACCTGCTTACTTTCGGAGCGCTTTTTAAAAAAATTGTGCAATATTGAATAAATACACATATTTTTAGATTAATTTTAACACAATTATTCAATTGGTAAATAAATCATAACAGTTGAGAATTTCCAGAGGGGTGAAAAGTCCGGGCCAGGATTCGAACCAGGGATGTGGCAGCTTCAGCCAAAACATCCCTGGTTCAAATCCTGTCCCGGGCTTTTCACCCCTTTGGAAATTCACAACTGTTATAACACATATTTTTAGTTCAATTGTTTAACAGAATGATGAAAAAACATAAAACTCTAGCAATATCTTGACAACATTTTAAGAAATTGGGTTTTTTAACCATTTGGAAATGGTTGTTGTTTTCGGTCGAGGATGGGGCCAAATGATGCTATCATTTTATTTTTTTTTTAATAAAATAAAATAGCATAAAATCGTTAAAAATTGTTTGAATAGATAATTGAAAGGCATAAAATCGTTAAAAATTGAAAAAGTCACAAAAGGGGTAGGCGCAAATTATCAGATATGGAAAAATCCAAAGCCAAAAGCGACGCCGAAATTAAAATCGTCTTTCAAAGCAAAAATCGAGGTCTTCAACTCATTATGTAGGCCATGAAAATCGAAGTCTTCAACTTATTATGTAGCCCATGAAAATCGAGGTCTTCAACTGATTATGTAGCCCATGAAAAATCGATTACAGAATAAAAGACAAACGCGAAAAAGGAAACAATCTAATGTTTAATCGATTGATAGTAAAAGGCCATGTCTCGATGGGCTCCAATCTACTAGTCACGCGTTTTACAATCGGTCGATTCTGACCGGGAAAAACTGAGTTCAACGTAGGTGATTTGTCGCAATCTGTGGATGATTCTATGGAACTGCTTTCGATTTGTAAACTGTTTTTCTTCTCGAAACGGGACTTGGAGAGTTTATCGATGAAGGTTTTGGTCGTCTGAAGTTTGATCTTTGCGATCTGTTGTTGAAGAGGATGCGACGGAATTTGGTGGACGAAATTAATTCCAAATGGTCGTTGTAATCTATTAAATTACAATTTTATTAATTTTTGTTTGTAATTTTTTTTAGAAAATTTCATGCTTACGCCAGACAACGTACACTCAATTCAACTAAATATATTTAAATTCCCTTTGTGCTACATACTACTATTACATTTATCTGTGCACTGAACTAAGAGTTTTACAATGTCTTAAAAATTAACTGAAATATTTCAAAAAATGCAATTTTTTTTAAATTGAAAATTACCATTTTTTTATATTCTAGTACCTATAAAATACTTGCATTATCATACAGAGCTTAAATTCCAGTTCAGAATACAAAGATAGACAGCTATCTGACAAAATTTCACTGAAATATGTTTAAACATTTTATGTAATGAAGTTTACCGAACATGGAAATAACGGAAAAATTGTTTATTACAGAAATCACATTTGAAGATTACTTTTATATCTTTCAGATGCGCACCAAATTAATCTAGAAGTGTCAATTAAGGTTTATTAGTGTTTTTATGTAAAAGACGTAAGAAAATGATGCATAGAAACTATGCTTACATTTCTCCTGTCCTTTCTATGCCAACTTCCGGTGTTTGAATCATTACTTCCTGTTTATTAAACTAATTATAACTCCTATTCTATTAATCATACACTGTAAAAAAAAAAAAAAAAAAAAAAAAAAAAGAAAAAAAGGACTAAAATACGGAAATACTACTGGCAATCGAGACGCCAGTACTATTTCCGTATTTTAACGGAACTTTTTCTTGGTAAATTACAGGCCAATTTCCGTTTTTTTTGGAATTTGCGGGGGAAAACTTCCGTTAAAATACGGAAATAGTATTGGCGTCATGATTGGCAGTAGTATTTTAGTCCGTGTTTTTTTTACAGTGTAGAAATAAAATTAAAACAGATTAGGCATCGTAAACGATTGCGCTTTCAAATAAAACAATAAAAAATATTCCGAAAATTTTCACGAAAACGGCCATTTTAATGTAAGGAACCTTAAGGAAAAAAACTGCTTCGAAGGATTATTTACCGTATTGCACTGATGCTTAATTATTGCAAGAAAGTTAGCACATTTTAGTGAGAGTGTTTTGGCAAAACAAAAAAAAAAGTGTTTTGTGTGAACTCTTTATTGATATACACAATTACTTTAAATCACATTGTTTTAAATATACTTCATTTTTACGTGAAGTAGAGCATTATATATTAGAAATTTTGAAGTGTGCCTGTGAAAAGGTTATACACGATATGACGACTATTTTAACACTAGAACGATCGAAATTTTATTGTCAAGTTTTATAACAATATTGCACATCAGGATTTTTATTTAAAACTTGATTTATTCAACTTTTTTCTGTGTAGTGTATATTATGTAACTTATTTTATGAAGAAATTTCTGGTTCGAATCGAAATATATTTATTTTGTACCGGCCAAAATGACCCCTGTGCCCCTTCTAGGATTAAAAACAAAAAGCAATAGAGTGTATCTAAACAACATATTCAAATTTCGTGACGATTAGTCAATTTTTAGGAAAATGAGAGCCTATGAAGTAAAGAAAAGAAAACAGGCAGAAAGACAGCATACCATTTTTAGATCATAAATAAATTGATACAAGACCTTTTTTAAAAGACCCTTGGAAAATTTTCACACATATTTTTTGACAACCTATTCATTGTTTTTTGCACACAAGAAATTTTTTCGATATTTATTTAATATGGAATCATTTATCTGTTATTATATAGTAACAGAAGTAATTTATCTAAATACAGGTAATCAGAAACAATTTTATTAATACATACGAGTACATAAACAAGCGTAATACACTGGGTTTCATAATGATATGAACACCTAGTAATTTTGTGATATCTTGGCAAAAATTCATAAATAATTATCATAAAACTCCATTCTCGAGCCAAATACAGTAATTTTACATAATACATAGCTGTAAAAGAAATATCAAACTTTAAATTCATTGAAACTATGAATTATCTAAAAAAATGGTGTTGCAAAATGATATGAATATTGATCGAAATTGCCACTAAGCGAGTATGGAATCTGTACAGGAATATGGAATGCCACTCCGAGAAGAAGAAACCGACATATGCAAATTAGTTTAGCACATAAAGATAAATTGTAGGCAGGGAAATATCTAAACCTGGTCGCAAAGTGAGTTATAGAAGTATTGGTCGTAAAAGCGCTTTAAGAGGTTTTGAGAAAGGGAAAATTATGGATTTTAAGGATCAAGGACATTGGGCCAGAGCTATCGCAAAAGACTGGAAAGATCTCCAGGTGTAATATTAAAGTTTCTTCGATTAAAAGAGGATTATGGAGCAAAGAAGTCTCCCGGACGTCCACCAAAGTTAGTCCTAAAGGATAAAAAAAGTCATTATAAAAAGAATGAGCAATTGAAAAACAACTTTAGGCGAATTTTCAAGAGATCCACTGATAGCAGTGTCAAAAAGTACCTTGTCCAGAGTAGTCAAGAGCTCTAAGATGATGAGGTACAAGAAAAGAAAGCCTCAACCACGTATGACTAAAATGCATCAGCAGAATCGCCTGGATTGGGCAAAATATCATATGTCCTGGAAGTTAGAATATGAAAAAGTAATATTTTCCGATGAAAAAAATTCAATTTGGATGGTCCAGACGTTTTTTCTTTCTATTGGAACGATCTTCGCAAGAAACCAGAAACGTTTTCAAAACGGCAGCAAGGTGCAGTTTCACTCATGATTTGGGCTGCGTTTGGATTTCATGGTAAAATCAACACTGCGTTTTCCTCTGGCAGAATGAATGCATTAACCTACCAAGATCTACTTGAAGTAAACTTGCTGCCATTTGCTGAGGAAATTGGCGGACCTTTCTGGATGTTCTAACAAGACAATGCATGCATCCACACGGCAAACAGCACTTGGGTATGGTTTCTCAATAATTGTGCACATGTAATTCCATGACCATCGGTTTCTCCTGATTTAATTCCAATGGAAAATGTATGGAGCCTACTGGTTAGAGCTGTTTACAAAAATGGAAAAGAATATGCGGCAATACCAGAATTAAAAGCTGATATCATCTTCCACTGCAATTAAATCGATGAAAATATATAAAAGCTTGGTCCATGGACTGCCTGATCGCGTTTGTACATAAATTAAAAGATCTGGTGCATGCACTGGCTATTAATCTATATTTTTGGCCAATGTTCATATCATTATGAAACACCTCAAAATCGAAAAATGCAGTTTATTTTATGTATAAATTGCTGTTTCAATTATATTTTGTTATAAATTAAAACGATTTGTTCTATTTCTAACATTGTTTAGACTTCAATTTGTTTTGTAACATTTTCTTCTTTTTTAAGCGCGAAAAACTGGGTGTTCATATCATTATGAAACCTAGTGTAGTTCAATAGGTTTTATTTAAAGCTCTTTATATCATTTGGCAACAAATCTCCCTTTCTTAAGCCCAAATTATGTGAAGCTTTTTTAAAAAGTGCTAAGGCCTCTATAGCAAGGTAGAATCAGCATTTGCAATGCAATTATAAAGGTTTTACCAGCAATGAGAAAATTTATTTGGAATTACATAAAAATTCCAATATATTAAAGAGAAAAATATTTTGCACTTGGGATCTTGATTGTTAAAATTTGAATTTGAGAAGGCCTTTTGAATGTATCCCTATGAAATTCTAGTTGGGAAGTGGAAATTTTGAACAGAAAATCAGTATAAAAGAACTGAAATTTATATTCATTTTTTCCGAAAGCTTTGTAGAATATCGTTGGCTAAAATCTACTTATAACACAATGAACACTGTAAAAAAAATTCCGTTAAAATACGAAAATTGCACTGACAATTGAGACGCCAGTACAATTTCCGTATTTTAACGGAATTTTCCCCCTTAAACTCCAGAAAAAATTCCGTTAAAATACGGAAATAGTACTGGCGTCTCGATTGCCAGTACAATTTCCTTATTTTAACGGAATTTTTTTTTACAGTGAAGTCATCGAATTCGAACCTGGGATCTTCCGTTTTGCATCTTTGAGCCAGAGAAGATTGTTAATACGAAGGCAATATTTATCGGTTATCCTCGGCCACGTTTTTTGTGATAGTTTCTAAAGAAGCGCTCACAAAAGAGCTTAGATACCAAACCTGTTGGCAAATTTGTTCGCAAATCTATATAGTTCTTACGACAGTGCTCTTTCGAGAATAAGTCGAAATCGCCGTTTGGACGTTTTTATGTTTATTCACACACACTAACACTTACATACAGAAATCACCAAAAAATAGATGGAACGGTATCCGGGAACCTGAAATGTTAAGAAATACCAACATACACTAATAGAAAAGCACATACATTGGAAAGCGGAAAATAGAAAAAGCAGGCTTATGAGACCTTTAATTTCTCAACCATTGGTCGTAGACATATAGTTTCAATTACAAAAACGTTTCAAACGACATAAATATTCATGTTGTGGCATTATTTAAAGTAAAAAATCAATTTTATAAAAGTTACGAAATCTAACTTTTTATACGGTCTCCCAGTCCCTTTAGTTATATTTAGTAAAAGTTTACACATATCATGACAGATATAAGACAAAAAGTTTGACATCTGTACTACATTGACACAGTTATCAAATTTCTAAGTTTGAGATTTTTGCGCAGGATTTTGTCTTTCATTGGGGGATCAGTTAAAAGCTGACTTAAAGTAATTCGAGATCAAAATCAGGGTGCAATGTCCTTTTCACGGCGAAACCACCTTTAGCCGGTATCGCGAAATCGGGGAATCATGATGCAGGTTCACCAATAGAATAGATTTATACCGTAAACTCGATTTTTTAAATTTTATATAAGGCAAGTTTTGAAACTCACGCCTTTATTGCTAGTTTACTGTTCTTGGGCCTTTGTAGGAATAGACGGTTGGACCTTAAGGGGCCGCTTCACTGAAACTCCCCGATCGCGAAATCCTATGTTAACTCCTACGGGAAAACTTTGAAGCGCAATTACTCATTATGTAATATAATTACTAAAATACGGTTTTCACCATCAGAAAGCAGACGTCAGATGCCAGTGATGTGCGTTTTTAAAAATCGCCTCCTTAAATGTTAAGTATTATGTAAAGAAGATGGTAAAGTTTCATCTTTTGGAAATGTCAAAGTTTATAGGGATTTTTAAAATACTTAAAATTTAAGGAGACAATTTTTAAAAACGCACATCATTGGCATCTGACGTCTACTTTGTGATTATGAAAACAGTATTTTAATAATTAATCAGGTAATGAGTCATCGCGCTTTGAAGTTTTCCCATAGGTTAGCATGGCATTTCGCGATTGTGGAGTTTCAGTGAAGTGGCCCCTTAATGGGAATACACTATTGTGCCTTCGTAGAGATATGTCATGGAGTCTGTGGGAATAGATCGTTGGGACTTTGTAGGCAAACGGTTAGGGCAAGGCAGGCATTTATTACCTCGGTTGCCAGGAAAATGCTAAATTTTGTTTTGAATACCACTATTTTTTGGAGAAATTAGTCGCATTTTTTAATTACAGAAATTTAGTTATTAAATCTGGCGAATAATACAATACGGAAATAGTGGTATTCAAAATAAAATTCTATTATTTCGCTGGCAACCCTATTTCTTACAGCTGGCCAGCCGTGGAATTCCAAAACTAATCAACGTTGGCCCAACCATTTTGAGCTACTTAGGAATGGTAAAATATGAATGCTAACAGAAATATAATACAAAAAATCTAAAGAAACGTGCTTTATTAACCATATTTAAAATAATATTTCATTTCACTGTAAAATCATAGGAAAAGGAAAATTTCGAAACATAACAAATACTTTCATTCGAGTGTAAAGCGACGTTTGAATAATTGTATAACACAGCTTAGGGTAATTAAGAAAGCCATTGAATTATTTGGACGTTTTCCACTAACCAATCTTTCAAGAACTTCCCCAGAGTCCACATATACGTTAATGTGTTGGGTATATTTTTGTTGTTTTAATTATTTATAATATGGAAATAATTTGATTTGTTCCTCTTTAAATCCCTCATCAGTCCCAGTTTTTTTCCAGATATTCTCTGAATAACATGGTGACAATATTACATTGTTTATATGCACAGCTATGATCCCTCGTGAGAAAAAAAAATAATATCTTAAGAATTCAGATTGAAAGTTAAATGAAGGTCATCTTAAGTTGTTTTTATTATTTAAATGTACCTAAACTACGTTATTAGTCACGTTTTAATTCAAAGAAATCTGCAAATTTCCTCAATTAACGCCTTGGGGGCGAGACGAGCGACACACTGAAACAAATGGGTACTCAAAATTGAGTACAAAGTACTCAATTTTAAATACGTCACAAACTCAAAATAGCCCCGATTCAAAACTACTCAAAATTGAGAAACGCATGTACTAATTTTTTGATTCCATGGTTGTGTTCAAACATGAATCGTTACGGTCTCCCTGAACCTAAAAATTTAAGTAAAAATGTACTGACATTTATTTCCCGTTCAAAGCTATTAACAAGAAACGTTTAATTGATTATTTATTAAGAAAAATAGCAAAATTATTTACAAGATACCCAAATCGTATATATTTATGAGCATTATTTCCAAGCAGTTTTAAATTATTTTAAAATACTGTGCAAAATTTAATATTTACATTAATAAACATCTTTTATACCGCCATGAATGAAATAAACCATTACAGGGTACAAAATTATCGTTTTATTTGGGTTTGATAACATGTGATGTTTCAAAATTGAGAAAGCATAGGTTCATTTTTTATCCAAACATACTGAATTCAATATGAGTACATCGATATACAAATTTTTGAGTACTTCATTGTCTTTCAGTGCACGTATACGTGCCACAGAAGATGCTCAGATTCCGTGATTATTCCCACAAGTTATTTTTTATTGTAAATTTTGCCTTATGCAATCGCCGCATTTTCCCGATTTAATAATGCAAAAATTTCTGTTTTGAAAAACCGATGATAAAAGATTAAAAATTCCGTAAAAGACGCTCGTCGCGAAGGGGTTAAAAAGCAATGTCAAAAGTATTATCTACACAAGCATTAAACAAATTTTGGCTTGAAAATCACCTAATGTTCGAAAATTGTACGGAGTACTGGTTTTGGCGATATTTAACCCCTTGCCTGTGGAATATATTTGAGAAAAATGTGCCAAAAATGGAAAAAAAAAATTCTCTTTAATTTTGTTCGTTATTATAATCTAAATGTTAGAAATAGATTATTAAAAAAATCTAAACGAAATAACTACAATATTCAATAATTCACAAACCGGGTGTCCCAAACATTTTAAAATTCAATAACTTCCAAACGGTGACAGATATTTACAAAATTCTTGCAGGAGGGTTATGCATGATGTCAAAAGCTTTTGTACAGTGATTCTTGATTTTAGTTCGAATTTCAAACAATAGATGGCGCTGAAAGCAATAGGCGCTCAGTACAGAACCGATTTTTGACACTGCGGGATCCATTCAATTCATTTTAATCTCCTTTTTTCGCATGGAAGAAGAGAGAGGACGAAAAATCGAGTCCTAATTTAGCGGTTATTGCTTGTAGCGCCATCTATCTATGCTATTTGTAACTAAAACTCATAATCGCAGCATAAAAACTCCTGACATCTTACATAACACTCCTGCAAGAATATTTTAAATATCTGTCACCGTTTGCAAGTTATGGAATTTTAAAATCCATCAGTCATTTTTGGGACACCCGGTATATGGGAAACGTTAATGGATTACAGTAATTTTTGCTCAGATTATAGCAAAATAAATCAAATGACATAATTTTCAAGATAAATATGATAAACTAATACAACAATATTGTTATTTATATGAACTGTCATGACTTCCATGTCCCCCAGATTCCTTTGACTTTCACAAATCCTTTACAGTATGGTAATCTGGTTTGAATGAAATTTGGGAAGAACTGCAAAATTACAAAAATCCGACAGATGGCACGAAAAAGCCGAACTTTTGGAGGGAAAGTATCGCCATCTATTGGGAAAATGGTAAATTACGTGTCATGCATTGGACGAACTGAGTTCGGGCTTCACGGAATTGAAACACAATTTCAGCTTGCCCGAACTCAGGTCGGTCATTCCAAAATTGGTGCATTTGCTTTGCCCGAACTGAGTTCGGGTGTCACAGGCAAGGGGTTATTTTTTTTTAAATTTTATTCTGAGAAATCTATCGAGATTTAGCGCTAAATTTAATAAACCGGGAGGCATCTGCACAGATCATCACCTTATCGAGTATACGACTGAAATTCCATGATTAGACAGAACTCGATTAGAATATTAAAATGCAACTGGTCTGCCAAGTCATATACTAGCAGAAGCCCCCTGCCGATACGATTTTATTAGTTGATCTGTAGGTTTATCATTGTGTTTTCCCGCACCTAAAAGTATGAAAACATGGAGGATTGGGAGCAGGAAAACACAACGATAAACCTACCAGTAAAGCACTAAAATCGGGTTTGCAGGTATTTTCCACCAAGATATGACTTGGCAGACCAGTTGCATTTTAATCGAGTTTTCTAATCCTGGAATGTCCGCCATCAACTCGATGAGGTGATGGTTTGTGCACCCGCCATGATTGATATTATACTGTATACGTACGTAGATTCTTCACTATTTTTGTTTCATAAACTTTTGATAGTGTGCTAACCCCTTTGCGACGAGCATCACTTGACGCATAAAATGGTGAGAATCATTGATTATTCCTATCAGTCATTTTTAATTGAAAATTTTGCCTTATTTAGTCAAAGCATTTTTGCGATTCCATTAGGCAAAATTTTCTATTTTTAAAAACTGGCCACAAAAGATTTAACATGCGGTAAAGGACGTTCGTCGCGAAGGTAGTGATGGGTATAATGAATTATTTTGACATTCGACTGAATCAATCGGGCATGTGCAAAAGCATAGCTGCCAAACTTCGTATTCTTTTTAATCAATAAAAAACAGAAATTTTGTATAAAGAAAATAAAATAAATTAAGAGCCACATACGTGGAATTTAATAGACCGGGAGGCGGCACACAGACCATAGCGAAACAGCACCGAAAACTGGCGATATGAAGCAATTAAAATAATAAAACTATGTAAAAAATCACCATAAAATTAAAACAAAACACAGGACGCGTTTCGAGCTAAAAACATAACAGCTCGTCATCAGCTAAGCATACACGTGTCCGAAAAACGAACAAGTTCAAAAATGAACTGAAGAAAAAGAATGTTGCGAAGAATGCGACAGATGGCGCTACCTGATAGAGGGATACGCAAAAGGGAAATGTGATGAAAAAAGATAGAAGAGAAAATGAAATGGAAAAAATGGAAATAAAAGAAAAAATAAAAATAAAAGAAGTAAATTAAAAATATAAATAAAAATAATAAATAAAGAACTATAAAAGAACAAGAAAAAAATCCAAATTATTATTATTATTATTATTTTTTTTTTTTTTTTTTTTTTTTTTACAAAATAAAAAGAAAAGAAACAAGAGAAAAGGGAAAAGAATTACAAAATTAATTTCCACGCTGGAGATAGGAAAGGAGATGATGGGAGATCATTGACAAGATTAGCAGAATTTTTAGAAATAAAATATGCTTCATGAAAATCCAAGTGAGAGGGAGAGGCAGGGCAAGAAATAATTTTGGCCATGGAGAAATTGAAACAATGACTGGAAGACCAACAGACCATAGATTAACATACAAGATAATGGAGTTATGAATAAAGAGGAGACATATAGTGCACTGTCTACCAGTTGCGAGTGAAGCAACTGAGGAGGTTGTCACAAGATGGCAGCTGCTTTTTTAAACGGGATATAGGGCATTTTGATATGACGTAAAAAAGGTAGAACACAATTCTGCCATCTGCGCACTCAACTGCACATATTCTTGGCATCTTTTGAGCGAAATCATGTTTACCATATTGGCTTCTTTTTCGCGCATTGTGCGATTGTCAAGTGCTTCTGTACAACCTTTTTTTTAAAGAAAATGCTGAAGTGTCATTTTTTGCAAAACGTGTATTGTTGTTATCGTCTAGCGTATAGAAAAATAAATGTAAACGGAGAAACATATACTAACAAGGAAGGTCTCCATACGGGCATACTCAGAAAAATCTGAAAAAAATACAGAATGTTCTTCTTTCATGGGTATGTATGTTTATAAAAAAATTTCGGCGGAACCTCGGTAGAACGTCCGTAAAAAAATAATGAAAATTTCGTTTATTTGGCGACTTATCACCGTTTGGCGAAGAAATAAGATTTCAAAAAATACGCTTGTCGAATACTCTTTAAGGAAAACACTTTTTATGTTGAATTTGTTTAAATAAGTTTAATTTAAATAACTTTAGCTTTGTCACTTTTAGTTTGTTTTAACTATAGTTTTGTCATTTATATTTATATGTACTTATAACGAATTTTAACTATCCTATTTTACGATTTAAAACAAAATCTAAATTGATTAAAACTATTCCAAGCTCAAAAATATGCCCCATTGATCACTGTGGATTCAACTTTGTTGCTATGGAAACACCTTCTTCTGTATGGAAATGTATTACGGCAGCATTATTCATCTGGCGTTAAAAGTGATTTTTATAACCGTTAAAGCGGTTTTAAAAAAATGTGGATTGGAGAATAAAACAATGGCAAAATTTCATTCAAATCGGCAAAAGCAACATGTATAATACAAAATGTAATAATAATAATAATAAATTCTTTCATGGTTTACGTTTAAATTCATTAAATACCGCATATTCTCAAAATCAATTACCAAACAATTTTCAGATTCATTAAAATCGTTTGCTTTTGGCGAGGAAAAGTGCTGATCGCCAAATTGCGTGCCGCCGTCGTCTTTTCACGCCAATTATTCGAAAGTATTTTATTTTTTTACAGATTTTCTACTGTATTTTCGCCGCTAATTTTAACTGATCCTTTATTACATACATGAGTACTTTCACTAGCATTTTTTCAACATATTCTGAGTATGACCAGTATGGAGACCTTCCTTGTAAGTAGGTGTTTTGTATATTTTTTTCTGTTTCATTTTCCTTCAGATCAGTTTTTATTTGGTATCTCGTATAATTTTTATTTTTTGGTTACGTCAATGTTAAAAATTTTTTGCTGTTAGATATGATCCTGTCACTTCTACTGCTTTTACTTAGCGTAATTTTACGAATTTAATATTATGATTAAACAACTTGTAGTCATATGTAGAGTAATATTAACATATATTAGAGGTAGGATATATCTTCTGATCAATGGCATACTCAAGATTTTTTTAGGGTGGAGGAGGAATGAAAAGTGCATAACTTTTTCAAAAAAAAAAGTTAGTTCTTTGAAAATAAAAGACTTACCGAATTTTACAGATATCAAAAGCACATCTGTGAAAATATTTTTTCATGTACTTTTATTTAAAAGAAAGTCGTAACTGAAAGCTAACCCCCACAACCAGTAAAAAATATAAGTTACGTGTTTGAGTTGAACTCTTTTATTGTCGTTAAATATCAATAACTTACAAAACTGAATGTTTTCAGTGGATATGGTAAGCAGTGTTAGGGAATAAAAGGTTAAAAATGAAGTGGATGAAATTACATTAATCAGTTTAATCGCAATCATTAACAGCTTTGTATATTTTTTTCATCTCTCAGTACTTTTTAAAAAACTTCATACTTTTCTCAGAGATTAAGAGAGGGGTCGCAATCCTCTCCATGCTTTGGAATTCTAATACACAAAAATGTCAGTAGGGTATCTAGGATTTTGTTCCGAGAAGGTGGAGAGCTGAGCTGGGAAATGGTCTTGTGTACAAAATTATGTACAAAACACAGATTTTGAGGGGGAGGGAGGTACAGCTACTGTAGCCTCTCAGTTCCCTTCTTCTTGAGTATGTCCCTGATAAATGCTATTGCATATGTATCGTCAGTGGTTTTTACTTTTATGAGTGGTCATATTTTATATGTGTAATCCAGCTGATGCATGAGCAATATAAAACGTGGGAAAAAATGCATGTATATTCTCACTATTTCAACATTACTTGCTTTTATTTGTATTTGATTTTTATGTAGCATTTCTAAGAAGTTACAGCCTGAATGTGACTTTCATATAATAGACAGATTAATTTTTTTTACTCCCAATTTTTATTTGATTAACTTTTAAATGATTATAGGAGGCTGAATTTTAGTTACAGTAATACAAAAAAAATTGTGATGTTGCCTGGCTATGGGTAAGTAATTCATCTAGTAGACTTATTATGACTATGTAATGCAGTGTTTGTATACCATTCTATGGTAAGGGTTTGACATAACTATTGTATATTTAACCCCTTTGCGACGAATGTCTTTTACAGAATTTTTAATCTTTTCCCACATAGCATTTTTAGTCTGCAGAAGTCTTGCTTTGAAAACTTGCAAAGTTGCAGCAAGCTCAGCATGACAAGACTGAAATTTCATAACACGGCTGCAGCAAGTTAACGCAAACCCCGAAGTCACCACACTTTGAACTTGCAGCTAACTTGTCGTGCAAGTTAAATTCATGCTGTGTCCAAGTTATTGCAAATTAATGACAAAAATTAATAAAAAATACTGCAAAGTAATAATCTTTCCATGCCACGTTAATTGCTTAGAACTGTTAAGTTTAACCCCTTCGAAGGGGTCCATAGACCTGACCAGGTCTACTGATGCATACGCACTATTAAGGTGCATGCATCGTTTTTACCACCATAAATAAGTTAGGGTAATATTTGTACATTTCAATTTAATCCTTTTTTGGTATTTGATAAGTATAGTGTTTAATAAAAGCAGTGCCAAACAAATAAAATTTCTGCGTATCTGCTAATTATCTATTCTCTCAACAGAGGGATTTTTTACTTTCGTCACTTTCGTGAATTAAAGACAGTCTTGCCATCAGTTTCACAACAAACTACTCATGTAAGTGGGTGATGGTATACCTTGCGGGAGATTTGCTGTGAATTTATCAATTCAAATTTGTCATGACAAGATAATATATCAGAAAAAATCAAACTTGCTACTAATGTCCATGCTATCTGGGTTATCACCGGTTTTTCAAAACAAAAAATTTTGCGTAATTTAATCGAGAAAATGCCCTGATTAAATAAAGCAAAATTTACAATAAAAAATAACTGGTGGGAGTAATCAAGGATTCTGAGAAATTTATGAGTCACGAATTTATGAGAAATTTATGAGGATCTGATGCTCATCCCCAAGGTGTTAAATTGATCATTAATTTATCTCTCTCTCTCTCTAATAGGATATCATAGTTTTGGAAGAAGCATAAGAAGTTTTGGAAGAAGAAAAAATCCATTGTGTTGCAGTTTATCCAAAGCCAAGAAGTAGTTGAAGCTTTCATGGTATAGTAGAAAAGATGAAGTGCCCTTGAGAACCACCTCTCTGAAGATGAACAGAAGAGGCTGAGAGCTTAAATCTGCTGTTACCTGATGTGATTGAAAAATAATATTCATACATTAGAAGCAATTAGCCTGGTGAAAATCTCTGGTGGACAGAGCCCTTTTCATTGATTTCATTGAAATGTGGCCGTTCACTAGGGCGTTTTGCACGGATCGTTACTCTGAAAAAATGAGAAGAAACAGTAAGTTGATTTCATCTCTGTCTCTTAAACCATATTTAAAATAACTCTCCTCTTTAAGTTCTCAAATTCTTATTTTTAAATGCCACTTTCATAAATTAAAATTTTATTACCAATGAGATAGATTGTAAATACAACTTTGTTTTCAACAAAAGTAAGATTCAAATTATTCCAAAATCCCACGGTGCTGAATTTTCCTGTGCAACCAGCTTATAGCGTCAGGTCATCGCTAGCAACCGTAACTGCGACGATCATTGACGGAAAAGTCGCATCGCTACCTTGTATATCTACATATGGGAAAAAATCAATTTAAAATAAAAAATGAATGGAATATTTTTATGCTTCTTTTAAATTTTGACAAATTTCTTTAGCTATATATTTTGTAAAAAAAAAAATATGATGGCCGGGAAACAAAATATTCGTAAATCTGCTTTTTTCATATAATTTTTTTTTCTTGAAATAAAATTCAGAATTTATTTATGTATTACTTTTTAAATGTAAATTCTTTTTAAAATTTAGGAAATACGGTTCAAAACTGTAGCTTTGACAGCATTTTCTGAAAAATCTTCTGCCTTTACAGAAAAAAACAGTTTGATTACATAGATTGATTTAAGTCTATATTTTTAGTTAGAGAAATTTACTTTTTTTAGTCTTTTATTTTTGTCGTTGATAAAAGGTTCGACGCACACATCAATTAGCAGAAGATTACAAATAATAAACCTTTTCATAAAACGAGCTTGCTTTTCATTATCTTTCCTTTTCCATGTCCTCCGGTTTCTATAATAATTTCGCACTTTTTTCTTTTCCGGCATTTTGGTAATATAACTTTTAAATTAATATTGTTCAATACAGAAAAAGAAGAATAAATAATTTGTACAATTCTCAATAAGACGTGACCCGTCAGTGTTTGGTGTCAGCAGCGGTTGCATTGTCATTGGACTACCTAGCCGGCAGAGTTTGATACAAATTGATCCTTAAACTGCCAAAGTCAAAATTAATTACTAGTAGCCTTTCACGATGGAGCAGAGTTGAACAGGGGTTTGGTTCTGTCTGTTTTGCCTTCCACAATGTAATTTGAGCGGTAATAGCTTCACACAGTTTTCTCAGAAAAAGAATAAGGAAAGCAGACATAATGTCTGCATGTGAAAATTCAGTGTCCTTTAATTGTTGTTTAAACACAAACTAGACCCTTCTCCCACACCAAGCAGATCCCGGCCTGGGCCTGGCTATAAAAAAAGGTAAAGGTTAAAAAAAAATATATTTTTTATCGATGCTCTTTTGCTTGCTCCTTATATCGGTTGGCATGTTTGTGCCCCTTGGGCTGGCCCTGATTTAAATGTATTTAGAGTTAAAACATCTACAACAATAGACATTTCAATCTCGGAAAACAAAAAATTATTACACATAACATCTCTTTCAATAAGATGCTTTCAGTCTGATGTCAAACTGACTCTACATAAATGGTTGCTATATTTAATGATAGTGTCAGAAGCACATTAAAGTAAAACATATTTAAGTTCTCTGCATGCAGTAATTTAAGTAAAAAGGAAATTAGCATATGCATCAACCTCTAAAATACATATAATTATACCTTCTAAGTAAGGATGCACCAAATAGTTATTTTGGCCGAATACTGAATATTCGGCTGGGCGAATACTTTTACATTTTAAAGTTTAAAGGCATTAAAATGTTAAATTTTAAAACAATCTATTGAAATGGTGGCAACTCAGAAAAAATAACTTACTCCCTTTGATTCAGCAAGGAAGTTTTTAAATGCATCCTAGATCAGTAACTGGAGTTTGCAATCATTTGTAGAGATTGTAAACAAACAGATTGTTCTTTAAATTTTTAAACAAACATTTCGATCCATTTATTCCATCAAAATTACAATACATTCAATCAAAAACACTGGGTATGTAACTACAAGCCGAAACGGAATTTTCGTTCACAACTTTATCAAAAATGAAGATATTTTAGCGAAATTTGTTTCATATTAATTTTGCTTGTATTAAATGTAATGATTTCATTTTAAAAGAGCGATTTTTGGCCAGCGACACAGTATAATTACTGTCAACTGCATTCTGAATAAAAGAATGTCCAGCTCATAGTTGTAAGTCTGTTGAAAATATAGTTTTGATATCTTCATTATTGTTAAAGGAACAAACAAAAATCCATGTTTGACATCGAGTGAGATGAGATACACTTTTATAACTGAATAAGTGGATTGTGATTTTGATTTCCTGGACAAAAATTGTGCGTTTTGATGTCAATAATCAAAACTCTGAACGTTTTTCTATTTTGTTTAGAAACACCTTTTTTGTGAAAAAGCAAAAAACATTATTTACTAGACAATGCTCAAGAACTTGCATTGGTAGATCATAAATGCCTTTGAAAATCCTCATTAATGGTTAATTTTCTTAAGTGATAATTTACAAATAGTAAATAAATAATGTAAAAAGATTCTCTTTTATTTAAATATGATTCTGTTTCTGATTATTCTGAATATGTTTATAAGTTGACAGTTAAAAGTAGAAGTTGTGTAAGATTTTTGAAAATATGTTTTTTTTTTTAATTTTTTTTTTTTTTTTTAAGTATTTGGTTTGGACAAATATTTTGATATCAGGCAAAACTGAATGAATATTCAGTAACATGGACGAATACTGAATAGATACCGAATATTCGGTGCATCCCAGGGATCGAAATGGAAAAATCCACGAACCGAAATGCTATTTCAAAATTATCGTCGACTAATTTTTTTTTGAAAGTACAGTACAGTCCCGCTTAACCAAGTTTCTGCTTTAACCCAGTTATTTTCTTCTGATGGACTGAGAGCTTCCATTATTATGAAACAGTCATTATAAATGAGGTGTTAGGTGAAGATGAAAGAGCAGCCGTAAAAAGTTAGAACTTTTATTTTCTGATCAGAATGGGAAAAAAAATGGCCAGAAGCAAATGATCCATTCCAAAGGTATAAGTTCGATTTTAAAAAACTATTTAATACTTTGAGCAGAAAGAAGAGGCTACACCTGCAATTTTCATTTCACTAATAGAATGATAGCTGAATAGAATAATGAATAGAATAACAGCTGCCAATTTGTATGGTTTTGATACCTCTAAAATTTAATACAAATTTTTGTCATATTTAATCGTTGACAATTGTTAGATTTCGGCGACTGAATTAGGCAAAATTTACTGGTAAGTTTTAGAGGGAAGAAAAAAATCTTAGAAATTGGTAGTTATTCCTGAGTTGGTGACGATATGTGTAAATCTGGTTTATACGAGTTTTTAGCTTATCTGAGGTGAGATTGGTCCATATTAACTCGGATAATCGGGACTTTACTGGATAGCAAATTTATATTTAACTATAGAAAAACTAATTTGAAAAAAAATGCATTCAAGATTCTAAATATAGTAGAACCTCGATTATCCGAAGTAACTGGACCGACCCTCTTTCGGAAAATCGAAATTTTCGGATAATCGAGAATGCTTCAATTTTAAGATTAAGGGGAAATATAAGCAATATTTCTTACAATGGTAACAAGCGCTTAATAAAAATAAAGCAATAGAAAAATAGAAACAAGGATAAATTACCATATTAATACGTAATTTTAATTTTGGAATTAAGTACCCTTTACCTATATCACAAGGGTTTGAAAAGAATGTTTTTTTGTTCGCAGTTTTAATTGCCTTTGCTTTGAAGCTCTATCACTGTGTTCTATATTATTAGTTCACCAGTATCACAGTCTTTCTGCTGCGTTAGCCATGCCAAACCTTTTGCAAAACATTCAAAAGGTTTTTTAATTATTATTATTATTTTTTTTAATGTTCAACTCCGCAGTTTATGGCAGCTCAAGTTAAATTCAAAGGAACTCTAAGAAAGGGAATTGAAAACATTTATATGTACTCGTTGTTCGGAAAGAACCGCTTGCACACAAAAAAATATGATGGTTTAAAAAAAAAAAAGCTTTCAAAATGGATGTTGCACACAAAAGATATGATAGTGGGGAAGAAAAAAAAAAAAAAAAAAAAAAAAAAGGAGCATTAAAAGTGGATTTCGGTTAACCGAGAGTTTCGGTTAAAAGAGTTTCGGATAAAAGAGGTTCTACTGTAATTAGAAAAAAGTTACAGAGCGCATAGTAAGCTATATGTATGAAACTGTAATAATATTTTTTAATAATTCCATTAACCGGAACAATATTACCTTATAGAATATATTTACATACACTTTATGGAACAGAAGGCGGCTGCACAAACCATCACCTCATCGAGTTGATGGATGAAATTCCAGGATTAGTTAAAACTCGATTTGCATATTAAAATGCAACGAGTTTGTGAACTCATATCTTGGTGGTAAACACCTGCAAACCTGATTTTAGTGGCTGACTGGTAGGTTTATCATTGTGTTTTCTTACTCCCAGTCCTCTATGTTTTCATACCTTTGGTTACAGGAAATTACAGGCAGACCAGTTGCATTTTAATATGTGAATCGAGTTCTGTCTAATTATGGAATTTCAGCCATCAACTGGATAAGGCGATGGTTTGTTCATCGGCCTCCCGGGCTATTACCATTGTCTATATTGTTGCAAAAATGTGATAGTGACCTTTTAATTGTCTTAAATTTCGTTGACAATGTGTTGGCTCACTTACCCTCATAGCATGCATGGTCACAGTGACGTCATTGTGACGTCACTGTAAGTCACTGTGGTCACGTCACATCTGTGACCAAAATGCCACCACTCAGTGATGTCACATTGTGACTGAGATGTGAACTTCTTAGAAAACTTTAAAAAATTACAAAAATTATTAAAAACATGTTATTTACTGTAAAATATATTTTTCTGCCGGATTAACAAATTTTTTAAACCGTGGTCCAAGTTGCATCTGTGCCTCTAACAAAAACTTTTTATTTTCATATAACATAAAATGTAATTAATTCATCAGCAACACAAAACGATTTCCTAATTATGAGAATTTCATATTATTAAAAAAATGTTTTAGGTAAGCAGACCTCGACTTATCTTTTATAAAGATTTTTGTAAATGATCATCTGTTATACTAGAAGTTTCTCAAAGAGTATTCGAAACATTTCTGTCGTTTCAAACTAAAAACTTTATATTACAGTTAAGGCTGCAGCTTTTAATGAGCACGCAGAAAGCGTCTTCAAAGTTCAGTCATATATGCATTTCTTGCTTTATAATTTGCATTCAAGTCATTTTTTTTCCTCTTAGTGTTTCACTATTTTAAGTATTTTTTTTTATTATTATTCTACTTCTTTCAAACGTTTAAAATAGAATTGACATTTTCCGAATATAAAATTAATGTACAAAATTTCGGCAAAGCCCACGACATAATTAATTATTCATGTTTTATTTTTTGTTTTCAAAATATATCTTTAAAAATTATTTTACAAGTTTTATTCTACAGAAAATTAATATTAAGAGAATGACAGATTGACAAAGAAAAACTCATCTCTTCTCGATAATCTTGTTGTATTTTTTTGAAGATATTTTGTATATATTACCTGTGATACAAATTTTACTTTTAAAAAAAAGGAGGGAGTCATCATTATTACCATTAAATTAATTTGTATACATTTTAAAAATTTAAGCAATGTTTTATCTAGTAAACTCTAATTATGGATAATATTATTATTATAATTTACGTAAATGAAACTTTACAATTCAATAAAACTGATAAAAATAAAAGATGAAATACAATAAAACATTTTCAAACAGGAAATTGAATTAGAGACAATTTGACAAAATTATTACGCATTTAATTTCCTTCCGAAACTGTGGTATAGAAAAACAAATAAAACCAAAAAACATCTGCTTCGAACTTCGAAACTTAAAAATCGTCTGCATCTGCACTATTTCAGTTGTTACCACTCGACCGCAGAATAACGGATAAAAGTAACAGTGAAACTTTTTAGAATAAACGCGGGACACCGGACAGTTCTGTGGACACTGGACAGCATAGATGTGTTGACACGGATTTAAAAACTGAAACAAGAACGTTCTCAGGATCCAAGTTAGTTCAGCTAACAAAATATAAACCCGAGAAAATTACGGTAGCTTTGACTTGTTGAAGATGATTCAAGTCATTGCTATCGTACTTATAATCGGATTTAATTGGTTCCCCAAAATCAAAGTATCACGTACAACGTCAATGAAATTAGGTATGTAAAAATATTATTTTCCCTGTTTGCTTTTTTTTTTTTATTACAACAATTTTAGTTAGTTTCTCATTAACATGCTGTAGAACATAAATATTTCATTACATTTATTTTTTATTTTGCTGAAATATCTAAAATATTATTTTCCTTGTTTGCTTTTTTTTTTTTTAATTACAATGATTTCAGTTATCTTCTAATAAACATGTTATAGAACACAAATATTTCATTACATTTATTTTTTATTTTGTTAAAATATGTAACTTCCTTTTCAACAGCTTTGATCAGATTATTAAAATTAGTGATTTAAATTGCATTTTAATCTGGTTTATTTTCTTATTTAAATATTGGGTTAAAACCACATGGTGGCATAAATATAAAAGTATATGGACAAGTATTATCATCAATCATTAACATAATTAATAGACATTTAAAGATAATTAAATTATTTAAAATTTTTGGATGTTATTAACGTTTACCATAGCAAGACCCCTATTTGTAATGAAATTTGTAGCATGTTATTTCATTTACAGGGACAGTCAATTGTATTCCATTGCATTACGGCTTGTGGGAAAAAAATCGTTTCAAATGATTTTTAATGATTTTACACGCTTTCAAACAGAATAAAATTGATATGCATTTATGAAGCGCACTAAAATGTGCATTCCATAGAATATGCGATGCAAAGAATAGTTATTGTTCATTTACAGGGCTAAAAAAGGAATTCCAATACATAATGATATAGGGGTGGAGGGAATTGTTTGCGGCGTACTTTATTTATGTTAATCTATTTGATATGTAATGAAATTGATATACATCGTTGAGGTTTACATACTATGACTTATTTCATGTATAATACGAAGTGTATATAGCATTTACAGGGACACACAAAATATTTCAGATACTATATTGCATCCGAAGTACTGTTCATTAGCGATGATTGCTGGAAATACATTTTTAATTATGATATACACTTTTATGATTCACTACATTTATGCATAGTATATGGTGTATATATATATGCTATAATTCATATACAGGAATATACAAAAGTATTCGAAAGGGTTACTGGGTATTGCTTAAAGGAGGTTTTTAAATAAGTTATGCATTTTAACGCTGCACTGTATTTAATTTACTAAGAAATGTTTGTAGTATATAGATAAAATGATATACAGGGTCACGCAAAGAAATGGATACGTTGCCATCTATGAATTATAATTTCTGGAAATGTAATTTCAGCAGTTTTAAGAGTGTTTTAGCTTGAATAAAATTTTAACTAAATAGTGGCGTGTAATAAAGGTTCTAGGTAAACTACAGGGTTGTACAAAATTATTTAAGTATGTTTCCATATATTAGTATAAATTGCTGAAAGAGAATTTCAACCTGTTATGCGTTTCCTTGATAAACTAAATTTTTCCATTATATAGTATATATATATCAATCTACAGATCAAATACAGGACTGTTTAAAAGAATTAGAAAACATATTTGGCTGTGGATGGTAGGGTGTCAACGATTTTAATCGGTTGATTTAAATCAGCGATTAAATCATGATTTTAATCAACCGATTTTTAAAAAAAAATCATTGGTTAAAATCAAAAATTTTCTAAATGTTTAAAATGTCAAAAAAAAAGTATTAAAATCTAACATGAACATAATTTGAAAGTTTCTACAGGTATTTTGACTTATTAATAAACAAAAAAATAGCTTTAAATAATTGTTTCTAAGCTTAATTCATTAGTATTGTAAAAAAATTAAAAACAGTTGAGTTTGTAAAAAGCATTGTTTTTAAGTTTTTATCCAAATTAAAACAGTTTCATTTAAAAATGATATTTAAATCTAACATAATTTGCAATGTCATAATTTCCTTTAGGTAATCAATTTATGCATTATTTTATATAAAATACACATAGCAAGTATAATTACATTTCTACAAGTAAAAGAATAAATAGTAATTAATAGCAATCTCAAGTTAAAGAAAAATGAAAGAATGACATCTGCTCAGCAGCTAAATTGTAAATGAATGCATAAAAGAAAAAGAAATAATTGGTATAAAAATGCTAAGCACAGCAAGAGCTTCTTTGGTATAGGTTGAATAAATGTTTATTATTATTATTATTATTATTTTATTTTATTTTATTTTTTTTTTGTAACTCATATATATTAAAAAATTGAACCATTGAAAGCTAATAGAGGTAATAATGCTGTTACTTAAATATTTTGAGATTTCAGATATTAGTGGCTAACTTATATTTATTCTATATGAATGGGTTTAACTCATTTTCATTTTTTTCTTTTTTTTTTTTTTTTTTTGGTTAGCATACACGTACATGTGTGTAAGTATAGATTTTGGTGGTTTACAGAAATTTTCCTAAATACAAATGCAAAATGAGCTGCAAATAATATTTGTTAGTTTTGTTATTTGTGCTACTATCTAATGAATTTTACTTATTTGCAGTTTTTATTAATTCTGTAATTACTTATACTGCTTCTTCTAGGCCATTTTGTTTAATGGTGCCACACCATGCCCCTTTTGAAATTGGCAAAATGCACCCTGCCTTAAAAAAAGAAAAAAAAAGTTGAAATTTACCTGTAGTTGTAGCCAGAGATTTCTTGTAAAAAACTTCCCCATTCAACAGTATTCTAAATTCATGTGGAAAAAATCTTGCAAAAATATAGAACTTTATTTCTTTAGAAAAAACAGGATATTATTAAAATATATTATTTAATTGTATTTTTCAATTTGTTATTCATAAAATTATAAAAAATTAAGGACACTTTACTTATAATGCTAAAAAATATTCTTTTTTTTTCCTTACATCATTACTAAACACATTACTAATATATTTCCTCATGAAATAGTGCCCGTTTTTTGAACTAGCATCCTGTCCCTTTTTCTTTCTAAAATGAATTATCATTTTAATAATTAAGGCTTAAAAATGTATAATATGTTCCTAATTAGAGAGTTGATTGTTTAATAATTAATTTGAAGTAATGTTAGCTATTTAGTATAAAATGCAGTTAATAATTTTCATAAATGTTAAGTATCTCTAGTATTTATAAAGTTTTACATAATTATTACAGTATTAATGTATATAACATTATTGTATAATACTACCTAATGAAACTACTAATTTGCAGTTTTTATTTCTGTAATTACAAACTAACAATTATAATTTTATTAATTAAAGTGTAAAAACATAGATTATGTTAGCAATTAGTGGTGTAATTGTTTTGGAAACCTAAAACTCATGATAGCTATTCAGTATTTGAACGCTGGGAAAAAATCATAAAAATCTGATTTAAATAAAAATCTGATTTAAATAAAAATCTGATTTAAATAAAAAAAACCGATTTTTTTTATTTTTTTTTTAAATTATGATTTTTTTACACCTTAGTGGATGGTAACTGCGTAAATCAGTTTTTAAATGTTTTACGCGTTTTCATGTTTACTTAGTTATCTTATTTACGTTATTTCCCCCGATGTCTTGATAAAACATTTAGGAAGAGTTGGAAAGTGTTTTATAATCTATGCCTAACGCATGATATATCTTACTTGTTGTTTCTATTTCCCAGATCAGTCTTTTCATATAAAACATACCAAATCTAGTTAGCTCATATTCACAAAATACAATATATACGGGAATAAAAAAATTAAATAAATAGGGCTTATCATGTAGTTCTATAAGTAACAGTTGTATTAATGTCCGTTAGACTCCATGTTCGTATTTAAAAAAGCAATGACAAATCATAACACATTAAAAAGCTTACACATTCTTAATATTAAGCTTGAATTCAAGATCAAGATAACTTAATAAAAAAAGATGTCAGTTAATAAGCATTGTTTTTTAAATGGAAAATTAAAAATATTTTAGAAGAATAGGACTCCCGAATAGCGATATCTTGCTAAAAAGTACGGTAAAAAGATAAAATTTTATATTTCAAACAAAACTTTACTTTAAAATTATCGTAGTTTTTATGACAAGAATCATCACAGTATTAATACTTGGACATTTTTCCAGAGAGAAACATTCGCCTTGCATACAATATTTCAAATGAAAATCAAATTTCAAATAAATTGCTTAAAAGGCGCAAAGGCCAACATAGTGAAAAATATCCACGCCGGGTCTCGATCCCGGGTCATCAGTATAGCGCACTGACATTCTGCCGACTAAACCACATGGAACGATACCAAGCCTGGAAATTTTCTCCTTATTACATGTTGGCAAGGATACAAACGCCGAACAAGATGGAATATTTATCGTGAGCCACCGTCATGGGGCAAACACGAAACTTAATTAAACCAGCATCGATTAAATCTATATTAATACTTGGGAATTTTTCCAGAGAGAAACATTCGCCTTGCATACAGTATTTCAAATGAAAATCAAATTTCAAATTAAAATTGCCTTTTAAGCTATTAATTTGAAATTTGATTTTCATTTGAAATATTGTATGCAAGGCGAATGGTTCTCTCTGAAAAAATTTCCAAGTATTAATATAGTTTCAATCGATGCTGGATTTAATTAAGTTTCGTGCTTGCGCCATGTCGGTGGCTGACGATAAATATTGCATTGTAGCCTTGCCAACATGTAATAGTGAGAAATTTTCCAGGCTGGGTATCGTTCCATGTGGTTTAGTCGGTAGAACGTAAGTGCGCTATACTGATGGCCCGGGTTCGAGTTCCAGCATGGAATCTTTTTCACTAGTTCGCCTTTGTGCCTTTTAAGCAATTAATTTGAAATTTGATTTTCATTTGAAATCATCACAGAGTTTATGACAAGTTCGTCACAAATGACACATATTTCACAAATTGGTCACAGTGTGACTTCAAAACATTGTCACTTTCGTCACAGGTTCGTCACAAAGTTAATGCCAAAATAGTCACAAATGACACACTTTTCACAAATTAGTCACACCGTGACTTCACAGAGTGGTCACAATGTGACGTCACAAACGACCTCTAAAACGGCCATAACGACCTCACATTCTAGTCACTGTGACGTCACATCCACGTCACGTGACGTCACATCGACGGTCACAAAATCACAGTGTGACTTCACAACGACGTCGCCGTGACGTCACCATGCCTTACGGGTAAATTCTATTTGTAAAGCCCTTTCAAAGAAATTTTTGATGAAGCTTGTTTGAAAGACAGTAACTTTCATATTGACCTTAAAATGCCAAGAACTGCATCAAAACAAAAACAAAGATCCAATGTTCCAGCCGATTCTATAAAAGAGTATTTCAGAAGAAATATTTTTATTCCATTCGTTGATCAAATGTTGACTCAATGAACATTTCACTTGGCACCGCAACATTTTGAAAGTTTTTTAATTCTTCTACCTAATGGAAAAGATGCTCCAACAGCAAATGAAATGAAAGATTTTCTTTAATTGTGTGAATTTTATGCACATGATTTGCTTTTTACCAGTTCAAAAATTTTGAACGCCGAATTCAAGTTGTAGTACTGAAAAGTTTAAAAATCACTTGCAATCTCAAAATGTGATAAAATGCTGTACCTGAACATCTATAAATTACTAAAAATATTTGCAACGCTTCCCGTTGTAACCTGTGTCAGCAAAAGGTCATTTTCAACCTTATGCATTTTAAAAATTTACTTAAGATCCACTATGACAGAATAAAGATTAAAAATGGGCGGCTTTATGATATATACATAAAGAGATTAATGTAACTGCAACTGAAGTAATTTGTAAAAAGAAAAATAGATTTTATTCTGTAACAATGTTTTTAATTGAATTTACTGATTTTTTTTATCTGTTCAATTCAACTTGCCTCCATAGTCGACTGAGCCACGGTAGCAGTAGGGGCAGCTGCCCTTTCCAAGACTAGAGGCAATGCCTTTCAAGAATTGACTGATGCCCAAAACAGATTAAATTTTCTATTAGTTTATTAATTCCCAAAAATTCTGACTGACAAATAAAGTTTAAATGAACTAGCCCAAAAATTTGCATTCAAAAATTCATTTCGTCAAGGCTATTTTGGATATTTTCCTTTAAACTACAATATGTCTCACAGTCAGATAAATATAAATAGGAAATTCGGCACAGATGTTATATTCGCCCCATATTGGCGCGATTTTTTTCTGACGCCAATGTCATATACACAACGGGTACTTAACTGGCGCCAAAGTGTCGTTATTTTGCTTGACCCGCATTATGTTGTTTATGCTGTTGATGTTTTCGCCAAATTGGCAACCGAAAAAAAATCGCGCCAATATGGGGCGAATATGATATCTGTGCCGGAAATTCTATAAATGTTTGTTTAAGGGCTCTTTAAGTATTTAACTTCTGCACATTCAAAAATTAGTGTACTTTTAAATTATTAATTTAATTAAATTTTAAATATAATAATTTTTATTTTCATTAAAATAAATAAATTATTATTAAATACTTAATTAATTACGATAATTTGATGATTAATTAGTGTCTCCTTGTTATTACCTACTGTAATCATAAGCAGAGAAATTTTGCCCTCACTAATTTTATTTTGTTTCACCATCAATACTCGGCACCTTCCATAAAATAATCCTGGGTGCGCCACTGTATATGGATAGATATATTTAAAATATTATAATAATTATTTTCTTTTACTAAAGAAAAAAATGCTTAATTTTTGCAAATAATGTATGAAATACTATATGATGGTGAAGGGGCGGTGGGGGGGGGGGGATACAACTATAGTTGTTAGTATTCCAAAATATTAGGTCTCCAGTTTTTTTTTTAATCAAGCAGCTAAAAATTAAATCTGTTTAAAACGGAACTTTTTCTTGGTTCCTTGCGATACTGTCTGGGCAGATTTTAGTATATTAGTTTTCTATTAATAAAAAAAAATTAATGATGATGAACTTCAAAGTAAAACGCATTACACATAATAGAAAAAGTGTAAAAAGATTTAAAACACTTTTCAGTTATGTGATACTTTAAATAACGTACCTACAAAATGGATTCAATTAAACACACTACACATAAAAAAGGGTAAAAAGTTTTTAAACACTTTTCAGCTGTGTAATACTTTAAATAAAATATCTACTACAAAAGGGATTCAATTTGTTCACATTACTTAATATTTACGAAATATATAGGTATAATAAATATAGTATATACAATATGTGTTTCAAATGGAACATTTAATAAATATGCAAGTAATCGTACGCAGTATGCAAATCAATAGTGATTTTTTTGTAACTACAAATTTTCCCTTTCTTCGTAACAAATAATCTTGTGAAAAAAAAATATTTTTTTTTTATTACAGCTGCGTATGAAACCTTTTCCATCCAGCAAATATTTAATAAACATTTCGGCGATAACCTGTAATTCTGATTTTATTAATATTCTTCAATATATTAAATTATATAGTATTTATTATAAATTGTGATACTGATGTTATTAATTTTTTTGTTTACAAACTGCCGTAATACGAGGTTGCCCGAAAATCGCCAAGAAAAACACCAAATCTCCCTCTCCATTAGCGACGATGACGTCAAAAAGGTAGAAAAAGGTAAACGTCACGTGACTCGTTGCCGTATGTCAAAATGCTCTATTCGCGTTTCTGATTACCGGCAGGGCAAACATCCTGCCAGTAAAACTTAATAGAAAATTTCGTCTTAATTAAGCGTCTTATTCATGGAAAATTTTCTCAAAAATGTTATAAAAATTTCTATTTGTTTTTACTGGCCTTGTAAAACTGTCAATTTGTTTCCCTGGTTGTCACAATATGGCGGAAACTCAGGGCCTAATTACCGCCAAAGTAAACTCCTACCAGTAAAAATGAAAATCTGTTTCTACCATTATTTATGACCGGATTTTTGTAACAATTAGGCGCTGAAATATGTTGGAAATTTCTATAAAAATCTAATGGTGGAAGTTTCCACTGGTGGTAAACAACTCGAGGTAGCGGTTACAGTTGAAGCTTCACTATTTTAAGGATATGACATTCCCATAGAGCGTAATGGTAATGCGATTGCGATCATAGCGCCTTTAGTGACAATGGGGAAGAAACTCCCCATCCTTGTAAAATTTTTATCATTGAGCACCTACCTTATTGTAATCTTTCTTGTTTTTAATGTTTCATGATTACGTTTTCAATAGAATCTTTCACCGATACATGAACATAGAATAGATCTTCTATTTTATATATCTAATATCTATTCTATGTTCATGCACGGATACATGAATTTTTTTTATTTATTTATTTATTTATTTATTTTTTTACATGATGAGTGAACGATATAAGTGCAACGAAAAACAGGGTAAAAATTTTGTTTTGAATGCTATATATGAAGTAAATCTGATATAATTGGATTTAAAGCTACAGAAAGTAATGATGTAATATAAAAATATACGAAATATTGAACTCTACAAATCCCAGAAAATTTCATAAATATTCTCATTCGATAGCAAAATTTTTATAACCGATATTTCATTAATTTATGAAGTTTAACGTATTAACCCTTAATTGCATGAATTATTCTTTTAGAATTGTGTTTTTTTATTTTTATATTAAGGATTTGACACCAGAAATCTTAAGATAGCTTTTTAACTTTATTTAGTAGCATATTTTTGTAATTTTTAGAGGATTAATATTTCTATATAAATATAGTGGTTGCAAGAACTTAATTTATGTATTAAAAATTAAATAAAAAGGTGATGGAAATTTACACCACTATGCAATTAAGGGTTAAACAATCGTTACAATAATCTTTAAAAATTTACGTATTTTCACTTTCTTACAGATAAAATAAAAATATTCTTTTTAATGTAAATAACGTACAATCAATTCAATAATATTTATAATATTAACATATAAGAAATAATAATAAAATTACAGATGGGGAAAAATTCATTTCGGCAAATTTTTAGAATTATATAAATGTAACAGCTAAAAATAAATAGAGGTACGGACATGACACCCAATAAAGTTTTATTCGATATAAATAAATTAACACAATACCTCAATTTGATTTTTTACAATTTAATCTCATAAACTTACATATTTACGTTATTAACAGAATTTTCTAGGGTTTTTCTTTTATATTATTACTCTAATTATCATTTTGTAAGTTAAAGATGACCAATACAAGTACGGTAAAAAAAAATAAAAAAATAAATAAATAATAAAAAAAACAACAACAAGCCGCTAAATAAATAAAGCAAGCATGAATAAGAATATCGTCCGACACCTGTTTCGTTTTAGGAAAGAATAGATATTTCAAAGCATAGAGGGTAAACATATTTATTCAACATAGGTAAATTTCGGCGGCTTATTAATTCTTCCTCCTTGTCGGTAGTGACGCTAGTACTGTTGCCATTACAGATTTTGCCGTAAATGTCCCACCTTGGTCCTTAATCTATGGCACAGACAACAACCTCATCGAGTTAACGGCTGAAATTCCAGAATTAGTTAAAACTCGATTCGCATATTAAAACGCAATCGATCTGCCAAGTCCTACTTTGGTGGAGAACACCTGAAAACTCGATTTTAATGGTTGACTCTTAGTTTTACCATTGTGCTTTCCTGCACCCAAAGGTACGAAAACATGGAGCACTGGGAGCAGGAAAACACAATATTAAACCTACGAGTCAACCACTAAAATCGGGTTTTCATGTGTTTTCCACCAAAATAGGACTTGGCAGACCGATTACGTTTTAATATGCGAATCGAGTTTTAACTAATTCTGGAATTTCAGCCGTGAACTCGATGAGGTGATTGTGCTGTCGTCTCCCGGTCTATAATTTAATTCTCTCTTTTTTTTTTCCTAAACCATTTCTGGTTTTAATTGATTGAAAAGAATACGAAGGTGTGCAGCTATGCTTTTGCGCAGCCCCGAATGATTTATTCGAATATCAAAGTAATTTATTATGCCCATCTCTACTCGAAAAAGTTGAACAGACCTTCCCTGTGAGAACACCCGAACATTTAAAGCATGTAGGAATGAAAATATTTTTTATAAAGATGGATGAAATTGGTAAATTTGAAAACACCTTTAATATAAGATGCTTATTTTTCTTTTATACTGGTTTTGCATCATTATCAAGCAAAAATATGATTATTTCATTATCAAATATAACTACGTCGAATAAAT
Organism: Maratus speciosus; assembly: GCA_963932465.1. Lineage (NCBI taxonomy): Eukaryota > Metazoa > Arthropoda > Arachnida > Araneae > Salticidae > Maratus > Maratus speciosus. The sequence continues at coordinate 233,404,227 of OZ010796.1, read as the reverse complement.
TTAACCCTTAAATGAACGATTATTTAATTTATTTCGAAAAAATTATATATGATTCTCTAAAAAGTTTATTACACAGGAAAAATAATGAAAAAAATCAAAGATATACATTTTTCATATAATGCGCCAATCTTTTCTTCTGTTGCACATCTGCAATATAAGTAAAAACTACTGTTGTGTGGCTGTTATACGCTAAAATATTGTAAATTAGTAAATATTTTAATAAGTATGTCTCCAAATACCTTATTTTGTATAATTATTTATTTTATAAAACTCAACCTTTAACCCTTTAATTCCCATGATAGAATGCATTTTAGAAATTACGTATTTCAGAGAATCTGATTTTACATTAGAAAGTTTCAATGGTTAACTTCGCTTTATTTAAATACGGAATGTCTGTTATTAATTAAAGTAGATATTGCTATTTTAATTTTATACGAATAAAAAAAATCCATTAAATTCAAAACACAGTTGTTTGCATATATGCAAAGCTGCGCACTAAAGGGAAATAAGCGTCTAATATAATGCTTATTTTCCTTTTATATTGGTTTTGCATCATTATCAATCAAAAATATGATTATTTCATCATCAAATATAAATACGTCGAATAAATTTAAAAGCGTTCTTATTGAAAACGTAATAACTGTTATGTTTTTTTCTCCTGTTTTTAGTTTTCCATGATGCAACACACGCATAAAAAAATTTTGAAAACATATTGATTGTTTTAAAATATTTCCTCTTTCATAAGACAATTTTTTCATAGAAACAAAGAAATAAAAGTACATATGTATACAGGTGCGGCTGAGTCATTGTCATTCTTCAAACCGGATTAAGGAGAACATAGCATTCTTCTGTCCACTTCATACTTAAATGAGATCATTTATTTACATATACGCTGTATTCGAAGATCTTTTTATTTTCAATTGTCTGCTACTAAAATACTGATAAGTGATAAAGCATGTCATTTGTTGCAGTTTTAAACAGATAAATGATTTTAACAACGATGATTGGAAAGTGCTCATTTAAACAAGTGACTTAGGCGAATTTAAGCGTATAAATATCGAATAAAAAGTACTGTTGGCTCTCGGTTTAACGACTTTAAAGAAACCTTGAAAAATCGTCTTTAAATAGAGATCGTCTTTAAAGAGAATTTGTGGAAAAATAATATTTGAAAAAGATTTCCCTTCACAGTTTACAGGCTTAGGACTATCAATACATTTCTCAATATATTGGCGTGTTTAGAAATGTTTTATTTATTTGTTTAAATTTATTTTATGCTTTCTTTCTTTTGTTTTTACTGATACAGATATACTACACATTTTTATTACACAAATACAAATTGGATTAATTATATTGCATACAAGAACAACATTACAGCATACAATGTTACTTAAAGTACAATAAAAAAATATTTATAATACATTTAATTAAACAATGTTACTTACAGTACAATAAAAACATTTATAATACATTTAATTAAACAAATTAAGTAAAAAAAAAAAAATCAAAAAGTGTAGATTGTTTCAATGGTGGTCTAGTTTTAAGTACCCTTGCTTCAAGCTTTTCTAGAAGGTTGAATGAGTCATCTTCCATATTTGATGAAACAATGTACTGGTGAAGAATATCCAGTGCAGAATTGGCATCTGAGTAAGAAGGAGGTGGTGTCTCGCTTTCTGTATCACCAGCTTCATCACTATCTTCTGCATCTGAAATTGCATTTTAATTTGCAATGACTTCATAAATTTGATCTAAATTTCTGAAGTCTGTTGTTAAAACATCTTCGTCATATGAGTAAAGTTCATTACACCCATCTCCTTTATCTGTACTCATTTGAATTGCAAGAAAACTTGTTTTTCTATCAGAGGAAGTTCCCTCGTTTAACATGTTTAAAGGGATAAGGGGAAAAAAACTATGTGAAAACCGTCGTTAAACAGAAACAATTTCGTCTTTAAATAGAGATTTTTTTACTTAAAGGAACCGGGACCGCAAAATATCGTCCTTAAATAGAGATCGTCGTTAAGTAGAGCGAAGTTAAACAGAGAGAAGATTGTATTTCTGAATGTGCTTCTAAAATTGCTGGAGGTAAAAATGACTTTAAATTCTTGACTTCTGAAGTTATCAAAAAAAGAACTAGTTTCCAGATCAATAGATTTATATTAAAAAGCAGAAAAACCAACGTTTAAAATGCACAAATAATATATGAAAAGCAGCAAACAGCTGTTTCGAATCTACTAGCGAGATTCTTCTTCAGTGAAAAAGGAACAGCGTGCTAGAAAAAGCAAGGCTGAGCAAAATCATAGACAGAGACGCGCTGGCTTTTATACCCTATGCGGGTGGCGAAGGCGCCGAAACAACCAATGAGAGAGAAGCAGTGGAAACGACTGGGTGGACAAGTAGCGACATCTACCGGAGAAGTAGAGAAAAGAAACCAAAAAAGGGGAATTAAATTAACGCTTTCCAAATACTTGGAAAATCTGGAGTACTAGATAAGTCATTGACTAAAGAGTGAGAATTTTTAATGATATGGTGAGCTTCCCAGAAATCAAGATCAAGGTTAGAAGAACATTTTTGGATAATGATGGCTGAGGAAAAATCGAACCTATGTTGAGAAGACCAAGAATGTTGAGCAATAGAAGAACGTTTGAGCTCCTGATTTTTAACATAACCTTCATGCTCTTTTAAACGAAATCTAAGAGCACGTTTAGTCTGACCAATATAAGAAAGACCACACTGACAAGAGATCTGGTAAATGCCCCAATTATCTAGGCGATCAACGGGGTGTTTGAGATTTGAAAAAGGGATTTTATTAACAGGAGAAAAAATAACTTTAAAATCAAACCTTCTTAGGATTTTAGCAACTTGCTGACTGATTTTAGGAAAAAATGGTAATACAACTGAAGTATTAGAGTTGGAATTAGAATGCTTTTCAGAATGGTCGGATTTCGTCAATTTCTTATAAATAGAATCGATAATATTAGAGGAATAACCACGATCGACAGCAATAGCTTTGAGGTAATTAAGTTCAGCACTAAGTAACTGAGGAGTGGAACAAATATTAGTAGCCCGAAAAACAAAAGTATTGAAAGCAGCGAATTTCTGGTTAGGGGGATGAGAAGAATACCTGTGAGGTGGCAGACTGACAGCAAAAGGTTTACGAAAGACGGTAGTCTGAAAGCCATTTTCACAACGAATAACAAGGACATCCAGGAAAGAAAGACAGTTATTGGTCTCAATTTCAGAGGTAAATTGAATGCAGGGATCAATGGAATTCATAATAGAGAGAATATGATTAATATCCGAATTCATTTCAATCAGGACATAAACATCATCAACATAACGAACATAGAACGGAAATTTTAAGATTTCAAAAAGCTTGACCTCAAAACAGTGCATATAAATGTCGCATAAAATTGGACTAAGAGGATTACCCATAGCCAAACCGTCAATCATACGGAAGAAATTACCATTGAAAACAAAAGTATTTTGCGACAAGCAAGCGCGAGTGAGAAGTATAAGTTCCTCGATTTCAAAATAAGAGAAATGGAATTCACAAAGCCTTTTCTTGAGGCAATCTAAAGCCCCCTCAACCGGAACGTTTGTAAATAATGATTTAACATAAAAGGAAACCATCATGTGACCCTGCGGCTTAAAATTATGAAGTTTTTTAACAAAATCAAAAGAATTCTTAACAGTGAAACAGTTACTGCTCAAAAGTGGGGAAAAAACAGAAACTAAATATTTGGCAAGCTTATAAGAAGCTGTACCGATACTAGAGACAATAGGTCTAAAAGGAATGTCAGGTTTATGGACCTTAGGTAAAGCATAAAACCTGGCACAATGCGCAATAGACGGAATAAGGGACTTCTTAAAGTTAGCAGGAATAATGGAAGAAGACTTAATGGCAGACGTAATAGAGTTAATTTCACTAGCGGAAGGGTCTTTGCGGATATCCACATACGGACCATCATTAATTAATTTATGGTTTTTTTTCCAAATACGTAGATTTGTCGAGAAGAACAATCTGACCCCCTTTGTCGGCCTTAGTAATAATTAAGTTTGGATCAGAACGCAAATTTTTCAAACATTGTTTAACAGGATGTTTAAGATTGGGTTTATAAACATTAGAATTGAAATCAACAGTATTGGCAATGAGATGCCTAATAGACTCTTTTTGAGAAGAAGATAGAGCGCTATGCTTAAAGGTTCTTTCAATAGGAGCAATAAGATTAGGTAAAGAAGGAATAGCAGAGACAGAAAAATTGTTATTCAATTTGAGAGCATCGAGCTGATTGTTACTTAATGGAACACTAGAAAGATTGACAACAGCATTTTGGTTAACAAGAGGCAAATTACTGCAGTTATTAGCGACAGGACTTCCACAAAGCGCATTGAATTTCTTCTTTAAAACCGAACAATGAACAGAAGAAGCTGTGAGAACTCTGCTCCATGACCTTCTGTCAATGGACTGAAAATCAGGAGTAGAATTAGCGAGGCTGATATGTAAAGAATATAACTCGCGCTCTATATGAGCAATTTTGTGGCGAGTCTCTTGAATCAAAGCTCTTAAAAGAGCTAATTTAGAACGAAATAAGACCTTCTCAATCCTATTTGAAGAAAATAAATTACAACGAATGGAAATGAATTTAGGAATAACCTTCTTACGCCTACAATCAAGTAGGAAATGTAAGTGTTCCAAAAACCTGTACTTTTTTAATCGTAAATTACAAAACCTATTGATTTGAGACATTGCGGAAAAAAAAATTACAGAAGAATAAAGGCCCGTTAACGCCAAATACATAAAAATAGCAAATAAAGCCTTTGTGCAACAATATTAAAAAGCAGAAAAACCAACGTTTAAAATGCACAAATAATATATGAAAAGCAGCAAGCAGCTGTTTCGAATCTACTAGCGAGATTCTTCTTCAGTGCAAAAGGAACATAATTCTTTCATAATTTTTTCATAATTCTTCATAATTTTAAGCCGCAGGGTCACATGATGGTTTCCTTTGATGTTAAATCATTATTTACAAACGTTCCGGTTGAGGGGGCTTTAGATTGCCTCAAGAAAAGGCTTTGTGAATTCCATTTCTCTTATTTTGAAATCGAGGAACTTATACTTCTCACTCGCGCTTGCTTGTCGCAAAATACTTTTGTTTTCAATGGTAATTTCTTCCGTATGATTGACGGTTTGGCTATGGGTAATCCTCTTAGTCCAATTTTATGCGACATTTATATGCACTATTTTGAGATCAAGCTTTTTGAAATCTTAAAATTTCCGTTCTATGTTCGTTATGTTGATGATGTTTATGTCCTGATTGAAATGAATTCGGATATTAATCGTATTCTCTCTATTATGAATTCCATTGATCCCTGCATTCAATTTACCTCTGAAATTGAGACCAATAACTGTCTTTCTTTCCTGGATGTCCTTGTTATTCGTTGTGAAAATGGCTTTCAGACTACCGTCTTTCGTAAACCTTTTGCTGTCAGTCTGCCACCTCACAGGTATTCTTCTCATCCCCCTAACCAGAAATTCGCTGCTTTCAATACTTTTGTTTTTCGGGCTACTAATATTTGTTCCACTCCTCAGTTACTTAGTGCTGAACTTAATTACCTCAAAGCTATTGCTGTCGATCGTGGTTATTCCTCTAATATTATCGATTCTATTTATAAGAAATTGACGAAATCCGACCATTCTGAAAAGCATTCTAATTCCAACTCTAATACTTCAGTTGTATTACCATTTTTTCCTAAAATCAGTCAGCAAGTTGCTAAAATCCTAAGAAGGTTTGATTTTAAAGTTATTTTTTCTCCTGTTAATAAAATCCCTTTTTCAAATCTCAAACACCCCGTTGATCGCCTAGATAATTGGGGCATTTACCAGATCTCTTGTCAGTGTGGTCTTTCTTATATTGGTCAGACTAAACGTGCTCTTAGATTTCGTTTAAAAGAGCATGAAGGTTATGTTAAAAATCAGGAGCTCAAACGTTCTTCTATTGCTCAACATTCTTGGTCTTCTCAACATAGGTTCGATTTTTCCTCAGCCATCATTATCCAAAAATGTTCTTCTAACCTTGATCTTGATTTTTGGGAAGCTTACCATATCATTAAAAATTCTCACCCTTTAGTCAATGACTTATCTAGTACTCCAGATTTTCCAAGTATTTGGAAAGCGTTAATTTAATTCCCCTTTTTTGGTTTCTTTTCTCTACTTCTCCGGTAGATGTCGCTACTTGTCCACCCAGTCGTTTCCACTGCTTCTCTCTCATTGGTTTTTTCGGCGCCTTCGCCACCCGCATAGGGTATAAAAGCCAGCGCGTCTCTGTCTATGATTTTGCTCAGCCTTGCTTTTTCTAGCACGCTGTTCCTTTTGCACTGAAGAAGAATCTCGCTAGTAGATTCGAAACAGCTGTTTGCTGCTTTTCATATATTATTTGTGCATTTTAAACGTTGGTTTTTCTGCTTTTTAATATTGTTGCACAAAGGCTTTATTTGCTATTTTTACAATAGATTTATAGCTTTCTTCATCAACCAAAATATGTGTAATTTCTAAAATATAAAAAGCATATCTTCCAAACGACCCATTTTCGGAGTGTTTCGTAAGAATTTTTTTTTTCTATAGTTTGAAAATTGCGCATATGTCTTTGTCCGCTGAAAAGAGCTATAAAATTACTGTATTCTTTTGTTATTACTTTTACTTTTTCACACACACACACACGAAAAAAAAAAAAAAAAAATCTGTAATCTCCAAAAGTTTTATTTATAATTTTTATTTTTGAACGTTTTGTATTTTAATTAAATTCAGTGTTGTGTTATCATTAGCGCAAAAAGCAAGATTTCTTTTTTTATCGCTGATTAAAAGCTGCATTCTTAAACCAATAACTACTCGTAATGTACAGTCGTGGGAAAAAAAAAGTAAATACCGCCTACTAACTCCTCAACAAATTATCGTAGAAGAAAGTTACTAGTACCACACGATTGGAAATAAAGTCTACTTTTAAATGATGTATATAAAATTTGCTTAGGGAAAATCTACGTATTAAAACGAACCATAACTTTGTTTTTTTTCAATAGCAGTACGCAATTCTAACAGCATAAATGAATTCCACATCCTTCAATTAACCTAAAAACAAATTTTTATGCAATTCGTACCATAAGTTTCCGAGAAATTAATAATTTTAAAACGAGCGTATTTTAAGGGCTGTATCCAAATTAAAGTTCGGTACTCCATTGTTAACCGAGAGAGCTCCCTTCTTGATCAAGGCATCTTAACAGGGGCGCGCCAGCAGTATTCGGCGCCTGTGTGCAGAACTTCAGTTGGCGCCCCATATTCCTACCCCCCCTCCCCCCATCAAAAAAAAAGAAAAAAGAAAGAAAATGCAAACTTTATACCTTTTTTAGTATAAATGCATACCTGCCAAACCAACTTTCCAGCGGTTTTCTCCAAATCAAATAAATGAATTTGGAATCAGAAAATTTATTTAATGAAATGTTTCTTGTTTCTACAGGGTTCTTTTTTATTTCATTTATTAAATTAAATTTCTGGTTAAAAATATTGTTGTTTGAATTAAAAACAAGGAATGTTGGCAGCAATGCAAATAACGGACATTCCTAAAAGGTCGGTGCTTCAGCTGTTTGCTCCCTCTCCCCACAATGGTATACCTCCTAAGTAAATGAGCTTCTTTTACCTGCATCACTTCCGTAATTTTTAAGATCTGATCTTTATTTATATTTATACTTAAAACAGTTCAAATAAACTTAATTTGAAAATATAGTTCTGTTGAATTAATCATTGGTAGGACTATGACACCAAGAAAGGGGTGCTCGTAATACGGCAAATACACATAAAAGTAGAAAAATATTTTCTCAAATTATGACGTTGTAATACACCGGAGCGCGTTATAGTACTTTTATTTCTTTTAAAATAAGGTAACATCAATTAAGATGCGCCTTAAACAATTACCGCACGTTGATCATAATTAGGGGTGCAATCGAAAATATTCCAGTCCCGGAACATTTGATTTTGTATTAGCAAATATAGAACCCCTATTCTGGCTATATAACAATTGTTATGAAAAATGCACATTCGTCTCGACGTTTACATTTTAAGAAGCTAAGTGTATCTTTATCTTGTCAAACTGTTAACCCTTCCTTCTCTATCAGATTTTTTTATTTTTCGAATTTCCAATTTTCGTGCAATGAATCGAAGTTCTAAATTAAAAATATCTATACTAATAAAATAAAGCTTCGCTGTGTCTGTGTGCGATGGCTAGAAGAATCTACGGCACATACGAGGCTCAAACTTTTTGTGAGGATAGTCAAAAGTCTCTCCTGGTGCACCCTGCACGTAAGTTTCAGAATTTTAAATCTCTAATAATTAGTTGAGAAATTAATTAAAAAGCCCAAATTAAAAGAATGCAAAAGTATTCATAATTCAACAAGAGCATATATTTTTTTCAAACCGTAGACAACTTCTTCGAAAACTCGAAGAGATGGGGAAAGGTTAATAGATTTACAGAGATGCAAGGCTGATAAATGTACTGGACCTTTTTAAAAAGGACTGTATCTTAAATTCTACTGGGGCTAACAGCTCGAAAATTGCACAGCCAGACGCAAAAAAAAAAAAAAAAAAAAAAAAAAAATCCCCTTTTCAGAAATTCTAAAAATTATTCCGGCACGGTTTCAGGAAGTCAAAAAATCCATGAAAAGTCTTTTTATTTCCTTCAAAAGAAAGGTTCGAAATCTCTCCCACGGACGCCAGGAGATCATTGCAGACAGAGTTGGGCAGTATCGAAAATACATGTATTTGAAATACATTTTCAAAATACATTTGTATTTTAAACCGGTAAGATCAATGTATTTTTGTAATGTATTTTCTGACGGTTTTACAATGTATTTTGAAAATACTCAAAATACATTTTTTCCAATTTTCAAACTGCGATGTTACAAATGTCAGACGAACGACTTTTTGAACGCTTGTGGTTTCAACAAGAAAAATAAACACCTGCGCTATCCCGGTCGCGTATTTCAGAAGTGCACATTCAGAAGGCGACCGGCAGAAATACTGTCCTGCGATTGGTTGAATGAATTTCGTCACTACCAGCAAATGTTTGTTTACTTTCACAGAGCAGTTCTGCCGCCTATAAATACGCGGTTATCTGAACTGAAAACACGGTAAAAGATAGCTACAACAGGATAAGATAGTTTTTTTAATTAAGGTATAAATTTTAATTGTAGTCAGAAATTAGTTATTTACATGTCATCTTTCATAATTCCATGCCAATTGCATGTCGCCGATAAGCAATGCTACTTTTAATCTCAGAATATTTCTTAATATATTAAAATTATCTGTTTAAATGACTTTTTTAAACATAATTGTACTACAGTAACATGCGATTCTGACAAATGAAATTCTTGATGAAGATAGAATTATTTAGTATACTAAAAATAATTTATCTATTCTTAAAAAAAAAAAAAAAAGCATTGCATTTATTTAAGGGAAAAAAAATGCTTCCATTACTTATTATCGTGTGACTTTCACACCATAAGTTAAGGCATTTCTTTTTTTTTTTAAGCTCTTATTCAAATTGATTTCACTTACTTTTTATTGAATGTCACTTATTTTATTAGTAAGTTTACTTTCATTTTGCAGTTCTGCCATCTATTGACAAATATCTTAACTAGTAACATGTTAGATTTTTTTTAAATTAAGGTGTAAAATTTAAAACCTTTTTATGTGTTTAGTTTGTTCTCAGAAATTAGTTATTTATATGCTATATGCTTGCTTTTATGTCATCTATAAGCAATGCGGCATTACATCTCATAACATTCTAAACATTTTTTTAATAGTTTAAATTTAATCCTCTACATTAAACCTTTCACTTTAAATAACCTTTTTAAACATAATTGTACCAGATTAACATGATTTCAGGAAATAAAATTCTTGATGAAGATAGAATAGTTTAGTACATTAAATGTAGTTTATTATTATCTGTTTGTTGCAGAAAAATGGCCTTTCTCTTTAAAAAAGAAATTAAAAACTACACCTATTATTTACAGCCATGCCAATATCACATTATCAGTTGTAAGCCTTTATTTTTTTTCCACTTGTATTCAAATTGGCTCCATTTACTTTACTTTCATGGAAATTAAATTCTTGATGAAGACAGAATTCTTTAGTAAATTAAAACTAGTTTATCTGGATATTCGAGAAAATTAGCCTTTCTTGTTAAAAAACACTCATTACTCTCAATCATGACAAAATTACATTATCAGTTATTTTCCCCCCATTTCTATTCAAACTGGCTACACTTCTTTACTTTACTCCCCCCCCCCCCCTCATGCATGAGGAACTTTCAGCATATCCTGTATTCACCCTCTAGTATGAAGTATTAACTATTAGAATTAATCTAGTATTAACTATTAGAAAATAGCATTTAAAAATAATCGAATATTAAGTATATTCTGTCGTGATTATTTTTAACATAAATGATAGTTTTCTTATTTGCGGATCAAGTTAAAATAAGATTCCCCCTCCCCCGCCCCATTTATATAAAATTCTATGTATATAAAGCTTTTAATTATGTCATTACTTATAATTTTTAGCAATATATCATTTTATTAAATTCGGTATTCGACCGAATATTCATTTGAACTTGTAACAAATATTAAGTATTCGGTGCATCTCTGATATTTAATATTTTTATTACCTTTTGTTTCCTGTAGCCTGAATGATGGCATTCATAATCACGAGAAAAAGCAAATCTAGAAGTTTCTTTCTGACGTGATTTTCGCAAATTCCAGGACATATTTGTAATGCTCTGAAAATCAGTCAGCCACTTTTGAAAGTCCTGTTCACCAGATAATTTTATTTTTAATGAACAAGAGAATTTTTCTTCGGAAACATACGCACTTTCAGTAACTTTAAAGTCGAAATTAGGTGGCAAGAAATTTATTATATCACAGCCGATACTTTTAAAATCATTTCTCATTTCTGCCATAATGCAAATGTAAACAAAACAAAATGGGTTGGCGGTAGTGACGAGATACGTTCAACCAATCAGAGGACAGTATTTCTGCCGGTCGCCTTCTGAATGTGCACTTCTGAAATACGCATCCCGGTCAGACGAGCGATCTAAGAAACGTTCCCGCCACACAGAGCAGACGACATTATTCGCCGCAACAGAATGATTTCCATTCGATGTTTTCAATAAGCAAAATGGATCTTCTGCATGAAATAAATGATTTTGTAATTTTATATTAGTTATTCAAGAAATTAGAAAAAAGAAATATACACAGACGCTACTAGGTTCATCCTATTTTAAGTAATCGGTAGAAAATTAACTTTGCTGTACACAAAATTTTACAAAAAAAAAAAAAAAAAAAAAAGAAAGGAAAGAATATTATAAAATAATATAAAGGATATAAGGAAGGAAAGAAATTTATCTTATCCTTCCGTCACGCAAAAACCGCAATTTAGAACGTTTTTCTCCTGCAGCCCCTTTGGGGTAGTGGCACCGACATAAAACATAGCCTATGTTGGAGCAAGGATTTTCACCATCATTTTGACGCCATTATTTTTTTAAATCGGTTTGGTATTTCATGAGATTGTGTAGAAACTACCATTAATATATAATGAATTATATATTAATGGTTTTAATTTGGAATTAAAACAATTAAATTGTTTTAATTTAATTTGGAACGGCCACTTTACCAAACTTAACTATATTTGCTTCAAAAATAGCAAAGAAGATAGATTTCCTTTTAACGAGGTTTATCAGATTTGAACCGGTATATCAGATTTGAATCAAATCGAATAATTCTGCATGAAAAACCCATTTATCTACATTAAAGGGGAACTATCCCCCGTTACCCCCCCTTTATATTTAACCAATAAACCTCCCAACCTAATCAAGGTAGTTTCCTTCACATAATAAACTGGTGTACTAAATTTGGAGCAAATCGAATAATTCTGCATGAAAAACATATTTATCTAATTTAAAGGGGGCGGGGGACTAGCCCTCTCTTCCCGATTTATACTTAACTAATGAACCTCCAACTCTAATCAGGGAAGCTCCTTAACATAATAAACCGGTATACCAAATTTGGAGCAAATCGAATAATTCTGCATGAAACACCCATTTATCTAAATTAAAGGGGAGTCTAGACCCCCCCCCCTGTTTTCCAACTTTATAATTAACCAATGAACCCCCAAAACTAATCAGAGGAGAGCTTTATCGGAATGAACGTAGACAAATTTTTTCAAGCAAATCGGATAAATCTGCATAAAAAAAACATTTATCTAAATTAAAGTTGGAATTAGCCCCACGTTGTCTCCCTTTATACTTAACCAATGAATCCCCAAAACTAATCAGGGAAGCGGCTTATCAGAATGAAACTAGAAAAAAAAATTGAAGCAAATCGGATATTTCCATCAAGAGTTATCGCGTTACGTACATACGTACGTATGTATGTACGTAACAGAACCGGCGGGCACATTAGTTCTCAAGCTTTGATAGCCTGTGAACTAAAAAAATAAAAAATAAATTACAGTATTTTTAAAACTACATGCTCGCAGTAAATAGAACCGGTACCGGATATGACCACAGAGGCTCTGTTTTGCTGTCTCCTTTCCCATGCTGGATTTTCAAAACCAGATATAACTTGTAATGATTTTAATTTCAAAGAATTATTATTAAGAATTCATTATTATTAAGAAATGCAACATTTGCTGTCTATTTAGGTCCCCGTCACAAAAATCCATTTAATAAAACAGGCTTCTCAAAAATCGTAATTATAAAACAGGCCCTTTCACAAAATTATATTCCATAAAAACATGCTATTAATTAATTATTTTAACATTGTTAGATTTAAAAATCTGTAATTTGTAAAAAAACAAGTTCCCCCGAAACGAAAACTTTAGCATTTACTTTTCGCAAAATGCCTCCTTCGCCCCCTACTCCGCAAAGAAAAACCCCTGCAATTATCCATGAATTTAATTTAGTATACATACTAGGACAAAATAGTATTATTATTAGTAGTATTTGATAAAGATTACATTCAGTTTTTCCTTATAATAATACTTTACTATTTAAATACTTTTCTTATAAAACGTTAACTTGCAACATTAGCATAATTTTAAATGATTTTTTAGGTGCGTTCGTAATTATATAAATACGTAGCACCTATAGTCGTCGTTCAGTCCGTCTGTCCGCATATAACAGAGCAAAAACAATAGCCTGAAATTTTGAATATATAATTGTTGCAAAAGTTTGTCGAGTCTTTTCAAATTTTATGAAAATCGGATGTATAGTTTAATGACAGGGATAGTCAAAAGTTTTTCGTCAGATTACGGCCAATGGGAAAAAATTATTGCAAGTGCATTTTAATGTTACAGCCTTCCGAATGGTCTGAAATTTTAAACATATAATTTTTGCAAAATCTTGTCGAGTCGTTTCAAATTTTATGTAAATCGGATGTATAGATTAATGACAGAGACAGTCAAAATCTTCCGTTACATTACGGCCAATGGGAAAAAAAAATATTGCAAGTGTATTTTAATGATGTTACAGTCTTTCGAACAGAATGAAATTTATATGCACTTATAAAATGCACTCAAATATACAATCAGTACAATTCGGTGCAAAAAATATTTATAAAACTATTTATATTACGAATGCACCTCATTTACCACGTTTGACGAGCAATTTCCAACTTGTTTGTTTAAATGAAACAAAATTAATTCATATAATTTATCGATAACTTCCTAATCTTCTTTAGATTTTTCTGATTTTTTTTTTTTTTTTTGTAAATCAGGGATGCCTTTAACCAAGTTATTATATTTTAATTTTTATCTTTATATAATGTAAGCATGAGGTGTCCAACTATATTGAACACTTTTGTATTTCAAAAATTAGTTAATCTACGTGTATTAAATCCATTTTAAATTCTAGCGAAAAAATTCGATACGCAACCAGAACCAACAACTTACGAATCACTGATAAAGAAACTTAAAGCCAGCGTCAAAACTTCGGTTCGTCTGGACAACATAGAAGAAACAAAAGACTTGAGCACGCCACCAGCTCCCAGCGAGTTGGGGGAAACGCCGAGCCTCGACGTGCAGCTTTTCGGAATTTTTACCGCAACGATTTGTGGGCGCTCGTCTGAACAGACCAGAAGATTCGTCTGCTCTCAAGAGAGAGCGTCGAAAATGCTGATTTTCAAAATCGCTCGTCTGACATCTGCCTAACCGCACCAGAGTAAAACTGCGGTTCACTAAAAGGAAATGCATGACTGTCTGTTTTGATTAGTTTTCAAATTCTGTTCTGGAAGTTAATATAAACAGAGTCTTCCACAATTGCTGATTTAAGGAAATTGATGAATATGTTCTTTAGCTACAGCAAACGTATTCTTGCTGATTAGTTACAAAAATAACTTTTATATAACTTAACGTTGCTGTAGAAATCACAAGGAATAAAACAAACAAACATGTATTGTGATAGACCGGAAGAAGAAAGAGAGAGCTTTCAGACTTGCATAGGTGCAGCGCTCTATTACCCACAGTTGCCCATTGACCACAAATATAAGAGGCTCAATTTTTTTTCTAGTCTAGTAGATTTATTTAAAAATATCGAAATGAGATTTCTTAAAAATTCGTCTGTTTCATTAATTCTATGAATTTTGTAAAAACTACATTAGACAGTAACCATAACAAAATTGCTATAATGAACTTTTAAAGGAACGATTTGACTATGAAAAAATTAAATTTATGATTTTGAAAAATTTTCATTAGAATTATTCCTTTTTTTTTTTTAAATATTTTATAAGTGCTTTCTTTTAACGAATGCAAGAGCTTTCATATTTTTTCTGCTCTATACTAAAAGCTTCAAGGTTTGATATTTTACCTAAGTGTTTTAATCTTAAAACTACTTTATACGAAGAATTCATGCCTTTGTTAATAATAATAATTCAACTTGTGTCAAAAATTACCTAAGTTTTTCATTTATATTTTTGCATTAATACATATTTTAAATTTTGTATACATTATTTCGAAAAGCACCATAATCGAAAAAATGTGCCCCTTATAATTTATTAGTGGAAGGTTTAAAAAATCTTGCGTATTTGGGAGCTGTTATTAAAACACACGCGCATTATCTAAAAAGAAAAAAATTACATTTAAAGAATTTTATTCGGTGCCATTTTACATGTCAGATTATTATAAAATGTGTTCTTTTGTAGATATATACTAAAAAAGACTGATTGAAAAGACTGATACTAGGCTGATTTGTTTTTACATTCTTCTAATACATGAGAAGAATGTATTGGAATAGTGAAAATTTTCGACTTACTTTTTTTTTTTTTTTTGCTTGATTTACACGTTTTGTGATGTCTTGAATGCGATTTAACCATTTTGGGAAAATGTGTGTCTGTCTGTTAATCTGTGTGAGATACAATTTTTGTTGCTCTTCTATCTCAAGAAGTAATGCATGGAGTTTAATAATAATCAAACTTCAGATTAAGATGACCTAGGGATAACTTAGCTTTGGATTGATATCGCTCAGCAGATGGCACTGCTATGCTTAATTATTTTATCCATGATAACTACATTGTAAGAACCAATATAGAGAATTTCATCAAACTACATATAGACTGGAACAGAAATACTTGCCGATTAGCTTTTATTGTATATTGCTCAACAAGTGGCGCTGCTATGCTGTTTTTTTTTTTTCATTATTTCCGCGATAACTATATCTACAAAACTAATGGGCAAAATTTAATCCAATTTCATATTATTTTAGATCTTAAAATAAATTAATGCTGATAAAATTTGGGGTGCATCGCTCAAGAGGTGGCGTTGTTATGCTGTGCTTTTATTATTACCGTAACGTGTAACATGTATGTAAAACTCTCGTTTTTTTTAGTCAAAATGCTCATATTTGTAAATCAAATTGAAATGAAATAAGTACCACGTAGATAAAAAGTACCTTTTTAAAATAAATTTTCTGGTTCGTGCTGTATTTTTTTGATTTTTTAAAAATGTCTGAAGTTGCTAGGTGTGCCGTGAGAGCTATATTTCAAGATCTAAAGCACGAAATTTCATCAAACTTCATCATATTCAGTTAGTATGAATGAAATTTTGGTGTATATCGTCCTACAGATGACGCCTCCTGAAAGAGATTCCTTATTGGATCCACAATCAATTGATGCAGTTATTCCTAGTGAATAACTACCTCTAAAGGGTAGTTCATTCATTATTAATTATTCTTGTAACTTTCATACACCTTTAAGCACATTGTTGCTGCAATCTTTCAGTTTGTTTTTGTTATCTTTCGTTGAGTTTTAATTGGTTTTGCTTCTTTATTTGGAAATTTATAATTTCTAAAAATTTAATTAGTTTTGTAAACCAGCTTTGCATTTGAGTAGTGCACACTAGTTTTTAATTTTTTTAAATGTTTTTTGTATTTTAAATGTATTTTCAAAATACATGTATTTTGTATTTTGAATTTTTGAAATTTGAAAAGTATTTTGTAATTTGTATTTTAAGTTATGAAACCAATGTATTTTGTATCGAAAATGGTTTTTCGATGTATTTTGCCCAACTCTGATTGCAGATAACCAACGTCTTCCAATATTGGACATTTTTGAAAGAGTATAAATTTTTTTAAATATAAATTTATCGATTTAATTTTTATGCATCTAGATGTAAAATTTTTCGGTGATTTTAGATATCTAAATTTCTTCACGGTCTCTCAATTGCAACTTTAGATATTAATTATTATTTCATTAATCGGATGATTCCTTTCAAACTCTCAATTTAAAAGCTAGTCTTTCGAAACCACAAAGGATTTTTATACTAGGATTCTTTGGAACGCCGTCAACTTTTTTTTTTTTTTTTTTTTTTTTTTTTTTTTAAATACACCATTTAGAGCTTTTAAAGTTATGCATATAGCCCTATCTTTAAACGCTGTTTAATAATATCTAAATTTTATATAAATCGATCCGCAAGTTTTTGTTTTATAAAAAAATCTATTTTAAAAAGGGAAAAGAAAAACTTTGTTGAATCGAATTTGTTAAATTAAGAAAACTGATGAACCGTTTGGAACTTTCAGATAGTTCATAATACATAATAAAAAATTTAATAAACTTTTTTACCAAAAATAAAACCGACTTCAAAAACTACTGCAAGGTAAAAAATAATTTTTTTACATAATAGTTAATAAGAAATTAAATGAAGAGCATTGTATTTACCATGCGTATTATTATATTTATGTACATTAATTTGACTTTTTTTGGAGTCGGTGCCAGCCAAACGAAGTTAAGTATCCAACAGACACACATCCAAATATCTACGAGTTTCTTTACGATTCATTATTTAGTTAAAAAATTTTAATTTTACAATTTTTGAAACATTTAATGTGATTTTTATAACATGCATTTTCAAGTGAGATTAGCTATACGATTTATGTGTGCTAAATTAAGGGTTATTATAAAATTAGTGCGTTTATACAGGCTATTATGTAAAAAAATCGTAGTCAAGCACATATTTTCAAAAGCAGGATGCTGTCAGAGTTGACTGAGAATGGAATTTTTTTCCGCAACGTATTTGCTGAATCTTGTTAGGATTTGTATTGGATAAAAATTTTAATTTTTAACATGGCTTGGCTGGCACCGACTCCAAAAAAATCAAATTAATGTACATAAATATAATAATACGCATGGTAAATACAATGCTCTTAATTTAATTTCTTATTAACTATTATGTAAAAAAATTATTTTTTACTTTGCAGTAGTTTTCGAAGTCGGTTTTATTTTTGGTAAAAAAGTTTATTTTTCACTTTTTAGTTATTTCGAGTTACGATTTTTGCATGATTGTTTTAGAGGAAATTACAGACTTTCAAAGAAAATTTTAAAGATGTTATTTTGATAAGTAAATACATCTGTCTAGATTTGTGTGTACATTCATAACACAGGTTTTATGTGACAATTTTTTATATATATTACATTTATCCTTCTTCAGATTGAATAACTTTACGTTTTAATTAAATATTTTGGTTTCTCTATTTCGACGTGGGTAGCACGACAAGAGGTGCTGCTCGCATAAAAAAATATAGAACTTTGGAAACTGACAATAAAAAGTTCTTTTGCTTACTAAAAATTCTCTATGAAATAAAGAAGGGAGACCCAATTACTTATCTTTCTCACTCCTTAACCGATGACCAGGCTCCTATCTTCCGTTGCTCTAGAAGAACGGGTTTTATACTTGGCATCAGCGTGGGTGACCGCCTAGTCGCCGCGTAACGGCAGAAAACCTGATTAGCGCCTAGTTTGTTTTCCTATCGGCAATGCCTTAATTAAGAACTTTTTTATGCCGGTTATATCTTGTTTTCAGCACCTGCGCACAGGGGTGCAGAAAATGTTTCTACTCCCAACATTTCCCCCAATCCGCATGAAGATTTCCCCAAAATTTTATGGTATGCTATAGGTAAATGCTGCATTATCGTATGTATAGAAAATTTATTTTTCAAATATTTCTCAATTTATGAGCTAGTATATATGGCAAGGGTGATTCGGAGTGAAAAAAAATTCTGAAATTCACAGCAAATTTTCTGAAAGGTTACAGCAGAGTGGGGAAAAGGGGGAAAATCCACTCCCAGCACTATGGTTTTGTTTTGGCCTTTTGACGAAATTCGCGTGTTTTCGTGATCTTCTGACGAAATTTGCGTTTTTTAGCGATCTTTTGACGAAATTTGTGGTTATTTCGCGATCTTTTGACTAGTTTTGCGGTTATTTTGCCTTCTTTTTGACGAAATTCGCGGTTATTTCGCACTCTTTTGACGAAAAACGCGATTCTTTGACGAAATTCGCGGTTGTTTTCCATCTTTTGATAGAATTCGCAGTTCTTTTTGCGAACTTTTTACGAAATTTGTGTTCATTTCGCGATCTTTTGACGAAATTTGCGGGTTTTTTTCGCGTTCCTTTGACAAAATTCGCGGTTATTTCACCAAGTTTTGACGAAAATCTCGGTTATTTCGCAATCTTTTGCCGAAATTTGTGGTTTTTTTGCAATCTTCTGACGAAATTTGCGTTTTTTAGCGATCTTTTGCCGAAACTTGCGGCTCTTTCGCGATCTTTTGACGAAACTTGCATTTTTAGCGATCTTTTAACAAAATTTGCGGTTATTTCGCGATCTTTTGGCGAAATTTGCTGTTATTTCGCGATCTTTTGACTAGTTTTTTGGTTATTTTGCCTTCCTTTTGACGAAATTTGCGGTTATTTCGCCCTCTTTTGACGAAATTCGCGATTCTTTGACAAAAATCGCGGTTATTTCGCTCCTTTTGACGAAATTTGATGTTTTTGCGATTTTTTGACGAAATCTGTGGTTATTTTGCGATCTTTTAACCAAATTTGCGGTTTTTTCGCGTTCCGTTGAGACGAAATTCTCGGTTGTTTCGTGATCTTTTGACGAAACTTACGGTGTTTTCGCGATCTTTTGACGAAATGTGCGTTTATTTTGCGATCTTTTGACAAAATTTGCGTTTATTTCGCGGTCTTTTGACATAACTTGTGGTTCTTTCGCGTTCCTTTGACGAAATTCGCGGTTGTTTCGTGATCTTTTGGCGAAACTTACTATTTTTTGCGACCTTTTGACGAAATGTGTGTTCATTTCGCAATATTTTAACAAAATTTGCGTTCATTTCGCGCTCTTTTGACGAAACTTACGGTTTTTCGCGATCTTTTGACGGAATGTGCGTTTATTTTACGATCTTTTGACAAAATTTGCGTCATTTCGCGGTCTTTTAATGTAACTTGTGGTTCTTTCGTGATCTTTTGACGAAACTTTCGCGGTTTTTTCGCGATCTTTTGACGAAATGTGCGTTTATTTTGCAATCTTTTGACAAAATTTGCGTTCATTTCGCGGTCTTTTGACGTAACTTGCGGTTCTTTCGCGTTCCTTTGACGAAATTCGCGGTTGTTTCGTGATCTCTTGACAAAACTTACGGTTTTTTCGCGATCTTTTGACGAAATGTGCGTTTATTTCGTGTTCTTTTTTCAAAATTTGCGTTCATTTCGTGATCTTTTTCAAAATTTTTGTTCATTTCGCGATCTCTTGAAGTAACTTGCGGTTCTTTTACGATTTTTTGACAAAAGTTGCTGTTCTTTCGCGATCTTTTGACGAAATTTGCGGTTATTTTGAGATCTTGTGACGAAATTCGCGTTTTCTCCGTAATTCTTGAACAAAATTCGCGGTATTTTTATGTCCGAATTTTCAAATTGATGACCGATTTTTTTTTAAATGTTCGGAACTGAATACCCTAAGTTTTTGGAAAATGCAGAACAGAATCATCTCCTATATACGGTACACATTATTCTGAGATCGATTTTGTGAAGGTCACCATACGGATCTTTTTATTTGTAGTGAAATTTTTCTATCTCAGGGAATTATGGAATTCGTTGTTAAAATCAAAGTCAATTGTATATGTTTCTGCAAAATTTCCCCAGGTGATTAAAATTTCCCCCGATCCTAGATCGCCGGATCGGACATATTCTGCACCCCTGCCTGCGCATTGCTACTCATGTTGATCTCGTAATTTAGAAGCTTGGTCAGATGACGAGACCTTCCACCTGGCAAGGCAAATCAAAGGTATAATTCATAGGTAACTTCGAAGACTTCGCACCCACGACGGATTTTACATGCACCAGGAGCCATTAGGATACATGGCAACCCAATGACTTATCAAAAAATTATCCTTAAAAGACTACAGCGTGAAAGTCTCAAATGGCGTTCCCTCAAATGGCTGGTCATTGGTGAAATTCATATAGTGTCAAAAGAGAATTTACGTATAATTCATTTGAGGCTTCAAGAATTTAAAAATAATTTATTTTTTGTGGCATTAATGTTTCCTTATATGGAGATATTATGCAAGTGCCAATATGTAATGTATAATGTATATGTAATGCCAATGTGCTTAAATGTATGCTAAGCATTGCAGTGTGGTACTTTTATTCATAATTTAAATTATTTGCTTAAAATTCCACCAAATCTAAAGATTCTGATGGAGAAATCGAGAACTCATTGCATCATGGCGACGTTTTGTTTATTTTTGGTTGTTATGTATTTCATCTTTTTTGACAAAAACAATTTAACTCACTTAGGCATTTGAGTTTCTTATTGCATCATCATTTGCAATACGTTGGGTAGTGGAGATTTTAAAACTATTAAGTAATCTACCGTTATTGGGTCCACTGCCAATTGGCGTTTCTGAGCTAATATGATTTGGTGCATCGAAGCATTTTTCTGAAATAATCATTTTATGATACCCACATTTATATTAAATCACATTGTATGTTGTATCTTTATGTATCTTTTCTGTTTCACGTTAGCCTTAACTATGGCCTCGATTACGGAAGATTAGAAATTCATCGTCATGCTCATTTAATAGTCTTGGTTAAAGTGTCATCGGTCTGCATACTAATTGGCGTGAGTATAGTACTGCAAAACATAGAACTTTCGGAAGCAACTTATGATATTCGCATTTCCTTTAAACCATATTTGCTGTTAGTATCGCGCACTTTTTGCTTTTATCGTGCAATCTGATTAAAATTTACATGTTCTCATTTCTTGATAATACAATTCAGATGTTTTCATGTATTAATTTAGTTTGCTTCTGTATTATTTAGCATTTTAAATAATGGTTGGCAATTGAGAATTGTAAATATGACTGCCGACTAGAAATTGTGAAGAAACATATTGGAGAAGATCCATTAGTGAATTTGAATGGGAATATCGCCAAGTTGGTCAGTTACAGCCAAGTTGGCTTCATTTATGGCAACTTATTTTGGTCGCCAAATTTGGCGATATTTCACCAAATGGCGCCAAGTCTGGCGACAACTTGGCGATAACGCATATGAATACATAGCTTTATGCTTATGAATGAAAAACCGGTTACAATTATGAAAGATAATTTGCGAAAAATCCTTTATTTTATTGGTTTTTGTTGAATTACTAAAAAACTACTTAACCAAATTCGATGAAACGGAAGTGGTACCAATTCGAGAGTATCCTCTTTCAATTAAAACCAAAATCACATAAATCGGACAAATAGTTCCGGAACAATCGGTGAACATACATAAAAAAAAAAAAAACATACATACGCGTCGAATTGATAACCTCCTCCTTTTTTCGGTCGGTAAAAAAGTCGGAAGAAAAGTCGGAAAGGTCGGAAGTCGGTAAAAAGTAGGAAGCATCAAATTTCAGGATGGGGGGGTAGAGGGAGGCGATAAAAAAAATTTGGAAGATGGGATCAAATATTTAAAACCGTACCGTTTTCTACCGTTTTAGATGCAGATTTTTGACGGATCCTGGGATAAATATTACTTTTAATATAAAAATTTCGAAAGTGTACTTACCACTATTTTCGAATAGTAATTTCAGAAAATATCTTAGATCCTTGCTTAAGTCCGCCACCCCTTGACTAATATATACCAATATATGGCTAATGATTAATATATACTGACTATGGGTAGGTTGTTTAACAGAGTTTCGTTCAGAAACAGTTTTGTTAAGAATAGTTCTCCCCCTCTTAACTTATTTTTTCATCAGTAAGTAGAGGTCATTTTAAAGTTTTTATTTGTTCATTACTACCCGATGTAATTTTCCAAAAATCATGAAATAAATTTACATAACAAATCTGAACAATTAGCAGCTTCTCTCCCATTTTCACACAGTGAGCGGGTTCATACTTCAGACAAAATCGAGTTAAAGATATAAAATCATATAAATTTATCATCAAAGGGGGGGGGGGGTATCGTTTGAACAAGCTCTTAACACAGGACTCAAAAATATACAGTGAAATACGTTTAACACGAAACTGAGGGAACCGAAAAATTTTTTCGCGTTAAAAGATTCGTAAAGAAAGAACAAAACTCGCAAATTTTTTCGACGTTGACAAATTTTACTTCGATTTCCTGTTAAACTACTAGTAAGTTGCATCCATTAGGATAAAAAGCAAGTAAATATATATATATATATATATATATATATTTTTTTTTTGGGGGGGGGGGGTAAAATATCATTTTTTTGTGTCTTTTTCAGCATTTTGAGATCTAGCTTGTTTGAACCAAATAAGCAAAGCTGTCTCCAAATCCTCGTGCTTAGCAGTTCTCATACGTTTTCTCTCTGGCTTAAATATACTGAGCTCAAACATTAACGTAATGGGATCACTGTTTTTTTATTATTGTTGATAAAGTAGAATTGGCAATGCCAAACTCTTTGTAGATTTCTCTTTTCGTTCTTCTTTTTCATCAACTGCATTAAGCAGCCTCATCTTCATTTGAAGCAAAATGGCAGTTCGTTTTCGCATCGATTTCTCAACCATTGTGCAAATAAAACATAACGAAATTCTCTGATTTTCACCCAAAATTCAGTGGTTTTAACACAAAATTCACCAATTTCAACTCAAACTAACTAGCTCGAAAGTGAATTTTTCTCGTGTTAAACGATTTTTGTTTCGTGTTAAAAGAAAAAAAAAATGTATTAAATTGCATAGTATAACTGTCCGGACCGCTATATCATTTCGCGTTAACCGATTTTTCATGTAAAGCGTTTTCGTGTTAAACGTATTTCACTGTATTTTTTTTTTACTCTTAGATACTATTATATTTTCAGAAATTCGTCGAAAACGTATGGCAAAATTATGTCCCCCCCCCCCCCTCCTATTTCCGAATCTACTGAAAATAAAATTACGAAAAAATTAGTAGTAGTTGGAATTTATTTAAATCTTGCAGGAAAACTATAGCGATAATCCTAGGTCATAGAGTTTTTCAGAAAATCGCAGTTTTCCGTTATACATAAACTTTATTTGGCGGGCGCTCAGCGGGGGAGTTCGAGGTACCTATCGACGCGAAATCGTCTAAGAATTGTCGATAATGATTTTCCAAAAGAATTGTCGGTAATTAGCCGAGATATTAATTAAAAACCTATCTAAAAATGTGGCACAGGCCATGCAACTTTGCGACCTCCTTTCGAAGCGCACTTGGCACAATGGCAAGATTAAACTTTGTACAAGGTCTTTGTTTTAGGTAAAACGGATCAAAATAATACATAGTCAGCGTTTTTCATTTCAATTGAATTCAATTACTGTAGGCAATTATTGAAAAATATTTAATAAAATAATTTCAAATTATTTGCAGTCTTATTATTTGTTTAACAACTATATTTTGTAAGATTGCAGTTAGTAATTAACAAATTTATTGTATGAACTCTGTACGCGAGTGAAACTCGCTCTTGACCGATTATTCTTTGTTCGAAGCAAATCTATAAAATATACAATTAAAATTTCAGTAAAACTTAATTCATTTTGAGGTTGTTCTCAAAAACATGTTTCCCGACTTTAAATGACATGAAACATTCTTACATGCTCATGGGTTCGATTTTATGCGTTCCATACAATGATAGGCTAAATTATTAAATTTGTTTGGAATTGAATGACGTTTTTCATTTCTTTTTTTTAAATGTATTGCATTTTGAACTACATCCTATTTTATTTATTTAGTCAGGGCCGAAACTAAGGGGGTGAGGCATAGGGGGCAAGTGCCCCGGGCGCCAGAACGAAGGGGCGCCCAATGAAGGATTATACCTTTGGAATGGATCATTTTCTTCTGATGGACTGATGTCTTTCATTATTATGAAACAGCCATTATAAGTGAAGTGTTAGGTCAAGATAAAAGAGCAGCCGTAAAATGTTAGAACTCTGATTTTCTGGTCAGAATGGGGGAAAAATGGCTCTTTCATCTTCACCTAACACTTCATTTATAATGTCTGTTTCATAATAATGAAAGCCACCAGTCCATCAGAAGAAAATAACTCGGTTAAAGCGGAAACTCAGTTAAGTGGAACTCGGATAATCGGAACTCTACTGTACATTTCATTTTTAAAATGATCTTTAGAATATTTTTGTTGGTGTCAGAGGAGGGTCATGACTCCCGTGACCTCCCCCTTGGATCCGCCATTGTAGATTATGTAGCTCAGTATTACGTATTTTATGATTGCATATTTTAAATTTTAAAAATAAGTCGGCTATTAGAAAATTAGTAAAATTCTTTTTGTAAATATACTTTGCGGAAGAGAGGGGGGGGGGGGGGGCGCAAAAATCCATGTTTGTCCCGCGTGCAAAAAAGGCTAATTTCGGCTCTGTATTTAGTGCTGTTTTTGTTATAATGTAGCCGATTGCTGTGATTGGTTTGTGCTTTTTTGGCAATTTACTTTTACATGGGTACCGTGCATAACCTTCTGGAGGCGTATGTTGCTTTACTACTGTGCAATATAGTGATACACTACCCTTTTTTATATCGTCAGTATGTGTATCACTACCAGTACTACAGTAAGGTAGAAGTGTTATATATTTCCAGTTATTTGAATAATGGAACCTTCCATGTTTGCCACGAACTGTAGTGCGCCCCTGCTTTCTGAAAAGCTGGACAGGCCTGATCCAGAGCAGGGATGTCAAAAGGAGCATTCGCGGTCGCCCTTCCGAACTTTTTATGTTTCTAGCTTTTTTTAATTTATTTTAGGCGCTTGACGGCACCCTTAAGCCTTCCGTGGCGCCTTACGACCGTTACCTTTCGACACTGTGGCGCCTTTTGGTTTGAGACTCTCTCCGCCCCTAGCCCTAAAGTTACGCCGCTGACGAGCATCTGCAAATTTCATATCTTTTAAGTAAAAATGAACTCATAAATGTGTTAGAAATGACGTACTTTCATTTAAATACCGCTTTAATCAATTTAAATTGGTTAAAAGTTTTTCCAATTTTTCAGCTTCGCCTAAAATATTTGGCGCCTTTACTATTCTGGCGCCTGTGTGCGGTGCACACTTTGCACACTGGGTCGGCGCGCCCCTGCATCTTAACTCATTAATTGCCCATTAAAAAACCATTAATGCCCTTTAATCTAGACACGTCTATCCCTTAAACCATCATTTTGCCGTTTTTTAAGCATAACTTGAAAACTACTTGGAAGAAAAATGTGAAATTTTGGATTTCCATAAAGCAGGACTTAATAAATCTAAATCCGTCAAAAAAACTGTAGGTTGCAATTCATAATTTTTTCGAATATTAATTTAATAATTAATAATTCATATCATAAAATTATAAAAATTACTAATTCAGTGTATTTATGTTTGGGAATATTAGTATTATTTCTACACAAAATATTAAAGCATTAGGATCATAATTTCAGAAGTTATAAATAAAAATATGAAAACGTAATTTAACATTAGAAGCACTAAATTTTGAATGTGTATAATTCAAAAATTTATCATTCAAATGACTTGAAATTTGGTGTCTAGGCATAGTTTGAACCAAAGATTTGAAATATCCCGTTAAAAGTGGGTATTGCCATTGAAAAAAACAAAGTTATGGTTCGTTTTAATATGTAGATGGCACCCTAAGAAAATTTTATATACATCATTTAAAAGTAGACTTTATTCCCAATCGTTCGGTACCAGTAACTTTCGTCTACGATAATTTGTTGAGGAGTTAGTAGGGGGTGTTTACTTTTTTTTTCCACGACTGTACCATCATAGAATTATGTTCCTATCATCTTAACCTATGAAATTCCACCTTACATTATATATTTATAAACAGACTGTCACTAAAACATTGTTGACCGGCAATGCTGTCAATTTAGCGTGTTTTTTTATACAAAATATGTATTAGAATTTTCGAACAGTAATTTTCGTTTTATTTATTCAAGGACATTCCGTGATTAATTAAACAAAAATTTACAACTATCCAAAAATTCTGGTATATATTTTGAATAAAAAAACGTGTCAAATTATTGACAAGTATATTCGTCACCAGTCACCAGTTTGTAGCAGGTTCTGTATGTACGTACGTATGTACGTACGCGATAACTCTTGATAGAAATATCCGATTTGCTACAAAAATTTTTTCTTGGTTCATTCTAATAAGGCGCTTCCCTGATTAGTTTTGGGGTTCATTGGTTAAGTATAAAAGGGGGAACGGGGGGAGGCAAATCCCCCCTTAATTTAGATAAATGGGTTTTTAAGGCAGAATTTTCCGATTTGCATCAAAATGTGCATATAGGTTCAGTCTGATAAGGTGCTTCTCCGATTATTTTTGAGGGTTCATTGGTTGCGTATAAAGGGGGGACGGGGTCTATCCCCCTCCCCTTAATTTAGATAAATGGGTTTTTCAGGCAGAATTATCCGATTTCAATCAAAATTTGTAAATAGGTTAATTCCGATAAGGCTCTTCTTTAATTACTTGGGGGGGGGGGGTTCATTGGTTAAGTATAAGGGGGGAGGGGGGAGGGGGGCTAATCCTCCCTCCCTAAGTTAGATAAATGGATTTTTCGGCAGATTTATCCGATTTGCCTTAAATTTTGTAAATAGGTTCATTCTGATAAGGTACTTTTACTAGTTTTGCGGATTCATTGGTTAAGTATAAGGGGGGAACGGGGGGGGGAAACCCACCCTTAATTTAGATAAATGGGTTTTTCTGTCCGATTTGTTTCAAATTTAGTATACCGGTTTATTCTGATAAGGCGCTTCCCTGATGAGATTTGGAGGCTCATTTGTTAAGTATAAAGATGGGAAAGAGAGGGGTGAGGACTAATTCCCTCTAATTTATTTTTCGAGGACATTGTTCTTTGAAATAAGAGTATAATATACAATTAATGTTAACAGTGTGTGAGCTCAATGCCATCAGTTTAAATGGGCACTTTACTTTTTATTTTCTTCTAATCTAATCTTTGTATTCAAAACCGGATGATTACGTTTGTATAACAAAGTACCCTGGGTATAAGATAAAAAAAATTAGTTTTAAATACCAACATTGAAAAAGAAGGAATTTCAAAATAAAAAAAAAAAAGAAAAGAAAAAAAAGAAAAAGAAATTTTAAAATAAATTATTAATTCATTAGCAATTTAAGGGGTCCGGGACACAAAAATCTTCAAATTTTGCAAAAGCATTTTATTTCATAAAAAATTTCTCTGTTTTTTCCTGCTTAAAATGACATTTAAATCATGTTTCTATCTGAATTAGAACAAACAATATTAATTTTTTTTCGTTTTGGTTTGTTTTCAAAATCTAGCTTTCAAGCAATGGCTCTCATGGAAACGACTTTCTGATTCTTTTCTTCCTGATGGGTTTTTTCACCATTTCTCATATTTAAATTCTTATAACTCGAGAACCGTTAAAGATACAGGGTTCAAACTTGGAACATATCTTTTTCAAATGTTTTACTTTAATTTTGATTCAGCATATTTGAAAAAAATATTTACTTTTGAAAATATGATTTTAAAAATAAAAAGTTGCACCACTTTTTTTGAAATTTTTTCGTTAAATATTTTTAATTTTTTTATAAATTAATATTTTTAAAAATGCTGAATCAAAATTAAAACTTATATATTTCTGTTTATTTAAATGAAAAAAAAAATGAAATTCTATAAATAATATTTCGAGTTATAACGATTTAAACTACCCTATTTTTTTAATAAATTTTAAATTTAAATTAAAAAAAAAATTCTGAGAAGTTTTATCATGTGATTTTGTTTACAAATGGTAAGGTTAACCACCAGAAAAAAATTCAGAATTTTAACTCAGTAAATAAAAATTATTTTAAAATGTGTCCCGGACCCCCTTAAGGCCTTTTATTATCTTAAATGATTTTGCTTTATTGAAACGTTATCCAAAAATTTTAATAAGGGCGTTGTTTACAGAATAATATATATATATATATATTTTTATGAACCGAATCCCTTGAAGAAGTTACTTGTCCAAAACCAAATATCCTAAATATGATTAGAAAACCAGCGACCGTTAATCTAGTTGACCAAAAGTTTAAAAAGAAAAGTGATATATGTTTTAAATTAATGTTATGAGCCGAATATTACAATGTTATGTAATTAACTTAAAAAATATATATAATATTAAATGAAACGTGATAAATAAAAACTGATATCTAAAAAATATCTTTCGGCTTCATTTCATTAAATTTACGCAGTTTCAAAATTCTAAATTATGGGCGAATAAATTGGGCAATCGCTAATTATTCCTTATGAATTTAAGAATTCGACCAATTAAATGTTTTTATTAACATGTATCACTAATGCATCAAATTTAAGTTACTATTACGGCCATGGGCGTAGGAAAGGGAGGGACTCATAGGGCTAAAGCCCCCCCCCCCCCCATTCAAGACAAATTTTTAAACTAAAAATAAAAACTATTTTTTTTTGTTATTAAATTTAAAAGGAAATTCAATTTGAAATTAAATACAGCATTGATTACGAATGATACCATTTCTGTAAATTTTTAATATATATATTTTAAATCCTAATTGTCCAATTATTTTGATTGTTTGAAACAGACTATTTTGAATCCACCCATAATTATTGAATTTCTATGCCACTGATTTTATGCATTTATGATAGATCAAACATTTCCGCTTTTCATTAGTCCATCGAAATAAAGATAGATGTCGCTATATTAGATTTTAAACTGTTTTCTGCATGATAACAATTTTAGCTCCGTGCTTTTAGCTTTCAAAATGAAGTAAATACTTACTTTTTGAAAGTAAAACAATCTAGTGCTGCCATCTCTTCGCATTCAATGGATTTATCTTCTGGATAGACGATAAAACGGAGGAAGCAGACAAGGATAATTTTTGCTGCCGTCCTGATAAGGTCAATTTTTTTCGCTTTATCCAAGATGTTTTGACTGTTTAAGGGGACACAGTACCTTTTAAACTACTTTTCAATTTTGAATAATACTGTAATATCTGTTGTGACATTATATTTAATACTATAAAGCAAATATAATTTCATATAATTAAAAAAAAAATCTTGTAGAACAGCCTATTTAACTAAAATTTAAATAAAAAAAATTTTTTAAAGTCCCTACTACTTTTTCAAATATGAATATTTTTGCTTCAAAATTTTTTCCCATAATCCTAAAAACATACTACATAAAATTGTGCATGGATTTAACATTCAAGGTTATACTTAATTTTTTTTTAAAAATTTCGATTATTTTTCCTTGATTTTTTACTATACAAAAGAGAAATGATTGATATTAAATGTAATATACCATACATCTAAAAATCCATGCACCGTTTTATGTAGTATAATCTAAGGGATATGGAAAAAAAATTGAAACAAAAATATTCATATTTAAAAAAGTAGTAGGGATTTTAAAAAATTAAATTAAAAAAAAATTAAATTTTAGTTAAATAGGCTGTTCTACAACATTTTTTTTTTAAATTATATGAAATTATATTTGCTTTATAGTACCTAATATCTGTAGTGACATTATATTCAAGTATATTACAGTATTATTCAAAATCGAAAAAGTAGTTTAAAAGGTACTGTTCCCTTAAGACTGGTTACTTAAGATCTGTAATTACTGCCTCTCTGATTGATGTTTGTTTTAAGATTGTTTAAATTTGTTATAAAGGACCAGAAACATAGCTTAATTTAGCAAATATTAATGTACAGGGGTCCATAAATTATTGTCGGGGTCAGAGATCTGCACGGGACTATTTTCATTCACGGAACTTGGGCCGGGAATGGACCATACATTTTTCTGAAGGCTCGGGCCGGATCTAACTTATTTTTTCTGTACAGAGCCGGGACTGGTTTCATTCCTAGTCTTCACTGTCCAAAAATTTCAATTATAGTTTTGACCCAGCCCATATGAAAATCATTGTCTCGGCATGGCCTGGTCCGTTCAAAGTTCATTAAAATTAGGCCTGGCCCAAAAACTTTTGCAAAAAATGCATACATTTCTAAATCGCCATTATCCTACAATTAAACATTAAAATTTATTCTTTTTAAAGAATAGTAGTTTTCTACGCTTATTAAAATATAGTAAATCGTGTGAAAAAGAACCTGCCTATGACGGAATCCTCTTTTAAACTGAAAACCGTGTTGATCCATGCAAAATTAATATACTAATACGCAAGAAAAGAATATATAATACATTTACACTTGCTAAGAAGGGAACTTTTATATAACGCATTTTTTTTTTCTTTTCCATGCAATTCCGTCTTAGAAGATTTTATTGTATAGCATTTTTCAGATTTTTAACTCTTCAATACATGGAATATGGATTAACAATATTAAGGATAACTGATACATTTACATGCAAGAAATAGAGATACATTAAAAAAATATATACATATATAGTAGTCTGCGGCACTTCTATAAAAATGAAGATTATAAACATGGAAAAAAAAAAGTTAAGATAAATATTTTTGGTGAGACGTAAATACGTACGAGACAATTTTTTAACGAAATCAACGTAAAAATAAATGAGCTCGGATCGATATTTTAACTTTTTTCCGGACCGGCCCGGGCCGATCTCGGGCCGAACTTTTAGCTCTTATATCTAGCCGGCCGGGCTCGGGCCGAACTTTTAACTTCTTTACTGAGATGGGCCGGGCCGAATTTTTTTTCTATGGGTCGGACCTGAAAATTTCGGCCCGTGTAGACATCTAGTCGGGGTTTCCTTATCTCATAACTTTTTATTTAAGAGCATGACAAAAAATATTATTACATATTGGTAAAGTACATATGAAAAGTTTTTTCTTTTAATAACACGAACGCAGTTTCAAGCGCGTTAAGTTGCAACTCAAAACGTTATTAATCGAATGACGAATCTAATAATAATTACTATCAAAATTTTATCAACTTTATCGAAAAGTCATTAAAGAATTATGAGCAAAAAGACAGATAGATATACATAGTTCATTAATAACTGTTAGAAAAATTTGACAATAATTTAATGCCACCTCTGAGGTCATCACTGAACGAAGAATAATTCTTATTCATCCTTCAGGAAAGCATCCTTCAGGATCATTGAAGACCTCCTATACATCAATTTACGTTTTATATATTTTTCTAAAACTATTCACCTAAATCAAATATATTTTGCGGTAAAATGTATTTGGGTTGATGTTTGCATTCTAAATTTATTTATAATTATTTTTACAGGCAAAATAATTAATACTTTTTTTTAAAAATAATATCCTGACTTCCTGTTATACTGTGTTAAGTTTACTAATAAATGAAGGTTTTTCGATAAGAAAGTTTTTTTTTAAATAACACGAACACAGTTTCATACGCGTAAAGTTGCAACTCAAAACGTTATTAATAAATTAATAAAATGACGATTATAATGTAATAATAATTAATATTAAAATTTTATCAACTTTAGGGAAAAGTTATTAAAGAATTATGAGCAAAAAGACAGATAGATACACATAATTCATTAATAACTGTTTGAAAAAGTTGACAAAAATTTAATGCCACCTCTGAGATCATCACTGAGCGAAGAATAATTCTTATTCATCCTTCACGATCATTGAGGACCTCTTATAAATTGACTTACGTTTTATTTATTTTTCTAAAACTATTCACGTAAATCAAAAATATTTTGTGGTAAGACGTATTCGGGTTGATGCTTGCATTCTAAATTTATCTATAATAATTTTTACAGACAAAATAATTGCTTAATGCATTTTTTTTTATAATATCCTGTCGTGTTATACTGTGTTAAGTTTACCAATAACTGAAAGTTATACTGTGCTAAGTTTACCAATAAGTAAAAATTAACATTAATACATGCTTTTCTCCATTAATCCCAACAAGTTAATCTCGTTCTTGATTTGATAATTATAAGCATAATGTACCAGGAATATATTAAGTACAATAATTCAATAAAGTATAATTTAATAAGCATAATAATTATTTCAGTGACTGAATTTTTTTTCTGCATTATTAAAATAAAAAAATAACGGAAACATTTTATAATTCAGATTCTGAGACGTCACAAGTGCTATTTTATCAAATGTGGCTCTCTGTCTCACCTAAGATGACTCTGTCCAACGGTAATTAGTGTTTGTGAAATCTAAATTAAATTAATAAAAGCGTATAATTATTTAGCAGTAAATTATTTCAAAATGAGAAGGCATTTTTCAGTGCAGTAAATTTAATTTACATTATTCCCTCCAATGCCACGTACATTTATTGAGTTTCCCTATGGACATACACTGTAAAAAAATTCAGAACCGTTACAGTCTATAGCGTAAACGTTTCCAAAAATGTAGTGTAAACTATTAATTTTCTTCAGTTACTGAGTAAATCGGAATCGTTACTCTCATTTCTGTGTAAGGTATTTGAAGCGAATACATTGTAAAAAAAAAATCATAAACGTTACAGTCCATAGCGGAAATGTTTCCGAAAATGTAGTGTAAATTATGAATTCTCTTGAGTAACTTATTAAATCGGAAATATTACTCTCATTTTCGTGTAAAGTATTTGAATGCGAATATTCGGATTTTCTGCACGTTTCCAATACGTTCTACAAACGTCATGGTCTCGTGACTTTTATTGTTCTGTGGTTGAAAGTAATGAAGAGAAGTAACGGATATTTAGAAGAAAGTAAGCATTTACGTTTTATATTTTTTTATTTAAGAAAGTAATATGCTTTTTTAAAAGAATTAATATTATTCGATTGAATTTTATTGAATAATAATATTAGAGTTACTGTTTATAGTTTGTTGCAGATACAAAGTTAAATAACTCGTTCCAAATATATACTTTTGTCCACGAATCTATGATAGATATAAGACTAGATATTTGATTAACGAATAATAACAGGATTTGTACGCATCAAGGGATCATAGGTGTTTTCGTACCAGAAATTTCGTAAAGTGCTGCTTGGTATACCTGAAGATAGAATTTTTTTTCATTAAATACGGCGAATATTACTTTACGAAAATTCTCGTAAAAGGTCATTGAAGCGTACGAATCCGGAATACTAGTGTTAGTGAAGTACAGAAGCACTGTTTATATGTTTTTATCATCTTTTCGTTTGAACTTATGTTCCATTTAACGATGAAATATATCATTTATATGACGGAATAAATGCATGATTTCACTTATACTATACGTTTTATCCTATTTGTTTATGAATCATATATCTGTAAAAATGTCTTATTGAAATTTGATTTATAGATCTATAGAAAATTCTTTTTAAAAATTCGATCTGGTGAGTTCCATCCTGCAAATATTTTGAAAATTTTAATTTCCCTACAAAAATAGATGGATTTTTTTTATACATTTTAATACTTGTTTTTTTAATCTCAAAATCATAGAATACTATTTCACAATATTTTATATCTGTTGAGTAATTAATTTATTTTCGTGATTTTAATACTTATAAATAGATATATTTTTGAAAAAGCTTTGTCTATTTGTAAGTACATTTTTAATATATTGTCTTACAATTATCATGGTTTTAAATATATTCCTTTAAAAGTATTTATTTTATTTGTATAACTTGAGAAGTGCTGAGATAACCTGTAAAAATATATCTATTTATTAGTACACAATTCATGAAAATAAAGTAATTAATCGCAGATATTAATTATTTTTAAATAGTGAATCTTTTTATATGAAAAAAATAATTTTTTAAAGGTATAAAAGAATCCATCTATTTATATGTAGTGAAATTAAACGTTTTCATAAACTATTTATTTACAGGATATATCTTGTAAATAAATTCTTATGTAATTCATAAACGATGATAAAACGCATTAGTAGAAGTGAAATTATCAATTTCTTTGGTCATATAAACGATGCATTTGATCATTTCAAAAGTTGTGAATTAGAACATAAGTTCAAAACGAAAATATGAAAAAGATAAAGTATAAAAAAGAAGGAAAGAAAGGAAATAGTAAAAAATGGTCAAAGGTAAAGAGATAATAAAAAAAACTTTGTTTCAACCTTACAACAAAAGGAAATTTGCAATTGAGAAAAACAGGAATCTTAACAATAGCTCAGATGACGAGGAATGTTATTGTCTGGTGAGTGCTGGTAGCTTGAAATACAGCAAACACAGAGAAAAGTGGTTGCAATGCAAGATTTTGGGCACATGAGGCTTGCCCAAATGGAGACACTCGATTTTTTATTTGTGACAACTGTAACTCTGATGATGATATCGAGTAGAATAGAAGTTACTCAATGTTAATGTTTTATTCATTATTTTTATGTCTGTATAATTTTGAATTTACATTGTACGGGGATAACTCCTTTGTTTAAAGTTACTGGTAATAATAAAAATGATTTCTCTTTACTACGTGTCTTATTAGAATTTCATTTAAATTTTTATAAAGCGTCTGCCAACGTACCCCATAGCTATAGGCAACTTGCCCCGTCTTGGAGTAAATTGGCGCACATTTTTCCTTTTACTTCAGGCTTCCACTAAACATAAACTATAAAAGCTACAAACTCAAAACTCCGGGTATTTATAACCAAATAAAATTCGTTAAAAAACTTTCGGTCTCCCCTATTTTGTGTGTAATTGTCCCAGCTTGTTCAAAGAGGAGCAAGTGCGCACATGTACGTAGCCTAATCTCAGTCTATACGTAGGCTAAATCATTGAAATTTAAGTTCATTTACTCACCACACAGAAAACAAATTCCCGAGGAATTTCTCTTCGGAACAGCTTGTTTATCACTTATCTGCCCAACTCGTCTATCCAGTAAAAATAGACCGCATTTGTAAAGGCTTCCCAATCAAACTATCATATGCTTCAATAAACACTTTTCTATAAAAGACCTGTGCGCTAGACATGGTGTATACACTTATCCCGTGTGCACACATCGCCCGGTATATCTTACTGGAAAAGCATTAAAATTTTACACCGGTAAGATTGGGTCAGAGTATTTTTAGTTAGTTCAAGATATTGAGAGTAAGAACATCAAAATAAGCAAAATCTGTAATTTGATGTTTCATAATATATATCAAACGGTTCAAGAAACTTAAGGAATCTTAAAACATGGAATCTATATGAATCAGTGTCCCAGAGGTTCTTGATCAACACTGAAGAATTTAACTGGAGGAATTTCAGAAATTATTAAAAATTAAAGATCGCTCTAATTAGTAATTATTTTCATTACTCAACCGCTTTTCCCAAGAGCGTAAATAAATTATAACAAAAACGGGCATACATTGTACATCAGTTATGGTATACTCAGTAGTATAACTATGCCCATGTGGGGCTCGCGGCGAAATTGTGTTCGAGTCCCCCCCCCTCCCCGTGCTACATGTCCTATTATTGACTATATGCATGAAGAAAAACAGTAGAAATTGTCTTTCCTGGGATCACAGGCGGGAATTGTTTTTTAAATTCTCTCTCTCTCTAACAAAATATGGGGAACTTTCAGTTTGTATGAATAGATAATTCCCTTTCCAAAAATATTTTGTTTAAGGTGGAACACCAACGCGTTATGCTACAATTATTTTAGTAATTTTTTCTGCATAAAAAAGAACTGTTCATATAATGCAGGTAAAGAAAAATGAACATTTTCCAATACATAGGGAATTTACGTTTTACAGAAGAAATAAATTGCTTTGTTCTATAGTAAATTTATTACAGCTTCCGTTTATAATCTTTAAAAAAAAAAATCCGAAATTTAATTTCTTTAAAACATTTTAATCTTTGAGTTTCTTGGATGTTCTCGCTTCGGGCTTTTTGTACCTCATCTACCCTGTAGTTACATTAGTCAATGTATTTGACTACACAAAAGAAGAAAAAAAAAGGTTTAAAGAAAATAAAGGAGACGTGCGACAAATGATTGAATTAACATGCTTAATGTTTAAATGACCTTATTCTGATTTTCTCCAGTTTACACATTATATTATCATATACATTGTATGTACACATTTTATCATCACATTATATTATCATAGGAAAACAAAGTTGCACTAGAAAAACAAAATTTGGAATCTCATTGAGCCAAGTAGAGATAAAATTTTGAATGGGATACTTTAGCGTATCTCACTATGTTTAAAAAGACAATTTTCGACAGACATCATCGATTTTTTTATTATTTTATTTTAAAGACTGTACAATTACCTATCTAAACCGACTTTTGTTTT
Source organism: Maratus speciosus (assembly GCA_963932465.1). Classification (NCBI taxonomy): domain Eukaryota; kingdom Metazoa; phylum Arthropoda; class Arachnida; order Araneae; family Salticidae; genus Maratus; species Maratus speciosus. The sequence goes on along the minus strand of OZ010796.1, from coordinate 233,367,270 downwards.
CTTCGTACGTCTCATTGGAAGTATAGTTACGGCTATTTTTTATTTCAGCTATCAAACTGGAAATGGGTATTTAAGTAACATTAATAAACGAAATGTTTTCCGATATTGGGATTAATGTAGGTTTACATTAGAGGTCTGCACGGGCCGACATTTCCAGGCCCGAGCCCGGCTAGACTGGGAGAAAGAAAGGATTTGGCCCGGCCCGTACAAAAAAATATTGGCCCGGCCCGGTATAACAGTTAAAAGTTCGGCACGGCCCGAAAAAAAGTTAAAATCTAGGCCCGAGCCCGGCCCGGCCAGAGTGAATTTCTACAAAACATTGATTTTTACGTCGATTTGGTTAAAAGTTTGTCTTGTACGAGGAGTTCAAGCCAAAAATATTTATCTTAACTTTTCTTTTCATGTTTATAATCTTCATTTTTATAGAAGTGCCGCAGGGTGCGATATTTATTTTTTTAATGAATCTCTATTTCTTGCATGTAAATGTTTCAGTTATCATTAATATTGTTAATCCATATTCCATGTATTGAAGTGTTAAAAATCCGAAAAATGCTATACAGTAAAATCTAAGACCTGAATTGCATAGAAAAGAAAAAAAAATGCGTTATAGACAAGTTCCCTTCTTAGCAAATGTAAATGTATTATATATTCTTTTATTACGTAGTAGTATATTAATTTTGAATTGATCAACACGTTTTTCAGTTTAAAACAAGATTCCGTCATAGACAGGTTCTTTTTCACACGTTTTACTATATTTTAATAAGTGTAGAAGACTACTATTTTTTAAAAAGAATGAATATGAATGTTTAATTGTAGAATAATGGCGATTTAAAAATGTATGCATTTTTTGAAAAAAAAAATTGAGCCAAGCCTAATTTACTGACCTTTGAATGGACCAGGCCACGCCGAGACAATGATTTTCATACAAGCTGGATCAAAGCTAGGAATGAAAATTTTGGGCCGTGTAGATTTGGAATGAAACCAGTAGCCGGGTCTGTGCAGAAAATATAAGTTAGGCCTGGCCCGGCCCGTAAAGAGTGGTACCTAGGCCTGGCCGAGTGCCGTGAAGGAAAATAGGCCCGAGCCCGGCCCGCGGGCCGGGCCGGGCTTCGGGCCACGGGCATATTCATACTATAAATCTGATTTTACATACTATAAATCTGAAGAGTTATAATAGCTTTAGGTGAATATTTATCTTCAGAAATAAAACTTTAAAAGCGTTTTCTGAAGAACATGATTTTCATAAACAATCAATTATAGAGAAAAAATCTACACAGTAAAAAAAACAGAGTAAAATACGGAAATTGTACTGGCAATCGAGACGTCACACAGTGGGGCAAAATCCTGAAAAGCTGACCAAAATATGAAAAAGTTATTTAAATGCCACGTAATTTCGCACACAGGTGTTTTTAGGATGCTGATCTCGATTCTAAAATTAAAATTTCAAAATACAAAATGGCGGATCCAGTATGGCGAACTTAAAATTAAAATGCTTTGAAAGTTATTCCATTTCTATGAAATTTCGTATACAGGTACTTTTGAGGATGCTAAGAGCGATAAAAAAATTAATTAAAAAAAATGTCGAATTAGAAATAAAAACAATTAGATTTAAATAAAATATTTCGAGTTTCGAAATTAAAAAGTTTCGAGGGTAAACGTTATAAGGTGTTTTCAAGGAACTAAGATGTTTTTAATCGAAATTAAACAATGGATATTTATTTATGAAATACAATTAAGTACATTAATGAAAAATAAAATACTACAAGGTTTAATTTCTATATACTATTAAAATAAAACGAAAGGATATTCTAAAATTCTTCTTCTGAATCATCTGTAGTATTCTAAGTATCTCTTCAGATGGGGAGGTGTCGAAATATTTTACAGAAGTTTCTGTGCCTCTAGGGGCAAGGATATTAGTTTCTTCGATGGTAATTTACGTAAGCTTGAAATGAAGGGATCTGATAACATTAAAAGCCACAAGAAAATCTTCCATTGTTTACGTCCTACTGCATTTTAGCGAGAAATCTTCTCCATACCTTTTGATCAATTTGTTGCACGATTCTTGAGCGTCCCCCGACATTTGCCCAACAGGCAATAATGAGGAAGCTATTATTTCTGTGCCATGAATAAGTAGTTTGTGCACTGAAGCTGGCATATAGAACTAGAAATGCAATTCGACGAATTTACAAGCTGTTTGTGAGCAATAATCCACGAAATTGGTCAAATGAATGTTAAGAAATTACTTGTAATATGACGTGGAAACGTTTGATCAAATCTTCGTCTACGCTCCTTTTTGAAGCAGAAATATTTCCGTTTTCAAAGAATTGACGAGCTGTATTGTAATCATTTGTGCTTCCAAATCCGAGCTTTGATTTATCGACGAGAAGTCCTAATTGTAAATGAAATCTCTTTTGTAAATTTTGTTTTGCAATTTTAATTTTTTCCTTCTCATCAGGAGTGCACACTTGCCTTCCCTTTATATCCCGTTTATATGCCAAATGCAAGCTACACTCAAAAGATCTTATACAGGCCAGGCATGTGACGTGGATATCCCGAATTGTAAATGGTTTTCATTCACTTTTAGTTTGAAAATGTCATCAAGATTATTAAACTGTTTTGAAGTTGACTGATATAGGTATCAACGTTGAGTTTTCAAATTACTAGTAATGACAATAAAAATTTTCGAATCAATCATCGTTAATGCTAGTTTACTTAACGCCTACTTATTTTCTATCAATGATTGTTTTAAAAGGAATAAGTTCACTCTTCTGATCTGTAATATAAACAGTAGTTTCCGCATTTTCGTGGAAAAAATGGATTCTAAAAATCGAGGAGATGAATATCTCGAATTTTTCCAGATAACGATTTCTGAATTATTCGCAACACCTAAGTTCTAGTGGCACTAGAGAAGTAAAAAAGCTATTTGAACCTAATTTCTACCATCATCAACGCTAAAGTTTTGTTTAAAAGTACTTTGACCACATGTACTATCACATCCCCACTTGAAAATAAAATTCAGATTGCTAATGTTCTCGGAAGCCAGATTCTTAATAATTTCCATTTGCATTAATAAAATACGTGAGGCAGTATGATCTAGGAAAGATTACAGTTGACAAGATAATTCTTCTAATTACGACAGAATACACAAAATTATTAGCTATAAAGATAAGAAAATATATTTCTATTGTATCGATGATAGAGAATTCTTTTCATTTTTTTGTTTCTAATCTTATTTATCAAATTCCTTTATGCTTATAATTATAATACTTATTTGTAATATAATACATAATAATCTATCACAAAACTGAATAATCTAAAAATTTCAAAAATGTTTGCCAGCTAAATGAATGTGAAAAGTAATAAATGTCATAGTTTTTGAAGCGACTAAAAAATGATATTTTTACTTGTGGTTACAAAAACCTGTACGAAATGCAGAATGGCAGTTTTTGGCAGCTAATTTTTCATGATTCATTACATAATAGTTCAGGCTATTGTTTCCATTATATGCCGTTGCGAACACCGTGGAACTTATAAACTTTTTGATGTTTGAAAGCAAAAAAATAATATATTTAAAAGAAAATATAAAAAATAATCATAAAATTATTAAATTTTATTTACTTACTATAATTTTTGTAACATGGGCAAAAAAAGTACACACTATCATCGTGTATCTATTTTAAAGCATTAAAATCGGATGCTATGGAAAAATGTAGCACGGGTTTAGAAGAACCTTTGTTTTGCTCTTTTTGTTCGCCTCAGATGATAATCCTTCAAGCGTCACTTTTGAAATGATACAGGTTGCCAAAGCAAAACGAAAACATTTTTATAAATATAGATTCTGACCCTCCAAACATTATTCTAGCCATCTGTATAGTCAAAATTTCCTAAATAGTAACTTTATTTTTCGACTTTTGGCCAGCTTTTTGGGATTTTGCCCCACTATTTCCGTATTTTAACAGAAAAATTTCCCCTTAAATTACAGAAAAATTTCCGTTTTTCTGTAATTTACGGGGAAAAATTTCCGTTAAAATACGGAAATCGTACTTTCGATTGCCAATACAATTTCCGTATTTTATTCCCTTTTTTTATACAGTGTATCTCCAGAAATTTCGTTACATTTATATAAAACACAACGCCCACAATTTATGTGATGTGAGTGTAATGAACTATAGGATTGAATGTTTGAGAATTTTTTTGAAATTTTACAGCTATTTTTATAAATTAAGAAAAGTGAAAACCATAAAAGTGATTCCTTGAAAGCGTATATCTCTGGTAGTTTTATTTTATGGTTTAGATTGTGGTTCATTACCTTTTTAGTAAATTGTTCTTTATTCATGGAAAAAATAGTAAATTATATTTTTGTCGTTAGGATGTTTTTTAAAAGTATCAAATGTTGCATTAGCTTTTCTTAAAGCTCCAAAAATTAAAAAAAAAATTACATCAAAATTATTTACTTAACAAATTAAATTGTCATTTTATGTACTAATCTGTTTGAAACAATTAATATTATACTCCTTTTTGCTTCTTTAAAAAGACTGGATGCGATAAATGGTGGGTTCCAGCGCATTAGCGGCAAAACTAGAGCGGTAACAGTACGGGTCAAGACAATCAAATTTTGTTACGGTAACCAGGATCGCAATCTACTTATACAACAACAAAAAAATACAGGGTATCTCACACAGAAACGAATATCAACTTTCGTTTCCCGGCCAAAATTATTAGGTAGGGGTTATTAACATTTTTGCTGAGAGTCGATTGCCACTACAAATTCCGAAAGGTAATCTTCGCTTTATTTAATAACAAACTTTCTGATATTAAATAAGGCAAATTTTTGTTACTCTAAAACAGTGGTAGTTTGGTAGTTAATTTTTCATATTATTTTGACCATTCTGCCAACGTAACTCCAGCGGGACGTTAGTTGTTTGTTTGGGTTAATAACTATGACTAAAATGAAGATATTGTAACAAAGCTTTCAGGTCTTAATTTGTTTTGTTCGAAATCTAATGAAATCATAACAAGCCTCGATTGTGGAGAATATTTCGGACAGCGATATTGGACATGCTATTAGCCAAATTATCAATATCGAGCGTCGAGTTGAAAATTGATTGAACATGGCTGGGCGCCACTTCACGATCTTTTAGGTAGATTTCGTATGAAATACTACCTATTGGGATCGTTCCTATGTTGGAATTTGTGAAAAAGTTTTGCAGATCTACACCGATCATGACCCCTAGAACCCAAAACCACCCTCAGTAAAAAACTTTATCTATCTATCTATCTATCTATCTATCTATCTATCTATCTATCTATCTATCTATCTATCTATCTATCTATATATATCACTTTCTTCTGGACACGATAACTGTCATAATTCTGCACCAATCTCTTCCAAACTGATACATAAAATCAAAGGGCATAAAATCTCGGTCAAGTTCGTTAATGGGCAAAATCGAACCAAGGGGATGGGAATAGGGGGGGGGGGGTTGTGAAAACCGAAAACCCCTCATAACTTCTTAATTTTTGTACATATCAAATCAGTTTAAAGTTTTTGTTACTTATAAAAATAGGGCCAAAATTTATGTATCACAGATTTTTGATAAAGTTAAAAATGGGCTCAACGGGCGCAAAAAATAGGGTTTTTGGGAGAAAAAAATTCATAACTTCGTCAATTCTCAAGATATCAATTCCAATTAATTTTATTATAAATCTCCTTAATATTATCTACAACTTTTATATTCACAAGTTTTTGATAGGACCAATTCGTACCACAAAAAAAAAAAAAAATTAAAAACGAAAACAAAAAAGGGGGTTTGAAGAAGTAAAAAATCCATAACTCCGTCAATTCAAAAGATATAAAATCCCCATGAATTTATCATATATCTTCTTAATATTGTCTACAACATCTATATAGACAAGTTTTGGATAGGACCAATTCTTACAGCAAAAACAAATTAAAAATACATAGCGGTTGAAGAAAAAAATAATCTAAGTAAGGGTGTATTCAAATCCAAAGTGCGTATTTTCTGACTCATTTTAGAATTCATTTTTGCTCTCAAAGGCTTCCAATTGGTACGTTTTCTTACTCAGAAACTATATAATGTACCGTAATGGTCGATTTTTTGATAGAAGCAGATTATATTTAAAAAAAAAATGCTGTTAAAGTGGGCATTTTGAACCGAATTTCCCGAAGCGGATTGTTTTGGAAAAATCATTGCATTAAGGATGCACTCAAATCCAAACTGCTTATTTTCTGACTCATTTTTAAATTCATTTTTGCTCTCAAACGCATTTAATTGGTAGATTCGCTTATTCAGAAACTATATAATGTACCGCAATGATCGATTTTTAGGTAGAGGCAGAATATATTTCAAAAAATGATGTCAAATTGGGCATTTTGAACGGAATTTCCCGAAGCAATTGTGTTATCACATTCTTCTGGACACGATAACTTCCGCAATTCGGCACAGATCTCTTCCAAACTAATACATAAAATCAAGGGACATAAAATCTCGGTCAAGTTCGTTAATGGGCAAAAGCAGACAAAGGGGATGGAAATAGGGAGGGGTTTTGTGAAAACCGAAAAAACCCCATAACTTCTTAATTTTTGTACATATCAAATCAGTTTAAAGTTTTTATTACTTCAAAAAATAGCGCCAAAAATTCATGCATCACAGATTTTTGATAAAATTTAAAATAGGCTCAAGTTGCGCAAAAAATAGGGTTTTTGGGAGAAAAAATTCCTTACTTCGTCAATTCTCAAGATATCAAATCCAATAATTTTATTATACATCTCCTTAATATTATCTACAACTTTTATATTCACAAGTTTTTGATAGGACCAATTCGTACCGCAAAATAAATAAATAAATAAATAAATAAATAAAATAAAAACGAAAACAGAAAAGGAGGGTTGAAGAAGAAAAATTTTCATAACTCCGTCAATTCACAAGATATAAAATCTCCGTGAATTTACCATATATCTTCTTAATATTATCTTCAACATTTATATAGACAAGTTTTTGATAGGGCCAATTCTTACAGCGAAAACAAATTAAAAATATATAGCGGTTTAAGAAAAAAATCATCTTATTAAGGGTGCATTCAAATCCAAACTGTCTATTTTCTGACTCATTTTTAAATACATTTTTACTCTCAAACGCATCCAATTGCTAGATTCTCTTATTCAGAAACTATATAATGTACAGTAATGATCGATTGTTTGATAGAGGCAGAATATATTTCAAAAAATGATGTCAAAGTGGGCATTTTGAACAGAATTTCCCGAAGCGATTGTGTTAGAAATGAAAAATATTGCCCTACTGAGAAAATAATTGTTTATTAATCAAGGTTTAATTAATTGAAAGAAAAATAAAAACACAGGTCACTTATAAATCTTTTCAAAAATCACGTCAGCATGTTTCATATTTTTTTTTTATTATTAAAAATGAATCTGAAAATTTGCCAGAAAATTTCGAGTTGTTGAGTATGAAATTTTTTTTTTTTAATATCGCCTTAACATGATTCTGATAAAACCAGCTATTTTATAAGAAGGAAATAAAAACTCGTCAAAAGCAGACAGATAAAACTGTTAAAGTGGATTTATCTCTAATCCTGATCTAGTTTCGTTGGTGAAATTAGTATACTTAACTTCGAAATCAACCTCTGTCTGTAGGCCGGGCCGGCAGGGATTTTCTTTTAATGTGATCACATTTCATACAAAGGAAGGTAAAAAAATCTATTGAAAACTTTGTTATAAGAAGTTCAGTTTTGTTAAAGTCACTAGTGAATGGGCAATGATTATGTAAGTAGGCTTACAAGGCGAAGGAATTAATTCTTTATATTATTATTTTGGTTGCAGGGAAAATGGGAACTTATGTTGTTGTTTTGAAAATGGGAACATATCGTTGTTGTTTTGAAAATGGGAAGATATCGTTGTTGTGAAAATAGGTACATATCTAATTGTTGTGAAAATGAGAGCATATCTCTTTGTTGTTTTTAGAAAAGTACCATAGAACTTTACTAAGAGAGGGATACAGAACCGGGAATATCCCATTCCCTTCTGGTTAAGATAAAAATTTTGAGGATGTACTTAAGTAGTCCAACATCACAACTCAACGTTCTCTAGTCCATCAGTACTGATTCAAATTTTTGTAAGAGCCAAAATCTGGTAGAGAAGTGAGCTCGAGGTCCGCAATTACGTTTTTGCAGTCATATGTGTATATACAATGTGCGTCTAAAATTTTCGGTGAATGGAAGCATAAAACAGATAAAACAAAACACGGAAACAAAATACCTTTAATCACCCTCAAAGTAACATCCATTGGCCACAATACACTTATGACATCCTCGATAAAGCTGTGGGAATGATTCAGTGAAGGCCTCTTTTGGGATCAACCGAAGCACAGATGTCACACGATGGTGCTAATACTGTCCTTGCTGATTCCCAATTCCTCCGATATCTATCGCAAAGACAATCGGCAATTGTTTAACAGCAACTGTCGCACCCGATCGATGTTGTCTGTCGTCGTGTTGAGTGTCGATCTGAGCTTGGTTCGTCATCCACGGTTTCCTTTCCCTCCCGAAAACGTTTAAACCAGTCGTACACGATTTTTTTGCTCACTGCGTCTTTCTTATACACCTGGACCAACATTACATGCATTTCTGCGGCGGTTTGTCCCAATTTGTAGCAATACGTAATGTTTATCCGTTGCTCTATTTCAATATGACGCGAGTTTTCAAACATACACAGTTCGTCTGCCCATAGCAGGCTATTCTGCCTTGGTTTCTAGCTTTTCTTGCTACGTGCCGTCTTTCCATTGGTCTCTACCTACGCATGCGCAGGGAAGCATTTTTAACTCGTGTTGTTTATGAGATACCCATTTATTCACCGAACTTTTTAGACGCACCTTGTATAATAATGAACTAATGTTCTAGACTGAGTGGCAAATATACTATGCATTCTTCACTGAAACTTCGCCTCGTCCGTGCAGCATGTGCGCAGATGCAATGAATTGCATTTTCCGATAAAAAGTAAGAAGCACCAGTGAACTTTTTGCATTTTGCCTCTTCATGGGAAAAGGAGAGATTTGAGTGACTTTGAAGAAGACATGATTGGGGGTTCCAGAAATACCGATTCTCAGTTTAGCAGAAATCACTAACTTTCTTGGCTTTTCTTATGCTAGAATGTCTAAAGTATTGAAGTAATTGAATCTAAGCCAAATGCATTCTAGCGAAAAGTGAAATTGTGGGCGAAAATTGCTTTTGAACAATATAGGTGTCAGGCGACTGACATACATTGTTTGCAGGAACAGAAGAGCTAGAATACAGCAAATTGCAGCATAATACAACCCAGAGTCAGCGCAAAGCATATCTGTAAACCGATCTAAGGAATATTTGCTGTCATCAAAGCCAGAGAAAACACAATATTACTACTGCATAGCAAGTGGTCATAATATTTTGGCTACTCTGTGTATAATAATACGTAAATATAATAATTAATACATAAACGTTAATTACAAACAATGTTAACAATTTAGACCAATGTCAGACGGGCGTCTTTTTTGCTGCTTTTTTGCTTAGGTATTATCCATTCACAATGCTGTTTGCATTGTGAATGGATAATACCTAAGCAAAAAAGCAGCAAAAACGACGCCCGTCTGACATTGGTCTTAATATGCACTGCGTGGTGGGTCAAGTCCATCAGCTAATAGTTGGAGAGGGTTTCTGAAGGTCAGACGAAACGCAATAGACTAGACCTGCTATTTTTTACTTCAGTATTGAAGCTACCAATATGGAAAAAATATAGAAGCCATATGCTTATATTTATTGCTTCAGATTTTAAAAACAATCACAGGGCTTAAAAAATACATTTCACAACACACGCACACACACACAGTTATATATATACGAGGGTCACTCTGAAATTTTTGAGGTACAACTAGGTTTTTAAATTTATACTTACAAAATTTTAGGTGTGTTCAAAGTAGTCTCCTCCAGCGCCAATGCACTTTTGTAGACGAATTTTTCACAGATTAAATGCCTCAAGCCATTCATTTCTTGGAATAGATGAAAAAAATGCATTTATAGCCACATCAATCTCTTCTTCTCAATGAAAACGACATCCACGTAAGTTCTTTCTTAGATTAAAGAATAACCAAAAGTCACATATGGCTAGACCAGGTGAATACGGAGGATGTCTATTACTTTAATTAGTTTTTGTTTAAGAAACTCAACTGTTAATCCAGCTGTATGTGAAGATGCATTGTCATGGTGAAGCATTAATCCCCTAACATTCACTTCTTATAGAATTTCTGAAAGACATTTAGTGGTATACCAGTTTGCTGTTACTGTCGTCTGTCCTTCCAACTTGATGGCTTTGACCAATCCCGTATTTCTGAAGAAAACGGCATACATCACTTTTTCCGTGCGCGCTGTCTTTTCACCATTGTCGGCGTGGGATCATCTTCAAAGACCCATTCTTTGCTTTCTTGACGTGTTGGAACGTCAAAAAACGGTATGTACGTTTCATCACCCGTTACAATTTTAGAAATGATGTGGTGCACCACATCATTTCTCCACCATCATTTAGCAATTTAAGAGTTTCTTTACTGATTCTGACACGCTCCTCATTTTGGTGCTCAGTAACATTATGGGGAACCCAACGGCAAACTACTTTTTTCATATGCAATTTTTAATGAATAATTTTGTGTATGGCTGCGGATCCAATGTTAAGTTCCTTCTGTATCATTTGATAGGTACAGCGATTATTATCCATTAATATTTTTCGTATGGCAGACACATTATCCGGGAGTACTGCCGACGGCGGCCTTCCTGCGTGTTCTTCATCCTGAAGAAAATTGCAACGTCTTCTAAATTCTTTAAACCATCTGAATACAGTAGTACGAGCTGGAGATTCATCACCAAATGCTAATTTCAACCGTTGAATGCATTCTTCTTGATTTAATCCTGCTTTAAAATCGTAGAAAATTATAGCGCGAAAATGTTCTCGCGTCAACTCCATTTTCTCCTTTGTTTAAAATTTATTCTACGCAAAACAAGTTGAAGTAACTCAGTAAAAATTCGTCTGCTGTGTTAAAATACTTTGTATTTTAAAATTAAACCGTTATTTTTATTTTGCAAATTCTCGTCTGCGCGTATCTCAATAATTTCAGAGTAACCCTCGTATTATTATAACAATTAATGTAAAATATTATTACATGCCATCTTTAAATTAGAGATTCGGTCATTTTTCTTATACGAACATTTTAGATATTTTTTGAGTTAAAATGTGTTATATATATATATATAAATTATGTGCTCGTCTTGTGGTGCCACGTAGTGAATACCACTGTGTTTAATCAAAGCATTTCCTTTTGTAATAATACAAAAATATTTTACATTTAAAAAAAGTTTCTAGTAAGCAAATCAAATCAGCTGCTGCTGTTGATACTCCCTGTATAAAAATAATGCACTAATAAATGGGATCGCATTATAAAATTTTTTGTATATGCGGGTGTATTAATATTTCAACGAAAACCTTAAAAAATGTAAAAATATAAAATAAAAGAATAGCTTCAAATTGCTTAACTGGATAGCTGCCAACCACTTCATCTAAGTATAAAGCACTTTGTCATGCAACTAAAGTATGGAATAACATCCTGATTCCCTTTGTTTTAAATTTTTAATTTTGAAAGTTATTTAGGGCTACATGAAGTGTAATCTAAATGCACTGAAAAGAAAAAAATATTTCTTTTGTATTCATTTTATCTAACTATTTCCAGTATTGCATGGAATTTTGTATTGTTTGCGCACTATTAGATTATTGAATGTAATGCCTTTCATAAAAGTGCATTTCCAGACTACGATATTAACCCTTTCAGATATTGTGTTTCAGCAATGTTGAATTCACACCGGAATTTTCGAAAAATTTCGTTTGAAAATAAGGAAATGCGATTTTACAACTTTTTTTCACCAAAGTTATAAAAGTAAAAATTAATTAAAAGATTCTGGTGCGAATCTTGAATAAAGTTAGGTGAAATATATTATATACCACCGCCCCTCAAGGGGTTACAGAACTAATATTTTTCTAAATTATCAGTAAAAGTATATCAAGGCGACAAAATATGATTAGTATGGCAAATTTCAACACTGGAGTTTGTTAAAGTACCGATAAAAGTTTATGAAGGCAGAGAAATATCATTTTGAGAAATTTACCTAAAATATGAAAGAATGTCTTGTTTTTAGATAATTTTTATGGACAGAAATAACTGCCTTTTGTAATGCCCGTATTATACTTATATATTACTATACCATACTTATATATACTATACCATATTTTCAGGCATTATTACCATAGAAGAGAGCTATAACAGCATAGCCATGTTTTTCATTATATGTTATTCATGTTCATTATTTTTTATTTCAAAAAATTCCTTATATTGTTTGTATATATTTACATAAAAAGAAATTTTATAAAACATATTTCGTTACTTTTCATAAAAAACACATACTCTAACAGTTTTAAAGTATGCTATAGATCAATATTATATAGTACCTGGCAGATTATGTACAATGTAGCGTCTATACTGCCTAGCTCAATTTCACAAAAAAAGTTTTCGCCACCTTCACCGGAGGCTTCCTCAGTTTGAAATGATGATGCTTTTGCTTATTTGAAATTCGGCATGATATCTTATAGCTTTCCATCTTTTCCCCTCTGCTGTCTTTCGTTTTTCCCTTTCTTCCAGCATTAGACGTCAGCGGCTGTCGATAGCTGAATGTGCAATGTCGTTGCATATACAGGGTTGTTATATTTAAAGTTCGCCTATTCAGAAGGCTCTAGAGCTGGTTCTATGGCTCCAAACGAAGCAAAATTTCACTAGTACGTAGTTGAAGAGATGCGCTCTGCGAAAATCGAAAAAAAGTTAACATTTTTGTCAATAGGTGGCGCTGCGCAAATATTTAAGCCGATATTTGCAGATTCCTTTATTTTGTAAAAAACAAAATACAGGAAATTTTATTTCACAGTTGGTAAAAGAAACTTTTTCAGATTCGTTATATCAATTTCGGTCAATCCAGATGAAACACACAAAATCACAAAATTTCACCCAACGCTTGAAAAAGATCACATTTTATTCAAATTTTCGACGAACGACGTCAAAGTGATGTCGCAACTTCGAAAACTTGAAATACCCTTCTAACCACCTGACGATTTAAAACTTGCTGATAAAGTGTGTCTTTGATTTATTTGACACTGGAACAATTGATTGTTTCTGAAAAGCATTTGAATCTACGCTTTGTGGAGAATGGTAACTTTGAAAGAAAAGGCACTTCTTGTAAAGTTATTTTATCAAAATAACAGCAACGCAGCTGCTGTTCTTCGACAATTCCGGAAACTAAAAGATGTTAGACGTGGACCAATGTCGGATCGTGGAGTTCACAAAATGATTAAAAGTTAGAGGAAACAGGAAAACTCGACATTCTTCCTGGCAGAGGACGGAAAAAGGTAGACATTTCTAGCATTGAAGATCTAGAATTCTACATTTCTAGCATCTACGCTGCCGTGGATTTAGCAAGCCAGTCATCATTTGGTAATGCAAGTGTGCCAGCTATTGCGAATGAAGTCGATATGCCGATTTCCACTGTGAGAAAAGTGATGCGTCAAATTTTGCGCTACTATCCATACAAGATTCAGAGGGTGCAACAACTAATACAGGGTGATATCGAAAGTCGGCTATCATTTTCACTACAGTTTCTTGCACGAATGAATGTGGAAAATTCTTGGCCCTGGAATATTCTATGGACTGATGAAGCGCATTTCTATTTAAACGAACAAGTGAACACGCACAACTGTCGAATTTGGGCGAAAGAGAATTCTAATGTTGTCCAAGAAGTTCCATTGCATGCAGCTAAAGTGACGGTGTGGTGCGGTTTCACAGCTAGGTTTATAATAGGGCCATATTTGTTTGAGGAACTAACATCCACAGGACCCATTACATGTTCCGTAAATGGGAGAAGGTATCTCAATATGTTGTCAAATTTTCTGATTCCCGAGCTGCAACAGCGAGGCTGCATCCAAAATATCGTGTTTATGCAAGAAGGTGCATCACCGTACATTACTAGAGCAGTTAGGACTTCCTTAACAACCCATTTTACAGAAGACCGCATCATAAGTCGTTATTTTCAAACAGTCTGGCCACCACGATTGCCTGATCTAACACCATGCGATTTTTGGTTGTGGGGATTTTTGAAAGATTCTGTATCTAAAGACAGATGTCAGACAATCTCTGATCTGAAAGACAGTATTAGACTTCATATTCGCCCAATCTCACAGGATAGTTTACGCAATGCTGTAGAAAGCATAATTCTGAGAATGGAATGCGTTACTGAAAATGGTGGAGGATTCATTGAGCATGCGTAATGTTATTCTTCGTTATTTCCTCGTTGACGAGCAACATGTTTTATTTTTGTTGATGAAGATTAAATCACGTGAAATTATATTCATTTTTCTGTATTGTTTGGAGTCATAGGTCAGGCTCTAGAGCTGTCTGATTAGGTAACCTTTAATTATAACAATTCGCAGTTCCTCGAAGTTTGTTGAAACTTTTAAATTTGTGTGCTTCGTCTGGATTGACTGAAATTGATATAATGAATCTGCAAACATCGCCTTAAATATTGGCGCAGCGCCACCTATTGACAAAAATTTTAACTAATTTTTTTTTTCGATTTTCGCAGAGCGCATCTCTTTAACTACTACTAGTGACATTTTGTTTAGTTTGGAGCCATAGAACCGGCTCTAGAGCCTTCTGAATAGGCGAACTTTAATTATAACAACCCTGTATTTTAATTTTTTAAGTGATTTCTATAGTTTCCCTCATTAATGTGTTGTGGAAGTTTTCGCAATTAGCTATTTTTTCTATTTTAATTGACTGTGGTTTCGAGTTTTTTTTTTTATATTTACTCTTGAAAGAGCCATTGCTTGGCTATTGTATTTTAGATCGCGAATATGCTCTTTAAACCTTTCATTAATTTTTCTCTTAGTTATCCCTATGTATGTTATTTCTTTATTTTCGATATTCGAAGGTTTAATTCTATAAACCCCCGGTGTTTGTAATTCCTCGTATTTTTCGGCATAATTCCTTATCATTTTAAATAGGGAGGGGTTGGGTGTGATCGGAATTTGTTTTCCTAGTTTATTTATTTCCCGTTTTATTTTTAAAGCTTATCCATCCATAAATGGGAGGGGGGGGGGGGTATTCTTGTTTACTTTGTGCGGTTGGATCCAGTCAACTCTTTCTTTGAAACCACAGTCAATTAAAATAGAAAAAAAATAGCTAATTACGAAAACCTCCATAACCCATTAATGAGGGAAGCTATAGAAATCAGCTTAGAAAATGGAAATATATACAACATCGCACATTCAGCTATTGACAGCCACTGGCGACTAATGCTGGAAGAAAGGGAATAACGAAAGAGAAGAGAGGGAAAAAGAGGGAAAACTGTAAGATCTCATTTCGAACTTCAAATAAGCTAAAACATTATCATTTGAAACTGAGGAAGCCTTCGGTAAAGGTGGCGAAAACGTTTTTTGTGAAATTGAACTAGCCAGTATGGACCCTACATTGTACAGTCTTGAAAAAAAAAGTAAACACCCCTTACTAACTCTGCGAAAAATTATCGTAGAAGAAAGTTACTGGTACTACACGATTGATAATAAAGTCTACTTTTAAATTATGTATATAAAATTTGCTTAGGGGGCTATCTACATATTACAACGAACCATAACTTTGTTTTTTTCAATAGCAGAACACAATTATGATAGCATAAATGAACTCTACACTCTTCAATTAGTCTAAAAACAAATTTTTATATAATTCGTACGATAAGATTCCGATAAATTAATTATTTTAAAACGAGCGTATTTTAGGGGCTGTATCCAAATTGAAGTTCGGTACTCGATTGTTGGCCGAGAGAGCACCCTTTTTGATCAAAGCTACCTAAGCGCCACTTAAGCAGTCATTGAAGGCTGCTAGATTACAGGATAGCAGAAGAAATTTTAAAATATCTAGTCACTTCTATCTTAGATAGCCCCTTAAACCATCATTTAGGCGTTTTTTAAGTATAATTTGAAAACTACTTGGAAGAAAAATGTGTAATTTTGGATTTCCATAAAGCAGGACTTAATAAATCTAAATCCATCAAAAAAGTTGTAGGATGCAATTCATAATGTTTTCGAATATTAATTTCATAATTCATAGTTCATATCATAAAATTATAAAAAATGCAAATTCAACGTATTTATGTTTGGGTATTTTAGTATTATTGCTGCACAAAAAAATTGCACATAAGGAGTATAATTTCAGGAGATATTAATAAAAATATGAAAATGTAATTTAACATTAGAAGCAATACATTTTGAATGCTTATAATTCAAAAACTTATCATTCAAATGACTTGAAATTCGGTGTCTAGGCATAGTTTGAACCGAAGATTTGAAATATCTTGTTAAAATTTGGTATTGCTATTGAAAAAAATGAAGCTTGAGTTCGTTTTAATATGTAGATGGCCTCCTAAGTAAATTTTATATACATCATTTAAAAGTAAACTTTATTTCCAATCGTTCTGTACTTGTAAATTTCTTCTACGATAATTTGTTGAGGAGTTAGTAGGGGTGTTTACTTTTTTTCCACGACTGTACATAATATGCCAAGTACTATATAATATTGATATATAGCATACTTTAAAACTGTTAGAGTATATGTTTTCTATGAAATGTATACAAACAATATAAGGAATTTTTTAAATTGAAAAATAATGTGTCATGTTTTTAATAACTTGAATAACATATAATGAAAGAGATGTCTGTACAGTGATAGCTCTCTACTATGGTAATAATGCCTGGAAATATGGTATAGTATAATATATAAGAATGTATTCTATTTCTTTATTTAAAATTTTTACTTTTAAAATTTATTTCGGGTTATATGAAAATGATCTAAATATTTCAGAAAGAAAAAGATTTTTCCGTTCCTTTTAACTTATTTCTAGTAGGGGAGAGTGGGGATGAAAGGTACATTTTGTCTTTATAAGCTTATAAAATAATGACATTAAAAGATATCATTATCATGATTGCGCCTAATTCTCGTCTAAAACATTTGCTTTAATACTAGTAAAACCACTTATCCTCAAATACAGGAATTTAAAATTTATACGCATTTTTATAAATTGGGAGAAATGTCCCTTTTAACCCCATTGTGGGGGATGAAAGGGACACTGTGCGGAGTTGAAAGGGACACACATAAATAAAACAATTTTATGAACATTTTTTTCTTTTTATTTCCGATTACATTATCCAAAAATAAAAGATAATAATACAAAAATAAAAATAAAATATATTGAAACATATGATAAAACAAAAAGAAGAAAAATAACTTGTTTAGGTCTACTAGACAAAAAACAACTTTAAGTCAAAAATTGTAAGAAAGATTTAGCTCTACCTGTCTCACCACCAGTTACTGATTTCGGTAACTTCGTCACAATATCATTGATATTCACGTCATTCATGTGAATATTATCAGTAAATACAAAGTGGTTTTAATCCTTTTTTTCTGAAAAAATGTACTTCAAATTCATTCCGAGTGCTTTTCAGGAGTTTGTGGATAAACTGCGACAAGAATGTTACCGTAATTATTCCATAACCTTTCGCAAATTTTATTGCCTTAATATTTGTATTGTTTTCATGATTATCAAGTAAGAGAAGAGTAGGATCAGTTTTGGAACAACTAGAATATTAAGCTAATGCACAATTGCTTTAAAAAAAATTCTGCTGTCATCCACCAACTTTGATGAGCATGTCCAAGCCTTTAGGATGGGGCAGCTCTGAGCATCAACTCTTTGTAATTCTTCCTTGTGAAAACGAATACTGTTGAACAGTGTTACCTGATGCAGAAACAAAAGTGTGACAAGTTTACCACGTTCAGCTGATGTTACGTCAGAAAATTGCTTTCACCACGTTTTGCTACTATATTTGGTGGCTTGTGCTCTGTCATTAAACCTGTTTCATCACAGTTATATATTATATTCCGTGTGAATTTTTAGCGATAAATAACTGACTAAAGGTGTTTAAAAAGTATCAGCACTAGCATTGTTGAAACTTGTACTTCTTGTTAAACAAATGGCTATAGGTTTTCGTAAGACAGAGTATTGAATTTTGTTGATTAAAATCTTGGAAGCAATCATTTACAGCTTGCTTGTTTGTGTCCCAAGACAGGGACATATTTCGAGAATTCAAAGAAATTTAATATTCATATGCACAATTGTTAAACCGTAGTTCATATTAGATGCTTAGAGCAAATTTGAAGCTAACTCTTTTTATTGACCTTCAGTAAAAATTTTTTATTACCAAATGGGTGTCTTGATATTCATCTGCTTGTGCATTCTTAAATTTAGAACAATTCTTTCTAAATAGGACTTTTCAATGACATAGGCTTTAAGTGCTGATCTAACATACACTCCTTTGTCCTCTTCTTCAGATACAGCACACATCATTTCTTCTTCTATAAATCGATTTTTCTAAAATTTCCTTTTATATTTTCGAAGCATATTGACTTTTCGATGATTTTTGGAAAAGAAAAAATACCAAAATTGTAGGTATATGTTATTGTAATATTTGCATATTTTTGTTCTTCATAGTAATGCATTCATTATTTCTATATAAAAAACTAAAACCATAACTTAAATTTTACAAAACATAAATAATATTTTGTTTAAATAATAATAAACACGAGGGGTTGAAAGGGACGTGTCCCTTTCAACCCCTCAATTACTGTCCCTTTTAACCCCATGCTCACCCAGCTAAATAAAAAATGTATTCATGCATGGCAGTATTTTAGCTAACAAAATATACCGGTATTCATATAAAGTGCATATTTTATAGTGCTAAATAACATAAATATTATAATGCTAAACACAATATTAATTTTTTAGAGAAAAAAAAATATAAGCAAGATCAAAATTTACTTTTTTATATCAAAAACAAGTTTTGCTTTCACCACCTACAACACTACAATTGCTGACGTCAGTTTAAAGGATTATTAAGACAGAACAAGTATCTCCATCGATTGAGCCAAAGTTGAAAATTATCTGTTGTGTACTTTTGTTAACCCATTTCTGCCTGAATTTTTGTTCTCTCAAATTTGTTAGGAAAATCACTTTAAAATGTTGCTAAATGAACTGGAAAAATACTAAAAAAAACACTAAAACATTTTTGTATTTATTTGATAAAATGTAAACGTACTAAATATTTGAATATCTATATGTGAAAAAATGCATAATTATATGTTTTGTCTAAATTTATATAGATTAAGCTTTTAAACTGTATATTATATACTATAATTAGTATTTATATGAACTATTAAAAATATATATTTATTTCTTTACAGAGACTAATAACATCATAAGTATTATTCACAATAAATTAAAAGTAATCGTATTTGAAGCTAAAAAACAATTTATTTTAAAATCATCTTGAAAAAGACTACATAAATAACTGTCCCCTAAATGGATATTAGAAATATGTACTTATTTGCGCCTAGCGCCCTATATTTTGTACGTTACAAACATGCATAAAAAAATAAGCTTGAACATATAATTTCGCAATTAAAAAAATACGTATTTAAAAGAAGTCTACAAGCTAAGATTATGCCTTATTTATTTGGATCATTGATGGAAAAAATACAAATAAACTTACGTTTTACTTTCCGCTGTCTGGAAGATTGAAAAATCTATAAACACTTAAAAAAAGCCTTCATTTAAGCAAATAAATATCTATCTTATGCTGTCATCTCTCGGTATTAGATAAAGACATTTATAGACAATCACTTCATACAATTTTCATGCTGTAAAGAAGAAGAAAATTATAAAAAATTATTAAAATTCGAAACGTCCCAAAAATGGAACTCTTAGGCATAAATGGGTTAATAAAAAGTATAATTGATAAAAATAAACCAGTTAAGGATACAAATTTAAAAATTTACAGAATAGATATGTAGTAGCCTGTTTTCATCAAAAGTAATCCATTATGCATTTTTGTTTATGTTTTGATAGCGCTTTTACTGCAGAAATATTACGAATTTTACGTAATAAAAGTACTTGGGTTGCATCGGCTTCCTCTTGCATTTCAAACCAATTAATGCACTTACAGTGCACAGTCTTCACTTCTGTATGACTTACTCCTGGATCAGTATTCACCGATTCATCATATTCATCCGCTTCAGGTTTCTCTGGATTCAAAACATTTTGAATAATTTCGTTATCCATTAATTTTTGATATCCAATATCATTCTTGTCACAATGAAACCAGCCTGTGATTTCATCCACAGAAATATTTTTTAAACATGGTACATTTGACACTAAGGTCAAATCTCCAAATCATCGCTAAGGTGCTTCAGCATCTTGTGTGCTATCAACGATGTTACACAAAAGTTCCATTCTGATAGAAAAAAGAAATAGGGAGGGGGGTGGCAGTTAACAGAGGGTGGCGGTTGATAGAGTGAAGAATAATGAGAAGTTTACTGTATTGGTTAAAGTATATAAAGGCATCACAATATGATTGTGATAGATATTGAATTTCGGTGTTTCTTATAAATAAGTTTGTTAGCTAAAGTATATAAAGGCATGGAAATAGGATTTCGTTAAATTAAAAATTTTTGTATTCGTTAAAGTATCGATAAAAGTGTATAAAAACAGTAAAATAGGATTCTTTTAAATGCAAATAAAGTGTGCAGAAACATATAATTTTGTTTTTTAATTTTTAATTTATAAAGTTATTTATGAAGGTTAAATGCTTCGGAAAGCAAAAAAAAAAAAAAAAAAAAAAAAAAAAAAAAAAAAAAAAAATTCCATTCATTTTATCTAATTATGATTATGATAAATCTTGAATCATGGTGTTTGTTAAGGTATTTATATGGGTTTATCGATAAAAGTTTTAGTAAATTATCTGTGTAAATGCATCGAAATATGAATCTAAGAAATTTCCGTCTTCAAGTGATTGTTCCTTAACTTGTTATATTGATATGAGGACGTCAGTTTCAAAACTCGCCTTATCCAGAAAATCAAATTTTGGGAAATCGCGATAAACCCATGACTGCGTCCATTTGCTTTCATTGTAAACCAAGACTTTACAATGCCAGAAATACACGATAAAACTAGATTTTTTGCAGATTGTAGTGTTTTTTCGATGCATGCTTACCAATAGAATAAATTGATAGAGATTACTCGATTTTTTAAATTTTGGATAAGGCGAGTTTTGAAACTCACGTCCTCCTATATACTTACTCTTATATATACTTATATTATATTATATATTAATTATTTATACTTATATAATATTATATATTAATTATTTATACTTATATAATATTTTATATATTTCTTTTTGCAATTTGGCGTAATTTGGTGAGCGAAATTTGGCATAATATCGTGTCTTTTTTGGAAACCTCTTATTGTTATCCATATTATATCTGAATTCCATTGTAGCCAATATCACCAATTTTGAGACGTAGTTGACGATCCTGTTATACAGTAGACCATGATCTGTAGCGAAAACGTTTTATTACCATATTGCGGTTTTTTTAAAGTACCAATCGTTGGTAATCCAGGTTCGTAGATCCTTGAATATTAAAGATAAGAACGAAAATAAGAACTCTGCAAATTTGAAGACAGGATAGTTTTATTGGATATAGACATGAAAAATGTAAGTGCCACAGAGGGACCCTTTCAGTCAGCTGTTAACAGTACGATATACAGAGAAGGAATGAATAATTTGTCAGATATTGTTGCCAATATGTCGAGCCAAAATCTTGGTACCCTGGACCATTATAACCCCAAAGATATATGACTTAATGGAACTTTGTATTAAAAACTATCCAAAAGGACCGTTGATTGGCGTTATAACATTTCAACGTACACATACAAATGCCAAAGGTGATTAATGGGAAATATGCATTTAGAAGCAGCAACGCAGATGCCGGGTGCCGATTTTAATATAAATAGAGTATATGTTTGCGGCCGTAAAGACATTTATATTGACTATCAAACTGAGAATGAACAATGCTAGATTAATGCTACAACAGGAGCATATAGTCAAAGAATATCTTACTTTATGTATTCGTTAACCGAAGGAAAGTATGCTTGCACAGTAAATGATTTCAGGATGAGAAAAGATTTGTTTTTGATTTATTTTATTAACGGCTTTGTGTGAACTTGGGAAACTTAAGTAACTAAAAATTAAAGCACAAAAGAGAGGAAAAATAGATATATTCTTTTTAGAAACGAGAGGAAGTTTTGATACAGTTTATAATTATGAAAGGAGAAATTAAAATTTTAAAATGAGGAATTTAATTTTAAAAAGGAGATACACACTGTTAAAAATATGCAGCAAACTGTCCAGTCATTCGACCGTTTTTTGAAAAAACGGTTTCATAACCGTAATTTAACTATATTCTGACCATAAAATGGCCAATAATATGGTCAGAATAGTGTTAAATTATGGTTGTGTAACCGTTTTAGATAAAAACGGTCAAATGACTGGACAGAATGCTGCAAATTTTCAACAGTGCAGTGCGTGTAAAAACTTTAAGGACAGCAAAAAATTGTAAAAATTTTGATAATTGAAAATGCGACAAGTGAAATGATAATTTAATGTTGATCATGATGTGGAAATACTAATATAAAAGTCAACAGAATGTATCTGTGTCCTTTTTATTGCGAAAATATCATAATTATGCAAAAAAAAAAACCCGCTATTTTTGACTGTGTAAAAACTTTAAGGACACCAGTATTTTTTAATAGAAATGTTATGTATAATTACTTTTAAGGATCGACCGAAAAAGGTTTTTAATGCCGAAAACGAAACCGAATTTCGGAGATATTCCTATTTTCAGCCGAAAACGAAAACGAATATGTCCAAAAACTTTTTAAAAGTAATTAAATTGTATGTATGAAAGTAATTAATACATACATAAATAAATTATTTATTAATTATACGTATTTATTAAATATGCATAATAATTAATTAATTATGCGTATTTATTAAATATACATATTAATTAATTATACGTGTGGCACAAATTGTCTCTCTGTGCCTTAGATCAAAAACTTTTCTTTTCACATAAAATAAAACCTATTTAATTCATCAACGACACAGAAAATTTTCCTAATTATACGAATTAATATACATATATTTTAGCTTTAAATATTTTAACTTTATGTATACACACCTCGATTTATCTTTTATAATGATTTCTGTAAATGATCATCTGTTATACTACACTGTAAAAAAAAAAAAAAAAAAAAAAAAAAAAAAAAAAAAAAAAAAAAAAAAAAATACTGCCAGTTTTCCGGTAGGAATCGGAAAAATAGTTGCCCTTATCCTACCGGGATAATTTCCAATCCAACTCGGAATAAAGTCCGTAAAAATAAGGAAATAGTCAGTAAAACGGTATTTTACGAATTTCACTCCGATTTTACGGATTTTATTCCGAGTTGGGTTGGAAATTATTCCGGTACAATAAGGGCAACTATTTTTCCGATTCCTACCGGAAAACTGGCATTATTTTTTTTACAGTGTAGAACTTTCTCAAAGAGTATTCGAAACTCTTCTGCTGTTTCAAACTGAAAATTTTCTATTACTTTTATGTCTGCAGCTTTTAATGAGCACGTGGAAAAGTTTAGTTACATATGCATTGCTTGCTTTATAATTTGCATTCACGTCTTGAGTCAGTCATGACTGAAAATTACAAACAACGAAGTTCGTAGCAATAAATAGTCTCATTTAAGCCGGCCGATAAAGCTCAAATCGATGCGAAACGTTTAAAATTTCCGAAGGAAGAAACGAGATTTTTGGAATACTGATAGTTTCGGTCTAAAATCTGAGTTTCGCCGAAAACAATTTTCGGCGAAACTCAGATTTTGGACCGAAACTCAACTAAAACTATCAGTATTACAAAAATCTCGTTTCTTCCCTCGCAAATTTTCAACATTTCTCATCGATTTGAGCTTTATCGGCCGGCTCAAATGATACTATTTATCGCTACGAATTTCGTTGTTTTTAATTATCAGTCATGACTACTCAAGACGTGAATGCAAATTATTAAGCAAGCAACGCATATATAACTAAACTTTTTCACGTGCACATTAAAAGCTGCAGACATAACAGGAATAGAACATTTTCAGTTTGAAGCCGCTGAAGAGTTTCGAATAATCTTTGAGAAAGTTCAAGTATAACAGATGATCATTTACAGAAATCCTTATAAAAGATAAATAGAGGTGTGTATACATAAAATTAAACTATATTTTTATTAAATGAAATTTGTATAATTAGAAAATCGTTCTGTGTCGTTGATGAATTAATTACGTTTCATTTTATATGAAAAAAAAAAAAAATTGGATCTAAGGCACAGAGAGACAATTTGGGTCACACATATAATTAATTAATAATTATGCATATTTAATAAATACGTATAATAAATTAATAATATATTTATGTATGTATTAATTACTTTAATACATACAATTTAAGTACACTGTAAAAAAAATAATGCCAGTTTTCGAGTAGGAATTGGAAAAATAGTTGCCCTTATCGTACAGGAATAATTTCCAACCCAGCTCGGAATAAAATCCGTAAAATACCGTTTTACTGACTATTTCCTTATTTTTACGGATTTTATTACAAGCTGGGTCGGAAATTATTCCGGTACGGTAAGTGCAACTATTTTTCCGATTCCTACCGGAAAACTGGCATTATTTTTTTTACAGTGTACTTTAAAAAGTTTTTGGACATTTTCGTTTTCGGCCGAAAGTAGGAAGATCGTCAAAATTCGGTTTCGACCTTAAATACCTGTTTCGATCGATCCTTAATAATAAGTATATATAACATTTCTATAAAAAAAATACTGGTGTCCTTAAAGTTTTTACACAGTCAAAGATAGCGTTTTTTTGCATAATTATGATTTTTTTACAATAGAAAGGACACAGATACATTCTGTTGACTTTTATATTAGTATTTCCACTTTATGATCAACATTAAATTACCATTTCACTTGTCGCATTTTCATTTTATCAAAATTTTCGTTGTCCTTAAAGTTTTTACGCGCACTGTAAATAATGATATGTGATGATATGTTATTTTCAACATCACACATGTGTTAAAATTTTTGAGTCTCTGTAAAAGAAAACTATGAACGACACGACTACTGTTTTAAGAAGAACGAAAAATGATGCGTCAGACATAGATTATGAAACACTTTCAAACACATTTGGAACAAAACTTCACAGTTTAATAAGGTGAAACATGATGCCTAAGTAAACAATTGGGAAAACGCATAACACATTTGAAAACCACCCAATTTCAGAAACTGCCATCAACAGTCGGAAAAATATCGAAATTTTTTTTGTGCAATCCTGTATATGACCTATAGATTTGTATATATATACTACGCAGTATGCTGAAATTTAGTTCAGCTAGGAAAGGCACAGTTGAAAACTCCCCTTCAGCAATTACCGTCAATAAATCGAAATGTACTCCAAATCTTTTATGCAGCGTTGGCTATGATCTATAGAATTTATACACACGAACTAATACTAAAACAAGAACGAAAAATCATGCGTACGGTATAGATTATGAAACACTTTCCAACACATTCAGAATACTATAACAAAACTTCACAGTTTACTAAGGTAATAGATGATGTTTAACCCTTTGATTACGGGGTCGGGACATATGTCGTCCCAGTAACTGTTTCTTTATTCTATTCGCACCATACTTTCACAAATAATCTCTGCTATTCATTTAACACGTTCGTTGGCGCGTCCGACGGGCCCCTCTTCGTATGCTGGCGACGCGCAGTGTAAGATTTTGCGAATGTAGCGGGTCAAAATTCAATTTATGAAAATTATCGATATTAAAGTAATAAAATTGATCTTACTAGAGATGAAATGGTTTTGTATTATGAAATAATACAGTAAAACCTCCCTGTGCGACCACCTCTATTAAGCGACCATCTCGCTGAACGACCATTTTTTCATGGAACGAAATTTATTCCCTTACGCTCAATACTAATTTTACCTCCATTCAGAGACCAACCTAGTTGGGCTACCCTCCATGAGCGACCGTTTTTTTTGAAGAAAATGAAACAAATTCCGTTTTTTCCTGGTCACTTGAAGAAGGTTTTATTACAAAAATAAATCCGGAAAGCGCATTATTCATCAAACTTCTAAACTAAGTTTAGAGTTCTTTTTTTATTCCGGTAACTTTTATGTATTTAAACCCCTTTGTGCCTTTTTCGACAATGAATTTAACTCTGATGACAAATTAATAATGACGGTTAATAAACTTCTCTGCCCTATTCTGTCAGGCATCTCTCAAAGAAATAGATAAATTAATGAAATGGTCATTATTTGTTCCCGTCCAAAAAGAAAATTGCTTTTATTTACTGAACTTTGAAAGGACTTGGAAATAAAAGTTATAAAAGATAAAACCGTAAAATCAAAGCAAACGTCATTTTTTAAAGTCTGCAGTGATTAACTTATGTAATTAACTTTTGTTTTGATACTTAAATTTTCATATTTTTTCCTAATGTGAAAAATAAATTTTAGTACCATTAATTGTTACCTTTTTCCAACAATTAAAATCTAGATTTAAACATGACCTCCATTAAGAGACCACCTTTAAGAGTGACCCATTTTTTATTGGAACGGAAGCTGGTCACTTTAGGGAGGTTTTACTGTATATCTTTACGCATTACATTGTACAATTTACGTCATTGTTATTCCGTCATCATAATCATAATAAAAAGATGTTTTGCCATTTTCATGCGTCGACATTTGCCTAGCGTTATGGTATTTACTGCAGATTTTTAAAAATGTAGTACATATTTATTTTCAACAAGAGTTTTCTTGTATTAAAAAAATAGTAATTAATTAATTACATACTGCTTTAGTTACCAGTGTTATAAAGTGAATCGCTGTCATTTTCCGTTGTTTGCTATTCTTTTATTATTTGTATATTCGGTGAACGTTTAAATGTTAAAACTTCAGGGTGCTTCAGCCGCTCTATAGTTTTATTGAGATGTTAATGTCATGATTTGTAATGCTTAAAGGCAGATATATTTATCTTGTATCCACATGTCATGTAAAATGATATCAATTCGCTCAAGAAGAGCTTATCAACACCTGTTATGCTAGCGGCAACTGCAGCATCCTTAAAAAATCTTACTTTTTCTATTTCCTACATTAATATTATCTTGCCCTTGTTGTAGAGTTTTTAATAATAATTCTTTTTTAAGTCTAAATCTTTCAATTATATCTTTTTTCTTTCTGCGATACTTCATTTTTCTTCAGGTTTTTGGAACTGGTATTTCTTAACATCAAATCTATAACCAATATATAAGAGGCATTCCATAAATCTTAATTGTGCATGTTGTGCCGATAAGCCCCAAGAAAACTTGTGAGTATTATTCGTATATTATCGAATAATTTTTAAGTTATTCACCACCTTGAATTTTCCGTTACAGACATTGCATTTTTAAGTTGCTTTATTTGAAGATAGAATTCTGAACATTGTGCTATCTATCACTGTGTCTTCAAATTTGTGCTCTATGTCACACGTCTGAACATTGAATTCTACTACAGTTAATGCAAGAGCTGTAAAGATTGAATTTCTGACAATATCAAATTCTTCTGTTATTGACTGATCAGTTTCCATGATGAACTTAAACTTTATGGATCTAGAGTAAGAAGTAGGTGACGGCTGTGGATTTACCGATTATAAAATTTTGATTTTCTTCATTACAGCCCCCTTTTTATATGACGAATATCCAGCTTTTTGAACGATTTTTTAAAATGTAGTTGCTCTTTAAGGGCTATCGGATATATTTTTTTAACACACCCATAGCATCCTTTTTTTCCAGATTGTCTCAATTTTAAACACGTGGAGCGTGATTATTCATTTGTGTTCCGGGAATAATTAATGCACCTTTTGTCTTTTGATTTAGGTCTACTTAAATAAAAAAATTTCTTTGGTTGTCCAACCTTTTTCTGGTACTAATTATTACTTCTGCCGTGTAAATATATTTATTGTTAATATTCGAATCTGACCATCTCTTATTTTACTTAAAAAAACTTTCAAATTTATGTCAGTTTCTCCATCTTTGATTACTGCCAATTATAAATGAATGGATCAGCCGCTTAATCTGGTCTAACATAACAGATGAGCAATGTTGAAGATTATATTTGTCCAATAAATAGTCTATCAGGATATTTTTAGAATTAACAGGGAATGATTCATGTCTAGTAACATAATTTTTTTAAATCTCATATAATTCTCTTTTCGAAATTTACACTTCCGTACCTGAAAAATTACTTATATCCAAGAGTTGCAAATAGTGGCAGCTAAAATTGATTTATTCTATATCTATATGCATACTTAATTACAAAAATATATATATTACAATGTACCGGCGTGTACAAAATTTTTTCCAGCTTTTTAAAATTTATCATATGCTATTAAATTTTCAAATAATTTTTATATTGACTTAAAAAAATATTTTTTAAATATAACACTTCTAAATGACTATTATAACTGTAAAATACAAAGTATTTACATTGTTGTAAAGATTCCATACTATCATTAAAAAATATTTACAAAATAAGTATGTTTTTTGCCAAAAAATATCAATGGCAATTACAACTACATAATCGCTATTCTAAAAAGGTTAAAAGAAAATTTGGTTTTTGAGCCGATTTTTGACGGTGTTGTTGTGAAGTTAGGCTGCTATCACTTAACATTTTTTTCCTCCAATGTGTTAGATGTTATTTGAAATATCTAAAAGTGAAATTACTTCAAGTGGATTTTTGGACTTTTTTCCCGTTAGATTTGCAAAATCTTACACTGTGCGACGCTCTGGAGTGTCGATCGACTATGATAAGTTATATGCTCTATTTTTTGACATGTC
Organism: Maratus speciosus; assembly: GCA_963932465.1. Lineage (NCBI taxonomy): Eukaryota > Metazoa > Arthropoda > Arachnida > Araneae > Salticidae > Maratus > Maratus speciosus. Next base: position 233,338,264 of record OZ010796.1, on the reverse strand, counting down.
TTTGGACGTTGAACAGAGAGGTTGGTTATGGACGTTAGAGAAGCATGAACCGCACTAAATAGAAAAATAATATGTTTTTTCGTTTTTCTGGTTTTACTAGTAAAATATAAGGAACATTTTAACCATTAAAACACTGTTTTGTAATCCGGCCCCTGAGGGTGGAAATATCATTTTTAGTGGTAGCGAATGTGTTAAACTATGATATTTCCCAAAAAAATCTAAAAAAAAACAAACTTTTCGGTAAATTGTGGTACCAGTGAATATAAAAATAGTCGCCAATCCTAGCCCGTATTCAAAATGTTAAATGAACAATTTGGAAAACGCACAACCATAACGTATTTGAAAACCAAATTTCTGCTATTACTATGAATAGTCGGGAAAATATACATTTTTTTGTGCCGCCCTGTATATGATTTATTGATATGTATGTAAACTACATAGTAGACTAAAATTTAGTTCATTTAAACGTATAGCACAGTTGAAAATTTTCATTCAGCAATTTCTGCCAATAAATGGATGTTATTGAAAACTTTTGTGCAGTCCTCTATCTGATCTACAGAATTTATACACAACAAGTAACATTTAAAAAATAATTAAATTTACAAACGCATATCAGAGCTGAAAACGTACTTCCAGCAATTATTGTTCGTAGGCTTCAGTAGTTCAATTATTGTTCATTTTCTTCTGTAGCCAAACTCTTTCTGGTGCCCCTGTAAATGAACGATAAATTCTATGCTCAGTGTGCTCTATAGCAAGAATCTTGTAGTACACTTCAGTGATAAATATCAATTTCAATATGTTTAAAATAGTGTAATATCATTAAAATACACGGCAAACGATTTTTCTCCATAGACAGTAAAGTAACAGAATTCTTTTGAATATCCCTGTAAATAAACCGTAAATACTATACACTTCTTTTTCAATACATGCCACAGTAAACCCCAATAACATATATTAATTTCATGGCAATTGGACAATATTTACGCGAGTTTGAGCAAGGACAGTCAGACAGACGAACAGGCAGACAGACGGACAGACAAACCGAATTTATAAAAAAATTTCAACTATGTTGGAAAGGTTTAAAATCTAGTTAAATTTAAAAACGCGGACCACAACTGAAAACGCACTTCCAGCAATTAGGGGAAGGTGGCCTAAAATGATCCTAGAGGGCAAAACGATCCACATAGGTTTTATTTCAGACAGGTCGCGCTATCTCCATGATAACACATAAATTAGTTGTGCCAAGTGAAGAAGAAGCAATGGCGGTATTCAAGCGATCGCAGTATTACGCTTCTGAAAAGAATTCCTTGAAAAAGTGGTTTTTATAACATGTGTTATAAGATAAGCACTAACTTTCATATTTATTTAGATATACAGTCTTTCATGTACAGAAATATGACTTGGTTTACTTAATAGAGTATGTTTTTAGATGTGAATTACACTTGCTCAGTTTGTTATGTTTCTCGGTGTCATCCAGTTATTTGACCTAAAATACACGTCCATGTTGCCGGGTAAAATGATCCATTATCTGGATCGTTTTACTACCATTTCATTGGCTGCGGAAAATCTGGTACCGCGTCCTAGCCATCATGGGAGCCAAATGTGTAACTGCCCAAAACCTTTCTCTTTGAGTCCACGTGTTGTCCTACCGATCATAATTTTCAAATATTCCATTTTATTGTTTTTTCAAAATTATTTGTGACACTTTTTTATTTTAAAATTTACATAAAATAAATTATGTATGCTATTTGATTGCAAAACTTATTTTATTTCATTATGTATTGTTATAACTACTTTTATATCCTTTATTTTGCCGATAAAAAACAATTTACAATTACTTTTAAACGAAAGATAATTTTCCCCTTGGGTGAAGATAAAATGATCCTTTGGACGCTTTTTCAAAAATCTGTTTCTTTTCATTACTCAATTTGGTTTAAAATATTATTAAAATTTGTTTATAATGCAAAATATAGTGTAAAACATATTAGCATAGTGCAAAAGTTTCATTTAAACGGTTATGTTATCTTACACAATTTTTCCCTTTAAGGGGTTCATTTTAGGCCACCTTCCTCTACTGATCATCGACGGTACTGTAAACGAATTCTTATATGTGTTCCTTTCAACGAACGATAAATGCTATGCACACCATATTCTACACTAAGCACTTTGTAGTACACATGAGAGATATATATAAATTTAAATGTATTTGAAATAGTGTAACATCATTAAAATACACTGCAAACGATTTTCCACCACTGATGGTAATGTAACGGAATTATTTTGTGTATCCATATAAACGAACTATCAATGCTACACACTTCATTTTCAATAGTGAACATGCCGTAGTAAACCTCGATAACATATCTGAATGGAAATCTGAGTATACTTACGTGAGTTAGAGGACTGTTGACAGACAGACAGACAGACGGTAGATGGCAAGCAGACAACCAAATTCAAAAACACTTTTTAACCATGTTGGAAAGTGTTAGAAAAGTACAGTAGTAATGTGCACTTTAACAGTATATTCAAAGTTTGTGGCGATTGGCCAAGTTAAAAAAAATATTGTAGCCCAGAATGTCGAAAAAAAAGAAGAAAATTAGGCAGACGAACATACCAATTTTGGATCCTGAAAAAATCGATACGGAACCACCAATGAAACTTGTCCCTCGCCCCACAAAATACAAATTGGAGTATTTGTTTCACAGTTATGCGTGGGAATACATTAAGAAATATATATATCTACAAACGAATTGTATAATTTCTTTAGTTGGAAGTTGGTTAAAGAACAATTATTTACTATGTTTATTGATAGAGATGGATGCTAACAAATGAAATAATCCGTGTCGAGATGAAATATTAATTCTTCATTTTTGCATCATGAGTGCATCATGAATTAAAAAGGAGACATTATTTTCGAATTCAGAAATGACTATTATCATAATTCTATGAGCACTCGCTCGTGCATTGGAAAATGATTTTTTTAAAACTAGAGATTCGGAATTTCAATTGCGATTTTAAACATGCAAAGGGTTCTTTAACCCTTTGAAGGACAGTAGTATATTATTTATACCACTTAATGTTACTACGGCACAATTTGCGAAACAATTTTGGAATAAAATTTTGCTTTTATAATTTACGTTAAGTAAAGCTTCTGTTTATTTTCAAAATATTTTGTTCGTACATTCTGGTGTCATTCGTTCACCTCGACATTTTAGCAACAGGAGCATTTTGTTCGTCAAAGAATAAATAATTTTAAAATTTTGTTTTCCAAAATTATACCAGAGACATTTTTCTAGATGGCTTTCTGTAAAATCTGCAAACCTTCTTCAACATATTCTGAGAATTTTCATTCATGTATAATAACAATAATTTGAACGTGGTTGCAGCATATTGTACGAGGGAAAGTCAGTACGTAGCTCACAAACCGATATGAGATGTCGGAAATTAGTAGTAAATTGTTTCCAAATATGCCAAAAGGTGGCAGCACTGTCCAACTGTAAGATGACAATTTCGAATTTACGAGACAACAGTTGTACAAAATGAGCAAGGGCATTCAAAAGATGTTGACGAAGAACGAAGTGGTCCTCCTGTTGAGATTGCGACAGAAGAAACAGTGCGGAAGGTTGAGGAAATGGTTAGAGCTGACAGGCGAACAACAATAGACGGCATTAGCAACTGCAACAGGGTGTTCACATGCTTTAGCCTTCAGCCGACTGATGCAGACGTTGAATGTGAGGTACACGGATGGCTGAGAGTGCAGTCCAAAGACTTTTATGCAGCAGGTATGAGAAACTCAGAAAGAGATGGGACAAATTTATCAATGTAAATGACGATTATATAGAGAAATAAACGTGCCTTTTAGGTAGCTTCCATTACAAAAAGCTACCTATTGCAGCCGTTCGTAGGAAAGCGATTTCAAAAAATTTTGGTATATTTTCATCGATCATGACCCCCAGACCCCGAAGCCACCCTCCGTTCAAAATTGATATATATATATATACATATATATCTGACATTTGTCACACTGTAACTCTCGTATTTATGAACCGATTTGGATGTAATTTGGTGTGTACCTAGTACATACCAATGTCTCGACCGAGTTCGTTGGCCAGCTTCATCCGCCATTTTGTTTCAAAATGGCAGCCATTTAAAATTTTTTAAGAAATTTAAAATTTGAAAAGTGGTACCAAAAAATTGAAAATGGAAAACTATTTTTATCTTATGTATTTGACCATTATACAAAGATTCCGGAGCAGTTTTTGTTTCGTCTATAACTTAAAAAATGGCTGAGTTATAGCATTTCGAATTTATAATGTGGCTGACATTTTAAAACGACCCGAATTTTGTCACGCGATAAAAGACGTATTTATGAACCGATTTAGATGTAACTTCGTTTATACATAGTACATACCAATGTCTTGATCAAGTTCGTTGGCCAGCTTCATCCGCCATCTTGTTTTAAAATGGCGGCCATTTAAATTTTTAAGAAAAATTTAAATTTGAAATGTGGTACCAAAAAATTGAAAATTGAAAAAATATTTTTTTTTGTGTGTTTGACCTTGATAAAAAGATTCGGGAGCAGTTTTTGTTTCGTCTATATCTTAAAAAGTGGCTGAGTTATAGCATTTTGAATTTCTAGCGTAGCTGACAATTTGAAACGACATGATTTATGTCACGCGATAACAGGCGTATTTATGAACCGATTTGGATGTAACTTGGTGTGTACATAGTACATACAAATATCTCGACCGAGTTCGTTGGCCAGCTTCATCCACCATCTTGTTTCAAAATGGCGGCCATTTAAAATTTAAAATGAGATTCCAAAAAATTGGAAAAGGAAAAAGATTTTTTTTGTATGTGTTTGACCTTAATGCAAAGATTCCGGAACAGTTTTTGTTTCGTCTATATCTAAAAAAATGGCTGAGTTATAGCATTTTGAATTTATAATGTGGCTGACATTTTAAAACGACCTGATTTTTGTCACGCGATAACAGGCGTATTTATGAACCGATTTGGATGTAATTTGGTCTGTACATAGTACATACCATTGTCTCGACCGAGTTCGTTGGGCAGCTTCATTCTCCATCTTGTTTCAAAAGGGTTGCCATTTAAAAAAATTAAATTTAAAGTTTAAAATAAGGTATTAAAAAATTGGAAAATGAAAAAGATTTTTTTTTTTGTGTTTGGCCTTGATACAAAGATTCCGGAGCAGTTTTTGTTTCTGAAAATTTGTTCTTTTGTTTATATCTTAAAAAATGGTTAATTATAGCACTTTGAATTTCTAGCATGGCTAACATTTTGAAACGATCTTGTGTTTGTCACGCGATAACACACGTATTCGCCTATTTCGATGTAAGAAGGCATGTGGATAGTATACAGCAATATCTCGACCAAGTTCGATGGCCAGCTTCATCAGCCATCTTGTTTCAAAATGGCGGCCATTAAATTAAAAAAAATTATATTTAAAGTGAGGTGCAAAAAAATTAGAAATTGAAAAAGCTTTCTTTCTTAAGTATTTGACCTTGATATAAGGATTCAGGAGCATTTTTTGTTTGTCTTTATTTTAAAAAATGGCTCAGATATAGCAGTTTCAATTTCGAATGTGGGTGACATTTTGAATAATCTGATTTTTTGCCTGCGACAGCACTTGTATATATCAACCGATTCCGATGTGAGTGAGCATGTGCATAGCAATTACTAAGGTCTCGACCAAGTTCACTGGTTAGCTTCATCCACCACGTTGTCTTAAAATGGCAGGCACTTTAAGAAATCGCCGAATTTGGCAGCCAAATATAAGTTACTTTAAATAAAAGCAGCTTGGATAAAGCTGACGAATTTCGCGAAATTCCCATTCATAATGATTTAGTATTGATAAAAATTAGTATTGAATCTCCTATATTCGGTTTCCACTAAATTGAGCTTCGTGTGTTTGAATAATATTAGTTTGCTTTTTTAAAATAAGGAATATGAAAGCTACCTCTTCCTCCCGGCAGCAAATTCACAATCACTCAACGTTCCAGCGCTTTTAACGCCAAGCTCTGTAGCCAAGGGCTTTGGCGAGTAAATGAACTTTGACGCGCATCTTCGACGCGTATGCAAGTCTGAAGCTAATTTCGATCTTCGATATTTCGTACATTTGACTGCGTATTTTTTGTTTATGGAATACCTGCAAGAATACCAGGCGAAATAATAAATGCTTATTTCATCGTCTAAATAATTATATATTCATTATGAACAAGGAAAGCATTTAATCTTATAGATATATGTTCTATAAGTATGATCTTTCTTCTTCCTAAACTATTTATTTATGGAGTTTTATAATGCCATGTGGTGCTGCCATCTAGTGTCAGAATACTAAATACAAAACAATCATCTCCTGAATAATGCATTTTCGGAATATATGCATGTGTAGTATATTGTGAACAAATGAAATACTTAATCTTTTTATAGACCCACTCTGAGTAACTTTGGCCTTTCTTTAAATGATAACCATAAACAAATAAAAAATCGCTATAATTATCTTAGTTACTAGTTGGGAGTATGTTAAGATAAGCGATTTGTTGATGATTGATAACAGGTTAAAAATATCCTAAAATGCTCGCACACCCCTTAAAGTTTTTGGTTCATAAAAAAATAGGATCTACCCTCTTTCTTACGACCTTGATTTATTTAGCCCTGCTAATACAGGTATCAGAAATAGTTATTAAATTCTTTAAAACAGAAAAAGGTCAATAAAAAAAATCACAAGCGGCTATAGTTTGTAACATTTAGGTGGTCCCACTATTTTTCAATTTTCCTACACCCCCCCCCCCCCCTTCCTTCATTTTTCTATCAGATTAATGATTTTGCATTTTAAGAACAGTTAGGAGGGGGTACACCCTACTTATAGAATATGACTTTCATACTTTAATGCATTTATAAAATATTTGTTTAACCCACTGACAGAAGAAAGTAATTTTGTCTACCAGTTATTCATTGAGATTTAGAAAAACTCTATATTATCTTAATAAAAAAAATGCCTATAATTAGCTTAAGTCTGCTCAACAAGTGCAAAACGTTTTGCCACATTTACATATTCATTTTTAACGGAAAGATATAAAATTGGAAGGCCTGACTATGGCAGCGATTTGGAATCGAACTGTGTTTTCCATTTTTTTATAAATAAATTACCTACTGAATCACAAGCGATTTTGATCACGTGACAAAGACGTTTTCTCCCTTCGCTGACTGGGTTTTCTGCTTTCTTCGCGAACTTCGGTTCAAAACGTCAACTTTGACAATATTTTCTGAAAGTTCTATCGTGTTTGCGAAAAAACAGTTCGATTACATAGTTTCTGAATAACAGTTATATTTTTTGACGCCTGCTAGTTTTATGCATTTCCGAACAAAAATAAATTAAACTTACGTCATAAAGTTGCCCTTTTGGATTTGAGAACAGCCTTAAAGCTCTTCTTAAATTCCCTGCTAAACAAAAACAAAATTCATGACATGCTTTTAACTTAAAAAATATAGCTGATAGGCCTAATTACTATTTGCTTGCTACCTATTAAAGCAAGGTATCAGAAATAGTAATTAAATTCTTTAAAACAGAAAAAGTCGTAAACAATATATTCTTAAATAAATCTTAAAAATAGAAATTTAGAATAGAATAGCATTTTTCATTTGTTAACTAAATTACTTGATTTACAAGTGATTTCTGTCATGGGATGGTAGGTTTTTCTCCTTTCCTACGCTGTCGCATCCAGAAATTCATTTAAAATGCAGACTTTAACAGTATTTTCTGTCAATTTCATGTATTTCTGAACAGAAGAGAATTTCAAAATGTGTCAGAAATTAGTTCCAGTGTATTTGAGAAATGACTTAAAAGTTATTAATCCATATCTGCCAACCTTCCAGTTTTTAAATGTCAAACACACTTTGAACAATCTCCGCTGATATTTTGGAAGTAAGTTAGCACGCGCTCACATTTTAATGTATTTATTGTTTGACGGCATAAGACAGACTACAAAAACATAGAACGAAAAAAAAAGTAAAAACATGCGTCTGGAAAACTTTAAACGGCGCTACCTATCCGTCAAACACACTTTATACCACAATTTTTTCTGAAGAAATTAATTTAAATAAGTACCACATGAAGAGAGGGGGGGGGGCGGGGTGATACTATTAAACAATAAAAAAGGCCATATCATTAAACAATTTTATTAAATTTTTGGTGCCATGTATGGTATATGTTTTTTTATTCTAAAAAAAATTGTAAGGTTGGCAGCTGTCTTAATTTTCGATACCTCAACAATAATATGAATAAATAAAAAGAAAAAACTTATTTTATTTAATTTTCTAAGATTTTCTGTAAATTTAGAAACTATTTTGTAAACAACATTTGTATTCTCAGGCTATGCAAATAACTAAATTAAAATTCACCAGTGGTTTTTTAAGGATAACCAATATATATATATATATATTACTACAACTGTAAACAGGGCCGAAACTAGCCTTTTTTGCACCCGGGGCAAGCATGGATTTTGGCGCCCCCCCTCCCCCTCTCCTCTTCCGCAAAGTATTTTACAAAGAGAATTTTACTAATTTTCTAATAGCCGACTTATTTTAAAATTTAAAATATGTAATACTGAACTACTTAATCTACAACGACGGATCCAAGAGGGAGGTCACGGGGGTCATGACTCCCCTCTGAACACCAACAAAAAATATTCTAAAGATTTTTAAAATGAAATATAGAGTAGAGACTCGATTATACGAGTCCTGTTCCTAATTTTTTTTGCAAAAACAAATTATGGCCATTTTTTTTCTTCCCATTCTGACCAGAAAATCAGAGTTCTAACTTTTTACGACTGCTCTTTCATCTTCACCTAATACATCATTTATAATGGCTGTTTCATAATAATAGTAGCTATCAGTCCATCAGGAGAAAAAGATCCATTCCAAAGGTATAATCCTTCATTTGGCGCCCTGGGCACATGCCCCCTCTGCCCCCCCCCTTAGTTTCGGCCATGACTGTAAAATGAAAATGGAAAAATCAATAATACTATTTGGATACGTTGACTTAATATGGGGGAAAAAAACCTTAAATTCTGTAAGGGTGTCCATAACATAAAAACATTCGACGAAACATAAACAACTACCGCGAAACTGACGAGAACAGACAGAATGCTGCATACGCGCATGCGCGCAGTTCGTTTTCTTGCCAAAACGCTTGGCTACAGAGCTTGGCATCAAAAGCGCTGGGATGTTGAGTGTTTGTGAATTTGCCTCCCGGCACTGGCCGGAAGGACTTTTAAGTATGTATTTTGGTTTCCCCTTTTAAGTAGATTTCATTACAAAAAGCTACCTATTGCAGCCGTTCGGAGGAAAACGATTCCAAAAAATTTTGGTATATTTTCACCAATCATGACCCCTAGACCCCGAAACCACCCTCCGTTCAAAATTGATATATATATATATATATATATATATATATATATCTGATTATGTCATACTGTAACTCTCGTATTTATGAACCGATTTGGATAAAATTTCGTGTGTACATAGTATATACCAATGCCTCGACCGAGTTCGTTGGCCAGCTTCATCCGCCATCTTGTTTCAGAATGGCGGCCATTAAAAAAAATTAAAAAATTTAAAATTTAAAATGAGGCACAAAAAAATTAGACATTGAAAAAGATTTTTTTTCTTATGTGTTTGGGCTTGATACGAAGATTCTGGAGCATTTTTAGTTTCGTCTGTATCTTAAAAAATAGCTGAGTTATAGCACTTTGAATTTCTAGCATAGCTGACATTTTGAAACGATTTGATTTTGTCACTCGATAATACACGTATTTATGAACCGATTTGGTTTTGACAAGGAATGTACATAGTACATAGCAATGTCTCGACCGAGTTCGTTGGCCAGCCTCATCCGCCATCTTGTTTCAAAATGTCGGCCATTTAAAAAATTTAAATTTAAAATGAGGCACAAAAAAAATTAGACATTGAAAAATATTTTTTTTCTTATGTGTTTGGGCTTGATAGAAAGATTCTGGAGCATTTTTAGTTTCGTCTATATCTTAAAAAATGGCTGAGTTATAGCACTTTGAATTCCTAGCATGGCTGACATTTTGAAATGATCTGATTTTTGTCACACGATAATATGCGTTTTTATGAACCGATTTGGATGTGACAAGGAATGTACATAGTACATAGCAATGTCTCGACCGAGTTCGTTGGCCAGCCTCATTCGCCATCTTGTTTCAAAATGGCGGCCATTAAAAAATTAAAAAAAAAATTAAAATTTAGAATGAGGCACAAAAAATTAGACATTGGAAAATATTTCTTTCTTATGTGTTTGGGCTTGATACAAAGATTCTAGAGCATATTTCGTTTCGTCTATATCTTAAAAAATGTCTGAGTTATAGCACTTTGAATTTCTAGCATGGCTGATATTTTGAATTGATCTGATTTTTGTCACGCGATAATACACGCATTTATGAACCGATTTGGATGTGACAAGGAATGTGCATAGTACATAGCAATGTCTCGACCGAGTTCGTTGGTCAGCCTCATCCGCCATGTTGTTTCAAAATGGCGGCCATTTAAAAAAATTTAAATTTAAAATGAGGCACAAAAAAATTAGACATTGAAAAATATTTTTTCCTTATGTGTTTGAGCTTGATACAAAGATTCCGGAGCATTTTTCGTTTCATCTATGTCTTAAAAAATGGTTGAGTTATAGCACTTTGAATTTCTAGCATGGCTGACATTTTGAAATGATCTGATTTTTGTCACACGATAATATGCGTTTTTATGAACCGATCTGGATGTGACAAGGCATGTGCGTAGTACATAGCAATGTCTCGACCGAGTTCGTTGGCCAGCTTCATACGCCATCTTGTTTCAAAATGTCGGCCATTTAAAATTTAAATTTAAAATGAAGTAAAAAAAAATTATAAATCGAAAAAGATTTTTTTCTTATGTGTTTGAGCTTGATACGAAGATTCCGGAGCATTTTCTGTTTGGTCTATATCTTAGAAAACGGTTGAGTTATAGCACTTTGAAATTCTAGTGTGGCTGACATTTTGAAACGATCTGATATTTGTCACGCGATAACACGCGTATTTATGAATGGATTTGGATATAACTTGGTGTGTACATAGTACATACCAATGTCTCGGCCGAGTACATTGGCCAACAGAATCCACCATCTTGTTTCAAAATGGCAGCCATTAATTCTTTTTTTTTTTTTAATTTAAATTGATGTACAAAAAATTAGAAATTGAAAAAGATTTTTTTCTTATGTATTTGACCTTGATACAAAGATTCCGGAGCATTTTTCGTTTCGTCTATATCTAAAAAATGGCTGAGTTATAGCACTTTGAATTTCTAGCATGGCTGACATTTTGAAACTATCTGATTTTTGTCACGCGATAACACGCGTATTTATGAACCGATTAGGATGTGACAAGGCATGTGCAAAGTACATAGCAATCTCTCGGCCAAGTTCGTTTGCTAACTTCATCCTCAATCTTGTTTCAAAATGGCGGCCATTTAAAAATTAAAAAAAAAATAATAATTTAAAATGAGGTACAAAAAATCAGAAATTGAAAAAGATTTTTTTCTTATGTGTTTCAGCTTGTTACAAAGATTCAGGATCATTTTTTGTTTTACCTTTATCTAAAAAAAAGCCGAGATATAGCAGTTTGAATTTCGAATGTGCGTGACATTTTGAAAAATCTGATTTTTTGCCTGCAACAGCACTCGTATATATCAACCGATTTAGATATGAGTAAGCATGTAAACAGGAATTACTAAGTTCTCGACCAAGTTCATTGTTGAGCTTGGTTGCACCCATTATGTTATTTTAAAATGGCGGGCTATCACCGATAATTCGGTTTAATATAATTATTAATATAATTCGGGATATCACCGAATTTGGCGACAAAATATAAATCACTTTAATAAAACCAGCTTTGATAACGCTGACTAATTTGGCGAAATTCTTATTCATATTCAATATTGACAAAAATTAGTATTTAATCTTGTATAATCGGGATCCACTAATTTGAGCTCCGTGTGTTTGAATAATATAAGCTGGCTTTTAAAAAATAAGGAATATGAAAGCTACCTCTTCCTCCCGGCACTGGCCGGAAGGACTTTTTTATTGACTTTTGTGACCTAATTACTGACTTGCCCTCGTACAAATATTCTTTGAATTCTTTATCTGAAGAAAATGTTTCTCCTCTTGACTTTTCTTTAAAGGTATCCAAATAAACTCTAGTTAGAAGATGATAATTTCGGGCTATAAGGAAAATGATCTAGTGTTGTTCAGTAAAGTTTCCATAATATTTAATTTGTGACACTAGCTATGTGAAATCCTACATTGTTTTAGAAAAGAACATTGGAATCACAATGGAACGTTTTTCGGATCGATGTGCAACTTATCAGACTTCCATAAAAATTCACAGTACAATACTTCATTATATGAACATCGTTCATGAAAAATATCGATGCACAAAATACACCTTAAATCTAAAAAATATTAGTGAGAACGATTTCTGTTTTCCCTTCAGCGGAGCAATTTAACTTTTCGTGCGCTATTCAATTGTGGATCGCTTTGTTTCCCTTTCTTCACGACCACTTTTAAGTCACTTGTGTTATCCACATATTTTAGACCTCGATAGTATGTTACTTCCGAATTGTACACTGTTAAAAATTTCATGCTGGGTTGAAACAACTTTTAGTGGTGCAGTAGCTGCAACCATGAGATGTTGAAATAACGTTTGGAGCTCCGGTTGAACCATAGTTCCAAACGTTGGAACGACATTTCACTATGTTATTGTTCCAGCTGCTGCAGCGTCAAATTTAGTTCGACCCAGCACAACATTTTTAACAGTGTACCCACAATTTGTATCAAGATTAAATAGATTTGACATTTTCATTTATTGGAAGTTTAATAATTATATTTTGTGAAATTGAACTAGATGCATTGTATTCACTCATAATATTAATAACTAAATAAATAAACGGATGAAGAATAATACAATACCAAACGAATTTTTAAACAGTAAATAACTTGCCAGGATTGCCATTACAATGAGTATAACATTATAAATAAAAATTTATTTTTAAAAACACATAAAATTGCTGAATGGTACACAGAACAAGAACCTTTATATGAACTTATATAAATAAATATGATGATAAAAAACATAATATCTACGTTTCGAACTCCTTCTGCAGTAATCTTCAGGATTAAATATGATGTTGAAGTGATTTAAAAGTCTAAAACGACAGCGTCCTGTATGAGAGATAATTTGTTGAGTCTTAAACAATTACATGATGGGAAAGAAAGTGCAGAAATAGTTCGAAACATAGATATTATGTTTTTATCGTCATATCTATTCATACGAGTTCATATAAAGTTTCTTGTTTTGTGTACCATTAAGAAATTTTATGTGTTTTATGAATATATTCTTATTTACAATATTTCATGGTGTAATTGTCCAACAGGTGTTAATGAGTATAACATTTTTTTACTGATATTAAAAGTCTCCTTTATATTTGATTCACTTTTATACTTATTCAATTGTATTCTAGGTTCAGCACATAATAATACAAATAATAATAAAAAGAACTTCTACTATGTTATAGAACTTGCCAATCGCATATGAAGAAAATACAATATGTGGTTGGTGGTTACATATACGAGATTTCACTATGTTTGAATTCTTCATTTGAGATATTTTTATTCATAATTTTATGAATTATTTTTATCGACCATAAAATTTAAGAATTCCCCCTGATATTTAAATATTTATAAATTATGAAATAATTATTAAAAAACAAACAAAGAAAAACAATCTATTCAGTACATCTGGGATGCAGATGGGTGTTAACAAATGAGATGCTTCATGTCGAGAGGGAGTAATTCTTTATTTCTGAAGTGCATCGTGAATTAAAAAAAAATATTTTCGAATGCAGGAATAGCTATTAGCATAATTTTATGAACACTCGCTCGTAGAAATGGAAATGATCTTTTTCCAAATTAGACATTTGGAATTCCAAATGAGAATTTAAACCTACTTTATTCAACAGTACCGTATGCTGTATTGTCATATTGGGAAATTCTTTTATTTAAACTATCCACAGCTTTTCTAATTAGTAATCTTTGCGATATTTACTCACGGAAGGTCTGTCATTAAGTAAAGCGAAGATTTCTATTTTGAAATACTGATAAAAATTTTGAAATGAAAAAAATCCCCAATTCAGCAAATACTGTATAACACTGTATATATAAAATGTAACACTGTATGTATAAAATGTATCAGGTGATCCAAAAATAAGAGTAAAAGTAAAAGTAAAAAAAAAATGAAAAGTACAGACATAAATATCAAAGACAAGAAAGATAAAAGACATTTATCATAGAAAATTAAAAAAGGGTTATTTTTTTAAATAAAAAAACTTTTACTGTCAGAATAATTAGAGGAAGTTTGGGTATTATGGAATACCATTTACATTTTGATTTGTAAGTCAACATAAAAAAATTGAGATACATTGAAAGTTAGTAAAGTATAAACTTTGCTTATTTCTTAACATACACTGTTAAAAATATCCCTGAAAAATTACGGCCAGAGCCGGCAGAAGGGATTCCAATCATACCCCGTAAAAAAAATCCATGCCTATCATTTTGTGCAGTCCGTAATTTTATGGGGCACAGATATAATGCACTTTAAAACATAATAACATTTTACACGTTAGATAATCATCACATAATCGCTTTTTTGGTGGATTAAAAAAGATGTTACGGTCGCGGTTAAGTGACATTATTTTTCGAAACACGACTAAAATGAAGGGTTACATCCTAGCGGAGGAAAATGTATGGGGTTGTACCGTATTTTTGCTAACAGATGGGCTAGAACTGTAAGAATATGTGGATTGCCCTTAATTTTCTAAGTATCTAAGGGATAAGGCCGCTTATTTAATGGATTAGACCATTTTTCATCAAATAAGGCTGTTGCCTGTGAAAATTGAAGGGCAAAATTTCATAAATTTACAGTTTTTTCTGAGAGTGTATTTTTAATGCGTTTAAAGTGGAAGAAAATAAATACGTATCAATATTTAGATTTTTAAAAAGAATTACATTTTTCGAGTAATATGGAATAGGGTTATAAGGAATATTAAAATTGTAAGAAAAACCATGATTTAGAAGAATAACGAAGATTATGGGTAAACAGTAGTACATTATCTACAAGTCGTAGATTCCTTGAAAAATTATTTTAATTTTTTCAAAATCACAAATGTAGTCTGTAGCTTCGGTATTTCATATTATCCGATAAGCCATCCTGAAAAACAAAAACCTTCTTCACACGTCAACAAGTTAGCATAGAGTTAAATTAACTCACACATCAATAAATATAACTGTTCAACTTAATACTGAACTTGGTTAACGTCACTGATGAACAGGTCTTAATTAATACGAATTTTAAAAAAACTTACTGCAAAAAACTGCCACAACTGAGAATAAGATTTGACTTCACCGCATATCTCCAACAACATGTATTCAAACAGAACTCATCGCAATGCATAATGGGAGTGCTAAGAAGGCGTTTGACAGTTTCACGCTTGGCTGCAGCATCGTAAGTGCCAGATATTGAAGTATTCTATATTACCTAACCATTCCATAATATCCGAACTTCCTCTACATTTTCCACCAACAAATGGCGTTTCAGTTGAGCTCGTAGTTTCTACAGTAGTGCATAATATTTTGCTACTTGGCTAGGATTACAAATGTTCACTGTAATAGATACCATTAATGATAATTACCATCAGACATTACGTGACACCCAAGACAGCATTGAAGAAGATTTCTTCTATGACTTTTGTCACAGGATGGTTTAAATAGCAAACTGAAGGAGCTCCTTACCGCTAGAGAACTAATCGTTGATGGAAAATAAAGCAAGAGTCTGGCAATAAGATTTTTTATTATTTAAAAATCCCATTTTTTTTTTTTTTTACTATTTCTGTAAAAAGTGCATCGTGCTGCTGGATAAACTTTTTGCATAAATGCATTTTAAATGTTTTATCTACTTTCATATTACTCGATATACTTATAAGATTTTAACCGTAAATGCATTGCAGTGAAGACAGAAGTTCACTAAATACTTATTCTATGAACTTTGTTGTACTGTCTCATTAGTGAAAAAAGCAAGAAAACTATATACGATAACAACGAAGGAAAGTAATATGAAAAAAAAATTTGGATGGGTCACATAGTTAAAATTAAATGTGTTGAAAAGTGGGCAGTGCAATAAAAATTGTTGTTTAATGAACGAGTAGGGTAAAGTGCCCATATTTCGTCCCCTCTCCTAATATAGTCTCCATTAACTTCTCCGCTTCTGCGAAAGTGGCGCCACTTATGACGCAAGGCATAGGGGACGGGAGGCAAAAGGGGTCAGTGTTGAAAGCTTCGTTCGCCAAGACGCATACATAAATTAAAGACGGTGAATTTCCTATATTTAGAAGACCGGAATTCTTATTACGTCGTTTGTAGAACGTTATTTACTGTACTGTAAGTATTTATTTCTTATTCCTTGCATGCATTTTACGTTAGTAAGATGCTGACAGTAGCATACAGTGAGTTTTAGGACGCTCAGTTCATCTTACGGGAAGTGAAGCTCCGTCATATTGGGAAGTAGCGTGGTCCCAATTTCGTCCCCCTTGCAGTTCTTATTTTCGTCCGGTGGACGAAATTAGGAATGCTTTTTCATGACATTTTTTCAATTTTTTCCTCATGTTTGGATGACGAATGTTTCGTTATGTTATTCTTCCACTGATACTTAGTACATTTCTTTGTGCCTTACTTTAATGTAAATTAAATTACTTACTCATTTAGAAATAAATTTTGATTTACTTATAAGATAAGCCTCGATGTATTGGATTTTTTGGGGGGGACAAAATTGGGACCATTTTTTTTCCTTTGCATTTTTTAGATACTTTTGAAAAAACAATTTTTCACATTGTTAAAAATTTTTTGTACGACATTTGCCAATGTTTCTATGTGTGTGGGTAGTTAGTCTATATAAAATCCAGATTTGGTAGATTTTCACTGAAAATTACAACTTCGAAGGGCCTAAATGTGACTGGAGGACGATAATAGGGCACCTTACCCTATATATCGTTTTGTCAGTGAGACAATATATAGGGAAAACAAGGGATGTTTGACATACTGCCTTCATTTTATTTCAAAACTTGGTATGGAAACAGAAGATGGAAAGATATTGTAAGCCTCTTTTACTAGTTAATGTTGTTTTTCAGTTATTTATAGTGATGAATAAAAAAATAAAGTGAAATTACGCAATTTCCACCTCCAAGAAAGTAAATTTGTAAATTTTACTTTTGTCATTCTTAATTCTTCTGCTAGCAGTAAATAAAGTTAAAAAATATATTTTTGCTTTAAAGTGTACCCAACGATCTGAAAAATAAGATTGTAAATTAGAACTTTGTGTAGCTATTCTTAAAATATTTTCAAACTTTTTTCAAAATGACAGTTGTGGGATTTTTGGCCCACTGCATTTGTAAGATCTTTTATCCTGGTAAACTCTCCCATTTTATATTTTGAGTAATTCAACATAATTTATAAATCGTATTTAGATATATCTATAAACAATGATGATATAATATATAATGATTATTATAGAAATAATGATTATAACATATATATAAACATAATGATTAACGTATTTCAGTAATTAATATTATTATTTATATAAATATTATTTTTATGCGCACTATATTACAATATTTCTGTTAAAACCGAATATGAAAATACTTATGAATAAATGATGTGAAGTACAAATGTTTTACGATTCGGAATAAATTATTCAGAATACTGCTTCATAAATTTTAAATATGTATATTTTATGCATAATATAAATTTATCATAGTTGGTGTTTAAAATATTGCGTTTTTCGTCTGAGTGTCACCGCATCTAATCAACAGTAGTGGTTTAGAAAGAGTTAGTTTTAAAAATGATATTTGATTCCTGGATATGAAAATATTCGTGGATTTATAAAATTAAGAATGTGATATTATTAACACATAGAGAATCATTAGCTTTACCCAATGGCCAGATCAAATGTATCGTACCAAAAATTTTATTAGTAAAAGAAATTAAATTAATGCCGTACAGAAATATGTTACATTCCATTAACCTATTCGCTACTGAGTATTAATAGAATATTATTTATTATTACTGAATTATTTCTTATCCAATTTTATTTTAGAGTAAGAATTTTAATCTTTTTGCATTATTTCGAATCTCAGACCTCGAATCACATCATTCTGAGATCGAAATTACAATTATATTCGAGTATCATTAATAAAGAGGGAAAAAACGAAAGCCCACATATCTGGGTCTAGCAAGCATCTCTGAAGCGGAAAGGTTTACCTTACAGAGTTATGGACAGTAAATTAAGAAAAAAATCATTTAGTACTTTTTCAAAATTTGCACGCTGTAAAAAAGGTAGAATATATAATACGCTATTTGTATGTGGTAAACAGAGATATTGTACATCACACATAAATTACGATCATTTTAATAAAAAGTGGGTCAAACATCCCCAGTCTTCCCTATAGAATGGATAAGACATTGAGATAGATCGAAAAAAGAAACAAAGAAAATACAAATACACAAAGTAAAATATTAGCATGGTTCTCGTAAAGGCGCAGGGCCTGATTTTTCCTTATACCCTGTTCACACTAGAAACTTAAGATATCTTAGATCGCCGGTTTTGAAGTGGTACCCTCCCGGAATTGGATGCTTGTTCACATCGAAAAACTTACCTTAAGATATCTCAGTAGCGTCACTGTGTCTGTGATCTGAACAAAAGTAAAGTATGCGCATGCACTTAAAATAGAAACGGCCGCAACAGCCAATCAGTAAAAGCGAAGCTTCATAGCCAACGAGAGTGAATGGTCGTTCCTGTATCTAGCCGAAGTTAGTCGAAACTCACTGAGAGAGTTTGTGGAACTCTCTCAGAGAGTTCGGCGGCCTGAGATATCTTAAGGTATCCAGTGTGAACATAGTATGAGGTCTGCAAGTTCCGGATCTTTTGCTCAGAATAACGGGGATCCTCATATTGACATAGCTCATTAAATTATGCCTTATTAAATTATGAAATAAAGCTTGTTTTCAAACTGGAGGGATTGAATAAGGCTTTTAATAAAGGAGTAAAGGGTTTTAATAAAGGAGAGATTTAATAAAGGTTTAAAGTGTTTAAAATGTTCAATAATCCTCTAAACTGTACAGAAACGTTGGTGAGTTGTAAATACTCAGCTTTAAATGCCTACAGAGCAATTCCAACCAGTATATAAATGAAAGTAGGATAGCTCTCAAATTTATGATGTGCCTTGGATCGTAAATTGTATGCCAGGATTTGCAAAGGTGAGATAGTAAAGCAATTCTGGGTGATCTTACAGATGTAATACTGTTCATTACTGAATATAGTGATACACATTCGACTTAATTAAAGATGTAAAGAAGTATTTTAAAAGGAAAAAAAATAGTCATGAGTATTATAATAAATATATATTTCGTTATCAAAAAGATAAAGATTTAAGGCTGGTAATAGAAATAATAATTAACGAAAATGAAGAACATATGTCTAAAATTTAAATAAACATAAGAATGTCGAAAAATCTAATATAAAGGAACACACATGTTATACAGGGCGTCCGAAAAGTCTTTCAATGATTTAAAAAAATTATTTATATTCGCTATATGAAATAGCTGATTGAAATGTGAAACTGTTACCAAAATGTACGAAACCTAACCAAGTTTTTTTTGTTGCAGGTTTACATAAAGTGGCTATAATGTAGCAGTGTCGGCGCACAGACCCAAAAACCTGGCCAAAAATGCAAAAATTAAAATTTCGTCAACAATTGTAAAAATAATATTTTTTAATAGCTAACTAATTGGTGCATCGTTATATATCTATTTTAGGAACCTGAGTTATATCTGGTGGCTCCTGGCCTCAGCTGAAGAAGAAGTTTTTTTCTGAGAAGATGTGGTTTTTTGGCAATGTTGTTATGTTTAAATATAATTTTTCTGTGGCTGAATGAATTGCTGAATTGAAATAAACAGGGCTTACGTGTTTAACAAAGGTCAGAGCTTAGTGTTAAACTATGTGCTAATTTAAATTGTTTCGTTTTTAATGTAATGAAAAAAAATTACATGTGTAAAAAGGTTATTTTTAAAGCGTTTTTGGCTCTAATTTATACATATAGAAAGCTTTATAAATATGTGCCGCTCTTTGCCCGGCCATGTTTTAATTATAATCGTATTAGTTATACATTGGTTATACGACGTCTTGAGTGTCAATTTCTGCAAAAAATCTTCCGCATATTATTGTTATTTTTTTATAATTTTTTTTTTCGGAATGACTATTTAAATGCTCTGTTTTGCGGCCAGCGAATTGAAGAGACAAGAAATATATATTTACTGTCGTATTGCAGGTTTTTAGCTCACAGGATATTACTGAAGAGCTTTTGCACCTACATATTCTGTCTGTCTGTATGTACGTACGTACATATGTACGTATGTAGGTACGTACATACGCACGCAACTTGATATCTTTTGATAGATATATCCGATCGCCTTCAAATTGTATATATTTATTTATTGAAAAAGGGTTCCCTAATTAGTTCTTGGGGCTCATGTGTGTAACAAAAGGAGCGGTATCCTTAAAAAGGGACATCTAATTTTAATTCCAAAACTGACAAACTGCACCAAGAAAATTTAATTAAAATTTTCCTTTTATAATGTACTTGAAAATAAGCAACTTTATTTTTTCTAGTAACTCCGTTTATCAACTAAAAAGAGCAAGCCATACAGTAGCGAGACCCTACAACTTCTTTTTCCAGTAAGGTCTGATGGTAGTCCCGATAAAACCAGAGAAGAGAGTTGTGAAGAAGAATTCTGAAGAATCATTTTGAAACTGGTAATATATTAAATACATTCAAAAACTAGCAATCTATACTATATAGACTCCACTTTACTGAACCTACTATCAAATATAACACCATTAAACGTAAATTAAATGCAATAATTATTATTAAATGTAATTTAAATGTAATAAGCATTAATAAATATAAATAATAAGTTTTACATATAGTAAAATTAAATACATTTAATTAAACATTAATAGTGAATAAAACAAACCTATCAACAATTACTTTCCTCTTAAAAACAGTAAATAGTTAAGGTTACAAGTCGCTCAACTTCCAAACTCCCTTCGATAATGTTAAGTCAATGGACATGTGATTTATTTGTATTTTTAAAATATCTACTTAGTAAATTAATATTTTAACTTCTTTTTTCTTTGTGCTCTTCTTAAATGATGCCTCTTTTTTTTTTCTCAATTGTCAAAATATTTATAAAACGTATATTTATTATTATGTGAAGTGTTAAAATCTTACTTACACTTCGTCAACTTTTAAGATATAAAATATTAAACTAAACTATGGATTTGTATGTTACTTCATGGTATGCTAAAAGTTAGTTCAGTAAAACGCATAGCATAGTTAAAAATGTGCATTAAGTCATCCCCGTGATTAAACGGAAATGTACTTGAGAACTTTTGTGCAGCCCTGTATATGATCTCTAGAATGTATCCACACCAAGTAATATTTTAAAAAAAATTTCTATTTTAAAACGCCTATCACAACTGCAAACGCACTTCCAGCAATTATTGGTCATAGGCTTCAATAGCTAAATTTATACTTCAGCCATATTCTTCTGTGTGTCCCCGGAAATGAACGATACATTCTATGCACACCATATTCTACAATAAGTGCCTTAGTACACCTTAGTGATGTATATAAATTTCAGCACGTTTAAAAGTGTGATATCATTAAAATACAGAGCAAACGATTTTCCCCCATAGACCATAATGTAAGGAAATTCTTTTGGGTGTCTCTGTAAGTGAACCGTAAAGGCTATAGCCTTCATTTACAATACCAAACATGCCATAGTGATACCCAATAACATCTAAGAATTTCAAGCCAATCGGACTATATTTACATCGAAAAATATTTTTGACCAGGATTTCGGGTCAAATACTCCACTGTGCGGCATCCAGGAAACCGTAAATATTCATAAATCTAGAAAAAACTCAATGTGTCCTCTGCTATCACGAGACGCTTTTGATATCTGTAATTCACGCGAGGCCGTACATATTGATTGATTTCTTGCGACTTGGCAGGAAAGACTATCGCACTTCTCATTAAAGTAGAAGCTTTTTTACGGATTTGTGAACATTAACGGTTTCCTGCACAACGACACTGCTACACTACAGGCACGTTGCGGATACTTTCAACAAAGAAACTTGTTTAGTTTTCCATCATTTGGGAACCGGCTTCACATGTCTATCATATATATAAAGGATATGGGTAAATGTTGTAATCATGGAGGGAAAGACTTTTCGAACACCTTGCATTATGTAATATGGAACACCCCTTTCCTTCATTTTTATAGACTACCATAAAAGGTATTTGCATGAAGTTTTATCAGGTAAATAAAAAAGAAAAAATAAAGTGGAAAGAGTTCAGTTAAAAATTATTTAATTATATAGCATTTTCAAATTTAGTGTATCCTAAAGCAACGAAATTTTGCAAGCAAGTGCATAAACACTAAAGCAATTTTACTTTCTTACTACGAAGCTCTCCTAATTGGGTACATAATTAATTGTTTGTGACGTATGGCTGCTTTAAAATGAATTTATTGATCTATAGCAAACTATATAACTAAAACATATTTCCAAAGAAATTTTGAAAGCAGACAGTCATACACACTTTTGGAAATTAGCTGCATAATGCGAGTTCGTTTTGAACTTAACACCTTGTGCTAAAATGATTTTGGAACTCTTTAGTTGAAAATATTTATGTTAGATGGCATTTGGTAGACTTAAAAAAAAAATCAAAAATAAATATCAGTCTTGCCTGAGAAATAAAAATTTTAAAAATCTTCTGAGAATCTCCTTTGCCATTATACATGTAAAAATTGACGTAATTATAGAAAAAACTGACAGATTTCAGCCATCCACTTCAAAAATTGAATAACCCAGAAAAGTTATGCAAGTTTAAAATTTGTAACAATTACGTATAATCATTTGAAACGCTGCTAATATTGACTTTTAATACAGTTATTAATAACGGTATTAAATATTAAATTATTAATATCGGTTGAAATTAACAATTACGCATTAATAATTACTAAATATATTTCATTTAAATGTATAGTCTGAAAAAATGCGTGATGCCCTGAAGCTCACACCTGTGCCTTATTTTGGCGCTTACAGAACCTTTTGTGAGTACCACCGCATCAAATGTACAACATTACGTTTTAAAAATAAAACCCCTCAGGTTTTGATGTTATGGGTCAATACCTGAAAACTGGACAATTTCACTCCAGAATTTTTATTTTTTTTCAATTAAAGTACCAACTTCCAAATACAATTATATACTATGACACATGTTTTGTCATTTGAATCCTGTAGTCTTTTGAGATCGAGGATGTATATTTTATGCGTAAAATAAACTTTTATGGAAGAAAGTGTCTGTTAGCACCATAATCAGTATCTAATAATTGGGACTGAGGTGATGTTTTTGTCTTAAAAGCTGCACAGCCATTTTGTTGAATCATTTTGCCCACATGTAAATTATTAAGTATGACATGTGAAATTTGTATGTTACGTAAATAAAGTTGCAATAAACTTTTTGTTTATAAATAAAAAGTTAAATAGGGGACATGAATGATGGTATAAAAAAATGCTTATCCCTATTCAGAACAAAAACTAAATATTTCTAAATATAAAACAAAGAGAAAAACAACTTACCTTCATCCATGGTGGCTAGTTGAACTTTAGTTGCTGCTGCAATGGAAATGATTCTGCCAGCGCCACCTAGTATCTGTTAACCTAAATGTGTGTTTAGAGGGACTGAGATGATGGTCAATCTCAGGGACAAATATATTTACTACAATATTTTACTGTACAATCTATACTAAGAAAGGATAATTATATTTTCCCATACTTTATATGTATAGGTATAAATGTATAATAGCAAAAGTGAATAATATTTATAGAAATGTTTACAGCATACATTTAATATTGGATATTTGTACCTGGGGACAGGGACTGAAATGATGATTTCGCTTGTTTAAAGCTTAAAACTAGTTATTTATACATCATTATATGTCCATTTATCATTGGTAATTGACATAACAAATGTTACAATATATTACGTTTTTCAGTTTTTGGTTTTAGTATAATTAATGAAATATTATTGGCATTGGACGAAAATTGTCCAGTTTTCAGATATTGACTCTTATATAGTGGAGTTTCATTTCTTAAGATCCAAGAAATCAATACTTAAATTAATTTTAAACATAACTTGTTGAAACTTTTACGACATTAATTTAGGGTAAAGAGGGGACAGATGCCACAGTTTCACTTTCCTTCATGTATAATTTACAAAATAGAAAAAAACAACAAACTAAGTACCAGAAATCATTAATCAAACTCTTTAGAATCTAATTTCTATGTTAAACAAGTTAAAACACTTTTAGTTAAGTAGGCATACTTATTTTTCGAAGCGTAATTTTTTAACATAATTTCTCATTGGCAGGATCAGATGCCGCTTGGGGCGTGGGACAGATGCTGCGTGGAGAAATAGGCTAGGTTTTTTTTTTTAAGCAAATCACATTTTTATTTTAACTCTCAAACTACTTAAAATTAAAATAAATAACAGTACACTTACAAAAATTATATATATATATATCACTAAGTTGTGAAAATTTTAATGAAGATGCGAAAGTACAAGCTAATAAAAATAAAATTTTAAATAAAAAAGAAAGAAAAATCATGCGTCAAGCACGGATTATGAAACACTTTCCAATACTTCCAGAATGCTTTAACAAAACTTCGTTGTTTAATAAGGTAAAAAAGAAACCTAATTAAACATTTTATAAAACGTATGACACATTTTAAAACCAGATTTCAACAATTGCGCTCATAGCCGGGAAGGTACTTCAATTCTTTTGTGCAGCTCTGTATATGGTATATATATTTATACAGTTTCTACATACTATGATAAAATTTAGTTTTCTAAGAAAATGCATAAAATAGTTGAAAATTCAGCCTCAGAAATTTCTACCAATAGACGGAAAGTTACTTGAATTTTTTTACACAGCCCTGTATATTGCATACAGATTTTTATGTACGTCACATATTAAGCTGAAATTTAATTCAGGCAAAAACAGGCTTAAAATTGCTGAAAAAACACTTCCAGGAATTCCTTTCCCTAGGCGGTTATGTATCCAGTCCTATCCATAGCCCTGTATATGATTTTATTTATATGCTAAGACATATCTTAGTATACTAAATGTAGTTGAGCTTGAAAAAGGATAACTCAAATTAAAAAAAAAACATCTTTAAGTAATTCATGCTCATTCTCAGTAATGGCTACGAATTTTTTTGTGTAGCCTTGTATATGGTCAATAAAATTTATGTACACCACGTAGTATGGAAAAAATTAGTTAATCTTAAATACGCATTCTGTAACTGAAAACGCACTTTAGCCATCATCTTTAATAGACAACGCGTCTGATACAGTATAGTATCCAAATATCTTTTATGTGTTCCTGTAAATGAACGATAAATTCAATGCAAATCATACTCTAATGCAAGCATCTTGTAGTAAATATCAGTAATGCATTCGTCTCAGTAATGTATTAATCTGTTTCGTCATGCGTAAAACAGTGCAACATAATTAAAATACGCTAAGAGCAGTTTATCCCCGTAGACCATTATATAACCGAATTCTTTTGTGTGGCCCTGTAAATGATTGTTAAATGCTCATATTCTACAGAAAGTAGATTTAGGACACCTCAGAAATTCATATCAACTTAATTATCTTTGTGACAGAGTGATATCACTGAAATACGCCGCAAACGATTTTTTTCAAAGGCTATAATATAACGAAATACTTCTGAGTTCCCCTATACGCGTACTGTAAGCGTTAAACATAACATATTCTATTGTAACCATCTTCTAGTGTACCTCAATAATGTACATATATTTCATTATGTTTAAGATTGTGTAACACTATTAAAATACACCCAAAAATGATTTTTCCCCATAGACCATAATGTAACAGAATACTTTTGAGTGCCCCTGCAAATGAACCATGAATGGTACACACTTCATTTTCAATACCGAACATGCCATGGTAATTCTAAATATCGCATATTAATTACATGACAATCTGACTATATTTACGCGAGTTAGAGCATGGACAGACGGACAGAGAGACATACAGACAGATAGACGGACAGACAAACCCAATTCATAAACACTTTTCAACTTTGTTGGAAAGTGTTAAAATGAAATTAAAAAGAAAAACATTTGAATTTACATGAATGGATAGCATAATTACTGCAAACAGTGGGTAGCATAATTACAAAAAAATATAAATCACTTGTTCACATCTAGGCCTACATTACAGCTTACTCTTAGTAAGTACTAGTTCGATTCTATTTAGACCCTAATTTTTCTAATTTTTGTCTTATCTTCTTCATTCTTTGATTTCGTATTTCCATTCACCCACAATCATCACACTTCCAGCTGCAAGAGTAAATTGCGCATGTTTCATGTAGCCACCGATTTCATTTGATACACTGAATCCAGTCTGCTTTAGACTTTATTTCATGATAAATTTCAAGACACTTGGCACATTCAGAGTAATCAAATTCCAATCCAATACTGTCGTCAGAATCCATAAGAGGAATACGTTCGTCACTGTCGGAAGATGACTAATATTTTGGTTTCTTTCTCAAGTGAAGCTGTTTTCAAGTTGGTCTTTCCCTTCCTTCTTTTACAAATTTTACTTACGCCAAGCCGTCGTCCTTTGACGTTTTCTAGTTTCTTTTGATTTTTATTTCCGTCTTCCTTTTTCTTGTTTATGAACTCTATCCTTATAATATTTGCAGCCTTTTGTTTTCTCGTTTCTGTGTAGGTCTTTTGACCATTGGAATAGGAGATATTTTGTTTAACAGCTTAGATGGTGACAATTGTACAAGACCTACGTTTTCCCTATTCACACATGGTGAACAAAAATTGTTGCTCAGAATATTTTGATAAGTAGCTGAAGTTCCTTCTAATGGGTCTTCTTCATTTTGTGGCATAGCCAAATTATATGATTGGATTTGAATAGCTTCATATTGTTGTGGTTCATTCATGTTTCTATCAGTAATGAAAGCATGGTCTGGAATTGTTGTCTTATCTAATGCACAATTCCCGCAGCCTTAAAACCTGAGATAGCGTTTCGAAACGTCATGGCTTGTCCATAAGCTTTAGAAAATAGTTCACCAAATTACATTCTTCCAATTTTTCTAGTGGCGCTCATAGAACTTGAATCTTCAACTGAATTAGGACGGAAATTATTCACCATCAAGGTGTTACAGGATTGTTTGAAACAATGCTTAAGGGGACCGGGAAAGACCCATCTCCGCCATGTTAAATTCAAAAACTTTATGTACTTTTTTCTCAAAAATGGTGAAAGATACAAGTCTAGATTTTTTAGAGTAGTTAGAATAACATGATTTACGTATTTTAACACATCATTTTCTTTCTAAGTGAAACTCAAAATTAATTATTAATTATTTATTGAAAGTCATTTTTAAATTAGCATTTTTGGTAAGATTTCACTGCCTAAAATAAATAATTCACAGCAAATCATTAAATCCCTGTGTTAAACTATACAATATAACATAATATAAGTATTAAAAAAAATCAGAGTTCTTAAGTTTAATAGATATTTTTTTTAAAAAAAGGAACATAAACATGAAAAATCCAAGTTTTGAGAAAAAGTCAATTAAAGATTTAAATGGCCATTAAGCCGTGAAGTACTCTTAGAAAAGCATGAATAATTTCAACACTTATTTTTTATATATAAACATGTGTTAAACTATTTAATGATATAAAAAAGTAGAAATCGATTTTTTGGTTGAAGTTTGCTTTCCCGGTCCCCTTAAGAGGTTTGAAGAAACTCCTGTCTAATGGCTGTAAGTAATATGTTGTGTGGCTTGGAAAACAAATAAAGTGAATTTCATTTGCAGCAGCCAACTCAAGAGCATCAACCATCATATGTGAACTATGGCTATCCAAAAGTAAAATGACTTTCCCCAGAGGTTTTTGAGATATAAAGTGCTCTTGAATCCACATCTTGAATAATTCACACGTCATGTAGTCTGAACTCTGGGACATTGTAATTTATGAACCTGGCAGCATTGAGTCTTGCCATTCAATTTTATTGTTTTCCCCTTTAAAAACACAAAATGGTGGGAGAAAATTCCATTCTACTTTGCAACAAGCAGCAACGGTGAGAGTTTCCCCTTTTTCAGTTCAAGAGATGTGATTGACATCTTTACTGCCTTTTTTGGCAATGACTTTACTTGCTTCATTGTTGAGCTGAAAGCCAGTTTCGTCCATATTGTATATCGCAGCAGGTTTATTAAGCAGATTTTAATCTATCATTGCTTTCTCTAAAACTTCAAAAAACGTATTCACATCTTCTCTATTCATATCACTAGCTCTTTCCATAGATCCATTCTCAGCTGTACTAATACTCAGCGTTGGATATCTTTCCATAAAAGAAAGAAACTAATCACGACCAGCTCTTCCTTTCTCGTCGATAAACTTTTTGGGAGTAATTCCATTTCAGAAGCAATGTAATGGGCTAATTGTCTAACATTGAAAGAAGTCGGCGAAAATCTTCAAACTTAAAGTTTTTCTATATGAGAAACAAGTTTATTTTCGGACTCTACTCCGAGGTATGATTGTGTCCCACAACCGTTCTTTACAAAGTTGTTCTATTTCAATCGTCGTCTAATTGTCCGTTCTGGAACACCTGTTCTCCTAGCTGCTTCTCTAACTGAGACTACTTCTTCGTTTTTGAATCTAACAGCCTCTAGCAGATTGTTTACGGTCCATTTACCTCTTGAAGTGGTTCGCTCCCTCTTTCGTGGAATTTTACTAAAATACAAAAGTACAATAAGTAAGTATCGGTGTAGAGGTTAAAAAACACTCTCGTTAAACATTAATTAATATCGTTATAGTTCGTTAAATGGGAATTACTTTACAAAGGTTATTTATTAAAAGTCAATGATTAAAAAAATATTAGCTAAATAAATAAATGCGCTAAATATACGTTCATTTATATGAAAGTTTCACTGAAATTGTAGTGATGAACTTATTGAACAGAAAACAAAAATATATTTTGCGGCATCTGTCACTCAACCTAGGTGCGGCATATGTCCCACAGTGGCGGATAAGATGCCACACAGCCATTTTGTGTGATGTGAACAACGTGGTAGAAGGGCAAGCGCATGGCTGTATTCTACGAGGATCTAGTCTACAGTTACACTAGGTGTTGGGATAAAGTACCTAATATCTTATACTATAATGCGAGCAAAAATTATGTGCGTATGTATGTGTGTGTGTGTATATAAATTTTATCTTAAAAACGGCTTTAACGATTTCGACGAAATTTTGTATTTTACCATTTTCGGGCATGATAAGACCATTGGGCTAGGTCACGTGTTCGAGAAAATTCGATTAGTGGGTCATTTTGGGTCATAATGGGTCAAGGTCAAGCTAATTATAGCTAAAAAACGGCTCAATCGAATTTGACCAAATTTTATATCCAACCGTTTTTCGGCACGAGAAAACTATTGGGCTAGGTCACATGTTCGAGAAACTTCGATTAGTGGGTCATTTTTGGGTCACTATGGGTCAAGCAAATTTTATCTAAAAAAAGGCTCTAACGATTTTGACTAAATTTTGTATTCTGTCGTTTTGGCTTACGAGAAGACCAATGGGCTAAGTCACATATTCGAGAAAATTGGATTAGAGGGTCATTTTTGGGTCACTGTGGGTCAAGAAAAGTTTATCTAGAAAATGGCTTTAACGATTTTGACGATATTTTGTATTTTACCATTTTCGCGCACGATAATACCATTGGGTTAGGTCACGTGTTCCAGAAAAAATCGATTAGCGGGTCATTTTGGGTCATAATGGGTCAAGGTCAAGCTAATTATATCTAAAAAACGGCTCAATCGATTTTGACTAAATTTTGCATCCGATCGTTTTTAGGTACGATAAACCTACTGGGCTAGGTCACATGTTCGAGAAATTTTAATTAGTGGGTCATTTTTGGGTCACTGTGGGTCAAGCCAATTTTACCTAAAAAACGGCTCTAACAATTTTGACTAAATTTTGTATTTTGTCGTTATCGATTACGAGAAGACTAATGGTATAAGTCACATATTAGAGAAAATTCGATTAGTGTGTTATTTTTGGGTCACTGTGGGTCGAGCAAAGTTTATCTAGAAAACGGCTCTAACGATTTTGACGAATTATTGTATTCTATCGTTTTCGCGCATGAGAATACCATTGGGCTTGATCGTATGTTCAAGAAAATTCGATCAGTGGATCATTTTGGGTCACATTGGGTCAGGGTCAAGCTCATTGAATCCATAAAAGCCTAAAATATTTCGACAAAATTGTGTAATATACCGTTTCCGGGCATGTGATTACCATTGGACTAAGTCACATGTACGAGAAAAATCGATTAGTGGGTTATTTTGGGTCCCTTTGGGTCAAGCCAATTTTATCTAAAAAACGGCTCTAACGATTTTGACTACATTTTATATCCAACCGTTTTTCGGCACGAGAAAACTATTGGGCTAGGTCACATGTTCGAGAAATTTCGATTAGTGGGTCATTTTTGGGTCCCTTTGGGTCAAGCCAATTTTATCTAAAAAACGGCTCTAACGATTTTGACTAAATTGTGTATGCTGTCGTTTTGGATTACGAGAAGACCAATGGGCTAAGTCACATATTAGTGAAAATTGGATTAGTTGGTCATTTTTGGGTCACTGTGGGTCAAGCAAAGTTTGTCTAGAAAATAGCTCTAGCGATTTTGACGAAATTTTGTATTTCACCATTTTCGGGCGCGAGAATACCATTGAGCTAGGTCACGTGTTCGAGAAAATTCGACTAGTGTGTCAATTTGGGTCATAATGGGTCAAGGCCAAGCCAATTATATCTAAAAACGGCTCAATTGATTTTGACTAAATTTTTGATCCAACACTATTGGGCTTGGTCACATGTTCTGGAAAATTCGATTAGTGGGTCATTTTTGGGTCACTGTGGGTCAAGCTAATTGTATCTTAAATAAAGGCTGAAACAATTTTGACAAAATTTTGTATTATACTGTTTCCGGGCAGGAGAAAGGTCATTGGGTAGGGTCACATGTTCGAGGAAATTCGATTAATGGGTAATTTTTGATTCACTGTGGGTCAAGTTAATTTTATCTAGAAAACAGCTTTAATGATTTTGATTAAATTTTGTTTTCTATCGTTTTCAGGTTCGAGAAGACCATTGGTCTAGGTCGCATGCTCAAGAAAATTCGATTAACCAGTCATTTTGGGTCACTATGAGTCAAGGTTTAGCTAACTTTATCTAAAAAATGGCTCAAACGATTTTGACAAAAGTTTTTATTACACCGTTTCCTAGCACAAGAAGACCATTGGGATATGTCAGATGTTCGATAAATTTGGATTAGTAGGTCCTTTTTGGGTTCCCGTGGGTCAAGCTAATTTTATCTATAAAATGACTTAAGCGATTTTGACTAATTTTTGTATTATATCGTTTTCGGGTTCCAGATGAGCATTGGTTAGGTCGTGTGTTCGAAAAATTTCGGTTAGTGGGCCCTATGGCTTAGGATCATACCAATTTTATCTAAACAGCAAGAATTATACAGTGAGAATGAAATATTGAATTGAACACAAGGCTAATTTTGACCGAGTTTAGCTCGGTCATACCCGCTAGTTAGACTTAAAATAAGTAATAAAACTTCATTAGCATGATTATAGCAACTTACAACGCAGGTTTAAAGCATAAAAAACTGGAATAAATATTAAAATACTAACAATTAAGCGGTGTAAACGCGTGCAACACAACACACAGCACAGAGGCACATGATGCACTTCTTAATTTGGCCTGGGCAGAGCTAGTGTCGCCCACACAATCTCTGCGGCATCTGTCCGACTGCAGCGTCTGTCCTCATTTTACTATATATAAAACTATTTATGATGAAATTTATAGAGTTAAATAAATTACATCGTTGAGGACCAAATAATATTTTATATATATTTTTTATGAAAGACATTTTATATGAAATTTTAATAATTTTTTAAGAAAATATTATATGCAGCTAGGATTGCACATGAATGAGCAATTCTTTATGCATATCAAAACAATAAATGCTGAAATCTGTTTGCATAGCACCAGAAATTTTATTATACCAATGTTCAAAGCCCGAATCTTTAGTTACTGCCTTTCTGGATTCTTAAAAGTATGAAAATATTTTATAATCCAGATTCTGGTATCAGAGCAGTGCTATCTTATCAAACGAGCTTTCTGATCCATCTGATGAGACGGCATTCTCCAACAATAATTTGGTCTTGTGACGTAGATGCAACATCACTGTCACTTGCTATACGGGTCACATAATTCATGATCATTGCAATTTTTTTGTTTATTATTTATATTCTATACAGTAATATTTAAATACTATCCAATTGTTTTCCTTATAATTTATTACTCTTTAACCTCTTCAGGGACGATATTTTTTATGGTGAGAGAAAAAAAAAAGAATTTTTTCTTTTTTTTTTACTATTTAATAATTTTATATTAATAGGAATTCGAAAAGCAAAAAAGGAAAAAAAAAGGAAAACAATAAACATTTAGAAAAAAATAACGCCCGCATTTGTGGTTGCTGAGCGTTAATGTAATTTATGAGTGAAATGATTTGTTATAAAATAAAAATCTAACAGTAAATTTATTTCTTATATTTATACAAATTATTAAAACTTAATATATTTAATATATCTGATATTATTTCTTATAAAATATTGACAATTTGTTCAAATAATCCAACACTGACTGCCGAAAAATTACTTTACGCTTTATCTCTATCTGTACGTCGGAAATAACATTATCAATGCAGTCAAACCATAAACTTTTTATTTCTTTTGTTGAGGGCTTCTGAAGTGAATAAGTTTCAAATCAAATTTTTGTTCTTTTTTTATTATTGAGAGTAATTATAAAAAAACTAAACGTCCACATATGTGGCCAAGGATATGAAGAAGTTAAATCTTCATAGCGACTTTTTGAGATAATTGAGTAACTGTTAGACACAGCGATTACCTTGTTTCTCTCTGAAATATGTAGGTTTCTGGAGCTGTATAGAATTGAATACATTTTCTTATTGTTCCATACACTTGTTAATGCGAACGATATTTTCTATTTAATGCCATATTTTACGTTTAAGGGGACCAGGAAAGCGAAATTTGGAAAAAAAATCGATTTTTACTTTTTTATATCATTAAATAATTTAAACTTTTATCTTTCCAAAGATGTGTCACACATGTTTATATATTAAAAAAAGAAGTATTGGAATTATTCATTCTTTCTAAGAGTACTTCACAGATTAATGGCCATTTAAATCTTTGACTTTTTCTCAAAACTGGGATTTTTCATGATTGTGTTCCTTTTTTCAATATCGATTAAACTTAAGAACTTAATTTTTTAAATACTTTTGTTATGTTATATTGTATACTTTAACACAGGGATTTAAGGATTTGCTGAGAATTATTTATTTTATGCAGTCAAATCTTACCAAAAATGCTAATTTAAAAATGCCTTTCAATAAATAATAATTAATAATTAATTTTCAGGTTCACTCAGAAGGAAAATGGCCCATTAAAATACGTAAAGCATGTTACGAAAATTACTCTAAAAATTCTAGACCTGTATCTTTCACCATTTCTGAGAAAAAGGTACATAAAGTTGGTGTATTTTAACATGTCGGAGCTAGAGCTTACCCGGTCCCCTTAAGGGGACATACGACCCTTTAAACAGATGAAAAATTTGATTTCGGAGACAAATATTTAAAGTGGCCCATGCACTCATTTTTGCACTAATCAGCTCAGTTTTTTTGTTAATACTATAATATGTTCTCCATGCATGTTTTCCATAATATATAATTTGCATTAAACACTGTATAATTAATTGATAATAAGTATTCCTTAAGGTATGCTCTTTTTTAAATTAATGATAATGTATATAGCTTGCACGCATGATTAAAAAAAATCTATACCCTCTAGAACTTTGAAACTTTTAATATAAGTTTAAGAATATTACAAAAATAAAATGGACTAAAATCTAATGAATAAACAAAAATTTTCTAAAGTTTTTTGATTTTCAAAATAAAAATATGAAAATTTTGATGATTTTTGTCACTCGAATAGCCATACGTTCAATAATTTTTGCTAAATTTCTGAGATTTTAGTTCAATTTGAAGAAAATGATCTAGTAAAGATAATATAAAGTTTCGAATAATTACCTTTAATACATTTGGAGTTATCGTGTGCGCAAGTAAAAAAATATCGATTTTGAGGAAAGTCATTTTAAACATAAATGTTTCGCTTGAAACAGACCAAGGCTAATTTAAATTTTTTACTATAACGAGTGCAATTTTACGAATATTTTGATGCGGTTTGTAGCAAATTGTTTAGAAAAATATTAGCTGTCAAATGAATTAAAAAAAAAAAAGATTTTCTAAAAAATTTAAAGGGTCGTATGTCCCCTAAAAAGTAGAAATTGGTGGATATTCAGTCAGGTTTAAATTAGAGATCTGTTGCAGGTAAGCTTGGAATCTTTATTAATTATGAAATTTGTCTTTATATTCAGCCTAAAAACTTCAATTTTAGTAATAAAATATGATAATTTTTCTTTATTTTCTTAACCTTTTATAACACCCTCGCTTTTAATTAAGAGTTCTTTGTTTAAATTAAGTTTAAATATTCTCATTGTGACATGCAGATTCTATGGAAACGCATTAATATGAACTAATATTCTTTCATTGTTATTAAACATTAAATATTTAAATGAAAAGGGTTATCAATACTATATTTTATGCAAATTATTAAAAAGAAAAAAATCTAATGAAATTTATTGTTATTATTATAATTAATCCATTTTTTAAAAATCTTATATACAACCAACTGAAAAGGCAACACTAAATTTTAAATAGGCAATTTAAATGATATTCTATATATGCAGCTAGGATTAATATTTTTAAATTAGAAACAGGATACGAAATCCAGGCAAATGTAAGGAAGCGAAAGCAAAATGTTCTGTGCTTTATAAACATATGAACCAAATTTTCTGAAAACAATGCAACATATTTTAAATATCCAACTAACTTTTCTAACAAATTTTGCTATAATCGGATTATTGCCAGTACCAGTATCAAAGGGCAAACAAGATGACAAACATGATAATCCCGTCAAATATCAATGGTTAGCTTTATCTGACATTCTGACAATACAATTTCAAAATAATTTTATATTGTGTGTATTTAAGGGGCAATACTTTTTTTTAAATAAAAAGTCAAAGCAAAATATGTTACTAAAATGGTTGTTTCGACTTTCTGGAGAAAGATGCGCGTAGCGAAACTGAGAATCTCACCTTTACAGGTATGTATAGTTGGTCAAAAGTAAAAGGAGCCACTACAGAACTTTATTGCCAAATAGAGGTAGAGAAAAATGAAAATAGCCATTCGATTGGGAATTATGGTTGAGATCCAGATAGATTATACGCTGTTAGCGGAACGAGATTGAACCATCAGATAATTTGCTTAAAACAGCGATAAGTTCGCAAAAATGCAGGCTTCTGATTGGTCAATCTCGTTTCGCTAACTTCTGTCTGGATTCGGGCCATTACTTTTTCTATATTTATGTAAACAAAATAAGTTTAGGGGGCAGCCTCTATATTAAATTTCAACAAACTTTGATACTTTCAATTCGAACAACTGTTTTTGGAATCACATTTGAAATCTTCGGTAATTTTTACCTTTGGATAACGAGAAGTCATTCGGTAAAGGAGCTTAGGAGTAATGCAAATGCAAAATTAATTTTTCATAAATGCAAAACAAATTGCAATGCGGGGATAGTTTTTAAGCATGAACAAAAAACTACGCGGAAATTTTAGATGCGCATAATTCAGTCTTCAAAAAATTGATTTCTGTTAAAAGTTTTAAAGGTTACCAACTTTTTTCTCTAATATTAATTTCATAATTTATATATTATGTAATTAATATTTGAAAAAATATGCATTGTAACCTATAAAATTTTTAACAGAAATGGGTTTCAAGAAGATGCCAATTATGAATCTAAAATTTCACCTCATTTCGCCAAGTAGGATTTGAGTTATGCTTAAAAATCTACCCATATTCATAGCTGCCAAACTTCCGGGTTTTTTTATGAAGTCAAATATACATAATCCTTCTCTCTCTCTCTCTATATATATATATATGTATATATATATATATGTGTGTGTGTGTGTGTGTGTAAAAGTAACAATTTGGAAATGTTTCAAACGATTTGGAAATAGACCAATGAAAATCTGCGTAAATACCGCGAAACGCATCTGATTGGTCAGAGCTTTCTGACTTTTCTTAGCTGGAATTGTGCTTGGCGAAAACCATGAAAGCAGAGAATTTAGATAGGATGGGCGGGGAAAGGGAAGAATCGTCTGCATTTCAATAGACTTCTGTTTTGTGGGTTTTTTAGGGGTCGATGGCAAAAGCGTTTTTTACAGAAATAAGATAATTTCCATTAACTAATGAGAAAGAGCGGGGGGGGGGGGGTCATCTGCGTTTCGATAGCCTTCTGCTATTTTTTATGAGGGAGGGTATGTAGATTATTAAATTATTATTATTATAAAAAAAGAAAGAAGAAAATATTTAATATATATATGTAATTTTACAGATATATGTTGGCGGAGAAAAGCCGGCGAAGTGAAAATTTCAAGAGGACAGGAGATTTATATGGTAAGATTAATTACTGTAACTACAAATTAGAGACTTCATTACAAATATAAGGAAAAAAATTCCTAATAATTTTAATAAATTCGTTACTTTTTAAATTTAATATATTTTTTAAATTTACAATATTTTAAATTTTAAATTTTCTATTAATTTATAATTTTATTTAATTATAAATTTATTTAATTTGTAATTATTCAAATAAATTATAAATTATACCTTTTTTTAATGATTTTATATTTAATAATTCTTATAATTATGAAACTCTGTAAGCTGTGATGATTATGTGCTTGGAGGTAAGGAAATAAAATTGCCAGGAGTTGGGGACGAGCGTGAAATCTAAAAATTGAATGCATAGAAGATAAGGGATCGCGAAGCAATCCAGAATGGAAACGCGAAACAATTACGTCTGGTGTTGGCTAGAAAATAGGGATTGCTTCGCGATTACGTGGGGGGGTTGGTGAGCGTAGCCATCAGGGGTGGGGGGACGGAGCCCTCCTAGTTTGAAAAAAAAATTTAATGATGTGTTTCTGGATCTAGGTTGTTATTTATTAATTTCTTTTACTTAATAAAATTTCTGGTTTTATTACGTCGATGTAATTGTGATTTTTATTTTCAAAAGTTATATATATATGTAATGGAAAGAAATAAAATTCTTATGTCTGGTTTGTTTAACTATTTCTGCGTATAAATAAGTACCATTCGAGGCGACAGCCATTGTTGCTATAGGCCCCAAAGCAATTTCTCCACTTCAAATGTTCAAACATTTGAATTTTAATAATTTACATCTGCATAACTCCTAAACTTTTTTACCGAATTATTTAAAATTTGGTTATCGAAGGTACAATTTACGAAAGAATCCAAATATGATGAAAAAATTAGGTGTTCGTATTGAAAGTTTCAAGGTATATTCCAATTCCAACACTCATACGCCTGTCTAAGCTTATAAATAAGCTTTAACATAAATAAAAAGGGGTTTTAATTCCCAATGAATGGCTATTTTCGTTTTTTCACTGCGTCTATTTGGCGATAAAATAAATTGGGTAATCCGTTCATTAGGTATTATTGTTTAGTGTTTAGGTATATTGTTTAGACCGAATGTACCTCTTGCCCGTTTCGTTCAGTAAGGAAAATATGTGTCATATTTTTAAAGAAGCTGACATATAAATAAATCTGTGTAATAATTTAATAACTATCATCACTTAAAGAGAAAAAGATCAATATGTTCCCTTTATTATCGTTTTGA
Source organism: Maratus speciosus (assembly GCA_963932465.1). Lineage (NCBI taxonomy): Eukaryota > Metazoa > Arthropoda > Arachnida > Araneae > Salticidae > Maratus > Maratus speciosus. Next base: position 233,300,019 of record OZ010796.1, on the reverse strand, counting down.
TGTCGCACAACTCAAACTTATTTTCTATACTATATCAGTGTTCCTACGTTTCATGGAATTTTCCAGGTAAAATATCAGTATTTTTTTTTTATAAAAAAATAAATCTATGTTAAGCATGCAAAAGTTCGCCTTATTTCAGCAGAGATTTTCTGTTAGAAAATACTTGTACCGAAGAATTTCCTGGTCTGGAAATTCCCTCACCCTACGAACCTTGTACATCTTAGGTGGACAGAACAAGTCAGTATTCGGTCAAATTAGTATATTTGCATATTTCACAGTGAAAATATGATATCTATGGGCTATTAAAAGAGTATAAATCAACGTAAAAGGTGATCTGTTTTAGCTACTGATCATAACAGTACAAGAAAGAAAAAATACTCGCTGTGTTTGTATATTACAGTACTCACTGCGCCAAACAAAAAGTAACAATTAGTACCTTACACTATCAAAAGAAATTTCACAGTTAAATACACTGATTGCTAACCAAAACAGCCTGTACCCGGTTAAACCCAAAAATAGGCGTACACAGTTTTTTCGCTTTCTTCTAAAATTGCAATTTTAGACTTGCACTGTTAAGACCGACCACCTAAGATATGTTATTGATGTTACGATCTACTCTCTCCTCACTGTAAAAAAAAAAAAAAAAAAAAAAAAAAAAAAAAAAAAAAAAAAAAAACGACATTTTCACAGTACAAAGTATTGTTCATCTCGCGCACAAACTCGATCACAGTGAATGTGCTGTATCTTTCTTTGGTTTCCTGACTATATTAACATGGAAAATACAGTAGTTGCGTAAAATTAACAGCACAATGTGCTGGCAATTTGGACGCCAGCAGTTTGTGCTGTAAAAAAAAATGCGTCCAAATTGCCAGAACATTGTGCTGTTAATTTTACGCAACTACTGTATTTTCCATGTTTATATACACTGCTCAAAACAATTAAAGGATATTGCAGTTTTAGGTGGATTTTGTATCTGGTAAACTGTTTAGCTGATTGATACATGGTCGACAGACATAGTAGGTTATATGAGAATAAATTACACATGTTTGGCAGAAAAAAATGCATTTTATTGCGCATTTGTGTACTAAAGGAAAAAAACACAATTTGTGCATATGAGAAAAAAAGAATAAGAAAAGGTGTTTTCTTCAAAGAAAATCATTTTCAGTAGGGGGTATGGTTTCCACGGGCGGCCAGCAACGTTGAACCCCTTTGAGGCATGGACTCAATGAAGCTATTAATGACGAGTTGGGGTATTCTGCCCCACTCTTCCAGAAGAGCTCTTTCCAGTTCTTGGAGAGTTTGTGGGGGTTGTTGGCGGCCAGAAACTCGTCTTCCTAGAGCGTCCCAAACGTGCTCGATTGGATTCATGTCTGGAGAACACGCTGGCCATTCCATTCGAACGATTCCTTCCTCGAAAAGGAAATCCTCCACCAGGTTTGCACGATGTGGCCTGCAGTTATCGTCCATTAAAATGAAGTTATCTCCGATTGCTGCAGCGTAAGGGACTACAATAGGTCTGAGGATCTCATCCCTATATCGGCGACCAGTCAGAGCTCCATCTCGAATGATGTAGAGGTCAGTGCGCCCGTCAATGGAGATGCCACCATACACCAACACTCCTCCACCGCCAAATCTGACACTTTCGTGTACGAACGCAGGATTATTCCTACTGCCACGGTCCCTCCAGATGAAAATACGCCTATTATCCGGATGCACAGAAAAACGGGACTCGTCAGAAAACAGAATATTGCTCCATTCATTTCTCCTCCAGTTGACATGCTCGGTTGCCCACTCCCTGCGGTCGCGACAATGCCTTGATGTTAAACTAACACATACCATCGGACGGCGAGCATACAGACCTACAGCACGGAGCCGGTTTCGGACAGTCTGAGTTGAAATCGTGGTGCCTGTAGCCGAGCGAATGTGTTGTTGGAGAAGAGTAGCGTTCATGGTTCGGTGTCTCCGAGCTGTTAACGCTAAATACCGATCTTCATTGGGCGTTGTTGCCCGTCTACGACCTTGCCCTGGTCTTCGGCCTGCACATCCACTCTACAAAAAACGGTTCCAGATCCTGGAAATGACACTTTGTGACACTCCAATGGCTTGCGCTACTTCGGCTTGAGTTTGGCCCCCTTCTGACCTACCAACAATTCTCAAAGCTTCTGAATCTGTCAAATGACTTCGCTGAGACATCGTACTCATCGAAACAAAGCAATCACTGAATGCCGATCATCCTTGTCTTCATTCTCTTTTATCCATTTGAAAGTCAAATTTCATTCGCTGCCGCTGAAGCGACGTTTTTGACGTCGAACTCAAAATTTGCATACTCCACAGTTTGAAAACCAGAAAAATTTGCATTTGTGATTCTCTTCTTCTATTTTCGGCAAAAAAAATTTCGTTTATATCTTTATTTTACATAAAACTTCAAATATCCTTTAATTGTTTTGAGCAGTGTAGTTAGGAAACCAAAGAAAGATACAGCACATTCACTGTGATCGAGTTTGTTCTGGCAAATCTACAGTGGGTTTTTTACAGTGCTGATATACAGCGGCAAAGTAATAACTTGGTGTGTATGCATCCCCACAAGTGTCATATAATGTATTTTTCTGTATATGGTAACTAGTAAATCGGAGCAGATCAGTGACCTCAACGTCAGCTCTTTCAAGTCAATGTTTATTAATCTCACTTTGCATAATACGTAATATACTACAATCCGCAATCTACCTTTTAAAGTTATCTAGATATTTATAAGCATATAAGATATATCGAAGCTTCTGAAAATTTTAGTAATATTACATGTGGTTTTATCCGATGATATTCTGATGAATTGCTTATTCCTGTAATTTTTTCAGAATTAAAAGTATATTTTTTCAGTCCCCGTTGTCACTTTAATTTTATATTCTCAGTTTACAATAATTGGGCTATTCTAGGATTCGATTATATGTATGTGTTCTTTACTACTGTAGGATTTTATATTTATTACCTACTTCAATATTCACTTGGCTTATAACTACAAATGAATTCACCCATTAGCTTTTAAATTTTATACAACGTTTATTATTCACACGGAAAATATAGATCGCGGCAATTCAACCAAATCAATAATTTAATACATTCGTTAACATAATCATTGAAATTCACTTAGAATTTTTTCCCAAATATTTTATTTGACATCTAACGGAACTTCAGCCTTCATGTTGAGGTAAAAACCATAGAACACCAACAAGGTCTCCCAGTACTTAAAAAATCTTCCATACAAGAGAATATCGCCTCATATCTTGCAATTTCTTCACGTTCGTCGTGTTATGTTTTTTTTTCATATGGTTAGAGTATAAGGTAAGCTGGGATAATTGGACCCACGAGGTAACTGGGCCTATTTTATAAGAAACTTTTGATGTTTTTTAAGTTTTAGCTTTTGTCAACATTGCACCCCATCGCTACTTCTTAAAAACACGAGTGTCAACCCAATCATAACTCTGCCTTTGCTGTGATAGGTTGCCGAAAATTTAGATTTATATTTTTTAAAGCAACGTTCATTTAGTTGAACTTCCTCGGCATTTTATTAAAATACGGTAAGTACTTTTATTAAACAATCTTTTTATTTAAAGATTAGACACATAAATACATTAATATTATTAGGTATCTATACATATTTACTTCATGTTTCAAATGTAGGACCCGTTTTCCAGATACCCCATAAATTTTTCAAGAATGGGGTAACTGGGATATGTATCAGGGGTAACTGGACCATACGGGATCCCAGTTACCCCAACAGTTATAAATATCTTTTTTGAGTTTCTCTTACTACGGGAAATTAATTTCTCCATTGTTTTTCTGCTTGTAATAAAGAAAATTACATAACACCTTATTAAAATTAGATAATAAAATTTTTAAAAAGCATGTTGGGGTATCAAACCAAATTTCTTAAGTGTGATAGCTATAGCTCGAAATTTTACGATATAGATGAAGAGGCGTACATAAGGCAAAGTGAGATTATTACAAAATTATCGAAACGAATAAAAAATAGTTCTGTTTGATATAAAAATATGGTTACATTCTCCATAGGTTTATTGGACATATCGAACTTCCATTGTGGTAAATAAAAAAGAGAATGAGATACTTAACTACTTATGTAGTCGTTTGTCCATATATTTATCGTGTTATTTTTTTCCTTAAAATACCCATGTAACTTTTATACTTATTACCCATACTAAAGTGCATAAGTACTTACTTAATTTTTATGTCTTTTGTATAAATAAATCTAATATTTTCCCTTTTAGTGCTTTTTTTAGACACATTGATAGTAAAGGTTTCCCCTACAATGGCCTTTAGTTGATATATAATGTACATGATTTGCTTGGTCTAAATTTTTTTCGTTGTTTACACTTTTTCAAACAGGACCTGATACGCCCCATGCCCCCCCCCCCCCCAAAAAAAACAAAAAAAAAAACGCGTGTGGAACATAGACCCTCCTGGTCCACTTGCCCCATTTTTATGGGGAAACTGGACCCATGAGGAAAGAAAGATGAAATATAAATATTTTTTTTATTTTTAGATATTAAAATGTAATTTTGAACATTTGTGTCTGATAGAAGGAATCTAACTGAACACATTTACAAAAGTTCAGACTTTATTTCAAGTGAATATTAGCCTTTTGAAGCTAAATTGCCAGAACCTCCGTTGTAAAACTCCATGACTGAAAGTAATGACTCCAGAAGTCACGTTGTAAAATCATTTCCCAATTGCCCCATGTAACCTTATCGATTAAGTAAACTCTTAAGTTTTTTAAGTCGCACTGTTGAGGATATTTATTACACTGTTATATTTATTAAACAGAAAAACTCGTCTATATACACTAAATTGTTCCTCATTTTTTAACAAATAATTTCTGTACTCCTAGAAAACATGTTTTATCCGTCAATTCTTCCCGAAAGTCTGAAAAAGAGGGAGAAATTCCGTTAATTCCTAGCACGCATTCGTATTGGCTGTATTAATACTGAAATCCGAATTCATTTAAAAAACGAAAAACCAAACATTTTATAAATTAAGATTCCTAATTTAATTAAAAAAAAAGTAAACCAAGAACAAAGAAAAGAAACGTTTTCGAGTTTAAAAATAAATAACGATTAATTTTCTCATTCATTTAAAAGTATTCCCAATTTATTTTTTTAAGTTATAAAAAAACATTCGGATTTAAAACATATTTTAAATGGACACATTTAAAACAGATATTTTGTTTAAAATATTGAATGGAAGAAAATCGATTTTACTCAAAAAGAAAAAAAAAATGCCCGTATAAAAATATAATATTCATATTTTACATCTAGTAATCTACATAAAAATATTTGTAATTCATATTTTTATCCTATTTTAATACTAAAGTATACCCCAGCCGCAATCTCATTAAAGACGAAATTTTCCCGAAATTATAACTTTAAAATTGAAAGCATTTTAACCCTTAATTGCATGAATTAATCTTTTTGAATTGTGTTTTTTATTTTTATATTAAGGAATTGACACCAGAAATCTTAAGATAGATTTTTAACTTTATTTAGTAGCATATTTTTGTAATTTTTAGAGGATTAATATTTCTATATAAATATAGTGGTTGTAAGAACTTAATTTATGTATTAAAAATTAAATAAAAAGGTGATGGAAATTTACATCACTATGCAATTAAGTGTTAAAGGAATTAATCAAACCATACCGATATGAGGCGGACATATTTACTTCAAACTGTTTCACTACTGTAAAACTGTAGCCGAGTGGTTAGAGTACTGGTCTCGTAACACTAAGGTAGCTGGTTCGACTTCAAGATCAGCATCTTTTATCCCCATTTTCTTCAACTGACGTATATTTTATCTCCTGTAACGGAGAAAAAAAGAAACGTATATTTGTCTATTAACGGAAAAATTCTGGTAGCACTGCTGCCAGGAAAATTTCCGTGAATCGAAGAAAGTGTTTCTGACAGTGTATCCCACATTACTGTAATTTTATTAGCTACTACAGATGATTTTATCCTATTCTTAGAATAACACTTACCTTTCAACCACGAAACATCAGCAAGAGTTGCAGAAATTTGATAAAATATCGTATTTATACACGAATTTAAACTCCTCTTACGAGATATATCTAATATATACTTCCAACGTTTTTATAATTTAAACTTGGAAAAAACCGTTTTGATAATCATTCTATAGTATTTAAAAGAGAGCTCTTATCGAAACAAATTCTCATCTATTTCAATTGAAAAAGCATACTAAATTTGCTTAAAAGTACCGTAATTTCCGACGTATAATCCGCGGATCAAACAATCATTTTTCGACCCAGAAATTTTTAAAAATAAAATGAAACTTTTAGATCGCGGTACATATTTGGGTTCAATTACTAAATAAAATTTCTGGGTCCATACAGAATTGCTTGATCCTCGGATTATACGCCGGAAATTACGATAAACTGTTTTGATCATAAAATATTGTGTCAAAATAGCGCGATTTCCTTGAAATTTTTTTTCTTCATACCCCTTTAAGACCGGGAGATTTTTGGTAGAAATGAAAAGTTTTGGTGCTTTCTCCTAATTAGTAGGAAAATATTTGATTGAAAAAAATATAAAAAATAGTCGATGTTAGGTTATGCCAAGGGCAAGCAATTCTGTGGGTGCAGGTTCAACTTTAAATAGCGTAAAAAGAGGAAAACATATTTTTCTTTTTCTTCAGGATCCCCTACACAATTGTGTAGGTCAGGCCTTAAAGAGTTATGCTTTGAAATACAGTTGCTAGGCAAAGGTTAAATCAAAGCGCAGAAAGAAAAAGAAATCCATTGGAAAATTTGTTCAAACTGAGGAAGTAAAATGTTTTACATTTCTCGGATAAATGCATAAAATTTTCCGGTAATCTAATCAGTTAATTTCGAAATCCTGAAAAATGTATTGGGAAATTTTTAAACCGATTGGATTGATTTAAGACCTCCATATCGAAATTTAAAATACATAGTATAACGTTTAAATCAGTTATTCAAATGTACCCTTTTCTTTTTAGTGAATAATGGAATTTTTATATCGTCTGAATTTCAATAGAACAGCATTGCAACATGAAAGGAAATGATAGTTTTCGAACGAATGAACTTACTTAAACGCAAAACAATACAGCTAATTCTGAGAAGAACCTCATTATTATGTATACCAAATATCAAGCTATTCGGATTATTTTTGAGACAGTTACTGCGGAACAGATAAATAAGTAGACAGAGAGAGAAACATAACCCCAAAACTTTTCGGGTCTCCACAGTAAGCCACAACTGACGTTTCGCAGATATTTCTCCTAATTCAAATTTGCAAATTAATTTCTAAAATTATTTGATTAAGATTACCATTACTAACAGACATTTAATTTAAAGATTATTTTAAATGTTTCACATTCAAATCTATATTTATATTATTTATAGTTCATCACGGCTTAGATGAAAAATTTTCATCACTGAAGTATTAAAAGAAAATATTCACCTTTTAAAGGAAAATTATCTTTATTTATACAAAAAAAGTCCATTAATTCATTTATTTAAATGCATTTACTTTGTAATTCCTTTCTTATTTGCATTCATACGATAGTTTAAGCAGCCGATTGCTAATTTTAGAACGAAAGTAAAAAAAAAAAAAAAAAAAAAAAAAATTAAACTGAATGTAAAATATGAGTGGGCCCGGGTTCATCCTATAATGGACCGCTGCCTATTATTATTATTATTATTATTACTATTATTTTCGGCAGTGTTTTTTAACAATTGTCAACCAACTATCTTGAAAATGTCAGGAAATCTGCATATTATATTCAGGGATTTGTGAAAGAAAAGAAAGAAGCTTTCTAATATATACATTTTTATTTTAATTTGTTGATATCGAAAATGAGCATTAAGGAATTTTACAATTTTTATATTTGGAAAACACGTGCACATTTCTTTCCCCAATGTCATGTAGAAAATAAACCAATTTTAAATTTTGTGTCATATAAAAATATATTTTGGAATTTTATACAATATTTTGGCTTCTGAAAAATTGTACTTATCAGGGAACCACACCGTTAGTGTAATAATAAAATACATCTAAATAAACAGCAATCGAAAGAGCATAATGAAATGTCTTTTTTGACGCAAATATCTCCTCGTATCCCCGTTATCGAGATATAAAGTCTTAAAGTTTTCAAATTTACTTATGTAATGTATGTTTTTTATTTAATGAAGGGACAGAAAGGGATTAGTGGGAAGGGACGCACTATAAACCCTGTCAAAACACGTTAAAAATACTCTATACTTGCTGCTAGCCTACAAACCAGTAAGACATCTCATTCTCATTTTAGGCTCTTTGTGAAGCGTGTGTTATACTGAAAAATGTCTCGTATCAATCATTTACTTGTGTGTTCTAAAGTAATGGGCTACTATCAAGCTTATAAAATGGAAAGAAGAGAACCTTATTCAGAAGAACTACAGCTTTACAACGAAATTAAACGTAAGTGTTAATTTTTAATTAGTGACAAAGGAGATGTATATTTGATTAATGAGGTTATTTTTTTTTTTTTTTGAACCACGCCGGTTATGATGAATTAATGCGACGACTGCATCAGGGAGTGTTGATTTTGAAGTACAGGAATGCCCTGTAATTGACGAATTTGGATGTTTGGATTTAATTGACGAATTGTTTGATGTTATGTCAAGCGATGAAGGTGAAGCTTCACAAGAAACAACAGCATCAAATTATCATCCAAGTCCAGATAGAAAGAGGCCGCGAAGTATGATTATGGAAGAAAACAAGCAACGGGCAGTTTCATACTGGAAATATGGAAAAACTAAAAAATTGAACTTGGCTACCGTACAAAAGTCATTAAAGTTCGTTACATCTCATTCCCAGTTGTACAATTGCGAGAAACAACCACAAGCGTCACGCACTACACTGTTAAAAATTCGGTAAAACGTTGAACCAATTTTTGGTGCTGCAGTAGCTATTACCATAAGATGGCGAAACATTGTTCCAACATTTGGTTCAAAGGATGAACCATAAGTTGGCGAAACCTTGAACCACGTTGGTGAAAACCTTGAACGATAAATTGGTGAAACGTTTAACCACAAATTGGCGAAAGGTTGAACCATAAATTGGTGAAATGTTGATGAATCAATGATTTTTGCCACCTCCCTCCTCTTTTATAGGTAAAATATTTTGCTTTTTTTAAAAATATATTCTGTTTCAATATAATTTAAGGTGAAATATTTACAGTCTCTCCAATTAATTTTTGTTGGAAAATAATTTTCATGATCAGAAACCTGGTTTTATTTAGCAAATTTTAAAATAGTTCAATTATATGATAACATCATTGTTTTTAAAATATTTTACACTATAATTTACGTATTAAAATACATAAGAAAGGATACGATGATGTTATGGGGCTTTATATGTATAAATTTATGAAATTGAGGTAATTGAAATACATTATAATTTGCTAAATAAACCTATAAAATTTATTTTGTATGACGCATGCAAGCAATCTTTAAACAAAAATCAATCAGAGAAAGAGTAACTATAAGTCCTAAATTGCATTGAAACAAGGACAGCATCTTAAAAAAAAAAAAGAAAATAAAAACCTAAAGCTACGTGAAACGGGTGGAGGGGCAAAAAGCATTGAATATCAACTCACATCTTTTTTTTTTTTTTTAAATAAGTTCTAAGCATGATCTAAGTATTAAGAATGTGTATTTTTTTTATATGTATGGAGATTGGCAATTGTTTTATTGAATGTGAACATCAACATGGAGTGTAAATTTTTAAATTCCACGTAATATGTCTATAATTTTCTTTTAAACATATTCCTTAATAATTCTTATTAATACTTATGGAACGACATGATAAGCCATATTTAATTTAATATTTTATTCCCGTACACATTGTATTTTATAAATACAAGCTAAATATATTTTGTAAGTAAAGATTGGTCTAGGAAATTGATTAAAAAAGGAGGAAATTTAAAATGAAAAGAAATGATAACATATGTATGTACAGTTCTTCAGTGTTTGAAAAACATTTTGAATGTAAAAAGTAGTTTTTAATCTCTTTAATAAATATTCAATCCTACATTATATAAAGAAAATATAAATATAAACTTAAAATATACTAAAGCAGTTTTATACATAACTTTATATCCGTATAAACAACATTTTATTTAAATGCTTAAATATCATGTTTCCTTTTTCACTTCTTAAATTAAAAACTGTAATACGTATAAGAAAATATTCCCAGTGCAAATCTATTTTTCAATCTGAAACCTTTTCTTATTATCTTAATCATTGAATATCATGTTTCACTCCAAAATATTAATAATTATAAATACTAATTCATCGACTGTTATTTTTTATAATCGTAAAACGGTAAATAATAAATTCCAGTATAAATAAACAGAATCTCAAATCATTGCAAATTAATGTTTACATCTACTACTATGAATGTAGCCATGAATATACATAGCTCGGTGTCAGCATTTTAAAACTAAGATAGTACTTCATGTTATGTTTTTGCTTTCGAGCTGCAACAAATTAAAATACTTCACATCTCACTATTGAATAGGAAGAATGAAATGTTCACACAGTTTTTCTTTATTTAAAAAGACAAAACGAATGAAGTCGAGATTAATTTTTACTAAGAATTGTTTGTTATTTAATTGTTAAAACAATTATATTTCATACCGTTACATAAAGAACGAATACAAAACCCAATCGCTTGTGAAATTCGGGAAACTAAATCAATCTTTTTCTATAAAACATGAAAACGATTTAACATTTATACAATATCTAAGTACAGGAATGAAACATTAAAATTAAATAAGACTTACCTTCGCATTCGCATTCCATAAATATTCCTTTTAATATCCCTTCCGTTTAAACTTTGAATGGCGGACGAAATGCAATCGTTTCACTTATATAATAGCGTCATAGACAAAGACGTGCTGTTCTGATTGGCTGAGAAGTAGTTCGAAAACTTGGCAGATCAAAGTGGTTTCCAGAAAGAGATGCATTGTGGCAGGAGTCTCGACACACGTGGAGTGAAGAAAGGTGAAGCTTCTGCTGAATCAAAACACAGTATGACTCATAGTTATACTATTCAACCGGTGATCAGTGCTGATGGTCGATTGCTCTTTGCAACACTCTTTGCACTTCAAGAATCTAAAGATAAATTGTGACCGCTTGTAACACAAACTATGTTCAATCCGGATAATTTACACATCCAAGTCACAAAATCTGGTGAGTTGCAATTTTTTATTTTCAGTAGTTCGAAAGTTTTAGTAAATGGTGACTTTGCTTATATTACTTTCTTCTATCTTCAATAGAAGAAAGTATTGTAATCGAAATTTTTTTCGACTTCGGGTTTTCGACGGATTTCCATGTTTTAGGGGTCAGAGATCACAAAAACATGTTTATACAAAATGTCTGTCAGTCCGTATGTCCGTATGTCACCATTGTACCATTAAAAGTTGTATGAAGTTATGCATAGAATTGAACCAAATTTTTGTTTTAAGTTTTTGGCTATGGCAAGCAGGTCCTCCATTAATTTGGAAAAAATCCGCTGGTAGGGGGCGCTGTAATAGTGATTTTTGTGCATTTTGAATAGTGTACCATCGAAAAGTGTATGAAGTTATGCATAGAATTGAACCAAAGTTTTTGTATATGTTTGTGGCAAAAGCAAGAAGGTCCACCCTGAATTTGGAAAAATTCCGCCGTTAGGGGGCGCTGTAATAGCTATTTTTGTGCATTTTGAATATTGTACCATCGAATTGTGTAAAAAGTTATGCATATAATTGAACCAAATTTTTTGTGTATGTTTTTGGCCATGGCAAGAAGGTCCTCCCTAAATTTAGAAAAAAATCCGACGGTAGGGGGCGCTGTAATAACGATTTTTGTGCATTTTGAATATTGTACCATCGAAAAGTGTATGAAGTTATGCATAGGATTGAACCAAATTTTTTATGTAGGTTTTTGGCCATGGTAAGAACGCCCTCCCTGAATTTTGAAGAATTCCACCGGAAGGGGGCTCTGTAATAGCGATTTTTGTGCAATTTTCGATATTGTACCATCGAAAAGTGTATGAAGTTATGCTTAATTCTAATAACAATACTAATAAAACTAATTATAATGAAATATTGACATGAGACAGAAGAAAGTTTTGGGATTGGCACATCCAACTAGTATTTGTTTTTTATAGGAAGGGTGACGAAAGCGTTAATAAATACATTGGTGAAATATGTTTATTTCACCTCTACTGGCAACGAGTCTCATCTTGTAGTGGATGCCCTAAAACAATACTGTGAAGACATCAACATCAGTGACGCGGTTCCCGAAGGTGAAACATTTGAATGAAAGAAAATTGCGACAGGCTCTACTGACAAAGTTCAACATTTAGATGTTGGATTCTTCCGATCCTGGAAGCAGTTTGTTCGACGTAATATCTGACAGGGCACTGATGGAAGCCAGAGTCGATATTTTTCAACGCAACAACATCTTTAAACTCCAGTCACTTGTAAATTTCCAGTTTAGTGCACTGCCTGCAATGCTCCGACATAATTAGCTATGCCTGGTAAAAGTCTGGGTTAGTGCAAGCTCGGTCAGTTCCATTTGAAACGCTCTTGCAATTTTGTTTTTCACAGAAGGTTGAAAATCGTAAACAATGTCCTAGATTTAAGTTCGTGATATGTTCTTGGTGCCACTATTTTCTATGCTGCAATTATTTTTTTTGTTGAGTACCATACTTGTCAATAGCATTTTTTTGCCAGGTTTCTTTCATTTTTATATTACTATATCTAAACATGAAGCCCAGTGGTGTAGTGGTCAGCACGCCTGTCTGCCGCACCGCAGGTCGAGAGTTCGACTCCTGACTGGGCAGGTTCACTCAGCCTTTCATCCCTTTGGGGTCGATAAAATGAGTACCCAGCTTGCTTGGGAACTAAACACCGAGGGTCTCGCGTTAGGCTGACCACCTGGCCGGGACGCATGCTGCATAGCAGATCGGGGTCCAGGGTCAAGAAAACAGAGATGGGCCCTACCGGCCCAAATCCTTCTTGGATTGTATAGCCACAGAGTTTACTTTGTACTTTATATCTTTTACTTTTACTTTTACTGCCCGAGAGAGACTGCTCAGACTAGGAAGTGAGTCTGTAGAGCATAGATTGTCCCTCCCGGTCCCATTTATTGAGGTCTAAAAAAAAAATAACAAAGTTACAAATTTCAGCCGAGGCTGAGCCCGCCAATACGCGCGACAGAGGGCGGAGTGGTATATATAAGATATTAAAAAAAATGTTACATTAGCAAGCTTTGTGAAACAAACATAAGGACATTAAATAATGCCGTGTTATACAAAGTTAGACAATATTATACAAGTTGCTGCGACCCAACATTGGGTACTGAATAAGGGAGAATCCAAGTCTCTGTCTCAGTGATGGAGTAAAACTAAAAGGTTTCATAAGAAGTTGAAGATGTTTTTAAGCTTTGAGAGCAAAATCGGGCGCGATAAAATATTTGCTAACCAACCAACTGGAAGAACAGGAGGACGGCGGATATGCCAGCGAGCTGTTAAAGGACAATTATAGAAATAATGAGAGGCAACAGCATCATCACCGCACTCACATAGAGGAGAAAGGGCTCTTTTGAACTTGAAGAGGTATGCTCCAAAAGGACCATGACCGGTAAGGAAAGCTGTGGTGGATGGAGTGAGCAGCAGAAGATCCAAAGATACCACTGGGACAAGATCATAGGTATATCTACCCTTATCTGAGTAGTCCCAGTAATCCTGCCATTTTTTCATAAAATGAGCGCGAAGATGTCTTTTGATGTGTGAGTGCGGTACTGGAAGTGAAAAATCAACTGATGGTTTAGCAGTTGCCTCCTTTGCCAACATATCTGCCGTTTCATTTCCCAGGATACCCTTATGGGCTGAAACGTGGCTTAAATAGGTTTTCCAGAGAAGATTTTTGAGAAGTGATTTAATCTCAATAACCTGGGGATTTGTTGAGCCAAACGAACAGATAGCCTGCAGGCTTGAAAGACTATCGCTAAAAACTGGAATTAAAAAATTTTGGTTTTGTTGCGAAATCCACTCTAAAGCTTTAAAGATGGCAAAGAGTTCGGCTTGGAAAATGGAATTATTGTTATCCAGCCTGCAAGACCAACGATGAGTCACTTCACTCCCTTTCGTAGCGCAGAAAGCTGCACCTACTCCGGTAACAGTGCGTGAGCCATCGGTGAAGACCATAACATTTTGAGTGGGAGAGTAAGAATTTATAGTCGGGTTTACTTGTAGGTGGGAAGTCTCATCTGCCGGATGAAACTGCCAGCCAAGAGTCTTACGCTGAATCATCATTTGTGGAAAAAATTGCTGTGAGATAGCTTCATTCTCCAAATGGATGATGTTGCTTTTAGTGAACTCATATTTAATGGTAATGGAAATGGGAGGAATACCTGTCAAGATATTGAGAGCATCACTGGAAATGGTTCTATATCCCCTAGAAATTTGCAAGAGAAACATCCTTTGTATAGAAATTAATTTATTAAGTGCTGCTTTTGTAAGATTCCCCCCCCCCCCAATTAGATGCTCCATAGGTGATAATTTTTTCAACAATAGTAGAGTACCAAATTTTTAGCATATGGCTTTTAATATCCCAAGATTTAGTGGTTAATCTTTTTGAGTTATGATAAAATTTTACTAGTTTGATTTTAAGGTAATTAATATGAGAGAACCAGTTCAAGTGCTCATCTATTGACAATCCTAACAATTTAACGTTAGAGACATGATGGACGCTAGTGCCATTTATTCTGATGGTGGGTTTCCTTTTAAGTTTATAAGGTTTTGCAAATATTAGGGCTTGGGATTTATTAGTGGAAAGTTGCAGGTGCAGTGATTCCAGCAGCTGACAGAAAATTGGGAGAGCAAAAGCAGCCTCCAACTCCAAGTCCAGACGCCGAAAACCAGAGAAAATAAAGCTGAAGTCATCCGCGAACGCAAAAAGCAAGTAACCAAGTTTTTCGAATTCTGAGAGAATAATATTAGCTATGAGGAGCCAAAGAATTGGCCCCAGGCAGGAACCTTGAGGACAACCCTTTCTCTGTGGTTGGATAGAGATTCCTGCTCCCCAGTTAACAAGAATGCTTCTCTCAGAAAGATAAGAACGAATGACTCCAGCAATATTACCCGGACAATTTAGAATGCTAAGTTGGAGGAGAATGTATCTCCACTCAACATTGTCGAAAGCGCCTTGAATATCAAGAGAGACCAGGGAAGTGTATTTGCCTTCACTAATTTTAAAAGCACAGGAAGTCAAGATTTCGGAAAGAGCTTTTTCGCATGATCTGCCCTCTCTGAATCCAAATTGCCTATTACTTAATAACTTGTTTGATTCGAGGAAAATAATAAGACGTTTAGCTATTAATTTTTCTAGTAATTTACCTAACACCAGAAGCAGGCAGATCGGGCGATAAGAGCTGGGTTCAGAGGGAGTCTTCCCTTGCTTAAGGAAATATACTACTTCCCCTTGTCTCAAAGTTAGAGGAAAATAATGGAATGAAAGACAGAGATTGGCCCATTGGGTAAAAATCTCTGGTAATATATTAAAGGAACGTTTGAGAATTCGGAAATCAATAGAGTCAGCACCAGGAGCTTTGTTATCCTTGAATTTGCCAAGTGTGGTGCGAAGTTCCGCATTAGAAAAAGGTTTATCAGAGTAATTCGAAAATTTAATGTCAAGATTATTATGGTTAGGATAGACTGTTTCACCAAAAAGATGTTTGGTAAGGAATTCGAGATTATTACGTTTCGACGAGAAGCCCAAAGGCCGCTCTAGGAGGATTTCATCCGGAGTGAAGAACTTCCCAGAAAAGAATTTTTGCGCAACACCAAAGGGATTCTTCTGGTGCGAACAAAAGGACCTCCAAGCTGCGCTTTTGGCATCAAGAATAGACCGTTTGTAAACGGCAGCTTGTTTGTTGTATGAGGATTTGAATTGTTGGATAATTTCAGGGGGTGAATTTAGCTGTTTCAAATTTTTAAGTTTTTTACGCAAAGCTGTTAGTAAATTACGTTTTGATTTTAATTCCGGAGACCAAAATGTAAAAACAGGTGCTTTGCGAAGATTTTTAAGGCGGAAGGTGGCTCGTATCGCCGTTTTTATTGTGTCTATTAGCAATTCTGTAAATATATTAAGCTCTTCTGTGTTAGTTATAGAATTCAAAGTCAAATTAAGTGTGTTTCGTTTGGATTTTAGAATTTTATCAAATTTTTTATAATTTCCAAATTTTGTATTGTATCTGCGTTGCGTGACTAAAAGAGGAGTAGTTTGAAGAGAAAATTCAATGAACTTATGATCAGAAAATGTGTGTATATCAACAACTTGCCAGTTACGAATAAAAGTAAGTGCAATAGGATTAACAAGAGTATGGTCTGGGAATCCTTTTGCCACGATTGTGCCCGATTTATTTCTTTTAATGAATGTATGTTTACGGTTGTCAATATTAGAGATTGCGAGGTTGTTAGTGACGAGAAATTCAATGAAACTCTCCCCCCTAGCGTCCTCTCTGGGACTTCCCCAGAGCGGAGAGTTCGCATTACAATCACCACCACATAAAAAAGGTCTTCTTTGAGTAATTAGGTGCTGCCACTCTTGTAGTGAGTTATCCAAGTCAAGTGAAGGTGCAATATAGTTTGAGCCGATAATGAACTCACCTTCCGCCGAGGCTATGGAAATAAAAATACAATGGTCACCCGAGAAAAGATGATTTATAATCAGACTAGTATTCCGAACTATCAAGTGCGCGGAATGCTTTTTAGAGGGAAAAATCTTCCAGGTGGTTGGAAATCCAAGCAAAACTCCTCCCCCACCGCAGTAGGCATCTTGTAGCAGCGCGATATCTATGGAGTTCTCCTCCATATGCCGCCCAGCTACAGTGTTAGCAACCTTGCAGTGGTTGAGGTTGATTTGCAAGAATTTTACTGAGTTTAATGGCGGAAGTTCCTGTTGTAGATTAGGCTGGATTAGCTTGAATATTTACCTTTATGATTCAGTGATGCCAAGGCCTCTGCTTTTTTCTTTAAATAAGTGCCGCATTGGCGATCGTAGGCTGGGTGTTGGGTGTAGACACCAGCCTTCCTATAATCACCTCCATGTCTATTTACTATGAGTTACTTTATATCTAAACATGTTTTGTATTTTATATTAATCTGATTATTAAAATTTCTAAATCAGAACCACGACTTTTCTCGATTTTTCTCACCACAAGGCAAAATTTACAAAAAGAAAGTAACTGGTGGGAATAATCAAGGATTCTGTGCACCTTACGCGTCACGTATACGTAACGCTCGTCCCGAAGACGTTAAGAGAATTAAATAAATAATATTTTTTAGGTGGATTTCGTAAGAAATACTATCTATTACGTTTTCCCCTATGTTGGAATTTGTGAAAATTTTTTGCAGATCTACGCCGATCATGCGCCGCCCCAAGAACGCAAAACCACCCACAGCTCTAAACTTTATATATCTGTCTATTTTTTGCAGATCAAAAAACAACAACAAAAATATCTATTATCTGACAAGGAGAGGGCCAACCTTGTTAATCACAGATTTTGATTATTTTAATATATGTTGTAGGGTAGAGACCCCTTAGTGTCAGGTTCAACGGTTTTTATCCAACGCTCCTTTGTTCTTGAGAAACTGGGGGGTCTAATAATAGTACATAACAACTTAAATACTTACACCGCAACAGCAAAGATAGGTTGGTCGTAGCTCAGTTGGTTCGGCGTTCGCTGGCTGATCTGTGGACCCGGGTTCGGTACCCGAACGCGCTACATTTGTTTTTCTCATTTTTTGTTTTATAAATATACTTGTAATTATAATTTAATAATTTCAATTACAAATTTTAATATCATACATTAATTATAATGTTAACAAACTGAAGTTTATCATTTTTTATTTTTAAACTATTATTTCTCATCCTTTAAAGAGGTTTAAAAAGAAATTGGATCTATTATTGAATGATGAAAATTCCAAAATCGTGACAAAATCTGTTGTGGTGCCATCTAGTTATGACAAAATAAAAGAATATTCAAATAAAATAAAAATAAAAGCAGAAAGAAGATAAAGGTGAAAGCAAAATAATTGAAAGCGCAAGCATACATATTACAAATTTAAAAATCTTTAATATGCAAAAAATCGGTTGTAATTTAATTCTGATGCTAATTTTTAATATAATTATGCTTGTTACTTTAAAAACAGAATAATAGTATTATCGCATTGACTTCCTTTGTTAAAGCAATGCGTAAAAGATGCTTCTTTAAAATCACGAATTGACACAATTGCTCAATATCATTGCATAGATAAAGAATATATGAAATACATTTTAAAAGTGATTTTAAAAAAATTAACAGTTTTATGATGTTTTATACAACTAATTAGTTAAAAGTAAAAAAATTAAATAGGTTAAAATTATAATTGATATGCAATATTATAAATTTTAATTGACAATGAGATTATTAATTATACTTACAAGTATATTTATAAAAAAAAAATGAGAAAAACAAATGTAGCGCACTCACCCGGGCCCACGGATCAGCCGGCAAATGCCATACCAACTGGGCTACGACCAACCTATCACTGCGGTTTCAAAGTAAGTATTTAAGTTGTGTACTATTATTAGACCCCCCGGTTTCTCAAGAACTAAGGAGCGTTGGATAAAATCCGTTGAACCTGACACTAAGGGGTCTCTACCCTACAACATATATTAAAATAATCAAAATCTGTGATTAATAAGGTTGGCCCTCTCCTTGTGAAATCTAGTCATCCAGATCTATAATCACAAAATAAAAAGTTTGAATATGATTCGTACATATTTATTTGTAAAAATATAATTTTCTTGACATTCCTTTTTAAATCAACATTTTTCTTTTTTTTATTGTTTGTAGTAAAAGTGATTCTTCCTATGAAGGCGTAATACAGGGTGTCCCTCTCAACGATATCCAATGGCTAATTACTCAACCGTTAGTCATAGACATATAGTTCCAATTACAAAAATGTTCTAAATGAAGTAAAAAAATATTTTGAACCTGGATCTCCTTTGGATCAATAAAAATATTTTTCAAAAAGTTAGAAAATGTAATTTTTTATACAGTTCACCGGTTCTATAAGTGATATTATAAAAATTTCTTGTTACACTAAGAAGAAAGACAAAAAAATTCCCGTTCATCTAACACTAAAATTGACGGAGTTCTGAAACTTTGAAATGCATGCCGCATTTCTGCACCTGAATACAGATGAGTTCGGCCTTGCTTCGAGGGATAGTATGCAACGTTCTTAAAGTATTAGAAGGACTTATTTCACGTGTATCTGCGCTTTGAAAGAAAGTTCTTTGAAAGAAATCGTACACGTATTACGACTGAGTTAACTTTTATTAATTCAGTTTCAGATTAGTTAAAATAATTGTATATTAACATATGTTTTATTTTGTAAGGATTTGAGTCTCTTGCTTCATAACTGAACAAAAATTACGTTATTTTTATAAGATTAAACTTGCAACGATCGTATGACTGTCTTTCCATTTTTAAATTTGTACTCGAGTTTTAATTCACTTTCAAATATCCGATCGATGTTAAATTTTACATACTGACGTAAATCCGATGACTAGAATTTTCGCTTACTGCCATTTATACTTATTGTACAGGATAATACAAAAAAATTCGGATAGATTACCGCCAACTAGTTTTAGAAAAAGTTTTAGATCAGATAACACAAGCCTGCGATGGTTGTGTTTCTTAGCTGTTACAATTGATTTTTATGTATTTTTTAGCACTGAATCCAAAAGTTACCTTAATTTTTAACCATCATGTCAGGACTTTTCTCAAATTGTAAATTTCAAAGTTAAAAAATAGCAAAAATTTGATGCTATAAAGTAGAGGAGATGGTTGTATTTTTTAACTTTTAATAAATTATTTTTATTTACTTTTTAGCACTGAATCTGAAAACGTCTTTCATTTTTAACTGTCATGTTAGAATTTTTCGAAAATCGTAAATTTCAAAGTTAAGAAATAGCGAAAATCTGATACTATAAAATAGATGTAAAATTTTTTTTATTCAATTTAATTTGATTTAATTCAATAATTTATTCAATTTTTTGTCTTATACTGGGATGCTTATAGCTAAACATCTCAGGGGTCGTTGAGGTAGGAGGGAGGGGGGGGGGGGTCGATTTTATCTTTGAACTTTTTATCTTTGAAAATTACGATTTGCGAAAAATTCTGACATGAAGGTTAAAGATGAAGATCCTTTTCGGATTCAGCGGTAAAAAATACATAATAATGAATTATCAAAAGCTAAAAAGCATGATACGACTCAAATTTTGCAGGCTAGTGTAAACTAATAGCATTTTAAAAGATGTATCACTTTGTAAATAATTGAGGCTGTTGCTTTTCATCATTTTATTTAACAGAAATCCTGTTATTTTTTCCCTCGTATATGCTTAGTGCAAGGTGTGTATTTTGCAGTAATATGTCAGTATGATTATAGATTTCAAATTTATATTGCAATGTTAATTTTACTCTCAACTATTTTTTTAAATATATCTGATGATTATTTATATTTCTACTAAATTTGCAAATAACTCTTATTTTTCAGCAAAAAAGATGCTACAACTTTAAACAGCTATTACTCGGTCAGTTTTAATCGTAGAATACTGGCACTATTTTTGTCTTACTTGTGAGTGTAACAGGAAAATTTTACTAAATATAACTTATAGGACCGGGGGACCGTATAAAAAATTAAATTTCGCAATTTTTAAAGAAATGCTTTTATTGACCCAAATCGCTTTTAAAATACTCCTTTACATCATTTAAAACCTTTTTCTAATTGGAACTATATGTCTATAACTACGGTTTAGGAATTAGACATTGGACATCGTCGAGAGTGGGCACCCTGTATAATATGAATACACAAAGCCCAGCTTGTTTTTATTAAACAAAAGCGATTTTAACAGATATTTGTATGTAATAAAACGCTCTTTTTTATGATTGTCTTCATTATCCGGACTTCTGCATTCTCCCCGTAAGGCATGGTGACGTCACGGCGACGTCGTTGTGAAGTCACACTGTGATTTTGTGACCGTCGATGTGACGTCACGTGACGTCGATGTGACGTCACAGTGACTAGAATGCGAGGTCGTTATGGCCGTTTTAGAGGACGTTTGTGACGTCACATTGTGACCACTCTGTGAAGTCACGGTGTGACAAATTTGTGAAAAGTGTGTCATTTGTGACTATTTTGGCATTAACTTTGTGACGAGCCTGTGACGAAACTGACAATGCTTTGAAGTCACATTGTGACCAATTTGTGAAATATGTGTCATTTGTGACGAACTTGTCATAAACACTGTGATTTCAAATGAAAATCAAATTTCAAATTAATTGCTTAAAAGACGCAAATAGTGAAAAAGATTCCATGCTGGGACTCGAACCCGGGCCATCAGTACAGCACACTGACATTCTACCGACTAAATCACATGGAACGATACCCAGGCTGGAAAATTTCTCACTATTACATGTTGGCAAGGCTACAAACGCAGCAAAAGATGGAATATTTAGCGTGAACCACCCACATGATGCAAACACGAAATTTAATTAAATCCAGCATTGATTGAAATTATATTAATACTTGGAAATTTTTCCAGAGAGAACCATTCGCCTTGCATACAATATTTCAAATGAAAGTCAAATTTCAAATTAATTGCTTAAAAGGCAATTTTAATTTGAAATGTTGTATGCAGGGCGAATGTTTCTCCCTGAAAAAATTTCCAATTATTAATATAGTTTCAATCGATGCAGGATTTAATTAAGTTTCGTGTTTACCCCATGTCGGTGGCTCACGATAAATATTCCATCTTATGCTGCGTTTGTAGCCTTGCGAACATGTAATAGTGAAAAATTTTACGGGCTGGGCGTCGTTCCATGTGGTTTAGTCGGTAGAATGTCAGTGTGCTACACTGATGGCCCGGGTTCGAGTCCCGGCATGGAATCTTTTTCACAATGTTGGCCTTTGCGCCTTTTAAGCAATTAATTTGACATTTGATTTTCATTTAAAATATTGTATATAAGACGAATTATTCTCTCTGGAAAAATTTCTAAGTATTAATACAGCGGTGAATTTTAAAATAAAATTTTGCTGTAAATATAAAATCTTATCTTTTTACCGTACTTTTTAGCAAAATATCGCTACTTTGAAGTCCTATTCTTCTAAAACATTTTACATTTTTCCACTTAAAAAACAATGCTTATCAACTGACATATTTTTTTATTAAGTTCTATGCTTGATATTTAGAATGTGAAAGTTTTTTAATTTGTTTTGATTTGTCATTGCTTTATTAAATACGAACATGGAAACTAACGGATATTAATACAACTATTATTTATAGAGCGGCATGATAAGCGATATTTATTTAAATTTTTTATTCCCGTGTATATTGTACTTTGTGAATATGAGCTAAATAGATTTGGTATGTTTTATAGGAAAAGACTGATCTGGGAAATAGAAAAAAAAAAAAAAAAAAAAAAAAAAAAAAAAAAACCGAGCAAGAAAAATCATGCGTTAAGCATAGACTAAAATATACTTTCCAACACTTTCTGAATGCTTTAACAAGACATCGTAATTTAGGGAAATGACGTAAATAAGATAACTAAGTAAACATTTTAGAAAACGCATAAAACATTTGAAAAACTGATTTCAGCTGTTACCGTCCATAGCCAAATATCTTTTCCAATTCTTTTAAACAGCCCTTATTTGATCTGTAGGTTGATACACTGAAAAAAAATGAAGTACTCAAAAATGAGCAAACCGACGTACTCATATTGAATTGAATATTTTTGGATCAAAAATGAACCTATGCTTTCTCTATTTTGAAGCATCACATGTTATCAAACCCAAACAAACAAATAGTTTTGAACCCTGTAATGGTTCATTTCATTTATGGCGGCATAAATGATGTTTATTAATGTAAATATTAAATTATGCACAGCATTTTAAAAATAATTGCTTGGAAATAATGTTCTTGTCATAAAAATATTCGATTTGAGTATCTTGTTAAGAATTTTGCTATTTTTCTTGATAAATAATCAATTAAACATTTCTTGTTAAGAACTTTGGACGGGAAATAAATGTCAGTACATTTTTACTTTACATTTTAGGGGGGGGGGTTGGGGGGGGCAGTACATAACGATTCATATTTGATCACAGCCATGGAATAAAAAATGAGTACATGTGTTTCTCAACTTTGAGTACATTTGGATCGGAGCTATTTTGTGCATGTGACGCATTTAAAATTGAGTACTTTTTACTCAATTTTGAGTACCCATTTTTTTAAGTGTATATATACTATATAATGGGAAAATTTAGTTTAGCAAGAAAACGCCTAACAGGTTGAAATTCATTTTCAGCAATTTATACTAATGTATGGAAACATACTTGAATACCTTTGTACAACCCTGTAGTTTACCTAAAATCTTTATTACACGCCACTATTTAGTTAAAATTTAATTCAAACTAAGACACTCTTAAAACTGCTGAAATCACATTTCCAGAAATTATAATATATAGACGGCCATGTATCCAATTCTTTACGTGACCCTGTATATCATTTTATCTATATTCTACAAATATTTCTTGGTAAATTAAATGCAGTTCAGCGAAAAAAAGCATAACTAATTTAAAAACCACCTTTAAGCAATTTGCGCTCATACCCAGTAATCCTTACGAATACTTTTGTGTAGCCTTGTATAGGAATTATAGCATTTATATACACCATACACTATGCATAAATATAGTGAATCATAAAAGTGCATATCATGATTAAAAATGTATTTCCAGCAATCATCGCTAATGAACAGTACTTCGGATACAATATGGTATCTGAAAGATTTTGTGTGTCCCTGTAAATGCTATATACGTATTATTCTTATTATACATGAAATAATTTATAGTATGTAAACCTCAGCGACATACATCAATTTCATTATATATGAAATAGATTAACATAATTAAAGTATGCCGCAAACAATTCCCTCCCCCTCTATATCATTATGTATTTGAATTCCTTTTTTAGTCCTGTAAATGAACAATAACTATTCTTTGCATCGCATAGTCAACAGAATGCATATTTTAGTGTACTTCATAAATGCATATAAATTTTATTCTGTTTGAAAGCGTGCGTAAAATCATAAAAAATCATTTGAAACGACTTTTTCCCATAGGCCGTATTGTAACGGAAAACTTTTGGCTGTCCCTGTAAATGAACAAAGCATGCTACAAACTTCATTACAAATAGGTACCGTGCGATGGTAAACGTCAATACCACCCAAAAATTTCAGGGCAATCCGAGTATATTTTCGAGAGTTAGAGTGCGCACAGACTGCTAGACGGACAGACGGAGAGACAAACCGAAGTCATAAGCACTTTTCAACTTGTGTCCTACATTATGTATCCTGTATTATATAAACTTTAAAAAAATATATACTAAAGCAGTTTAATCTATAACTTCCTATCAGGCATGAAAAATACTTTATTTCAATGCTTAAATATCATATTTTACTTTTTAGTGCCAATAATTACCCGAATCATACACATAGAAAATTAATTTACAATAGAAGAAAATTTAATAACCCATTCAGAATGTCTATAATTAAATGTTTGATTAAAATCACAAACAGAAAAAATGCTTACATACAATTAAAAAAAAATATATACCAATTTGAAAAACACTAAAAATAATAATTAGTATTTATAATTGTACTGTTAAACAACAGCAAACTACAATAGATAAATTAAATGCATTATTAGATTTAACAATATCTCAAAAATATTTCCATATGGTATAAGGAATTCCTATTATTTTATAATTTTGGCAAATGTTAAATCTGAAAACATTGGTTTGAAGATTTAGGATTTTAAAAGATAATTTAAAATATTATTAGCACTAAAAGAAAATTCTTTCAAATGTTTCACTACTGTAATATTTTAAAAATACATTTTCCCAGTATAATGTTAATTTCTAATCTGAAACAGTTTCGTAATCTCATGATAATCGAACATCATATTTAACCCCAAAATAATAATAACTATAAATGTTAGTAATCAAAAAATAGTAAGAAGCCGATAAAATAATTCCAAATCATTGTCGTTCCATACATTTTTAATCTCAAGTAAGAGTAAATTAATGTTTATATTAATTCCAGTATGAATGTAGGCATGAATGTCTCTGCGCAGTTTTTTTTTTTTTTCAAGCGATGGCAGATTAAAATATTTTTCTTCACAGTTATCAAATTGGAAAATAACGCTTCTGACAGTTAAAGATCAGTCTCTTACAAATATAACTATTTAACTCATAATATACAACCAGGAATAAAATATTTAAATTAAATAAAACTTACATGCACGTTCCATTAATATCCGTGTATCCTAAAATGGTCATTTCCTTATCTTAAAGTGTTGTAGACGTGTTGTTCTAAAACAAGTGAACTATTTCCCGCGTATTCTCTCTGTGGGCAGACGATTTTCGAGCAGATGGTTTGTTACAGATTGTTTGTTTTTGTATACAAGAAATATGGAATTTGAACGCGCAGAAATTTTCTGAAAGTATCATTCATTACAATTTTGTATTTGAAGAAATGTCCAATGTATTTAATCTTTTCTTTTTATCCGTACCAAATAATTCAAGTTAAAATGTATTGTAAAATTTCTTTTTTCTAAATAATTATAATAATAATATTCATAATTAGAGTTTATTAGATAAAACATTGTTTAAATTTTTAAAAGGTGTAAAAATAAATTTAATGTATTAACAACACCCCCCCCCCCCTTTTTTTTTCTATTTTTTTAAAGTAAAGTTTGTTTTCCTTTATTTTCGGAAAATACTAATTTTTTTTTTTAAAGTCTGAAAGAAGTAGAATTTATGACTTGAATACAAATTATAAAAATATTCTAAAGCAAGAAATGCATAGACGACTAAACTCTGAAGACTCTTTCTACGTGCTCATTAAAAGGTGCAGATTTAACTGTAATAGAAAAATTTAGTTTGAAACCACAGAAGTGTTTCGAATAATTCTGGTCGGTAAAAAAAGAAAGAAAGAGTGAAATTTCCTCCCAGCAAACTAAATATGTAAAGTGTATAAATTTAATATTCGTAAATGTAAATATATTATCCAAATGCTAGATAAAATTGAAATCATTAAAAAGTATACATTCACTGTCTTAGATATCAAATTGATAAAATATAGCCTAAAAATTTAGTTTATTAATGCTTGTATCGTGCACTTTATTTATTATGTCCCCCCCCCCTCCCCTTTAGTGACGGAATTTACCATTTGCTATCCACTAATATATTTTCATTCCTTATGCCGCTGTAACTCGTGGCTGTTTAAAATATTTCTCTTCATTTTCAAAGATTTTTGAAGTTCATATTTTTTGTCACACTGTGACTTACAATATGCTGTTTTTTTTTTGTCACATACGTGACGTGGCGTACGTTACATAGCAGTGACATAACAGAGACGTCACAATTTTTTTTAATTGCCAGAAAAATATAATTTTACAAAAAGTAACATGTTTTGAAGAATTTTCGTAAGTTTTTAAAGTTTTCTAAGAAGTTCACATTTCAGTCACAATGTGACATCACTGAGTGGTGGCATTTCGGTCACAGATGTGACGCGACCACAGTGACTTGCAGTGACGTCACAGTGACGTCACCGTGACCATGCATGCTATGAGGGTCAGATTACGTTCAAATTACGGTCACATTAGTCCGGATAATTGGAGTTCTTACTCTTAAGGAAATAATTCGTTATAAAGTTTTAACGGAAGCACGTTATAGCTTGCAAATCTTTGGAGCAGTTTGAATTTCGTCATATA
Source organism: Maratus speciosus (assembly GCA_963932465.1). Lineage (NCBI taxonomy): Eukaryota > Metazoa > Arthropoda > Arachnida > Araneae > Salticidae > Maratus > Maratus speciosus. Next base: position 233,273,072 of record OZ010796.1, on the reverse strand, counting down.
GGTGCTTTGACTGTATATATAAATCATTTTAGTTTAAAGTCGTATAAACTTTAAGAGAAATCTGCCTTCTCTTATGAACTGAAAAAGGAGTTCTATGCAATTTGAAAATGTTTCCTAAAAATAGAAAAAAAAGAAGTTGTGAAACATTTAGAAATTACATGCACAGTAATAAAAAAAAAGGACTACTAATAAAAGCAATAAGAAACCACAGATAAAATGTAGTACATGATGCAATCTTCTTTTTAATAAATCAGTTTCACTAAAATCCCTCTAACACAACTTCCTATAACCTCCTGAGACCCAAGAAAATTTTAAACAATTTATCTTTGTCTTTACCACTTTTTTTTTCATCAAAAGGGTAAAAAAATATAATTTTTAAAGATTTTTAATTTTTTTTTTGTTTTTAAAATTTGTTATGGACCGTATCCTTTATAAAGGATGTTGAGGTCTTAAGTATGATGAAATGCAAGCACAGTTCTCTTCGACTTTTCACATGTAAAGTGATACTGAAAAGCACTACATTAACAATAAATTAAAACATAAATATATTTATTATTAATTTAATGAACAGCATTCAATTAGTTTACGCATATTTAATCCAAATGAAAACCTTTGAAACAATTTCTTTCATCGGTAATGCACAAAAACATATTTCAACTTGTACATCTAAATTTAGTTTTCTTTTGAATACATATTTTTATCAATGTAATTTCTAAAATAATGATGTGCTTTAAATTTTACGTGCATTTGTGCTTCTTGTTCTAGCTGCTGTGAAATATCAGGAGGATCTGGAATGCTTGAGCAAACTTAAAAGGAAACATAATTAAAATCAGATTTGATGATGCTTGTGAAAGTCAAATATTCTTAATTGTATTAATTTAATTTGTTTGTTTATATTTATTAATTTCTAACAAAAGAAAAATTTAGCCGAAATAATAATCTTAATTTACATATTAAAAATCTTTAGATGTACATAATTCAATTCATAACTTGAACTTACTTCAAAGGTCTCTTCCAAATTAAGGTGGAGTTTTGATATTTCTCTATTTCACTTCCGTTAGTTTGGCTACTGAACCATCAGCAAAATTATTGACTGATTCTTTAGTACCCCCATTTTCAGCTTCAGAAGAATCTTTATAAATTTTGTTACTATTAAAATATTCATCACTAGAATCACTAAAATCAAGATCAGAGTTATTTGCTTTATTTCTAATGCTTCTATAATGTTGTTAATCTTTTGGCTAAAATAAAATACGAAAATATGTAATATTTGCTGTCTCTTTTTATAAAAAGTAAATAAAACATTACACAGAGATTAAATAAACATAAAAAAATTGAAAACCTAGCGCATGATTAAAACCAAAACTAATGCTAAAACTAACATTACTTAAGTAAGACCCAACATCCATTTTAATGGATGATTTTAAATTCAACTTTAAACAATAAATATATAAAAATTATAGTTAAAAATTAGCTAGAGTACTACAAAAACATCAATATTAACAAAAACACTCTAAAACGTGCTTAAAAAAACAAAATGTATCAAGAAAAATTGGAACTTACTAGCACCTGGTCGAATACCACTTTGATTCACCCACTTCGCCATATTACAAACAAACAAGAAACCGTTGCCAGATTCTGAAAACTTAAAAGTAATCTTTGAAGGGTATATTGAATTGGAGTATCAGGACTTGCTTCCAAAAAAATATTTAATGTGATTTGTAGGTTAAAACAAAAATCTATTTTACTGGATGTAGGGTCTCAGGAGGATATTACATGTTTTAGCTAAGGATTGGAACCCCCGTGGGATCTCGTGCCTTTCCGATACCGCTAGAATCCCGCAGAGGATCCCGAAAATAAATACTGCAGATTTCATTCTCCGGATCCGCGCGGATCCAAATGGTCAGCTATTTAAAAAAGTAATAAAACGTTTGTTGAGAATTCAACGCAATCTAACGAATACTCTGTACACAAACAACAAGTAGTTAAACTGCTCGAAATAATTACATTATTTTGTTAAAAAAAAAAATCTTATAATGTTTAAATCACCGTACTTTATTGTTTGTGGCTAAGTAAAATTGTTAGAAATCTAATTTATTTAAGTAAAGCCTGGCTATAAGTTTATACAAACCTTTTTAACGGAATAAGTGCAAACAGAAAAGAAAAAAAATAACATATACTGACAGTATAAGGAAAAAAAGAAATGACAGACGTTGATAAGATGTTGAAAACATATGAATGACAAAAAATAAAAGTTGTGAAATAACAGATTTATGTTTCTCTATTATATATGATTATTTAATTTCACAGCACCAACTAGAGTCGATGTCGAAATTACTTCCTTCATTGCGGAATGAATTTAAGATCTCCGAGAACATTGGGTGCAAAAACTGAATATAATCTTTTTTATAACATATATTGAAATAAAAAAGATTGAGTGGGATCATATATCTTGTGATTATACATTATAATGTATAATCATACATGGTTAAATTATTATAGTGTACATAGTGTAGTAGTTACGCCACTTTATTATTACCCGACTACGGCAAAGCCAAAGGAGGGTTATGATTTTGACAGGCTATGTATGTATGTATGTATGTATGTATGTATGTATGTATGTATGTATGTTCATCTGTTCCCTCGTAACTTCTAAACCACTAATCAGAATTCGACAAATGACATATCATTAGAAGCGTCTTAATTGTCCGCTGGTTATAGGCTATATAGATTTTCACCAAATTCAATGTGGCGCCTTCTAGCGGACAAAATATACAGAGTAAAAAAATAAAGTTAAGCTAGATATGCCGTGTTTGGTATCATTTTAAAGCGCTTCACTTCAAAACCATAGAGGGTTTGTTTATAAGTGCCTTGGATCATAATAAGTTGCTTAAAAATCCACATGACAGTCAATCGTTAGCAGAATTAGATAGATTAAGAAATCTTCCTAGGTCATCTTAATACATGAAACCTTCAATCTACATTACACATTTACACATTACACTAACGACCTCATCCACTAATCGGTCCATTACCCATTTGCTGCCATCGACGGATATGTGCGTCACTACTACCAAATACTGGAAGCGTCATACGTCAAAAAATAAAGTTAAGATAAATATGCCGTGTTTGGTATCATTCAAAAGCGCTTTACTTGTACATTTTGAATATATCTATATATTACTAGCATTTGCTTGTGACTTTACCTGTATTCATGGGGTACTTTTATACTTTTTCAGCGTAGTTTTTTGTCGTAGTTGGGTTTTAGTTTTTTTACTTTATCTTGTTTTTCCTCTTAACTGGATATCTTAATCTTTTATTTACATAAGAAACAGTGACCTGGGCTGTAAAGCTGTATTGTTGTACAGTCGTGGAAAAAAAGTAAACACACCCTACTAACTCCTCAACAAATTATCGTAGAAGAAAGTTACTGGTACCGAACGATTGGAAATAAAGTCTACTTTTAAATGATGTGTATAAATTTATTTAGGGGGCCATCATCTACATATTAAAACGAATCCAAACTTAATTTTTTTCAATGGCAATACCCAAGTTTAACAAGATATTTCAAATCTTCGTTCAAACTGTGCCTAGACACCGAATTTGAAGTCATTTGAATGATAAGTTTTTGAATTATAAACATTCAAAATTCAGTGCTTCTAATGTTAAATTACATTTTCATACTTTTATTAATATCTCCTGAAATTATACTCCTAATGTGCTAATTTTTTGTGTAGCAATAATATTGAAATACCCAAGCATAAATACGTTGAATTTGCATTTTTTTAAAAATAGTTTTATGATATGAATTATGAAATTAATATTCGAAAAAGTTATGAATTGTAACCTACAATTTTTTTGATGGATTTAGATTTATTAAGTCCTGCTTTATGAAAATTCAAAATTTCACGTTTTTCTTCCAAGTAGTTTTCAAATTATGCTTAAAAAGCGGCAAAAACACTGTTTAAGGGGCCGTCTATGATAGAAATGACAAGATATTTTTAAATTTCTTATGCTATCCTGTAATCTAGCAGTCTTCAATGACTGCTTAACCCCTTAATTCTCGCTCCTGTCATATTCTCGGGCTGTGTCTTTTACTCAAATTGTTTGATTCCCACCAGTTTTATAAAATAGTGAAATTGGCTATATTTAAGTATCGTTTTTCCTGTCATTAAATAAGGTGAATATTTCTTTTTCATAAAAGTGGTGCTAGTAAGCAATTTGAATTTTTCAACCGTAATTTAATTCGAGAGTTAAGGGGTTAAAGTAGCGCTGAAGATGCCTTGATTAAGAAGGGGGCTCTCTCGGTTAACAATCGAGTACCGAACTTCAATTTGGATACAGCCCCTAAAATACACTCGTTTTAAAATAATTAATTTCTCGGAAACCTATCGTACGAATTGCATAAAAATTTATTTTTAGGCTAATTGAAGGGTGTAGAATTCATTTATGCTGTCAGAATTGTGTGCTGCTATTGAAAAAAAACAAAGTTATGGTTCGTTTTAATATGTAGATGACCCCCTAAACAAATTTTATATGCATCATTTAAAAGTAGACTTTATTACCAATCGTGTGGTACCAGTAACTTTCTTCTACGATAATGTTTTGCAGGGTTAGTAAGGGGTGTTTACTTTTTTTTCCACGGCTGTACATTAATAATTTTAACTTTTTAATAATTAAAATTGATTGCCAAAATATTATCTTTCTGTTTCATTTAATTTTCATAAAATACACAAAGTCTTTTAAAAACGTACTTTTACAAATGAACTTGAAAAGTAAAAATAAATCGGGAAATCTCGCAGAATGGTAAGGGATCCCACTAGAATTCTGTTGGACTTGAAAATCTACGGTATTTTAATTCATAGTTTCATCTGTTGAATCCTTTCTCCAGTGAATATACCACTGCATTTTATTCAAGCGTATCTAATATGGAAATTAGAATAACTCAAAATAAGGTTTGATTTTTTTTTCTATGGACCGTAAATTGCATCATTTTTTGGTTGTCTGAGCGAAGTTGCAATGCACTAGTACTCATTAATTAAGAGACGAGATAAAAAGTGACGTCAGAGTGAAGTCACCTGATAACTCCAGGTCACCGTCGTTTGGAGACTCCAGTATTAGATCACTATGATCGTTGCTTTGTGAAAAGTCACCAGAGGACGTCATTGTGATGTCACTTGGTGATTCATCAGAAAGCTGCTGTAAAGTCATGATGATTCCATAGTAGAGTCGTCAACTGACTGTGACATGAGAATCCACATGTGGTTTCACTGTAACATCATTGGTGATTCGTAAAGCAACGGTCACGATGACTTCACAGTGGAGTCACCAAGTGAGAGTAATAACGAGACGAGTAAAATATATCATATTGTAGTGACTTTGACATTATGACTATTTTTGATGTCACAGCGACGCCACATATTTTGGCTGTGCTATTAGGGTAGTATTTACTTGCTACATCTGTCATTTATACCAGTTTCTTTTGACCACTTATAATTAACTCTTGTGTTCGAAAATAGTATTTTGTGTTTGTACCTCAGTTTATGGTTGCTCATGACATATATATTACTCAAGAAAATAAATCAATTTTAAAACTAAGACAACATTTTATATGAAATTGCGTTTATATATTCCCATCGTATTTACCTATGGATTTTTTTATGAATCGTAAGCTTTAAATTAGAAATTACTTCAGGCATTCCTTAAATAATTTGTCTAACATTTAATTTTCAGTTAAATATGATTTAATGACGTACTTCTAGAACAATGTTTTAAAAATGAACCTATTACAATTTTAATTTTTGTCTTATCTTTGTAAAGCAAACAGAACTGTTTTTCTTAGGAATTCATTTTCCCCTTTGATGTTAAAAGTATTAAGAAATTATTCAGTTTTTAATTTCATAAATGAAATGGAAATAGCCGTTATTGCCTTTTCTCTTTCAAAATGCGGTAATTTTGAAGTGCATATTAAAATTTAATAAACTTTAAAACCTTATTCATATAAAATGTTATTACTACTTTATTATTAAACATACAATGGTAAATAATGAAAATGTAATCTTTTCAACCCTCTATCAATTAGGCTATTTGGACATTCTAAAAAGCCCACTTACCAGTTTTTATTTCATAAAGTAATAGCTTTTATTAAAGGTTTATTACTTTTATTAATTTATATGAGAGCTTTTTTTAACGTAAAAATGTTTTCAGACCAAACTAATAGGAGAAGAAATATTAGCTTAATTGCAATTGCCCACAAAAATGTATTTCCCGTCATTGAGCATTAAAATTTAGCCAAGAAGTTTTTCTTTTTTTCTTTTTGGTTTCTTATTAAATAAATTAAAAGATATTTTGTAAATTATTAATAATATTAAATTTGAAAGTTATCGCGTCACGTTTTCCGCATTAAACTTTTTCAAGAATCTTTTTAGTCAAATATGGCCTTCCTTCCTTCTAGGAATTCTTTTAAAAATAAACCTTTTACGATATTGCATTATTTCGTATCTTCGATAATTCAAACAGACATGTTTTTCTTCGGAATTTAATTCCCATTTCGAAGTTAAACATATTAAAACATTATTTATTTTTTTTATTTTTATAATTGGAGGAAAAAAACGTTATTATATTTTCCCATTCTATGTATAGTGACTTTGGAGTGTGTATTAGAATTTAAGGAACATTAAGATTTCAACTTATTATTTAAAAACACAATGGTAAACAAAGAAAATATAATATCTTAATCTCTCAGTCAACTGAGCATCATAAAAAGTGCATTTATCCGTTTTTATTTTAAAAGGTTTTTAATAAAGATTTCTTGCTTTTTGTAATTTTTATGAGAATTGCATTGGAGCCATTATCAGAGTTAAACTAATATAAGGAAATATTATTCGGTTAACTGCAATTTCATTATATTACGTAAGTATGTGTTTCTCGTAATTGAATATGTCACGTCACATCTCGAGCATTAAAATTAATTTAAAAGGAGTATGAACAAAAATATTTTTTTTAAATATGTATATATCTTGTATTATAATACGAGCAAAAATTGTGTGTGTATGTGTGTGTGTGTAAATTTTATCTTAGAAACGACTCTAACGATTTTGATTAAATTTTGTATTTTACCATTTTTGGGCATCAGAAGACCATCGGGCTAGGTAATGTGTTCGAGAAAATTTGATTAGTGGTTCATTTTGGGTCATAATGGTTCAGGGTCAAGCTATTTATATCTAAAAAACGGCTCAATCGATTTTGAATACGTTTTATATCCAACCGTTTTTGGGCATGAGAAAACTATTGGGCTAGGTCACATGTTCGAGAAATTTCAATTAGTGGATCATTTTTGGGTCACTTCGGGTCAAGCTAATTTTATCTAAAAAACGGCTCTAACGATTTTGACTAAATTTTGTAATCTACAGTTTTGGATAACGAGAAGACCAAAGACCAATGGGCTAAGTCACATGTTAGAGAAAATTCGATTAGTGGGTTATTTTTGGGTCACTGTGAGTCAAGCTAAGTTTATCTAGAAAACTGCTCTAACGCTTTTGACGAAGTTTTGCTTTCTATCGTTTCCGGGCACTAGAAAACCATTGGGCTAGGTCGCATGTTCAAGAATATTCGATTAGCGAGTCATTTTGGGTCACAATATGTCAGGTGTCAAGCTAATTGAATCTAAAAAAATGTTCAAAATATTTTGACGAAATTTTGTAATATACCGTTTCTGGGCATGAGAAGACCATTGGGCTAAGTCACATGTTCGAGAAAAGTCGATTTGTGGGTCATTTTTGGGTCACTATGGGTCAAGCTAATTGTATCTAAAAAAACTCAAGCAATTTTGACAAAATTTTGTAATATACCGTTTCTGGGCATGAGAAGACCATTGGGCTAAGTCACATGTTCGAGAAAATTCGATTACTGTGTCATTTTTGGGTCACTGTGGGTCAAGTTAATTGTATCTAAAAAACCTCCCAAAACATTTTGACAAAATTTTGTATTATATTGTTTCTGAGCATGAGAAGACCACTGGGCTAAGTCACATGTTCGAAAAAATTCGATTAGTGGGTCATTTTTGGATCACTGTGGGTCAAGATAATTGTATCTAAAAAACGACTCAAACGATTTTGACAAAATTATGTATTATACCGTTTCTGGGCATGAGAAGACCATTCGGCTAAGTCGCATGTACGAGAAAATTCGATTAGTGGGTCATTTTTGGATCACTGTGTGTCAAGCTAATTGTATCTAAAAAACGGCTCAAAACATTTTGACAAAAGTTTGTATTATATCGTTTCTGAACATGAGAAAATCATTAGGCTAAGTCACATATTCGAGAAAATTCGGTTAGCGGATCATTTTTGGGTCACTGTGGGGTCAAGCTAATTATATCTAAAAAACGGCTCAAACGATTTTGACAAAATTTTTTATTACATCGTTTCCCAGCTCGAGAATACCATTGGGATAGGTCACACGATCGTTAAATTTAGATTAGTGGGTCCTTTTTGGGTTATCGTGGGTCAAGCTAATTTTATCTATAAAACGACTTTAACAATTTTGACTAAATTTTGTATTCTATCGTTTTCGGGTTCGAGAAGAGCATTGGTTTGATCGCATGTTCGGTTAGTAGGTCATTTTTGGTTACTATGTCTCAGGATCACGCCAATTGTATCTAAACAGCAAGAATGATACTGTGAGAATAAAATATCGAATTGAACACAAGGCTAATTTTGACTGAGCTTCGCTCGGTCATCCCTGCTAGTTCATTATATATTGGACAATATACTTAGGCATTCTATATAAGGACTGTTTCCTAGAAATCCGCACAAACTTTGAAGTTATGCAAAATAGTAAAGGAATACGAACCAGGCGAAACAATGCGCATGAAGTGTTGCATTAACGTATAGAAGGGCACCCCAGTTAGCCGAGAGTTCATTAAGTAATGTGTGTTTTCCAAGAATGGAATCGAGAGAGGTCTGCGTACGTGTGTGTACTAGTTTTACGAAAGCAGTAATCATCATGGGAACAAGTTAATCGTGAACTATTTTTTTGCCAAAAATATCCCCAAATGAACTATATACTGTGTTCTACAATGTTACTACAAGGGACTCCCGGCCAAAAGACAACCGAGATGGGGCAGAAAGGACCAAAAATTCACCAAGCCAAAGTTACAGCAGTTGAAACGATTGTTTGGCAAAAATGACCGAATATTAATCCATCCCACGCCTGCCAAATTCAGTGTTTCCCTACATAAGACAATCATCAAGAGGTATCAAATATCGCAAGAAAAGGATCATACTAATACGAACAGAAACGCAAATCATTGCCGCGAAAACAAAGTGTGATCGCTTGTTCAGAAAAGTCTCTGATTGAGCATTCATGTTGGATGACGAGTCATATTTCACGCTCAAGTACTCCACTTTTAACGGTAATGGCGGCTACTACACATTTGACGCTTCCACAACACAACCTATCATCAAATTCGTTACTAAAGCGAAATACGAAAACAATATCCTCGTTTGGATTGAAATGGATCCGAGAGGCTTGAGTCGTCCGTTCATCCGAAAGTCTGGTTTCGCTTCAATGGCCAATGACATTTGAACAAGTTCATTCGCCGTCATCTCATCCCCTACAACCGTAGTATTTACAACGGCGGTGATTACGTCTTCTGGCCAGACTTGCCCAGCAGACATTACTGCAAAATCGTTCTTAGCCACTTCGGACAGCAAAACATAACTTTCGTAGAGAACTCCGACAACCCGGCTAACGTTCCCCAAATTCGTCCAATTGAGCGGTTCTGAGTAAATCTTAAGTCCAAAGTGTATGCTAAAGGCTGGAAAGTAGATAACATCCAGAAACTGATAAATCGAATGAAGTACTGTCTCAAAATTATGAAACTAAATTTTCTACAACGTCTAGCAAGTACCACCAAAAGTAAAATCCATAATGTCCGACGAAATGATATAATTGAAGCCCGATAACAGATTTACAGAGTAATGTGGTTATTAAAGTTACCTTACAGTGCCCCATTTGTGTTTTTTGTCTCTTTTTTTAGCTATCCAGTCAAGAAAAGTTTATGCGGATTGCTAGGAAACAGTCTTTATTAGTAATATATGTACATGTTAACAAATCGAACGACTAGCAGGAAATTTAAGTACAGAAAAAAGGAGCCTGTAGCTGATATTAAATATAATAGAAAAACCATAGCCCTGGCAAGACTACACCAAGAAGAAATCATCCAAATAAATTTCAATGAAAGTAAGATAATTTTCCCCTCCAGTCTACATTATTCATCCATTATAAGATAAATCATAGAGATTCTTACGTAAAAATTCCATATGTACCGATGCAGCATCACTTAACTTACCAAGACTGTGGCTCGAGTTACTCAATGGTTACAAAATAGAAATAAACATCCAAGTAAAATAAAAAAAGATAACGTGCTCTACAGGGAAAACTGAATGATGGCGTTTCAGATCATTGCATCATAGATCGTGCAATTTCAGAACATTATTATTTATTTGTTTTAAAAATGACCCGGGTAGAGTCGAAACATGTTAACAGTCAAATAGGGTAAAGCGCCCATTTTTCGTCCCTTTCCTAATTTCGTCCCCCTTAACTTCTCCACTTCTGCGAAAATGGCGCCACTTATGACGCGCGGCACAGGGGACTGAAGGTAAAAGGGGTCAGTATTGAAAGTTTCGTTCGCCAAGACGCATACATAAATTAAAGACGCCGAATTTCCTATTTTTAGAAGACCTGAGTTCTTATTACGTCGTTTCTAGAACGTTATTTACTATACTGCAAGTATTTATTTCTTATTCATTGCATGTATTTTGCATAGGTAAGATGCTGACAGTAGCATACAGTGAGTTTTAGGACGCTCAGTTCATCCTACGCGAACTAGAGCTTCGCCATATTGGAAAGTAGAGTGGTCCCAATTTCGTCCACCTTCCAGTTCTTATTTTCGTCCCGGGGACGAAATTAGGAATCCTTTTTGATGACAATTTTTTTCAATTCCCCCCCCCCCCCCCCCCATGTTTGGATGGCTAATGTTTCGTTATGTTATTCTTCTACTGATAATTAGTACATTTCTTTGTGCCTTACTTTAATGTAAATTAAATTACTTACTCATTTGGAAATAAATTTGATTTAGTAATAAGTTAAGCCTCGGCGTATTGGATTATTTGGGGGGACGAAATTGGGACCATTTTTTTCTTTTGCATTTTTCAGATACTTTTGTAAAAACAATCTTTTTTCCCTTGTTGTTTTTGTTAATTTTTTTGTACGATATTTGCTTATGTTTTTTATGTACTGGGTAGCTAGTCTATGTAAAATCCAAATTTGGTAGGTTTTCACTGAAAATTACAACATTTAGGGCCAAAAAATGACTGGGGGGGGGGGACGAAATATACGCACTTTACCCTAAAACTACTTTACTGTTTTTAAAGTTTTAATCTTACACCTTTTAGCAATTAGAAGTAGTATATTAAAAATATGTTTAAAAAATTCGCTGTATTAAACTTCCAGTGAGCGCGCTTAAAAAAAAAAAAAAAAAAAAAAAAAAAAAAAATACAACAAATGTGATTTTTTCTTCCAAATCTTTGTTCTCACAAATAGCAAATTAAAATTTAATTTTTAATACTGGCATGTATATACTCTTCTAACATGTCTCTTATTACTGTTATTAAATGTCTTGCATTTATAATAGCGTAACTACTGTGTATAAAAATTGTGTCACGTGCTTGCTTGTGTAAAAAAATTAATCGCGCCCTCTAAAAAGGTTAAGACGATTATAGAAATATATAATAGTTACTAATTTCTAATTCCTAAATTATCAAACAGCTGAGTAAATTTTGTGAAAATACATGTGGAACTATATGTAAGTTTTTATTTTTTTGCCTTTTTCTCAAAATGATGACTTTTGTTCCATCGGTGCACAGTGGAGTATTTAGTGGATTTAGAAGGCCAAAAATATTTCTCGGCCAGTCAAATTGCAAATTCCTCTCTCTGATGTTGAACCTAGGAAAGTGGAATGCATTCTAATTTTTGAACTATCTCATCAGGTAATTAATCTTTTCCTGACATGTTTTCTGTGTAGCCTTCTTAAAGAATGCCGTTATTTTTCTTAGCTGTTAACCCTTTATGTAATAATTTATGAATTCATGAAAATTTTATCTTCTAAAGCATTTTTCGTGAATTTTTTAAACTACATTAGAAGATTTACATAATCATTTAATAAATTTTAGAAGGATTTTAGAAAGATTGAAGGATTTAGAAGGATTAATTAAATTTAAATTTATAGGGATTTTGTGCAATATTTATAACTCCACTCAAATCTTTCATTTTAAATATTTTTCCTAGTATTTTGTAGAATTAGGAAATGTAGAAATATAATGTTCTTATATAGAAATATAGGAATATTTTCGAATTGAAAAATTCCCCCACCCTCCCCAACGCCAAGAAAGCTGAAAAGATGCAAAGGCAAAAGAAATCATCCTTTTAAAAATATTTTTGTTTTGTGTAACCAATCATTTTTTTGGAACAAGCTAAAATAATGCATCTATAACTCATTCTAAACTTTATTACTACTAATCGATGTATTAAATGAATTTTTTAACAAGTTATTTTAATGGTACTTATATAAGTACTGTCAGTATATAAAGGGTTAAAACACTTCTAAAATAATCTGGTTGATCATTAAATACGCAGAATGATCAAATATGAAAAAGTCCTTCCGGCCAGTGCCGGGAGGAAGAGGTAGCTTTCATAATCCTTATTTAAAAAAAGCCAACTTATATCATGCAAACACACGAAGCTCAATTTAGTAGAAACCGAATATAGGAGATTCAATACTAATTTTTATCAATATAATGAATGAGAATTTCGCGAAATTAGTCAGCTTTATCCAAGCTGCTTTTCTTTAAAGTAACTTATATTTGGCTGCCAAATTCGGCAATTTCTTAAAGTGCCTGTCATTTTAAGGCAACATGGTGGATGAGGCTAAGCAGTGAACTTGGTCGAGACCTTAGTAATTGCTGTGCACATGCTCACTCACATCGGAATCGGTTAATATATAGGAGTGCTGTCGCATGCAAAAAATCAGATTTTTCAAAATGTCACCCACAATCGAAATTGAAACTGCTATATCTGAGCCATTTTTTAAGGTAAAGACAAACAAAAAATGCTCCTGAATCCTTATATCAAGATCAAATACTTAAGAAAGAAACCTTTTTAAATTTCTAATTTTTTATGCACCTTACTTTAAATATATATATATATATATTAATTTAATGGCCGCCATTTTGAAACAAGATGGCTGATGAATCTGGCCAGCGAACTTGGTCGAGCTGTTGATGTATACTATCCACAGGCCTTCTTACATCGAAATAGGCGAATACGTGTGTTATCGCGTGACAAATACAAGATCGTTTCAAAATGTTAGCCATGCTAGAAATTCAAAGTGCTATAAATCAACCATTTTTTAAGATATCAACAAAAGAACAAATTTTCAGAAACAAAAACTGCTCCGGAATCTTTGTATCAAGGCCAAACACATAAAAAAAATCTTTTTCATTTTCCAATTTTTTAATACCTCATTTTGAATTTTAAATTTAATTTTTTTTAAATGGCAACCCTTTTGAAACAAGATGGCGAATGAAGCTGGCGAACGAACTCGGTCGAGACATTGGTATGGACTATGTACAGACCAAGTTACATCCAAATAGGTTCATAAATACGCCTGTTATCGCGTGACAAAAATCAGGTCGTTTTAAAATGTCAGCCACAAGAAAAATTCAAAATGCTATTACTCAGCCATTTTTTTTTTTAGATATAGACGAAAGAAAAACTGTTCCGGAATCTTTGTATTAAGGTCAAACACATACAAAAAAATCTTTTTCATTTTCCAATTTTTTGGTATCTCATTTAAATTTTTTTATTTTTTAATTTTTTTAAATGGCCGCCATTTTGAAACAAGATGGCGGATGAAGCTGTCCAACGAACTCGGTCGAGATATTTGTATGTACTATGTACACACCAAGGTACATCAAAGTCGGTTCATAAATACGCCTGTTATTACGTGAGAAAAATCAGGACGTTTCAAAATGTCAGCCACGCTAGAAATTCAAAATGCTATAACTCAGCCATTTCTTAAGATATAGACGAAACAAAAACTGCTCCCGAATCTTTTTATCAAGGTCAAACACATAAGAAGAAAATATTTTTTCAATTTTCAATTTTTGGTACCACATTTCAAATTTAAATTTTTCTTAAAAATTTAAATGGCCGCCATTTTTAAACAAGATGGCGGATGAAGCTGGCCAACGAACCCGGTCGAGACAATGGTATGTACTATGTATAAACGAAGTTACATCCAAATCGGTTCATAAATACGCCTTTTATCGCGTGACAAATTTCAGGACGTTTCAAAATGTCAGCCACGCTAGAAATTCAAAATGCTTTAACTCAGCCATTTTTTAAGATATAGACGAAACAAAAACTGCTCCGGAATCTTTGTATAAAGGTCAAATACATAAGGAAAAAATATTTTTCCATTTTTAATTTTTTGGTACCACATTTCAAGTTTTAAATGTTTTTAAAAATTTTAAATGGCCGCCATTTTGAAACAAAACGGCGGATGAAGCTGGCCAACGAACTCAGTCGAGACATTGGTATGTACTATGTACACCCCGAATTACATCGAAATCGGTTCATAATTACGGGAGTTACAGTGTGACATACGTAAGATATATATATATATATATATATATATCAATTTAGAACGGAGGGTGGTTTCGGGGTCTGGGGGTCATGATCGATGAAAATATACCAAAATTTTTTGAAATTGCTTTCCTCCGAACGGCTGCAATAGGTAGCTTTTTTGTAAAGAAAGCTACCTAAAACAATAGTTGGTTAGTTTCACGGAGTTTCAACAGTTGGCTAGTCACGTTTTGATTAGTTTCTCATGTCGTATTTTCTGATGATTTAAAACAAAATTACTTCTTGCATGTCCCAGAAAGCAGCCAATTTTAGATTTGAGAACATTCACAACGCTGTCTTAACCGTGAATATGAAATTGCAATGAAAAACTTAAGAACATTGCGCTTTTTACAGCAAAGCCCGTCATGAAAGATTAAATGAATCAGTATTTAATTTGGAAACGTATGCTCATATACCTATAAAAAGTTACATACATTGATAACTGTTAGATTTTATTTATTTTGAATTCTTGAAAAATTCAAACAATCAATAAAAATTATTTTTTTCTCAGAAATTAAAAATTCAAATGTTATTAATTTTTTAATCTGTTTTTTAGCGACTATTGTCTTTTGAGATATGTAATTATACAAAATTTCAAGTTAATTGAAGAATGGCACGATACTTAAAAGTTCAATAAGATTTTCAACAGGTTTAGTATATCCACAAAAAGAGTACAAAGAACAAACGTAGTTTTGTAACAGTAATAAAATCTGAAATTAAAACCGCATGCCATAATTAAAACGAAGCGCGAAGTTGTATTTAGAGAATTCGTCACAAAATTCAGATAAAAGAAACTTTACGTCCAACATACGAGAAATTTTACGTCCAACATACCAGAGACGCAACTTATGCAAAGGATAAAAATTCGCAGGATAAAATTTTCATACCGGGGTGGTCAAAAGAATGCTTCTGGACATGGTGAGGAAGATGAATAATAATTTGGGAAAAAGTAAACACCCCCTACTAACTCTGCAAGAAATTATCGCAGAAGAAAGCTACTGGTACCAAACGATGGGAAATAAAGTCTACTTTTAAATGATGTATATAAACATGCTTAGGGGCCATCTACAAATAAAAAAACCCAAACTTAAACATTTTTTAATAGCAATACCCAATTTTGACACCATAAATAAATTCTACACTCTTCAATTAGCTAAATACAAATTTACATGAAATTCGTACGATTAGTTTCAGAGAAATTAATTATTTTAAAATGAGCATGTTTTAGAGGTTGTATTCAAATTGAAGTTCGGTACTATATTATTTAAATGCTGCAGAATGACTAAATCACTTCTATTATTATATTATTTCTTACCAATATAACCATTTCACTCACTTAGTAAGTTTCGACTATTGTCAGACCAAACGTTTCAATAAAATGAGTAAACCTTTTTCTCAAATTATGCTTTTCTGCACCTCATAGAGATGCACCCCCCCCCCCCCCCTTAAACCAACATCTTCATGTTTTTAAAAATACTTTGAAAACTACTGGAAGAAAAATTTGAAATTCTGGATCCATATAAAGCAGGACATAATCAATATAAATCTATCAAAAAAATTGTAGGATGCAATTCATATTTTTTTCGAATATTAATTTCATAATTCATAATTCCTATTATAAAATTTTTAAACTACAAATTCAAAGTATGTTTGTTTGGGTTTTTTAGTCTTATAACTATACAGCACATTAGAATTATAATTTCAGGAGATATTAATAAAAATATGAAAATATAATTTAACCCTCCGTCTACCAGACGGGTCCATTGGACCCGACAGGTACATACAAAATATTCATTCAAACCAGAAATTTCTTTAAAATAAACTAAGTATATAAACCAGACAAAAATAAGGTAAATAAATAAGTTAAATAGTTTTAAATAAAAATTCTGGTGTAGAACGTTTTATTAAAACTTGAATAAAATTCCCGGTAGATCTAGGGTTAACATTAGAAGATCTAAATTTTGAATGTTTACAATTCAAAGACTTATCACCAAATATTTGAAATTTCGTATCTAGGTATAGTTTGAACCAAAGATTTAAAATATATTGTGGAACTTCAGCGTTGCCCTTGAAAAAAAAAACAACGTTTGAGTTTGTTTTGATATGTATATAGCCCCCTAAGAAAATTTCATATACATCACTTAAAAGTAGACTTTGTTTCCAATCGTTTGGTACTAACTTTCTTCTACTATAATTTGTTGCAGAGTTAGTAGAGGTGTTTACTTTTTTTCACGACTGACGACTGTACGTCCGTAGTGCATTAATTTATCAGATAATGCGTTTAACCCGTTCGGGATCATGGGTGCATATATGCACCCTCAAAAAGTGCTTAAGACACTTGAGTTTGATACCAGTATAAAAGAAAAGTAAAATTTATTTTATTTAATTAATTACATTTTCGTGATTTATAAAGTTAATTAAAAAAACTAACAAAAAGTGGTGCCAAACGAATAAAATTCGTGTAAAAGTTACCGGTCCTGAACGGGTTATGTGATCTGTAATCGTTCACATTCGTCGAAAGCAGAAAAGAAGTTTAAAAAATAACGTACGTGTATTAAAGTCAATTATCATTAATAGAAATAGCTGGCAGAAAAGTTGAAGATATTGTAGCAGTTGTAGAGTGAGAGAAAAATGTCATCAAGCGAAACTGATTCCGAAGGAGGTCGTTTGAAAAATACATCTGAGGTTGAGAAAACTGCAAAAGCCGCAATGAAGACAGTTTCGTTCAAAGGCTCCTAGGGATGTTTTCAGCAACTAGAGCCTTTTTGCAGTGGCAAACAAGCGTATTAGTTGATGCGAAGTAATTTGAGTGATGGTTGTGTGTAATACATGAATCAATATATCATATTCATTTGGTAAGACAGTTCTTGTACTTTTTGATTCCGCCTATTTTCTTTGCAAATCTACTAGATCATTTACATGAAAGACATTCAATCTATATGTATGTATTTTCAGAAAACTCAACATTGAATAAACTAAATCATCCCAATGGAAATATATAAATACTCTAGAGAGATAAAAGTATACAAATTGTATAACTGCTAATAAAAACGAGTCAATAAAGTGTAAAACAAAAACCCATTCATTCAGAGATTGCAAAGTGACTAGCATAGGGTAAAGTGCCCTAATTTCGTCCCCCTTTACTTCTCCGCTTCTGAGAAAGTGGCGCCACTTATCATGCAAGGCACAGGGAACGGGAGGTAAAAGGGGTCAGTAGTGAAAGTTTCGTTCGCCAAGACGCATACACATGTTAAAGACGACGGATTTCCTATTTTTAGAAGACCTGAGTTCTTATTGAATCGTTTATAGAATGTTATTTACTGTACTGTACTGTACTGGAAGTATTTATTTCTTATTCATTGCATGTATTTGACGTAAGTAATACGCCCCGGTTACGAAATTAGGAATTGTTTTTCATGACATTTATTTCAAAATGAAAATAAAATTTAATATAAAATAAAATAATAAGTATAAAAAAATAAAATAAGGTGAAGAAACTTTAATATAAAATTCAAAATGACAATAAAGTTTAATATAAAATAAAATAAAAAGTACTGCAACTTCTTGGTGTCGCGTTTATGTTTCCTTTAAAACGTTTTATGCTAAGGCAATAGAAAATTCGCTGTCAAACCATCCTGGTAGAAAAGTTGAGAACTTACAAATCGCCAAATCGCACAACTTTTCAATGAGCGCGCCTGATCAACGATCATCAAACGGTCAAGTTGTTGTTGACATCAGCCCTAAAGAGATCGGGGAAGTGCCAGTGATCACATCAGTAAATTCTGCCCGAAGAGGTTCAGCGACATTGAACACTGGATCTCCACATAAAAACAAAGTGAATTATTCACATGCGAATAAAAAAGGCTTAGCCGAAAAAAAAACCTTCTGGAACCCAGAATTCTCAATTGAAAGGGTATGAATAAACCATGTGAAATGTCCAAACGTGATCTAACTATATATTCTGATGACGAAAGTGACTCTTCTGTTGGCATTCCTTATGGTGATAATACAAGTGATAATGATGGTGGCAATGATATAGAGTGCCCTATCTGCTTGAAGCGTTTTTCTGGTGATAAACATGGAGAACAGTGGGTTCAGTGCCTTCAATGCTTCACTTGGTCACACAAAATATACTCCGGAGCCAAAAACAATACAAAATTTTTGTATCCTCATGTTTGAATGGGTAATGTTTCGTAAAGTTATTCTTCTATTGATAATTAGTACATTTCTTTATGCCGTAATTTAATGTAAATTAAATTACTTATTCATTTAGAAATAAATTTTGATTTAGATATAAGTTAAGCCTCGGCGTATTGGATTTTTTGAGGAGGACGAAATTGGGACCATTTTTTTTCTTTTGGCATATATAGATACTTTTGAAAAAACAATTTTGCGCACTGTTAAATTTTTTTGTACGATATTTGCCTATGTTTCTATGCGCGTGGATAGTTAGTCTATGTAAAATTGAAATTTGGTAGATGTTCACTGAAAATTAAAACTTCCAAGGGCCTAAAAGTGACTGACGGACGAAAATGGGGCACCTTATCGTATCTTATGACACAGCCTTAGTTTTAATCAGATATGTGCGTTTGTGGGATCAATAGCTTTGTTGCAGGTATTCGCACTTTAACTTGAGCTAATCAAACCGACTGCCGTTACCCGCATAACAGGTGGGATTGCGGCCTTCTTCCTTCAAGATTGTTAGGAAGCAGGTAGCCCCGCTAACGGAAGATCCCACAGAAGAAAATTTAAAAGCCAAATTCAACAAACTAATGTCATGTACTAGCGGATTCGGTAGGGCTGTGGCGATTTATAGATCGGACGACTACTGCGGCTTCGAGGTCAAGCATGTCTCTGCGTTCTGCTCTAGGGATTGTCTTTCATCGGATATTTCACCACAGTTTCAGCCTTTAGAAACTTTAAAGTTTTATCCTGTATTCTATGCATTCTGTTAATTCAGTGTTGATTTTAGACATTTCCAGAGAGCGACTTTAGAAGCTCTGGGGGAGTATTTGGGCTTTCAGACAATTAATATATAGAAAATCTTAAGATTTCCGGGATTTGTCCCTCCCCGGGCTACTCCTTGAATTCATCACTGATGCAATCGCATGCCAATCGGATGAAGACAAATCGACAATGAAGACAAATGGATGAAAACAAAGAAGTCGTTAGCTCTGAAAGCGTTTACTAAGTTACTATGAACTGCATGCTGATGACTCATTGCCAAGATAAACATCGCAGTAACTATCTGTGTTTTCATTTGTAGTTGTTACAAAAAATTGCATGTCGTTAGCTCGGAAGGATGCGAAGTTGTGTCAGGAATGAATATAAAAAAGAAACAGAAGAGACGTAATAAGTTCCCTCAAAAGGAATATTCTGCAGCAGTTTGAATTACTGGTAAAATGAGAATAGAATTATTCTTTCATATTTAATGTAAATATAATCTAAGTGAATACAGATAAAATCATTTCCATATAATAATTGTGGAACCATGGCAGAATTGTCTAGCCTAACTATAACTCTAAATTAGTGAGATAAATTACTGGAAAACTGGATGTGTGAGATTGATCAGTTTCGATTAAAATTATGTCGACAATATAACGATGCAAATGAATTCTACTCTCACTAAATCTACACTTATAGTTTTACAAAAATAAATCAGAAAGTAAACTCGACGTGCATCCACCTTGTGAAATTCCAACTTGATGTAGATAAAGGGTGTTTGTTATCTTGCAAAATGTAGTTTGGTATAAATGACAATTGTAAGTGTATAAAAGCATTCTGCATCCACATGTACAGGGAGAATCAATTGATGCTGAAATTTTTGAATAATGCATTTATAATATTATGGAGATAGTTTTATATTCTTAAAAATGTCATTGAAATCATGTCTTCATTCTTTTTATACATTGAAGATACTTCAGAAGATCGACCAATTGATAGGCGTTTTTTATACAATGTGTATTATCTATTTTAGTTGTAGGTGTATTTGCGAAATTTAAATGATAGGCTCGAGAAGGAATATAGTTTTTATAGAAATTATTTATAAAAATATTATGAATTTTATCAACGAAAAAGCGATAGTAATAAAATATTATATGAAAATTATAAGAAGAAAAAGGATTTGTATAGAAAATTGTTACAGATTTAAGCTTCAACTAAAAATTTTATAATACTATATGCCCATTAGTTTAAAATATGACAGAGGAGTGATGAGAATTTAAAAATGAGATATATTTTGTTCAAAAACTGGAGAGAAAGTTATTCTACAAAAGAACTTTAACAACCTAATGAAAAGAGCAGAATAAAATAGAAGTATGCCTGTTAAAGAAAATGCATGTGCGGAAAAAATCGGCATTGTATTAGTGAATTTTTGAAAAAAAACCCCATTCAGTTATGCAAAGAAAATAATTTTATAGGGTAGCTAGGGACATATCAAAATCCATTGTTTCGAGTGATATACTGATATTTCATTTACCTTTGTCAATATTTTAACGCGCATCCACAAAACGTTGGATAAACGAATTCAGTCACTATGTCACCGTATAGTTTGAATACATTGTTAAAATAATAAATTTAGACATGATTCTTTCCCCTTATTTTTGTAATTAGGAAGAGACAATACATGTTTGAATGATTTTTAAACATTGCGAAAATTCAGGATTTCGTTAGACTGAGTTTTGTTGGAATATTACTGATTAAGGGGAGGTAGGGATAATTAGGATCACTTTTGACAATTTGAACTTTGACAATTAATTGCCTGGGAATGAAGTGGATTACACACTAATGTTATGCATAATTTTACTCAGTAAGTAATTGTCTCTTGAAATGTGTAAATAATTATTTTTCAATGCGCCATGCTACCTGGTACAACTGTCTTTTTCAAAAACTACTTCTTTGATCCCAATTACCCCATTTAATGGGGTAATTGGGATCAGCGGTATATTCTCTCATGGCTTACAAGATACACAGTCATAGGTAAATAGATTAAAACATCTCGGTGGTGGGCTTTACAGCTACATAATTTTCGTTTTGCAACTACAACTATTCTCAGAGACACAGTATTGGAAAGATAAGTATGCTAGAAAAAACGTTTTTTAAGGGATTTTCAATATTCATATATTTTACACTTTGCCTACAAAATAAAATCAAATGCAAAATTTTCTATTGGACATTCATAGCTTGTTGTATTACTAAAGAACTAATTTTTAAAGTTTAACACGTTCACGCCGGCGCGGTGGGTCACACTCAACTGTCTCGGAGCTGCCACGTCTCCGGCTTTTTGGATACCAGTATTTTAATACAGAAAATGTTGTTTTATTAAATTAGAACAATTGGGAGATTTAAAGGAACAACATTTTGTCTGAAATAATAGTGGTGTGCAAAGAGTCGCAGACTTGACAACTCTGAGACAGTCGAGTGTGACCCACCGCGCCGGCGTGAACGTGTTAAAAAAATCAATTTTTTTTCAAAATAACATGAAATGCAAGCAACGGGGGGAAATGGATCAGCCAAAACTCTATGTTGGGAAGGAGGAAAATTTCATTTACATTGAAAGTGTTGAGGCCTAATTAGGCCTAAAACATGCAGTGATTAACATGCAGTGATAAAATTTGGAATAAATGCAAAATAAAATTTTAAAATAAATGTTTTGATAACACAAAATCTGCAGTAAAGTAAATCAAACTAGAGGTATTTCACAGGATCTGAAAACTGAAAGATTAAAAAATTCTTTCAAAACCACAATTTGATTTAAATATAAAAGAAAATATGCGATCCCATTTACCCTTAACCCATAAACTTTGTGGTCCTATTTACCCCAAAAATGCTATTTCTGGGGTAATTAGGACCGTGCAGATTATTAACATTATACTTCGTCTACTGCAAAATACAAACATTTTCCCTTAAAAACAACCTTTTTCTAAATTTAAATTCATAGCTATATTTGGATATTCCTACAATTTTTTAGACAGGACCTTTTTCACTAAAAAATTCTCACTTTGATGGACAAAGTTTTTTGTATGTTCTGAGAAAACATTGATTACTTCTACAGGAACATATACAGGGCTCGCACCGTTCCTAAAATTTTCGCACTTTGCTACCAGTATTTTAAATAAGAATTCTTCATAGTAAATTCCTTTAACATCTATAACAGATTCATACAACAAAGATTATCATTTTAATTTAGTGGTAGCAAAGAGCGAAAATTTTAGGAACGCTGCGAGCCCTGCATATACTTTCACTCCAAAAAAATTGCACATGTAGAATATTAATCAGACTTCATAATTAGCATGGTTAATTTTTTTTATCTGTCACAGATTGCCCTTGAAGTGTCCCTGATCTTACCCCTACCTCCTGTATAAGAGATACCACAATTTTACAAAAATTTACACAAAAAGAGAGAAATTAATTTTATGTTTAATATATTATAAATTTTAAAAAGGAGATCCGAGTAGCAATTTTCAACAAATCCGTTGTTCCAAATCTTTTAGCAAATTTCATTCCTTTATCGTTTAGACCATTTTTAGCTGCCGTGATTGTTCATTTGGGGCTTACGAGTAGTGAGATTTTTACATGGTGAGGGTACCAACCTTACGCAAAACCCCCAACCAGGAGGATCAGGGTGTTTCTTTTCGTCTGGCACCTATCCTTCGACCTGTCCGGCTTGGGTGACCCTGCCAGTAGCTACGCTACCGCCGGTATAGCTCTCCGGGTCATTGCTCCACCCAAAAAAGCTTCTGAATTACAGACCCAGGGGTTACCGTGACCGAGGTAGACCTACGCTCCGATGGATTGATCAATGGAGCCGGAACAGGCTGATTTAGCCTAACCCATGCTGAAGATGATGATGAAAAAGAAGATGCAATGTCTTATGTGTAACAAATATTTCAATTACTTAAATTTAAAATCACTATAATATATTAATCTTAGAAAACTATTTTGGCTCCGGCTCATGCAAATGTGTACTAGCTGTATGTTAAGACTTAAGCTATTTAAATAAAAGGTAATCTTAATATAAAGCTCCATAGCCAAAAGATGATTAAATATTATGAGATTTAGCACAATTTAATGTTTTCTTCAACAACGAATGTAATATTTAGAAACACCGTGTCTTTTGCTGCGTTATTTGTATCAAGTGGGAGTAAAACTCGCCTGGACTAAACTCTCTTAACATTTTCTCTGAAAAATTCTTTTCATTCAAGTACTGATTCTGAATCCGAATCACAGAGCTGTAAGTATCATAACCGTAATGATATAAATAGTACACTAACGAACAAAAGTTACTTCTTAATTTGTATAGAAATGTTAAAGTCATTGATAATCTACAAGTTCCAATGATTATTCCCATCGCCGATCATTATTACGTAACAGTGGATCATTATACCTGTTTCATAGTAGTATATATTACTATACTCATACACAATTTTATTTTCAGACCATATCTTTTCAGTAGTCAAGTGAAAACCGATAAAGTTCAATATTGGCCAAATCTTGAAAAATACAGGGTATACATGAAAGAACGCCTCAAATTTAAATTAAAAAAATCATTAATTATAATAAGTATAAAGATACATATAAATGGTATGTTTATCGAAGAATTTATAAACGTTGTAGGCAACAGTTTGTAAAAAATATTGAATTTCGCCAATAATTTTGCTGCACTGTTTTAAACTGCAAGAGTGCCCAAACTAATGTGCAAAACTGTACCAAAATTCTTTCAGTTTTTGCTTTTACTTTTATTTATCTATTGAAATGCGAAAAAAAGTTTTGAGTTTTGAAAGTTTTAATTTAATTTTAGCATTCTTAGAATTTGAAACGGAACAATGCTACCTGTTGAAGAAACTGCAAACAGTTTTTTTTTTTAATTACATTATACAAATTTATGAGCTACTGCATTAACACGTCATTTATTTGTTTTTACTATTAAACTGTAGTGAAGTTAAATAAATTATTGAATTTTAAAGTTCAAGGGTTCTTAATTTGGTATCCTTCATTAGGTCCATATCCATATATTCAATTTCTGGAATGTTTGTATTTGGAAATACACTGAAATAACGACTTCTAATTTTCCCCAGTATTGTTGAAAAAACTTAGCCTATCTTTGAAATTTTCAAAAGAAATGCTGGTATGGATTTATACTTAATTAGCAATATTTCCAATAAAATGCATCAAAGTTTCTGTCACAGCGATAACATACTCGCCAAAATGGTTTACATTATTTTTAATGAAATGGCATGCTCATCTGAATAAACGTTTTCATTCCAGCGAAAAAGAAATTCTCAACATTGAAAATCTGCAATAAAAAGACGTTAGTAACATCATTATCAAATTTTAAAACTTTTCAAGGAACTTAGCATTAGAGCTGATTTTATCGAATTTCCTGAAAGAAAAAATTGGCGCAAGAGTAGCAGTTGACGGAAAGACTTACACCAGTTTCATATCTATCCCCCTTTCCAGTATTATATCTTCAGTTTGTTTATGATTCAGATATTATTTGTATTTTTATAATTACTTTAAAACTTTATATTATAAGTATAAATTTAACGGTGAATGTGATTTTCCCTTTACTACTCTCTTCAGATAATTTAATTTCTAACACTATTTTTCAAAATAGATTTGACTTCAAATTGTTTCAAGTAATGGATCTGGATTTCATTTTTCTTTTCCTTTAGCTTATTCATTAAGTTGATTCATTATTTTATTCATTGAACAGGAAAATTGTATAACTGGAATTTAGCTGGAGTGGTATTTATTTTCGCAGTTATGTAAAAATGTTTCCCAAATTATTTCTGACTTGAAAACAATGTCAGATAATTTTCCCCTAAAAATTGGCTCCAATGACTGGTAGGTTCAAAAATTATCTAAAACTTTGCTTAATCTGATTGCGGCGTAACTTCTCTGATTAGATGGTACACCCAATGGACAGTATTCTCGTGACGTGACAGTGGGAATCACGTGGTGTAAAAATAGCGGCTAGCCCGTTTGTTTACTTTATTGCGTCATTTGATGCAGCAGAAATGCAGGTAAATGCTTGCGTAAAATACTTCAGATTTATTTTGTACGAATTATTTTCGATCAATACTTACATAAATATTAATTAAAATCCATATATACGTATTAATTAAAATTAAAATTTTTTATTTTATAAATAAAACTAGCAGGCTGAGCCGCTGCGCTGGACCATTTTTCAAATAAACCTTCAATCAAACGAAATGGAAAATCCGACCCTGTATTTTAAATTTATATGGACCTTCACCTGGAAGATCCTTCCGCATTTTCTGAATACTCATCGGACGTAATTGCGCTATTATATTATCTGATGCGTTAGACGAAATACGGGCAATTCGGAAGCAACTCTTTAGTACATCATGTAGAGTTTTTTTTGGGGGGGGGGGGGAAATGAGGCCATTACGATCATATCACTACAATACTAAAAAAGAGAGAATTACAATGACTGCAGAGATTGACTATTTAACTTAAAGAATGTTCGGATTATTCACTTTCGTTTGTTAGTTCTTTTACTCCGGGCTTCTCAGATTGGTACTTTGTGCTGATCTGATAACATAAATAGAATCTCTCTCTACGTAACATTATATTTGGTAATATACGCCTTCTTTTGGCAGGTTTTCTCAACAGTTTCTTATCTTCGATTTCCAGTACAGTAAATACAATCAAAACAGTATTAAACTTTTATATTTTAAAATATGTGAATCATGTAAAAGTGGATATTTAAAGCGGAATTGTGTGAATAAAGTTAAAATAATGTCATTTTAACTGCCGTTTCTTTTTACATACCAGTTTTAATCATGCAACTATTAACCTAGGAAAATAACCTCGATAACTAATTCAAATAGAAAACTAAACCTCTAGTTTTCATTCAATAAAATCTTCCCAATCATCCGTAATCGGTTCCACAACCAAGTTTGATGTGAAACGTTAGAAATGTTCGTAACGGTATGGCTAAAAATGTACCAGAGTTAGCTACAAAACAGGGTTAATTACGCTCCAAACTACATTCCATTAAACAATGTCAAATTGCTGTTGATTGATTTTTAGATCTATCACTATCAAAACTCTTTGCAAATGATAAGTAAAGTTAGTTATGCAAAATTTTTAGTAGTGATCTTTTTGGCAAACCGAAGATTTTTTTCGCATTTCTCTAATGAGCGTAATAAGACGGAGAAATAAGCATACTTTTATTTTCAAGGCGTCATTATTCATCAGTTTGTTGCCTAAATAAAACTAAAAACGTTAATTTGTGACTATGATCAGCTGCTCGGGCAAAAATTTCTTTAAAATGATTAAAATTTTATTTGAATCTGAGGAATTTTTTTTTTAAACCTAGAGTAAACAAATATTGTTCCATTGGCCACCTTTGGCATTTGAAAGTTTTTTTTTGTACATTTAAAGTAATGCTTTTTTAGTGATAGTAAAATAAACCTAAAATTTGTCACTACGATCAGCTGCTCGGGCTGTGCATCAGCCAAAATTTTATAATGATTGAAATTTTAATTGAATTTGAGGTACTTTTTTTAAAATAACCTACGCTAAATGAACAAATATTGTTCCATTGGCCACTTTAGCATTTGAAAAACTTTTTTTGTACATTCAAATTAATACTTTTTTAATGATAGTAAAATAACTGCACATGAAAAATATCTATTAGTAAGTCTTTTTTTGTCCGTTTGCTCCATACTAAAAAAACATAAATTTACTATTCGCTAATTACTAAAAGTACGAATTTCGCGTAATCTTCTGAAATCGGATTTACCGTCCACGGTTCCTTTGAAATATAAACGAATCGTCCAATACTATACAGTAAATTCGCCAATTGTAAGGTGGCTGATTATGGAAGATTCATCCAATATCTTTTTATAACATTTCTAAAAGAAGGGAAGATATATAAAAAAAAATAATAAATGACGAATGGAATGGAATATCGAAAAGTGATTTCAGAAAGCAATTTTTATTGCAAAATGTCTTTTTTCGTGATAGAAATTACGCATAATTGCTCACATTTTCTTAAGAATAATCTTACCTAACATTGCAAGCATTGAACGTTTGTATAAGGGAAATTGGCGATATGTTTTTTTATTAAAAAAAGAATGGACAATATTAGCTAATCTGGCTTCGAGGTTATAAAAGTTACAAATTTGGGGAAAACAAACCGACATGCTTTCGCAGCAATGTATGATGAGAAAATTTTTTAAATGTCTAAAATTAAATTATTTTACAGTATGTATGTGCGTGTGTGGGAGACATTTATACTAAAATTAAAATATCTGGCTCCATTTTTTAAATATGAATTGCTATTTATATATTGTACATTTGAATTTTAAAAAATACTCAAGAAATGCTTTCGTACACTTGCAAAATCCCCTTTATTGTAAACATCGCTTGAACCCAATTCACGCTTACATCTTTTTGGCTTAAAATCGAATTGCTTTGCGACAAAAGTGAACTCAAAAATCACAAATAAACATATAACATGTAAATCATAAGTACCATCATTTTTACAATTAGATCTGCTAGTTTCGTCTGTAAGTCACATGATGGAAGAGTTGGAAATAAAAAAAAACAAATCAAAAACAAAATTGTTACCACAAGGAAGGTCTCCTTAAAGAGCATACTCAAATTATTTTGAAAAGAAAAATACTTTTAAAACTACTCATGTGTGTAGTAAAACATCAGTCAAATTTGGCGGCGGAATCCCAGTAAAAATCGGAAAAAAAATCTATATATATTCGAGTATTTGGCGCAAAAAAGACGAACGTTCCACGCTATTTGGCTAGCCAACACATTTCCATCCCAAATTCAAGATATTTAAATGCATTTGAAATTGCTTGTTAAATAAGTGTTTAAATGCCTAAAACTCAATAAATTGAAACTTAAACGAAGGATTAGCGTATTATTTTTTAATCTTTAAGCGTATATAATATATACAAATTGCGTGTTGGAGTAGTTATTTAATTTTACATGGCTTCACCGTCTGGAAATGTTTTAAGGGTACTATTTGATTATTCATTCAACCAATTTCGCCAAATTATATAAATTGCCAAACTGCTCGCCCAAATTATACAAATTGACAAAATTTTTGTTTTAAACAACGAAAGAATAAATAAATTTGTAAACATGAGTAAAATTACAAATAGAAGTGAAATTAAAAATCACTTGATGACGCAACAAACACGTGTACCCTGTTTAATGTCAAGTGAATGTAAAATTTACGTTCAGCTATTATTGACATTTATCTTATAGTTTGGCGATAGTTATTTTGTCGACGGGGTAATCAAGTAGTACCGTTTTAAATTTGTTGTAAAAGTAACTGGCTAATTATAAATGCTACCATTGAACATTTTATATTAAATACTTGTTTCCATGGCAACAATAACCTTCATTTCTTGTTTCTGACACTAACAATATCGAAGTCGAATTGCCAATGTTCCGAATCGGACATTAATTTTGAATTTGGAAAAAATTTAATAAACTGAAATTTTGTTTTAAACCGTATAATTACGATAGTAAAATTTTAATATATACACATATAAAGGTATATGACAAAACTGTAGTAATAAAAAGGTATTTATTACGTTAAACTTAATCTAAATATCTTCGTATGAAGAGTAGAAAAAAGTTTTACTTAAAAATTATTTATCATAAAAAATAGTATCTTTCAAAATTTTATTGTGCCGTCAACCAGCATTAAATTGCCAAAAAAATTAAATTTTCATTATTTTTTTACAAACGCTAAATCGAGGTTCTGCGGATTTTTTTTATAAACATATTATATGTCACGAGAAGAATATTCTATATATTCCTCATGAGAAGAATATTATATAATTTTTTTAAATATTTCTGAGCATGCACTTATCGAAACTTCCTTGATATCATCCTATCAATTTTTCAGATGCATTTTTCTTAACCTGACGCAAAAGATAAAGAGCCAAATCTTATTTCAATTGCAATATTTTAACTGAGTAATTTTTTAAGCATTACGAACATTCCCTTTCATGTTTAAATTAAATATTTTCGTTTATTAATATTATCATTCATTAAAACGAATTTTTTCTTCTTTTTTTCTTCCTTCTTTTTTTTAAATTAATATTAGTAACAGTTTTTTCTTTTATGTTTCGAGGTGTAATAGCTGTTTCAATTTTTTTTTTTTTTTTTATCAACGATAAATTTCTCCAAGAAATAAAATGGTAAACCTTATCGTCCAAAATAACAGAACTTTCCGTCATAATTCTATAACTAATATAGGTAGAATGATGTGTTATAGGTTAAAACCTTCCCTGAAATGATACCTATCTAACGGTATAAGTTCCGTAAAAATCCATGCAGCAGAACTCGAAATCTAGGCGTTCGGAACGAAATTTCCGTTTGGATTTTATATATATAATAGATGAAAAATATGCATTCCATTACTTTAAAATAGAGAAAAGAATTCATGCATAACCCACACCTGCCCCTGAAAAGGTCTAAAACTCCGTATGAAATGAAATATAAGCATAAATTTTCTTAACACAATGCTTTTCAATAGCGCGGTTATGAATGTTATTCCCAAGCAGATGAATTTTTGTAGCCTCGAACCCAATTGGAGAATATGGTCCATCATTGAAGTGCTGTTTGACAAAAATAATATTCTAAATATTTTAGAAGCTTTTCTCTTTTAGTGCTAGGGCGAAGCTCTGCCCTGAACATGTCGTGAAAAACATTTCCCTTCTCACCAGAGTAGCAAAACATTATCGCGACAATACTGGCTATATTTTGGGGACATTGGGGACATATTTATTGGAGCATTGGCTAAATATTGACATGAAATAACGAATTTATATTTTGTCAATATTATGCCAACATTAGCCAGAAATATTTTGCCGACGTAAAGTCAACTAAACCAATATTTTAAAATATCGGCATTTCATTTCAAATATTTATATTGAACGTATTATAGATCCAATATTGATTTGCTACTAGGATAATGGCTATAAATGAAGAATATTTAACAGGAATGGGATTACGAAGATTAGCCAATTAAAGCTATTCATTCTATGTCATTAAGAGGTTACTAAAATAAAATAAGTTTGACGATTTTAAAAGTGTTGCTATACTTGATTACGTAAATTTAAAACGAAGACATGTAATCGGATGCATCTGGAAATGACATTGAAATTCAATTCTAAAAATATTAATAAAGCAAAATTTAGCTGCGATTTAAATTTTTCTTATTTAGTGCAATATTTGTAAATAACTTATCGGGGATCTAAGAAACAAAATCTGAAAGCTCAAAAAAGATTTGGCTGCCACGCTTGAAAAATAAACATCAACATATTTTTTTTTAGCTTTACTTGCGTTGCCATATTCTTTCAAGTAAAACCGTCTTTCATATTTAAGTACTACATTGTAATGGATTGTAGGTGATGCCAGAATTTATAAAATGATGAAAAGTAATCTACATCAAGATGCTAAAAGGTATTTCTCACGGCAGAGAAAAATATTTATCATATAAGACCG
This sequence comes from Maratus speciosus, assembly GCA_963932465.1. NCBI lineage: Eukaryota > Metazoa > Arthropoda > Arachnida > Araneae > Salticidae > Maratus > Maratus speciosus. Next base: position 233,241,812 of record OZ010796.1, on the reverse strand, counting down.
TGTGAAATACTCCTTATTTTCTTACACATTGCTGTTGGCGAAATGAAAAAAATGAGAATGATGAAATGAATAAAATGAAAAAAAAAAAAAAAAATAGGATGACGAAATAAGCTTTATAAGGACTAATTAACATCATTTAAAAAATGAGCAAAGGTCAATCATATTGTTTGACAATTTTACGTATGAAGCATTAAATTATGTTAAACACCGTCAAATATAACGGGATTTAAAGTAATGCTGTCTATTGAAAAAGAATTTTAGTGATACATATATAGATATTTGACAAAATAATTTGAATACCGCTATTTTTATGCAGCTAAAATCAATTAATTTGAACACAAATATTTTGAGAATTATTAATCCTTTACTTTCAATTTGTAGCTGACATTAAAATAGATAAATCTAAGTAGTTTAAATGATAAAAAACATGTTTTTCTTATTCACGGCAACGTAATTTAGACCTGACGACTTTCTAAGTCTAAGGATTATTGGAGCATGTTTATATAGTTTGCCTAGAACCGCTATTTCCAAATTCATAATAACAACAAGATTTATTACAATGGGGAAAATAAAGGCTATGCCAATTATCTAAGTCTGTCATGCGTATTCCCGGATTGTAATTTCTAACTTTATACTTCTGAAATTTTTACCGCTTCGCGTTAGATATAAACATACGCTTTCAAGAGAAACATTCTAAAATTTTAAAGTCACAATTAATCTCTGTAGAAAATAATTTCTTTACATAACCGTTGCATTGGTTCTAGTTCAAATAACATTATGTAGTCTTTAGTGAATGATTTAAAAGTGTTTAAACTCTTAAAATACGTGAAAATCTAAAAGTCAGTGTTTAAAATTTTTAAGGCGAACTAAGTACATTCATATTTATTAATTGTAATATTTACCATATTTACCATTACAATTTGTAGTATTAATTACAACAAAGCCAATAAAAAAGATTCTAAATAATTAATTACTTTTATTTTTTGGTAAAATGAGGCAAAATAATTATAAATCGATATTTTTGAAAGTGTAGGATATCGAGTTGCGTACACTCCTTGGAATTTCCAAGTAGTCTGGCACTACTAATTAGGATAAAAAATTTAAATTTCATATTTTACTCGCAGCATTTGCAATCTTCCGTCGTTTATTCACAGAGTTTGTAATACTTTTCTGTGGTAATTAACTAGAAAATGCCATTAAAAAATTGGGGTAAAACTGTACGCCCGATATGTATGAACTAACATAGTAGTAACTAGTTGTATTGCTTAGATTAATTTTCGACAAAAGGGATTTCTAACGAGTAACTGAAGCGGTGAAAAAAAAAAAAAAAAAAAAAAAAAAAAAAGATTTTAGCCCTTAACTACACAAGTAAAAATAAAATGCACTCGTTCATAGACGTGGTGCATGCAGACTTTAAAGAAGAAAATTAATAATTATTTCTAAAATTGTATTACATCAAATCGAAAGATATATATAAGAAATCGAATCTTTTTAAATGTATTTACACATAAATATTGAGATTAACAGCATTCATTATACATTAAATGAGTATTCAATGTACATATATATTTTTAATTTTTCACACAAACAAAAATCTTTTAAGTGGTGTCCGCACGTAATCCACGTGAGCCGTTAAGGATTAAGTGACTGTTTTTAATGCACCATTTGCTTGAAAATGCACAAAAACATCCATATTATTAACATTACCCTTTTTTTCTTTCTGCTCACCAGATGGTGTATTTTAGCAAAAGTGATTTGGTACAACAGAGAGATAACCCTTTATTGTTATATGTATTCAATTCAATCAACGGTGTTGCCAGTACAGTGTCTTCATCAATGGAGACATATGGAAAGTGCGCTTGCTTGACTGTATGTTTTTGTCCTAACTATAGCAACCCGCATTCCCAAACTTGGCAATGCTCACCTGGACAAGCTCGTTTAGACGAGCGAGACTAGTCAACAAATATTATCTTGGCAATAATAGCAGGCACGCCAAGTTTTTGTACAAAATCCTCTCGACCAATCATATCTTATAGGTCCAACATCTTCATTCAGTGATTTATATATATATATATATATATATATATAAAGACACTTTAATCCCCAGCATCGCTCACGCTTGATACGCAGTAGACAATCTTACCTAGCGTACTATAATTATAGTGTAAAAACTACATTCAAATCCGTTCTGTGGTTGTTGAGAAAATTGAGACATACATACATAGATATGAACATAACGGTAAAAATCAGAAGCTTTTTTCTTTGAAGCCACTTGAAAAGGTAAGTTGAGTCTCGAAAAATACTTGTTATTTTCTAGACTAAATTTCAAAAATGAGAGGAAAAAAAATAAGAGTGAATGTACTGGTATTTAAGGGGACCTTCTACATTAGGAGAAAAAAAAAACGCACTTTTTTATGATTTTTTTGTAAGAAAACTGCACGATGGATCTTTTTGAAATTTTAACAGTTTATTGTACATATCTTAAGTATACACAAGAATTTTTTTATTATATTTTGTTGCTTCTACTCTAAGTTATAAAAAAATATGTTCAACCACATTTTTTGACACCGTGGGCAAGATTTAAAAAAATTACTCAATGGATAATCTTGATTTTTTTTATTAAATTAAAGATTATTTAATTGCCTTCGATATGAATTAAAGCTTTTACTAAAATAATAATAATAAAAAAAGTTATTAAGAAATAAGAACGATTTTTTTAAACATTTTTTTTCTTTTTTAATCAGCCATTACATAACTTTTTTTAAATAAATTTACGGGTTCCATTAAATTTAATTAGAAGCTATACTCACGAAGTTTACGAAAAAAAATATTTTTGTGTTTCAGATAATTCTACAAGGCGCTATCATGCCCACCGTCCAGACGAAATTTTCTAAAGCAGTTGAACATATTTGTTTATAACTTAGAGTAGAAGCAACAAAATCTAATAAAAAAATTCTTGTGTATACCTTAAGATATGTACAATAAACTGTTAAAATTTCAAAAAGATCCATCGTGCAGTTTTCTTACAAAAAAATCATAAAAAAGTGCTTTTTTTTTTCTCCTAATGTAGAAGGTCCCCTTAATATGCATTCTGTTTACTAAAACTAAAGGATTACACAGGGTGCTCCAGACCTTCACATACAAATTTCGTGGGGAAGTAGAACACATTACAACAAAAACTTTTTGAGTAAGAAGCTGGGTTTGCAATCTAGTTATTGAGCCAAAAATATAGAGTTTACTCTAATAAGTTTTTTTAAATAACTTAAACAGTAAGGGAGAAATTTCAACGAAGTTTTCAGCAGATGTACCTTATTTTACATAAAATGTAACGATGCCAATTAAGATGACGAGCAGTACATAAGATATTGAATTTCAGAGTTAAGTGAGAGGGACTCTCATTTAATTCCTAAATTCAATATCTTAAAGCAATTGCTATTAACAGATGTTACAACCCTTTCATTATTGATCCTGCTCTAATTTACGGCTTCCTAGTTCCTCGTGTTCACTCTAATCTTCTCCTTTTTTCAATATTAGCATTTTTTTACCTTACTTTCCCAAATCCAGCCTTCCCATTGCTAAAATTCTTTAAAATATAATTTCAAAATATTTTCCATCCATGCCAATAAACTTACTCCATCTAAATTGAAAGACCCCATTGAGATTTCTATTTTCTGGTGTAGCTATAGTAATATTTTCCAACGGGTCTTTCCTATATTGGACGAGCCAAACGTAGTTTAAAATGGTAAATTATAGAGCATAAGCAATATATTGGCAAACAAGAAACTAACAAATCGGCCACTCCAAAGCATTTTCTGGAAGATGAAGCAAACCTTTGACTTTAACTCCGCTAAAATTATCTCCAAACCCACTTCTATGCTTGATTTTAAATGTCTTGAATCATTCTATATCTATAAAAACTATAAAAATTTTGATTACTGTGACTTAGATATTCTCTTCTTGTCAGATTGTTAGAAATATTAATTTCTACTGTTTGCATTTATTTATAATTAATTATTTTCTGTCTTTTCTCAATTTCTACTAGCAAGTGCCCCACCAGTGGCCGGGAGGTTCTGCTCCCGAAGCTGGTAGACGGGAGGTGCTGGGTTCAAAACCAATCGTGCCCGTCGGTCTAATCGTTCGGAGTTTTCGTGGTTTTCTTCGAACCACGGATTTCCATGCGTAAATACGGGTTAGGCTCCCTTAGAAAGTTCCCCACGAAGGGCACCCCCCTCCCTGGGCCTATATCCCTCGAGTCGATAATTGGTCGTCAAAAATCAACCCAACTCTACTAGCAAATTCCCGTATTACCAGTTACTTTCCCTATGAAATTTCCTATTGGCTGTTCCCTGTAATTTCCTGTAAATCTATTGGCCAATATCCCTATCGATTGAATCCGCTTTCACGGTCAGAAATTTTCTGTTCTTTATTTTCGAAATTTTTGGTTTATTCTCTAAAATTCCATTGTTTATTACATTAATTCAAAATTCCAGTTTTATATAACTATGTGGAAAATAGGAGAACAATGCCACATAATTTTCTAGGAATGATTTATTTCATTTCCCAGTTTCATAACGGTCAAAAGTGGGTGCTTGCTATTATGATTATATTGATAAATTTTTATATTACTCCGCTTGGTAATTCCTGAATTATTCATCATCTATTGAATGATAATAAAAAGAAAAACTAATTTTCTCTTCTGACTCTTTCTACCATTAATTCATTTTATCTCCCTTTAATTTCTGTATGAGCGGTGAAAAAATTAAATGAATGAAAGAAAATATTAGATCATAATATAGCGATAGGATTCATTTTTGGCATATGTGGTAAAGATAGCACAGTGAGAAAGAGATTAAATGGTAGTAGATTGATATTATTTTGATGTAATAGATAGTAAAGGAAATTTATGCTATTTTATGGGGAAAAACAGTATAATGGGTGTCCTTTTTCGTCTTTTACCTTCAGCTAATTCCTAAAATGTTAATTTTGGAAGTATAGTTTCAATGCAAAGACGTTTCAAATGTTACTTTTCATAATATTAAAATCCATTTGCATCAAAATAATTACTTTTTAAAAAGTTTCGAAATTTACATTTTTATGCGGTCTTTACATTCTATAATTTTTATTTAGAAAAAAAATTTCCATGCTTTGACAAGTAAAATTTTACATTTTCTCATTCTTTTGCGACCAAAACTCAGCGAGTTATGATGGTTTGAAATTTATAAAATTTCGGAGTTTTCCGAAACCAAAACGAACTCCTTTTAAAAACTAAACAAGTTGATTCTTGAAGGTGGAAACAAAAAATATTTGGAAATTTCAGAAATATTTTAAAACAAAAGTGCATCAGTTTTTATCAATTTATTATTTCTTATGCAAACAAGTGTTGAAAAATCCATTCGTTAGGACTGAATCCTTATAATATTATAAATGTCAATGTGTGTCCGAAAGTTTGAATGAATTCAGAGTCTAAATGGATGAATTAATGCTTTTGTATTTTTGGATATAGATGGATTACAATCCGGAAATGATTATAGGCTATGTTTAATTTATTTATTCAGATATTTTGCTTAATAATCCAAAATTTCATTATTTTTCATACACAATGAATTGACATTTTTCCGATAAAATTTAACCATCTTCCTTTTTTCGTTGCCAAAAAATAAAAACCCAGAATAATAATTTAATTTCCAATTGAAAGATTAAAACGGAAAGTTACAAGTATTTTTAATAATACAAGGTGCATGAATTTTGAGTAAGTGCGGAAAGAAGGCAAATGTGACGTCATATATGGAAAATAAAACGGATATGCGTTGATGTTGAAATAAAATGAGATTGTGTTATGGTATTAATTCTTATTATTTAAAGAAAATTGTTATCAATCCTTATGGTTTATCGTCTGCGCTCGGTTAACATAAAGATTTAAATTTTAATTTAAAATTAAAAAAAAAACTTTTGAAGAGCAAATGGATAGCAAATGGCAATAAAAATGTCAATGCACAGTAAAATTATCAATGTCGAAAATAACGTAATAATTAGCAGGAAATATGTATTTTCATTCTTAAAAATTAAAAAATTAACTAGATAGAAAGGTTATGTTCTGCAATCGGGTTCGTAGTCAATTTGCTTTTTTTTTTAGAGAAAGAAATTTGGTGCAAAAATTTTTGGTGACATTGTTTTAAATAGGTTCGTTTTTTGTGTGGTAAAGATTTAATAATATACTAGATGACCATTTCTTCACCCACCTTTGATGCCAAGTATGATTGTAAAACATATAAAAAAGTATCATCCGATAATTTCAAAGCGATATAAGTAAGCGTCCTATCTTAAATGGGAGAAATAACCGCAAGATTAAAAGCGAGGTCACATCAATCAAGGTCATGCGGCACGTAGCGGATGGAGTGTGAACTACAGGTAGATACCTAACTGTTTTCTTACTCACACCACTAAAATTGTAAAGTTTTTTTCACCTTGATTAATAACTGAAGTGCCCTTGCTAAGGCGAAGAAAACTTCCTGGTGTCAAGTGTATCTGAATGCCCTCTCGCTACGCAATTATTTTGCAATAAATGCGGCAAACAAAATTCATTTCCATGAGTGACTAAAGATTTAGAAAATACGCGCCACACTAAAAGCCCGCGTATGTGAATTATCACTCGGCCCACAAGGTGGCTCAACTGTGTTAATTTACGCCTGATTCCAGCATTAAGTTTGTTCGCTTACTTATAACGCTTTGGATAATTTTCTTGCCACAGATCCCATATACGCCCCTGGTTTGGCGGGATCTGTTTTTGACGCCAATTTGGTGAAAACATCGTTTTCGAATACATGTATTCGATACATGTATATTTTTAAATTTAATTAAAAAAAATAAAAAAAATGTAATTTTAAAATTAAAAATAAATTTAATTTTAAATTTAATACATGTATATTTTTAAACTATGTCCTATTACTTAAAAAAGGAAATAACAATAAATAAAAAAAAGTTAATAATTTTAAAGGATGATTTTAAAGGAAAATAATTTTAAAAGAAAATTAAAGTAAATAAACAATTTATTAATAAACAAACAACAATAGCCGGGTTATCATGTCAAGCAAAATAATCTATTTTGGCAACAATTAGGTACCCCGGTGCGTATATGACATCTGTGCCATTTTCTTATTACTTCATGATATAAACAGACATCCTGGTTCAGCGTATAAACCTGAGTTATATCAATGATCCTATTATAAAGAAATACCTCAAATTACTCATACTAGACGCCCTTGGCGACCAGCTTGGTCTCATTTAAAATTTATGTTTGGGAAAGCATGCTAAGCATTGCATCATGTTACTTTTATTCATAATTTAATTTACTTAGACTCCCTTAACCCTCTCGCTGCGCAACCCGAGATTTCCTCGGGCAACGTAAAAGTAGCAAAATTTGCGCAATCCGAGATTTCCTCGGGGATTCATTTTTTCCACTGGCGCATATTAGAAATTCTTTTTGAATTAAAAATTTCAAGATCGAAAGTAAAAATGCAAAAAAGGAATATTTGACGTTTTTTTCATTTGTCAGAGGCGATTATTTTCTGAACAAAGACTATTTTTTAATTCAACTGGGACCACTTTTTAAATACAAAAATCCCATATAGACTTTAACAACATCTACAAGATAACTATACTAGAAAATTGATTTTTTACAATAGTGGTGCGAGACTATAAAATTAGTCTCCAGTGACAGCCCTGATTTTGCCTAATTTCTAATATCCTATCCCATCTAAGATCCTGAACCCTTTTACAAAAAACGTTTACATATTTAAACTCTGTGCTTCTAAGCTATATATAGATTTGAAACATGTAATAAAAAAATGCACAATTTTTTAACCTATTTTAATAAAAAAAAATTACGCAGCTTGAGGGTTAAATATAAATAATATAATCTCTTAAGCTAATGTTAGTTTTTGTTGCATTAAAATATCTCAATTTGTTGAATTTCTGCAAGCAAGTAAACCCTATTGGTTTACAATGGAAGTCTATGGGAATTTGGCGAAATATTAGAGATATCGCCAAGTTGGCGTCACTTTTGGCGACAAACGTGGTGGTATTTGGAGACAGAACAACATATATATATATACAGGGTGCGGCAGGTATATGAGAATAAATTAACGCCTGTTTTAAAAACTGAACAGACACAGAGATAGATCATTTTTTCCATTTTAACGTTCGGTACAGCTGACCACATGCACAATTGATGGCATCATTCACTCAAACCACTGTCAGTCGCAATATTAGTCTCTACACGCTGTCGAAACCAAATGCAGGCAATAATCAGATGTGTGTTGGGAACGTTTGCCATTGAATAAAAACGGCTTTCCCGAGAGCCACGCGTACTGGAGTCCCTCTTAACCACGCCACATACGTAAAAGCTCGCCGGGTTAATACTTGGGAAGCTATGGGGCAACAAATTGCGAATAAGGCTGCATACAGATGCTTGTTTTGCCAACCTTCTCCAGTTTTCATGGAAATCTTTTGTACTGGACCTATCTGTGGTTTACTCACAAAAGAATGAGGGGAATCAACAATGGGTCAGGAGATAAGGAGCTCAAGTCTACTTGAAAGGAAGGTTCCTCTTTTGCAGGACATCAGTCCTTTCCTTTTAAAGTCATTAAAAATCAAAAACACCGCATGGCCACAAGAAACGATGCTGACACTGATAACAGTTAGAAAGATGGTGCGTTCGCAGCTTATCACGGTCATGAAAGTTTTCGGCCACCCATTATTGGGTTGTATGGGCTGTATGGGATGGTGCAGAGTCTTGTTGAAAAACGTACGGCCGTCCACGTGTTACAGAAGTAATCCACAGCTTCTACACCTCCATATAAATAATGGCGTTGACTCTGGAACCTTCCAGAAGGAAATGTGAAGGCATCAGATTGTCTTCGGTGCTAACGACCTCCCCCCCCCCCCACTCTCAGAATCATCGGTGAGGCTGGAATTTTTCTTTGCATGACGGTCGAACCCTCTTCGGGGATTTTACACAGCCGCCGATCTTTTTGCGGTTCACTTTTTTTTGGAAATTTGTTTATCTCATCTGAGGAAAACAACAGTATTTCTGGCTACTCTTTATGTTTCAGCTTGTTAAAGAGACGTTTGGTTTTGGTCAGGCGGTTATCCCTGGCTCTCTCGGGCAAGAACTGTCCTCTCTTCATCACCCACGACTTCTAACGAAGGTCCTCAAGAATCGCACTTCGGATGGTGGCTTCATTAACCTGCAGCTCCCTAGCGAGTGCCCTCATTGACTTCCCAGGATTTTCATCGATAAGAATAACGAATTCCGGTGTCCTGATTATGTCATATCGCCGACCAATGCCGTTTCCTCTATGAAGCGGTTGTCACATCAAACCTGGAAGCTTTCAGGTTGCGCCTTATTTTAAAGAAGAATGACCCGGTGAATTTCAAGAATGCAGCAGTCTCTAAATCGGAGTTTTCTTCAGCCAATGGGACAATGACAGCATGCCTCTTCACTTCGTCAGTTAGTCTAGGTTCTAACCTGTTTACATGTAACAGAAAATGATTTATAACCATGATGAATAGGGTGTTATTTCATATATAATGTGTGTTCTCAAATACCTGCCGCACCCTGTATAAACTAGCCAAGCGAAGTTTCCAAACTAACCTAACTGATTTTGGCAGCTTAGGCTCGGGTTTCTCAGATATTTACACCTAATAATCATTTGTACAGAGATTACTATAACAGGGTCCTGTGTGCTTTACACCTATCAACCGTTAATGAGGCTATCGCTATAACCAGGATGTATGCGCGTCGCGTTAATCTTAATAGGGCGCATGAATCTTTAATACGACGATATTTAAATCATAAATAGCTACTTCCAAAAGACGTTTACTGAAAGAGGAAGAAATGTATTATATTTTGTATAAAGGTTGAAATCAGGTAGCTAATGCGTGAAAGCAATAACTTTTAAGTAGTTATGTGAAATAATAATAAAAAAATGCAATCAAAATTTCATCTGGGAAATGTTTTACGAAAATAGTTTATCAAATACACATCTTTTCAAAAATAAAGTAGCTCTGTGGAATTGAAAATTCATTAAATGAAACTGCACGTTCTGCGCTAAAAGTGACATCACTCATTCCTGAAGAAATATGCTAAAGAAAAACACGTGTTTAAATATGTTTACTGTAAGTTGACATGCAAAAAATATTAAGTAAATAAGTTCAAAAGCCACGTGTTCATACGCCATCCACGTGTTTATATCCATCATAAATTTTTATAAGTTGTTTTAATTCTTGCTCAGTTTCTGTTTAAGGTAACATTTTCCCATAAAAAATTAAATAAACATAAAATTATTTTGAGTTTCAAAACCGGAATACTGGATTTTGTTCTCTAAAGCATAAGCAAAATTGTAAGACATCTGGCAGCTTCAAATTCGTTTGGATAACTGAGTTTGTCTTTGAAATACATACATAGATAAGGTAAATATGTATGTTTCACAGCATTTAGTAGAGTAGAATCATGTACCGGGTGGCCATAACATAACGTGATGTGTTATAGGTATTCTAGCATGCAATCTATTGCTCGAAATGTAGCACCATTTGGGGTACGTGGTTTCTAAAAAAATAAAAAATAAAAATATAGTATCAAAATTCGCCGCCAAGGAGAAATTTAGCTCTATTTTGAAAGAAAAATAAACGTGTGGACGTTGTAGATAGCTTCCAATGCGACCTCTTTATTTATTCAATACGAAGCGTTCGCAAACTACAAGAAGCTTGCATTAACGTAAGATAACAGTTTTGTTTAATTAAAACGTGCAATATTAACGGCTCTTGCCCTTAAACGTTGAATTTAGAAAGATGTTTGTTCACTAATTTTTGAAATTTGCTGTTAAAGTTTACTACGTGAATGAAAGTGGATCCAATTTTTACGTAGCTGTGAAAATGAAGCAAGCAACTGTCGGAGTAATTAAGAGTAAACATTATTTTTTTTATTGTAAAGGAATTTCGGATTGGCAGTTTCATTTGGCAATTGCATATTCATTTCTTACAAATATAGCTGTTGCAACGCCATATTTTTACCTGGTGAGGAATTTTGGTACTATGTTTTCCCTTTAGAACTAAAAGCCGCATGGCCCACTTTTCATGTACGCCAAATCGATTTACGCATCGCCCAACAGATTGTCCTCTAGAAAGCTCAGAACACCTCACGTTATTTTATAGCCACTCGATCTATAAAAATGATATGCATTTTTAATAAAGCAGTGGAGAATCGTTAAACTGCATCTGGAATAAACTAAAAAATAATTTAGATTATGCTTGCTATCAACAAGAGCAATATAAGTACACCCCGATTCAATTGGACTGTGATCATATTTGCCGCCAAATTAATAAAAACGAATTGTTATGCTATAAAAAAAGTATAATTTTATTTTAGAAGATGTTTCGAAGGAAGTGTCCCATAAATGTCTTTAGATCAGCTAAAATATTAAAATTTTGCGACTAAATTCAAATTAGTATAACGCAAAAATGCAGGCACAATCCCGAATGTTGGACTTATCCGCGAGAAAATGCGAATTAGAAATGAAGGATGTCTCGCACTTCAGGTATTAAAGTTAATCTTTGATAGCTTCATTTATTCAAAATGATGCAAGCTAAGTAGATTCATCCGTAAGAGGTAACTAGGATATGGAGGTTAAAATTAGAAGGTTGGTGTGTTTCAGAAATTGCTGTACTATTAAATCTTATAAACAGGTCTTTGTATAGAAACCTATTCAGAGGTAATGCATAAGTAGCAAAACCCAGAACTGGAAGGTCACATGCCACAATGAAACGAGATGATGTAAGGGTTCAGAGGATGACATCTACACAAAAGATGACCATGCGACAAATTCTGAAGCAATCTGGTCTCTTGGTACCAAAATATACGATATGTACACGGATAAAAGAAACACGTGTTACAGTTTCAAAATAAGGATGCAACTAGTTCTAAAACTTGGGCAAAAGTTGCAGCGATTGGACTAGAACAGGGATGACGAACCTATGGCGCGCGTGCCATAAGTGGCACGCTGCACATTATTTTTGGTACGGTATAGATTCAGGTTCTACATCAAAATATTGTAGAAATTTACAAAATACAGTAATTAATTTAGATGTTGTCTCTGTTTATCTGAATTCGATTAGTTCGGTTGGTTGTCATTGTCATACATATTGCAGAAACTGAAAGATAACTTAATGTATCCCAATCTAGTTCAATATATACTCACAAAATTTTAAGAATAAGAGAGAATTAGGAAATTATCGCAAAAGAAAGCTTAAAAGGCATTATAAGCAAAAATGCCGATGGTAAAATTCTAACAACTTGGAATTCAATTCCAGGCACTAAAAGCTGTAGAATATCTGCACTTGCTATTTTGACAATTTTTTCTACCTGACATTCTTTCAAAAATAAATAATATGGAAAATTCAAATAAAAACCATTTTGTCAAATGAGTGCAATTCAACTTGCATTCTTTTAAAAATAGCTAAGTGCGAAGAAGATATATAAATTATTTGGCATCTAAGTTGATACATCAGAAATAATATTTTTAAAATAAATTTCTAAAGTATAAACATAAAATTTTACCCATATTTTTTAATGCTAAATACAAAATTTTACGTAATTTCGATTCACTATTATTTGGTCTATTGAATTTTTTTATTGTTGGCACGTCATGCTGATGTAAAATATATTTTTGGCAAAAATTGGCACGTCGATGGGAAAAGGTTCGCCATCTCTGGACTAGAACCATATGCACGTGTCATATGGAGAAAAGTGGTTTACAGTAATATATTTAATGATGAAAAAAATTTAATCTAAACGGTCCGGATGGCTAAATAAAGTACTCGTACTGGCACGTTTTACACAAATAACGACGCAGCATTTAAAAATTAGCACAAGGTGGGGTTCAGTGATTGATTGTTTGGACTATATTTTGCTTCAATGGACAGGTATCTCTGGCTTTTATTGATGGACGCTAAACAGCCCAAGGTTACGTACAAACATTGGATGATAATCTTATACAAATGCTCTAATACATACTGCAAGCATTACAAAACACTGGTTTAATTCACAGCAGATTAAAGTTCTTGATTCACTATTTTGTAGACCTGATTTTAACCAAATCGAGAATCTATGTGACATTATGACTCGTTAAGTTTAAGAAAATAATCGGCAATGTTCCTCTCGAGATGAACGTAATGCTTCATTCGAGAATACTTGGTACGAAATCGAACCAGAAATTATGCAAATCTCATTTTTTTTTTTTTTTTTTTTTTTTTAACGGAAACTGCCACATTTTAACAGATTAAGAAGAATGGAAGTACCATTATATTTTGAATTTTGTATAATTCTGTTAAACAAATTTGTCTGACATTTTGTTTAAACTTTTGAGGCAATGTAATTATGTTCTTTTATTATTAAAGTATAATCTACTAAATATACGACAATTTCTTTTTTGGTTTTTGTAAAATCTAAAGAGTATTTAATATATGGGAGTAATGTGACTTTCAAACAGTATTTTCTAAGAAATTATAAGAATTAAATCATTATCTAAACTTTTGCATGAGTTTATATAGAATTTTTGAAATTATGGAAAATTTAAAAGTTACGAATCAAGAAATAGCAATAGAAAATATAATCCCTGCCGACTCGGTCTACAGGCGCAGGTAGATTTCGAAGTTAAGTACGAATTTCACCAACGAAAACTAAACCATGATTAGTGATAAACCCACTTTAACAATTTTCTCTGGCCGCTTTTGACGAGTTTTTAATTTCATTTTTATATAAGAGCTAGTTTATCAGAACCATGTTAAGGCAGTATTCAAAAAATATTTTTCCACGCTCAACAACTCGAAATTTTCTGGCACATTTTATGTTTCATTTTTGAAAGGAAAAAATTAAACTTGCTGACGTGATTTTTTAAAGAGATTTATAAGCGACCTATGTTTTTATTTTTCGTTCAATTAATTAGATCTTGATTTATGAATAATTATTTTCTCAGTAGGACAATTTTTTTCGATTCCAACACAATCGCTTCGAGAAATTCGGCTCAAAATGCACACTTTGACATCATCTAAAAAAATATATTCTGCATCTATCAAAAAATTGGCCATTAATGCACATTATGTAGTTTCTGAATAATAGAACCTACCAATTGGATGCGTTTGAAAGCAAAAATGAATTTAAAAATGAGTCAGAAAATAAGCAGTTTTGATTTGAGTAATACGATATTTTTTTCTCCAACCTCTATGTAATTTTAATTTGTTTTTACAGTAAGAATTGGTCGTATCAAAACCTTGTAAGTATAAAAGTTGTAGATAATATTCAGAAGATGTATAATAAATTTAAACGGATTGGATATCTTGTGAATTGACGAAGTTATGGATTTTTTTCTTTAACTTTTTGTTTTCGTTTTTATTTATTTATTTATTTATTTTTCTGCAGTAAGAATTGGTCCTATCAAAAACTTGCCAATATAAAAGTTTTAGATAATATTAAGACAATTTATAATAAATTTATTTGGATTTGATATCTTGAGTATTGACGAAGTTATGAATTTTTTTCTCCCCAAAACCCTATTTTTTTTTTTTCCCTTGAGCCCATTTTTAATTTTATCAAAAATCCGTCATACATAAATTTTTGGCCCTTTTTTTAGAAGTAATAAAAACTTTAAACTGAGTCAATATGTATTATAATTAAGAAGTTATGGGGTTTTTTCGTTTTTCACAAACCCCCTCCCTATTTCCACCTCTTTGGTCCGATTTTGCCCATTAACGAACTTGGTCAATATTTTATGTCCCTTGATTTTATGTATCAATTTGGAAACGATTTGTGCAGAATTACGGACGTTATCGTGTCCATAAAAAAGTGATATAGATAGATAAATGGATAGATACAGTTTTTTACTGGAGGTGGTTTTGGGTTCTAGGGGTCATGATCGGTATAGATCTGCAATTTGTTTTCCGAAATTCCAACATAAAAGAGAATGAAATAGGTAGTATTTCATACAAAATCTACCTAAAAGAGTTTGTCCGTGTGCGATGGCTAGGAAAATCTACCGAAGGTACAGGTCTGAAAAATTGGACGACAATAGTCCAAGGCAGGTGGAAATGCACCCGAATCACGTTTTTTCATTTTTTAAATAATAAGCCGAGATATTAATTAAACGCCGCAATTAAAAGGGTCTACTGAAAAAAGGCACCGCTGCTTCATGCGAGAAGCCCGTTACGAAGCGTGGTAGCAGAGAAGATCCGAAAATGCGAAAGAGGCTCCCCCCGACCGTCTTTTGCAATGCTCATTGACAGAACAATTTGAAATACGAAAAAACGAAAGACAGAAAACCACATCTATGTTCTTTAAGCTGTCTAATGAAGCATTCAGTTTCGAAAAACAAGAAATTTAATCCTTTAAAAAATTAAGAAACCCGAATTCGTCTTTCCCTACCCCTCGTTTTTCGAAGCCCGCATTGGCATAACTTTTCGAGATACAGATAAAATACACAAAATTAAAGATAGTACTTTTAAATTTAAAACTCCGCAATCCGTTCGAAAAAGTATCAATGTTAACTCTTTGAAAAACAATGTTTCCTGAGAGCCGTTTCTGTGTTTTTCGTGATTTCCGCCATCTTCAAAAGGCAAATACGAAAACAGTAAAAATACCAGATCATACCTACTTTCATTTTCCTTTCGCATGCCTGAAAACGATTCGAAAGCTGTAAATATTAACTATTCGAAAAAAAATTCGTTTGCGAAATTCACTTTTGCAAATTCAGTTTTTTTTTTTTTTGCGATGTATAAAATTCTGCATCAGCTTCGGAAATCAAAATACGAAAAAGCAACCAAACATGCAAAACAGCATATCTTCAGTTCAGTTTTATTTAAAACGACGCCTTCTATTTAAAAAATATCAATATTAACCCCTTCAAAAACTCCGTTTCCTTAAGTCTTTTACAGGAAATTAGTTTTTTCTGCTAACTTTAAAATTCTACATTTAAAATTATAAAATCAATCAACACTTATGATAGGTATACTGGCGGTCAAAAGTTTTCGGCCAGTTAGTTTTTTTGATTTGCTTGACAGAACGTTTTAGCGAAGAAGAAGTTAAATTTCTCTAAAAGTTAGGAATAAGCAAATTACCTCTGACCACGTGATTATTTTGATTGGTTAATTAAGATACTTGATGCAAAGGAGAGGAATTCAAAATTCGCGCGTGCAAAAGTTTCCGGCCATTCGTCATTCATTAGTTTTTGCTATCGATAAAGTGATTTTTTGGCCATGTTTGTTAATTAATTAAGGTGAATAATGTATTTGAAATTCAAAAATGAAAAGTTTAACAATTTATTGTTCCTAAATGAGCGATTTGTTTGTCGCTAAAGGGACAATCCGCTCGTGAGATTGCGGCAAAGTTGTCGATAGGAAAATTTGCTGTAAAAGATATTTGTAAAAAATATAAAGATGGTCATGGTCTTCGGAACTTGCCACGGTCCGGGGGACCCCGGAAAAAGACTTTTCTTGTGGACAGAATTATCAGAAGAAAAGCAGTTGATGGCCCGCGTGAAAATGCCGCTGCAATTCCACGCCATTTATGGTGTTAGAAGCGATTTATGGTGTTATGGTTATTGTTGAAACAAGTCTATCTACAGTGTCAAGACGCTTATGTGACGTAGAACTTTATGAAACAGTCGGTGTTAAAAAAACGTCCATAAGTAAAAAAATTCAGAGGGTCCGCATGACGTTTGCCAAGGAATACAAAGACTGGACAAGTGAAAACTGAAAAAAAAGTACTATTTTCAGATGAATCGACGTTCAATCTCTTTGTGAGTGATAAAAAACATTACAACCGACGACCTAAAAACAAAAGATAAGGTGCGAGATACATTAATTCTACAATGAAGCACGGCGGAGGACACGTTATGCTGTGGGGAGTATTTTCTGGAAAATGCGCCTGTCCGTTATTTGAAATCCGCGACAAGATGAATAGTGCAATGCATAAGGATATCTTGCAAGATCATTTGCTGCCTTATTGGAGGAAAAATTGTGGTCTCAACTATTTGTTTCATCATGATAGCGACCAAAAGCATACATCCAAGCTCGTCAAGCAGTGGCTTTCGCACAAAAAACTTCGCTTTTGAAATGGACAGCCCAATCATCCGACCTGAATATAATAGAAAATCTTTGAAACTAACTTAAAAACTTGTGTGGAATTATAAATATTGCAATTTAGCAGCATTTTCACAAAACATGCAAGAACCGTGGACAAAACTTAACATTAATGATCTGCAACTGTTCATTGATTCGATGCCACGTTGCTGCGCCGCAGTACTTATTGCTAAATGTATGAATACAAAATACTAATTGTAAATGTTGTTGATCACTGTTATTTTCTTTTATAACACCATTTTTTTCCCAAACTTGCCAAGGTGGCCGGAAACTTTTGAGAACATGCGTTTTCTTTTGCAATTAATTTTGTCAATTAAATTTATTAATATTTAATTTTTATTCCATAAATAAGTTCTTAACTGTTATGTCAATAAAGTGTATAAGTATCACTTTGAGATTCCTCTTCATATGGGTATACTTACAAATTAACCAAAAAAATTATGCTGGCCGGAAACTTTTGACCGCCACTGTATATCACGGGCCCGAGCAACGCTGAAAGGTACAGCTAGTATATATATATATATATATATACGCACACACACATACGTACATATATATAAATATAATTTACTTATACATATAATATATATTATATTTTGAATGGGTTGCCTTAAATTGTTTAAATTTCTCCTTCTAAGAGGTGTGCCTTATTCTTAAAAAGCTAACACAGCGGTTCCCATCTCATGGGTTGCGACACATAGCTTTACATATCGTCGGCACCATGTCAAACTATCAAATGGGAAAATAGTGGGCTACTTTTTTAAAATTCAGATTTCTTGATTGCACCACTTTTTTGTAATAGTAATATTCGCCTTATTTATAACCTTATTTAATGACGTATTGCGAAAGCAAGGGAATTTTACCATTTCAGAAAAGTGGTGGCAACAAGAACTGAATTTAAAAATAATAGCCCACTGTTTTCACATTGGATAGTTTGACATGGTACCGACGATATCTTAAATCCCTTCGCGTTCACGACAAGTGTCTCTTATACGTGAAGCATAAACGGCTCAGAAATCTTCATTATTCCTACCAGTAATTTTTAATTGAAAAATTTGCATTACTTAATCAAAGCTTTTCTGCAATTGAATCAAACATAAATTTCTATTTTGAAAAACCGCTGATGAAATATTAAAAATTCTGTAAAGGACGCTCGTCGGGAAGTGGGTTTAAGGAAAAAAAAGTGGAGAAATATATAGGTAAGCAACTTCGTGAAATGACAATGTATTATTAAATTTTATATTGAGCTTGACTTGATGCTCAACTTAACTATCATAATATATTTCAAATGCTTATTTCTTAAATCAATGTTTTTGCAGTTTAGAATGCTCCATGCGTTTAAAATTTTGTTCTCAGAATTCTAAATATATTTCATTAAACATATTGATATATACTACAACAAATCTCCACACCAGTTTTGGAAAGTTGATTTATTAAAGTAGGGCCTTATTAAGAAAATGGTAATAAAGTCTATTAACTTGTGTATTTCTAATGAAAATTCAGTTTTGTGCCAGAATTGTTTTGAAAATAGCTCACTGGTATATTAAAGCTGGGAGCACCACTTTTTTAATAAAGTCCTTTTAACACCTTGGGGACGATTGACCGGTATACGTGCCGCGTAAGGTTCTCAGAATACGTGATTATGCTCACCAATAAATTGTTATTGTAAATTTTGCCTTGTTTAATCCGAGCATTTTCTCGATTCAATTAGGCAAAAATTTCTGTTTTGAAAAACGGGTGATAAAAGATTAAAAATTCTGGAAAAGAATCTCGTCCCGAAGGGGTTAAGTAATACAATGAAAGAAAATTGAGAAAACGTTTTGAAAATTTGAATGCATGGAGCATTTTATTTATTTTTTTTAAAAACTAATCCAGAAAATTTAAAATCTTCACTAAACTGAATTTTTCAAATATTTATTGAATTCATTGTACAGAACACTTCTTTGAATAATTTCTTGTTTGAATAAAATAAATAATGAAAATTTATTTTTATATCCACCGACACGTTAAAAAGACCCCTTACCCTCTGAATGATTTTTTTTTAATTTGATTGTTTTACAATAGCGTTTTCAAACATTGTTAAATGGTTTTATGAAGAAAGATTATTTAACCAGGAGGTGTTGGTGTTGTTTTTTACGGCCGATTATCTGCACGATGGATATAGGCCCAAAGGAGGTTTGGTTTGCCCTCCGTGGGGGTCTTTCTAAGGAAATTTAACCCGTATTTACACAAGGATGTCCAAGGTTAGAATAAAACCACAGAAAACTCTGAGCGACTAGGCCGACGGGCAAGATTGGGTTCGAACCCAGTACCGTCCGTCTACTAGCTTTGAGAGCAGAACCTCTCAGCCACTGGTGGGAATTATTTAACCTGGAAAATATGCAATTTTTATAGTGAAATTTAAAAAGTTTAAATAATAATAATAAAAACATAAATTTTAAGACTACACTTCTCCCACAATTTTGGATTTTTTAATATATTTAACTGTCTTACATGTGTTCTCTATCTATATTATTTATAAAGGACAAACTGCCCGTACGTAACGCTGACGTCATTTTGCGAATGGCAGCACTTGACGATGAAAATTTGCAATTTTTGGTATTGCGATTTTAAAAAATTTCAAACGTCGCTCATTTTCCATTGTTGGACCGTCATATTAGAAAAAAAAATCTACTTTCAAATTCACTTTGTTTGAAAACTGTATCTTAATTGGCTGGTTTATTATGGTTTTAAAATAATTTTCAAGGGTGAATTTTTTAAATCTATCTCCATCGCGTGCAGGCTACATCATGAAATAACCATAGATATAGTAAAATAAGCTGTTTACTATATCTTAAGTTGTTTTACTATATCTATGGAACTAGCCCATTTGCACTTAAAACAGCATAAATAGTTCAGCATTTGTCACTGGCTAATTTTTCATAACGAATTTAAAACTTCATCAACCTATTATATTCCAAAGTGACTGTTCGTTTGTATTTCACAGCTACTCCTCCTAGAATATGAAACGTTGGGCGATCAAATTAATGCCACTTATCCGCATGGATCCGAGGATGTCAAAAGTGGTCTTGGAATTAAAAAAATTGAATTAGTTTTCGACATATTAATTTTTTCGTAATTTTTAATGACATTTCTGTAATGATGGCAATTAAATTGCACCATTTTTGTGGATAAAAGTAAGAAAAGCGAAAACGATAGGTATTATTAGATTTCTTTGTTTGACATCATTATTAAATTGAAATTAACTTTTATTTCAGTAGATAGTGAAAATAATATTGTTATTAAACTGTATTTTTCAAGAAAATTTCAAGAAATACAAACTTATTTTCTCATATTCAAGCTTCCAGCTTATTTTAGAAGGCAAAAAATCGTCTGTCAACTGGAACATTGAGAAAAATTCCATTGACTTAAAAAGAAAAAAATCCATCGTAGCTTTTTAAAATTTAATTTAAAATAGAGAAACAGATACATTAAAATGATTCTCAGTTTTTATTACTAAAATAGGTGCTAAAAACCTATTTTAGTACCTATTTTAGTAATAAAAACTGAGAATCATTTTAATGTATTCATGTTTTAACTTAAAGTATTAAGGTGAATGTGTCGTTTCTCTTACATATAGTTTTCTATATATATTTAATTTAAGAGAAACAGATTTTCAACTATTCCCTTAAGATGGCGTTTAAAATTTTTCACAAGGACGTTAAAAAAAAAAAAAAATGTTGTAGCGAGAAAAATTATATTTCTCTAAGCATTTATTTTAATTCATAAATATAAAATGCTTTTCAACAAATTCCCCAAAACAAAGTCATTTTTGTGTAAGTTCACCCAAATGACGTCATTTCTACCAGCTCCGAAATTAGAAGCCAAATCTTGGAAGAACAAAAAGCTTTTGGCAAATGAAGTTATAGAATATGTACAGGGTGGTTATAATTAAACTTCCCCTATAAACAGCATCCTACAGCGCAAACGGGTGAACGGAATGTAATGAAATTTGGTATATAGACTATACACGAGATGCGCTCACGGAATTTCGGAAAAAAAAAATTAGTTATAAAATGTCCACCAGTTGGCTCTTTTTACGGAAAAAACATGAAACATATAACACAATAAACGGCCAAAACAGCCTGTTTTACATTTTATTACTCATAATTCTTGTTCTGGATTGTTAATATTGTTTTTGTATTCCGTTTTGGTCGTTTATTGTGTTAAATTTAATGTTTTTTTCCGGAAAAGCGCCCTCTGGGGGACATTTTGGAACTAAATTTCTTTTTCGAAATTCCGTGAGCGCATCTCGTGTATAGTCTATATACCAAATTTCATTGCATTCCGCTCACCCGTTTGCGCTGTAGGACGCTGTTTTTAGGGCGAGTTTAATTATAACCACCCTGTACATTTTTATTGGGAAAGCTTTTGACTTGAATTGTAAATATAATTTATTATTTAAATATTGTATTTAATAAAATTATTAATATAATTGCCTTCTAAATTTAAAATAAAGTTAGATTTCTTTTTCCCCAAAAAGAATCGAATGATCTTATGCGATTCAAAAGCAACACATCGGGTTGCCACGCAACTAGTAACTGTAAAGGCCAGATTTTCGAAAAGTTAATTAGTTAAGGAAGAAAAAAAAATGTCTTTATATGTAAAAATTCCGTAAAAAGGACTATTTACGAAACTTTTATGGATAATAAACAATATATTACTGAAAATCCGATTCTTAATTTTACGAAACACACCACAGAGATGAGCTCTTAAAAAAAAAAAATAGTCCAATTGAAAAGTATGTATTGAAAATTTAGCTTTTTTATTATACTGATATATTGAAAAATGAATTTCAAGAACACAACTCTGAATCACTTATAGGGAAATCGGTGTATTAAAAGGTCTTTTTCGCATATTTTTAATTATAGGATCTTTACAAAACTTCTACGATGTCTAAATACATTCTAAACAAAAAATTGGGAAATTGATATTTTCATCATACTTCGCAAAATGAAAGGTATGGAGTCCTCTTAAAACAAGTCAAATTCTTCAAACTGGAAGAATTACGTGAATAAAGAATGCCTGAAGAACTTTGCTACAGTCCCGTGATCAAAATATGATCAAATTGTGAATAGACTGTGACCAAAGTACAGCTCTTATTTTCTCTCTTAATTACGACGAAACCTACGACCTTACTGACGAAAGGTGCTCACATTGAACACTTGTAAGCTTGTAGGTAAAACTGTTTCGGTTGCTCTTTTATTTTATATATTAATTATAATTTTAAGTTTTATGTAATAAACACTACCAAGCGTTAAAACCCCGATATTCTTTTAGAAACAACCCGTATATTAAAATGCAAACAAGAAAAACGCTTCCTTTGGTTCAGCTTAATCTTATAAATGTCGTCTAGTAACTGGTGTAGACTCTTAAGCTTGAAGACCCTCACCGTCTATGGTCCGGAAATCTCTAAGTTACAGTGATTTGTTTAGACAGACGGATCACAGACTCGTCTAAAAAAATGTAACTACTTTTGACAACATATAGGAAGATACAACACAAAACCCATAAAACTAGAGAACTGAATGTAAAATATTAGCAATAGACGTCTATTTTAACGTAAGACCAACATCTGTGAGTTTGCTCTGGTAAATTATATGAAACTTTGGTCACTGAATATTTATAGAGTGAGCCAAGTCATGAGTTCAGTTGTTTAACTGAACTTCATGGATTTCACAGAACATGTGATGTAAAGGTTAAAAAATGATAAAGAGATATCCTAATTTATTATATGCTGACAAAATTAGAAATCAGTCAGCTTTGTTGGTAGCGTAGTTGCCGCATAATGAGGAACTCGTATCCAAAGTTCAGCGGTTCGATAACAACGCAGTCCCAGGGGAGTGACTGTGTAAGATTTTCAAGGCTTCATTGTAAAAAAACGAAAATTCGTATCGCAAATTCCCAATTAATGTCTTCGTCTCTCAGTAATATTTCAAATAACTATAAAGTAATAAAACAGAAATATCTACTGTAAAGAAGTCTTTGTTTAAATAAAACAAAATTTATAATGCATTTCTAAAATTATACATGATAAATTAGTTGATTGATCTACATAAATATGCATTGAATATGTAGGATAATTACTGTTAATTGCACAGACAAAAATGCTAATAACATTATTATACTCACATGAATTCATCAATGATGAGTTTTTATCCATGAAACTAAATAAAGTTTTATTTTCAAAAGGGAAAATGTAATAAATGCGATAATAACATAGTTTAAATATGGAAATGAAAGGTAATATTTGCAATTTTTAAATTAGAAAATAAGCTTTTGTTTTAATTGAGTATCGAAAAAGTCTCATCCGAAATCAAAGGAGAAATTCTGAATCAATTAACTAATTCTAGCACGCTAATAATGTAGTTTAAGTATGTATACTTTATCTTAAACGACTCTTTTCGAATAAATTGAAGAAAGAATGTTAAGTTGATTAGAAAAATCCTTACGCAATGTAAAACATTATTCTAGACCGTCTACTTTATGCGTGCGGGTGAATGCTTGACTCACACATTTACACCTAAAATAACTTAATACTAAAATAGCTTAATACTAAAAGGGTATAAAGCCCGAACATTCATATTAAATATTTTTATAATAAAGCAACATTTATTTGCCTTAGTAAAGCAGCAGCGAATTTCTAAATCATTATCTTCATACTTAAAATTCTGTCACACCCGCAAGATATGAAAAATTTCCTTTCTAGATATGAAAACGATGTTTTAAAAATTAATACTGATGTATTAAGATACATAAATGTCATTTAAATATAAAAATATTTAATTTAAAAGTTTTAGCTTTAAATCTTTTTAGTACAAAGATTATTTAGGTGAAAAAGAGTGAGAAATGCGGAAATGGATTGAATGAGTGTCAGAGACATGTTCTCACGCGATATGGTTTCTTGAGTTAACAAATTTTAATTTCTGAAATTAAAAATATTTACAAATTAAACACTTTACTATCTTTTATAATATAGTCTGCATTTTTATATCATACATTCTTATTCCTACATTCTTATAGTTACACTAGACACTGAAAAAATGGATATTTTTTCTGCAGATTTTAATGGCTTCTTACCATACAATAACTGAGTTATTTATTCGAAACACCTCATAAATATAACGTGACGTGATAAGTGAACGTAATAAATCCCCCAAAACGTACAGCCAATCAAATGTTCAAAACAGTGATGAAAACACAATACAATAAAAATAACTTCTGACATAGGACGCCTAATAGCACAGACGATGTTGTGTCACAGTGGTCACAGCGAAAATAGTGACTTGTTTATTTTATTGTATTATTACTCCCAGGAAGGCGTCACTTCGTGACTCCACTAAGAAGTCACCTTGATTGACTTTTTAGTCATTTGCGACATCTCACAAAAATGGGATATATCGACTACTGCCTCCCGAATGTTAGAATTACTAGGGCTACCTCTGTAAGAGATTGGTGATCTATGCACAGTACACAGGTCAATAGCTTATAGGACTCAGCGCATAGGTCACAGGTTAAAATTCTA
Organism: Maratus speciosus; assembly: GCA_963932465.1. Lineage (NCBI taxonomy): Eukaryota > Metazoa > Arthropoda > Arachnida > Araneae > Salticidae > Maratus > Maratus speciosus. The sequence continues at coordinate 233,217,061 of OZ010796.1, read as the reverse complement.
TAAACATTCAATAATGAAAGTTTACCCAAACTACATATCAAAAAATTTCGAAGTAAAACTGTTTCAGTTATTAACTTTTTCTTTTAATAATCACATGTCTGATAGATTAGTGAACTTGCACTTTAGATACTACAGAAGTGGGAGCCACTTGTGTACCAATAGTAGTATCTTAGTCTATTACTGGCTCTGCTCAACAGAAAAAATAAATAAATTATATACAAAGGCTTAGAACCACAAAAAATACTTAATTCAAATAAATTGGTAATTTGAAATATTGGTATAGTTTAAGACCACGGTCGGCAACTGGTGGACCGCTGAAGGTCGAAGCCTGGACCGCCGAAAAAGGTATAGCAAACAAAAAATTTATTCCAACAATTCTTGAATACAATAAGAAGAATTCCGAAATACACATTGCAGTGTTCCTAAGTTTTTTGTCAGATCTTGTGAATGAATTTGAAGCAAGATTGCAAGACATTTAGTGATGGAACAGCGGCGAAACAGTTGAGTGATTGTTACGGCTAAATTTTTATAGTATTCTTCGCCTTCAAAAAAATCTCAGAAATTCTGTCCTGAAGTTAGAAGAAGAATACTAATAAAATGTTGCGGTGGGTGTCAATTGATTCTCTGCTGCTACACTGTTCCATCACTGGACTTTGCAGAGATAGGTAAGTTATCTCAATTCTTTAAATCGCCTTATGAAGTTGCTCCAGCTGCAGAATGAACTGATGTGGCTGCGAAGTTGTTCAGTCTTGAAAAACCTTTACTTCAAATGGAAATATCTGACTTGCAAGAAGATTCTTGCAAATGTATAAAACTGCATCCACTGAAGAATTCTGAGGGTAAAAATGTCTGAGAAAAGTAGGAATATTGCAAAAAACCTGGCTGCTATGTTTGGCTCCACATATGTATGTGAAAGAACTTTCTCCAAAATGAATTTTTTGATGCACAAATATCCTTCGAGATTAACGGATGCCAAACTTGAAGACATCCTTCGCATTAGCTGTTTATCTCGTGAACCAAACTATAAAAAACTGGCTCAAGACCGCAAGTGTAATTTTTCTCATTAATGCTTCAACGAATACCTGCCTTTTCCATTTTATTATGTGTATGTAAAAATTTTCAGAACATACACCTGTGAATATAGTAATTTTTCAGAACGAATACGTGACTTTTCTGTTTTGTATTATATGTATGTGTATGTAAAAATAACAATTTTAAAGTAATAAGTAGTTATATTACTCATGTGTCAAATCTCATTTCTCTGGACCTCGATGAAAATTTTCAAAAGTATTCAGACCCAACTTAAAATTACTTGTCGACCCCTTAAGAAATAGTGATCCAGAAGCGGACCATACCTTTAAAATTAATAAAATACTGATTTTTTAAAGTTTACAGCTTATCTAACTACAGTGAAACCTCCCTGTGGGACCACCTCCCTGAACGACCATTTTTATGGAGCGAAATTTATTCCCATAGGCCCAATAATAAGTTTACCTCCATTCAGAGACCATCCCAGTTGAACTCCCTCCATGAGCAACCAATTTCTATGAAAAAAAAATATGAAACAAATTCCGTTTTTTCCTGATCTCTTAAAGAAGGTTTTATTAGAAAAATAATTCCGGAGAGCGCATTATTCATCAAACTTCTAAACTAAGTTTAGATTTTTTTTAAATTCCGGTAACTTTTAAGTGTTTAAACAGCTTTGTGCCTTTCTGGCAATGAATTTAACTCTGATGACAAATTAAGAATGACGGTCAATAAACTCCCCTGCCCTATTCTGTCAGGAAACTCTCAAAGAAATAGATAAATTAATGAAATTGTCATTATTTGTTCCCGTCCAAAAAAAAAAAAAAAACTGCATTTATTTACTGAACTTCGAAATAAAAGTTATAAAAGATTAAACCGTAAAATCACAACAAACGTCAATGTATTCATTTTTTAAACTCTGCAGTAATTAACTTATGTAATTAACTTTTTTTTATTCTTAATTTTCATATTTTTTCCTAATGTGAAAAATAAATTTTAGTAACATTAATTGTTACCTTTTTTCAACAATTAAAAATCTAGATTTGAACATGACTTCCATTAAGAGACCACCACTCGGAGCAACCAGTTTTTATTGGAACGTAACGTTGTCGCTTGAGGGAGGTTTTACTGTAATTATTTAGAGTGTAATAGAGTATATCAACGACAGTTTAATGCAAAAAAAAAAAAAAAAAAAAAAAGAAGCAATATTTTAAATAAAAGCATATCTTAATGAAGTCGCTAAGAATTCTCCAAAAAAATACATTTTTGAAGACACTGTAGAAAGTAAATTTCTCCGCCAACAGAAAAAAACAATTTTTCCAAACAGTTTATAGACAGTTAACCGTTAAGGGTTGAAATCAAACAGATTCTTTCAGTCTTTTTCAAAAATGCTTTGAAAGATTATTTTTAAACTTTAAAAATTAGTGGCTCACTACTGGTACAAAGCGCACCCCGAAATTCTCATGATATTAAACAAATAATTTTATTACCAAATGAACTCTTGGTCAATAGACATTTGTTTTCATCACTATATTTATGCATTTTATTTTATTGAAATGATTATGCAAGATAGTCTCTAGATGTTTTACTATGAGGTTTATATTTATCATTGTTTGTTGCGATGTTCTTGTTGTCGAAATAAAATATTTATTTTTTAGTGTTTAAAGCAGTAGTTTATATTATGAAATATTATAGTAATTTTCATCGTAATAAGTAAAAAATAATAAATACCCTTCCTCGCGCTTTCGAACAAACGGGACAAAAGCGGTGTATTTTCCATAATTGGGTTAGATGCCTATGCTAAATTAATGTATTGCAAAGGTTTCCTTTTGGAAAAATCATGAAGTAAGTATATTTACGTTATATTCGTAAAAAAATAGTCGCTATATATAATTACTGAAATTCTGTGATTAAATAACACTATACGTGAATAGAAATATTCAAAATACAATTGTAGTATCTTTCTGGCAACCCTGACCTCAAACTAAAAGTAACACTCGCACGATAATTCTGTCGAATACCTACCTGGAAACTTTACAATCTGTATATTCCATATTTTATTTTGTTATTCGCTGATTTTTTTCATAAAGTCGTTTATTCTATAAATCTAGAAAAACTCAGGATTCGGCATTTGACATCCTAAAATTTTAGGGATGAGAAATTAACCAGGATTCCGAGATTTTGGAATCCCGATTGAGTGATACAATTCCGAATCCCGGGATTGCATTCTCTCTGCGGTATTCGGATAGAAATTTGAACTCGTTGAAAAATTATTAGGGTTTTTTTTTTCTAATTTTTTCACTAAGAAAGAAAGAATTGTATTTTCAGGATTTTTTGGCAAGAAAAACCACTAAAAAGGAGTTTGTGATCACGGATTTGTAAAGGCCTTAACTTTTAACCCTTTGCGCTCGGCGTCTCTTACACAAATTTTATTCGATCGGCATCACTTTTTTAAAAGAAGGATACAATTTAAAAAATGCTCTGATTAAATAAGGTGCATTTTATTTTCCTTTATTACTGGTGCCAAAAACAAATTTTGCAAAGAAAAATTACGTCTCCGCAGCGGAGTCCTCGAGTGCAAAAGGTAAATATAAATAATCTTGAAATTCAGATGTATTTTAAAATGTAATCGTCCGTTTTAATGAATTATAAAATTTTGTAAAAACATGGCTTCAGAAAAGCAAATCAATAATGACGATTCTTAGTAAAAATATAAATTGGGTTGGCTGTTACGTGAGTACAATAAATAATGTTTTTTCAAGGAAACCTAATTTAATATTGGGTTTTTAAATACACTGCTCAAAACAATTAAAGGATATTGCAGTTTTAGGTGGATTTTGTATCTGGTAAACTGTTTAGCTGATTGATACATGGTCGACAGACACAGTAGGTTATATGAGAATAAATTACACATGTTTGGCAGAAAAAAATGCATTTTATTGCGCATTTGTGTACTAAAGGAAAAAAACACAATTTGTGCATATGAGAAAAAAAGAATAAGAAAAGGTGTTTTCTTCAAAGAAAATCATTTTCAGTAGGGGGTATGGTTTAAACGGGCGGCCAGCAACGTTGAACACCTTTGAGGCATGGACTCAATGAGGCTATTAATGACGAGTTGGGGTATTCTGCCCCACTCTTCCAGAAGAGCTCTTTCCAGTTCTTGGAGAGTTTGTGGGGGTTGTTGGTGGCCAGAAACTCGTCTTCCTAGAGCGTCCCAAACGTGCTCGATTGGATTCATGTTTGGAGAACACGCTGGCCATTCCATTCGAACGATTCCTTCCTCGAAAAGGAAATCCTCCACCAGGTTTGCACGATGTGGCCTGCAGTTATCGTCCATTAAAATGAAGTTATCTCCGATTGCTGCAGCGTAAGGGACTACAATAGGTCTGAGGATCTCATCCCTATATCGGCGACCAGTCAGAGCTCCATCTCGAATGATGTAGAGGTCAGTGCGCCCGTCAATGGAGATGCCACCATACACCAACACTCCTCCACCGCCAAATCTGACACTTTCGTGCACGAACGCAGGATTATTCCTACTGCCACGGTCCCTCCAGATGAAAATACGCCTATTATCCGGATGCACAGAAAAACGGGACTCGTCAGAAAACAGAATATTGCTCCATTCATTTCTCCTCCAGTTGACATGCTCGGTTGCCCACTCCCTGCGGTCGCGACGATGCCTTGATGTTAATCTAACACATACCATCGGTCGGAGAGCATACAGACCTACAGCATGGAGCCGGTTTCGGACAGTCTGAGTTGAAATCGTGTTGCCTGTAGCCGAGCGAAGGTGTTGTTGGAGAAGAGTAGCGTTCATGGTTCGGTGTCTCCGAGCTGTTAACGCTAAATACCGATCTTCATTGGGCGTTGTTGCCCGTCTACGACCTTGCCCTGGTCTTCGGCCTGCACGTCCACTCTCCAAAAAACGGTTCCAGCTCCTGGAAATGACACTTTGTGACACTCCAATGGCTTGCGCTACTTCGGCTTGAGTTTGCCCCCCTTCTAACCTACCAACAATTCTCAAAGCTTCTGAATCTGTCAAATGACTTCGCTGAGACATCGTACTCATCGAAACAAAGCAATCACTGAATGCCGATCATCCTTGTCTTCATTCTCTTTTATCCAGTTGAAAGTCAAATTTCCTTCGCTGTCGCTGAAGCGACGTTTTTGACGTCGAACTCAAAATTTGCATACTCCACAGTTTGAAAACCAGAAAAATTTGCATTTGTGATTCTCTTCTTCTATTTCCGGCAAAAAAAATTTCGTTTATATCTTTATTTTATATAAAACTTCAAATATCCTTTAATTGTTTTGAGCAGTGTATAATAAAATAAGATAAAGTTAAATAACTAAATGTAATTTTTTAAAGGATACTATTATAAACTTTTCAATAATAGGAATTAATGTACAAAATTTTATATTGCAAATGAGTTCATTTCTTTCTTCATTATAAATTATAAGTATTTTTAAAATATAAGACAGAAGAGTTTCTCCTTAATACGTTGCTCTCAGTTAGCGTCAGCCTTGTTATAAGTGCAGTCGTGGGGGAAAAAAGTAAACACCCTACTAACTCTGGCGCATACAAATGTTTAACTGCATACAATGCTAAATTTATTTTTAAAGTTATTACAGTTTGTAAATAAGACAGCAAACGAACAACTCAACTTTAAATTAACTCTTTTAATGAAACTTTTTCTTTTAAAAAACTAGTTATTAAAAACATTACTAAATTACTCAGTTTTTCCGGAAGTTCCGTTGTTGTACTATGGATATTATAAGACACGAAAAGTATAAAACAATGGATGAGATCTACTTTAGTCGAAATAATCAAATAATATCTAATTACCTGATTTAGATTCCACGGGTAGCAAGTTGGCCCATCGTTGGCAGTTTGTGGAAAGCGTTGAGAAATGGTGGAGTTGGCATATCAGCAATAAGCCAACTCTTCTAATTTGGACAGAGTTGGCAGTTTGGCCTTTATTTTTCATTTCAAAATTTCGCATTCACACCAGAAATTATCTATCACATTATACTCTTTATTTAATGACAGGCATTTCATTCTAAAGTAAAGTAAAAATTCTTTAAGAATTTCCTGTGTGAATTTGAAGTTCTTTTCGTTAAAGTAGAGGCCAAACTGGCAACCCTAAATTCAGAGTGTTGTTCAGCCAACCAAAAATAACTTCAGTGGCCCACATCGAATTTTACAGATATTTTACCAATTAACGTTTGGGCCACTATTGGGTAAACTTTAAGTCCGTACAACCTGCTTGACGCATGCGCAGATGCTCGTATCTCACAATGCAACGGAGTTCTATCTTTTCTTTTTGTTTACCCAAAAACGCTTTGTCGCCATTGTTCCAGAGTGCTGTTGCATCTTCAGCCTAGTATATGTATATTATTTTCACTATTTTCTGTGTGTGATGATGTTTTAAAAAATTCACAACATAATAACTGCATATGAAAAAATCCATATTAAAAAATAAATAGCTTAAAACTTGATGAAAAAAATGTCATAAAAAGCAGTGCTCAGTGGTGGAGCAAAACTAGAGATACAAAGGAAAGTATATTTGTCAAAATGAACTTTGAAACTTCAATATGGAACCAGCATTTACTGTATGTGGTGATTTTTTTAATATTTTACGTATGTCAAAAAATTGCATATTTAAAAATAAATAACTTAAAACTGAAAGAAAACTACTTATGTTCTATAAACAGCGCTCAGTGATGAACGGAAGCTAGATATATTTTCAAAGTTAAGTTCATGTGACGAAATACATTTCAGTATATTCAAATTTTTAACCCTTAATTGCACGAATTATTCTTTTAGAATTGTGTTTTTTATTTTTATATTAAGGATTAGACACCAGAAATCTTAAGATAGATTTTTAACTTTATTTAGTAGCATATTTTTGTAATTTTTAGAAGATTAATATTTCTATATAAATAAATATAGTGGTTGTAAGAACTTAATTTATGTATTGAAAATTAAATAAACAGGTGATGGAAATTTGCATCACTGTGCAATTAAGGGTTAAGCAGGTCTAATTTCTTCTTACTTTATATCGTGTAACTTTCACCTGCCTCTGACGATTGCACCTCCATAACACAAAGCTATAATTCTAATAACAATTCTGATATCTGGATTTACGTTAGTATTATTCTTTCGGATTATTTTAAGTAGACACTATCATGAATACTGAATACAACGTGTTCATAATCTACTTATATAAAAGAATATATGTCCATTTAATGCCAATAATATTTATATTGGCAGTTATTAGCTAACTAAAGTTTCCATCATGTATTTGTATAAAACTTTCAAAAGGTAAGATTATTTTTTAAAAATGTTATTGTAAAAACTTTTACAAAGTTATGATTTATAATGTAAAAAACTGCTGTGAAAATAAATATATAAAAATAAACAACAACCCCTCCCCTCCACCCTCCTCTGAAATCTTTATTTCTTCTTTTTCTAAATGTATTCTCTATATGAGTACGTGAGTTTCAAATCTTGCTTCACCCAAAATTTAAAAATTCGAGTTTTCTCTATCAATCTATTCTGTTAGTGAACCTGCATAAAAAAAACTACAATCTGCAAAAAAACTAGGTTTATCGTATATTTCTGGCATTGTAAAATGTTGGTTTACAATGAAAACCAATAGATGCAGTCAGAGGTTTTTCGCGATTTCCCAAAATTTGATTTTCTGGATAAGGCGAGTTTTGAAACTCACGTCCTCATATATTTTTTGCAATTCAATTTTATTATTTAAAACGTATTTGATAAACGTAGTATTCTACGTTATTATTTATATATGTCTTTTTTTTTCAATAAATTTTATTAAAAATCTGAGTGTATTTTTCGGAAGGTTTCGGTAATTTCTTTTAAATTTAATTCACGATATTATTTAATTTTACTCCAAGCCTCCACTTTAGATTTAAACACATATATTAAAAAAAATCAGCAAACTGGTTTTGCATTAAACCATTGCTTTCTTTCCTTATTTAACTAAACTCAATTCATTTTGCTTATTAATCAAATTTTGGCACACAATAATTACCTTCAGAATGGTTTATTTACTGCCATTATTATTCATTTAGTTATAGATTGTTGATAAGACTATAAATAGAAAATATAAATGGTAATTTTTAGAGCACTAAACGTTATCACTGTAATTTATTTAATTGACAGCTTGAATTTAATGTTTTTTTAAAAATAAAAATCAATGAAAGAATCTAAAATTTTGGCATTTCTGTTGAGGAATATATAATATAATGGATATCATATTGAAAACTGAACTTACATAAAAGTCTATAATGAATATGAAAGAAACAAAATTTTCTCTTTAAATGTAAATAAAATAATTTATATTAAATGTAAACAAATGCATCATTGAACATGCTATCGCCCTACCCCCCTCCTCTGAAATCTTTATTTCGTCTTTTTCTGCATGAGGATGTGAGTTTCAAAACTTGCTTTATCCAAAATTTAAAAATTCGTGTTTTCTCTAATCGTATTCTCTCTATCAATCTATTCTATTAGTGAACCTGCATAAAAAAAAAAAAAAATACAATCTGCAAAAAAACTAGTTTTATCGTGTATTTCTGGGATTGTAAAATGTTGGTTTACAATGAAAACCAATAGACGCAGTCAGAGGTTTTTCGCGATTTCCAAAATTTGATTTTCTGGATAAGACGAGATTTGAAACTCACGTGCTCATATACTTTTTTCAATTCAATTTTATTATTTTAAATGCATTTGATAAACATAGTATTCTACGTTATTATTTATACAGTGTTATTCATAAATATCGAAACAATAGGCTATCTCTTTAAATATTGCCCATTTGTGCAAACTTCCCGTTTCAAAGTTTCATAAAAAAAGGTGCAAAATTTCATGAGATAAGTTGCAACTCCATGGGGGGTCTATTTGAGAAAATACAAAAATAAAATTTTTATACGGCCCCTGTAGAGTAAAATTTCCAATTAGGAATTTTTCTTCATCCATTCCTGAATTAAACACAAAAAAATTCATCTCGATATCTCCAAAATTCGCAGAGATATTGAAAAACAAAATTCGTGACTACCATTTACCCATGCCTCTGAGTTATTAACTTATTTTTAATGCAAGATAGGGATCATCTACAAATTGTACGTTATTAAACGTCGATTTAAGACAGTGCCTCTCCTTTGGAGATAAAACAGCAGCGTACAGATTTTACTTTAAACTTGCTTTCAAAATATGTTCGTAGTCTTTATTAGAGGTCTGCACGAGTCAAAATATCCAGCCCTGGGTCCGGCCAACATATTGAAAAAAAGTTCGGCCCGGCCTGGAAAAAATTAAAATCCCAGACCGAGATTGGACCGGCCTGACTAAATTTCTGAAAAACATAGTTTTTTACGTCGACATGGTTAAATATTGTTTAGTATGAGGCGTTCCGACCAAAAATAATTACTATAGCTTTTATTTTTCGTGTTTATAATGTTCATTTGTAAAGAAGCGCCGTAGGCTGTGATATTTTGTTTTATGAATCTCTATTTGTATGTAAATGTTTCACTTATCATTAATATCGTTAATCCATATTCCATGTATTGGAGACTTTGAAAACAGCTTTACAGTAAAATCTTCTAAGACGGAATCACATAGGAAATTAAAAAAAAAAATGCGTTATAGACAAGTTCCCTTCTTAGCAGGTGTAAATGTAGTCTATTCTTTTTCAGGTATTATTAGGGCAGATTGGGTGAAGATGCCGTAGTTTTTGACTTAATTGTTTAAAAAATTGCCTGTTGTTTATATTTGTTATTCATTGATTTCTTGTTAAAGTTTAGGCTATTATGTATGATTTAAAAACTTATTTCATTTTACAGATGTTAGAGAAAGCATCGAAAATTTTGTTTTTGTAAGCACTTGCATTTCGGCATCTTACCTATAGGTATGGGTAAGATGGCCAACTATGCAGGAGTAAGATGCCTTATGGAGTTTCAATGTAAACAATACTTTTTATGAAGCAGTATAAAACATAATGGGACGAACAAAAATAACTTTAATATTTTAGACATACTAAAGTTGTTAACTTACTTAATATTAGGAAATTACAAAAATATGAATGTAACAAACGTTGACAATATAATAAGAGAACAAACTAATACTTATTTGTTATATAATTATTTATGTTATGTTAATATATTTGTTTGTATAATATTTATTTAATATATTATGCTCTACTTATTTAAAAATATTATGGCTCTTAAGTATGCTTATTTTTAAACATTATAACAAGTTTAACTATAGTAAAGCCACTGTGATAAAGTGCTTTAGAGTCAAGTTATTTTGTTAATGTTTTCAGATGTCCCTTTGTTATTTTTAGCAATATCTCAGGTCTGCTACAAACTGCACATTTGTTTAGAAACTTTGAGCAGTTATTACATAACCAACAGTTTCACTGAATGCACTTGATCCCATCGCAATTTCCCGAGGTTTTATTGCACTCTGCTAGACACTCTGAACAATCATTCTCATTCACTTAAAAAAAATCCTCGTCTTCTGAATCTTAGGAGGGAATTTTATCATCATCCATATCATCCTCAGTTGAAGATTCTGCCCTTCTACCCTTTCCTTTTTAGAAAGGCTTGAGACACCTGGAAATTCGCAGTTGCTATTTTCACACCGATTTAGTTTGGCTTTTATAGGCCTTTAAAATTATTTTTATTTGCATATTAGAATGAAAAAAAAAAAAAACTTTGGTGAAAATTACGACATATTTAAAACGATACATTTAAAATGTCTAATTTAAAATAAATTTCTTATAGTGTCTTTAAAAAATTGTTTACTTAGCCATTTTTAGAAGCTAATTTTAAATTGTTGGTTTGATCTTATTTATGTAGCAGTTAGCTGTCTCCACAGCAATTGATTCTATCTTAAAATCCCCACCTAAAGGGTAATGAATGGAAACCTGATTACATGTGATCGCCACTATAGTCGTTTAATTACGATTTAATCTTCTGTAATCTTTTGAAAGCAGATCAAAGTAGCGTGTTTTTAGAGTCTGCGATGTCTGGTCGGCGAGCATAGCTCGTAGGGGGCAGAAACCCCTAGTTATCTAAAAATATATACTACCAATATTTACATTTATTAAAATTATTTATGACTGCATTTAACATCAAATTTATAACAATGATCAAAATGAATTATTTTTAAACAATTACTTATAAGGCCAATAAAGTTTATTTATAAGGTAGAATGCATATAGAAACCTTTCAAATTATGTTCACCTTAGATTTTAATATTTCTTTATGCCATTTTAAATATTCAGAAAATTTCTAATTTTAATCAATGATTTTTTTAATCAGTTGATTAAAATCACGATTTAATCACTGATTTAAATTATCTGATTAAAATTGTTGACAAGTTAGTTAATAGCCAAGAGTAATTTAAATAATGAAGAAACAACCAGGCATTTGACGGCAACGGAAAATAACCGGCATTTTACCCCAAGGGAAAACAACCGGCATTTTACCCCAAGAGAAAACAACCGGCAACTTAACCCCAAACATTTTCATTGACGCACCCCAAAGTATTGGGCAAGACGGCGGTGCCCCCCACTGACGTGAAGAAGTGGGAACCAGCCACTATGTATGTTTTGCAGAAAGGTCAAATGCCAGTACTCTCTAAAAACATGAGATTTATTTCTCTGGTGTTTAAACTAAGACTTATATAGGCAAATAAAGAAGTCACGTAAAAGATTTTGGACACCTACCAGAAGTGAGACAAAATAGCAATAAAAAGGCACCACTTAAAAAATTTAAAAAAGAACAGAAATGGAAATTAAAGTATCACTAGGAAACCCTCTTCGTTACAACTGAGCAGTGTTTCCCTACATCGCCCGCGCATATGAAAACCACGTGATAAGGCATCTTGTACAACAGGGCATCTCACCTCAAGTTACACTATATTAATTTTGTAAGAATCAACATATTTTTTTTTTTGTTTCAAAACACGATTCCGTCATAGGCAGGTTCTTTTTCACTGGTTTTACTGTATTTTTTTTTTTTTTTTTTTTTTTTTTTTTTTGCCTAGAAATCTATTTCTTTTAAAAAAATGAATTTTAAAGTTTAATTGTAAAATAATGGAAATTTAAAAATATATGCATTTTTTGTAAGAATTTTTAGACTGAGCCAAATTTTACTGATTTTTACACGGATCAGGTCAGCCAGAGGAAATGATTTTAATACGGGTTGGTTCGAGAGCGAAAATTTCTCACCGTGCCGAGCTAGAAAGAAGGAATCCAGTCCCGGTTCGGTATGAAAAAGATACCTTGGACCCGCCCCGGCCAAGCCTTCAGAAAAAAGTAAGGTCCGGGCCTTGCTCGACCCCAGAATACAGACTTTTTTTAACAACCTCTCCGGGATGATTTAAAATCTGAAGTTGTGAGGGCTAAATTTATGAAAAAATTCTTAATCGGCATATTAGAAAAAGCCTTGTTTTAAATCAACTGACGGCTATAATAGTACAGAAAGAAGGTGGAAAGGGCAAAAGTTAAACTGAATCAGAAGTTTAAGCTACAGGAAGGAGTTACCTTACTCACCTGCAATTTTTAAAAAGGTATTTAAACAATTTTTTAGAAGACATTTTGTTTAAAATTTTAAATGCGTTTTCCTGCAAGATGGTTTTATTTTCACCATTTTTCGTCTTTAAATGGTATAACTCAAGAATCGTTAAAGAAAAAAGGTGCAAACTTTGAACATGTCTTTTTTGATTATTTTAAATTAATTTTGTTTCGGCAAATTTGAAAAAAAAAAATCTTTATTTTTGAAAGTATGATTTTTTAAAAATAAGTTGCATAATTTTTTAAATTAATGTTTAAATAAATCCTGAAACAAAATTAAAATTATATTTTCCTCTTTTAGAGGTCTGCATGGCCCCGGGCTTGGCCCAAGGCCCATACTGATTTAATTGACTGGTTGATTTAATTAATTTTTTCACGTGCCGAGCCTGTGCTTCAATGATTTTGGTAAGGGCCGGCTCGGGCCGGGCCGTGAACTGTGAAAATACAAACGGGCCGTGCCATGCTCGGGTCGAACTTTTAATTTTTACACCGGGCCGTGCCAAGACCGCCGGGCTGGGACCTGACGTGTAAAATCCGTCCCATTCAGACCTCTACTCTTTAATTAAATGAAAAAAAAATTCAAATTTGACAAATACTGTTTCTAGTTATAACGATTTTAAATTACCCCACTTAAAAAAAATAATAAACATTTAATTTTTTTTTTTTAATTTTGTGAGAAATTTCATTATCTGTCTTTGTTTGCAAATTATATGGTTAACCATCACAAAAAAGAAAAAAAATCAAAATTCTAACTCAATAAATATATTTTTTTGCATGTTTGCTTGGAAGTCTTAAAGTAACATCGTTTCTTGGATTGCATGCATTTCAATTTGTGTCTAATCCCTTAAAACCTGACGAATTATTTAAACGGGCATAACTCGGTGGGTTTTATACACATGAAGATGGATTTTTTTGTGTTTAATTCAGGAATGGATAGGGACAATTTTCCTAATTGGAAATTTGACCGTAAGGGGGCCCTATAAAAATCAAATTTTTGTATTTTCCCAAATAGACCCTCCCCCCCCCCCCCATGGAGTAGCAACTTATGTCATAAAATTTTGCACCCTTTTTTATGAAACTTTGGAAATGGAAGTATGTACCTAGGGGCAATATTTAAGGAGATAGCTTATTGTTTCGATATTTATGAATCACACTGTATATATATGTTTCTTTGTACGCATGCGCGTGCTTGCGTGTATTAATACTATTGAGTCATAAGTAAAATACTAAGAATAGTTGTAGCAATCTAAGCACTTGACTCAGTTTAAGATCTGTTACATTTTTAAAATAATAAGATAACTCATCAAATGCTACTGAGATACATGTATACTTAAAATCAAAATGGCCCCACCAGTCGCTGAGACGTTCTGCCCTCAAAGCTGGTAGACGGGAGGTGCTGGCTTTGAACCCAATTGCGCCCATCGGCCTAATCGTTGGAGTTTTCCGTGGTTTTCTTCGAACCTTGGATATCCTTGCTTAAATACGGCTTGTGCTCCCTTAAAAAAAAACCTCATGAAGGTTTCCCCCCTACGGGCCCTTATCCCTCATGTAGATAATTGGCCGTCATAACCAACAACATCAAATCAAACATCTGTGTATGATGAATACTCTGTAGTTAAACATTTATTTTTCGGGAAATTGTGCTAGAATTTCTTGTAAGGTCATTAGAAAAAATATCTGTATGGTATATTTCACTGGAAGGAGTATTCTTTATCTGAAACTTACCTTAATTGGATATTTCTAAAATTTAAAATAGTAGATATAAATATCTTTTTTAAATGGCGAGAAAATTTTATCCCAGTTGCTTAAAATATGAGAAATAGCTTACGTTTTAATTGTACAGTTAGAATATGTTATTTGATTTTCAAAATAATTTCAAAGCATTAGAGTCCAATTTTTGTTTATTTATACACAATGCCATATAAGAAGTTTGCGAAATAAAAGCAAAAATACTCTAGTAAGAAATAAGAAATAATTATTACAAACAAATATTTCATATCTGCTAGCAGTATTCGTATTAACCGAGTTTGCTCTAAAGCTTTTTTTTTTTTTATGTTTAAATCTGAAAGAAAATTACACATCTGAACTGATGTTATTTTAGATTAAGCTATTTTTCAATGTTACTTTTTTATTTTCATGGGAAATTAAAAACAGTGTCTATATTTACTATATACATTTTTATAAATAACATGGCTGTAACATCAGCCTAGATTTCAACATGAGAGGCCTTTTAAAGTGTATTTTTATCACAGAAAGTTTTTAAAAAGATTTATTTTCATTGTATTTAAGTGTATAAATAATAGTTATTTTCTGAATAAGTGATTTAAAATAAGTATAGCAAAGCTCAACGAGCTAGAATGTATCCAGCATACATCTTTATCAAAAGAAAAAAACAAAAACAAAACAGTAACACTATGTGAAGGACTTCTTTTTGAAGCCTTGAAATAGATGTAAGCTACATTTTCTATTTATTTGTGCTTTTCTACACACTGGTTTGTATATGGGGCATTCTCACAATCTTTTTAATTTCATGTCCCTGAATAATAATTTTTAATACACTTTTTTGTGTTTTTTTTATTTCATATACTGGGGAACATCCCATTGCATGACTGCACAACAGTATTAAAGAGATAAATAAGTTTTGGACGATGTTGGGGTCCAAACACCTGGAAAACTCCTATACCGTCCCGTGTCCCTGATGCTGATTTTTAAGTTTGGAGCTGTCTGGATAAAATTGTTTCAATAAAAATAATTCGATGTAATTTTTTTCTGAAACTGGAACTATTGTTTTATATAAATATGTAGCTAAAAATTAACCTGCACACATTTTTAGGGTTGTTATTATTTCTTAAACTCTGTCCCTGGGTTTTAGATTCCTTACCATCCCTCTTCTAAAATTATACAGAAAATCATTTCAGATGCAGCCACAGAATTTTTTTCAAGTTTTTTCTCATGCAGAACTATGCTAGAGAAATAATGTCTAAAATTCTTTGGCAGGAAATTTACTGTAGAATTTAAATCAGCATTTAAATATCAATTTCAAGCATCGTGGCTTTATTGGTAGTCTCACCGTCCCCGAGGTTTATTCCTGCACTTTTCGAGGTAAATTTAAAAAAAAAATTAATTTAATCCAATGCTAACAACTGTTTCTAAAAATCAATGAACATTGTGGCTATCACTTAGCCTTAACATGATTTTCCTAAAAATAGGTGGTAATTTTCCTTACCGTTCCATCCTTACCGTCCCTTTTTTTACCATTTCTTCCCTTTTTTCCAATACCATCCCCTTTTTTTACCTTACCGTCCCTTCTTTAACACCCCTTTAAGACAATGTTATACAAAAATTCTGTATTAAAAGTACTACATTGTTATTATTTCTTATTTGAATGTCCTGTGGGTACTATGCAAATTCATTATAAGTAAAAATTTAGAAGAAAATAAAAAGTTATAGGGGTAAAATGGTAAGGAAATTAAACTCGCAAGTTTAACTTAAACCTCAGTTAAATAAAAAATTTTTTTGCTGCTGACCATTTTTTCTTTACTTTGAATCATTAAGGCATTCGTCTATCAGATTAAAATGTTATTTTAGCAAGTTTAATTTTGTCAGATTTTTTCCCCCAAAAGTCAAAAGATTGTGAGAATGCCCCATATCCGATAGCCGTTACAATGCCGTTAGCTTTGTGTAGGGATAATATGTAGGGAAAAAAGCGTGCAAAAAGACGTTCGTCTGACATTAGCCTTAACGTAAAAATATCATCATGTACTAGACGTTTTCTTATTTTAATGGTATCAGCCACATTTTAAAGATAATTTATCGGTTATAGTTGTTGAGTCTTTGTAATAGACTGTTGGACCGCAGTAGGAATACACTTTTGGGCCTTCATAGAAATATATCGTCGGGCCGTTGTGGAAATAGTTCGCGGGGCCTTTGTTGGTGAATAGTTCGTTGGCCAATGGTACGACAAGCAAACATTTATTACCGTTGGCCAACCGTTGGATTCCAAAGTTAGTCAACGTTGGCCCGACCATTTTGTGCTGGTTGGGTCAGTCATGTTTGAAAAAAATAGACAAAATTTACTTGGATATTCTTCAAATTAATTCATTCATTCTTCAGGTATTCATACCACGCGCTTCAGAATTTGAAAATTGAACTTTTTATACTCTAAAGAATAACATATACGAATAATATGTGGAAATACGTAGATTTTTTTAAAGTAAAAATAAACATTTCAATATAATATGAACAATTAAATTTTGAAGATAGTCAACCAAAAGACACTTTAAAAATTTACCAAATTTATGTATGATTAAAAAAATTAATAAGCAATTTACGAGACAAATTTTATTAAAATATAAATTGCGGAAAAAGGAACACCATGAACAGCAGTAAATTACCAACTAAAGGAAATATCTCATACTATTAGGAAAATTTTGTTTACATACATTAGTATTTCGAGAAAACATGTATAATGATTCTTTGATCTTTCTTTAATGAAAAAAATAAGGGGGCTCAGGGCTTTTAAACTTTTAAAAAATCGATTTTTTAGTACCTATTTTGATTATTCAATTAATTCTGAACACAGTGCAAAAATCCGCATAGAAATATTTGCATTTTTAACGAAGTTATAAACATTAATGTAACAATCACTTCCAAAGCCGCACCCATTTAATTGCAACTTTAAGTCGTGTTTCCTCAAAACTTGATTTTTGACGACTATCCGTAAGATTTTTAAAAAAACTATTTGATGGAATGGCTTAAATTTTGTTTGCATGCATATAAAATTATTATGTATAGAATGAATTAATATATTATAGATTGTTTAATATTTTGAGTATTTTTAAAGAAGAAAAAAATTGTGTTTTTTAGGGTTTTTAAAATTTTCAAATTTGATAGGTTTTTCTTATAAGGTTTTCTTTGATTGGTAGTTATATCCTTAACTCATTCTATAGAGTAAAGTTTCTTATCATTTTAAAGCCAAATTTATGTTCTTATGTCAATTCAACGTTAAGATATCTTGCGGATGGTGATATGGCACCATAATTTTTTTTCCAAAATTGTGTTACATAAATTTTGCTATATTTTTTATTTCATTACATTGAAGTACTTCATTTTATCATTTTATAAGACTACATACATACCTTAAAACTATCAGAAAGTTTAAATTAGTTACATTGAATACTTAAGTTTTTATATGGACTCGAAGCGAGAGCTCTGTTTACATATTTTTCGGTATCGATCAAGCCCTGAGCCCCCTTATTGTAAAAAATGTAATCGAAAAAAAATTATTTTTCACGCTAGAAATTGAAAACAGACAACTATTTGTTGGAAGGTAGATTTGAAAATGAGCAAAATTAAAATAAATTTGAACTAAATAAAAATCCACCAAAAATCTATGTTTGATTACGTGTTTCCATCGATAAATTATCTAAATTTACCTTAAATTGGTATAAGTGTTATTTAACACTAGAACGCCCGGAAATTTTACTCAAGTTTCATAAAAATATTTGATACCAGAATTTTTATTTAAAATTATTTGACTGATTTATTTAATGAAAACCTGCGTTGTTTAAATTTAACTTATTTTATGAAAGAATTTCTGGTCCCAGTTGACATTTAATCACATGGTCGGAGTCGGGTCGACTCCTTCCGGGCGTTCTAGTGTTAATTTGAATCAGGGGCGGATCCAGAGAATCGTTTTTTTTTGGGGGGGGGGGGGTGGCGATACCGAGTGACATATAATCAACGTAGTCATAATTTTTGTTGCTCAAATCATTCCTTGCAGTTAATTATTAAATGAATATGAAATAATCAATGCGATTCGAAAATATTGAAGACTCTCGATTATCCGACGTCCGATTAACCGAAACATTCGGTTATCCAAAACTCTTATTATATAATCCCGCCCTCTCCTCAAAATATGGTTTATTGTTATTTATTAGGTCAAAAAATTAAAACGTTATAACAAAATTTATTTATTGGATGTCTTATTTTTTTTTCTTTTTACTCATGTACTGTGGTAATTATTTATCTTATTTTATGTTCTTTTAGTTATAGTGAAGTTTTAACAACATTAATAACACAAGATGCGATGAACGATGATTGTGTTTTTTAACTTTTGATAATTGAATTTGATGTATTTTTTAGCACTGAATCCAAAAATGACCTTCATTTTTAACCATCACGTCACGATTTTCGCAAATCGTAAATTTCAAAGTTCAAAAGTAAAAAAAATAGCGAAAATCTCTCAAAGAAATTTATCAAAGCCTTAACAAAAGAAGGTAAAAGTTTTAAATACGTATGCGACAAATTTCCCAGCCTTATCAACCGCCAAAATAAAAGTGAATGTTGAGATGAACCCCATAAAGAAAATAAAAGGAAAAGCGCGAAGCAGAGCATGAGCGGTTCAAAGAAACTTCCACGCATGGAATAAAATTATAAGGATTTTAAATACACAATATTTTACATGTTTAACTGTAAAAATGCATAGTTCAAGCAAAAAAATGAATAAATTATTATGAAAAAAAGTTACGTCTATTTTATAGTAGCAGATTTTTCCAATAATTTGACTTTTTAAAAATTTAAAAATTTGTGATTTGGGAAAAATCCTGGCGCGATACTATGGTAAAGAATAAAGGTCATTTTTGGATTCAGCACTAAAAAATACACAAGAACCAATTATCGAAAGCTGAAAAACATAACCATCATATACATTTTTTAATATCAGATTTCTGAAAGAGATTGATCTCTGAAAAACGATCCCTTCTAAAATCTGAAGGGGCCTTAACCCTTTGTTGCATACTGTCCACCACAGTGGACAAAAATGCTATTTTTCCTCCCATCCAAACTGTTTCATTTACAGTTTTTATTCGAAGCTTATGCTACTCTGACATCAATGCTTTCAGTAGAAAAATATAGATAGCGTCGCAAGTCGTGTAACTTAGCAAATATAAAATAGAGAATGTTACATTAGGGATTTGCCAGTTTTAATTTATGCAACAAAGGGTTAACATCCTTGAGAGTTAAAATGTGTCATCTAACTGGTGTGTCTCTCTTCACAGGCGCGGATCTAAGGAAGAGGGGAAATCGCCCCGATCGCCCCACTCCCTTGGATAAAAAAAATATAAATCCATCGATTATCTCGAATTTCGACAAATGGTCGCATAAAAAATCAATTTTATCAATCGTTCGCAGGTCAAATGATCGCAAAAAACGCGAATTTCGTCAAAAAAGCGCGGAAAAACGTGAATTTCATCAAAAAATCGGGCATTTCGTCAAATGAACACAAAAAAACAAAAATTTCGTCAAAGGATCGCAGAAAAAACAAGAATTTCGTCAAAGGATCGCAGAAAAAATCGTGAATTTCGCCAAACAATTGCGGAAAAAAGCTAATTTCGCGAAAGAATCGCGCAAAAATGCGAATTTCGTCAACAGATCTTGAAAAAAATGTAAATTTCGTCAAAGAATCACAAAAAAATCATTGAATTTCATCAAAGGGCCGCGGAAAAAATGCACAATTATCACCAGGAGGAAATTCCCCTAGGCGCGCACCCACGGGGGGATCGATCGGGACGGTCGCCCCCCTCCCCCCAAGATATAAATCCAACGCTTTTAACGGCAGTTTTCGCGGAACAGACAGACAAACAAACGAAAACCAAACACTTTTCGGGTGTCAATGGTAAACCTCACTGAAGTTTCGGCAATTAGTGAACAAAAAAGGATTATGTCCTGTCAAAAGGCCTATGGCGCTATAACTTTTTACACTATGGGTTGAAGTTGGGGACGATGCCACTTCGTGTACCTTCTGTTTAATTTTTACAACAGAAATGGACAACGTTATGTGGATCCTTTTAAAGTGTTGAAACTCTTTCGTTCTTTCAAAGAAGCTGCAATTCTAATTTCTGTATAACGATATTTTTGAAGAGTGCTTTATTGTTTGAGAAAAGAATGGGATTCATAGCAATTTCCAAAGAAAGAAACAAACAAGAAAAAGAAAGGTCGTTTGAAAAATTCAAGCATCTTAATGTTTACTGAAGAAAGCCACTAATGTGTAAAAAATGTACTGTTATTGCCACCCACGTTGGTAATCAATGGGTATTTGATGAATGAACAAAAAATGATCCTGTCCTAATCCTAGTCAGTTAAAAGCTAAAATGCGTATGGTGTGTTGATTTCTTAAAAACCAACTTGGTAAATTTGTTCTTCCCTTCTTTGCCCCGATCGACCCCCCCCCCCCCATGGATGCGCGCCTAGGGGAATCTCCTCCCGGTACTAATTGTGCGTTTTTTCCGCGGCCCTTTGACAAAATTCTCGTTTTTTCGGCGATTCTTTGGCGAAATTCGCGTTTTTTTTTGCGATTCTCTGAAGAAATTCGCATTTTTTCAGAGATCTGTTGACGAAATTAGTGTCTTTTGCGCGATTCTTTCACAAAATTAGTGTTTTTTCCGCAATTGTTTGGCGAAATTCGCGTTTTTTCAGCGATCCTTTGACGAAAGTTGCGTTTTTTTCTGCGATCCTTTAACGAAATTTGCGTTTTTTTTTTTCGTGGTTCTTTGACAAAAGGCGCGATTTTTTGACAAAATTGGCGTTTTTTCCGCGGTTCTTTGACAAAATTCGCATTTTTTTCGCAATCCTTTGACGAAATTGGCGTTTTTTGCGCGATCCTTTGGCGAAATTGGCGTTTTTTGCGCAATCCTTTGACTTGCGAACGATTGACGAAATCGATTTTTTTCGGCGGCCATTTGTCGAAATTTGCCATAATCGGTGGATTTATATCATTTTTTTTTTTTTTTTTTTTTTTTGGGGGGGGGGATCCGCGCCTGATTTGAATGAAGCTTTTAACTAGTTTTATGCAAATTTAAAACATCACCTATAACCATTGATTAAGGTGTCTCATATGATCTGTTTTTGTTCCAAGGTTTCCTTTAATTCCTCAAGTACTTTAATGATTTTATTTTTTTATAAATGGGTATACGTATGTCATACAAAGAAAAATTACCAGCGTTGTTATTAGAATCGCTTTATTTATAGGGCAGTTCGAGAAAGATTGCTCATTGTTTGACAAATATTTCTACATCTTTAGTAATGATTGATGTATATAAAAATGAATTGCAGTGTATGCCTATGTATACATTTATTATTATGACTTCATCTATGTGTCAGCACCTAGTAATAATAAATATAATAATAATAATTGAAAAAATAATAAAAGCCTGCTTAATTATTTTTACACCTTCGGCAATTATTTTATTTCAAACTTATATTTCACTGCTTAAATTTAAAATAGGGGCCAGTTTTCGGAACGAATAATATGCGATAAAATATAAAAATTCTAGAAAGTTATTATGTCTATTTCATCTTGTTATAATACAACTTTTCCAAACATATTCAAAAATATTCCATTATCCTAATGCCATATTAGAAATACGCAAAATAACTATATTCATTAGATTTCAGTACTGTGATTTGTTTAGTTACCTTTAACATTATTAATGTAAAACTAATGCCCCCCCCCCCCCTCAAAAAAAAAGGAAAAAATTGGACCATTAAAATCAGTAGAGCTTTTAAATGAAATAAGAAATTTATTAACTTAAATGTCTACTATTCACTTTATTTGTCGGAAATGAAATATTGAAATGTTGAAAATCCTTGAAAAAGTATGGATTTACATATTTGGTAATTTATATATGGGAAACATTCAAGTTAATATAGATTTTAATATTTTGTTAATTTTATTATATACATTATCTGAGTTATCTATTACGTCACTTAATATGTTAAGTACATGTATAATATTATAACCGTGCAGAATTTCTCGTTTTTATGATTATGGAAAAAAATCTTGATCTTTAGCTAATTAAAAATAAAATTATTGGATATTGATGTATGTTTAATAGAACTTTTAGCATTCAAATTGCGATCTGATTGTTAGTATTTTTTAATAAATTGAAGTTTATAAATTTATCAAATTTCTACAACTACTTGAAGCGAAATCAATCATAACAGAATTTCCTTTCAATTATACACAAAAATTCATAATTTCCAAATAATATCCACGGATAGAAAAAAGAGGCATACAGATTTGAATTAATCAATTATTCAGAAATGTTTTATTTTTCTCATCGTGTATGAATGAAGTCTACTATATACACTTAAAGGAGTTTGGCAAATCGCCTATAGAGTTTGAACTAACGAGCGAACACAGCTAAAACGTTTGTAAATAGAAATATTATTTTATAGAGCAGAAAATATTTTTAAGCTATTCGTATTATTGGTGAATTATACATTTCGTAAATGCACCAGAAAAGCATATAAAAAACAACGCCTTTCAAAAATATGAGTATTTCTTTTTTTTTCTTTAAAATAAATTATGTACTACAGAATGAAATGCAAGTTACAGCAAGTTTGGCTTTGACTGTTATAGTAGTTGCATGTGCTTTTGACTGAAGAATAAGTATTAATTCCTCCGAAACGAGTTGCTATGTAGAAGAATTGAAAGCATGTCTTAAACCTTCAGAAATGGTCTGATAATAGATTTTATTTTAATTATAGGATAGTTAAAATAAAGTATTCGATTTTTTTTTCTAAGTGGGTAGGAGTTTATGTATTTTATGAACAGGAAAGCACTTCAAAATTCTTATACCTTAACAACAACTTTCTTAATTTCTAGCCCAAAGTAGCAGAATTTAAAATTAAGGCGTATCAGCGCGATTTATCATGTGATCGTACATTGGACTCGGCCCTTATTATTGCATGGGCAAATCAGGACTTTGCCCAGAGGCCCCCAAATCCATATATTAAATTATAAAGTATTTACTCTCTTTTCCAACTCCAAATCTTCCATAAGTTGAAGTTATTAAATTCATCTTACAGTAATATAACAAGTTGCTAAAGTTATATAAAAGAGTTTTGTTCTGTACTAAGAAAAAAAAAAAGAGTAAGCAGACAGAGTAAGTTGACAGAGCTAAGAATTTTCTTCTATTTAAAATCCCAGGCGTGAAAATATTGTTTATGCATTACACATACACCTATGACTGACCATCAGTTCTATTTGAATAATGTTGCAACGATTCGAATGGGGCCCACTAATTTATCTTTGCCCAGGGCACCAA
Organism: Maratus speciosus; assembly: GCA_963932465.1. NCBI lineage: Eukaryota > Metazoa > Arthropoda > Arachnida > Araneae > Salticidae > Maratus > Maratus speciosus. Next base: position 233,193,321 of record OZ010796.1, on the reverse strand, counting down.
TTAGTCACGATCGGGGCCTGTATTAGACTACATTGTAAAAAAGATAAATGTTTCTTATTGTAGAAAAATATAATATAACCAGAAACGGAAATGTACAATAACCTCTTTCGTGTTACCCATGATTCCGAAAAGTGTTCTTTACCTTTATACTGTAAAAAAAGACAAATGTTTCTTAATCTACGAAAATGTTCTATAACCACGAACGAAAATATACAATAACCTCTTCTGAGTCACTCAATATTCCGAAAACCGTTCCTTTATCTTTAGAAACATCAGAAAACAATTTATTTTCGAAATTTAAAGAAGAATTTATAACATTAATTTTTTATTTGCTGCCCGTTAATTTTCGGAGACGTTTCTGAGTAGCTTTTACAAGGCATTAATTTGTTTTCTCTACTCGAAAAATTGGATTTTAAGGTGATATCCATTCTGAAGTAAACATTTTCAACTGCATAACTCAACTTGTACCTGCAATTGTCACAAAATAAAGTTATTAAGTAAAATAATGCTATAAAAAGTGATAAAATACCTTTATTAAGATAGTTTCGTTGCACCAACAGCGAGATTTTCAAAATCATTTATGATAGAAAATAGTTTCACATAATTTGAAAACAATAAACATAGTAAACAATGTCATGAGACATGATGCATAATGAAAAACATTGCAAGCTCAAAAATAGCTAATTTAATTTTAATTTAATTTTATGTTTGTAATGTTTTTCATTATGCATCATGTCTCGTGACATTGTATACTATGTTTATTGTTTTTAAATTATGTGAAAATACTTTCTACAATAAATGATTTTGAAAATGTCGCCGTTGGTGCGACGAAACGATCGTCAACCTTAATAAAGATATTTTATCACTTTTTATAGCATTATTTTACTTAATTTGTTTATAAGTGATTTTTATACATGTTTTTATAAAATAATGTTAATAACCCGATTAACACTAGAAAGTCCGCGAGCAGTCATTTTGACTGCTACCAAATGAATATATCTCGGTTCGAACCAGATTTTTTTTTTTTTTTTTTTTTTTTTTTTTTTTTTTTTATAAAACTAGTTTATAAGATACAAAGAAATAAACTTGTTAAATGGATAAGTTAATAATTTAAAATAAAAATTCTGGTGTGAAACATTTTTCTAAAATTTCAGTAAAATTCTCGGTGTTTCTAGTGTTAATGTCAATGCCGTTAATTTTGTATGTTTGTCCCTTAAATACGTTTGCTGAACATTAAAATATTTACTTGAGAATTGATAGCATTCGAAAACGTAATATTCAAATTAGAGAAAAGTGATTAATGCACTGTAAAAGCTACTCGGGAGTGCTTCTGAAAAGGACGGGCAGCTGAAAAAAAACCTTGTTTTTACAAATACTTCTTTAAATTTCAACAATCTATTCAATTCTGGGCCTTCTAAAAGTAAAGAAACCCTTTTCGAAACAGTAGGTGACTCGGAAGATGTTATATTATATTTTCACATACGTGATTAGATTATATTTTTGTATATTAAGAACATTTGCCTTTTTTTTTTTTTTTTTTTTTTTTTTTTTTAAGTGCAGAAGCCACAGAAACTCATATAAAGATGTTTCGATATATTTTCAAGAGTTAAAGAAGAATTTATAAAAAACAAAGTTTCTTTTGCTGGCATTTATTTCGGGAAACGTTTTGAGTAGTTTTATGGTGCATTAATCAGTTTTCCCAAACCCGAATATCAGTTTTTAAGATGCTATCAATTCACAATTTATCATTTTCAGCTGCGTAATTGAATTTATACATGCAATAGTAACAAATACTATTAATCTTGATGTTAATGTTAATATTGTTAACTTATCTTGTTTGTCTGTAAAACATGTTTGTTTAATACGAAAATGTTTACTTGAGAATTGATAGCATCCAAAATAATCCAAAACTATCATCTAAATCCAATAACATTAAAATTATTATTATTTTGTTACTTTTTTATGTATAAATATAGTTAGGCAGCTAAAAATATTTCATTGGTAATTGATATCATTCTAAAACCGGTATTTTAGTTTGAGAAAAGTGATTTTTAAAATTATAACCAAAAATAGCATCTCAATCCAATAACATTAAAATTAATATTATTTGTTACTTTTTTATGTATAAATACAGTCACAAAGCTAAAAATATTTCATTGATAACTGATATCATTCTAAAGCCGGTATTTTGGTTTAAGAAAAGTGATTTACAAAATTATAACCAAAAATAGCATCTTAGTCCAGTAACATTAAAATCAATATTATTTTGTTACTTTTCCATGTATAAATTCAGTTAGGCATCTAAATTAATTTCATTGATAAATGATATCATTCTAAAACCGATATTCTGGTTTGAGACAAGTGATTAATACACTATTAAAAACAACTCGGAAACCTTCCCAAAAATCAGTGGTAACAAAAGAAACTTCGTTTCGTATAAATGCTTATTTAAATCTCGAAAATATATTGGTTCATGAGGTTTTTAAAGATAAAGAACTGAAGATAAAATCGGAAGAGGTTTTTCTATAATTTCGTTCCGTGATTAATATTATATTCTCCCACAACAAGAAACATTTTTCTTTTTTTACAGTGTGCTTCTCTTTCAAAAATTTATTCTCATATTATAACTTTTTAAACTTTACTACTAAATTCTGTAGATTTGTATTTTCATTTCAATTGAATATCAAAATCTGACATAATTGTAATTTTAAGTGGTCAATAATGACGAGAAGTTTGACTCTCGTTTGAAAAACAAAATTTGGAGAAATAGTAATGAAATGTGTACGTTCAGTAACGCCTTTTGAAAAAAAAAAAAAAAAAAGAAAAAAAAGAAAAAAAAAGAGTATTTTGCGTCCAGAAATGTCAGACATCGCTCATGAATTACGAATGAATTAAAATGAACGATCTGGGCCACTACCGCTGGGGTGATGACGTCACCGATTCAGAGTAGCCTAGTCTATCCCGGTTGAGGGGTGGAGAAAATGCAGCTAAAGTGATGCGGACGGGAAGATGCAGAGCGCTCTCCTGCCACATTATACTGCCTGTCGATAGCAGTCCATTGCCCATGCGCACGCCGAGGGAAGGTGCCCTGATAGTCCGAGACACTCAGGAGTATCTTATTTGCCTGATTTTAGGATAAAGGAGTCTGAACTGCACCCCTTGTCGGTCCTGAGATGCATTCCCCGGACTGAACTATGCAGTTCTGCAGCTCCTTGTGACACTGGTTGTTGATGAGTATGATAGCGAAATCACTCCAACCGGCGTGCTCGATAGAAGACTTCGAAGGGAAAGCTTATCGGGGAAACACTACTTACCATCCTCCTTTCTGCTTGAACGAGGCAGCGTAAACACACTCACACGGACTCCAATTCATCTCTCGATCGACTAAACCTTTAACCGGTGCTAACTCCTTACACTCATGCATTTTTCTCATTTGTTTCACTTGTTTTTTCCGTAGTAGAGGTAACGCTAACAATAGTGTTCCAGGCAAAGTGCTTCATTAGAACCATCTCTGATTGCTCTATACAAAGGAAAACTATTCTAATAAACTATATGACTGGGTAAAAGCTGTGGAAATAAAGATACGAACGTTTTTGGCAGAAACACTCTTCTTTGTTCTCGAAAATATTTAAAATTTAAAAAGTTATTGTATATATTCAAGTGCCCTTTAGTTTGGAGAGAATCCACTAGAGTTATATTGCTAAGGCTAGACTGTTAATGCAATCTTCATAGATTTTTGAAACGCAAGGTGAGTGCATGAAAATTAAACTATAAATTCATAATCTTTTAATTCTCTTTATTTTAGTTAATCGTATAAAATTGTGTGAAAAACTTTTTTGATTTTTTCCCACTTAATTCATTAATATCATGAAAAAAAGATTTCTTCTCCCATTTTTCACAGAATTTTATTTTTGAATGATCTAGCGGTTTAATACGTAAATGAAATGTATAGATGAATATATTAACTGACTGATCTATACAAAAGAAAATTATTACAATAAACTATATGACTGGGTAAAAGCTGGGGAACAAAACATGCGAACGTTTTTGGTAAAAAATCTCTTTTTCCCTCGAAAATATTTAAAATCTAAGAGTTTATTGTATACATTCAAATACTCTTTAGTTTGGGGAGAATCCACTAGAGTTATATTGTTAAATTGTTAATGTAATCTTCATACATTTTTTAAACGCAAGGGAAGGGAAAATTGAAGTATAAATCCATATAATTTGGAAATTTAAGTAAAAATTCATAGTCTTGTAATTACCTTTATTTTAGTTAATCGTATAGCTATAAAATTGTGAAGAAAAAAATGGGTTAAAAGCAAGAAGTATGATTTCTTTTTCGTAGAATAATATATTTTAATGAATTAGCAGTTTAATATATAAATGAAAGGTAGAGATGAATATATTAATTGTAAAAAATATTATGCTTACTGCTTATTTCATGCTTTGAAAAGGCCCATTTTTTCTTTAAAAGCAAATTATCCGAATTTTTAGAATTAATTTGAAAATAGCACCTTTATAAATATAATATTTTTAATCATATATTTAACCATATTTATTAATAACTTACTTTTTTTGTAAAATAAAAATAATTTTATGAGTGTTTTCATATAAGAAAATTATATTTAATTGGTTTTTAACACAATAAAAGAATTATGAGTGCTTGTAAAAATATATAATAATAATTTAGAACTTTTTAATGAAATTTAAAGAAAATTTTTCATTATGTTTTAATAAGTCATAAAACTTCTTAAACCTAAAAAAAAAACGCTTTAAAATTACGATACTTACAAGAAAATTTCCGAAATTATTAACACATTTCCTGCTGATATCGCGAAAACGTTTTCTTTTCCTATGTATATTTCTATGAAAATGATTGTTTAGATCAACAAAAATATTTTTCATGAAAACTAGGATGTTTATTTTGGCTAATTTCCAGTTCCAATTTTTTATATTTAAAAAAAATAATTTAAAATTATAAGTTTTTGACTCGTTGCTAAAAATGCCACGTGACTCTACATGCTAAGTTCTTTTAAATTTTCATAATCAATTAAAAATTAAATTTTTATTTTTGAAAGAATTCATGCAAGTTATACTTTTGTTTTTTTATTACATTAATATCTGATTACATCTAATTTTTTGATAATTACTGCTAATGGTTTGTTTTTTCCCGGATTTATGATACTTAATAAAGCTATTTTATTTGCAGTTTTGTCAACAATATGACCTATATATCATAAAATATGTGTTTGAAGAATAAGTTTTATTAAAAAGTTATTCTTGCAGGAAATCGGTTATACATTGAACATTGAAAAATCCTTTAAAATACAGTAAACTCTGTCTAAGGCGGAATCGATCGGGACCGAGAAAATTTTCCGTAGTAGACAATATTCTGCCTTAGACAAATTTCACGCTATGTGTATGGATTCGCAGGGACTTGAAAATCTTTCCGAGTTAGACAGATTACCGTCTTACACAGAGTCCGCCTTAGACAGAATTTACTGTACATAAATTAAAAAGGACTTCACATTTTAAAATAAATCATTAAATCGTATTTCTTAATATATTTTGTATGCAATTATAAGGTAAAGAAAATATAATTTTAAAAAGTAAATTGTCCTTTAGTATTTATGGATTACATTCAATTACTATAACATCTAAATATAAATAAACCCATACTTTATCACACATTATAAAAAAAAAATATTTAAAAAAAATTCCCATTATAGATAAATAAGACCGCAAATATAAATATTAAAATCAAATACTTATCAAAACTTGTTTAGATTCTTCTTTAGAAATTGCCAATATGCAAGACGATAATACAATAAACTACTCTAAATTATATACATGTATTTTTAAATACTCTGCAAAACTTAGTTTTACCCAATAATAAAATATAAAACTTATCACAATTAAATTTGAATAAAATTTGGGCATTTTTCCACACAATTATTTAAATATAAAAAAAGTCATGTCAGGTAAAATATAAAAAATTAGTCAAATTTCAAAATATGAAAAAAATAATACAAAATTGAACTTAAATTTAATTAAAATTGAACTTAATATGATTACAAGTGGTACATATCAATCTTAATACCTATATTAGTAGCGTCTCAGAAATAAAAAATGCGACATTATTAGAGAAGAGTAAATCTGAGCTGTCCTATATATAGGACGATTGTAAAAAATGTTAAAATGGTAATAGTTGTAACAGCTTATACACAGTAAAAAAGACAAATGTTTCTTAATCTAAAAGTATAATAAAAGCACAAACGAAAATATACAATAACCTCTTCCGAGTTACGCACGATTCCGAATATCGTTCTTCATCTTTAGAAACCTCGGAAACGAAGATATTTTCGATCTTTAAAGAAGCATTTATAAATACTAAGTTTCTTTTGCTACCGCTGATCTTCGGAAACGCTTCTGAGTTGTTTTTATAGAGTATTAGTCAGTTTTTTTCAATCTGGAATTTAAGATTTGCAGATGATATCAATTTTTAAGTAAGTATTTTCATGTTCAACAACATGCTTTACAAACAAACATGATAAATTAACAGCATTAATATCAACATTAAAATTAATATTGTTTCACTACTCTTCCATGTATAAATTCAGTTATGCAACTAAAAATGCTTCACTGATAATTGATAACATCCTAAAAACCGTACTATGGTTTGAGAAAACTGATTAATACATTCTAAAGTTTCTAAAGATAAAAAATCTTTTCGGAATCGTGGGTAACTCGAAAGAGGTTATTGTGTATTTTTTGCACTTAGTTATAATATATTTTCTTACATTAAGATATTTTTTAACAGTGTAGACGTACAGTGTAACGTAACAAACTGACCATTCTGTGAATTCTAAATAATTCAAACAATTAGTACAGATTTTTATTCAAAATGGAATTTTCTTTTTACAAGTAATAAAAGCTAATAATTTGATGAAAAAAAGATTTGCGTAATAAAATCTTTATGCGTTTTCAATACTTAGTGAATTAATTTTTGAAAAACTTTTTTCCACATCTAAATGCAACATATTTAAGATAGCATTTGATTTTATATTAATTAATGGTTTTAACTATTAACGCAAGCATTTACATAATTTATTTTTTAGTCTTATTTATATAATGCTTTAAAATAAAAGGGAAGAGCTTCCAGGAGTGGGACGAAAGAAGGAGTAATACAATTTTTTTAAAAAAAACTAAACACTATTTTTTTTTTTTTTTTTTTTTTTGTTCTACATTATATGAAGAAAATCATTTATATATCTTCTAATAATTTATAATTTCATTCGAAAATCATTTATATGCGCTACACGTTTTACAGATGCAAGACTAAAAACCTTTGCAGTTGAGAGTTAATATTTTTACAGATCAAAAGTAAATATTGAATTCCATTTTGAAATTGATTTTGACATTTAATAAATTTGAAAATAAAATAATTAATTATTACAATAATTCTATATAGTTCATGTTTAAAAATCACTAATTAACTTAAATCTAAAAAGCAGCATAGTTAACATGATAAGCTATATACTAAATATACTGCCCGGAGGGAAAAATAGTTATGGAGGAAGCTCCATTGATATTTTCTGTGTTCCGAAACAGCTACAAATATTTGATTTCATAATTTTAAATCTCTTTTATATCATTGAACAAATTTTTAATATTTATTTTGAAATAAACGTCAAAATCTGTAATATTTTTCAACTACAAATATTTTTGATGTTGCATATGTAAATTTTGTAGAACACATAGTAACACACAAAGCCAAATTAAGCTTTTTCTTTAACTTAAACATGTCAAAGTATAATACTCTTAAAGTGTAAATCCCTTATACTTTAATTTTACATGTATGTTCTAGTGGGACAAAATTTTCAAATCTTTCAAATGGACTGGACATTAAAATTTTTAACTATTTTTACCTATCTTATATTTTTTTAGTTTAAGATAAAAACTAAAAATTAGTTTAGCACAATTTTATCCAAAAATTTGTAAAAAAATATATATATATTTAAGGAAATCTTATCTTTCCTGCTTCCTCTCCCCTATATTAATATATTTTGATTTTTTTTAAATCTCTCGTCTGTATTTTTAAAACATGTTACAACACCGTTGAAATGTTTAGAAATGACTACTTAACCCTTTCGTTCACTGGCCTCATATGAGGACAGATAAGTATTGCCCTAAAAAAAAAAAAAAAAATTCAGTATTCAATTATGGAAAGCAGAATTGTGGACAGATAATAGCTAGCATGCAGCACAATAATAAAATAAAATTATTTTATAATGGGTTCTCATTTATCACAAAAAAAGTTTTTGTTGTGAATAATGGAAAATAATGAAAAATAGTTTATGCATGAAAGGGTTAACTTCGAAAAGTGTTCGTATATGAAACAAATTTTACGACAATATCATTTTATCTTACGACATATTTCCTCTTACAAATAAACAGTATAACAGATTTTTTTAAGTGGCTATATAAGAGTATTCATCTATGCAATTCTTCAAGAGCTGCTATTGTTTGAATAATTTTGCTGGAAATGCAATCCTATGGTACTTTACTATCATAGTAGCAAAACATTATTAGTGAAATAGTTACACAATCCTTGTGAAATAGTTAGCAAGTATTTTAATGCGTTTAAGTAAATAGCCGTGCTTATGTTTCTAAAATACAGAATCCATATATTTTTTAAAGGTTTTATAGAAGCATTTTACAATGCAATTGTATATGAGCTGCTATTGTTTAAATAGTTTTACTTGAAATGCAATTCAACGAAGCTTTACTTTCTCAGTTGGAAATCCTTATTAATAAAATAATGATTGAATTGGTGTGAAGTAGTTAGCGAATAATTTAGTATACTTAAGAAGAAAGATGTGTTTATTTTTCTGAAATACATAATCAATATTGTGAAATGCAGATTGTGAAAGAACGAATATCTGCGCATCACTCAACATATTTCCAATATAATTCTAGCATTAGTAATGTATTTTAATTACATTGTAAAATAATGTTATTCATTGCCAATATCTCTTATACTGTAAAAGTTTCTGTGAATTATGATATTGTGTCATATGTTGGGCGCAGACATGACTCGAGGCATCCATGTGTATGTAGTAACGGAAAATAATTTTTATGTATGTATGTCTTATATGTATAACGTTTAAATGCAATCATATTTAGACATTTTTAATGGCATAAACAAAATTCTTAAAAACTTATAATAGCGTGTTGAACTTATGTGTATACAAGTACGCAGTAACAGAATGCATTACTAACATCACTGAAACTGCAGTAAATGCATTTTAAGTCGCATATTTTGTGAGCTTTTAAAAATAAAAAGATTAGACAGTACCGTTAAGGGAATTTAGGACTCTTAAAATGTCAGAAAATGAAACAAATGGATAATTTTTGTCATTTTATATCTTAAAAAGTATACGTAAAAAACAAATTTTTTAAAGGCAGTGATAGATACGCGTGTCTTTTTTCATTTCATATTTTTTTTTCAGATCATGATGGGGAAAATTATTTTTTAAACTTCTCGAGCATAAAATTAGATTCACGGGTTGCGCGCATAATTATGAAAGAATTTCTTCATGTAAAGCATAATTTTTAATCTATAATTATACTTGAGAGTCTTGTGCTTACACTGAACTGTTTTTTGTAAAATTTTTATGTTTTAAAAAGAAAACTGTATCTTGATTATATAATTTTTTCAAAATTTTACTAATATAGCACCAAGAAAAAAAATATTTCTTAAAAAAAAAGAGAGCAAAATATCCTGATCGCAGGGAATTGCACCTACCCCAAACATAGGTGGGCTCAAATCCATAGAAAAAGTTTCAAAAACTGCAGTATATTTTAATTATATGTACAGTTTCATGTTGTACTTCAACAAGATGAGATTACTAGATCATGATTTTTTTTATAGCTCATGATATGCCCACTATATATCTTGAAAGTTTCATGAAAAAATATTTAAAATATTATTTCAACTACTTTGCACACAATGCCTCAATATCACATTTTGCGAAAAATCACTTAAATTTTTCTCTTTGAAAATATGCCACTTCGTTTTCAAGTGTTCAGAAAAATCACTCTTTAATATACATATATTCAAAAATTGAATTTTTTGAAAGTTTAAGAGTCCTAAGCCTTAAGCCTGAACTGGCTTAACCATTTGCAAAAGGGATCCTACTTTTGAAAAAAAAAAATCATGATATAGTAATCCCATCTTGTTGTAGCACAGCATAAGACTGTACGTATCTCTACTGCAGTTTTTTAAGGTTTTTCTACAGATTTGAGCCCACCTAAATTTGAGGCACTGCGAGTGTTTTTATACACCTGCAAGCAAGTTGTGGATTAAGAAAAAGTCACTCCAGGTTGCTTTTATTTGTTCTTTATTTTAATAACTACTTCCTAAAAATTTACTTACATACAAAAGTAATCTCTTTAGTTATAGCTGATTTTTAGATAATAATTCTATTTTTATAAATTCGGGGCTGCAAAAAATGTTTGCTCGAAAAGTAAACTTTGGCAATGTTTATGAAAGATGTCCTTCTTATTTAAGGAACGTATAAAAATTCAGGGGATTTGCGTGAATCTTAAATTAGCATCTCTGATTTTTTTTATGTGGAGAGATCATAAATAATTTGTTATTTCGACTTAAAGTAATGTGTTTTAATATACATATTTTAATGATTTCCGTCAAATGTAAGGCGAATAATGTCTGCTTTTCATTAAATTACTTCCCTTCTTTAAAAAAAATTATATCTTGGTTTATAAATAAAGTATCATGAAAATGTGCATTGAAATCTGATGATCAGTGCTTAATTTTGTTTCATGCGATGTTTTATTAGGAGTAAGTAAATTATGTAAGAATGAATATTTTAAAAATATTATTGATTTTTCTCAAGTTTAAAATAAAATTAATAATAGAAACACCAATGAAAGTAAAATAGTTTAAAAATATTATTAATATTTCTCAAGTTTATAAAATTTATAAAAAAAATTAATTGAAGTAAAATATTTAAAAAATATTATTGGATTCGCTCAAGTTTAATTAAAAATAATAATTTAAGTAAAATATAGCACTGTGATGGCATTAAGCAGATTATTCCGATGTGAAAATAAAGGAAACAAGTAAACCTTTCTAATATGTTTATACGAAGGCCCTTAATCTTGCATTGCGCAATGGTGCATATGAAGCATTCTCACAATCTTTTGACTTTTAAGTCCCTGAATAACAATTTTTATTTTAGTGCATATTCTTGGGTTTTTTTTATTTCTTATACTGGAAATATTCCATTGCATGATTACATAACAAGATTAACGAGATAAATAAGTTTTGGACGATGTTGGGGGTCCAAATATAACACGAAATTCCTATACCGTCTCGTGTATCTGATGCTGATTTTTAAGTTTGGAGCTGTCTGTATAAAATTGTTTCAATAAAAGTAATTCGGTGTAACTTTTTTCCGAAACTGGGAATATTATTTTATATAAATATGTTGAAAAATATTAACCTGCACACATTTTTACTGTTGTTATTATTTTTTAAACTCTGTCCGTGGGTTGTGGATTCCTTACCTCCCCTCTTGCTAAAATTATACAGAAAATCACTTCATATGCAGCCACAGAATTTTTTTCAACTTTTTTCTCATGCAGAAGTATGCTAGAGGAAGAATGGCTAAAATTCTTGGACAGGAAATTTACTGCAGAATTTAAATCAGCATTTAATTATCAGTTTCAAGCATCATGGCTTTATTGATAGTCTTACCGTCCCCAAGATTTATTTCTGCACTTTTCGAGGTAAATTAAATTTTTTAAAAACTTAATTCAATGTAAATAATTGTTTCTAAAAATCAATGAACATTGTGGTCTAAAAATAGGTGGTAATTTTCTTTACCGTCCCATCCTTAGCATCCCTTTTTTCTTTACTGTCCGTTTTTCCTATACCGTCCCCTTTTTTTCCTTACCGTCGCTTCCTGAACACCCCTTTAAGATAATGTATACCAAAATTTTTTACTAAAAATATTACATTGTTATTATTTCTCATTTGAATGTCCTGTGGGTACTATGCAGATTTATTAAAAGTAAAAATTTAGAAGAAAATAAAAAGTTATAGTGGTAAAAGGGTAAGGAAAATTAAACTCGCAAGTTTAACTTAAACCTCAGTTAAATAAAAAAATTTCCGCTGCTGGTCATTTTCTCTTTATTTTGAATCATTAAGGCATTCGCCTATAAGTTTAAAATGCTATTTTAGTAAGTTTAATTTCACCATATTTTTATTCCTGAGAGTTAAAAATTCCTGAAAGTTCACTAAATATACACGTTAAAAAATATACACATTGAGTTATTAAGTGTATAATGAATTACATTCTAAGTCTTAAAATGAAACTTCGATAGATAAACTTATTCAAATTATCACTGTGAACATTTTTCATATGCTATCTGTATGTTAATTTATGAAATTATCTGTAAAATTTCAAGAAATTCTGAGATATTTAGATAAATAGTTTATTACATCCAGAATCTCATTTTCATCGTCACGCACATAAATTGTGAACGATATAAGTATAACGAATTTTTTTTGAAATAGAACTATTTCAGTAAATAACTTTTCATGAAAAGAGTATTTTTCATCATTTAAAGTATTTAAAAATTTCGTTTCTGGATATCTACTAGAGATATTTGCCACAAAATTTTAGTTATTTAGCTTTATGTGTTGCAACGTCATTATCTTAATGTTAGAAAATCTTTTTTTTATTGAAGCTCTGCAACAATTTAAGGTTAATTAAATACAAACTTCTGGTTTGAGGAACTTTGTAACAGTTAAAGTTGCAGAAATTTTTTAAAACGAAATCACCTCCCTTCCAAAAAAAAAATCCCTGCCGGCCCGGCCGACAGGCGGAGGTAGATTTCGAAGTTAAGTATACTAATTTCACCAACAAAAACTAAATCATGATTAGAGGTTTATCCACTAACAATTTTATCTGGTCGCTTTTGACGAGTTTTTATTTCATTTTTGTATAATAGCTGGTTTTATCAGAATCATGTTAAGGAGGTATTCAAAAAAGTACTTTTCCATGCTAAACAACTCGAAATTTTCTGGCACATTTTTAGATTCATTTTTAATAGAAAAAATATGAAACTTGCTGACGTGATTTTTGAAGAGATTTATAAGCGACCTGTGTTTTTATTTTTCATTCAATTAATTAAAACTTGATTTATGAACAATTATTTTCTCAGTAGGACAATATTTTTCGTTTCTAATACAATCGCTTCGGGAAATTCTGTTCAAAATGCCAACTTTGACATCATTTTTTGAAATATATTCTACCTCTATCAAAACATCGATCATTACGGTACATTATGTAGTTTCTGAATAAGAGAATCTACCAATTGGATGCGTTTGAGAGCAAAAATGAATTTAAAAATGAGTAAGAAAATAAGCAGTTTGGATTTGAATACACACTTAATAAGATGATTTTTTTCTTCAACCGTATTTTTAATTTGTTTTAACTGTAGGAATTTGTCCTATCAAAAACTTGTTTATATAAACGTAGTAGACAATATTAAGAAGATATATGATAAATTCATGGGATTTTATATCTTGTAAATTGACGGAATTATGGATTTTTTTCTTCTTCAACCCCCCCCCCCCCGCCCTTTTTTTGTTTTTGTTTTTGTTTTCGTTTTTTTTTTTTTTTTTTTTTTTTTTTTTCGTTACGAATTGGTCCTATCAAAAACTTGTGACTATAAAAGTTGTAGATAATATTAAGAAGATTTATATTAAAATTAATTGGATTTGATATCTTGAGAATTGACGAAGTTATGATTTTTTTTTCTCCCAAAACCCCTATTTTTTGCGCCCCTTCAGCACATTTTTAAGTTGATCAAAAATCTGTGATACATAATTTCTTGGCCCTATTTTTAGAAGTAATAAAAACTTTAAACTGATTTGATATGTACAAAAAATTAAGAAGTTATGGGGTTTTTTCGGTTTCACAAAACCTTTCCCTATTTCCATCCCCTTGGTCTGATTTTGCCCATTAACGAACTTGACCGAGATTTTAAGCCCCTTGATTGGTTTGTTTGTATTAGTTTGGAAGAGATTTGTGCCGAATTGTGGAAGTTGTCGTGTCCAGAAGAAAGTGATATATATATATATTGATACATATATATATATATATATGTGTACACTCTAAATAAAAAAGAGTGACTATTCACTCCTCCGGAGTGAATAGTCACTCTATCGCAGTGTCAAAATATGCCCAACCTCTTTAGAGTGACTATTCACTAAGAGCAAAAGTGAAATTTTTGACTCTCTGAAAAAGTGAATAGTCACTCCTGAAAGTGAATATTCACTCTAAACAGGGGTGGATAATCACTCTTTCGGAGGAGTGACTATTTACTCTTGCTAAAGGAGTGCGGTTTTTTAAACCTGGTAGGAGTAAATAGTCAGTCTTTCATAGGAATGAATGTTCATTTTTTATGTAGTCGGTTCTTTTTTTATTTTGCTTTTATGGTCATTTTAAAAGAATCACATCTTTTACGGCATGCAATGAAAATAGATACAAGTGTGGTAAAGATTGGAAAAAAATACTCTATTAGCAATATCTATTTTATTCATAGTTTGTAACACTAATTGAACTTTTAAGGAAAAATTCAGTTAAAGTTACATACGAATTTAAATTAGATTATTGACAGAAATAAACTAAAATATTTTATTCTAATCATTTCCTTTGTGTTTGCTTTTATTGCATGCCCTATAAAGATATTACTTTTAAAGTTTTATTAATAACTCTTTAATAGGTGGATGTTATATGTTTAACAATGTTTGATTTGATTTTAATTTTTGTTTTAAATATAAAACCGCAACTTTTTCCTTAAATTATTGCTATTTTTGCAAAGTCCTATTGTTCTAAAATATTTTTAATTTTTCCATTTAAAAGCAATTTTATAAACTCACTTCTTTTTTAAATAAGTTCTAAGCATGATTTAAATGTTAAGAATGATGTAATTTTTTTTATCCGCTGTGATTTGCTCTTGTTTTATTTAATATGAACATGGAGCTTAAATTTTAAGTTCTCTGGAATATGTATATATTTTTCTTTTAAACATATTCCTTAACTCAATCATGATTTCTAATTTTCGTCCGTTATTGCTTAAAAATGGAATTAATACAATACTTATTAATGAAACGACACGGTAAGTCATATTTAATTAATTTTTTTTATTCGCGTAGATATTGTATTTTGTGACTATGAGCAAAATAGATTTTCTATGTTTTATAGGAAAAGATTGACCTCGGAAATAGGAAAAAAGGAAACTTAAAAATAAAATAAATGATTGCATTAGAAATATTCTTATTGTTTGAAAAACATTTTAATGTAAAAAAGTTGTTATTAATCTCTTTAAAAAATATTCAGTCCTATATTATGCAAGTAATTATGCACATTTAAAAAAATATACTAAAGCAGTCTTATCCATAAACTTCAAAACAGGCATAAAAAACATTTTATTCCAATGCTTAACACTTTCACGCCGGCGTGCATCACCGGTGGGTCACGCTCGACTATCCCATCGGGTGGCGTGCATCACCGGTGGGTCACGCTTGACTGTCGCATCACGTGCGTGCATCACCGGTGGGTCACAGTCGAATGTTTCATAGAATGCGTATACTACAGGTGGGTCACACTCGACTAATATAGACGGTTTGCACTACAGGTGGTTCATACTTGAATATTTGAAAATTCAGTGGTAAAAACAGTTCATTATTATAAACTTAATACATTCAAGACAGGAAACAAGAATTCTCGTTTTCATTCAAAAAATATCATTGATTAAGGGCGTGGCTTCTACCTTACAGGAATGCATTTATATCATGTTGTCCATATTTCTTTAGATTGCAAGACATTTTATATTAAATTCGTACATATGTAGTCAATAAAATCATGTCTCTAAGTAATTTGCTTACTCCTTACGAACTTTCAGACATTCACAATCAACTCTGCTTGTTATATTCAAGTTCAATTCAATAAATATAAGAAGGGCGTGTCATTACATACAGTGTCTGAATAAGCGACAGTACCGTGCCGCCAGATGAAGCAAAATATGAATTCGAGCGCCGTCTCACAGCGAAAAACATGAATATCGGCGCCGGCGTGAACGTGTTAAATATCATGTTTTATTGTTTAGCGCCAAAATTTACGTGTATCAAAAACGTAGAAAATGTTTTTATAATAGAAGGAAATTTAATAACTGATGCAGAATATCTATAATTATTTTTTTAATGTTACTCAGTCTCGAATTTAAAAATCATAATCCGCAGAAAAATGTTTACAGACAATTAAAAAAAATTAATATACAGTAAAACCTCCCTAAAGCGACCATGTACCGTTCCAATAAAATTTGTCGCTCCGAGAGGTGGTCTCTTAATGGAGGTCATGTTTAAATCTAGATTTTAATTGTTGAAAAATGGTAACAATGTTGCTAAAATATATTTTTCACATTAGGAAAAAATATAAAAATTTAAGTATCAAAATAAAAGTTAATTACTGCAGTGTTTTAAAAATGAATGCATTGAGCTTTGCTTTGATTTTACAGTTTTATATTTTATAATTTTTATTTCCAAGTCCTTTCGAAGTTCAGTAAATAAATGCATTTTTTTGTGGACGGGAACAAATAATGACGATTTCATTACTTTATCTATTTCTTTGAGAGTTTTCCGACAGAACAGGGCAGAGGAGTTTATTGACCGTCATTCTTAATTTGTAATTAGAGTTACATTCATTGCCTAAAAAGGCACAAAGGGGTTTAACCACTTAAACGTTACTGGGATAATTAAAAAAAAATCTAAACTTAGTTTAGAAGTTTGATGTATAATGCACTCTCCAGAATTATTTGTTTAATAAAACCTTCTTCAAGCGACCAGGGAAAAACGGAATTTATTTCATTTTCTTCAAAGAAATCGGTCTCTCATGGAGGGAGTTCAACTGGGATGGTCTCTGAATGGAGGTAAAATTAGTATTGAGCCTATGATAATAAATTTCGTTCATGAAAAAATGGTCGTTCAGGGAGGTGGTCGCCTGATGGAGTTTGTCGCACACGAAGGTTTCACAGTACCAACATTTTCGTAATATCATAATTATCAAATATCATATTTAACTCCGAAACAATAATAAATACTCTTAACTGTATATAATCCGAAATCAGTAATAAACCAAAAAATAAAATCTCATATAACGGCAAATTGTTTTCGAATGTGTCTCCTAAGAATTGACAAAATCCGTATAAGAGACTGACTCATAAGAGACTGAGTCAGTCACCCTTTCAAACGAAAGAGATAAAACTTTTTTGTTTTGATCGTAATTTGCAACACAGCATTGAAAGGGAAGAATAAAATATTTACACTCATTTTTTTTATTCACATTTCCCGAACCAATGAAGTTTTGATTATTTTTTGCTATTCATTGTGCGTATTAGAGGTCTGAATGGGCCGAAATATCCAAGCCCGGGCCCGACCCGATTCATAGAAAAAAAATTCGGCCCGGCTCGTAGAAAAAAAATTGTCCCAGCCCGGAAAAAATGTTAAAATCTCGACCTGAGCCGTTGCCATCGAAATACTCAAGGCCTGAGGACACAAGTTGTGACGTCATCACTAATGGACCGACTTCTCACTAGTGTTTTAATACATACCGGAAAATTTTGAATAGCAATTTCCTTTTATTTTATTTGTGGAATATCTATCATCTTATAAAACAATAGTAACTATTTAAACTTTCTGGTGAGAATTCGGAAACCCTAAATAAAAATTCTCACCAGTAAGTTTAAATAGTTACTGTTGTTTTATAAGATGATAACTATTCCACAAATAAAATAAAAGGAAATTGCTATTCAAAATTTCCCGGTGTGAATTCCAACACTAGTGAGAAGTCGGTCCATTAATGATGACGTCACAGCTTGTGTCCTCAGGCCTTGAGTATTTCGATGGCAGCGCCTGAGCCCGACCCGGCCCGAGTGAATTTCAACAAAACATTGATTTTTTATTTTTTTTTGAAGTGTTAAAAATCTAAAAAATGCTATACAGTAAGACGGAATTGCTTAGAAAAGAGAAAAAAATGAAACAAGCTCCCTTCTTAGCGAGTGGAAATGTATTATATATTCTTTTCTTATGTATTAGTATATTAATTATGCATGGAACAACACGTTAGTGAGTTTAAAACTGAGTTCTTTTTCACACATTTTATTATGTTTTAATTTAGCTATATTTTAATAAGCGCAGAAATGTAGTGTTCTTTAAAAAGAATAAATTTTAACGTTTAAGTGTAGAATAATGGCGATTTAAAAATGTATGCATTTTTTGCAAAAATTTTTGGACCAGACCTAATTTTACTGACCTTTGAATAGACCAGGCCGCGCCAAGACAATGATTTTCATACGGGCTGGGTCAAAATTAGGACTGAAAATTTTGGGCCGTGAAGTCTCGGAATGAAGCAGTCCCGGCTTTGTACAGAAAAAATAAGTTACGCCCGGCCCGAATCTTTGAATGTACCAAGCCACGCTGAGACAATGATTTTCATACGGGCTGGGTCAAAATTAGGACTGAAAATTTTGGGCCGTGAAGACTCGAAATGAACCAGTCCCAGCTTTGTGCAGGAAAAATAAGTTAGGCTCGGGCCTTAAAAAAAGTGTGGCCCGGCCGAGTTCCTGGAATAAAAATCGGCCCGAGCCCGAACCGGCCCGTGCAGATCTCTAGTGCTTATTCAATTGTTAAAAGAATTATA
Organism: Maratus speciosus; assembly: GCA_963932465.1. Lineage (NCBI taxonomy): Eukaryota > Metazoa > Arthropoda > Arachnida > Araneae > Salticidae > Maratus > Maratus speciosus. Next base: position 233,174,524 of record OZ010796.1, on the reverse strand, counting down.
TTTCAAACCGCTACATGAAGAAATATAACAGACAATCACTTTTGAACACTCTAACGATCAATCTTTTTCTATACAACATACAAGTATTTAGCTAATAATCTTAAAATTAAATAAGACTCACCTTTATTTTATGTATTCCATAAAGAATAATTTTAATGATATCCTAATATGTTAATCCTAAGATGGCGGACGAAAAAGTGATCATTTTTCTTATCTTTTAAGGGTGTCGTCGCCTTGCTGCTCTGATTGGTTAATAAGAAATGCATACGCAAGTCACTATCTCAGGAGTGAGACATTTCACTCCTTTCTAGAGAGTGTAAAATTCCACTCTTTAAGGAGTGTATTTTTGTAAAATTTACTCCAAAAAGAGTAAAAACACATGTCGCTCTTTCAACAGTGAACTTTTCACTCCTTCCAATTTTAGAGTGTGTATATATGTATATATATATATATAAAGTTTTTTACTGAGGGTTGTTTTGGGTTCTAGGCGTCATGATCGGTGTAGATCTGCAAAACTTTTTCAGAAATTCCAACATAGGGGAGAATGTAATAGGTAGTATTTCATACGAAATCTACCTAAAAACATCTAGTTTGCTAACAGAAACGTTGCAGTATTATTCTTGATTTTTTTTCTGCATGTAATCTTAAATCCAAAATTACTTTTTTCGATTAACAGATTTATTTAATATTTTGAGTATGCATTACACAAAATTTTTGTTATACTTCAAACATCTCTCTTTGTAATTTTGGAAAAATCAAAGAAAAAAAATCATTCTATGAAAAGTTATAATTAAAATTCTATACTACACTGTTAAAAAAAAATATTTCAACCATGCACGAAGCCTGTATGTTTAACGAGATATCACTCAAAATAAAATTGTGTCGGAAAAAGATTTTAGTGGATTGCTTTTTTTATTTACCATTTAAGGCCGTTTGCATTAACTATTTTCCCGTCTAACAAAGCGAAACTTATAACACATTCACGGATTCATTTTTGAACATGAAATCCTGAAACTGGCTGGCATGACTATTGAAGTAATCGTGATTCAAATAGAGTTTTGAGATTTCCGATAAATGTGTTTCATTTTGAGTTGCAAGCGATCGATGTCTCATGATGCACTTTTGTGGGTTGTGACGTCAAGAAAATTTGGTTCGAAACGCCACATTTAACATCAGTTTCAGAAAATGTCTTTATGATAAAAATTAAATCGACATTCGATTCCATAGTTCCGGAATAAGAACACTATCGAATTTTATGCGTCTACGAATAAAAATGAATTCAGGAATGTGTCAGAAAGTAGTCAGTTTAAATTTGAGGACGGTCTTAAGATAGAAGTAGTGTTGCAGTCTTAAGATAGAAGTAGTGTTGCAGTCTTAAGATAGAAGTAGTGTTGCAAGGTGTCCCGCATAAATCGGGGCTACAAATGCTCTGAAGTATCAGTATTTTATACCAATAATTTAAAGTAATTTTCTTCGCCTTATCTAATGGCGGAATTATCTGCGATTAAAGATTGCGAAATAAACTGTACAAAATTAGTGAAGTTCCGAGCATTTGGAGCCTTGATTTACGCAGACACCTGGCAACGCTAGTTAGGAGCCTAATATGAGGTTAAAATGAGAGAGAAGGTTAAAAGTATATAGCCCTATCCTCAAAAGGCAAATCTTTTATAATAAAAAGATTTGCCTTTTGAGGATATAACTATATTTTTTATAGAACTATAGGAGAGAGTAGCCGAATTTGGACCAATTCACTTATTTTCAGTTGTAACTCACTTAATTTTTGGAATATCTGCAAAACATCACTACACGGGGTCAATTTATTCATCTACTAACTAAATACATCTTTTGTGAAAAGTGGTCCAAATTCAGCAACTGGTCGCCTAAGTTGGACTCCCAGTTTCCTAAATTGGACCAAACAATATCAGGTTGTTTTAATGACTAGGGAATATAACTAATTTTATTAAGAGCAAATTTTGTGCTTAATGAAACAATCACGCAAAATAACAGCAATGAAATATAATTAAATCAAATATCTGAAAATAAGAGTAATTGTTTTAAATCAAAATGTATTCAAAATGTAAATCAAAGTTATCAGTAATTAACAACAGGAATTATGGAACTAATTGTCAGTTACTTAAATATCATGTAAGAAGTTATGCAAAGCTTACGCATGAATTTCGTTTATTCATATTTATTGCAGCGCGCACAACATGGAACCATATTTGACAATCTGAGCACTAAATCGTTTCTGCTATTTTAGTTTTCTTACACATTAGGCAAAACCAATCATCACTGTCTAGATTTTTCTTTTTAAATTCTGAATCATTAGACATTTTTTTTTTGCAACAGTAGTTTTCTTTACATTATGTTTGTAGTTCTTCCCTTCCATCATTTTCTTTCCAATTGCATTACGTCTATTTTTTTAAAACGTGATGTTCCAATTGCTTTTGTGCTGTGAGAGCTTCCTTTTTTTTATATGGCAAAGATGTTAACACAGCTGTTTTTTGCCTCCCTCTGTACATTGATTTAACTGAATTTAGCAAGAGGGATAACATTTCTAATGATTCTTCGGCTTTTTTCTGGGGGGGGGGGGTAGTAGCTGCAGCCTTCTTGGAGGTCAATTTCTTCACACCTTACTTTCTCTTTTTCGTTTCCTATATCTTTATCAGCTTTTGCCGTCACGGGTGTTTTTCTTCTAGACTGTTTGTCTGTGTCGTTTTCAACATTTTTCAATTATATTAAAAATGGTTTAAAAAATAAGCTATATCGAAAGAAAAAATACGCTACGATTAATCTAACGCAAAACATTATATATTCAAACAGTGTTGAATTCAGGGGAATTCCCCACGGAAGGTTTGAGATTTTACGCGTTTTAAGGGCAAAAAAGTATAATTTCACCATCCAGAACTGTAAAAAAAGGAAAATGTTTGAATTAAACTCTGTAAATCAAGTACACAATAGACATAAAGAATTCAAAGAAAATAAATACAAATACGTACAAGAAAAAAGAAATTGCAAACAAAATTTATTGCATAAACATGTACAAATATTTTTATGTATATATAGGCCTAATAAAGAAATTATCCAGATATACAAAAAAAACTTGCATGGAGATAATAATCAATTATAAAATATTAAAAAATAAAATTAAAACAGTGTACAAAGCATACAGCCTTCGAAATTCATTACTTACTTTTCAGATTTACGATCGTATATCTGGTCCAATTTAAGCAACTTAAATTGACCCAATTAAGGCAACTGCGCCATTTTTTAAAACCGATAATCTCAAGACTAAGAACAAAAACGAAATCAAACAAATCCGCTTGAAAAATATGCATAATAAACAGATGAATTTAGATATGTATATGAAAACATAACAACTTACCTTAGTTTTAAAGTATTTACTTACGTTTAGTAGGAAAAAGTTAGACTAAAACAGCTAATTTTAGGTTTTTTAAATTGTCTGAAAAGAGCACGTGGTAGACGGGTGCTTCTTCTAATCCTAAACGACGTCATTCTGATGAGTAGGATTTCAGCAGTATATAGCGCCTCTTTCTGTAATTAACGACAGAATGGCAACGGTCCATTTGAAGCGGCGGGCGGTCCAAGTATGGCTACTCTCCCCTATACGCTCAAAAGTAATAAAAATACTGTCTAGTATAAGGTGACCAGAAGATATCTTCTTTTTTTTTAAGACAATGTTCATTTTAAAGGCATATCTGTATTTGACAGAGTTGCTGATCAACCCTTTCAGGGGCAAAGCTCCCTTCTTTTTCTAAAATGTTAAAATGATTGATTGACACCAGGATTTACGAGCAAATTTATATGACGCTAAGTAAAATCTTTTCTTCGCGTACATTATAAAATAAAAATTTAGATCCAAAATTTTGGTGCCAATGTGGCATTTGGTAATTAAAATTAAGTTGTTTCTTAAAATAACACTACCCTTCAAGGGATTAAGATAAGTTGACCATCTGATCAGCTTATCCTAATTTCAATAATATTTTTCAAATTTCAGTTTTGAAAAACTGAGTAAAGCGCTTTCAGAAGGACTAATGGTCACAAAAATAAAGGACATCTGGTCATCTTAGTCTTCTTGCACATTAAAAAAGAAGAAATAAAAGTCCCTATACTAATAGGCAGAAACAGGAAAATAAATAACATAAATTGTTAGCGCAACTATAAAAAATAACTACCATACTCTATATGATTGAAAGCAAAAATATTTTGAATGTATCGAAACCATAAAAGGCTTGCTTTTTACTATCAAAACTTATTTCCATCGAAGGATGTCTGAGATCTCTGAATCAAATATGGAATTCTTTTTCTTTGCCTTTGAAATATATATATTTCCGAATTCCACGATATATTTACATTCCTTGGTTTTATGACGCAAGAAAATAGCTCTTTCTGTGAAGCATAAAAATAAATAGAGAAAATATAAAGAAAATACTCCTCCACGAATTACTTTTTCTGAAAATTTATTCGCCTCATAGAATCGAAAGGAAAAAATACTCCCAGTCTCGTCAACAGTACATTCCTCTTGCACAATTTCAGAAGATCTATGACGTCAGCATCTTTAAACCTTCTTTTTACATAAACCACGTAACATAAAGAAATTTTACGACAATTAATATACAAAATTTTTAAAGAAAAAGCGGTGCATTTGAAACTATGCATAATCATGGACAGATACGAATAACAGTTCGGGGATGCAGTAATCTGAAATATAAATAAGAGAAAGAAATTGTATTTCATGTATGCATTGAAAAATATAATTTAAAAAAAAAATCACCAGACTCCCTTAAGAGCTCTGCAAAAAGTGTATAATTTTTTTTCAGATAATTTCACCGATTTTTTTGAATAAATATTATAACTAAAAGAGATTAATCAGAAAAAATACTTTAATAGCGACAATAATTAATAATAATAATAAATTCATACAACAAACATAGGGGCAAGTAAACAGCGAAAAAGATCTTTCGAAACGCCGTTAATTAAGATCTAGATATAATTAACTGAATGAGTTTTAGCCATTAAATATACTAATCTGTTTATTCGGAGTATTTTGCATACGGAATATACTAATTCACATGAATAGAAACAGAAAAAAACCCCACTTCAAATAATATTTTCATCCCCCCCCCCCCCTGTGTACCATACATAATAAAACATAAATAAAAATAAAGGGGTCGGGTCCTGGACGAAATTTTAACTTTAGGGAAGGGATGAGATTTCCGCTTTTTTGCACACCGGTATTTCCTCAGAGAAAATGTTGTTTTGTTAAATCGCTAAAATGTTCCGATTAAATGAAATAACATTTTCTCTAATAAAATACTGGTGTGCAAAAAAGCGGAAATCTCATCCCTGCTTTAGGGCCAATAAAGTTTTCATATTTTTAATGTATTTCCACACATAACAATTCCACACATTGAATGGACGCAAACAATTTTCAAAATCATAAACAGACTTCCAACAAAGATGTTTATACAAGCCGTTTATATATACAAGGTGTTAGAATATTCGACCGAAAAATTAAGAGGGGTGATAGAAAGCATAAAGCAGTGATGGAACAGTGGCGCAGCAGTTGTGCGATTACCACCACAAAATTTTAACTACTTCGGCTTGAATTATCTCAGAAATTCTGTCCTGAAATAAGACGAAGAATACTATTAAAATTTAGCAGAGTCAATTGATTCTCTGGTGCTACACTGCTCCATCACTGCATGACGATGGAAAATTGCTATAGAACATGGGGTCGCAAACCATGTATTTAATCAAAAATACATGATGTTCTACCCTAACTCAATTTGGGTTGAGGGTAACAACATTCAGAAAACTGAAGTATATTATAATGAACTTTTAACTCACTTTTGTTATAACTAAGAATGCACAAAAAAAGAATGGTAGAAGTTTCCATTATACGCGCCAGCGGTATGCATTTGACGCTCCAGATTTTGGACTAAAAAGGAAGGCCTCCATACGGGCATACTCAGAAAAATCTGAAAAAATTACAGAACGTTCTTCTTATATGGAAATACAGTGAAATATGTTTAACACGAAATTGAAGGGACCGAAAATTTTTTTCGTGTTAAAGGAATTTCGGGTTAAAAGAATTGTAAAAAAAAAAGAACTAAACTCACAAATGTCTTCGACGTCGTCAAATTTTATTTTGATTTCCTGTTAAACTACTAGTAGGTTGCATCCATTAGGATAAAAAGCAGGTAAAAAATATCTATTGTTTTTTGGGGGGGGAAAATAGATATATATATATATTTTCAAGTGCTTTTTCAGCATTCTGAGATCTATCTTGTTTGAATCAAATAAGCAAAGCTGTCTCTAAATGTTCATGCTTAGTGGTTCCCCTACGTTTTCTCTCTGGCTCAAACATACTGCGCTCAAACATTAACGTAATGGGATCCCTGCTTTTTACTATCGTTGATAAAGTATAACTGGCAATGCCAAACTATTTCAGATTTCTGTTTATGTCCTTCTTTTTCACCAACTGCATTAAGCAGCTTCATTATCATTGGAAGCGAAGTAGCAGTTTGTTTTCGGACCGATTTCTCAGCCATTGTGCTCATAAAGCATAAGCTAATTTACAAAAAAAAAAAAAAAACCCACGAAATTCACCCATTTTCATCCAAAATCCAGTGGTTTTAACACAAAATTCGCCAATTTCAACTCAAACTAACTAGGTCGAAAGCGAAATTTTTTCGTGTTATAAACGATTTTTCTTTCGTGTTAAAAGAAAAAAATAATGTATTAAATTGCATAGTTTACTGTCCGGACCGCTACATCATTTGTTGTTAACCAATTTTTTCGTGTTAAGCGTTTTCGTGTTAAACGTACTTCACTGTATATGTTTATAAAAAAATTTTTGGCGGAACCCCGATACAGCGTCCGTAAAAAAATAACGAAATTTTCGTTTATTTGCCGATTTATCACCGGTTGGCGATGAAAAAAATACGCTTTTATGTAGGAAATTTTTTTTATGTTGAATTTGTTTATATAAGTTTAATTTAAATAACTTTAGTTTTGTCATTTTTAATTTGTTATAGCTATAGTTTTGTTATTTTTAGTTTGTTTTAGCTATAGTTTGTCATATATATTTATATGTATTTATAATAAAATTTAAATATCATATTTTACGATTTAAAACAAAATTTAAATTGATTTAAATTATTTCAAGCTCAAAAATAAGGCAGATAGAACACTGTCGATTTGATTTTGTTGCTATGGAAACGACTTCGTCTTCGATATGGAAATGTATTATGGCAATCAAATGTCAGCTGACTATAACTTAAAATAGATATTTGCAACTTGCAAAGCATAGAAAATATTTTTACAGTGATAAAATTAAATAGCTACAGCAACAAGCATTATATATATGTAATATAAAAAATATATAATAACCTCTTTCATTGATTAAGTTTAAATTCATTAAAAACCGTGCATCCTAAAAAACAATTAATAAACAATTTTCAGATGCATTAAAATCGTTTGCTTTGCTTTTGGCGTGGAAAAATCCTGCTCGCCAAATTGCGTGTCACTTTCGTATTTTCGCGCCAAATATTCGAAAGTATTTTATTTTTTTACCGACTTTATACTGAAATTCCGCCGTTAAATTTGACTGATCCCTTATTACATACATGAGTAGTTTCACTAGCACTTTTTCCAACATAGTCTAAGTATTCCTTGTAAGGAGACCTTCCTTGTAATATTATCAGTTCATACAGTATCATAGATTGCGTGCGCACCCTGTTTTCCCAGAGTTTTTCGTTATGATATAACATCTCACACAAAACAAGGTACATATCGTTGCATTTTCATTGCAATGTTTTTATTATTGCCGTTAAAAGAAGTTCAGCTAGGATGAAAAGCTCTGTATTTGTGACTAAATAAGTGGTTTGCGACCCTATCTTCTATGGCAATTTTTCAGTCTCTTGATGCCTTCTATCACCCCTCTTAATTTGTCGGTAGAATTTTGAAACACTCTGTATATATATATACAGGGTAATTCAAAAAAGCGTTTACAAAATGACCTAGCAAATCAGACATACAACAAGTGTGAAAAATCACGTAGGAACACAGGGTCGCAAACCACTTATTGAGTCACAAATACTGGGTGCTTTATCCTAACACAATTTGGGTTTACAGTAATAACTTTCAGAAAAATGAAGTATATTATAATAAAACATTTAACAGACATTTTCACCTTTGTTGTAAATGTGATAACACCAAACAAAAGTGGTAGAAGTTTGCATTATACGCGCCAGCAATATGCACTTGACGCCCCACATTTCGTAATGCGATTATCAAACCATACTGTATCATCGATTGCTTGAGCAACATGTTTTTCCAGATCTTTTCGTGATGTTATCACATTTCACACAAAACAAGATACATATTGTTGCATTTTCATTACAATGTTTTTATTTTTCTCGAAATTATGACCGTCAACCCGGGTTCAATTAGCATGAAACACACTGTGTTTGCGACTCAATACGTGGTTTGTAACCCTATGTTCCAATGTGATATTTTATTCTTGCTGTATGCCTGATTTGCCATGTCATTTCGGAAACTTTTTTGAATCACCCTGTATATGCAATGGATGCACCGATTTCAAATTTTCCATTTCGTTGGAAAGGTATCGTTTGGTTGCTCGTCCCGTTTCAATTTCGAATCTAAAAATTATATGTCTGTATAATTGTCTGTATTCTTTTTTCTATTTCATAGGCTTTAACTCCCCGAGAGGCGGTGGTATATATTATATCCACGTAATTTTAATCAAGATTTGCAAAAGACACTTTTAATTAAATTTTACCTTTATAACTTTGGCGGAAAAAAGTTGTAAAATTACTTTTGCTTATTTTGAAATAAAATGTTTCGAAAATTCCGGCGTGAATTCAACATTACAGAAATAAATCGCCCCTGAAAGGGTTAAATTTAATAAAAGTTATTAACCAAACGTCTCAAACTTTGAGTATGGTGTTGAGATACACAATGAACTTTACATTTTAAAAATGATCTTCTTTTAGTATTTTTTTTGAAGAGCATGACAGAAATTTTTATGGATCATCGTCTACAACGCGTCAAAATGAGCAATATTGCCAACAACGGAATTTAAAATTAATGTAGTTTAGATTAAGAACTAAAAACAACTTTATTAAAAAGCACAAATGGGAGTGAGAATAAATCGCAAACAGCTGTTTCGAAGTCTCTAAGGCCTCATCATCAGTGCTTAAAAATTAAAATGAAGATAAAATTAAATGAAATGTACATAAAAAAGGGAGAGGGGTGCAGAGAGCCACACGGCCTACTTCACAGCTCGACTGTCAACGGTGAAACGGCGTCCGACTCCCTGCATCTCCTCTATTTTTTAATGTACATTTCATTTAATTTTATGTACGTTTTACTTTTTAAACATTGAGGACGAGGCCTTAGAGGCTTCGAAACAGCAGTTTAGGATTTATACTCACTCCCATTTGTACTTTTAATAACGTTGTTTTTTTTCTTAATATATTGGCACAAAGTACAATCCTCCCCCCTTTTTATGTAATGTAGTTTAAAATCTTGCATCGTGTTGGGTAACCCGATTTTAGCCGAATCAACCGGAATTACGGATCAAGTCGGGGCTATTTGTTTTCGGTCTTGTCAAGTTGATTCAGTTTAATTTCGGGTTTATTTTTGACGCATGCGGGTCGTGTTAGGTAAGCTATTATTTCAGAAAAAGTCCTCAGTATTTTTTCAGATGAAAAACTATATATGTGAAAATAAATGAATCTGTATTAAACTTTTAACATAAAAGTTAAGTTGACATTAGATATATTATTTTTAGATTATTTTTCCCTTATTACATTAAAATATGGATTAATTTTCTTTCATTTCGCGTTTCGGGTCGGTTTCGAGTTCAAGTGCGTCGAGTCCGAGTAAGGCTTAAAATGGAATTTTCGGTACCTGATTCAATCCGGACCTTAACCATGCCGGTGTAAAACAATAATAACAATTGGCGCAAACGCGAAGGTAAGAAATAATTCCTCGAAGTCTGCTTTATTTATATTTTTATTAAAATGTTATTTTTATGTTCATAATAATCCGAGTTCTTTGTGCAATTCTCATAATTTTTTTTTTTAGAGGAAGAAACATTCGTATAGAACATGTTAATTTATTTTCAGTGTAGTTGGCGATAATCCGAGTACGTGCGTAATGTTTTATTGTCTGAAACTTTGCCATAATCGATATATTTTCATGCTCATTCATAAATTATTATATCAGAGATTGAACGGAGCAAAATGTTTCCGTGGATTTTTCTAAAATAACGAATAGTATTTATATCTTATTATTTTCTTTTATTAATGTTAAAATAAAATAAAAATGACTGAGATTCCAATAAAAAAATACTTAAATAATAAACGAGGTTTTATAAACTGTATAAAAAGGCAGATGTTTCTTAATGCAGGGAAATATAATATAACTAGGAGCAAAAATAAACAATCAGCTCTTCCGAGAAACCCACGATTTTAAAAAGCGTTCTTTACCTTTAGGAACCTCAGAAACCAATATATTTTCAATGTTTAACCCTTTATCTACTGACGGTACTTATAAGTACCATTGAAATACCTTGTTATAAAATTCATTTAATACATCGATTAGTAGTAATACAACTTAGAATGAGTTATAGATACATTACTTTATCTTGTTCCAAAAGCATTATTGGTTACACAAAGCAAAAATATTTTTAAAAAGGTGATTTCTTTTGCCTTTGCATCTTTTCAGCTTGGCGTTGGAAGGGGGGGGGGGAGATTTTTCACTTCGGAAATATTTCTATATTTCTATTGTAAGAACATTATATTTGTACATTTCCTAATTCTACAAAATACTAAGAAAAATATTTAAGATAAAAGATTTGAGTAGGGTTATAAATATTGCTCAATCCCTATAAAATCAAATTTAATCAATCCTTCTAAAATCCTTCTAAAATTTATTATATGATTAAGTAAATCTTCTAACGTAGTTCAAAAAATGCACGAAAAATTCTTTAGAAGATAAAATTTTCATGAATTCATAATTCAATACATAAAGGGTTAAATAGACATATATAAAAACAAAGTTACTATTGCTGCCACTGATTTTCGGAAACTTTTCGAGTAGTTTTTACATTGTAATAATCGGTTTTCTCAAACTGGAACATTAGGTTTTCGGATACTATCAACTCTGAAAACAACATTTTCTTGTTCAACAAACATGTTTTAAGGACAAACATGATAAATTAACAGCATTAATATTAACATTAAAATTAAAATTACTTTGTTAATCTTGCATGTATAAATTCAATTGCGCAGCTGAAAATGTTTAATTAAGAATAATTAGCATCATAAAGAACGATATTCCGGTTACAGAAAACATGTTAATGAACTATAAAAACTACTCGGAAACGTTTCCGAAAATCAATGGCAGCAAAAGAAACCTTTTTATAGAGGCCTCTTTAAATCTCGAAAATATAATGGTTTCTGAAGATTCTGGAGATAAAAAACTTTTTCGGAATCGTGGGTAACTCGGAAGAAGTTATTGTATGTCTTCGTTCGAGGTTATATAGTGTTTTGTTTGATTTATAGAAACATTTGTCTTTTTGCAGTGTTTTCTTCAAGAAAAATATACTTCTAGGGTACAGGTATGTAAGGGCCAGAACATAATTACATCTGTAGGTTCAAGCCGGCACGGACATGGGCTTACTTTTATCCTGCAAACTCGGCCCGGGCTGCGCCTGGAAGTCTTTCTTTCCGGGCCGAGTCAAACCGCAAATTATTTTGTTAATATAATAGCGATGTTTTACATTTGTGTAATAGAATCTTTAGAAATTTATTTATTTTTTCGCTAAATTGCAGAGGAATATTTTATATATTTTTAATTTTTTGTTATAGAGATTCAAAATTATGATTTTTTAGTTGCCTTTTTTGTTTCATTTTGAAGTACCTTATTTTTTTAAATGGGTCTTCATTTAAATGTATTTATTTAAGCAATCAATAATGTTGTTCCGTGTTCCTTGGCTTGCGGACATATATATTGCATTGTTGTATTTTTGAAGAATATGTGTACAATATTATTTTAAAAGAAATTTAATTGTAGGATAATGTTACTAAGAAATACAAGCTGATTATAAATAAAGTCGGTCGGGACAGGTTCGGATCTGATGTCATTGACATTCGGCTTTGCCAGACCATGAACTGTGAAAACATAAACGGTCCGGGCTGAAATTTTTGGATCGTGCAAACACTTACTTCCAGTGTTTCAAAAGTAACAAGTTGGAAATTGCACGTCAAACATGGCAAATGAGGTGCGTTCGTACTATAACTAGCTTTATAAATATCTTTTGCACCGCTCATTGCACTGAATATATATTTTACGCACTTCATAAGTGCATATCAATTTCATTCTGTTCAAAAGACTGTAACACCATTAAAATGCACTTGAAATATTTTTTCCCCCATTGGCCGTAATGTAACGGAAAAATTTTGACTGTCCCTCTAATTAAATTATACGTCCTATTTTCATAAAATTAGAAATGACTCGACAAAATTTTGCAACAATTATATATTTAAAATTTAGGACCATTCGGTTGGGTAGTTGTTCCTCTGTTATATGCGGACGGACGGACGGAAGGACACACAGACAGATTGACAGACGGGCGGGCAGACAGACGGACTGAATGACGACTATAGGTGCTACGTATTTATATAATTACTAACGCACCTAAAAAGCAGTTCTACAGAAATACTTTTTTCTTTTTACGGTGATCATATTTATAGAGGTAAAAATAAATTAACTAAAAATCCAGGAATGCTTTAAAAATTTTTGAAAACAATATTTTTATAAGAGTATTTACCCGGCGAATGCAGTTGTGTGATCTTCGAAAAACAGAGCAATAGTCTGCGAATTAAACGTAGAACAGACGGGTTTTTTGGTGATCACAAGAGTGCTTCGCCCAATGAAGGGAGACAATACGGGATTGCTTTAACGTTTTTTTAACTAGACACTTCTCTCAAGTATTCCTGGGCCTTTAATAAATAATTTTATTTGTACCTAGAGGTCATCAGGACCGTAGCTAGGAAAGTGCCAGGGGAGGCTCAGCCCCCCTAAAAAATTTTGAGCCCCCCCCCCCCCCCCCATGAGGAAGATTCCAAGGACACCAAATGAAACTCTGTTCAAAATTTGAACATGGTTTTGGGGTCCATTTACAGTTTTGCACAAATACTAAATTGTATTATTTGCATAAAATTTGCAGTTTTTTGACATATAATTTATTACTTATCAGCATTGCTTATATATACTAAAAATTTTCATTCTGCAGTGTTTTCTATTACTAGCATAAAATAAAGTTATTGTAATGAGTTTGATAGTAAATATGATGCTTGTGGTAAACAGTTTGTTTCGCATTTGAGTCATTCTAATTTAAAATAATATATGTATATATTTAGGATCCTTATGAATCACATAAATACTATGGGATTCGCGACTAGTTTGCATTGAGTGCATCTCGCAATACGTCTCAAGTGACTTTAAAAGTTAATTAAAAACCTATCTGGAAAAACGCGGCACGGACCAAGGCGTCCTTGAAACTTTGCGACCTCCTTTTGAAGCGCGCTTAGCACAATGCCAAATTTAAACTTTGAACAAAGATTTTGTTTTAGCTACACTGTAGAAAGAAAAGTTATTACTACGCTGAATTTAGTTTTATGAAATGCCAAATGAAGTTTAAGTGTGCACTGCTTTTATTGTCAGTGCCGAATTAAGCTCATCATCAACAGATTAGGATAATATTAAAAAATGAGTTGCACAAAATAGTTATATTAGATATTATTTAGGTTCCATATCTCGTTGAACTTTCATGGTACTAGTACATACAGTTATACGCAACACTACGTTGTATAGTTTTTTACAAAGTCTTCTTTTAACAACAATTACAAATTCATATATTTATTCTACGAAACCCTCTGGGCGCGAGTAATACTCGCACTTGACTGTTTATTCTTAAATATCTGCATTAAATACATTTTATTTATTAAATATTCAAATACACTTCTTCAATAATATTCATTAAAGTGTTACTTTACCTCTGCCCCTGCCCTATGTGTCCTCTTTTGTGGACCCCTTGGATATTCGGCGGAGTTAATGGACGTTCCCCTATCTTATATTCATAGTGTTCTTCAAAACTCTCTTATTGTTTCTTTCTCGTAATTATCTATATAAATGCATTTTTCTCGTTCAATATTTAAATACACTTCTATAATATTATAATATTGATCAACGTGTTACCCCACTCCTTCCCCCTGTCTGACGTGTCCCCCTTTGTGGGCCCTTTCCCGTTCCTCTTAATGTGTGACGTAATAAATATAAATCTATTTTTTATTCTATTCAGGGTGTTCTGTAAAACTCCCTTAACCCCTTAACATACAACTACGTGTGAGACACATGGTCTTGTATTCGGGCCAAAACTGATTATCACGGGCCTGGCCCGTAGTACATCGGTCGGGCCAAATGTGAATCGGTCGGGCCAAATGTCGGGCATAGCCCGAGGCACAATGATGGAGTCAAATGTAAATATCATGGGCATGGCCCGTGGTGCGACAGTAAAGGATAACGGGATTACTAATAAGCCTTTTGTGGTATTATCTACACTGTAAAAAAACCACTGTAAATTTGCCAGCACAACTCAATCACAGTTAAATGTACTGTATCTTTCTTTGGTTTCCTGACTATTTAAACATGAAAAATACAGTAGTTGCGTAAAATTAACAGTACGATGTACTGTCAATTTTGGACGCATTTGGACCACAGCACAAACTACTGGCGTCCAAATTGCCAGTACATTGTGCTGTTAATTTTACGCAACTACTGTATTTTCCATGTTTAAATAGTCAGAAAACCAAAGAAAGATACAGTACATTCAACTGTGATCGAGTTTGTGCGCGAGATGAACAGTACTTTGTACTGTAAAAATGTCGTTTTTTTTTACAGTGTACCTTAATTATTACATCTCAATATATATTTGTACTCTATATATATTTGTAATTACTTATCAAATATTACACAAATTTCTGTATATTACACAAATTTCTATATCTTAGTTGTTGTATCTTACACATGTATTTACATTCCGCAAATCATGCGCGTTTGGTACAACTTAGGGCCGATTTGTCGAACCATGGAATGTCTCGAAGGCTGCGCGAACTTGTTTATGCTTTGGACCCAGGCTGTTGAAGCGTAAATCATAGGGGCTGTTTCTCAAGTTCACTGCTCAATTAGCGCGAAACTTTCTGACACAATGATGGACTCATTTTTAACCGTAAAGGTATAAAACTGACACGCCTGGCTCTGGAAGCGATTTTGGAATCGAAATGATTTTTCCATTTTTTGATAAATAAGTTACCTATTCAGTTATAAGAGATTTTCATCACGTGACAAGACGGTTTTCTCCCTTTTCTGACTGTTTTTTCAACTTTCGTTCGGAATTTCGTTTCAAAACACCAACTTTGACAGTATTTTCTGAAAGATCTATTGCGTTTCCAAAAAAACGGAAAACATCTTTCGATTACATAGTTTCTGTATAACAACACCTGCCAGTTTCATGCGTTTTCGAACAAAAATGAATTAAAACTTATGTCATAAAGTTGCTCTTTTGGATTTCAGAACAGCCTTAACGCTTGTTTCTCTTAAGTATTGATATAATTACATTTTCCTTAATAAATATTTAAATAAACTTCTATAATATTAATTCTACGATAACATTCAATATGTTACAGCAATATTAACACAATGCGACTCAGTAATCCTAAAGAATATTTATGACATTTATTAATCTTTTCGAAAAAAATACTTAGCATAATTCATTTTATGCAATTGTATCACTAAAGTAATTTGAATTTGACACGATAGACGCATACCTGAACATTCAGCGGAGTAAATCAGTACTTTGCTCATCTCTGTCTCTGTAACCTAGACAACCGTTGTCAACACAGCAGACGTTGAGCCCACATATATCTTATTAGACTCATCTCACTGTACACACGGCTTCTCATTCTCTTAGTATGATAGACTTGTAGTAGATGGGCATTTTTCGCGGGATACCTATATATAAAAATCCAAAACGACTCAAGTTTTAATGAAAACTGAATTTAATTAAATAGATTAATCATAATTGCACCATGCGTTTATTTTAAATCATCATATAACGTATTTAATTATAAAAGTTACTTGCTGCAACTTTGTATGTTGTAGTACATTTGATTTCTGAAAAGCGTTGTATTGTGATTATTACAAAAACTTAGAAAGAATTTTCCTAGAATTATTTATGTTTCTGTTTTCTAAAATTCTGCACTAATATTATTGTAACACAAGCTAGTATCGATACCAGTGATATTTTTGTATGAATATTCTAAGTGGCATTACAAATGTAAAAAGTTGAGTGACAGTGATAAAACATAATTTAATTAGAAATTGCATTTAAGCTACATTTTGAAATATAGAAGTAAACTTTCAGCAGATATTGCTTTGACAAAATTAGATTTCAAATTTAAAAGCTCAATTTTTTTATATTATATGGCATATAAATCAAACGGAATTTTCTAAATTAAGTATTTTTACACCTGTTTTTTACAAACTCCACTGTTTATCACAATGAAAATTGGTAAAGATACTAGTGGCATTTTCGTATGAAACTTCTGAGTGGCACCTTTATGCAAAGAATCAGGTAAGACAGCATTTTAATTTGTTAGTAAACTATTTTTGGATCAATCAACTATTCTTTGCACCTATTGCTGCCCCTATAAAAATTAATAAATCTATTTAAAAACTATAAATCAACTAAAAAATCTTCACTATTTATCATTGTAATGCGAATTAGTATCGACACCAGTGACATTTTCGTATGAATATTCTAAGAGGCAATACAATGCAAAAAGTTGAGTGACAGCGATAAAATAAAATTTAATTAAAAATTGCATTTTAGCTGCATTTTAAAATATAGAAGTAAATGTCAGAGAAGTAGAAGTCAGTTTTATTTATCCAAAGAATATACAGATCATTAGTCTATGCTTTAGCAGTTGCATTACAATGCAAAAGTTGAGTGGCAGTGCTAAAATAAAGTTTAATTAGGAATTATATTTAACCTAGATTTTAAAAGATAGAAGTAAAAGTTAGGAAGAATTATAAGTCGTTTTTATTTATCCGAAGAATATCTAGATCATTAATCTATGCTTTAGCAGTGGCATTACAATGCAATAGCTGAGTGGCAGTGCTAAAGTAAAAGTTGATTAGGAATTATATTTAAACTAGATTTAAAATATAGAAGTAAAAGATAGAAAGAAGTAGATGTCATTTTTATTTATCCGAAGAATATCTAGATCATTAATTTATGCTTTAGCAATGTCGAATTTCGAAATTATTGATAATGTCTTTGATTTTTCACGGTTACATATGTGATAAAGGAAACCTTTCTGAACTTTATAACGTAGGAGCCAGATGTTGTTTTAAAAAAAGTCTGAGGGGGGGGGGGGTGCACTAATGGTTAGCGTGTCTAAAACTTCACTTATTAATCTAATAAACATGACAAATACAATTTCAAATAAATTATATATATTTCAAAAAAAACAAAAAAAAAAACAAAAAAAAAACACCCCAGCTTTGTCGTAAAGAATAGTTGGTTGACTCGTTTAAACTGGTAAAACTCTATTAGAGTTAGAATAATTACAAAATAATTTTGCAAATTGAAGTAAACGAAGTCATTTGAATCAATAAAGATTTTTAATTAAAAAATAACATTTTTTCCCACAAATGATTGCCGAGAGATAGCTATCTTGTTCATATCCTATTTATTAATAAAGAGGAATTTTTTAGTATAATTTGCAGTAAAATCGGCTAAAATCAGATTAATAGTGAAAGGGTAAATTTAATTAGTAGGTTCATAGCAAACAATATCTGAAACAATATTTGCAATGGGTATTTCGTCGCATCCTTTTTATCGATTTTAAAATGTAAAAATGTGTAAATATTTTTTTGTTGCAGTGCTAACTTTTAAAGAGAGTAATTAAGACAAGTAATCAAAGAAGAAAAATTATTTCTTGTTGAAAATAGCGCCATAATCAGTATTTGAGTTTTAATTATCATTCATGTAATTTTTGGTTTAAAATATTTATCTATTATTTTATGGATTAATAATTTTGTACGTTTTTAGATAATTAAATTTAATAAATTTAAAATTACAATTAAAAAAATAGCATGAAAATGTAATAAAATGTACTGTATCGATGTTTTGTACAGCAAATACGCGCATTATTTGCTAGAGATACTAATTTTAAAGAGAAAAAAGCAAAATTATTAAATAAAATAATAAAACATACTTTTTATTTAACGTTCAAAATTATTGGATTGTTATAAAAAAAATAATTTTCGCTCAGCTTTTTTAAGATACGGTAACAGGATATTTGTTTTATTTTTTGCTGCAAACGTTGTTTTTCATTATCGAAATTAACAAATATTTATTGTTGAGTTACGTGTTAAAAGATTATAAAAATATCATACTTGAAAATTATTTAAGCTATCCAGAATTGTATTCATAATTGGAATAGCACAGTTGAGGTTTATTCCAACAGAGTGAAAAATGTCAAGACTCGAACCTGGATACCTTGGCTTGCCGTACTAATCCTCTACCATTTGAGCTATCCGAACGGTACCTGGATGACATAATTCACTCTTATTTGATGAACATGGCTGCGAACTGCAATGCTAGTTTCATTCATCCAAGCTATAACTATAGCATTTACATGATGAAAGTGTGTCATAATACGGAAACTCCTGTATACCATGTAATTAGATCATAATTAAGAGAAGGAATGTTTTATCGGCTGGATAAATCACATTAATAGTTGGAGTAGCACAGTTGAGGTTTATTCTAGCTGAGTGAAAAATGTCCAGACCAAGACTCGAACCTGGATACTTTGGCTTGCCGTACCAATGCTCTACCATTTGAGCTATCCGGACGGTACCTGGCTGGCATAATTCACTCTTATTTGATGAACATGGCTGCGAACTGCAGCGCTAGTTTCATTCATCAGAGCGATAACTATAGCATTTACATAATGAATGTGTGTAATAACACGGAAACTTCTGTATACCATGTAATTAGATCCTAATTAAGAGAAGGAAAGTGTTTTCAACTAGGTAAATCATATTCATAGTTGGAGTAGCACAGTTGAGGTTTATTCCAACAGAGTGAAAAATGTCCAAACCAAGACTCGAACCTATATATCTTGGCTTGCCGTACCAATGTTCTACCATTTGAGCTATCCGGACGCTACCTAGCTGACATAATTCACTCTTATTTGTATTGTTTCACTCATCCGAGCTATAGCTGTGGTATTTACATGATTGAAGTGTGTGATAACACCGAAATTCCTGTATACCATGTAATTAGATCATAATTAAGGGAAGGAAAGTTTTTTCAACTAGATAAAACATATTCATAGTTAGAGTAGCACAGTTCAGGTTTATTCCAACAGAGAGAAAAATGTCTAGACCAAGACTAGAACCTGTATACCTTGGCTTGCCGTACTCAATACTCCAACAAATAAGATTGAATTATGTCAACCAGGTACCGTCCGGATAGCGCAAATGGTAGAGCTTTGGTACGGCACGCCAAGGTATACAGGTTCGAATCTTGGTCTTGGCATTATTCACTCTGTTTGAATAAACCTCAACTGTGCTACTCCAATTATGAATGTGATTTAGCCGGCTGAGAAAACTTTCCTCCTCTTAATTGAGATAATCTAGAATTTTTAAGTTTTTTCTCAACATATAACCAAAGTTAAATTAAAATTAATCTAAGAATTAATAAGTCGGTTCTGAAAATATAAAAATATTATATTGCCATCAGAAACGCACAGTTGAACATAACTTTTAGAACTCTGGTACATCATGCAGTGAGAGTAAAATTGATTCATGTACATAAACCAACTTAAATTATATAAAAGTTAGGTCAATAATAAAGGGGCTATTAATGATTATTTGGTGAAAACGACGCCATACTCAATTTCAGTTTGACTTTTTATTAATGCATTTTATTCCTACGCAAATATCTTTTTACTGTTACTTTATGGTTGAATAACTTTTGGATGGTTTTAGATATGTGCAACAGATATTGATGACTTTAGATACGTTTTAAACAAGCAGTTTGAATAAGCTCTATGAATTTTATTTCTTTTTCTTTGAAAAAAAAAATAGTTTTCGATCGTTAAAAATGGGAAACGTTTTTAATTTGATACTGCATTAATCTGATAAATTTTCTTACATTAAAATTACTTCATTTACATAAAGGGTAGATTTGAAATCTACAGACAAGATAAAACGATACAGAGATAAAATAACACTATTATTCTTAAACTAAAATAGCTGGTGCTGCATTATCCCGGTTTCTTAGAATGTTGAAATAAACTACGTAACTTCCAAATATAAATAATTTACTTTACTTTTCAAGATATAAGAGAAATAACGGATAAAAATGAGTGAGCTCTGACCCAGACTTATTTCTTAGCTTGGGTTTATTTTTTAAGATGAAGCAGCTGAAGTTAATGCTGAACAGGATCCGTACGTAAAGTTTTCATACCAGATGCATATTAAAAATTCATATCTGGATAGACTCTGGATAAGAGTTTATAAATATTAAAATAATTAATTTTTTTATGGAACTCAGAGTAAAAGTTAAGAAAAATACAGTGCGTGAATGAACCCGTTCTTAAAAAAACTACATAAGTCGTCCAAGATTTAAGATTTTTCAGGAATCAATAAAAACTGTGCTACAAAAAAAACGCTAGATTTTCTTAAGAATTTTTCTGGACACACTATATTGCTTAAATATTTCAATTTGTAAGTCTGTTAATAGTTTTTTTTTTTTAAATAAGAATTAAAAAGAAAAAAATGAACTTATGTTGTTTTGCTACACTATTAAAACACTATTCTTAAAAATAAGTAAATTGTACTAATTATTGAGCACTTCCCGATCTTAAAATAGCTCCGAGTACTTAACTCTTAAATTTGAAAAACGCATGTACTCATTTTATTTTAGTACATACAGGGACTCGAAAATAAGTATGTATAGAAACACACATACGCTATAATTAAAAAAAAAAAAAAGCGAAATTACAGAGAACCGACAAACATCCAGTTTTAATTGCGAAGACCTACAATTTCTGGAGTAAAGAACAACGCGTTTACTATTTTAATTCATGAAATTTTGTGTATGAGCCGCCCCGTGATTTGAACCCGAGCCCTCTAAGTTGAAGACCAGTATCGTACTGACTGTGCTACAAGAGCTGTCACCAGCTGTTTCCAAATGACACCTTTTATGAATCAGCGACGGAAGATCGCTAACAGCTGAGATGAATTTTCCTTTTCTTAAATAGTCTAATTTCTAATAAAACAATTTTAGGTAGCTTTCATTACAAAAAGCTACCTATTGCAGCCGTTCGGAGGAAAGAGATTTCAAAAAATTTTGATATATTTTCATCGATCATGACCCCCAGACCCCGAAACCACCCTCCGTTCAAAATTGATATATATATATATATATATATATATCTGACCTATGTCACACTGTAACTCTCGTAATTATGAACCGATTTCGATGTAACTTCGTTTATACGTAGTACATACAAATGTCTCGACCGAGTTCGTTGGCCAGCTTCATCCGCCGTTTTGTTTCAAAATGGCGGCCATTTAAAATTTTTTAAAAAATTTAAAATTTTAAATGTGGTACCAAAAAATTAAAAATGGAAAAATATTTTTTCTTATGTATTTGATCTTTATACAAAGATTCCGGAGCAGTTTTTGTTTCGTCTATATCTTAAAAAATGGCTGAGTTATAGCGTTTTGAATTTCTAGCGTGGCTAACATTTTGAAACGTCCTGAATTTTGTCACGCGATAAAAGGCGTATTTATGAACCGATTTCGATGTAATTCAGTGTGTACATAGTACATACCAATGTCTCGACCGAGTTCGTTGGCCAGCTTCATCCGCCATTTTGTTTCAAAATGGCGGCCATTTAAAATTTAAAAAAAAATTTAAAATTTGAAATGTGGTACCAAAAAATGGAAAACGGAAAAATATTTTTTTCTTATGTATTTGATCTTTATACAAAGATTTCGGAGCAGTTTTTATTTCGTCTATATCTTAAAAAATGGCTGAGTTGCAGCATTTTTGAATTTTTAGCGTGACTGACACTTTGAAACGTCCTGAATTTTGTCACGCGATAAAAGGCGTATTTATGAACCGATTTGGATGTAACTTAGTTTATACATAGTATATACCAATGTCTCGACCGGGTTTGTTGGCCAGCTTCATCCGCCATCTTCTTTAAAAATGGCGGCCATTTAAATTTTTAAGAAAAATTTAAATTTGAAATGTGGTACCAAAAAATTGAAAATTGAAAACATATTTTCTTCTTATGTGTTTGACCTTGATAAAAAGATTCGAGAACAGTTTTTGTTTCGTCTATATCTTAAGAAATGGCTGAGTTATAGCATTTTGAATTTCTAGCGTGGCTGACATTTTGAAACGTCCTGATTTTTGTCATGCGATAACAGGCGTATTTATGAACCGATTTGGATGTAACTTGGTCTGTACATAGTACATACTAATGTCTCGACCGAGTTCGTTGGCCAACTTCATTCGCTATCTTGTTTCAAAAGGGTTGCCATTTAAAAAAAATTAAATTTTAAATTTAAAACGAGGTATTAAAAAATTGGAAAATGAAAAAGATTTTTTTTTATGTGTTTGGCCTTGATACAAAGATTCCGGAGCAGTTTTTGTTTCTGAAAATTTGTTCTTTTGGTTATATCTTAAAAAATGATTGAATTATAGCACTTTAATTTTCTAGCATGGCTAACATTTTGAAACGATCTTGTATTTGTCACGCGATAACACACGTATTCGCCTATTTCGATGTAAGAAGGCATGTGGATAGTATACATCAATACCTCGACCAAGTTCGCTGGCCAGATTCATCAGCCATCTTGTTTCATAATGGCGACCATAAAATTAAAAAATATATATATATTTAAAGTGAGGTGCAAAAAAATTAGAAATTGAAAAAGGTTTCTTTCTTAAGTATTTGACCTTGATATAAGGATTCAGGAGCATTTTTTGTTTGTCTTTACCTTAAAAAATGGCTCAGATATAGCAGTTTCAATTTCTATTGTGGGTGACATTTTGAAAAATCTGATTTTTTGCATGCGACAGCACTCGTATATATCAACAGATTCCGATGTGAGTGAGCATGTGAACAGCAATTACTAAGGTCTCGACCAAGTTCACTGGTTAGCCTCATCCACCATCTTGTCTTAAAATGGTAGGCACTTTAAGAAATCGCCGAATTTGGCAGCCAAATATGAGTTACTTTAAAGAAAAGCAGCTTGGATAAAGCTGAATAATTTCAAAAAATTCTCATTCATTATATTGATAAAAATTAGTATTGAATCTCCTATATTCAGTTTCCACTATATTGAGCTTCGTTTGTTTGAATGATATAAGTTGGCTTTTTTAAAATAAGGAATATGAAAGCTACCTCTTCTTCCCGGCACTGGCCGGAAGGACTTTTTAAACTAAATTTTCTTCTTTAACATTACTAATGAAATTGTAAATAAATTTGAAAAGTGTGTATTATAAATTATAAATTATAACAATAGACATATGTTTAAATAAAAGCTTGGAAATCGGTATAAGAAAAGGGTTTAAAAGAAAACTCATATTTTTGAGCACATAGGATTTAAACATGAATATTAAGACTTTAAAATACAAAATATATGCATTCATTTCTGCATACATTTATAAATCAAGTATAAGAATACACAACTTCAAAATATCATGTACTCGTTTCTGAATTAATTGTACTTAAAAAAATCGAGTACAAAGAAATTTTCATTTATAAGTAGATTAATACTTCTTTTTGAAACAATTGTACTTAAAAAAATACGAGTACATGGAAGTTCTCATTTTTAAGTAAATTATTTTTGAGAGTGTATAGAAATGGATTTTAGCGCACTACAAATGGTACGAAAAAGTTATTAATCATATTTATATGAGTTATTTAATAAAATAGTCATAAAATCATTAACGTCTTCATCTTAATGGTAAACATGTAGTTTTTTTTTTGCATACGTGCCGCAGGTTTTTGAATACCACTGTTTTTGAATAATAGTAATAGTTGCCTTATTAAATCGCATAATTTTGAGATTAAATAAATCTACCTAGCATTCATTAAAACTAACAACATATTCGATGTTCTCAAAATTTTCAGATTTTTTTTTCATTTTACTGTACTTTATTTATTTACGGAGTTTAAAATTTCTGATTCTGAACTATATCAAGCTGGAGCTTAACTACGTATATTGGTACATAGTATGGCTTGTAATTTCAGCCTCCTCAAGTCTTTGTTGCATGCTAACTTAATTGTAAATAAAAAATTGGCCATTTACGCATTTACGTGGTAAAATATAAAACGAGACCGTGTAAAGGGAAATATAAAACAATTTCAACATTTTGCAAGATAAATGTAAAAATGCTAATCCATAGAAACTCGATATCTATTTCTTAATACTTTGCTTGGAGTACGAACGTAGAGAAAACACATAAATGATACAACTTCCAATCAAGAATGTCAATAATATACCATTAAATATAAAGCAGTTTAATCATATGGCTTCTTTTTTCTCATTTTTCATATAATATTTGTCTTATAAATATAATAATACAAATATAATAATAATATTTGTCATTAAATCGCATAATTTTGAGATTAAATAAGGCTTGCTAATATTTTCATTTAATAGATATAATACATATAGGATATCAGTGAATTATCTACCTAGCATTCATTAAAACTAACATCATACTCGATGTTCTCAAATTTTTCAGATTTTTTTTTCAGTTTATTGTACCTTATTTATTTACGACGTTTAAAATTTCTGATTATGAACTATATCAATCTGCAGCTTAACTACGTATATTGCTACATGGTAAGGCTTGTATTTTTAGCCTCCTCAAGTCGTTGCTGCATGCTATTTAATTGTAAAAAAAAATTGGTCATTTAAGCATTTACGTGGTAAAATATAAAACGAGACGGTCTAAAGGGAAATATAAAACAATATGAACATTTTGCAAGATAAATATAAAGATAGTAATCCATAGAAACTCGATATCTATTTCTTAATACTTTGTTTGGAATACGAACATAGAGAAAACACATAAATGATACAACTTCCAATCAAGAATGACAATAATATACCATTAAATATAAAGCAGTTTAATCATATGGCTTCTTTTTTCTCATCTTTCATATAACATTTGTCTTATAAATACAATAATACAAATATAATAATAATATTTGTCTTATTAAATCACATAATTTTGAGATTAAATAAGGTTTGCTAATATTTTCATTTAATAGATATAATACATATAGGATATCAGTGAATTATCTACCTAGCATTCATTAAAACTAACATCATATTCAATGTTCTCAAAATTTTCAGATTTTTTTTTCATTTTACCGTACTTTATTTATTTACGGAGTTTAAAATTTCTGATTCTGAACTATATCAAGCTGAACCTTAACTACGTATATTGCTACATAGTATGGCTTGTATTTTCAGCCTCCTCAAGTCTTTGTTGCATGCTAATTAATTGTAAAAAAATTGGTCATTTAAGCATTTACGTGGTAAAATATAAAACGAGACGGTCTAAAGGGAAATATAAAACAATATGAATTTTTTGCAAGATAAATATAAAGATGCTAATCCATAGAGACTTGATATCTTTCTCTTAATACTTCGTTTGGAATACGAACATAGAGAAAACACATAAATGATATAACTTCCAATCAAGAATGTCAATAATATACCATTAAATATAAAGCAGTTTAATAATATGGCTTCTATTTTTTTTTTTCATTCTATTAAAGAATGTCTCTTACTAAGAAACTTTCGTTTTGAAGGAATTGCTTTTCTACAAAAGAACATGTTTTTCAGTCTAATCTCCGATCTCTTTAGAAGCAGCTACAAATTGTCATTTCTAAGGGCTTATTATAAATCCTTAGAAATTATTTTATTTTTCTTAGCTTTACTTTATTTTTCCATGGCTGTTTTTCTGTAACTTTCAGTGATAGAAAGAAAGTTTTGTTGGATCAACCATTATTATATTTATCATGTGAAGCAGAAATATTTTTGCTGAGTCAAAGATATTTTTTCCATTGTGTAATGTCTTTAAAATTAAAATTTTTAAAATAATAAGTGAGATTTAAAAAACCGATTTAGAGATATTTATTATAACCAAATTACATTTTCTTTCAATGTATGAATGTGGAGAAAAGGTTTATCTACAACAAGGCTGTAGACAATGGAGGGATCACAAGGGTTTGACTCCACTCCGAAATTTCTGTCAGAATGACTATACACTGTAAAAAAAAAAAAAACGGACTAAAATACGGAAATACTACTGGCAATCTAGACGCCAGTACTATTTCCGTATTTTAATGGAACTTTTTCCCGGTAAATTGAAGAAAAATTTCCGTTAAATTCCAAGAAAACGGAAAAATTTCTGTAATTTACCGGGAAAAAGTTCTGTTAAAATACGGAAATAGTACTGGCGTCTAGATTGCCAGTAGTATTTCCGTATTTTAGTCCGTTTTTTAACAGTGTAACTATGCCATTAACTATCAGTCAAGTCAATCAAGATTCGAGAATGAGCTACAGTAGAGATTCACAAATCAAAATTCTACGTTAGCATATCTTTATTATTTGATTCGTTAGTATGTTGAAAATATAAATGGAATTTCTAAAATTCATTTCAAGTTCATTCGATTTTTTATCGAATTGAACTCTGTAAAATCAGAAAGTTAACGTTGTTAAAATATAATGACTGCAAGAAACAGCCAAATACAGATTGCCAGACTTGCTTAGTCCAAATTTTTGAAGAATGCAATGACAGATATTCAAAATATCCACAAATTTAGCTGTTCTGACGCATACAACTGGGAAAACATTTTTGGCTATACAATATTTAAAAACATATGTACAAAATGTCTAGCAGTAATTTGGTTGACATTAATGTCTACAAGTCACCGAAGATACATATACAGTAGAATTCCAATTATCCGAATCAATTGGGACCAGACCCCATTCGGATAATCAAAAATTCGGATAATTGGATTTTTTCCGAAAAAAGAGTATATTTTAATTAATTACTGTATGTATGTTGAAATGGGAGAAAAACTAATTTTAATGAAAAAGAGCTTTTAATTAATTAAATGAAAAGGTAACACTTTTACGTGTTAAGAGGGTTTGGCTCGCCACCTGGCGACGGCGACAGCCAATAATCGAAACTGCATTATGAGACGGTGCCTCATCATTCCAATAATGTTCGCTAAGCGCCTACACTAGCTTCGCGGAGGGAAGGACAATAGCGCGCGTAGACAGAATCATTTATTTTGCGAATCGTAGTACATTTCCGTCTGAATTTTTTTTGCTGAAATTCTGAAAGCGATTCGGATAATCAGCGATTCGGATAGCTGATGCTCGGATAATTGGAGTTTACTGTAAATTAGAGTGCACTTTCATTTATAATGGAAAAGGCTTACATTTTCCTTGAAATTTTATTAAATTGAATTATTTGAATTCAAAATAAAGCTTAATAAGACTCTTAGCACTCGGCTTTACTCAATTAATAATAATTAAAAAATTCTAAAGTAAGACATCAATAAAATTCATGCCCCCAAATCCCCCTCCGAAAAATGTTTCTGGCTACAACCTTAATGTACAATCGTAGAAAAAGATTATACTCCCCCCCCCCCCTCCTCTATTAACTCTGCCTTAAGGGGACATTTCACACACTTGAAAACACCCGCTCCGTAATGTTAAACTTATGGCCAGGCTGTTTTAGAATTTCTCGTTTAAATTTGAATATTTTTAAACGATTTTTTTGCATAGGAAATCTGAGGTCGATCTCTAATATGGACATTTTGTACTTTTCAATTTTCGTTGCAGATTTTTTAAATAAGGGTGATTTCCCTTTCGAAACTGGTTCTGACAGTAAAAGTACCTTTATTAAAAAAATCTGACGCCGAAATCAAAAAATTAAAAAATAATCATATTAGGAATCGATCTCAGCTATACTATGCAAAAAAATCGTTTAAAAATATTCAAATTTAAACGAGAAATTCGAAAACAACCTGCCCATAGTTTAACATTACGGAGCGGGTGTTGTCAAGTGAGTGAAGAGCCTCCTTAATGGGATTCTTCACTCACTCGAAAACACCCGCTCGCTAAAGCTAAACCTATGGGCAGGTTGTTTTCGAATTTCTCGTTTAAATTCGTATATTTGTTTGCATAGGATAGCTGATCTCGATCTCTAATAGGGTCATTTTTTACTTTTTCGATTTGGGTTCCATATTTTTTAATAAAGGTACTTCCACTTTCGAAACTGGTTCCGAAGTTGAATGTACCTTTATTAAAAAAATCTGCAACTCAATTCGAAAAAAGACAAATTGGCCCTATTAAAGAGAGAACTCAGTTATCCTATGCAAAAAAAAAAAAAATCGTTTAAAAATATTCAAATTTAAACGCGAAATTCGAAAACAACTTGCCCATAGGTTTAGCATTAGCGATCGGGTGTTTTTAAGTGAGTGAAGAGTCCCCTTATATGATCATATAGAAGTCTACTAATTAAACTACTAATTAAAACTACTACCATCTACTAATTAATTATATACTAGAATTGTGGTTCGGGGATCATTTACCTATTGACATTGTAACAATTTTTTTAATTTTGTATGCTAACATCTAATTTTCACATCATATTTCGATACTTCGATAAATTTTACCTTCCTACACTAAACAGAAAGTCATTCGGCCAAGTAGTTTAAGAATTATGCAGATGTGTAGTTTCGAACTCCCAATATTAAATTCATTTTTAATCATTGCAAAACAGATTGCATTGCAGGTAGTTTTTAAGCATAACTCAAAATCTACTTAGCGGTGTGAGCTGGGATTTTATATTCGCGTAAAAATCTAGAAATCTACCCTTCTAGAAATAGATTTCTGGAAAAACTTTTATAGACTACAATGCATTGTTTTTAAATAGTAATCCGCATATTACAAATAGCTTATGATTTATTCTGAAAACACTACCGCAGTGTAATCTGTTTTGCAACGATTAAAAATGAATTTATCATTAGGAGTTTAAAATTTGTATCTGCCTAATTCCATAACAAAATTAAAACTTCATACATTAATAAATAAAATCATCTTTATATAAAACTACACAAAGTCTAAAAATAATGTATTTTTAAATGGACTTTGTTAGAAAACTGTAACTCCGCAATTTATTGTTTTTTATGATACGTTAACTAAATTTCAAGCAAGATTTTTTAAAAAACCTATCTCAACAACGAACATTTGTTCATTAATCACAGCTAACAACCATCACAAATCCAGCCTGCTCATAATCCAGGTAGGATTCCGACTACGATGGAAGTAGTAAATCTAAAAGTAAACAAAAGGCAGGTAGAAAAATAATTTATGGGTTGGGTTGATTTTTCACGGCCGATTATCTACTGGAGAGATATAGGCCTGGGGGGAGTGCCCTTAGTGGGGGGGTCTTTCTAAGGGAACCTAACCCGTATGGAAATCCAAGGTTCGAAGAAAACCACGAAAACTCCGAACGATTAGGCCGACGGGCGCGATTGGGGTCGAACCCAGCACCTCCCGTCTACCATCTTCGAGAGCAGAACATCTCGGTCACTGGTGGGGCAAAAAATAAAAAATAAAATAAAAATTTGCTTTTGAAGTTTTACTTCTGGGAAAAAAGTCCTTCGTAACATGCGATTCTTTACATGTCATTATAATCGTTCAAAAAATGTTCGAAGAACTTGTGGATTTTAATGATTTTCGTTGTTGTAAAAGAAAATTCGCAATAATATAAACCAATAGGCATAGTTAAAGAGAAAGTTACAGTGATACTACACTTCGCAGTTGACTGCCCATGTTTAACGAGTTTTTTCAGATTTTTTGGCACTTATGTATTATACATACCAAGAAGATAGATCCACAAAAATAGTTGCGAATCACTAATCATGTTTACATGTGAGCTTCTGTTACTGATTCAAAATCTCCTCGAAAATTATTAAACCCGTTAAATGGTGTAGTTAAATTTGTATGAAAGATTATTGCATTATATAAATATCGATAAAAATAAAGAAAAACATCTTTGAAAATTTTAGTAAGTATTAAAATTGATGTCTAAACCTAATCCAATTTTAAACAACAAATACTCTTAAAAATGGTAAAACTATATGCGGCTAAATATAAAGCATATGACTTAACACGGCAAAAAAAAAAAAAAAAAAAAAAAAAAAATGGAATTCTTTGCCCCAAAAATATATAAACTGCATTGCATAGGTGAATGAGATTCTAATTCCACCATATGGATTATCTGCATTTATCTACATGGTCTCTACATAACGCGTATGTTTAAAACACAAACCTGTTTATTTTTCGTCAGCTGCCCTAGGCGTTTTAATGAACTAATTTTAATAATTATTTTTTCATTGAAAGCTATTCATTTGTAGATGAGTCTGCAGTAGCTGTTTTTTTTTTTTTTTTAATTTTTCAATTTTTTTATGTCATTTTTAATTTTAAATGTTTTCGTTTTTCTTTCTTTTTTTTTTTTTTTTTTTTTTTGCAAAATAGTAGCAATCGGGTTACTTATATTGTTTACACAGAAAGGGAAATAATTGAATTACTATATCGTTACTTATGCTATTTTATCATTACAATAAACACAATAGATTTTTTTTTTTTTTAGTTTGAAGAGGAAATGACATCCCGTAAAACACACGTACATCCGTGAAAAAAAAAATAAACACCTCCTACTAACTCTGCAACAAATCATTGTAGAAGAAAGTTACTGATACCAAATGATTCGAAATAAAGTCTACTTTTAAAAGATGCATATAAAATTTACTTAGGGGTTAATCTACATATCACAACGAACCCAAACTTTGTTTTTTTCAATAGAAAATACCCAAGTTTGACACCATAAATAATTTCTACACCCTTCAATTAGCCTAAAAACAAATTTTCATAAAATTTGTACGATTAGTTTCAGAGAAATTACTTATTTTAAAATGAGCCTATTTTAGGAACTGTATCCAAATTGAAGTTCGGTACTCATTGTTGAAATGCTACAGAATGACTGTGTGACTTCTATTAATGTATTACTTCTTTCTAATATGTCCATTTCTCTCGCTTAATGTGTTTCGACTATTGGCAACCCAAATGTTTCAATAAAATGAGTAAAAGATACTTTTTTCAAATCATGCTTGTCTGTACATTATAGACGACCTCTTAAACCACCATTTCGCATTTTTAAAATGATAATTCAAAAACTACTTGAAAGAAAAAATTTTAATTAAGAATTCGCATAAAACAGGACATAATAAATATAAATCTATCAAAAAAATTGTAGGTTGGAATTCATATATTTTTCGAAAATTAATTTCATAATTCATATTATAAAATTTTTAAAATT
Organism: Maratus speciosus; assembly: GCA_963932465.1. NCBI lineage: Eukaryota > Metazoa > Arthropoda > Arachnida > Araneae > Salticidae > Maratus > Maratus speciosus. Next base: position 233,142,891 of record OZ010796.1, on the reverse strand, counting down.
ATAAATTCAATACATTTATATTTGCGTATTTTAGTATTATAACCACACAAAAAATTATCACATTAGGATTATAATTTCAGGAGATATTAATAAAAATATGAAAAAGCAATTTAACAGTAGAAGCTCTAAATTTGGAATGTTTATAATTCAAAAACTTATCATCCAAGTGACTTGAAATTTCGTTTCTACGTATAATTTGAACAGAAGATTTAAAATATATTGTCAAAATTGGGTGCTGCTATTAAAAAAACAAAGTTTGTTCTGGTTTTGATTTGTATATGGCCCCCTAAGTAAATTTTATATACATTACTTAAAAGTAGACTTTATTTCCGATCATTTTGTACCAGTAAGTTTCTTCTATTATAATTAGTTGCAGTGTTAGTAGGACGTGTAATTTTTTTTTTTTTTTTGTACCACGACTGTGCATTTATTCTTAAATCTGTTACGTTTCAACATTTTTTTTATTCCGCTGATATTGAGTTTGAGATGCTAATCTGAGAAAAAGTCGATATGGTTCAGTAAAGGAAAATGACGCCAGATTATAAGGTAACGGGTATTTTCTTTCACAAAACTAAATATTTTAGCACGAATGCGTCTAAAAGACAAAATTGCCGCACTTTTTACTCGCCGGATTTGAGATTAGAACCTCAAGTCAAGAGTGCGAATGTTTGCATGCGAAGTTGTAGCTGGCAAACGTTACGTCAAGTTTGGAAGTGTATTTATTAGTAACCCATTGCGCGCTAAAAAATTCAAATCGTGAATATGAATTTTGGAGGTACACATGCAAAGTTTCTGGCAAGGAAAACACCGTTATGTTTAGATCGCATTGAAAAAATAGCAGGGTAAAATTGATGTAATTTTTACTGATGTTTTATTCCATAATGTCAAAGATCTAAGCCTCAATTGAAAAATTCATCATAATTACTTATCTTGATTACATGTTACTGATTACTTATACGAACAAAGTTTAATGTTTTGATAATTTGAAAAATTGAAGTTAATAGAAATAGCATTTTGGTAACTCCGGTTAAAAATAATATTTGTTTTAAGAGTTAGGCTGCGCAATGTAAGATTGATTTTTTACTGTAATTATTTTAATAGGTTTATTATAAATTTAAACTGCTCCTTTATTAAAAATTTTCTTTCATCGAATTTCGGCGGGTTCCACCTCTTTTTTTTTATTTCAAAATTTTTGAGATATTGATTCTATGCATGATTGAGCTTTAAAAACAAAATTAATTTTATCATAAGCATATTTTTTTTTCATAACATCCGACATGAGCTCCACTATTAGCTGGCGATGTTCCATTTTAAAGAATGACATAAAGTCGGACGTAGAAATATAAATATTGGATATTAATTAATCTTAATCTGTTTGACATTTTAAATAAAAGGAAAACTAAGCACTTTGCCAAAAAAAAAAAAAAAAAAAAAAAAAATAGGCATATGACAAAAACGTTCAGTTTTCAATTTTTCAGTTTTCTTGGAATTTATTAATACGATAGTTTATAATTAGAGTGTAAGAAAAGTTTACAAATGCAGGGTATGAAGAAAAAAAACCATGTAAATAAAAAAAATCTGAACAAATATTTGGTGAAGAACAAAAATCTGGCTTTCTTTCTCTGAGATTAAGTTTTTTTTTTTACAAAAAGAATTTATATCAGAATATTTATTAAATTAAATACTATTCACCGACCTAAATGGGGAAACTGTGTTACTCGCATAGATAGTGACGATAGACCGCACGAAGATCTGTACAAGTGCTGCCAGTGGGATACTTATTTTAAATTCAGATTTCTTGATTGGCACCACTTTTTTGAAATGGTAAAATTCCCCATGTTTCAGCTTTTATTAATATGTCAATAAATAAGGCGAATTTTACCATTTCAAAAAAGAGGTGACAATCAAGAAATCTTAATAAAAAAAAGTAGCCCACTAGTAACACTGTTCAGGACATTCTACGATCAAAAGGATTTTAACACGTTGACGGACACTTGCGTCTATAGCCGTTAAAGTGAAGTTCACTATGTAGCATAATGATTGATTGACACCAGGATTTATATGAAAAAATATATGAAAATAAGTAAAAGCTTAACTTCACGTGCATTAAATAATGCAAAATGTAGTTTTAAAATGCTGGTGCCAATTTAGGAATTAAAATTAAGTGGTATATGTAATATACCGGTGCCCTTCAAGGGGTTAATTTCAGAGCTTCTATTACAGAATATTTCATTGAATTAAACACCATTTACCGACCTAAATGGAAAAACTGTTACTCGCATAGATAGTGACTATAAACTGCCCAAAGATCATGACTTTCTCCGATCTAAAGGATATTAATTTCAGAGCATTTATTTCAGAATATTTTATTCAATTAAACACCATTCACCGACGTAAATGGAAAAACTGTGTTACTCCCATAGATAGCGACGATAGACCGCACAAGGCTCAGGACACTCTCCGATCAAAAGGATATTAATTTCAAAATATTTTATTGAATTAAACACCATTCACCGACCGAAATGGAAAAAACTGTATTACTCGCATAGATAGTGACTATAAACCGCCCAAAGCTCACGATATTCTCCAACCAAAAGTATATTAATTTCAGAGCATCTCTGGAAGTCATATATTTTTATTAATAATATGTGCGCATCGCCAATAATATGTATTATGCAATAAAACATATTCATGTAATGTTTGTTATGTCCTCTACATGGTAAAAAAAGACAAATTTTCCTTAATCTAAGAAAATATAATGTAACCACAAACGAAAATATACAATAAACTCTTCTGAGTTATCCATTATACGGAAAAGCATTCTTTATCTTTAGAAACCGCAGAAATCAATATACTTTCAAGATTTAGAGAAGAGTCTATAAAAATAAGTTTCTTTTTGCTGCCACCAATTTTCGGATACGTCTCCTAGTAGTTTTTGTATTAATAAGTTTTCCCAAACCTGAATGTCGGTTTTTAGGAGGATATCAATTCTCAATTAAACATTTTCAGCTACGTAACGGAATTTATACATGCAAGAGTATATATATATATATAAGTTTTAATGTTAATGCTGCTAATTTATCACATTTGTCTGTAAAAAAAGCCTGTTGAACATGAAAATGTTTTCTTGCGAATTGAAAAATTTCATGTGAAAAACCGATATTCCATGTTGAGAAAACTTACAGTATAAAAACTACTCGGAGACATTTTCGAATATCAGTGGCATCAAAAGAAACTATGATTTTATATATGACTCTTTAAATCTCCAAAATATATTGGTTGCAGAGGTTTCTAAAGATAAAGAACGCTTTTCGGAATTCTGGGTAAATCGGAAGAGGTTATTGTAGATTTTCGTTCATGGTCACATTATATTTTCCTAGATTAAGAAACCTTTGTCTCTTTTTTACACTTTTCAACATGGTTGAAAAGTGTTTATGAATTCGGTTTGTCTGTCCGTCTGTCCGTGCTGTAACTTGCGTAAATAAAGTCCGATTGCTATGAACTTCATGGATGTTATTGGGTATCTCTATGCCATGTTCGCTATTGAAGATGAAGTGTATAGCATTATCTGTTCATTTACAGGACCACTCAAAATAATTCCGTAACATTACGGTCGATGGGGAAAAACCGTTTGCCGTGTATTTTAATGATATTACAGTATTTTAAACATATTGAAATTGATATACATCACTGAAGTGTACTACAAGGTTTTTACTATTGAATATGGTGTGCATAGAACTTATCGTTCATTTACAGGGACACACAAAAGAATTTGACTGTAGAAGAAAATGAGCACTAATTGAACTATTGAAGAATTCGAACAATAATTGCTAGAAGTGAGTTTTCAATTGTGGTATGCGTTTTTAAATTTAATCATTTTTTTAAATATTACTTGGAGTGTATAAATTGTATATATCATGTACAGGATCATTCAAAGTCCCAACGACATCCGTTTATTGGCGAAAATTGCTGAGTGGAAATTTTCAACTGTGAATAACTGAACTAAGTTTTAGCATGCTATGTTGTATGCATTCACATTTGTAGATCATATACAGGGGTGCTCAAAAAATCGTATATTTTAGCGACTATTCATGGTAGTAGCAAAAGTCGTGTTTTCAGATGCGTTAAGCATTTTCCAAATTATTCATTTAGACAACATCTTTCACCTTAGTAAACTGTGAAGTTTTGTTAGAATATATTTAATGAGTTGGAAAGTGTTTAATAATCTATGCTGTATGCATGATTTTTCGTTCTTGTTACAGTTTTCAGCAGAGTTTTCTCAATAAAATATATTTAAATCAAATACACCTTTTCGATATAGCATTTTTACAAAGCGCTGTATATGTGTTAAAATACGAAAATTAATATTTATGCAACCCCTTTTCCCTATAAATTATTCGTATAAATCCTTATATATTATTTAGAAAGGTGTACTGCGCCTAAAAAGGAAATCAAATCCCTTTCTTTTACGCCAAAAACATACCGAGTTATAATACTTTGAACTTTATTAATTCTTAAGTTTTTCTTCTGCAAAAAAAGGCGCGTTTTTAGTGCCAGAAAGTACTAAAAAAGTCACAAAATTCGAAGTATCTTACCTGGGTAAGTTTTTGTTGTAGAAGGACAAGATTTGTTTTCCAACGTCGTTCTTAGACACATGGCAACATTTTTCTAAATATAGCTATAAAAAACTAGGCTATATAAAAAAATATATATTTCGTACTTTAATATATATATAAAGTTCCTTGCAAAAAAAGTTTTAAAGTTGTACTTGATTTGAATACATTTTGTAATTGCAAGTATGTTTCTATTGCATGCAACAACTCCTTTCCTATATTTACATTTAGAAAGTTGTCCTGCGTCTCAGAAAGACAATAAATCCCATTCTTTTACGACAGAACATAACATTAATATTTTGAACTTGATGAATTTTCAGTTTTTCTGCACTAAACACGCGTCTGCTTGTAGCGCCAGAAAACACTATAATGTCATAAAATCCAAAGCATCATACCTCGGTAAATTCTTGTCGTAAAATGATGAGATTTTTAGGTAGCTTTCATTACAAAAAGCTACCTATTGCAGCCGTTCGGAGGAAAGCGATTTCAAAAAATTTTGGTATATTTTCATCGATCATGACCCCCAGACCCCGAAACCACCCTCCGTTCAAAAGTTGATATATATATATATATATATATATATATATATATATATATCCATATATATATATATATATCTGACCTTTGTCATACTGTAACTCTCGGATTTATGAACCGATTTGGATGTAATTCGGTATGTACATAGTACATACCAATGTCTCGACCGAGTTCGTTGGCCAGCTTAATCCGCCATTTTGTTTCAAAATGGCGGCCATTTAAAATTTTCTTTAAAATTTTAAATTTTAAATTTGGTACCAAAGAATTGAAAATGGAAAAATATTTTTTTCTTATGTATTTGACCTTTATACAAAGATTCCGGAGCAGTTTTTGTTTCGTCTATATCTTAAAAAATGGCTGAGTTATAGCATTTTGAATTTCTAGCGTGGCTGACATTTTGAAACATCCTGAAATTTGTCACGCGATAAAAGGCGTATTTATAAACCGATTTGGATGTAACTTCGTTTGTACATAGTGCATACGAATGTCTCGATCGAGTTCGTTGGCCAGCTTCATCCGCCATATTGTTTAATAAATGGCAGCCATTTAAATTTTTAAGAAAAATTTAAATTTGAAATGTGGTACCAAAAAATTGAAAATTGAAAAAATATTATTTTCTTATGTATTTGATCTTGATACAAAGATTCGGGAGCAGTTTTTGTTTCGTCTATATCTTAAAAAATGGCTGAGTTATAGCATTTTGAATTTCTAGCGTGGCTGACATTTTGAAACGTCCTGATATTTGTCACGTGATAACAGGCGTATTTATGAACCGATTTGGATGTACCGTGGTGTGTGCATAGTACATACCAATGTCTCGACCGAGTTCGTTAGCCAGCTTCATCCGCCATCTTTTTTCAAAATGGCGGCCATTTAAAAAAATTAAAAAAAATTAAAATTTAAAATGAGATACCAAAAAATTGGAAAATGGAAAAGATTTTTTTCGTTTGTGTTTGACCTAAATACAAAGATTCCGGAACAGTTTTTGTTTCGTCTATATCTAAAAAAATGGCTGAGTTATAGCATTTTGAATTTCTATTGGGATGACATTTTAAAACGACCTGATTTTTGTCACGCGATAACAAGCGTATTTATGAACCGATTTGGATGTTACTTGGTCTGTACATAGTACATACTAATGTCTCGACCGAGTTCGTTGGCCAGCTTCATTCGCTATCTTGTTTCAAAAGGGTTGCCATTTTAAAAAAATTAAATTTAAAATTTAAAATGAGGTATTAAAAAATTGGAAAATGAAAAAGATTTTTTTATGTGTTTGTCCTTGATACAAAGATTCCGGAGCAGATTTTGTTTCTGAAAATTTGTTCTTTTGTTTATATCTTAAAAAATGGTTGAATTATAGCACTTTGAATTTCTGGTATGGCTAACATTTTGAAACGATCTTGTATTTGTCACGCGATAACACACGTATTCGCCTAGTTCCATGTAAGAAAGCATGTAGATAGTATACATCAACATCTCAGCCAAATATAAGTTACATTAAATAAAAGCAGCTTCGATAAAGCTGACTAATTTCGCGAAATTCTCATTCATAATGATTTACTATTGATAAAAATTAGTATTGAATCTCCTATATTCGGTTTCCAATAATTGAGCTTCGTGTGTTTGAATAATATAAGTTGGCTTTTTTAAAAATAAGGAATTTGAAAGCTAACTCTTCCTCCCGGCACTGGCCGGAAGGACTTTTTTAACGTCCTTCTTAGGCGTAGGAGAACCTTTTTATAAAGATAGCTATAAGAAACAAAGGCCGTAATTATAAAATATTAAATTTCGTATTTTAATGCATACTAGCTGTCGTAGAAACCCGATGTGTTCCATTTGCATTACATCAGATCTTTTGATTTTTATGGAAGAAAAAAATCTAATTTTATTCTACATTTATAAAAAATTATATATAATATTGATTTTTATTTAATTTCTTATTATAAGCAAGATCATGTTCGCAATGCAAATGAACTAGAAATTACGCAAATTACGTGATTTCGATGCAATTATGATAAAATACCTTTATAAGAAAATGGCGACATACGGGCAGTAAATTTCTATTAGTCGCGAGAATTTTGGATAAAAGTTTGGAGAGCTTGCCATTATTGACAAGCTAATGTTTATTTAATTGTCTGACTCATCTAAGGGAATTTGCCGAGGTGAGTATCGGGGCGTTAAGCAGTATTGGCTGTTATGGTTCGGTTGGTTGGTTGTATGAGATTTAATGGCACAAATTTTCTTTAGGGACATGCTGCTCGAATAGAGAAGTAAAACAAATCGCAAAATCAATCTCAAAAGGCTGCAGTAAAACAGTGTTATTTTAACAAATTTAATAAGAAACGAAAATAAAAAACAAAGCTTTAAGAGAAATACTGTTTGGAAGGGAAGCTCTATACAGATATAGTCATACAAGTGTAAAGAACTAATATTGTTGATTGTAAAAACGGCAAAGCATACAAATAAATATATTTCAAAATAATAACCTGCATGTTTTAAAAAAATTAAAGAGAGTCCCATGAGATGTTTCCACAATGAGTGCTGTCAATGTAGGTGATAATGCATTAAAATAAATTCTATACAAATGTACTAAACCTAGACTATCTGTTAAAAATAATGAATAGGGAGGTGCATAAAGTGACAATGAGGTATCCGCCCGGAGCAACAGATGTTTATGAGTAATTCTCGAATGACGTAGACGAATCAACAGGACTTCAGCTTTTCTCGGATAGTTCCGAGGTCGAGTTGCGATTGTGGGTTTAATATGATGCAGTTCCTAATTTTTCTGCTATGAACGAAATCGTGGTAAATTATTAGTATTTTAACGTCCTAAAATGGAGTCTAATGATGTAATGGAGTAAGACAACGTTTTGTTTCCTCCGTCTGTTTTCTCATTTTCAGGAATACTCATGCAGGGTTCGTACGCTTCAAGGACTTTCAAGCACATTTTATCAGAATTTTTGTAAAGTAATATTAGCCTTATTTAATGAAAAAGAAATCTATCTCTAGATATAGCCGCTAGTACTTTACGAAATTTCTGGTACTAAAACACTTAAAATTCCTTGAATTCATGATGCGTACGAACCCTGTCATGTGTCCTTGTACTCTTAGGAATAATATATTAGAAAAACTTCCTAAACGATGATTATAAATAATCAAAATAGTTAAGATAGAAGGATGTTTCTTAAATAAACTTTATTACATCAGTAGGACAATTTGAGTCCGTATAGATGATGAAAGATGCACAATGATAATGAGATCTGTGCAGTATGGCAGAGTAGGGACGCGGGTTATTTTTTTGTGATAATACATGTTTTAGTTATCACCTACACTTCCCTATTTCAGTCTTTACGGGTGAAATGATTGGCATAGAGAGCGGTATTGTTCGGACAGAAAACTTTTAATTTGAGCATATGCACTGTACATATGCTCAGACTCCATGCTCAAAACTTCATGGTCTATCACGGTCCATTCATTTAGATTTTAAACAACTTCGGAAAATATTATTTCATATATTAATAAATATATTAAATTCATATATTGACAAATAATATTAAATTATTTCATCTTTTTGATAATAATTTTATTTAATGTGGAAGTAAGCCATATAAAATATTCTTTACATTACATTTTTAAAACAGAGAAAGTAATCTAAAAATCATTACACTGATTTATTAAAAAAATGAAAGTATTTATTTGTTCATTATTTCGGGTAGTATACAATGTCCCATTACCTACCTTTTCTTTCCATTTTTTTCACAAAAATGAAGTAATTTAGTAGCCATCTTCAGAGAAATTTTGTTAGAAGTTGCAAAAAATTAATATATTAGACAATATTTCAAATATTAAAATTATGAGAACTAACATTATTTTTTCGGATCCATGCGGATAACTGGTGTTAATTTCATCGACCTGCGTTCCTCATTTCAGAAAGAGCAGTTTCGAAATACAAACAGACAGTCAGATTTTAATATGATAGATATAGCTTTTTGTAAAACAAGAGCCATATCATAAAGACTCCCTTAAGTGACAATCGTTGTAACCTCTATTTGTAATTATTCGTTATAACTAAAAATTAAACTACGAAACAGACTAATTGATGCCTCAGTAATACAGTTTCCTATTTAGAATTAAATTTCATTAAAATAATCATTGGCAACAAGAATAAATGCACAGCTGTAATGCATTTATTGCGTGAGAAATTTTGAGATTTTTCAAAATAAACCTTTTAAGATAATTTCAAACAAAGTTTCTCTAACTTATGTATTTTATTATTTCACATTTTACATGCTTGCAATTGTGAATTATTCTATTTGCACTATCATCGTGACATTTTACTTTCTCTGTTGAAATAAAAAGTAAAATTTTTGTTACTTAATGTTTAAATGCACTAAGTAACAGTCTAGAAATAATCGGACTATTCTTGTTAGTAAACACGGGAGTCTACTTAACCCTTTATGTACTGAATTATGAATTCATGAAAATTTTATCTTCTAAAGCATTTTTTGTGAATTTTTGAAACTACATTAGAAGATTTACATACTCATTTAATAAATTTTAGAAGGATTTTAGAAGGATTGAAGGATTTAGGATTAATTAAATTTTAATTTATAGGGATTTTGTGCAATATTTATAACCCCACTCAAATCTTTTATTTTAAATTTTTTCTTAGTATTTTTAAGAATTAGAAAATGTACAAATATAATGTTCTTACATTAGAAATATAGAAATGTTTCCAAATTGAAAAATCCCCCCCCCCCCCCCCCGACGCCAAGAAAGCTGAAAAGATGCAAAGGCAAAAGAAATCATCCTTTTAAAAATATTTTTGTTTTGTGCAACCAATAATGCTTTTGGAACAAGATAAAGTAACGCATCTATACCTTTTTCTAAACTATATTACTACTAATCGATGCATTAAATGACTTTTATAACAAGTTATTTGAATGGTACTTTTAAGTACCGTCAGTAGATAAAGGGTTAAAGTGTAGGAGTAATTGAAATTAGAAGAGAAGCGGTTAAAAAATAGAAATTTTTATTCAAGATATTCAGGAAATATTTGGCCATAGGAATTCACTTAACACCAATAAAACTTTGGTAACTCGAATATATTGGGTCGTTCGGAAAGTCGTATCCGCTTGGGAAAATCAATTCGTACCAGAAAAATCTATCATTTATTTATTAGTCATATTATTTATTCCGATATCTAATGTCTAATAATTTGCGGGCAGAATTTTCCGGTACGAATGGATTTTCCCAAACGGACACGACTTTCCGAATTTATCCAATAAAAGAATATTAACATTTTCCGGCACAAAAAAATCCTATTCGTGAAATAATTGACTTACGCCGGAATTTACAAGCGGCTTTTTTGGAAATTAAAACTTGTTACTTTAAACTTTCACTGTAAAACTAAAATTTTACTAAGATATTCTTGGTGCCGCTTGTAAGTTTGGAATTAAAATTAGGTGGTCCCGACGTGGGAACACTGTGCCGGAGAGGGTTAACTGAACCCTTCCGGGTCTAATTTTTATTTATATTTTTTAATTTGGGGGAAATTACTTTTAGGTTTGAATTTTTTAAATTAGCTATCCAAACGACAAAAATTAATTTTACAGAAATTTAAAGATTATGTTATTTAATGAAATCTAGCGAGTTACTCTGCATACTATTTAATATGACAATAGTCTATAGAGGAATTTTTTTAAACCCTTATATGCCTGATTTTTAAAAAATCAATTTACAGCCGAAACAAGTCGAAAAACAATGTTTTCCGGCTTTCATTTCTTAAATAAATTATGGCAAAAATACTTTAAAAAATCATATTTTGCTTTAAGTATGGTTTATGGCTAAAAACAGGTTGTTGGCAATCGGCAACACTGGGCTTTAATTGAAAAAATAATTTTCGTTGATACGATAAAATTCTACAATATATAACACACATGAATTTTAAGAACTATGATAAGTAATAAATTTTACTTGCTCACTACAGAACAAAATAGGGTATTTCGCAAGCTTCCAAATAAAACAAAATTCACATGTTGCAATAATTGAAAAAATAAATGTATCTTTATTCTTAAACAACACTAGGGCTGCCGTTTACATGTTGAAAATTGATTCAATAATATTTTCAATATGTATTTTCTTGGCAACATTAGGCATTAAAGCTTCAATATTATTCAAATAGCATTTTACAAGACTAAATTGGGTATGTTGCCGAAAGGGAACAGACGGCTCTTGAGGGTTAAGACGCTTGAAAAATATTGTTACAGGATTAAATAGACATAACAACTTTTTAGTATTTTTTTTTCATGATAAATTATTGGTTCCAACAAGTATCCTCTATTTTTAAATTGAAAGAAAGAAACACATGACTTAAATAAAAGTTTCATCTAGTCATAAATTTTGAAAAATTATCAAATGAAGAGGGACTACTACATATGATGTGGTGGAATAAATGATACTACGTAAGTAGAAAAAAAAGCATCGTGCTACAATTATAACACAAAAATTTTAACTGGCTTTCATTAAAAATGCATTTTTCAAATCAGTGACTACAATCATTCTAAAACTACTGAATCGTTTCACTTCTAATTTAGTCAGTTTTTGTCTTATGTAATTATTTAGTGGTTGAAGGAAGGATTTTAATTTTTCCTTTTCCGTTTTTTTTATCATAAAAAAACAGTCTTTTTTTACGATAAAAATTATATTTTCTCTTCAGACATCCGTCATTTTGAATCAAAAATAAGTGTTTCATAGCTTCCTTCGTCCAGTCACTAGAATAAACCTTGTTTAATTAAAAACCGCAAACTATTGTTTTTAATTTCAGATAAGACAAATTTAACCTACAATGGTCACTGCAACGCACACACACACCAATAAGAAGAGCGGAAATAACTGCAAATACACACACACATATATGACACTGAAGAGCCAAAAGATTATGACTCCCTACATAGTAAGGCGTTGGTCCACCTTTGGTCCGTAAAACAGCTGCAACCTGCCTTGGTATAGATGCCACAAGTCTTTGGTCGATGATCGGGGACAGATTGTAAAAGATCTTCAAGCAACGGTCACGCAAATCCGGGATATTCCGACATGGTTGTTTTTGAGCTCTGAGCTTCCGTTCCATGACACCCCAAATGCGCTCTATCGGATTAAGATCCGTTGAGTTAGGTGGCCAGGATCTTAACTGCAATTCAGTATTATGATCTTGGAACTACTCCAGCACAATTCGAGACATGTGACATGGAGCGTTGTCTTGCGCGAAGACTCCATTTCCATTTGGGAAGACAGATTCTATGTAAGGGTGCAACTTGTCCGCAGTAATGTTCAGATAGTCCACGGCCTTCATGGTTTATTCTACCTCAACCACACATCCCAGAGAAGCGCAAGGGAACGTCCCCCAAAATATAATATCGCCACAACAGGCCTGCGTATGACATGCTGTATAAGACGGAGCAACAGCTCGCCTGGAAAGCGGCGTACCCTGACACGTCCATTGACGTGTTGAAGGATTAATCGTTATTTTTCCGACAGTATTCCGACAGTATATTTTTCCATTCAGCAGTATCATCTGAACTGTGTGCTCCGAAACAATTCTACTAGGACTTGTATTGTATTGGAATGACAGTTGAGATAGTGACTGCAGCCGATTTTGCTTTACCAAGCAGGAGAGTCTCCGACGTCCGTTTTCTTAGGTAACGCATGGACGTCCAACGATATGGCGTCTACTGATGGGTTCACCGCCATTCATCCACTTTGCGTTAGTACTAGCAACGACATGTCACAAACAACCCACGAGTCGTGCAGTTTCGGAGACACTTTTTCTGATCCGTAGGGCTATTGAATTCTGCCCTCTATCAAAGTCGCTTAGATCAGCAGCCTTTCACATCACTCGCAGAAGTAAGCTCAAAAATGATTTTCAGACTCCCTAGCAGCAGCCAAATACCATTCCCAACTGATTACGTGCCATCCACGTCATCCAGGCGAGTTCATTGCAAAACGTGGGGAAGGTCATAATGTTTTGGCTCTTCGGTGTATATAGATGTATTAAAAATATATATATATATAAATTATCTTTAAAAATTGCTTTATAAAATAAAAATTAAATTAAAAAAATGCTTAATGAAAAAAAAATGCGAAAAATACAGTTTTCTCTAATGAATGTCTAGGTATAATCATTTAACCCTTAGCACTAGAACTACCATGATCCGTCATTTTGACGGCTATCATATGAATATGTTTCGGTTCAAACCAGAAATTGGATTATGAAATAAGTTTAAAAGATACGAAGAAGAAAAACGTTAAATAATAAAGTTAAAATGTTTGAAATCAAAATTCTGGTGCGAAATATTTTTATAAAAATTTACTCAAATTTCCGGTAGTTCTAGTGTTAAATGCATAGTGATGCATAGCGCTGCATCACTTTTTATTTGACTGTTAGCAACCTAAAAATATTAATCCTGTAAAAAGTACAAAAGTATGCTACTAAAGAAATTTAAAAATCTATCTTAAGATTTCTGGTGTCTAATCTTTAATATAAGAATAAAAATCACAATTCTAAAAGAATAATTCGTGCATTTAAGGGTTAAGTTTTTCGAAATAAAAAAATATATAAAATAAGGTAGTTAGATTCATATTCATTAAAATATTTACTAATTTGCAATATTTTAGTTTTTACTTGTATTGCAGATGTGCAACATAAGAAAGCATCGACGTATTATACGAAATATGTATCTCTGATTTTTTTCATTATTTTTCCTGTGTAATAAATCTTTCTGAAAATCATGTATAAGTTTTTCGAAATAAAATAAGAAATCATGTATTTAAGGGATGAGGGAAATTTTTGTTGTTTTATTACAAAATGCTGAAACATAAACGAAGTAACAATAGTAAATGTAACGACATTTACTATCTTTCGTACATGCATATAGTAAAAGAAGTACTTCTTGAAAGAAAATAATAGCAAATGTAAATATATGACTTAATCTTATTATTAAAACACCAGACTCGAAAGAGTTAGCATACAATTGCATTATTATAAAGTGTTATAAAGCTAAATTTTTGTATAAGTCATTTTTTGAATACTCATATGACGCAGGAAGATGAATAAAATAGTCAGATTCAGAAATATAATGATTTAGATATAAAAGAATGTAAAATAACCCGATTTGATTGAGGCAATGACCAAAAAATTTAATCTCCAGGCAAATTGTTAGTCAGGGGATAGAGAGGTAAACCTAAATGTAAACACACTGCCGTGAATACGAACAACTCTTTCAATGAAGAATTTCTTAAAGGAAATTATTTCACTTTTTATAATAAATAAACAGAGTATTGAAAACATTACACAATCACCCACTGAAAAACTTAAAGTATAAATTCCTTGCCTAATGTTTCTTTACTTTCAACTATTTATGAGAAAATGGGATAAAAATCGTTAGCTTTATTTCATGTTGCTGTCTTTAGTGATAGTTTCAACCCTGGCTGTACCCAAAGGCGTTGAGGATGCAATATATACAATACGTTAGAAAAAAGTAAAAATAAAAATGAATCGAAAGGTAACTGTAATTTCACTTCTAATTAATGCAAGGGAAAAAAGTACAGTATTAATTAACCCTTTCGGGACCAGTGATGCCAAATGGCATCACGACATTCACGAATTGTTTTTATATTTAAAAACTGAATCTCGGAGATTTTGTTTGATGTGATTCAAAATACACCTTTTCTGTCTTTTCAGCAGTATTTTGTTTTCCAAATAGATGGTAGTAGAGGTTCCAGAAACTGAAAAGTATTGCTTGATTTCCTTTTAAAACGTGAAGTGAAAACATGACTGTGAAAGAAAAGTATCATTCCCACTTTTCCTTTTTTTTTTTTTTATTACAAATTTTTAAATATAAGTTGTAGTATATATGAAGTATATATTTATGTATTTATAATTCAACAATTGTATTTTTATTTCAGCAACAATGCATAGTAAATATACAGTCATTCAGGGTAACTTTAAACCATGGGGTGTAACTTTGCACCACCTACTATTTTTCGATATTTTTGACTCCAAAAGACTAAATAAACTCCAGAACTGAGCAAGGGTTGGCAAGGTTCTAAACTGGGATTTCTACTCTTTATTTTAGAAAATAAATTAGCAACATTACGCGCTATTAATTGCATCATCTAACCGTTTTTGTGAAGTACTGCTTTCAAGCTAATTTTGAATGCTGTTTTGAAGTTGTTGTAATCCAATTAAATTTTCATAGTGAGTAACAATATACTCCTTTATCAGACATATTATTGTCTAAATGTTGTAAATGTGATAATATTTTGCGATTATTTATTTATTAATAGTTAATAAAATGTAAAATAAGAAGACACTAACATTTTACACATTTTCAGGGTAACTTTAAGCAGGCTCAATGTTATACTGATGTTTATAATTTACTGATTATAGGTGCTACTGTAAAAAATTTCCCATATTTGCACGTATATTTTATATAAATGCCGAAAGTGAACATTAAATATAACATATAAATATTTTCACAAATATGTGTAAAATACATACAATTCAGTTAAAGGCGTTTTTCGGGACGGAGCTACTCAAATTTCACATTTCATACATTTGACATTTTTTATTATTTGAATTATACTAGTACTAGTATGTATTACTGTAACTATGGATATATTATTGAGATAAAACATTGAAAATTGTTTTCCACTGCATTTTTATGTTTTATATGAACAATAAACAGGTTTTTTTTATTTCTAAATGTTCATGGCTCTCTTCTTCCACTTTTCTTATGCCTTATATTTGTTGTAATATCATAAATTATACAGATCTTGTGATGTTGGGAAATGTAAATTCGGAGTCTTTATATATCTGAAAACATTTTTTGTGGTTTAAAGTTGTCCTAACTATAATACGTTTTTTATATTGAATTATTTTAGATAATATTTATCATATGGTGCAAAGTTACCCTAAATGGCTGGGTAACTTTGAACCAGGCAAAAAATTCCTTTTTTATTGCTTTTATACTTATTATTCCTTAATTTTTGATAGTCAAACAATAATTTAGGATAATTTCTTCTCTTTTATGCCCCTAGTTGCAAGAATATTCTTAAAATAAGAGAGTGGCATATGAAAATAGAGAAAATGCGGATCGAAGTTACCCTGAACGACTGTATATTTATGAATTCCGTGATGAGTATTTTTACTCCCGTTTATAAGTTTTTCTTGTGCCATTATTTTAACAATACCAGTGATAATATTACTCAATATTAAAAATGCGCATCTCAATGTTAACACGGTCTCCGAAAACATTTTAAATCAAATACATTTCAACTCGCGTATTTTTCAAAATAGAGCGTTGAAGATTTGTATTTGGCGTATAAGAGATGTATAGAAGACGACAGTTTATCTCGCATAAATGCGGCATGACTATTTTATGGAAACAAAGAAATGTAGGAGTTCTTATTGAGATTTTCAAAGTTGATATAAGATAAATATATATACGGTCCCTCGTGAAAATTTAACTAAAACGGTACTGTAGAAATTCATAAACAAGGAATTTTGGTGCAATTGTGTTATTCTGTGACTTTAAGGATTGGAATTATGACTATAGTTCCGAGGAGAGGGGGATATCTTTTGTTAATGTACTGTACATTGTAATTGAATTAAATAGTATCTGCTTAATCTCGCGGACATAAAAGATACTGATCAAACCACAACCAAATTTCGTACGTATACTTACCTCAGAATGTTGTTTCAATTTCTGGAGAAAAAAAAAGTTTGACTTTCGGCCAATAGTGAAATAAAAGGTGCTACTATGCAGAAAGTTTGCGTAATATCGAAAGCTGTCGAAATTCAAATTCATCTACTGCTGAATCCATTCATAGCTGAAATTCGACAGCAGTCATAATTTTCACGCATAGAATATAATTTCTGAAGTAATTTATTTGCTTCCTACATTTTACAATAACTCTTTTTTTTTTGTTATTATTATTTTTAGCAACGAAGTCATATTTCTATCACTATAGACATTTCTGTCTTCAACAAAAATTAATGCCCATATTTGGACAGTTGCCAAAAACCAGATGCTCATTTTATTGTTAATACATCATTTCTAAATATCGCATAATTTCAATTTTTCTTATCGAATAGAGAAAAATGTACTTTTGGAGAAAATTTGTTTGAAAAAAACTATAGCTCAAGTCAGTGACTTTTTATGATTTTGTAAGTAATTTTCATGCATGCCTTTTTAAAATCCGTCTCGACAATAAGCATTTATTTTCTTCAATAATGTAGAGTAACCACGGAGTTACCATAATTGGAAAAGGATTGCCCTGTGCAAATGAAAAAGAAAAAAATGTATATTAATCATATGATATGCATTTTGACGATAAACTAAAAATTGCCCGCAAAAAGACAGATTTTTATTTAAAGTTGAGCACGAAATTAGTATCACGT
Source organism: Maratus speciosus (assembly GCA_963932465.1). NCBI lineage: Eukaryota > Metazoa > Arthropoda > Arachnida > Araneae > Salticidae > Maratus > Maratus speciosus. Next base: position 233,125,281 of record OZ010796.1, on the reverse strand, counting down.
TAAGTTAAACTGATTAAAAACTTATTGATGTTAAACTGATGTGTCAGAATATGCTTGGAAGAGTATTTTATTTTTTTCTTTTGATTGCTTAATTTCTAACTGTACATTTATCGTCTGTCGAATTTTTAAAGAGTAAGTTATAAATTGCGCTTAAACATGTTAAAGATCATTGATTTGGCTTCCAAATTTTATTCCTTATAATTGAAAGAATATAAATTTTGTATAGGTAATAGATCATTTTAAAGAGACACTAGTTGTCTATCTAATAAAAAATAGCTCATATGGCTGAGATATGTATTTGTTATTTATTAATTTCATTTCAATATTTTTTTCTAGAACAGTAAACAGCATATACTTGACAGTAGTTGTTATTCGCTTTTGGGAATATTTAAGTTACTTCCACCGCAGCGACATTTTCTTCCAAGTCAACCAAAATGTGGCTTTTTCTTTTCTTCATAAATTAAAACAGCATATTTTGAAAAGCGTGAGTTTGAAATTTGGTTGCTGTTTACCCAACCGCTTTTACATTAGAGAGGATTAAACATGTCATATTTATTTTCAATCATCCAGTGCTTTACTTTATTTTACGAATGGTATACCGTATTTACTCGTGTATAATGCGAATTTTCCCCCCAAAATTTTAGGCCAGAAAATCGGGGTGCGTATTATACACAGAATACGAGGTGTGGCTAATTAATAATGAGAATAATGCTTCTACAGAAGAAATGCGCATACGCCAAATTCGTACGATCAATAGTTGTGTAGTGTATCGATTACTGCCTCTAAATTAGTTGTATTCCAATTAGACTGGCCGTGACCTTCATTTGTTTTGGTCCACGTTTTAGTGTTTTGACGGAAAACTGTTCTGTTTTAAAAAAGCGATGAATTAATGTAAAATTTCTTTTTAAAATTTGAAAATCCGTTACTGAAAGTCACCACTTGTTAAGAGAAGTGTACGGCAATGAATGTTTATCACGTGGGCGGATTTTTGAGTGGTTTAAGCCGAGAAGACATTGAAGATGATGTCCGCCGGGTCGCCCATCCATGTCAACGACAGAGATAATTTCAATAATCATTGGATTGTGTACCTTCACTGTGTTCACGAAGGTCAAACTATTAATCAACGTTACTACCTTGAGGTCCTTGCTCAACTCCGGAAAAAATATGAAACAAACGATTCTAATTGTGGAAGAACAAGACATGAGTGCTTCATCAGGGCAACGCACCGGCTCATTGTCTGTGAAGACGTTTCTAACCAAGTATAACAACCCAGTGTTGGACTACGCACCTTATTCGCCTGACCTGGCATCATGTGACTTTTATCTGTTCCCCAAGGTCAAATCTGCATTAAAAGGAATCAGATTTCAGACCGTTGAAGCGCTTACAGAAGAAGACTTCTAGCACTGTTTCAAACAATGGAAAATTCGCATGGAATTCGCATGTAGGGATAAAGGAAGGGTATATATATTGAAGGGGATAATAATTAAATATGTATATATTTAATATAAAATATTTTACAGCATTGGTCTCCTTATTTAATAAGGAAGGGTATATATATTGAAGGGGATAATAATTAAATATGTATATATTTAATATAAAATATTTTACAGCATTGGTCTCCTTATTTAATAGCCACACCTCGTATTTTAACAACTATTTCTATATGAAACCAAACATTCTTTCACGATGTCACTGAATAAAAAATGGGAACTTCGATGCAAAAATGCAAATATTGAAGTAAGGCAAATTATTATAAGGCAAATAATTATACTCTTATGTGTTGTAGTTTGTTTTTTACGAGCAACTATACAGTAGCGATTTCAGGCGTCGATAAATATTTTATAACCCTTTAAGACCGGGCCCGCACGATAGTGCGGGTTAGACAATAACAAAAATTCTCTTCCTGGGTTATCTATTCCATAGGTTCCTGGGTTATCTGTTCCATACATGCCAGAATCGAATAATTGTGCTGGTTAACAGAAACTATATTATATGAATTTTATCAACAGATAGTGAATTATCAGTTACAAATTTCAGTTATATCATTGTTTATAAAAAAACTCAAAATGCTGCCGGTCTTAAAGGGATAATAACTAGGAGATCTAAGCCGGGCTTCCTGTGTTACATAATACAGAAAAAAACTATCTTTTTCTAATTGAAAACTCCAATAGATTTTTTTTTTTTTTTTTTTTTTTTTTTTTTACATTTAAAATATTTTTTTAGATTGCAGACTAACCACACCAAAAAGCGTTTTTATATGAAAGATATCAATTTTTTCATCAAATGAAGTTTTGAAATTTATTAAATTGATACTTTCGTATTAGCCGGTCAAGAGTTATAGTTGAAGAAATCGCCAAAGATTTTGCTACTTACAGCAACTTTTACGTTTCTGATCATTTCAGTGGTTTAAGCGTGTAGTTTGATTACATGTCAGTTAACTTTGTATGTTATTATATTGTTTTAAAATGGCGGGCACTTCAAGGTATTGCTGAATTCGGCGACCAAATATAAATAACTTTAAATAAAACCAGCTTTGATAACTCTGACTAATTTTGCGAAATTCTCATTCATATTCAGTATTGACAAAAATTAGTATTTAATCTTCTATAATGGAGTTCCACTAATTTGAGCTCGGTGTGTTTGAATAATATAAGCTGGCTTTTAAAAACTAAAGAATATGAAAGCTACCTCTTCCTCCCGGCACTGGCCGGAAGGACTTTTTTTCAAATTACCTGATTTCCCGCGTTAATAAAAAGGTGCCTTTTATACAATAAGGCACCTTTGTACGATAATAAATACAATTATTATCGTTTTACGTTAACAAAAACAGTGGAGTATACAAGAGTAAATATGGACTATATCTCCAAAATATTATCCATCTTTCATCGGACAAATTAATTGGAGATTAGGATAAGATATTTTCATTCCTTCTCTTCTTTCAATCATATATGGAAACATTTTACCAGAAACAACAGTTTACTTCTATTGATTCGACTAAAAAAATAAATGATGTGATGTATTTTCTCCCGTTTTCCGTAGTTTCTGTACGCAGAATATTGCTAATCATATGTCGAATGCATTTAATCTCAGATTACGAGGAGATATTCTTCCATTTCTCGCCTTAGTTTTTTTTCTCCAAAGAGATTTAAACTTACCACAAGTTTCTCTTTTATCGTTTTAATATTGAGAATCTCGATTCCTTCTTTTGTACAGTTTTGCTTTATATATTTTTTTATGCTTTATATCAGTTGCTATTTATACAAACTTTTAAATGCAATAAACATTGTATTCATATGAAACGAAATCTTAATAGTCTTGTACCTTTTAAACGCATCGAAAATTAACAAAAAACTTCAAAGTTTGAATTAGTCTATGTTCAAAACCTTTTTATGTATAAGCATGAAATTTTGGATATTGATTAAACAGATTGCGCTTTGTAATATACTACCAACAAAAATTTGTTAACCCTTTACAGAATTTGTGTATTGTTGAAATCAAAATAGCTCTTTTTTTCACCCCATAAGCCATTGCGCGCATGATATCTTGAGAAAGTATGTATGGATTGTCATGAAATTTGGTAAATATACTAAACAAATATGTGTGTTTAAAATGATCTACTTTTAAGTATTTACAATGGTTATTATTTTTAGTTATATAATTATTATATTAAATATTTAATATTATTTTTAGTTATGACTATTTTTATTCATTAAAAATACAAATTTTTTATTTTTTTTTACGAAAATATTTTTTTTATATAGTTAATGAAATAATTTTAGCCTAAGATTAGGTCATTTTAAACACATATATATGTTTAGTATCTTTATCAAATTTCATGCCAATCCATACATACTTTCTCAAGATATCATGCGCGCAATGACTTATGGGGTAAAAAAAAGAGCTATTTTGATTTCAACAATACACAAATTCTATAAAGGGTTAATAAATTTCTAATGGTAGCATATTACAAACCATAATCTGTTTAATCAATATCCAAAATTTCATGTTTATGTATAAAAATGCTTTGAAGATAGACTAATTCAAACATTGAAATTTTTAGTTAATTTTTGACGCGTTTAAAAGGTACAAGACCCCTTAAATGCAATAAACATTGTATTCATATGAAACGAAATCTTAATAGTATCTGAATATTTTTTCTCGTAAAAATACTTTTTCAACATAATTTTTAGTTTACAATGAACTGAACATTTTTAAAACTGATGGTGCTACATCATCAATTTTTAATGATTGTATAGTGTATAGTGGAAACTATACACATATTGTTAGAAACAAGTTCTGCTACTAATTTTATGCTTCAAAATGCGATATGAATTTTAACATTTCTGTCAGAAAAGTTCGAGTTTGGATTTAATAACAACTTTAATGAGGAAGGAAACATTTTGAATACACTTTAAAATTAAACACGTGGAGAAATAATACAACATAAATTATTTTTGTTCCGTATTTTTGCTTTTCTTTATGAATCGTATTCCCTGTAATCTGTATACTATTTTAATTAAATTTACTGCTAAGCAAGTTGCCGAATTTGAAATATATTATTTTTCAGCTGCCCAAATTCCCATTACTTTCACTACGGACTTTTTTTTGTCTTCGTCAGAAATGTGTAGGCCATTTTTAGTCGACTGTCGAAAAATTGTTGCTATTTTTATAGTTGATGTACAGTCGTGGAAAAAAAAAGTAAACACCCCCTACTAACTCTTCAACAAATTATCGTAGACGGAAGTTACTGGTACCGAAAGATTTGAAATAAAGTCTACTTTTAAATGATGTATATAAAATTTGCTTAGGGGGTCATCTACATATTAAAACGAACCCAAACCTCATTTTTTTAAATGACAATACCCAATTTTAACGAGATATTTCAAATCTTCGGTTCAAAATATGCCTAGACACCAAATTTCAAGTCATTTGAATGATAAGTTTTTGAATTATAAACATTCAAAATTTAGTGCTTCTAATGTTAAATTACATTTTCATATTTTTATTTACATCTTCTGAAATTATGCTCCTAATGTACTAATTTTTTGTTTAGAAATAAAACTAATGTGCCCAAACATAAATACGCTGAATTTGCAATTTTTATAATTTTATGATATGAATTATGAATTATAAAATTAATATTCGAAAAAATTATGAATTGCAACCTACAATTTTTTTGATGGATTTAGATCTATTAAGTCCTGCTTTATGAAAATCCCAAATTTTTCTTCCAAGTAGTTTTCAAATTATGCTTAAAAAACGGCAAAATGATGGTTTAAGGGGCCGTCTATGATTGAAGTGAGTAGATATTTTGAAATTTCTTCTGCTGCCTTGTTATCTAACAGACTTCATTGACTGCTTAAGGTGCCTTGATCAAGAAGGCGGCTCTCTCGGTTAGCAATCGAGAACCCAACTTCAATTTGGGTACAGCCCTTAAAATACGCTCGTTTTAAAATAATTAATTTCTCGGAAACTTATGGTACGAATTGCATAAAAATTTGTTTTTGGGCTATTTGAAGGGTGTAGAGTTCATTTATGCTGTCAGAATTGGGTATTGCTATTGAAGAAAATGAAGTTATGGTTCGTTTTAATATGTAGATGGCCCCCTAAGCAAATTTTTTATACATAATTTAAAAGTAGGCTTTATTTAAAATCGTTCGGTACCAGTAACTTTCTTCTACGATAATTTGTTGCGGAGTTAGTAGGGGGTGTTTACTTTTTTTTTCCACGACTGTACCATCGAACAGAAAAAAAATGTACTTCCGAGTAAAATTATTTTGAAAACTGTGATTATTGATGATTTAGTGATGATTTAGTGTTATTTAGTGTTTTAGTGTTATTTATGACATTTTAAATAATTTTCAAGCATGATTTTTTTAAACTATATCAACAGAAACGTTTGTTTACTTCAATATTATAAAGTATCTAGTGACAGAGTTACCAGAATTAGCAGTTGATTTCCTAGAATAATTTAAAAAGAAAACAAAAAGCAGATGAACCATAACATACCAAGTTTTGGCACAGTAAATTCAATTCAAGAAAATACCTACTTCCATTTTAAGTTGAACATAAAATTGATATTAAGTTCAGTTAAAGTAGATAAAAGATACATTGTATACTTGGAAATGGGTATTTAAATTTTTACTTTTGATTTCTTAATATTTAACATTACGATTATCATGTGCTGAGTTTTTAAAGAATGGATTATAAACTGCATTTTAATATGTTAAAGATCATTGGTTTGGCTTCCAATTTGTAAAAATGTTTCTTTTACTAATTTCTTTCCTCGTGTCCTATTTACTAAAATGATGATTGTTGCAGTTTAAGAGAATCACGATATATCTCTTACTACGTAAATGCAATTATATGTCTTCTTACCAGAAACCTATCGATTTTGTTGTGCAGTTTAAAATGCATGCGACCTGTATTGATTCATAAAGCTTGTCTCTATAGTTAAGAAAACCTACTTATTTCGTTATTTTACATTACATAAGGTTCTTTAAAGATTTACCCTCAGATAAATTTCTAGACATATCGCTTACTAAGTCATCGTTTAGAAAGTATCGCTTACAAGTAAAATTAATCTCGCCAGTGCAGAACTGGAGAGATTAATTTTATTTAGCAGAATAGTATAAACAAGGTGCGTTACACTCCTTAGAGTTTTCAAGAAATATGGCATCATTATTTCGCATAAGAAATCTTTGCCTAATATTTTTTCTTCAGTCAGCAAATCTTTCTGCGATTCATCGCATAGTTTGCAATTTTTTTCTGCGATTAAATTAGGCATAAAATTCTATTCGAAAATTGAGATAGAACTAAATGCACTTATCTGTATGCATTTTTGCCTAATATATTTCCTTATTATTGAATATCTTTCTGCGATGAATCGCAGAGTTTGTAAAATTTTTCTGCGATTATATTAGGCAAAAAATTCTATTAAGAAATTGTCGTGGAACTACCGGGTGTCCTGAAAAGGGCTGACTGATTTTAAAATTCAATAACTCGCAAACGGTGACAGATATTTAAAAAATTCTTGCAGGAGGGTTATGTATGATGTCAGGAGTTTTTTTTTTACCGTGATTCTCGAATTTAGTTCGATTTACAAACAATACATGGCGCTGGAAGCAATAGGCGCTAAATTCAAGCTGGATTTTTTAGCCATGCTCTTCTCCCATGCCAAAAAGGAGATTAAAATGTATGGAGTGGCTCCCGAAGTACCAAAAATCGGGCTGGATTTAGCACATATTGCTCGCAGTGCCATCTATTGTTTGTATTTTAAACTAAATTCGAGAATCACAGTAAAAAAAACGCCTGGCATAATACGTAATGTTCCTGCAAGAATTTATTAAATCTCTGTCGCCGTTTGCAAGTTATTGAATTTTAAAATCAGTCAGTCCTTTTTAGGACACTCGGTATATGCACCTTATACAATGTGATTCCTAAAGATGGAGCCAATAGCCTATTTCCTTAAATATTACACCGAAATACACACTTCCAATCGCAAAGTTTCATAAAAAAGGTAAAAGTTTTGTCGACAGAAGTTGCAACCCCTTGAGGGTCTGTTTGAGAAAATACACGAACTGAATTTTTTTACGGTCCCCGTAGGGTGAAATTTCCAGTTAGGAAAATTTTCCTTATCCTTTCCTGAAAGAAACATAAAAAAAATCCATTATGATATCTGCAAAACTCACATAGATATTAAAAGCAAAAATTCGTGACTTACACCACTTAAGCACATCCTGAGTGACGTGATATTGACGAATTTCGAATGTAAGATATTGATCATCCACAAAATTATGCGTTATCTAAACGGCTATATCGTTTTGCAGATATCAAGATGTAATTTTTTGTGTTTCATTCAGGAAAGGATAAGAAAAAATTTCATAATTTGAAATTTTTTCCTACGGGGGGCCAAATAAAAATTTACTTTATGTTTTTTCTCAAATAGGCGCCCAGGGGGTTGGAACTTGTGTCATCAAATTTTTCACCTTTTTTATGAAATTGTAATTAGAAGTATGTGTTTAGGTGCAGTATTTATGGAAATGGGCTCTATATTTATGAATCACTCCGTATAAAAGAGCATTTCTCGAGAATTTCACAGTTAAGCAATTATAAACCTTTTGGATCTGGCGTATTAATGTATTCATGTTTTTTCATTTAATAACATTTTGTGTTTACACACGTTTTTGCTTTATCTGTATATAGTAAAGCTAGTATGAGTCTTTGTACTTCTATTATCATATCAGTTATGTTTCATTAAAACTCTGTACACCATATTGCTGAGACTTCCATTTCACACATATATTTAAGTCTTTAAATTTAGAAAACAGCGCCTTCTTGTTCGAACCATTAATTTACGACAGAAAGAGAAAAAATACTGGAAAATTGTTATGTCCACTTAATCCTGCTGTAATATGACATTTTGCAAACGTCTTTAAATATTCTTCCATAGCCTATTGTCATATTAAACGTAGAAAAATAAAACATTTGTTAAATTTCAGCAATTTGGAAAGTTTCTTTTAATTTTTTAAACCTGAAAGTACTTTTCCCCTCAAATTAAAAACAATTTCGGAGCCGAAAGTGTTAATAATATAAATAAATAAATACAATATAAAAGCAGAATTAAAAAAAATAAAATCTTCGATATTAAAAAATCTATATGTCATTGAAATATCATTTTTAGTTAGAATCTCCATTTTTTATCTTACAGAAAAACAAAATTTGATCATTGGCCTATTTGAAAATACTCTGAATTTCGTTTCGATTTATCGCAAAAGTTTTCGTTGCTTAAAAAAGTTTAGTATATGAATTTAACGCATTACCGACGAGAAATGAGAAATCTAATTTTTATTTGAAAAACATAATTGACTCAGGTCGTGGCTTCTGCCTTACTAAAAATGCATTTATATCATGTTGTTTATATTTTTTTAGATTGTAAGATATTTTACGTTAAATACGATTATTGAAAGATATTTACTGATGCATAAACGTGAGAAAGCTACCTAGGAAACCAATTTACGAAAGACTTTCAGAAGAGGGAGTAACTTCCACTGTTTTTTAAACCCAGATTTCAAAAAACATACTCTCGGTAATGTGTTAACATTAACGACCAATGTTACTTATAATATTTTCTCAAACTGAATTCTTTTACGATTTGTTTATCGTAAAACACGGTAATAAAACATATTTATGGATAAAATAACGTGAAATTTCAAATAATTTTTTTTAGTTACTATTAAAGAGTAGGTAATGTGATTATTAATATAAATTATAAATTTTTATATTTTCGTTTATTTTTATTAACTTATTTATGTTTTAGTTACTGTTGAATTTCAGAATTTTCTTTCAAAAGCAAATATTTGTGCCTCTGCACTTCTCAAATAATTGAGCTGTTTTTTTGAGAATGAATCTATTCTCTAGAACAGAGGTTCTCAGAAATTTGTGCTTTTGCGCTTCTCAGATAATTGGGTTGTTTTCTTGAAAATGGATCTATTCTCTAGAACAGAGGTTCTCAAATATTTGTATTTCTGCGTTTCTCAGATAATTCGACTGTTTTCTTGAGAATGGATCCGTTCTCTAGAACAGAGGTTCTCAAACATTTAGGCTTCGCGTACCACTTGAAGAATTAAATGTACCGGGTGTACCCCATATTTTTGCACTAGTGAGATTAATGAGTAAAAATGTAGAAACAAAGAAAACAACAAATGGATACAAAATAATTATACTTTAATTTTACATTTAATGTAAGCTTTATAAGTGGCACATTTATTTATGTGACGAGTGGGTTTGTTTACTCTTCCATATTTATTAATTTTTGGTGTTGATTTTCTGATGTACGGTCATAATTCATCATACACATCTTAGTGTGTTATTACATCTTGTTTTTTTTTTTTTTTTTTTTTTTTTTTTTTTTTAACAATCAAATGAACAGATTTTTCATTGATTATGTAACTGCACAGATTCATATGTTGATTATTGGCTAAGGCTGTCGCATGCACCCTAGAATCTCTTCGTGTTTTCATAGAGGGTATGTGTGCCTCCACTTTAAGAAACTCTATCTAGAACATTTTATCATAATCATTATTCAGTTTATTGACTGTAAAAATTTATGTTTCTTCAAATATCATGTTTAGAGAAAGGTAAACATGTCGACCTTTTGCACTTGTATTTCAGCTTTTTGTACCTATCTTTCAAAACGTAATTAATTTTCCTTTCACGCTTTCCTCATTTACATCTTGCATTTAATGAGAAACTGTACTTTTAAGAATATAATCATGAAAGAAAATAGAAAATATCTCTGAATGTAAACAGACATCAATTTCAATTTCAAACTGTTTGAATAGTACATTTACCGTAATCCGGGACTAATTTGAACTGAATTTTATAGTTTATTAAAAGAAAACTTGGCACAGTAAATTTGCAAAGTGATTTCTTAAAATGATGTTGTGTAAACAACACACTTATTACCATAAAAATTTATTACAATAATATTTTATTTTTATTAATTTTATAAATAATATGCAAAGTAACTCATTAAAGCGGGTAATTGTGTCCAACCTAATATATAATAATTATTTTAAAGTAAAAATGATATCTTAGATACGTTTAATACCACTTAAAATTTTTGTACTATCTTTTAGAACACCAGAAACTGGGAGCAAGTAGACTTTTTAGATATTAAAGAGAGAAAATAATCAAAATTCACAAAGTACAACTCACTGTATTTAGTATGTAAAACGCAGAAGCCAACTTCAATGAAATTTGGCTTACTTTGCATTTGGATAATATTGACTTCAAGACATCTATAAAAAATAAGCTAATAGTAACGACTCAACTTTTTTTTCCAGGTACTTTGTACCACCTTTTAGGGGCTGCAAACTTACCCCAGTATTGCTCAAATCAAAATCATTATCCCCAAACTACTATTAATTTTATAATGATAAATAGCCAATTAATTAAAATTTCATAGGTATAATTTATCTAATAGTTTCTGCGAATAAATAAGCGACACTTAAATTGTGTAGTTAAATAGATTTTTTTTTTTTTTTTTTTTTTTTTAGCAAAATACAACTTTTTCTAGAGGAAATGTTCAACAGAAATCGTGCAGCCAAACAATACGTTTACCAAACAAATGTCGATTGCATCATTGAATCACATACATAAGTTTACAAGCTGTTCTTAATACTGGCCAGAATCAAAACTGTTTCAGAATCAAACCTCAATCTCACTCTCTAATTACCGAAAGTAAATTTAAATGTATTTTACTTTATCATTAGCTAATCAATAATTCTTGAGATTAATTTATAACATTTCTTTTAAATTAGAAGCCATAATAAGAAAATCTCACACAGAAAGCAAATTTATGCCTCTTTCATCGGTCTGACGTACTACTTTTCTTTTCTTTTTATTTTTTCTTTTTTATTTTTTTAACATAATCGTCTTCTTCAATTTTCCAGTGTATTTTTATGTTTGAAATATTTTCTATAAATATTGTCACATTAGATGTAAATTTCCAACTGGGCGAAAAATGTCCGGACCAGGATTCGAACCAGGAATCTCCTAAAGGAAGCCGCTAATGCTCTACCATCTGAGCTATCCCGGACGAATCTGGTGGAACTCTTTCACCCAGCTAACCTGGGTGAAAAAGTTCTGAAAAACTAAGGTTATCTGGGTGAAAAAGTTCCACCAGATTCGTCCGGGATAGCTCAGATGGTAGAGCACTGACAGCTTCAGCCAGGAGATCCCTGGTTCGAATCCTGATCCGGACCATTTTTCGCCCAGTTGGAAATTTACATCTAATATGACTTATTTACCAATTAGAATAATTGTGTTAAAACTAGTCTAGTGTATTGACACATTGTTGACCAACAGTGTTGCAAATTAATCGCGTTAAAAAAAATCAAAATATCTATCAGAATTTTAAAACAGTAAGTTTTGCTTTATTTATTCGCAGACATTCAGAGACTATCACTGTAAAAAAAAAACGGACTAAAAAACGGAAATACTACTGGCAATCTAGACACCAGTACTATTTCCGTTTTTTTACTTTAATTTTTACCCATAAATTACAGAAAATTTTCCGTTTTTAATCCGAAAAACGGAAAATTTTCTGTAATTTATGGGTAAAAATTCCCGTAAAAAACGGAAATAGTACTGGCGTCTAGATTGCCAGTAGTATTTCCGTTTTTTAGTCCTTTTATTTTTACAGTGAATAAATTAATCAAAAATTTTGGTAGCTGTTCTGAATAATAGAACTCTTTTAGAATAGTCCTAAATTATTGCCGCGTATACTCGCCACACCGATATTTACAGTGATCAAGCACAGTGATCACAGCTAAGGAAAATTTTGAGAATTCTCGTTTAATCTCGAAATTTGAGACTTTACAAAAAGAAAAAATCTATTTGTTTTATGGTATTCTGGACTTCTATTTAAATATGTCATTCAGATATGTCATAAAAATGTGTAATCAAACCGATAATTACAAAGAAAATCAGTATTGAATATGCTGCTTCAAAACTCCGATTAAGAAACATTACTCCTATGCTGCAATGTTGGGAATTGTTTTAAAAATTTTTACCATAAGTACAACTAAAGATTCTTAAAAAAGTTAAAAAAAAATTTAAAATTAACTTTAATTGGTAGCACGACCTTAATTTTTCACTATTTTAACTTTTAACTGCTGTTAGCGGTCTTATAGACCGCAGCTCATTTACAATATTCAGAGTTTAATTTCTAACATTCTGTTTAACTATAGCTACTAGTGAATTTTTGTTTCGTTTGGAGCCATCATATTGTCTCTAGAGACTACAGAACAGAGATATGTTGCTAAAGAAAACTCATGTTACAGTACATTAGTACAGAAATCGTATCCTATGCATTAATCTAGCCTTTTATTCATCTTTAAATCAAGCGGTCTCAGAGACACAGTAGCTATGCAAAAATGTCAGTGAAAGTAGTTAAGGTTTAATAAATTACATATTGCATTAAACTAATACTAATCACGAATTTGAAATTAATACATATTATTAAAGTAATTAATGAACAAACTTTTGAATTATAATTATATTTTTTTCTTTTTTCTGTTATTTTGGATATCATCAACGAGTTTCAGCTATGTTTCGTATTCATATACATTTAGCGATTTTACCTCTTTTTTAACTATACCTCCTAATAAAGAACACCTCTATTTAGGGACAAAATATCTGGTTTTATGTGTGTCCTTTAGTGGGAGGTTTAACTCTATTGTCATAAAATTAGTAATAATACGTTTTTCCTTTGTAAAAATACCATCATGGTAGACGTTTAAAAAAAATAAATATGTAACATTCCAAGATAAAACAGAGAGAGGTGGCAGTGAAAAATAAATATTTGAAGTAAATAACAAAGTTCACAAAGCTATTACACTCCAGAAACTTTTTCACTGTTAATTTAATAAATTTTCTTGACGTAAAGCCCTTGTTACTTTGCTCTCTTTTTAAGAAAATATTTTAGAGTAACAACTGCAGTACTAGGTTGAGATAATGAACATGGTTTGTCTGTTAAGGAAAGCTATGTAAGTTCAGAAAATTTTGATATATTGCCAATATATGTAACATCCAGTTAAAAGGAAAAACAGCAATCTACAAGTAAAATTAAATAGCTGATTTCAAATACATTTTTGTATTTACTTTTCTTTTCAAACATTAGTTATTTGATTTTTCATCCGGTTTAGTTTATGTAGAATTTGATTTTGAAGATAATAGCTGAAAAATTTGGTTGAGAATATTAGCATGTGTATTTAGATTTACCGTATATACCTCGGTATAAGTCAAACTTCCAACCCTCTATTTCGAAAACAATATCAGGTCTTTTGTTTCAATACTAGTTCTCAAGAATAAATTTCTTCTCCTTACTTAATTGCAGAAAATTTGCAAATGATTTTTAGTTGCTCTCTAAAAGCAGCTGAATAATAAGAGATTTTCCACAAATTGCCGTTTTTTTATTAACTGACTTATAGCAAAGGAGTTGGTATTTGATGAATGTCAACGAGTAGATTTGGAGCACATGCTTCAATTTTGACAGTTCTTTGCCTATTGGAATAAACTCGTTCTGATGGTTTTCAAAAAAAAAAAAAAATAGAGCATCAATAAAAAATGAAAAAAAAAATAATAATTAAATATGACAATTATTTATGGAAAATCCCTTATCATGCAGCTGTTTTTAGATAGCAACTAAAAATCAGATCACCCTATCGCCGATATCTTTCTAAATTTTCACGATATTTGACTGGATTTTGTATATGAGTTGCTCCATAGAGTTGACTATTAAATTATGAAAAAAAAATTGTTATCTTTCGCGTATGCGCAGATAAGAAATATTTTATACAACGGTTATTGCTTGCAACACCATCTATCGATGGTATTTGTAACTAAAACTCCCAATCGCAGCATACAAACTCCTGACATCTTACATAACACTCCTGCAAGAATTTTTTTTAATATCTGTCACCGTTTGCAAGTTACTGAATTTTACAATCATCGGTCATTTTTGGGACACCAGGTAGATAACTATATGCCCAGTCTTAACAAATCAGCTGTTTTAGAGGAAGTAATCACGATACTTTTGGTTGTGATTTTCTTTAGAAAACTGCAACATTAAATATATTACCTTGTTTTACGGCCCATCATTTATTGCAATTCCTGTGCATCGACGTATAATGGTAAAAATCTGTCAATTAATTTTGGAAATGGATCTTCATTTATATATAATGTTAGTAAATGAATGTAGACAGACACAGACAAAACTGATGATGTGTTTCTATTCATTTTTTCGAGTAAGATGGGAATTATTTTGCCAAGTGGTTAGCATGCTGGCTTTAGACAAGGTGAGTAGAGGTTATTATTTATGAGGGCCACGATTTTAGATTAATAATTTTTATTTTATTTAAGATTACGATTCTGCGATTAAGTAAAGCAAAGATTAATATTTAGGAATGGTGGTGCTGAAAAATTGAGACCTCTGCGCACCATCAAGAGTTCAAACCGAAGTTTCTGGTTTCGGTCAAGCGTGGTTGAAGTGGATTGATTACCTAAAAGTGTTGAAACCGGAGTTTTTGGTTTCGATCAAACGTGGTTCAAGCGGACTGATTATGCAAAGTTTCCACGGTTTTTCTTATTTTAAAATGGGCACTTTGGTTACTTACCTATCGAATATCCGCCCTTAAAGCCCCCCCCCCCTTCTAGGGCAATGTAGTAAAGAGTGTGTATGTCCTAATGTTTCTCTTGGACTAAAATTTTAAGGGTACATATAAGAGATATTATAAATGCATCAATCCTTCGGCCTTCATCGGATCAAACTTGGTTTGTCTCTCTTACGTTAATTTTGCTGAGGATGAACGATGTTATGTCGTTTTTAAATTTGTAATATAACCATCAAAAATATATTTGTGAATTTTGTTACAAACAAATTTACCAAATTACATTCAACGAAAATACCCGTTTTACTAAATTTAAGCCGGAATGCTTACATTTTTTGGGTATAAACCTATATCGAATCTAGTGGAATAATTAAGCAGTGTATTATTGTAAGTTAGTGACTTGCTTAAAGATTCATTTATTTTTGTACTTTAATTGAAAATCACAGTATTTATTTCAGCTAATTACGTTTTTATAGTGGATTTTTAATGAAGTTACAATAGAATAATACATTTCGTATATCATTGTCTGCAATTATCTATCTGCACAGTGGAGCCAACTTATATGGGCCCATGGGGCTCGAGCCCACCCAATAATTATCAATTCTAGCGTACCCAATTTCTATTATTCTATTCCGTTATTTATTTCATTATTTCCGTTTCACCCTGGAGCAAAATTTACTTTACCAATGGCCATCTATTTTAATTCCTTCACTGACAGCCATAATAACTCTTTGCTCTTTCAATTTGTAATAATATTTGTGGTATAATGATATAATAAATATTAGCGTATCAGGAAAAACGCGTGAGAATATAATAAAATTACAACTTTATTAAACATAACTTGACTTAGAGTTGTCATCTTTCACCATCTGCCCACCAGAGTTGAATAATATAGACGCACGCGCACACGCCGTGCGCGGAAAAATTTCCGCAAAGTTCCGGACTTTGTGGAAAAATTCTTAGAAAAAAAAAAGTAATTTTTGTTCTTGTATTTTTTTTTTTTTTTTTAAATACCGAAAAATTAAAAATGTTCCCCAATTTTATGTACGATTTATTTATTGTTTGCCAGGGGTGATTCCGAATTTTCCGAAAACTTTGCATCCGGCTGCGAAAATTAAAAAAGAAATCGGCCATCAGTCCGAAAATCGCAAAAGAAACAATTTCGTAAAAGGGCCGCGTAAAAAGGCGTGCATTTCGTCAAGGGATTGCGAAAAAAAACACAAATTTCCTCAAAAGGCCACAGAAAAAGCGCGAATATCGTCAAATGATCGCAAAAAAGCCAATTTTATCAAACAATCGCAGAAAAAAGCAAATTTCGTCCAAAAAAGAGCAGGAAAAAAACGAATTTCGTAAAAGTATAGCGCAAAAAGCACGAATCTTGTCAAAAGATCGCGAAAAAAATGCATATTTCGTCAAAGAACTGCGGAAAAAACTAATTTCGTCAAAGGATCGCGAAAAAACACGAATTTTGTCAAAACGCCGCGAAAAAAGCATGAATTTCGTCAAAAGATCACGAAATAATGCAAATTTCGTCAAAGCATAGGAGAAAAGAATCGCATTTTGTCAAAGAATCGCGAAAAAAGCGCGAATTTCGTCAAATAATCGCGAAAAAACACAAATGTCGTCAAAAAATCGCAGAAAAACGGAAATTCCGCCAAATGATCGGGGAAAAAACGAGAATTTCGTCATAGGGCCGCAATAAAAACTCATTGGTCTCTTTATGATGACATCTATGAATGAACCTCTCCTTACAAAATGTAAGCAATGTCCGTTATTGCCTTTTGTGAGAAGAGGTCACAATATTAAGGATTGGGCTGTTTCTAAGTACATTGACAAAATAACTGATAAGAATTCACCCCTTCTTATCATGGATTTTAGCTTTATTATTTTTTTTAGCCAACATAATTATTCTGTAATTAATATTAATTAATTTTTAAATTAAATGGTAATTGTTATAAAACTACTGTTTAAAATTCATACCGTCAAAATTATTTTATTAAACACGTTATTTTATTAAAAATTAAATTAATTTGCAGAAAGTATTTGATCCAATATTTATGTGCGCAGAAAGTTTTTGGTTTTATACAAGTCTGCTGCCCACCCATCAAAGAAAAACAAACCGACCGTGCCATTTTACCAAAATATTTGAGCCCACCCAATATTTTTCAAAAGTTGGCGCCACTGCATCTGCATGCACGCGCACACAAACACAGATACACTCACACACACATATATATATGTGTGTGTGTTTGTGTATATGTGTGGAATAATTAACTTGAATGGAGTAGATTTATAGCAGATGCGTAAAGTTTTTATTTCTGAAATTCTATTAGAAATAATCACTTTAAGTTCTTAGAACTCTCCACATTTATAAGCTGTACCTTCAGTACTACTTCAGTGCCAATTCAGACCATTCAGTCGGGGATGCTAAAATGTAAAAAAAAAATTCTAAGTTAAAAAATTAAATTTAAAAAAATTATGTGGATATTTATTTAATTTTTAACATGTGTTAATAAAAGTAATGCAAAATTTACAGATAAATTTGAAAAAAATATTTTCATTGTTGAATTTTTTCAGCATAAAAATATTTTCGTTATCATTTTTGTATCTGAATAATTAAGTTATTTATGTTTTAATATTCTCTTAAAGAATTACTCTAATTTTCATGATTATCTATTAACAGAATCTATTACAGAATTAACAGAATCTATTACAGAATTTATATCTATTACAGAACAACGAAAATTCCAGAAAAAAATGTCGTATTTTTTAATTCGTTTTTTAAAGCAAATGGTTTCATTAAAAAATTAATTAAAATTATAGTTTTTCATTTACGATCGTTTCTTACTAATTATAAAATCTTAAAAAAGAAATTCATAATTATATGCCGTTAAACATTCACATTCGTCTATTACTTAAAGGTGTATTTAAAAAAAGGGAACTCTCAATACTTTCAATCAAGGTTGTATGTATAAGTGTATTTATATGAGTCAGTTATTAAATTTAAGAAAATATTTTGTATAATATATGAAGTTTTTTATCAATGCATTTGATTCAATGTAATTGTGGTAAATATTTTTAATTACATAAATGCAGTGATTTTTAACGCACATAACCTTATCAAGCTTCATAAAATAAAATAAAATTTGGGAAGAAAATAATTTGCATAAGTGCTTTCATTGCAATCATTGGTTGCATTTCAAAACTACGAAGTCCCAGTTTGAAATTTTATATTATTTGAATTTGATATATATATTTTAAATGAATCGTAATAAATTAAAGAAAACTGAAAACAAAGTAATGACTTTTAAAGGAATTTTAAAAATATTTTTCTTAATTTTTCAACATTTCTTGCCCCTTTTAAAGCATCCCACTATGCTTACAATCCATTTTTTTTAAATAATGGAAAATGACCCTAATACTGATTGTTTTAAATAAATTAGGAAATATTATTTTAAGGAAATTACTTTTCACTTTTTAAAAATGTAAGGAAAAAAAAATGCAGTATTGATCCTTACAAAGAATACCCTACCGACAAAAATACTGGTAGTTTACTCATTCTTTACACATCTTACTCATTCTTATTTGAAGTGCTAAAAATGTCATGAACTACAATCTAAGCCAGAAAATAAAAACTTTCCAGAGATATTCAAATTATCATTTTGATGGTTTTGCATATATTTTTTGTACGTTAATTTACAAAATAGCTGTAAAATTAAGGAAATTCTCAGATATTCAAAATGCTAGTTCATTATACACACAACACCGTATAAATTGTAGGCTATTGGTTATGTATAAATATTACAATAATTTTTTAAGATAGCACATTTTTCGTAAAAGATTGTTCATAAAAATCACGATTTTCAGCAAACACAGTTAAAGATTTGATTTCTGAAAATCTAATAACAATATTCACTCCAAGTTCCTGAAAACCGCCATATTTTTATGTTTCACCTTTCTTAATCTCAATAAGTTCTCCTCTTTCTTGAGGACCTTTAAACAGCAACTTTATTTTTTTTTAAATTACACACGCCCGGTTTAACAGATGAAACAAAAACAGCCATAACAAAACTTCAATGCTCGTGCGATAAAAACAAAAACTGTTTTAAATTGTTAATTCTACCGTATTTCAAATAAGTCAATAAAATTAATTTGTGATACTTGCCCAAAGTTGGCAACTCAACTGTAATGGGATATTTTAAGTATTTTTTTAAAGGAAAATATGTTAAATATTTATTATAATGACTTGTTTTTTATTGATTCTTATTGCGCTTTTTAATTTTTTTTGCAGATGGCCTTCCTCTGCTCAATTTATTGCTCACTGACAATCGAACCTTCAGCGTTAAGTGCAATAACTCAAACTACTTGAAAGTTCCCTGCGTTTTTGTGGACAAGCCCAAGCTGAAGAAGATTTTCATTTCTAATTACGCCAGTTTTAGTGTTGCATCTTTTCTTTAGATCTGTGGTCCTGACAATCAAACAGCTTATTTAAATATGTGGCAAGCGTAAAAACTCAGTATTCAGCGTAGTTCAATCAACCGATCATCAGCTATGACGAGTCGACGAGACAGCAACGCTACTACCAGTAGCGAACCAAAGATCAAACAGCATTATTCAGCGGCAAAGATGTCGGTTGATAAATTAAGTGATCAAGAAGGTAAGTGAAGTTTAATATTGAATTTTTGTAAAACATGAAATACACTTGAACTAACATTAACAAATAATCAGTGACAGTTTTCCAGAGAAAATATTTTTTTATTGCTTTAGATATGAAATTCCTAATAATAAAACATTTCTTTGTATTATTTATTATTTATGTCTTTAATATTATTTTTATTATTATCTGAATGTAGTAATGATAATATGTTTACATTTACTATTACCACTTCCTTTATGTTTCCACATCTATTAAAAAAGCAAAATTGTTCGCTTAAAGCTCTATTTACCGTTGCTGACGCTTTTACTTCAAACATGTGTTTCATTCTTTAAATATTAAAATAAGCGCTACTTGACCGAACCAATAATTTATAATTAAAAAAGAAACAAAAATACAGGCCTATCGTTATACCAATTGAATCCTGTTGTAAAACGACGTCTTACAAATGTCTTCAAAAGTTCTTCCATAGCCGGATGTCGTATTAATTTTGCGCAAAATAACTATATTCGTTATATTTCAGTAAACATTATTTTTTAAAAAAGCAAAATTGTTCGCTTAAAGCTCTATTTACCGTTGCTGACGCTTTTACTTCAAACATGTGTTTCATTCTTTAAATATTACAATAAGCGCTACTTGACCGAACCAATAATTTATAATTAAAAAAGAAACAAAAATACAGGCCTATCGCTATACCAATTGAATCCTGTTGTAAAACGACGTCTTACAAATGTCTTCAAAAGTTCTTCCATAGCCGGATGTCGTATTAATTGTGCGCAAAATAACTCTATTCATTATATTTCAGTAAACATTATTTTTTGTCATTTACATAGCTATTTTTATTTTTTTAAGCCCAAAAGTAATTTCCCCTCAAAATTTAAAAATCGATTCAGACCCGAAGTATTTATGCGGAATTTCGATTGATTGGAACAATATAGGATTTTTAAAAATCAATGATGTTTTTAAAAGATATAAAGTATTTCAGAAAGTAAAATTAGGCCAGCCATCCTCAATCTGCGATCTCCACGCCCCATCTGGCCCGGCGACCCTTTATATGCGGCCCGAGGCACACAAACTTTAAACCATATTTATAAAAAATTGAGATCCGAATAAATGGTATCTAAACCTTCACTATTGTTTTAGATATTTTTATGGAAACAAATTCTATTCTATTATTTACACTTAATTTAGAATTACGTTAAAATAGCCTATTTATGTCATTTGCTTACTGAAAGTTTTATTTTCGCGTAATCTTATTTCAGTTAAGGGGACCGGAAAAGCAAAATTCAACCAAAAAATCGATTTTTACTTTTTTATATCATTAAATAGTTTAAACTTTTATCTTTCCAACGATGTGTCACACGTGGTTATATATAAACAAAAAAAGTGTTGAAACTATTTATTCTTTTCTAAGAGTACTTCATAGCTTAATGACCATTTAAATCTTTAATTGACTATTTCTCAAAACTTGGAATTTTCATGTTTATGTTCCTTTTTTTCAATATCTATTAAACTTAAGAACTCAGATTTTTTTAATACTTATATTATGTTATATTGTATCGTTTAACACAGGGATTTAATGATTTGTTGAGAATTACTTATTTTAGGCAGTGAAATCTAACCAAAAATGCTAATTAAAAAATGACTTTCAATAAGTAATTAAAAATTAATTTTAAGTTTTTCTTATAAACAAAATGGTCTGTTAAAATACGTAAATCATGTTATTCTAACTACTCTAAAAAATCTACACCTATACCTTTCACCATATCTGAGAAAAGTACAGTCGTGGAAAAAAAAAAGTAAGCACCCTCTACTAACTCCTCAACAAATTATCGTAAAGTTACTGGTACCGAACGATTGGAAATAATGTCTACTTTTAAATGATGTATATAAAATTTGCTTAGGGGGCGATCTACATATTAAAACGAATCAAAACTTCATTTTTTTCAATAGCAATACCCAATTTTAACGCGATATTTCAAATCTTCGGCTCAAACTATGTTAGACATGAAATTTCAAGTCTTTTGAATTATAAACATTTAAAATTTACTGCTTCTAATGTTAAATTACATTTTCATATTTTTATTTATATCTCCTGAAATTATGCTTCTAATGTGCTAATTTTTTGTGTAGCAATAATGCTAATATACCCAAACATAAATGCGTTGAATTTCCAATTTTTATAATTTTATGATATGAATTATGAAATTAATATTCGAAAAAATTATGAATTGCAACCTACAATTTTTTTGATGGATTTATATTTAATAAGTCCAAATGGAAATCCAAAATTTCACCTTTTTCTTCCAAGTAGTTTTCAAATTATGCTTAAAAAACGGCAAAATGATGGTTTAAGGTTCTATGATAGAAGTGAATAAATATTTTGAAATTTCTTCTGCTATCCTGTAATCTAGCAGGCTTCATTGACTTCTTAAGGTGCTTTGATCAAGAAGAGGGCTCTTTCGGTTAACAATCGAGTACCGAACTTCAATTTGGATACATCCCTTAAAATACGCTGGTTATATAATAATTAGTTTCTCGGATAAGTATGATAAGTATCATACGAATTGCATAAAAATTTGTTTTTAGGCTAATTCAAGGATGTAGAATTCATTTATGCTGTCAGAATTGTGTACTGCTATTGAAAGAAACAAAGTTATGGCTCGTTTTAATATGTAGATGGCCCCTAAGCAAATTTTATGTACATAATTTAAAAGTGGATTTTATTTCCAATCGTTCGGTACCAGTAACTTTCTTCTACGATAATTTGTTGAGGAGTTAGTAGGGGTGTTTACTTTTTTTTTCCACGACTGTTGGTGAATTTAACATGGCGAAGATAGGGCTTTGCCGGTCCCCTTAAGGTAGTGTATATATTTTTTTAATCTTCAACACTAATCAGACATTATTTAAAACTGATTAAATTTTCAGCTTTAAATTTTGATTTTTAAAAGGAAAAGTTTTTGAATTGAGCAAAAGTCTGATTTATTAAAGAAAATCTCCTATTTTTTCTAGCTTTAGATATTAGAAATTCTGCATCAGTATATTATTAAATTTTATAGTTGCTATATAAATACACTGATTATATTAATTTTGTCATATTATTTTGTTCTAATAGTTTTGTTATTTTATTATTTTAATTAACTTTTTTTATTATTATCATGTACATGTAGTATATCGCGACCCACTTCACGTATAACAAACACGTTTGTGGGCCGTGAGAAATAAAAAGTTATGTATGTCTGGATTAGACATTATTAAACTAATGATTTATTGATAAAAGATAAGATTAGATCATCACGTAAAAATTACAACGAATACAATAATTCAAATTAAAAAAATATATGTTTCCTAAATTGATAAAACAGCACAAAAAATTATGTTTTATTGATTTTTCATAAACAATTCACTTGTACATAATTTGTCTAACGACTGATATAACAAAATAAGGTGAAGTAATATTGAATTCTTTGATTTAAAATTAAAAGCCTGTAACATATGAATGAATATATGATTTTCCATAATCTGAAAATCATTTATAAAAATGTCACAAATTCACAAACTGTATACGATTCAGTTTCCGAAGAAACTTTTCTTCTTTTTTATGACCTTAAATACTCTCTTCAGCAAGAATTTACATGATTTTAGTAAAATTCTGTATTATATTTATCTCTACGTTAATAATTTAACCTTTAAGTTCTTCCACATTCTTGTATACTTTCGTTCATATACATATTATTTTCCAGCTAAGGGTAGTTACTTGTTTTCTTTAGGATTTAAATCGCGAGTACATGCTTCTCCGTCAGGGGTCGTTTTGGTCACTCTTTTGTTGTACACCACTTATTCCAAACAATAATATTTACGGCATATTTCTATTTGAATTGTTAAAAAGGATTTGTATTTGAAAATAGTGGCATAAAAAACTGGTCCAGTGGGATCCCTGGTCAGTACAAAACAAAAATTTTAGCCGTTCAGTGCATAGAATTCTATAAGTTACACTTTACATGTATAAAAATATCTTCAATAAAAGTGCTATACATAAAGCTTTCCATTTTCAATGTTAGTGTTTTATTTACTTGAGTTGCATTGCTGAAGAAATGACCTTGACACAACTTAATAATTTTTCATAAGTGGTATGATACATAATGATTTTTCATTGAATTATATAACAGGAGGAATTATATTAATACAACAATTTTCAAAAGCAAGACATTGTTTAGTCAGCTGCTCAATAACGAGACCTTAAAATATGAAATAATGCAAAACACGTACTGATTATCTTTTATCAATTTTTGTTGCTGATTATTTTGAAAAAAATAACAAAATTAAATGAAAAGATGGTTTGTTAATCATATGAGAGAGATTCAAAGTTGGGATTTTGATGGTATGGATTTGTATTTTAGAAGCAATATTCGTTGATTTCTAAATATCTCATGTAGTCAGTTATAAATTTTAATAGTATAGGTACCTATACTGATAAAAGAAAGTTTCGCTCTGTGTGTGTGTCTGACTGTGTGTGTTTGTGTGTGTGTGTGTGCGATGGCTAGCGAAATGTATGGCACGTAAGAGGCTGAAAATTTTTGTGAAGATAATCCAAGAAGTCTCCTGATGCACCTGAGACTCAGAATTTTAAATTTCTAATAATTGCCTGGGATATTATTTAAAAACTCATCAAGCGACCCACGTAAAAAAAAGTATTTTTTTCCACAAGCTGATTAGAATTGAACCCTGATGCAAGGGTCGCGCACGGCTGTCCAATCAACACGCTCCCCTTGAAATCGCATCGAGGCTAACGGTTTGCACAAGAAAAAAGAATAGATTTTAATCGAGTCGCAAAGAAAATTCTTTCTCAATTTCTTCTTTAAGAGGGGCAGGTTTTACCGGAATTTGTAATTCACCAGGTTGCCACATTTTGAAGTACACTAGGAAGTATTAAGGGACATTATATTAACGAATATAAATTAATTAAAATTTTTAATTTTTCAGGGATTTTTATCTGACAGCTGTTTGATAAATCATTTGAGCAGCGCGTGCGCAGCAGATATATAAAATCATACAAAATTAAGTTTTATTTAAGAATATTATCATGGACCCTGGCGACGCCGGGCAGGTCAGCTAGTATCTAATAAATATTTAAATCAGTTATTTAAGACTGTTCTAAAATCCAAAAGGGCAAGTTTATGACATAAGTTTTAATTTATTTCTGTTCGGAAAAGCATGAAACTAGCAGGTGTTGTTGTTCAGAAACTATGTAATCGAGCTGTTTTTCCCGGTTTTTTTTTGTAAACGCAAAAGATCTTTCAGAAAATAGTGTCAAAGTGGGTGTTTTCAACCGAATTTACGCGCAAAAGAAGAATAAGCACTCAAGAAAGCGTGAAAAACGTGTTTGTCACGTGATCAAAATCGCTTATAACTCAATAGGTATTTTATTGATCAAAAAATGGAAAGCACAGTTCGATTCCAAATCTCTTCTATAGTCAGGCTTTCAAATTTTATATATTTCCATTAAAAAATGAATTTGTAAATGTGTCAAAACGTTTTGCGCTTGTTGAGCAGCGCAGTTAAGAACAGCCTCAAGGACATAGAACTTCGCTTCAAACATGTGATACCTCGACGTAAGCATATACAGTCCAAGACATAGTGAAACAAACGCAGACAAAAAGCGAAGAATCACGTTTCCTAAGTCGGTAAATGTATGCTTTAAAAGGACCATGATTGGAAAGAAAGGAATAGAGAAACCTATTATCTTACTATATGAATAGAATCCTACCCAAATAGTTACGCCGCAAATGCCACTTTATTTCTACTTGGATCAAGTTAATCTACAATTCGAATGTCGCTCCAATAATATTTTCATTCGTCTAGACCATTAATTTTATTTTTTCTGTTGTTTCAGGGGATTTCGTTACATTTTATTACATTCAAAGAATGTTATTATATCTCTATGGCCGTGACATGTTGTATAATGGAAATTAAGAGACTTTCTTTCATTTATTTTCTGCATTATTGGATGGCCCTTTGTTTCCTTATACTGAATGTAACAACATTTTTTAAAGCGACGTTGTGTGATTGGAAACATTCATTTCAATACGTTATATTGCAGATCTGGAACATTCATTTTAACGCGATGCATTGTAGATTTGGTCAGGGGATTTCGTTACATTTCATTACATTCAAAGAATATTATTATATCTCTACGGCTGTGACCTTGTTTCCTTATAGTGAATGTAACAACATTTTTTAAAGCGACGTTATATGATTGGAAACATTCATTTCAATACGTTATGTTGCAGATCTGGAACATTCATTTTAACGCGATGCATTGTAGATTTGGTCAGGGAATTTTGTTACATTTCATTACATTCAAAGAATTTTATTATATCTCTACGGCTATGACATGTTGTATGGTAGAAATTAAGAGACTTTCTTGCATTTATTTTCTTTATCGTTGGATGGCCCTATTTTTCCTTATACTGGATGTAAGAGCAATTTTTAATGCGACGTTGTGTGATTAGAAACATTAGTTTCAGTACGATACATTGCAGATCTGGAAACATTCATTTTAACAGGATGCATTGTAGATTTGGTCAGGGGATTTCGTTACACTTCATTACATAAAAATACTTTTGTTATAATCTCTAAGGCCGTGACACGTTGTATGGTGGAAATTAAGAGACTTTCTTGCTTTGATTTTATTTATTATTGGATGGCCCTTTTTTCCTTATATTGAATGTAAGAAAATTTTTAATGTAACGTTGCATGATTGGAAACATTCATTTTAATACGATACATTGCAGATCTGGAAACATTCATTTTAACGCGATGCATTGTAGATTTGGGCAGGGGATTTCGTTACATTTCATTACATTCAAATAATTTTATTATATCTCTACGGCTGTGACATGTTGTATGGTAGAAATTAAGAGACTTTCTTGCATTTATTTTCTTTATTATTGGATGGCCCTTTTTTTCCCTTATACTGAATATAAGAACAATTTTTAATGCGACGTTGTATGATTGGAAACATTCATTTCAATTCGATACATTGCAGATTTGGAAACATTCATTTCAATTCGATACATTGCAGATCTGGAAACATTCATTTTAAGGCGATGCGTTGTAGATTTGGAAACATTTATTTTTTCTGAATAAATACAGGGTGTCTCATAAGTCTGTTCGTATTTCAAAATTTCATTTAAAAAATAACAAATTGTTGTACTGGAGTCCAATTGAGTCGTCCGAATTGTCAAAGGTCCAGATTTACGGGGTACACTGAAAGAAAAAATATACCGTCTTCATCCAGAACGAATAAGTAGTCATCTTCTAAATCCCTAAAGTAGAATATAGATTTCCGAGTTATGCAAATAAGGTAAAAAAAAATAAATAGACGAAATGATCGAAAATTTTTAGTCTGTAATTTTCAGGTGATGAAACGATACATTGTATTATGAATCGTTTGAATTGCGAGAAATTATCGCTTGATTTCTAGAATTAATTCATAATTTAGAATTATAGTTACTAAAACAAGCTTCTTGTGTTCGCATTTATTTGCAGAGATTTTTAATTGAGTTTGGCCATGATAATATTGCAAACGCCCTTGAAAGTTAATAGGGATAAGTAGAATTCTCTAGCAAAGGGAACTAGAGTTTATAAGGATGAATGGAACTATTTTTTCTAGAGCCACAATTTATTTTCTAGATGCCAGTGGCAGAATCTTTTTTTTTCAGTTTAATGAAAAAATAGTTCAAAGAGACCCTTAAGTAAATCCAGATTTGAAAAATACAAACTTATCAAATTGTTGTATTGGAGTGCAATTTACACCGAAAGACAAATAAAAAAATAGAATATTTCTTGGCAGAAAAAAAAAAGAACGAGTCCCATAGCTCGTTAAACTCGTTTAAACACTCACAAATATTTAACAGATATATAGTCACATCGGAGTGCGGTTTTCAACATAAGACTTGGAAAATGGTTGGAATTTTCGTAAAAGAAATAGTTCAAAGAAAATTTGAAAAAATAAATTGATAAAAAATAATTCTTTATTTTTACGTGAAGTCAGAAAAGGTGGTAGACCTCCAAAAAAACCTTTACTTCACACAAGCTAGCTAATATCGGCTTGATTAAAGATTATTTTTTTTAATGCATTAAAATTTAAACGTGCACAAATAAGAAACTATCTCATAGTTAGTTTAAATTCGTGTTTAAAAACATCTGCAACAAATATTGCAGAAAAATAAAATTTCCCTACAGAATATTTGTAACAAAAACTATTCCAAAGATTTTATCATTCTAGCATGATATATAAAAGGACTTTTTTTTATAACATTATATTTACTGGCTATCCTAAATAGGATGCTAAAACTGAATATTTCATTAAATGTAATAAATATAAAGTTGAAATATGTGACATGTTTATAAGATAGCTTCTAAATTTAGTGTATAGTTATTTATTTTTTTTAAAGGATAAATTTTCTCACTATATGGCTCTGCGCAATCTCAACATTTATAAGGGTGAATATCACAAAATGTGAGAATTTGAAAACAAAAAATTTTGAAAATTTAAATCGTTTCAAAGCTTCTGATTTTTTTAAATGTTAGTTGAGTATAATCCTAGTAGATATCCTTTCAACAGCAGTAAGATTAAGAACATTTAGATATAGAAATCATTTTCTAAAAATAATATCAAATATTTGATGCCAGCATAATGACATGGGTACCAGGACAATGACAAATTTTACTAAAGTGTTAAAAAAATATGATTTTAACAAATTCTCTTCAGGTAATTTATTATAGTTTATTTAGACATTGTAAATATTTTTACAAATTTTTTATATAACCTTTTACATTGTTTAAAAAGTGCTAAAAATATTAAAAGAAATTTCTTCTTTTTAAAAAAAAACTAATTTTTTTTTTTACAAATTGTACATTAATTTTTATAATAATAATAATAATAATAAAGAAATGTTTTTTCAATGAACTGTTTGAATAATTGGGAAGAAAATCTTTCAGAAATACAGTAGTTACATGACGAGACACGAAAATAATAAAAGAGGCAAAATAATATAAAATAAGTTTTGTAATAATTATGTAATATTTGCAATCTAGCTACATTTTTCAAGTTATTACGAAAAACAGATGAATATTTAGGAATATAAAAAAATGATAATGAAATTATGTTTTAAAATTTAGATGATATTTTCTTTGAGTCTCTAGAAACTTGTGCCCTGTCTCTTCTCTCTTTTTTACTACCTGAAGACTATCTTTAATCGACTGCTGAGCTTGAGGGAAAATGTTTAATTTTTTAAGCATCTGCCAGAAATATTCATGTATGTTTAAAGATTCACAAAATAATAGCGATGAACCCCATTGGTATGAGGATTTGTATTTTATTATCTTACATATTTATATTTATCTTAAGCACTGAAAAAAATTACACTGCTATCAAAGTTTTGTTAAATCAGCCTTAGAATTAAAAAATTACATAATGGAAAAACACGGTTAGGACCTTAAAGGGTTAATGGTATCAGGGGTTTTCAATTATGTTATAGTTTGGTTTTGAACATGCTTTGAATTTAGCAATATTTTTCTTACGCTATTTATGCTGTTGTCGCTTTTCTATGTCTGTCATCTGTGTAACTGATTTTATAACACCTTCTTGTTTTCTTTCTAACATATTTTAATTTTCTCTAACTTTTCTTGCTGAAATAGCACTCCACTTTTTAACTTCTCTCTTGGCGCCCCTTTTTTTTTTTTTTTGGCCTCACACTTAAATTTAGTCTCTCCTCTTTTGACTGTTTTTTACGACTCATTCTCTATAACACCCTAAAAAAGTCACAGTTCTCTAATCATAATAAATGTTATATTATATTATGCATCTGTAAACAAATAAAGGATTTCATATTTATCTTTTTAACACAAGATACATAATATTACTCAGTGAATAGAATGTGTTTACACATATGTGATGTAAACAAACAACCAATAAATTAAAATTATCCATTGAAAACAATTTAAAATTTCAAGAGGTAGATTTATTTTCTATTGAAGATTAAAGAATTTCCCATGTAAAATTGTTAAAGTTTGAAGAGCTTAAGTAATAAGTTCATTTTTATGTAATAATAATTATATGTCATTTTCTTGGCACATGTATGCCAGGATAATGACAATTTTATTCTAAAACATTTTTCATATTCTTGTTTTTTTTTTTTATATTTTAACTCTAACATTTTAATTTCGTTTAAAGGAACATGTTCTCTTTATAATACTTCAAATTCAGTGTAATGTTCAGTTTTATTGGTAATTTATTGAAGCCAGGAAAATGACATAATAAAAGTCTACTCAATTTTTACAAAGACTTTAAACACATTATTTTCAGAGAAATGTCTAAATGATTTTAGTACTTCTGACTTGAACTATGTCAAGAACAAGAAAAATTATTCTGCAGCGCCATCTTTATACCTCATAAAGAGCAAAAATGAGCAGGCCAGGAAAATGACATTCATTTTCAGTGTCAACCATATTTTAATTATGGAAAATTATTTGTTAAATACAGAATTTGTTACCTTTCTCATATATGTGTTGTATAAGGTATTAAAATTAATTAGAAATTAGAAAAACTAGAAAAACACATTTGTACAGTATAGCAGAAAGACCTTTACTTTGCACTAAGTCTTTTAATTCTATTATTTTTGTGTTATTATTACTATAATATCTCTTGATAATACTTCTAAGAATATTTTTTATTAGAAGTAAAAAAAAAAATGCATTATGTAACAATTAATAGCAATTTTACTGTGCGGACTGTAATTTTCGTATTTTGTGATATTGCCCCATAAATACTCAAACTGACGTGAAATCTGGATCATATGCCACACAGATTTTTCTCTTCGTTCTGTTTAATTGTTGGAACGCTAAACAAAGTTTGCATTTGGAAATTTTCGGAATATTGGAGATATTTATTATTTTACTATTTCTTTTTAATTATTACATATAAAACTATGAACTAAAATAGTAATTTATTTTAGCTAATGAAGTATTGAATTATAAATTTGGGACGTCTTTTTATAGGACAACCCCTCTCTCTATAATATATGCATATTATATATATATATATATATATATATATATATATATATATATATATACATAATATTATTATTATTATATATGTAATAATTATAATATATATCATATATATGTGTGTGTATGTGTTAGTATGCGGTATAGATAGACAGATTTGTATTTTTTTTTTTCATTAGATAAAATGATACGTTTTTGGTAGTAATAATCAATTATAATTCTTATTTAAAAATAAAATGTAATAATAAATGTTTTTCTCGTTTTCTAATACATATTAATTTCACCCCTTTGTAATAAAAACTTACTAATGCTGCTTTTTAATAACAAGGCATGAATTATGATTTACGCATACTATATTCAATTGGACCCAAAACCTTTCTTAAAAAAAATTAAAAATTTAGTAGATTTCGAGTTTTGAACCTCCCTTAACATTTAGCTATTGTGGCAGTTTAGTGTTTAGCTGAAGTTTTGAACATTTGTATTTCTTTTAGTGTATTTTATGTTCATTTTTTTCCGTATAATCTGCAAAATTCACATAAGTAACTATGCGAATTATGAAATATATAATGATAGTTATTATCTATTAACAATTATCACTTACCTTTCTCACATAAAAGAAATTTTTAACATTGCTAATGCACTTTTTTAATTTTGTAGAAAATTTAATTATGAGTAGGAAATTTAGCCCAGGCAAATAATTGATAACACTAACATATATTCTTAATTCTTGGGGTTTTATCCTCCGCTTTAACCCAGCAGGTCTCAATATGAAGTTACACACCATTAAAATAGGAATAGATTTTTCTAGTATTAAATACATTTTCAAAAGAAATTGCTCACTGTGAAATATATTTTTGATTTGAATGGTGAACACACAGAAGAACCATATTAATCACATTCTTGAGTATTTTTACATCCGAGTATATAGCATTTGTGTTACTCTAAGATAATTGTTTAAATCTAACTATTTATAAGACATTTTTTATGTCGACTGATAAAATAGTAGATGTTCCTGATAGTTACAAAGCCTATTCTTTGACTGATATGCCATTAAAATTTTCATAGCTTCCAATGCTAAGAACTAAGGAAAATTGAAATTTAGTCAAATTTTGAAATGTTAAAATATCAAGATTACATTCTACAGTTTTTTTTTATTTGAAGCGTTTTTCCATCTATATTTTGTTGTAATGCGGCATTTTAACTGTATTGGCTAGGGAAAAAATATATCTATCTATCTATATATATGTATATTAAACTATTATCAAAGCTGGATTTCAACGATAACTATCTCATAAGAGTTTTACATCATTACATTTAGAATTTTGTTTGTTTTACAAAATATTAATGAAACGAAAAAATAATAGTAGCTGTTAGAAAAGTAGCTTTTGTCTGTGTAGATATTATTTATTAAAATAGAACAGGATTTGCGTATAAACAATAAATCTACTACGCTGTCTTTTAAATAACGACGCCGTGCCGTAGGCTGCTGGCTGAGGATGTCGATGAGGTAGACACTTATGATTGTAACAACTATAACCGTTAGACCATACGCGCGATTTTATCAATTGAATTACGTTTAAATATTGCAAAAAATACAAATTTTGAATTATTTGGACAAATGTATTTACCTTGATTAATGCATTGTTTTTTATTAATTTATGTATTAAACGCACTTGTAAAACTCGAAACGTAGATATCATTTGTGATTTTTATCCAAGGCTTAAAACAACTTTCTGATGCATATTTCTCACTCTAAAGCTACAAAATATATCACGCATCTAATACGTTCCTTTGATTTTGAACTTTGTGATAATGCCATGTTTTTCAGTCATCATTCACATTTTGGATCCAGAAATCATATCACGTCTTTCACGTCTTTCACTCGTCATCCTCATTTTTTTGTCCAGAAAGCATATCAAGTCTTTCATTCAGCATAATCATTTTTAGCCCAGTAAGCATACCATGGCTTTCACTCGTCATTATAATCTTTATTCCAGTAAGCATATCTCGTCTTTCACTCGTCATTCTCATTTTTAGTCCAGTAAGCATATCCCGTTTTTCACTAGTATTTTCATTGTAGGCCCCCATAAAACATCACAGCTCTGATACATTGTTACAGTACAAAGATTTAATCAAAACGACCATTCTGAAGAAAAGAAACACCCAGGAACGATGACTCGAGGTTTTATTTTACTCAAATGTTTTGCGTTTAAGTGCTCACCAACATTCCATGCTCCGCATCTGCAAATTTATTGATTTATTTTGTTTACATGCTCCTGAATCTAAGGCCTTGAATCTCTTTACCTGAGTAATGTTTTATTTTTCCTTTTGATTTAAAAAGCTGGAAAAAATTCTGAAGGTAAATAGGTCGTACGTGTATAAGAGTTCAGATTTTAGTTTTTCTATTTTTGATTTATTTTTGTTGAGTTAAAGATTATTTATTTTTTTCAGTTTATCATCATTAAACTGCGAAAGAGGGAACGTAAATGAAGTGCTAATAACCTTCAAAATGTTAGCGAAAGTGAAATAGAATGCTTGAGTGTCCTTGAAGTATTTAACTGGTATAGCACATATTTAAAGGATTCTTAAGATATCTGAATACGCGCATGTCATTCTGTCTTATTTAAACACGCACCTTGAAAATAAGATCTTGGAATTTATTCTTCATTCACATTGCGTAAGATTAAACAATATCAGGAATTACGTCCGATGTCGCTTATGATGTGTACCAATAGTTTGTTTAATCGTATGTAAATTTAGATTATTTGGTAACAAATTAAAATTAAATTACATAACAATTAGTGTTTTGCTATAACACTATTGTTTTTCACTATACGTTGTTAAAAATTCATTGTTAATGAAGTAGATGCTATTGAATGCCCTAAATGTCTAGCTTATCTGGAAACGGCCGATTGAAAGGCTTAGATTTTTCAATAATGAGTTTTATGAAGATTGCCTCTCCTAAAAGGTTTGACGATTATGAATGGATTTTGAAATTGTTCAGATAGATATTTTCAAGTTATCTGCTATACAGCTCTCTCGTAGTTAAGAAAAAGCGAAGGATTAATAAAAGGAGGATTCATTTACCATTTGTGCCATAAGCCCTTTCCCAGTAAATAAACTCACGTAGAGATTTCACCCGTGTGTTATTGGAACAGTTAACATCATGAACGACATGAGCCAAGCTGCTGTAGCAAACCTCCAAAGTAAGTTAAAGTTTATGCAGACCTTGTAGCAGATATTAGTAAAAGTTTTTGGAATCATTTCGTTATAATTAGTCTTAAGTAAAAAGTTCTTTCGAAAAAATTTGCGCTCGGATATCTGTCTATCTATTTATATGTGTAAATATATACATTTAATAAATACCTAAACACAATTAATGATATTAAATTACACACATTTACATAAAACACAATTAATTAGAAAATAGTAAAATTACCATTATTCCCTAGGTCTCATTTGAGTGTTGTATTAGATATTTGTGAACCGTTAGTGAGAAACACGTGATCTTAATATCGGAAAATGCGCATTATCTCATGACTTTGTAATTGCGTAAATCAGAAAATCTTTTTGTATCATTCCTCTTCTTTTTCTTTTACAATATCTAATGTTAACAAACAGTTTCTCATTAAATATTACATACGTATGTTGCGTTACAAGCTATAATTCCTTTATTGTTGCAATTAAAAATTGGTATATAATGCATATTATAATATTTAATTTTTTAGTTTCTTGTTATGATATCGAAAATGTTACACATCTACACACACACATCCACATTCACAGTCACCCCACCCATATATATATATATATATATATAAATATATATACAGGGTGTCCTTAAATATTGAAACACGCTTTAATTTTTTAACTGTTGGAGATAGTAGGGAATGTAAATTGCAAACGTGTTCGAAATAAGGTAGGAATTAAGATTATGTTGATGAAATAGTCCTGCCATTAATTTTTATACGATCCCTGTATCCTATAAGTTTAACTTATATTTAGAAACAAATTACGCATACTCTGACCAGTACAACAGTAAAAAATGAATTCTTCTGCGACCAAAACTCGCTGATACATTGACATGCAATTTTTGAAGCTTTTTGCCCTAAAAAATTGCTTGTCCATTTTTAGTGATGCAAAATTTCATAAAATTCAAAGTATAATAACTCTATCAGTTTTGGTTGTAAGGCAAGGGAAGTTTTTTTGCTTTACGCATCAGAGTAAAGAGAAACATTTCTAAATATAACTTATATTACACAGGGACAGTACAAAAATGTTAAAAGTGTAATTTTGCGAAGATTAATGGCAGGACTATTTCTTCAACATAATGTTAAGCCCTATTTTATTTTGAACACTTTTGCAATTTACATTGCCACGTACCTTTAACAAGTGAAGAATTGAAGTGCGCTTCACCTTTTTAGCATGCCCTGTATATAAATACATATTCAGTTAAAGTCTCAAAACTTTTAGGAGTAAGTGAAATTTGCCAGTAAAATATAGATTTTGTTTAAAGAAATTCTTATGAAAATAAAGAGAACGAAGTAGTTATCAGTAACATCAAGCAACCATCTCACCACAGGAATTTTTCAAAAGCAATAGCATGTCTTTTACAATAATCACACGAAACTGTCACGATTTAATTTTTTTTAAAATAAAATAAGTGACAAAAGTTTGCATTTTCGATTCAATTAAAGAAATTCAGATACTTTTCCTTGACTATATATTTGAAACTCTTCAATTCAGTCGGAAAAACTATTTTGAAAATCTTCGTTAGTGATAATTTTTCCGTAATGTCAAATTTATTGGCGGATAAATTAGAGTTAAATAATCAGGATGTATTTTTCACGTCTTATACTTAAAATAAACCTAAGTGAAGTCTAGTCAGATAATCGAGTTATGTTGCGGAGAGCAAATAACGCTTTTAGAAAGAGTTCTCAAATGAAAAGGGAGTTCCAAAGTTTTAACTCTAGACAAGCTTAAAATTTTACTATCAAAAGTTCTTGACATTAACTGCAAAGAGTAGCGTTACGGTAATTTTCTCTTCCCTATTTCAAAAACACAACGTGAATAGGCCGCAGATATTTGAAGGGAAGTTACTGCTTCCTGTTGAATCTGTCAATGTTCAAATATTGGATTCAGGCTGGAAATTTTATCGGATAGCTCTGGAAATTAAATTTAACACGAAAATATTAATTATATGTGGCACTCGTCAATATCTTCTTTTCAAACTTTCGAAAACTTCTTACAGAGAAATGAAATATGATTTTGGAATTAAATAGTTTACCATATGGATGTTCGATCTATGTTACCAATTATTTTTTCATTTAGAATTTTCCCTTTTTATAATTTTTGAAACAAAATACAGCAGAAGGCCGATTATCCGAACCTGCAGAACCTGCCTCACTTCAGATAACTAGACACATGATTAAAAAGCAGAAAACCAACGTTTAAAACTGCACAAATAATACGTGAAAAGCAGCAAACAGCTGTTTCGAATCTACTAGCGAGATTCTTCTTCAGTGCAAAATAGAGCAAGACACAGCGTGCTAGAAAAAGTAAAGGTGAGACAAAAAATCTTCTCTTAGCTTTGCTTTGTCTAGCACGCTGTGTCTTGCTCTATTTTGCACTGAAGAAGAATCTCGCTAGTAGATTCGAAACAGCTGTTTGCTGCTTTTCACGTATTATTTGTGCATTTTTAAACGTTGGTTTTCTGCTTTTTAATATTCTTGCACAAATGCTTTAAATGCCATTTTAATAGTCACATGATATAAAATGTTATCAGACGCTGTAGCGTTAAAAAAAGTGATTGCACAAGTTCTGTAAAATATTCAAATTAAAACTGGAGGTCCAACTGTTCAAGCCGTCAATATTCCCTAGGTTACAAAAACATCATAAGATAAGGAAAATTTTGCTTCTCTAATGAAAGTGTTTCTTCTAATGAAGTTCTAATGAAAATGTTCCTTCGATTTTCATGTTTATTATTATTAAAGCTTTATTTCAAGTTCGCTTTTTCTGTTGATCGTTACCAGTTGACCCTAATGACCTCGAAGTCAATTTCCATTGACAGAGTGTAAAGTGGGTCATTTTTAATAATTTCTCCTTAGTAAAGTGACCTCTCCTGTTTATTAATCTGTACTTATCAGTGTACAAGTAGAATTTTAGTTAAATTTTATCTCTTCATGGGCAATTCAGGCAAAAAGCTTCGTCTACAGTATAAACTTCTTTTTAGAGGGGTGGGATTTCGCAGTAGATTAAGTTTTCTTTTAGCCTCTTTGATAATTTGCATTCCTTACCCACTGGTATTGCTCAAAAATAAAACTGGGTTAACTGTCTAACGCCTCAAAAGAATGGAGTTACGAATAAAGCGGAGGAGGCATATAATGTACTGTCTACGAGTTGCGAGTGAAGTAACTGAGGAGGTTGTCACAGGTTGGAGGTTGGCGTTTTTTAACCATTTGGGAAAATGGTTATTGTCCTCGTCAGGGTAGGAAATCAAAAGCATATCTGATTTTTATTGGTTTAATCATCATTTTAGTCGTTTTCTGATTGGTCTATACAGTAATCTGTATTTCCCTTTACTTTCAACAGAGATGGAGAACAGAGTGTTGCCACTATGACAAAAAAGTAATAAAAACTACAAAAAAAATTAATAACTCAGAAACAAATTGAGATACAGCTTTCAAACAAATTGCATTTAAAAGTACATTTTTTTCTCTATACGACAGTGTAAAAAGTAATATTGTGGGATGTTTAGAAGTTTAAGAATGAAATTTCATTTTAAATGGGCCGTCAGATTTCTTGGAAATCTGACGATGGAAAAGCCTTTTCCCGAACAGCCAATGAAATGCTTGAATAATACATAAGTTTCAGGTGGATAATACGTACGAGTAGCAGGCGATTTTTGTCGCTTGGAATTTTTACGTGTAATAACACTATTAATGTTTAATTCATGGCGTACGTAATGTATGATCAACTCTGTGCGATTTTTTATGTCTTAAATTTTAGTCTTTGAAAAAGTCCTTTTCCAAATGGTCGTTGTAATTTGTTAAATTGCTATTTTTTTTTTTTTTATCGGATCAACAGTTTCTGATTACCGCCGTGCGCAAACTTCCCACCAGTTAAGTTGAACAGAAAGGTTCCTCTTATTTAACCGTCTTATTCATGGAAATATTTTCTCACAAATATGGAAAAAAATTCTATTTGTTTTTACTGGTGTCAGTTTGCTCATGAATTATAATCTTTTTCACTGACACTGACAGGAGGTTGTATGATTTGTCACAATATGGTGGAAACGCAGAGTCTGACTACCGCCAAAGTAAACTTCCACCAGTAAAATTGAATGGATGTTTCTCCCGTTATTTATCACTGCATTTTTTCATTAGTAGACCATTTAACTAAGGAGGCAATTTCTATTTAAATTTACTGGTGAACGTTTCCCAAGGCGGTAATCAACCCCTGCGAAAGCGGTTACAGTTGAAGCTTCACTATTTTAACAATATGTCAGTTGCTCTTTATTAATAGTTCCATCACCAAAAGTGCCCTAAATACAAGAACCTCTATTTTTTCATAGAATTTCATATATTTTTGTTATTATTTTTTTAAAATTAGGTTTTACTCTCTATGTTTTTTTAATAAAGAAAGGATAATGTTTGTTTAAGTAGTAAGACTGTTTTTAAAAACAAAGAGGTAGATGGAACTTCGGATAATGGGACGTTTATTAATCGAATTTCGATAAATCGCTGCTCTACTGAAGATTCATCAAAATTTGGTTTAATTAATGATATTTTTGTTTCAAAATATGAGGTTGTACATATTTTCAACTATGTAACTATAACTATTTAAAGCACATAATTTAGAAATTCGTTTAAAAATGTCCGCCGAAAAATGTAATTACTATATTGCGTGTTTATAATTTCTTTTAATTTCGCTTATTTCTGAAGATTTCCAAAATATATGCATTTTCATCAAATGAAACATGAAAGGAAATTTGAAACTGAAAAAAGAATAGAAGTGGAAGATAATATTTTCTTCTCACTTTATGTTCAGAATAAGAGTTTGAATACATAATAACAAATCTGTAAGGTAACCTAAAAAAATATTTTGAATTTTATTTCAAATTACATGTTAGACAAAATCTAATTAAATGAAAGTGGGAAAATTAATTCAATTTTCTAAAGCGTTGAAATGAGAAATATAGAAAAAAATGACGCAATAATAATTCGAGGAATGAAACCGAAGTTAATTTAATTTAACATATCTTTATAATGAAATTTGTTTGAACTGTTTTTTCTATTTTAGTAATGAATATGGATCGTTTATGTGCATCAGCTATATAATTGCGAACAGATGATAGGTGTAAAACATCTTCATAAATCATTTCTCGTGCTTAAGCTAAAACGCAGTTAGAGAAGTTTGAATCGGAAAATTGAATAGAAATTCAGAAATCTATGTAAAGTTTGCAATGAATAATTATTAAAAAGCTTTTTAACTTTACCACACAGAAAACGTGCATTTATACTGATTTATTGACAAAATGGCAATAAACCAGTAAGTAAACAAGTAAACTTGTCTATCTGGTTTCTTTGGAAATTTTTATTTTCGCATTGCTTTTCTGATTTGAACAATGCTATGGAGCATCTGTACTCATTAACTACACTGTAAAAAAAACCACTGTAGATTTGCCAGAACAAACTCGATCACACACTGTTAAAAATTTTGCAGCATTCTGGCAGGTCATTCGACCGTTTTCTGAAAAAACGGTTTCATAACCATAATTTAACTATATTCTGACCATAAAATGGCCAATAATATGGTCAGAGTAGTGTTAAAATTACGGTTGTGTAACCGTTTTCGGAAAAAAAAGGGTCAAATTACCTGCCAGAATGCTGCAAATTTTTAACAGTGCAGTGAATGTGCTGTATCTTTCTTTGGT
The DNA here is from genome assembly GCA_963932465.1 of Maratus speciosus. Classification (NCBI taxonomy): domain Eukaryota; kingdom Metazoa; phylum Arthropoda; class Arachnida; order Araneae; family Salticidae; genus Maratus; species Maratus speciosus. The sequence goes on along the minus strand of OZ010796.1, from coordinate 233,085,440 downwards.
TTCCTGACTATATTAACATGGAAAACACAGTAGTTGCGTAAAATTAACAGCACAATGTGCTGGCAATTTGGACGCAAAAACAGGACAGCACAAACTGCTGGCGTCCAAATTTCCAGCACACTGTGCTGTTAATTTTACGCAACTACTGTATTTTCCATGTTAATATAGTCAGGAAACCAAAGAAAGATACAGCACATTCACTGTGATCGAATTTGTGCGCGAGAAGAACAGTACTTTGTACTGTAAAAATGTCGTTTTTTTTTTTTTTTTACAGTGTAAATAAACACAGATACAATGCTAAGTTTAAAACTTGTCCATATTTAATTTCTTGTGCTTTACAGGATAAATCATCGAGCTCCATAATAAACGGAGAGCTAACTCACCGGTGTATTCGTGGGCGGACCGCTGAATCCCATGTAAGTGAATGCTCTCCATTCTATTGTAGAGCTGAGTAGGATAAAAATGTGATGGAGAAATCAGTAAGCCATGTAATTTTACAATCAAAGTACATTAAGGCTGCTAGTCACTAAGTTTCCGAATTTCCCATCGTTAATATGTTATCGCTTAATTTTATAGGAAGGGTTAGAATTTCACTCTCAGTTCGTCAGCTTTTAACAGATAAAATCTTAAATTAAGCATTAATTTTAGCGCAAGAACTACCCAACCGAATGGTTTGAAATTTAATATATATAATCGTTGAGGAATTTTGCCGAGTTATTTCAAATTTTAACTTAAAATCAAAACTTAAAAAGATATTAATAAAAGTTTTCTTCATTCTATTAAATCCTATCATACGCAATGAATTCAATGATATCCCATGATAGGTAAGGATTCTAGTTTGCCGTGGTGATTATCTCACATTTAAGATGGAGTCATATTATTTCCGTATTAATGAATTTAATATATAGAATCGTAATGAATTTTGTATTCATGCATTTTTGCATAAAAGTGCAACAGTTTTTGAACCAAGATCTGAATATTTATAAAACTAGTTATAGTACAGATAAACCGTGAATTAATTTTTCGGCAGTCAGTGTTGTTGGATTATTTGAATAAATCGTTAATATTTGATAAAAATAATATCAGATATATTAAATATTCTAAGTTTTAATAATTTGTAGAAATGTAAGAAATAAATTTGCAGTTAGTTTTTTTTATTTTATAAGAAATCATTTCACTCATAAATTACCATAAACACTCAGCGGCTACTTTGTGGCCACAAATGTGGACGTTATTATTATTTTTTTTAATTGTTTTTCCCATTTTTATTTTGCTTTTTGAATTACTATTAATACAAAATAAATAAATCGTAAAAAAAAAAAAAAAAAAAAAAAAAAAAATCTCATTATAAAAAAAAATGTCCCTGAAGAGGTTAAATGTTTTTAATTTATCCTTTATCGGAATGCGTATTGATTGTAATTCCTCAGAGTTTAGAAGCAAGGATACGTTATTCGATTAACTTTTTTAAGGGCAACTAATTCTGTAATGTAAGAAACTCACCAGAATTTACGAATAAATTCATTTGAATATAAGTAATGCATTTTGCGTAAATTATGAAAGCAGAGATTTATTCAAAAAATCTGGAATACATTTGGATTAAAATCACGTGATTTAAATAATAACCACCACTCTTTAAAAGTTTATAGACGATGTCAACTGCGATAAAGACACTGAAAAACACTTTCTTCAAAGCGTTAAATAAAAACCTAAATGGATTTTTAAAAAAAATTCAGGGCATTTCCCCCTCCCCCTTTCCTCCCTTTTGTGCTGAATTTCGTAGCTCTGGGTCTTTCAGCCACTGTGCTAGACAGTATAAAAGCATATATTTCATTAAACATCATTAATTATGAAATTATGCTAAATAATCTTTAGGCGCACAGTTTAATTAATATTTGTGTGAAAAAAAAAAAATCTGAAATTTAGCAATTCCTCGCTCTGTTTGAATAAACTCTTCAAGGCATTTTTGATCCATTCTCCTTTGTCCATATTTCGTAACCTTGGTGCCTTCCAGTCACAGCGCTATATTATACACAGTACACACTAACACATTTTATTAAACAATATTAAATTTGAAATTCTCTCTACGTCTTTAGGCGTGCAGCTTAATTAATTTTAATTAATTACATGGAGAAAATAATCTAAAATTTAGCAACTTGTCTTTCTGCAGTAAGAACGACTCTATTTATCAATATAATTTGACTAATTAATAAAGTTACCATTGTGAAATGCTTTATTGTTTTATTCATGCAACAATTGAAAAAATTATATTTACTAATTTCTGCCATGGATCTGGTGTGTGGATAATCTAGTCGAGACCAGCTTTAAATGGATGCTAAGAAAATAAATTTAGAAGCAAACAGAAAAAATATTTTTTTCATTTCTTTGGCAGTGTACAGGGTGTCACATAAGTCCGTTCACATTTCAAGAGTTCAAAAATTATCTGAAATATAACAATTCCTTGCTCTGCGTAAATAAACTCTTCAAGGTATTTTTGGTCCATTCTCCTTTGTCTTAACTTTTGTCAACAAATTGTCACATCGGATTGCGGTTTGCACCATAAAACTTAGCAATTAGGTAGCTTTCATTACAAAAAGCTACCTATTGCAGCCGTTCGGAGGAAAGCGATTTCATAAAATTTTGGTATATTTTCATCGATCATGACCCCCAGACCCCGAAACCACCCTCCGTTCAAAAGTTGATATATATATATATATATATATATATATATATATATATATATATATATCCATATATATATATATATATATCTGACATTTGTCATACTGTAACTCTCGAATTTATGAACCGATTTGGATGTAATTCGGTATGTACATAGTACATACCAATGTCTCGACCGAGTTCGTTGGCCAACTTCATCCGCCATTTTGTTTCAAAATGGCGGCCATTTAAAATTTTCTTAAAAATTTTAAATTTGAAATGTGGTACCAAAGAATTGAAAATGGAAAAATATTTTTTTCTTATGTATTTGACCTTTATACAAAGATTCCGGAGCAGTTTTTGTTTCGTCTATATCTTAAAAAATGGCTGAGTTATAGCATTTTGAATTTCTAGTGTGGCTGACATTTTGAAACGTCCTGAATTTTGTCACGCGATACAAGGCGTATTTATGAACCGATTTGGATGTAACTTCGTTTGTACATAGTACATACCAATGTCTCGACCGAGTTCGTTGGCCAGCTTCATCCGCCATCTTGTTCAAAAATGGCAGCCATTTAAATTTTTAAGAAAAATTTAAATTTGAAATGTGGTACCAAAAAATTGAAAATTGAAAAAATATTTTTTTTATGTATTTGACCTTGATACAAAGATTCGGGAGCAGTTTTTGTTTCGTCTATATCTCAAAAAATGGCTGAGTTATAGCATTTTGAATTTCTAGCGTGGCTGACATTTTGAAACGTCCTGATATTTGTCACGTGATAACAGGCGTATTTATGAACCGATTTGAATGTACTTTGGTGTGTACATAGTACATACAAATATCTCGACCGAGTTCGTTGGCCAGCTTCATCCGCCATCTTGTTTCAAAATGGCGGCCATTTAAAAAAATTTAAAAAAATTAAAATTTAAAATGAGATACCAAAATATAAGAAAATGAAAAAGATTTTTTTTTATGTGTTTGACCTTAATACAAAGATTCCGGAACAGTTTTTGTTTCGTCTATATCTAAAAAAATGGCTGAGTTATAGCGTTTTGAATTTCTATTGTGGCTGACATTTTAAAACGACCTGATTTTTGTCACACGATAACAAGCGTATTTATGAACCGATTTGGATGTTACTTGGTCTGTACATAGTACATACCAATGTCTCGAACGAGTTCGTTGGCCAGCTTTATTCACCATCTTGTTTCAAAAGGGTTGCCATTTTAAAAAAATTAAATTTAAAATTTAAAATGAGGTATTAAAAAATTGGAAAATGAAAAAGATTTTTTTATGTGTTTGGCCTTGATACAAAGATTCCGGAGCAGATTTTGTTTCTGAAAATTTGTTCTTTTGTTTATATCTTAAAAAATGGTTGAATTATAGCACTTTGAATTTCTAGTATGGCTAACATTTTGAAACGATCTTGTATTTGTCACGCGATAACACACGTATTCGCCTATTTCTATGTGAGAAAGCATGTGGATAGTATACATCAACATCTCAGCCAAATATAAGTTACTTTAAATAAAAGCAGCTTGGATAAAGCTGACTAATTTCGTGAAATTCTCATTCATAATGATTTAGTATTGATAAAAATTAGCATTGAATCTCCTATATTCGGTTTCCACTAAATTGAGCTTCGTGTGTTTGAATAATATAAGTTGGCTTTTTTAAAATAAGGTATTTGAAAGCTACCTCTTCCTCCCGGCACTGGCCGGAAGGACTTTTTTTTTTTCCTTTTTGCCAAAAAACAGTTTCAATAAAAATTTATCTTTTTTATCTTTTGTCACAAAAACCGAGTATTTTCACCAATCTTATGATCCTAACTGCCCTCCGATACAACAATTTGATAATTTGTATGAATTTTCCAATCGGAAGCGCTAATTTTTTTCAGTTTGTGGTAGTTAATTTTTGAAAGACTATTTAAAAAAATATTTTTATTTTGTATAAGCTTTATGTAGTACAAAACATTGCAAATATATTTGATGAAGATTGATGTTTTTTTATTTTTTATTTTTTTGAATGAAATGTTATAGGCATGCCTTCGTTTTATGTCAAAATTCATTTTCTTTATTAATATGTTCACTTATTTCGGGAATGGGATAAATATATTTTTCGTTAAATAAGGTAATTTTTTTCTCTGCAAATTCGTATACGTGTAAATTATATTTTGATACGGAATTGTATTTTTCAAATATTATGTTTTGGAAAAATGTTACAAGCCTTTCTTGTATCGTCCGTTACAGTGTAATTCAGTGCAATAATTTCTAAATTTAGGATTTTCACCACCCAATAAGATGCATTCAGAGACAGGTGACATTCATTTTTAGGTGCGTTCGTAATTATATAAATACGTAGCACCTATAGTCGTCGTTCAGTCCGTCCGTCTGTCCGTCCGTCTGTCCGTCCGTCTGTCCGCATGTAACAGAGCAAAAACTACCCAACCGAATGGTCTGAAATTTCAAATATATGATTGTTGCAAAATTTTGTCGAGCCATTTCAAATTTTATGAAAATCGGATGTATAGTTTAATTACAGGGACAGTCAAAAGTTTTTCTTTACATTACGGCCAATGGGAAAAATTATTGCAAGTGGATTTTAATGATATTAAAGCCTTCCGAATGATCTGAAATTTTAAAGATATAATTGTTGCAAAATTTTGTCGAGCCATTTCAAATTTTAGGAAAATCGGATGTATAGTTTAATTACAGGGACAGTCAAAAGTTTTTCTTTACATTACGGCCAATGGGAAAAATTATTGCAAGTGCGTTTTAATGATATTACAGCCTTCCGAATGGTCTGAAATTTTAAAGATATAATTGTTGCAAAATTGTGTTGAGCTATTTCAAGTTTTAGGAAAATCGGATGTATAGTTTAATTACAGGGACAGTCAAAAGTGTTCCGAAAAAATTATTGGAAGTGCATTTTAATGATGTATCAGACTATGCACTTTACGAAGTGCAAAAAAATTATACATTCAGTACAATATGGGGTGCAAAAAATAATTATAAAACTAGTTATAGTACGAACGCACCTCATTTGCCACGTTTGACGTGCAATTTCCAACTTGTTAATTTCAGTTGTTAACTGCTACTGAGCGCGTTATCATTTATAACTTTGGAAGTATTCTTACTGTATTAGAAAAGGTCATGGGCATTAAGGGGTCCCCCGTTCTTAATTTAAAAAACAATTTTTTTTATTTTATAAAAATAAGTTTTGAATTCACATATATAAAGCTTTTATTTTTAGATATTTACTTCAAAATTTATATCCTACCCTAAATTAGCATGGTATAACAAAACAAACAAAATGTATTTGTATCCTCTGTTTATGTATTCTTCATTTCAATATTATTAAAAATAGCAACACTTATAATTATATAAAATAAATCAAGCACGAAATATTGAAAAGACTATCCAGCTACCTATATAAATCTGAAAAAGTGCGAAAGATAAACTGTGTATAATAATATAAATATTTTTGGTTGAAAATTTTACGTTTTATAAAACAACGTTTCCTGTAGAATGACCCAACCTTAGATCACAATGAAATATGATTTACCAGAGATTTTCTATTACCTTTAACGTTTACATGCAGATTGTTTTTCGATAATATAAATTAGCAGGGCATAATGACACAAAACAAAATGTATTTGTATCATCCGTATATGCATCCTCCATTTTAATATTATTAAAGATATTAACAAAGAGGTGTAAAAATCTAGGCGCCAGCGGGCAGTCTCTCACCACTAAATTCTATTAGTTTTCTTCGCTTAAATTTTATTAGAATTCTTAGACGAAAAATAACGAATAAAATTTAGTGTGAGAGACTGCCCGCTGGCGCCTAAATTTTTTCACCCCTGTTAACCCTTATAATTACATAAAATAAATTAAGCACTAAATATTGAAAAGACTATACAGCTACCTATATAAATCTGAAAAGGTGCGTAAGATAAACTGTGGATAATAATATAAATATTCTTAGTTGAAATTTTTATGTTTTATAAAACAACGTTTCCTGTAGAATGACCCAACTTTACATCACAATGAAATAGGATTTACCAGAGATTTTCCATTGCATTTAACGTTTACATGCAGATTGTTTTTCAATAATATAAATTCAAAGGCTTAATGTTACAAAAAAAAAATAAAATGCATTTGTATCATCCGTATATGCATCCTCCATTTCAATATTATTAAAGGTATTAACAAAGGGGTGTAAAAATCTAGGCGCCAGCGGGAAGCTTCTCACCACTAAATTCTATTAGTTTTCTTCGCTTAAATTTTATTAAACTTCTTTGACGAAAAATAACAAATAAAATTTTGTGGTGAGAAACTGCACGCTGGCGCCTAGATTTTTACACCCCTGTATTAACCCTTATAATTATATAAAATAAATTAAGCACTAAATATTGAAAATACTATACAGCTACCTATATAAATCTGAAAAGGTGATAAAGATAAACTGTGTATAAAGATTTTTGCTCAAATTTTTACGTTTTATAAAGAAACGTTTTTTGTAGAATGACTCACCTGTACATCACGATGAAATATGATTTACCAGAGATTTTCCACAACATTTAACGTTTACATGTAGATTGTTTTTCAATTCATGGAGTACACTCTCAAGTGTACTAATACAAATTAGCATGGCATAATGAAACAAAACAAAATGTATTTGTATACGCCATATATATATGTATCCTCCATTTCAATATTATTAAAGATATTAACCCTCATAATTATATTAAATAAATTAAACACCAAATATTCAAAAGACTATACAGCTACCCATATAAATCTGAAAAAGTGTGAAAGATAAACTGTGTATAATAATATAAAAAATTTTTGTTCAAATTTTTGCGTTTTATAAAGCAACGTTTTTTGTAGAAGGACCCAACTGTTACATCACAATGAAATATGATTTACCAAAGATTTTCCATTACATTTAAAGCTTACACGCAGATTGTTTTTCAATTAATGGAGTACACTTTAGAGTGTAATAATGGCAAACAATTTTTGCTTGGAAAACCAGGGTCGCAATGGTGTTATCAGGTACTTTCCTGCCTATAACTATGTTCCATTAATTTAGAAACAAATTGTATATCGTGATAAGCAAGTCAGGTACCATTATATATTATCAAGTATTATCAGCCATAAAATATTATTCCATTAATTTAGAAACAGCGTGTATATCAGATAAGTATGAAAGGCAAATTTCTATTAAAAATTTAAAAAAAAATGAAGGAGGGAAGTATATAGACGAAATAAGCAACTACTGTCAATTTAAAATAATAAATGTATTATTTTACAGTTTCAGAAACTGATTCGCTTTTTAAAATCTGACTCTCAATTTTACGGAGGGCGAATCAGTTTGCTTCTCATATTATTAGTTTAGCGCACGTTGTATTATCATTCACGTTTTGTTAAATATTTATTATAAATCAAAATTGGTAAACGTATTGGAGCACATTTTATATTGTTTCAACAAAACTCCGTGTATGAAACCCTCATGGTTTAAAAATAGGAAATAATCTGCGCTTAATTTTTCTTTAAAAAATTAAAGTTTGTAGTTCCTTCTGATTTTTGTTTTTCAATAAAGCGTCGCTCAAAATAAAATACTATTTTGTTTTTTCTTTTTCTGTTTTATTGTACAGACATTTTGAAACGTTCTTGTAATTTATTTTATCAATATATTATCATACGCATTCAAAAATATTTTTTCAATGCCTGTAACGCTGTTATCTAATTTTACTGAGAAGTGAACAACTTTTAGGCTGTTTTCAAATAATATTTCTTTTCCTCTCAATCGTCTATGCATATTTGCAGAGACTTTTACAAGAGATAATTATGTTAGAAAATAATATATAATAATTAGACATATAACTATCATTATTCCTATTTAATCATTTTTCTTTTTACCCGACTGCACGCAAAAAGGGAAAATAATATTTTTGACTGTTGACAGTGTAAAAGTCTTCATTCCATGAAAGAATGGGAAAGGAGTAGATAGATTTTAACAAATGTAGCATCAAAATATTTGTCTTCTTCGGTGTCTTAGGCTACCGTTATGCAGCCGGTGATGCCTAATAACCTGATGTCTCCAAAAGGCTTATAAATGGGTTCTCTATTAAGGGATCCCATAACTCTTAAAGCTTTAAAATTTTCGAAATTCTAATTATTTTGAGATGTTAAACTCCTATCTTTTCTGAACATTTTGAAAGAATTGTTTTTTTTTAAATTCCCATCAGAGCAGACGTTATGGCTTTTAGAATTATACCCGCTCAATAGCTGAAGCGGCGTTTCCGAAACTTTGAAGTCATTTATCTCCAAATGACGTTTTTGAGCATAACGCGCATGATATCTGAAAAAATTCTTAATGCTTTCACGAAATTTTCAAAACTTATGTTTCATGTTAGTCTGTATAAACTGAACCTAAAAGTTTATTTTTATTGTACAAAAACATATTTTTTAGGTGATTATACTGTTGAAATTTTCTAAATGTAACTATCTAAATATAACTTTATATCAAAAATATAAAAATGCTTTAAATACAAATTTATTTAGATTCAGGCTATTTATTACAATCTGAAGTATAAGTAGGCACCAAAATTTTCATTCTAGCTGCAAAATTTATTTTGTAATCCTGCGCGCAATCTGTTATGCCAATTTTCTGCTCGTCAAATGTCTGACAGTTTGGAGCCCCCTGTAAATACTAATTCTGCATCTTGCAATTTTTTAAACACATGAAATGAAAAAAACATACTTATATCTATCTCAATAAAAATTGTGCCTTAAAATCAAATACAGATATTAAATGCTGATATTCAGATATTAAATGTTGAAAATGGTCTTTTTTTCATCTTTTTCAAATTTTAAGAATCCTGAGACCCCTTAAATACATATATATTGAAGTTATGAAGGTTTAATATTATTCATTACTAATCATAATAAATTATTATTTAAATAAACAATAAAAAAAATTAAAGAAAAAAAGTGGAATAAATATATATGAAATCGTACGGTTCTAAATATTGAAATAATGTGATGGTATCATAAAAAGGAAATTTTGATGCTTTTATTTGCTACATTTTCAGTCGAGTTATTGTTTATCTTTACTAATAAATTGTTATTTATTATAAGTTTTCATTGCATTTTAAGGAGCGCTCATTCATATTTTCTTAATATATCTTTTTTTCTTTCGTTACAACCATTTGTCTATATTACTGTCGTGTTAAAATGTATCAAGTTTCATATATAATTAATAATTTTCTTTCAATTAATTTTCAAGAAGATAAGTTAATATTAAACAAACTAAGACCACTACAAATATTTAATGTTGACGGTATTTGAAAAATAATTTAGTATTATTTTACTGAAGCACAGACTTTAGAATCAATCTCCCATTTTAAGGTAGTCTTTTTTAATAAAATTTAAAGGAAAGTGCTTTGATTTAAGAAATATACATTTTCGTGAGCGGCTTTATGCAAGTTTTCTTTAGAGACTTAATTACACATAGTATTTTATATTTTAAAAAATAGTATAAATAACACCTATATTTAGCAAAATGTTAATTTGAAGACATAATTATCTGGCATTAACAAAAGACCATCCAAAACAAGTATAAAAATAAACAGTTTTAATGAAAAAATATTGTTTTAATATTCAGGAAACATCTAACAGTTATAAGTCTCTAACCAATTCAAACTGCTTTGTATTCAATAAATAATTTTGCGATATTTTCCTGCTGAATAGCAAGAGTATATCGAACAGCTTTAATGATAATTCTCTGTTATAAAAGACGAATTACGAATTTCACCAACACCAAATTCAGAGTGCGCCTGAGCCTATAGATAATCGTTTTAGTTTCTTGCTGACTCTGTTAATGATTTCGCCTCACGATCAAGTTCTATATTGTGCTTCACTGAATTCTAACGTGCATCCAAGGATTAGTCTGATCTAAGCCTTTTCTCCTCTGGTCATGTTTCCAGTTTAGCTGTGCTATACATACGATCTCTAAGTATTTTGATCAATAACTAAATTATAACACCTGACAAACTTTATACCTTAAGTAGAGAAAGCTTTAGAAGCTATTATTAGCTATTTAACTTTAGGATTGGACATCACCAAATCTTTGCTCTTTATGGATTTATATAGTAGCTGAAAGGCAAAATTTAAACGCATTTTTTTGTCTTCATATTAATATTTTATTATCTTATCATTAAGGCATTTTCATGGAAAACTCAAGTATTGACCACCATTAGCCATAATTTCTGATGAAAGTTAATGTCAATTAGCTAAATTTGTAATGAGATACATGATAATTTTCATGTCAATTTACATACGATTTACAACAAAATATTATTAACTTAAATTAAAATATTCTGTTTATTTACAGTATAATTACATGCAAAAGGTTGAATTTGAAAACAAAGTATAAAGACATTTTTATATGATCACTTTATTTAGCATTTTCAGTTGGAGAAATTTTAAATATCTATGCATTGTAGGAAAACTAGATCTAGCAGCCCATATTTAGAGTAGCTGGAGAAAAAAATATATAAAATAAAATATTCATTCTAAAATATACAGATAAATTCCAACCAAGAACTTCCACACAGCCTGGTTTGAATGTTGTGAAAACGATTAATCAACTTTAAATGAATATATTTAACATTATATGTTAAATGCTTTAATTGCTATTTTAATATATTGAACATTGCCTGGGGGACGGGATAGTCCATATAATACGACCTAAATTAAGATAAACATATTTTTTAAATATAAAAAGAATTGAAGGAAAATTTCTAGGAAAACATATTATATATAACGGCTCATCCTTTCGTCTAATATAAATATCCGCCATTTACTTGACGTTAAAAAGTCCAAATTATCGAAAACAACATCATACGGAATGCCTGCACAATCTTCATCTTTGACTTCAAACTAAAGTTTCCCTTTTACTCTTTTCCCGGACAAAATACATCTGTTGCTAAAATAGTGAAACAATTAACTGCCACCAGAATTTACGGACAATTTTATTTTTAATTTAATATATTCTTTTTTCACGTGCATTATTAAAAGTAAATTAAAGAAAATACTGGTAAAATTTTGGCAGCTGAGAATTAAAATTAAGTGAAAAGTATGCTTCTCACTGCCTTCGGAAGAGTTAAAAACAAAAGCGCTGATCAGGCCCAATGAGTTTCCGATATTATTTTGGATGGTCAATAGATTTATTGGAGTATTGGCATCTGGCCAATATCATATTTTTAACGTTTACAGTCAAGGGCAGCTTTCGTGGACCCAGCACCCTAAGCCACATTACTTTCCGTGCCCTTAAGAATGACATCTTTTAAGGAAACTATTTAGTTTTAAGTGCATATTTTCCGCCCCATAATTATTAGCGCTCCGGGCAGTCGTCCGATCTCGAAACTTTCTAAAGTTGCACTCTCGTATCACAGCACCGGAAGCTGATCTGTATGTTATGAAATCAATACCAAAACAGGTACAATCGCTTAAAACAAATGATCGGATCAAAAACTACACAACAACGATGATTCTGAAAATCTTTACTTAGCACGAACTATTTCACAAAATAACCAGTTGATGATTACATAGTTCTCTAAAAAATCTCGTAACTAACTGAACCAATGAATTCAAGGAAAATCTTTAACAAACAGCTATCAGATAAAAGTTTGTATGCCCATTTACTAATTTTATGTATCTGCCACCGTACTGAACAAAAGATCTATACGTCATTAGAGCGAATAAATTCGACCATGGCGATTGAGATATAGTAAATTTATTTTTAAAATGAGGACTTTAAGAAAATAGGTTTTGAAGCAAAAAATCACCTATTTTAATATGTGTAAGTGGTTATAATTTAACTAATACTTATTTTTTCTTAATAACGAGAATATATTTTAACAAAAGTATTGACTGAAGAAAATGAAAAATTTTTATCTTTAAATCCCGCGCTGAAACATGAACAAAGATCCTGCTAAAAATACCTGATTTTAGAGAAGTGAAAGTTGAAAGATCGCTTAAACTCCTCTATAAATCTTTTAACACGAATAAACCTTCACAATATCTTTCAAAAGACGTCGCCTTTCACCTTATTACAGTAGGTTAAGCTGTAATTTAGAATTTATCTATTCCTTAAAAAGTGTTATTTTAAAGAAACTAATGTGGCTTTTGTAAAAAGAAAGTTGTTCCAGAATATCTTTTTATTTAAGAAACTTTCTTTATAATACTTTTAATAATTATATCAATTATATCTACTGCGCGTCAAAATGAGAGGTACTAGCAACAAAGGGAATTAAAATGAATGTAGATTAGAGTCCTGCATCGGGTCAGGAATCCCAATCCCGATTTTACCCAACATTCGGTTTGGTTCAGGTCGGGTCGTTACTAATATCTTTAGTTTCATGTCTGGTTGACTTTAATAGTTTTGGGTTTGAACTTGCTTTGGTAACCCGTTTTTCAAAAGAAATTCCACAATATTGATACAGAGGGAAAAATTATATGTATGAATATATAAAAGCATATATGTTCATCTTCTACATAAAAGATAAAATTTACATTAGAGATATAATTAAAGAGCATTCCTTCATAATTGCATGAAAAGAGGGAGTATATTTCTTTCTTTTCGGGTGAGTTTTTTGGTTGAATTGCGTCAGGTTGGGTAGGGTTTCAAGTCGCTGGAAAGTTTTTGTTCTGATTCGGATCAAGTTGTGAGTTTACTTCAAATAGAATTCTCGGACAAACCGAGTCATATATATAGGCTAATTTATCCTAGAGTAATTTTTTGGCTAGATTACTGATATTTCTATAAGTGTGGTTTCGTGTACCATATGATATTTAATTTCTTTTCGAAATGGCTTATGCAGTCTCTGTTTTGTCAAACTCTTTCATGTCTTTAATTTATTTTTCATGATTCTTATTGTAATTGAGTAGATCATTGAGTTACATTCTGCTCTCATTATTGCATGCACTTTCGCCAGTATTTTTCCATGTAAGTTGACTTTTTACGTTAGAAGAATTTCCTTATATTTTCCAACCGTTATATACTGTAAAATTTAATACTATTTATTGGAATTAATTTTCGCTTTGGCCCAATTGAATTTAGAAGTTATACGATTAACCGGAAAAATTGTAAAAAAGTGAGGAATATAAATATAATAAAAAATTAACTCCCTGCGCTATAACTTAGTGATCATGGCCGTGCTATACATTATATGTACTGGTCAGATGGTCAACTTAACGCGGATAAGCAGTGTTTAGTTTCAAATAAAGCTTGGTACTCATTTTGTCGACGACGAAGGGATGAAAGGTTGAGTGAACATGCCAAGTCCGGAGTCAAAATCTGGACTTGTAGCGTGGTAGCGCGACGCCCTGATCACTAAGCTACTGAAGTTCAAATACATAACAAACTAACTTTATACAAAGCAAAATACATATCATAATTTTTGGCGTATAATCCGTGGATCAAACAATCATTTGTTAACCAAGAAATTTTTAAAAATAAAATGTGACTTTTTAGATCGCGGTAAATATTTGGCTTCAATTACTAAATAAAATTTCGGGATCCAAACAGAATTGTTTGATCCGTGGATTATACGCCGGAAATTACGGTACAATTTTTTCCATTGCATTCGAAGATTTTCTTTTCTTGGTATGCTAAACACAACGAGAGAGATCCTCTTTGTACCACTGAAAAGGAATATTTCTTTATATCTCGAAAACAAATGGCAGAAATGAGCTTCAAATTTACATAGCCATGTTTTTGAAGATGCTGATTCTTTATATGTAAAAAAATGTAGGTCATAATTCATAATTATTTTGTTTAAGAATTTCTTAATATATATTTTTTTTAAATTAAAGTCTTAATTTTAAAATTAGACTTATAAATAAATAACCATATAAATAATTTTTTTTAAATTAAAGTCTATACTTTTTAACCAAAAATATTTCTAGAATAGATTATATTTGGATATGTCATTAAAAGATAATATTTCAATCAGATATTTTGGGAAGTTTTTCACGGGGATTAACCTTAGCATCCCCAAGTTTCCATCCCTTCTAATTATATGAAAAATATATTCATAAAATAATGCATAAACTATATACTTTGACGTGCCGAATTGAACCCAGGAACTATAAGTGTCAAACTTTGTTGCTACTAATTGAAAAGTGAAAGTTTATGCATTGTCACATTTTTATGTAGACGAGCCATATTTTAAAAATTGTATTCATATTCGGACAGACACAATTCTCGGTCAAATGGTACCTCTAGCATCTAACTTGCGACAATTGGGAGATAAAATAGTATGGGATATTCGTTTTTTCTGACCGTTTGTATACTTTCTTCTATATATTGCTAACTATTGTGCCTTGTATCCATAAGAAATGATTAATTTTAATGCCTGCGCTTTGAAAAACATAGTTTATATTGGCAGCATAGTATGGAATATTCTGTAAATTCAAAATAATACAATTCTTTGACAATTATAGAGGGCTAAGGAAAAAAAATAACATAGTTCCTAGGGGGCGTAGGACCCAAAAAGTTTGGCAACCACTAATCTGCAGAAATATGTTTTAGAAAACCGTTGTTTACTTAGTGTATGCGTATAAGAAGAATGATATGAAACAATTTGGAAAATCTTGTTTTACGTTCTAAAAAGAACGATTACTACTTGAAGGATAAAGAGCAACTGTCAGCGCTAATTTGCAACCTAAAATGTTAAAAGTGGCATGAATTGGTAGAATTAATGGAAGCGAAAACATGTGAGACACTTAAAAGATGTTGGAACACTACACGGTGAAGAGGGAATTATAAAATAAATAGAAGAATTTCGATTTGGGTTTTCGGTATCATTGTATACACCAGTATCATAACCGAGCTATCATAATTTTCTAAAAATTCACTTATAACACGTTAAAATCTTTGAAATTTTTATATTCCCCAATTTCTTATTTAAACTTGATTATTTGGATAGGCTTAATAACATTAAAATCACTAAATGATGATCTTCAACATATGAAATCATAATGATGACGATAATGGTACAAGAAAACACAGCTCTTGCAGGTTCACATATAGGTAAAAGATCCGGTCATGTTTTTTGGGTCGCTGAATCCGAATTTGTAACTTCCCACCAAAATTTCACCCGGCAACCCCCCAAAAAATTTATTTTTTGAAAAAAATTGGTTTTTGTGAAAAGCGCGCGGGGAATGTTCCGAGGCACGCCCCCCCCCCCTCTCTCCCCGTTTACCCTACGTCATAATGTCATATATCTTACTTGTTGCAAATTTTGTCTAGTTTCTGAATTTCGTAATGCTTTTCCCCTAAAACAATAAGAAATTTAAGTTAAAAACAACTATTTTTTTTTTTTTTTTTGGGGGGGGGGGAGGGTTCGAGGAGGAAATTTTGGGGGTAAGTTAAAAATTCGGATTCAGCTACTCAAAAAACTTAAAGTAAACCTTATAGAGAAATTTCAGAGGAGAGATGGGGGGGGCGAATGTAAACGTGTGAGGGGTTAAGTGGAATTGCGCAACTTAGTCCACGTAGCACCGCAGCGCATGTTCCGAGGCAGATCCCCCATTTCCCTTCATCCTAAGTCATAATGTCATATATCTAATTTGTTGCAAATTTTGTCTACTTTTTAAATTTCTAGATACTTAATCCCTAAAATAATAAAAAAAAATTGATTTTTTTAGTAAATCCTTTTTTGGGGGGCTTTTTACCAAAATTTGGGGGGGGGGTTGCCGAGGTAAATTTTGATGGGAATTTACAAATTAGGATTCAACGACCTAAAAAACATAAAGTAAGCCGATTTCCAGATCTACCATTAATTTTGCTAGGTAAAACTCCCCATTGTCTGGACTATTAAAGGACGATATCTAAATAAACAATTTAGAAAACACATATGACAGTTACATATTCTGTTAGTTAGTAGTCTAGTAAGTTAAATATCATCTAGTAAGTTAAATATTCTGATTTCAGCCATCAGATTCCACAGTGGATAATGTATTAGAATTTTTTTCAGCAGCCCTGTATACTTCCTACGTATTTGTATACACTCCATGTGGATTTCTAAAATTAATTTCTGATATAAAACACAAAACGTATGTTTGAAAATTTATTTTCTGCATTTACCGCCCATATATAGCAATTTAAAATATTTTGTGAAGCCATGATCTACACATTTTATACACATCTCATATTAAATAAAATTACAGACAGATGGGAAACGCATAACACAACTAAAATAACAGCAATCACTATCCACGCGGTAATATATTCATTTTTTGTGTAGCCCTGTATATGAATTTATTTATATGCAAACACATCTTAGTATATATTAACTAAATACGGGAAAATGCATAACACAACAAAAACACCTCTAAACAATTAACGCCTATAGTCATTAATGCTTACGGATCTTTTTCCGCATGTTGGTATATGAACTACAAAAGTTATACATATAGTACGTTATGTACAAAAATTTCTTTAAGTTTTAAAACGAATACCGCATCTGATAACACACTTGCAGCAATTATCGCGCATAGACCGTACTGTAACCGAATTCTATTTTGCGTCCCTGTAAATGAGTAAATAAATGCTGTACAATTCATCGTCTACAGTCAGCATCTTGTAGTGCACCTCAGTAATGTACATGAGTTTCTTTATGTTTGAAATATTGTAACAATTTAAAAATACAGTGCAAAGGATCCCCTCCCCCCATAAGCCACAGTGTAACAGGATTATTTTATGTGTCCCTGTAAATGAACGATAAATGTCACGCACTGCATATTCCACAGAAATAACGTTGTATAGCACTTTAATAATGTATATCAATTTCAGCATGTTTGACATAGTGTAAGTTCAGTAAAATACACTGCAAATGATATTTCAATATAGACCATAATGTAACGAAATTTTCTTGGTACCCCTAGTGAAAACGCTATATGCTACATATACAATTTTCAATAGGGAATGTCCGAAATTAATCTTAAATAACATATACCAAGCTCATGGTGATCCATTGCATATTTATGCGAGTTAAAGCATACGGAAAGGCAGACGGCCCGGCAAAAAGAAGTCATACACATTTTTCAACTATATTGGAAAGAGTTACAATATTGGTAAAAGCAGTTTTAAGGCTGAGTGATATAGCGGCTATAAATATTAAAATGAGAAATAGCAATTATATGTTAACGGGATTAAAAATGCTTATCTAGAAATAAATAAATTTATTGTTGACTTTTTAATATTAAAGTCTCATGAAATGATAGGAAGGGAATTTTTAAATTTAATCTAAAGTATAGTCACTCAGAGTTGTTGGTAATATACAGGGTGATTCAAAATAACGAAGCCAGAATCAAAGGGCAAAGCAGGCATACAAAAATAATCAAAAATCACACAGGTACATGGGGTTGCAAACGCTATCCGGGGCCGCTAGAGGGAGTTGCAAGTTATATGTAATACAAGAAGAATAAACAAAACTCATACTAAATCATTTTATTTATACTGTATTTACACACGTGTTACACATTTACGACCAATACTACTGCAGGAGATGTTCAAATTTTTTGCTAGGCGCCTGGAGATACGTATTACATCGACGCTGCATGGACTGGCGCACCTTCTCAAACATATCATATGTATCTCGAGCACATCCTGCTGCCACAACAATTCTTCCTACTAAGTCTTCCTGTGATGTAACAGACGTTTCGTAAATAAGCCAATTTAAAAAAACCGTAAGAAAATATCACAAGGCATCCATGTCTCAAATGAAGACGTCTCAATTTGCTCAGCTCGTGTTATCATGGAAACGCCCTCTAGTGGTTCCGGATGGAGTTTGCGACCCCAAGTTCCTATGTTATTACCCGACTGTCATGAAGGGTTATATGTTGCACGCGTATCTAGGTATGTGGATTTCTTTATACCCTCAAAACATCCCAACGGCTGGATGAATTTTAATGAATGAGATCTCTATGGATTTTTCTTAACCGTCCGATGGTTGTAGGCTAGGTTTTGTTTTTATAAATTCAAAATGGCGGTAGACATGAAAAAAAAATTACGCACCCTATTGAGTGGCATATCATTGGATAGGTCTTTCAAAATGAAAACGATGCTTCATTAACTATTTTACAGTCAGAAGCTCCGTTTAAATATCACACAACCTGGAAGTTGTGTAGGTAGGATCTCTAGCTTTTCTGCAACTCTAACCATCATAGACATCTATAGGCCTCATCAAAACGGTGTTTATAGGTAGGAACTAACAATTAAACAGAATTTAAAAGTCATCAATACAAGTAAATAAAAAAATAGGTAAGTAATATAAAAAATAGTTTAACATTGATGAGAAATAATTACTTCGCTTTTTATGCAGTCGGATTTTTGATTTCTTAAATTTAATTTTTACTTGTTTTGTATTCTTTTTGTATGCATGCTTTGCCCTTTAATTTTGACCCCGTTATTTTAAATCACCCTGTATATTTACTCATGCCTTGACAACTAAGGGTCAGAAATTTGTGATTTTTTCTTGGAGGAGTTCAACTACATTGATCGAGTGATATAAATTTTAGTAATTGCATTATTATTTAATAAGTAATATTTAAAAAATAGAGTAATTAAAAGTACACACAGAAATTATATTTTGACTTTTAAACTATAGCATATACTACAAAAACAAATATTGAAATAAATAAAAGATTCCTGTAGTTATGTGTCGACGTGTATTCGACGTCTCTCTTTAACCCTTCAATGCCGGGTGTTGCTTTTCGCAGCATACCCAATTTAGGCTCCAAAATACTATTAGAATAATATTGATGCTATAATGTCTAATGTTGCCAATAAAATATATTCTGAAAATATTATTAAATTGATTTTCAACATGTAGATGGCAACACTTGTACTGTTTAAGAATAAAGATAGATTTATTTTTTTCAATTGCTGCTACTTGCTCTTTTTGTTTTGTTTGGAAGCTTGCGAAATACCCTATTTTGTTCTGCAGTGAGCAAGTAAAATTTATTTCTTATTATAGTTCCTCATTATTATTTCTTATTATAGTTCTTTGTATGTTTAATAATATAGAATTTTATCAAGGAAAATTATTTTTTCAATTAAAGACCAGTATTGCCGATTAGTAACAAACTGTTTTTTAGCCGTAAACCATACTTAAAACAAAATATGATTTTTTTTAATATTTTCTCCATGATTTATTTAAAAAATGCAAGCCGAAAAACATTATTACAATGATTTTTGAAAAAAAAAACAGGCATTTAAGGGTTAATATTGATTGCTGAATACTTTTCTTTAATTTATATCTCATTTTCTAAAACTTACAAATTTGTAAAATCTTGTATTTCAACATATCCAATACAATACAATCCAAATGCTAAATTTAAATCTGTTAATAAGCACTCTAAATTTAAATCTGTAATAAAATTCTCGTTGTTAAAGTTTTCACCCTTTCCGGCACATTGATCCCACTATGGGACCACCTAATTTTGATTCCAAATTTACAAACTGCACCAAGAATATTTTAATAAAATTTCGCTTTTCTAATGTAAGTTTAAAACAACAGGTTTTGAATTTCTAAGACGTTTGTATGTAAATTCTGGTGTGAGTTAATCATTTTATCATTTTACGAACAGAAAGTTTCTGTGCCAGAAAGGGTTAAAACACAAGTTCATAATTAATACCCAAATGACTACGTGTAACAAAACAAACTGCGTACAATTATTACAGGTTTTAAGTATTAACTAATTTGCATCATTAGCATGCATTTCAGGAATTTCTTTTTTATTCAGCAATTCCAAAATAATACTTTATGTAACCGCAAAATCTGTCATTAAATAAAGCAAAAATTACTATTCAAAGTTTCTGGTAATTTTTGAATTCCTGATTAATAAAAAATTCCTGAATTGACGCATATATGACCTAAAGATGCAAATGGGATAAAACGATATTTTTCCTGCAGGCATCAGTTAGAACTACATGTTTGAAACTTCCAACTATCCTTCCATGAAACACATTTCAATCCAGAAGATTTATTTGATATATCTTTACTTACTTAATTTCATGTTCATATCTGAAACTTATTTGAACTTATTTCTAATAGAATTTTCTGATTCGAAAATCAGTAGTTTAACCTGGGTCAAATAAACCTACATTTTAGAGAGAATACTGAGAGGTTGGAAGATAGGGAACTAAAGTTAAAGTAGCCTTTTTTTTTCTTGTGTGTTGTACGAGGGGGTATTGTAAAGTCTCAATTACAGGTGACTACTTTTATATCCTGTTCCCACACTATTTAAAAAAAATACATTTCGTAGTATATTTCTCTTGCAACTGTTCTCAAAGCGTATGTAAAAGATTTTTGTTTTGAAAAAGTGGTGTGAGATCGCCTTAAAAAATATTCCTGTAATTGAAACTTTACGATACCCCCTCGTACATATCCTTAATCATAAAAACGTTTCAAGTATTTTAGGTAAAGATGATGTCTTTTCGTTCATTACGTATATAGGATCTAAGATGTAGGCATATAGCACAATTCAAATTCACTGACGAGATGAGAAAAGTGTTTCAAAAATAAATAAGATATACAGAGTGGACCAAAAGCCCTTGACACATTTAAAAAATCAATAAAAAATCAAGTAATGGCGTATTAGAGTGCGGTTTAAAAGAAAATGATTCTAATGATCGAAAGTTTTTTTTTAAGCAAACTTAACAAACATTGCAAAAATTTGCTCATATATGGCGCTATACATTTAAAGCTGCAAAAATGCATAGAATATTCAAGATAAACAAATGCAGACTATTTATTTTGTAAAATCTCCAACCATATATCAACGCATAGAATGAAACAGAGTACCGTTTGCATGTGGTTCAAGTTACAAAGAGTGCACACGTTGAAATATAGTAGTAGATAGCGCAAAATAAATTATCTGTAACTGCTTATCTTTCGTTTTTTTTTTTTAGCTTTGATTGCATAAAGTCATCTATGGGCAATTTTCGGAACTAAATTCATTAACTTGCTTATTTTGCTTAAAAGAGCTTTTGATCAAAAATGGCACTTTCGCACAAACTGCGCTCTGTGTGAACCAATTATGTTATTTTAAAAATTAAATTTTAAGCTATGTCAAAAACTTTTAGCCCATCCTTTATTTTTTGTCAGAGTATCGTTAACCCATTCATCTATCTACGATTTCATGCAAGAATTGTGTTGGAATTTGTGTCAAAAAGTACTTCTGTTACTAAAATGTTAAAATGATCCAATGAAACAAGGATTTGGGTCATTCCATACAAAATGAGCAAATCACCTGTGGCAGACATGTCACAGATTTTAACGAAAATCATTTTGTAGGTAGATCATATCTATTTATGAGTAAATGTAAAATAATAGATTTTAGGATTGTTTATTTAAGTATTAAAATTTATATTAAAAGTGGATGCAAAATCGTGGTTTTGGCTACATGCTTGAAGTTAAATTTTGGTTATTAGCCTTAAGAATGCAAAGACTATATTAAAAATTATTTATAATTTGGAATGAATGATAAGTAACAGATTGACGTAAGTTAGTAATTGTATTTTTATTCTTTAATGAGAAAAAAATTATTTTTGAAAAAATTTGAGGGAAAAATGCAACGTTTCTATTGAGATGAAGGACACCTCTGACAATATCAAAATTGCTTGATGTTATAGCTAAAAGTATGTGTATTAAATATTTAAACTTTCATTCTTGCCTTTTTTATTCCTTAATGAGAAAAAAAATAAATAGTGAAAAATGTTGAGGATAAAATGCAATATTTCTATCACTTGTTTCGACGTGAAAAAAAGCTTTTTTAAACTTTTAATACTTTTGATTTTATAGATAACAGTGTATATTTTAAATATAAAAACTTTTATACTTGCTTTCAGTTTATTTTTTCCTCAAGAAGATTTTTAATTAAAGTAGAAAAAAAAGCTCAATTGAACAGAAAATTATATATTAATTTCTAAACCCACATACAGAAAATAGATGGCAGCAGTAAATTTTTTCATCTTAAAATCGTGCAATATTTTAAGAAACGCGCGCGAATTTAAAAAATAAAGCTCATGGAATGTAGTTAATATCGCCTTTTTTAACCCAATTTTGTGACGTTAGGAATCAAAAAGGCATGCTTGAAATTTTTTTCGCAGATTATGGACTTATTGATCTTTATGTCTGTGCAATAACTGTAATGTGAGACATTTCCTTCATTATTTTTTTTACCTGTCAAAAAGAGGAAAAATTACGATTTTGTCATTTTTTTAAAAGTTTCTAAAATTTTTTAAAGGTGAAGGAAATACATGGCAACTTAAAAACTTTAGTAATTCGATCTTAATATGTAAAACTACATCAGGCATTAATTTCTCAGATGTTTTTGAATTCCTTTAATTTTTATTACGTTTTTAATTTTCTCAAAATTTGCAAATTTTCAATTTTTACAACCAATTAAAGAATAATCATGGTGTTACCAGATTATTATTGCTCAATAAATAAGAAGATAATTTTTGAGAGGTTACATTATTAAAAAAAAAATCATTTCAGTTAAATAGTTTTCAAGATACAGAACTTCAAACCTGCAACTTTGGACGATTGCACACATGCCATTCTTTATCACAAGTTTTTTAAATGTCCAAAACTGCTAAAATAATTTATTTTTTGTGAAGATATTTTGCAGAGCTCTATTTGAATATGAATTGAACCTGTATATCAAATTTTATTAAAATCTGTTACTATGTGGCCACGACTTTTTTTAAATTTTTGCTCATTTTACGTGGAATGACCCATTTAGGAAAAAAAATCATTTAAAATTAAACAAAAGCTTTTTTTCAGGTACAGGTGTGGAGAAAAAAATAAACACCCCTTATTAACTCTGCAGCAAATAATCAGAAGAAAGTTACAGGTGCCAAACAATTGGAAATAAAGTCTACTTTTAAATGGTGTATATAAAATTTGCTTAGGCGGACATCTACATATCAAAACGAACCAAACTTTTTCAGTAGCAATAACCAAGTTTGACACAATAAATAAATTCTACACCCTTCAATTAGTCTAAATCCAAATTTTCATGAAACTCGGGCGATTAGTTTACGAGAAATTAATTATTTTAAAATGAGCCTATTTTAGGGCTGTATCCAAATTGAAGTACGGTACTCGATTGTTGAAATGCTACAGAATGAGTATGTCCTTCTATTAATGTATTATTTCTTGCCAATATGACCATTTCACTCGCTTAATATCGTTCGAAGACTATTACCAGCCCAAATATTTCAATAAAATGGGTAGAATATATTTTTTCAAACTATCCTTTTCTGCACATCATAAACGGAGCCATCATTTTGATGTTTTTTAATGATAATTCGAAAACTACTTGAAAGAAAAATTCGAAATTGAAAATTCGCATAAAGCAGGACATAATAAATATAAATATATCAAAATAATTGTATGTTGTAATTCATATTTTTTTCGAATATTAATTTCATAATTCACAATTTATATTATAAAATTTTTAAAAATCCAAAATCAATGTATTTATATTTGGGTATTTTAGTACTATAACCACACACAAAATTATCACATTAGGATTATAATTTCAGGAGTTAATTTTTAAAATATATTGTCAAAATGGGGTATTGCCATTGGAAAAAACCAAGTTTGGTCTGGATTTGATTTGTATATGCCCCCCCCCTAAACAAATTTTATATACATCATTTAAAAGTAGACTTTATTTCCAGTCGTTTGGTACCAGTAACTTTCTTCTATTATAATTAGTTGCAGAGTTAGTAGGGGGTGTTTACTTTTTTTTTTCCACGACTGTACATTATAAAATCAAAATTTTGTTCAAAAATTCTGGTGGCATTTGAGAATTAAAATGAAGTGGGATATACGAGCAACATATCCAATCTCCCTTTGACTGGTTAAAGGAGCATTTGTTTACAAAATTTCCTTTTGGTGCTAGTAATTTTCGGAACCGTAGCCGTGTAGTTGTCATCAATGAATGCCGTGAATTCATCATTTTTTTTTTTTTTTACCCAGGATATCGGTTTTTCGGTTGCGATCAATTCATAAGTAAACACTTTAGCTGCGTAACAGAATTTTTACCTGCGAAAGTAACAAAATATTTTTTATTTGATATTAATGTTAATGCTATTAACTTTAATTTTAATATTGTTAATTTACGATGTTTGTTGAAGAAAATCAGGGTTGTCACGCTACAGGGAAATTCCAAACCAGGAAATTATTCGGTACCAGTATTTGCTTATAGAAAATCTCTCCTTAAATAAGGCGAAATTTCGTGCGTTTAACATAGATTTATTTTTCTATAAACAAATACTGATATATCACCTGGAAAATTTCCTGAAGCGTTGCAACCCTGAAAATGTTTACTTGAAATTTGATATTTCGAATAACAAAAACGGATTACTACACTACAAAAGCTACTTGAAACTGTTTCAGAAAATTACGGGCAGCTGAAGAAACTTTTGTTTCAGAAAATGCTTCTTTAAATTTCGGAAAGCTGTTGGTTTCTGAGATTTCTGAATATAAAAGAACGTTTTTTGCAATCGTTGCTAACACGGAAGAGGTTATATTCCGTTTTCATAAACCTTAAGAAAGATAAGAGCTAGATTAAGAAATGCCCCCTTTTACAGTGTATATTTTACTCATTTTCAATAATGCAATCTTCAAAGTTAAAATTCTCAAAAATATGATTGTTAGACGAGCATCCTCGAAATGTATAAAAATATAACACAAAACATTATTAACACAACATTCCAATTGAGGACAGCAAAAAAATATTTGTGATATTGTGGTTTTTGTTGATTTTTCTAATCAATTCCTAAATTATTCCTCTCCTCTTTAGTTTTGTGAACATAATATTTTTAGTGATCTAAATGCTGCTAGCAAATTAAGTTAAATTAAGCCAAGTTTTGATACCTAGTTATCGAAAAACGCCTATAATTAATCTTATAAGGATAAACAAGTTAATTTGCATTTTTATTTCACTGATTTAACACTGGGACGGCCATAGCGGTCAATTTTGTCGCTACGAACTAAATATTTTTCTATTCGGAACCAGATATTCGTTATTGAAATAAATCACATATCACACAGAAATAAGTTAAATAATTAAATTAAGAAGCAAATAGAAATCCTAGTGTAAAGTACGAGGGTGTATGAATATAAGGATACTGGGTCCCCTTAAGATCGCATGTGTATGGTAATGCAATTAAGTAAAGAAAATGAATTCTTGGTAATTTTCCTGAAGGTTAAACGAGGGTGTATCAATAAGTTTTTGCCCTCACATAGAAATAATTGAGTGAAATGTATGAAATTGCTACATTGTATCAGTCTTTTATTGTATAATACCCATGCACAGTAATACATTTCTGCAAACGGTATTTCAAAGAAATTAAGAAGCAAATAGAAATCCTAGTGTAAAGTACGAGGGTGTATTAATATAAGGATTCTGAGTCCCCTTAAGATCGCATGTGCATAGTAATGCAATTAAGTAAAGAAAATGAATTCTTGGTAATTTTCCTGAAGGTTATACGAGGGTGTATCTATAAGTTTTTGCCCCACATAGAAATAATTGAGTGAAATTTATGAAATTGCTACATTGTATCAGTCCTTTTCTGTATAGTCACCATGCACAGTAACACATTTCTGCAAACGGTATTTCAAAGAGTGTGATGTATTCCAGGAGGCACGATAGAAGACCCAAAGGGGGCATTTTTCTAACTTTTGCCGGCCACCACATGTGACATACTGTTGGAAAGGCCTGCGATCACTTATTCATGTTATGCACTCCCGAGCCCCTCTCCCCAAATTCCTCCCCCAAGGGGACATGAAGGATGTCCACAAAGTTTAGAAAAGTGATTTTAGTTACTTTTAAACGCTAACCTGAATTCACTAAACATGACTGGGGAGGGTACGGGGTTCTTCTTTTTAAATACATTGTAATAAAGCAATAGTTCCGTTTCAGAGCAACAAAATATCTTTAGTAAAAATATTGATGGCACAAAAATTCGTGCGGTATGGCGCGCCGGGAAATGTTTCTGGCATAGATATTTTTCTACCGTGACAGTCAATGTGTTAAATTGCTTATTTTATATCATTTGCTTGAATTAAAAAATAATATTTCTTAACAATCTTCTGTTAATGTTGGAAAGCGTTTCATAATCTATGATTGATGCATGATGTTTCGTTCTTGCTAAAAATTTAACAATAAATCTTTACACAAAAACATAATTCGTATTTTTGATATTTTCAAAGTCTATCCTCCCATTAAAGTATTCGTTAGGTACTTAAAATAAGATTTCCTGTCTAATTACTTTATATTGGAACGAACTTACAGTCTTTAAGAACATACAGGAAATTACATATTAGCAACGCAATAATGAACGAATTTTTTATTTTTATTTTTCTTCGTATTTTTAAATTTTCTAATAATATGTCCAATAACGACAAGGTAAACTTTTCCCAAACAGCAGCGAAATTGACATTTTTTGATTCCTTGCCAAAAACTGACGGGATATTAAAATATTTTGGCAGCGTTTCCAATTTTCGATTCATTCAGGTCATTAATGGTCGATCAGTGGCTCTGGTCATAGATTTGAAAGTGTTATCGACGCAGAAAATTCTCAGAATAGAACCAACATAAATGGTTTATAAATATTCCCTGTAAAGTCACTCGGTTGCAGTCTATGAGAATTGTTTTCTTTATTTACCCGCGAAAACGTTGGTAGTTGAAAAGTTATATATATTTCTTCACCCTTTCAAGATTATTTTATAAAAAAATATTTTCGGGTGTAAAAAGATAAAAATAGATGTAAAATTGACAAAAAAGAAGGTTTACTGGAATTTTAGGAATAGGGTGCAACCCCAATCGCTGATATCTTAACGATTCTTTCTTGTTAAAATCACTATTACAAAAATTTTAAAGTCATATTTTACATTAATTTTATTTCTGAAAGAGATACATTAAAACATTATTGTTCACAAAATTTTGAAAAATTATATATTGTAACATTAAAATTATTTTCTTTTTAACAAATATCGTCAATATTTCCAGTAACTGGCATCAACCCTATTTTCAAAACCAATAACTGATGCAAAGTGAACCAGTGTCTAACACTTTATCAGCAAAGAAAAAAAAGCTATTTTATATTTCAAGAAATCTGTGCTTTAAAAATATGGTAGAGCGTCAATTATCCGAAATTGTTGGGGCCGGAACTAATTCGGACAGTCAAAAGTTCCATTAATTGGACAGGCAATTTTAGTGATGTTTCTGATTGTGCCAAAACAGTTAAAATGCCTTTTTTACGTGTAGCAAGATTGTTTTTAATGGAACAAATATAAGTTTTTAAAAACATAGCAGCGGATAGGAAGATTTAAAGTATTATTTTGTGTGTACATAATTTTCCTTTGCATTTTAACCAGGCTTAGGTTTGGAAGTTGTGAGTGCTGGCATGTGTATATATATATTTTTTTCATTTTTATCTTTAATTTTTTTTGGTATTTTTTATAATTTTCCGAGCTGCATAATTTAAGCAAAAAAGCTTTGGATTGTTTTTTTCTTTAAAGAAGATATTCTTTTCAATACTACCATACCACGAATTCTTCCCAAATACATAAGATGGATAATATCAGCATTCTCCTGTCGTTCCAACCATTTCATAGCTGTTTGCAAACATTCTTCAAAGGCTTCATTATTTGATGGGCCTGGATTATTATCATAACATTCGTTTTAATTTTCCTCGAAATTTTGCGCAGCTCTAAATTTCATGAAAATAGCCAGTCTTTTTCGGACAGACGTGAAATAAAAATTGAGATAGATTCGAGTGGAAAGTTTCGCAAATTGGACTTTGCTCCCCCCGATCCAGAAAACGTTTTTGATTTCAAGGGCACTCCTGAAAAAAAATTTCAGACAAGAAAAAAGGGTGTTCGGATAATAGGACAGTTCAGTTAATTGGAGTTCGGATAATCGGCGCTATACTGTACTATAATCTTTATTATAAAAACAAAATACTTAACACTTTGAGGTCTGAGCTATTTCGACCGCATATCTCCCTCTGGACTGAGGATATTTAGTGCTTTTCATGATTTAAAAAAAAATACTTGGAAGATATGTATTTTAATATTTTTTTATTATAAACTTCAAACTGTTTTTATTCATAATCAAGGAACTATTTAAATGTACTAAAAATTAATATTCAATGAGAAATTATTGAAAAAAGCATGTTTTATATTTAAAAAAAAAGTTCCGCATAAGAGAACATCATTTTTTAACATAAAATTTTACATAGACTTTAATAAAAACATACCCAAATGTTGTACAAATATCGGAAAATATGTTTTATTTGTATATAAACACTGTTTAATAAAATTTTCTTTTGTGTGGTACATTTCAAAGGACAGAGATCAACTCCACAAGATTCACAATAAGTTCGAATTAATCTCTGATTCTAGATATTTTCATATACTTATTTCTGTTTAATGCTGCCAACGATATATATATTTTTCAAAATAAAAGGTTCGTAGATATTATCTGAAACGACAGAGAACGTATATAGTAGGTACTTTTATAGCTCAGAGAGTTAAAATTTGACCCAAAGACCATCGGGCTTAGTCGCTGCCATCGAAATGCTCAAGGCCAGAGGAAACAAGTTGTGACGTCATCACTAATCGACCAAATTCTCTCTAGTGTTAGAATTCACACCAGAAATTTTTGAATAGCAATTTTCTGTTATTTTATTTGTGGAATATATTTAATCTTATAAAACAATAGTAACTATTTAAACTTACTGGTGAGAATTTGGAATTCCTAAATAAAAATTCAGCCAGATGCGGAATGCCACATGCGGAATGTTTTATAAGATGATAGATATTCCACAAATAGAGTAAAAGAAAATTGCCATTCAAAATTTTACAGTGTGAATTCCAACACTAGTGAGAAGTCCGTCGATTAGTGATGACGTCACAACTCGTGTCCTCAGGCCTTGAGTATTTCGGTGGCAGCGGCTTAGTTCGCTTCACTGAAAACGGCAACCCGAGTGATATTCCGGCTTAGACCTCAAAGTGTTAAACCTTTTGATATCATATAGGATAGCACATAACTCGGTTTGGTAAACCGTGTTGTTGTCGTCCTGTCTGCAGGCCCATTGGTGGATGACCGAGGTAACTTTCGTCCCACAGTAAGCTGACGCCACGCCTTTTGCTGTTCTAGACCCATCAGTAAAAATTGTTGGCCCGATAGATGGTGTGCATGTGTTACGATTTGTATTTACCTGAATTGTATTTGGTATTTATAATTCTCAATTTTTTACATTTTAGTCTCTTTATTTAAGTTTCAGTCTTTTTTCTCTCTTTTTCTAGAATGTCTTACAATTCCGAGACATGTCTTGTTATTATTGTACTTCATGGAACTCCAAATTGCTTACTTGCATGTAATACACTTATTCCTTCTTACACAGCACATATGGTATTATCCACAACTTCAATAGAATACTGAAATTTTAGTTGCTTCCAAAATTCAGTAATTTTTTACAAATTAAAATTAAAATCAAAAGAATGTTTATTTCTAAATTGGGTTTTAATGATTTCTTGTATAAGTCTTATTTAACTAGCTTTTTCACTTTAAGGTTTTAATTAATTTAATAGTATTTAGTTATTTAAATTTATTATTTGTATTTGATATCATACTACAGACGCATGTGTCCCTGTTTTTCATGTTTTAAATTATTAGTAATGCAGATATCCAATAACAGACATTTACGAACCAGTAACTGGCATGTCATGTCAGACCCTAGTAGAATAACTTAAATTTTAGTGGGTTTTACTACAAGATAAATTTAATCTAATAGATTAAATTTAGATTAAATTATGATTAAATAATGTTTAAATAATGTTTATTATTATAATTAAAAAAGTTAATAAAGTTAAATTAACTTTTTTAACTAAGTGTAAAGTTAAATTATGTTTATTATTATTATTATAATATTATTATTATAATATTATTAAACTAATAGATTAAATTATGTTTTTTTAATCAATTCAAATAGATTTCAACTTTCTTTAATATAACTGACACCTCTGTCGGAAACTGCTGAAATGAAATTCTTGGAACCAATAACTGGTACCCTTCCCCCATTAAGCTAAATTAAATAACTATAAACGGGGGTGAGATTTCCGACTTTTTGCATACCAGTATAATCTTAGAGAAAATGTTGCTCTGTTAAATCACAAAAATGTTCCGATTAAATTAAATAACATCTTCTCTAAAATTATACTGGTATTCAAAAAGTCGGAAATCTCATCCCTGCTATAAACTATACATCATGGCTCTAATATATCGGAGGCATCTTTTAACACTAGAACCGCCGGCTATTTTTATTATTTATTTATTATATTATTTCTCTATTACTTATTTCTTTTATTCTTCGATTCTTTCTTCTGTTATTTCTTCTATTATTATTTCTTTATTATATTATTATCTATTTATTATATTATTTCTTTATTATTTATTAATTTTTATATAAAAAGTGCTTCATACCAGAATTTTTATTTAAAACTATTTAACTTATTTAATTAGCCCATTTTTCTGCCTCATAGATTTAACATATCTTATATAGAAATTTCTGATTGGAATCGACTATTATCAATTTGGCAGGGGTCAAAATGACACCTAATGGCGGTTCTTGTGTTAACTAATTTCTACAAGTATAACTTTAAGAAAAAGTTTAGCATGGTTACATTACAATCATATTAAAAGAAATACTACCTTAATTTTAGAAAGAAGACGGTTGCCTCAAAATGGCACTTTTTGTTTTCTCAAAAGTTCCTTCCTTATTAAATACACTATGACGCAAAAGTTTAGACAATGAAGAAATTCTTACATACTTTGAAAAATATTTATTCAATTTTCAAATCACTGCTTGAAATTAATGTGCTGTACATATAAACAATATTTATAACAAAGAAAAGTGGAATTGTGCATATTGCAATAAATTAAATGGTAACAAAAATAAACTGCTGTCTCAAAAGTTTAGACACAAATTAAATAAAATCGAAATAAACAATTTTTAAAACCTGGTTGCGCATCCATGCTTATGTATTACGTCATATACACGAGATTGCATGGAAGAAACTAAATCTTGCATAGTTTGTGGATCGATATCGTACCATGCATTCTCAATAGATGTCTTAAGTTCCTTTTCAGAAGAGTATTGTCTAGCGTTGCTATAAACTTTGCGACACATGATGCTCCAAAGGTTTTCTATAGGGTTAAGATCTGGGCTACATGCTGGCCAGTCGAGAACTCTTATATTATGGGAATTAAACCAAGATTTTGAATGTTTTGCAGTGTGAATTGAAGCATTGTCTTGCTGAAATTCCCACTGAGGACCCCCTAGAAGCTCAGCAAATGGCAGTAGGTTTTCTTCTAATGCCTGTGTATAATGCTGTGAAGTTTGACGACCACTGGTGAAGGTCAGAGATACTTGTCCATTATAGCAAAAGGCTGCCCAAACCATCACCGAGCCCCCTCCTTGTCTGCGACTAAAAAAACGTCGAGGTTCCTTCCGCAAGTCATGCCAATACGATAAACAACCATCTGGACCATCCAGATTCCACTTTTTTTCATCGCTAAATATGACTGAGTGCCATTTCTCTCCATATGACATATGCTTTCGAGCCCACATACGTCTTTGTAACTTATGATATGGTTTCAGAGCTGGTTTCTTCTGCATTTTGCTATAAACGATTGTTCCTTTTTCCAAAATTCGTCTACGAATCGTATCCTTTGATACAGAGAGTCCCGATGAGCTTTGAACTCCACGTACGCTCATTTGTTGAGTACTCGCTAGTCTTTGTATCAGGCGATCCTCTCGTACATTTCTCACACGTGGCCTCCCAGACCGACATTTTGCTTTATATTCGGAACCACTCGATAAAACTCGATAAATAGATTTTTTTGACCAATTAATAATAGCAGAAATTTCAGAAACGCTCTTCCCTTCACCTTTCAACTGCCAAATCCTTGAAACCTCATTCACTTGAATTTCTTTAGCTCTCGGCATGTCGACTATGAAGCGCAATCGTTTGCAGAACTTAAGTACTCCAAATTTGTGACATCATCGATTCTAAATTTGCATATGCCAGCGAATATTCAAAGAAATTTAGAATAGTGTCTAAACTTTTGCGACAAGCACATTTGAATTTTTATGAAAAAAATTAGTATTATAGCAAATAAAACGACTGTCTTTTGTACATAGCATTTTAAATCAGTTTTTGAATATATTTACAGGTTTTTGTAATTCTGACGTCATAATTCTACATTTTAAAGCTGAATGACGTCATTGTCTAAACTTTTGCGTCATAGTGTATGTTCTTGGCCTACTATTGGTGAATAAATTGACTCTAAAATAAAAATAAGTGTCTAAGTTATCATTAGATGATATTAATTTCCAGAATTTTACTAGAAAATAATATTTTGAGTTAGATTTCTGTTGAAGTGTCAGTTGCTGGTTAAGAGTCAATAACTGAGGGATTCACCCTATGTCATTTTATGAAATCTAACAAATAATTTTTTTTTGCATAAAATTAATGAAATAATAAACTATCTAAAATATTTTGAATGCGTATGAAAAATGTTGTATTTTAAGAGTATTAACTAGCCATGACAGCTTTCCAGCATTGTTTTTCATTTTATCGTAAATTATTGATTCGAACAAGCAGCCATCATGTTTAAATTTAAACAAGAACGAAAAATCACGCGTACAGCATAGATTGTGAAATACTTTTCAACACATTCAGAATACTGTAACAAAACTTCACAGTGTGTTAAGGTGAAAGATGATGCATAAATGAACAATTTGGAAAACGCATAATACGTTTAAAAACCCAATATTATTACCATGAATAGACGGGAAAATATACGATTTATTGTGAAGATCTGTATATGATCTATAGATATGTATACAAACTGCATAATATGCTAAAAGTTAGTTCAGTTAAACGTATATCACTGTTGAAAATTTCCATTCAGTAATGTCTGCCAACAAACGGATGTTGTTGAAAACTTTTGTGCAGCCCTGTATATGGTATTTAGAATTTGTACGCACTAAGTAATATCTAAAAAATAATTAAATTTAAAAATGCACAACACAACTGAAAACGTGCTTCTAGCAATTATTGCTCGTAGGCTTCAATAGTTCAATTATTGTTCATTTTCTTATGTAACCAAATTCTTTTGTGTGTCGACAAACTGAACGACAAATTCTATGTTCACCACGTTCTACAGTAAGAACCTTGTAGTACACTTCAGTGATATATATCCATTTCAATATGTTTAAAATAGTATAATATCATTAAAATACAGCGCAAACGATTTCCCCCATAGACCGTAATGTAACGGAATACTTTTGAGTGTCCCTGTAAATGAACCGTAAATGCTACACAATTCCTTTTCAATACCGAACATACCATTCTAAACTCCAATAACATATATAAATTTCGTGGCAATTAGTCTATATTTACGCAAGTTAGAGCACGGACAGATAGACGGACAGACAAACCGAATTCATAAACACTTTTCAACTACGTTGGAAAGTGTTAAAAAGGAAACACGTGTATTATATAAAAGTCTCAGCAACGCTTATTTTACAACAGTTTGACGTAAACTTTTTAAATTGTTGTTTTATTACTAAATGTTGAGACATAAAGGAAGTGATACTAGAAAATGTAAACACACATATATACTATCATTACAACCTACATACTAATAATAAATTAATTGTATAGAAAAAAATAATACTAAATATCATTAAGGGTCTAACAGTGGCTCTGGTCATAGATTTGAGATTGTTATCAATGCAGAAAATTATCAGAATAGCACCAACATAAATTCCACCTAAAGTCACTCATCTGCATTATATGTTTTCTTTATTTTCCTGTAAAATCATTGGTAGCTGAAAACTAAATATAATTTTTTTTATTTTTTTTAAGTAACCATTTATTAATCGACTTCCAACGAAGGAAGTTGGATAGTTCGTTTGAATGCAGGGCTGACACATGCGACTATTTTTTAATTCTATTTCGCACCACTTTTTCAGAACAAAAATCATTTACGTAGACTTTGGCAACTACTACAAAATGTATTTTTTAATAGTGGTGCTAACATGATATAAAAATAGTCGCCTGTGGCAGCCCTGTGTATGTTATCTTTTTATGTATGTCCGCAAAAAAACTTTTGAACGAAGGCTCCGATGTTCTTATTTTTTTTGTTGTTGTTGTTGGAAAGTTATAGTTCTTGTATGTTGTGCTGTTTTAATTTCATTAGTATCTAAAATTGATGTTTTGTTGAGTTTTGTTTTACTATAGGCTTTAAGTTTCGCAAAAAATAAACAATCACTACAAATTTTCTGTATAGTGTTAGGATAAACAGTACTACTTCATAATTTAGGTATGATCACCGTATCGTGTATAGTTATATTTTTTTACAGGTACACGTCAAAATTGTAATATGTCATCATTTATTTTAAATGAGTAATTTTGGTGTGAAAGTGAGCGATACTGGAAAAAAACTGTATGTAAAATTAATATAGATTAGAGTATTGCATTGGGTTTTATGTAAAGTGTGACGGTTTGGGTCGGGTTTCAGCATGAAGTCAATTGTAATTAACGGGTGCATGTTTGATATAACAACAAAAACGCGAAGAAAAGAATCAATCCATTCAAGTCGATTTTATTTCATTTTAGTTCAAAAATTTTGGGATAAGAACATTTTTTTAAAATTTGAGCTGGTTAGTAGACTTAAAATTAAATATGCACAATTTTATTTTTTTTTTTCCTTTTATGTTTTATTTAGTTTGAATTAGTAATAAATTATTGATAATTAATACAGATGGAGTCATCAAAATTCATAAATAGCTGAACTTTTTAAATTAAATCTTAACTGTAAGCGTAGTGATTAAACATCTTGACTGTTCATTTCGTCCCTTATCTGTAACTGTAGAATAAATATTGGATTCATATATTAGTACTTCATATCGGTGGTGATAGCCTAGCTTGGCTATTCGCTTGTCTATTATATGAAATACTGCATATTTTGAGGCACGTGGGTGTTCTTGCCGACTAATGAACAAATATTCAAATGCCACGTTATTTTTTTGTTTTCCGTCATCATATTATTTCTACATTTCATTTCTGCTCCAATTTATGATCAAATCCTTTTATTTCATTTTTTGTTTGGCATCATCTATCCTTAAAATATGTTTATGATTCTTAATATATTAAGATTTCCTGGTGGGTTTTATTTATTTGGATTTTTTCTATAGATATATTGTTTAACAATATTACACGCCATAAAAGATTCGTTTATTTTTGTTATACTGACTTCTAATTTTTATTTTATTTCAATGATGTATTAAATAAATAAATAAATATACTAATATTGCCTAATACTGTAATTACCCAGAGAAAAACAGACTGCCTTTTTTATGCAGGAGAAAGTATTTTGGCGAATTAATTTTTATGTTTAAAAATTAACATATGAAGGTTATAATGCAATTTATGCGAGGGCGACTAGTAAATACAGCATACTCTTTCACAGCTGAATGGTTTTCAAGAAGAACTAAACTTGGAAACTAACATAAAAATATAAAAACATGTAAATAACTAAAATATCATTAAAAAAGCACTTTTGAATGTATCAAGAGAGCATGGTAGTAAAATAGTCGCACTTAGTTCAAAATTTATAAAACTATTACCATTCCCTTATATATATATACAAAAGTGCAGTGTGGTTTTATATATTATAATATTATAATTTTTATAGAAAGTCTTGACTTTTTTGTCGTTGTCTCTTAGTCTATAACTATTGTTCAAAACTTTAGCTAAAAAATTATATTTTTAAGTTATATTCAAAATATTTTGCTTTGTATTTAATGCAATTATATCATAAAAAGTGATGGAAATTTACAGCATTTATGTAAGTGAACCGTATGTTCTGTCAATTACATTACACTAATTTCATCCTAGTTTGACCTTAATTTCATTGTATTCGAGGCTGTTTGGATAAGGATGACAGCCACTGCTATCATTTCTCGGTATGGTTTTACATTTTATATAAAGAAAGGTCGTGCATTTTAAATTTTGTTAACATATCTTCATTATTGTTTAAGTTAAGGACAAAAAATTGAATTCGGAGTCAAGTTAGATACAGGGTACTTTTGATAGAATAAATGCATTATGGCACCAATTTTCGATACAAATATTATTGGTTTTTGTCTGAACTATCACCTCTTAATGTTTGTGAAATCTTTTTCACTCACCCTGTATATTCGCTGGAATGTCGAAATAATTAAGACAGTTAAGGAAAGCAGAAAACAATCTTATATATTCTTTGACGGAAATCCGCAGTTTAAAAAGAAAAGTGCAAACTGTACTTAGTATTACACATAAAATTTTGTTTTTACAATGAGAGTTAAAATGTAATAAATAAATTTGTAAAATGTCTAAACAAGATTGATAATTAAACAAAATTTCAGTTTTAATGCCATAACTTATTGATTGTTTTATGTTATGAATCTCTCTATCAATTTATAAATCCCTTTCCATACTTTAATCAGAGTAAAATATTCTTGCTTATGTAAAATACTCTATAAAAATGAAAATAATGCTACAAGCTTGGATTTTAATCTGTCTAACTGAAACATACAAGACATTTCCTTAGAAAACATTAATTCTCCCGCATAATCTTCTCAATTCGAAAGTATAGTATAATTTCTGAGAACAAGATCTAAATATTATTAATGTATAAAGAAATTTAGCTTACATAGATTAGCAAAGGAGAATTTAAAGCATCTTTCGAAATTATGCGATTCCATTACTTTCCTTTTTCCTTCTAGTATAATTCATATTTTAAAGTATTTTCTTATAATCCTCAACGTTATATGTGTCCTCTTCCGAAACACATTTCACCTTAATAACATAAATAATTGTAAAAGAATGTTTTCCTAATTTATCATAGTTGATAGCGCAAAGAGATAAACGGGTATCTCTGCAATTCATGGCTTAGAACAGATTTACAAGTATATTAAAGGCTGAATTTCATGCAGCTCTTATGCTATTTACTTTATTACCCATCACTCAAACATATACCATACTGATAAATTAATACTCTGATAGGATAAAAGTGGCTGTATTATAAAGCTTGCCTAGAGAAAATAGATTTATTTAAAATTTATCATATAGTAGATTAACTGAGAAGAATTGAATGTGGAAGCAAAGAATTGCGACTATCTCGAAAATTTTAATAAATGCATTTTCGTACTTAATTAACAAAATTAGTTATGATAAGTGTAAATGATAAGTGTAAATGATTAAAAAAGTAAACAATTGAACATGTTCTCGTACTTTTTAAAATAAAATGTCCAAAGTGTACAATATAAAGCACTAAAGAAATTAAAAAGAAAATAAAACATTTTTTTTTTTTTTAAAGTGAGAACACAAATGTAGTAAATAATGTCGTGTAACGTGCATTCCGTGAGTAACAGAATAGCATTTTTAAAGCCATAACTAGAATCATCAAATGTCATATATTAAAGGGGAAAAACACTTTTCTTTCTAGCATTGTTATTTGTAAATAACATTTCAAGACATGGTATATTTTAAAAGAAGAATTAAGCATTTGATTTAAAAAAATCCATTTGATTTCAAGAAATCCATTTTATTTTTTAATACGCATACCATGACCACCACCCTAGACAAATAATTGACAAAGATTTCGAAAAATAATATTGAAACTTAACTAAAAGTAATTTACAGTAAAAAATATTTTTGCTTCAATGATTTTTTAGGCAATAAAATGCAACATGGAACATCTCTTCGACAAAATAACATTCAGTACAAACTGGTAACGCTGCCGTCACATTTTGTTTACTTGCCTATATATATTTTTATATTACTTTAATTCATCAAGCGTCCTCAAATTTCGAGGACATCCTAAAAATTTTGGGGAATTTAGTTCACGAAGTTTTAACAGTTTATGATTTAAAATACTTATTATACGGGGTGTTTATAAATGAATATCGGAGTTTTAAAGCTTTGTAGTATTTATTACATAAAACTTAAAATTATAATTAATACATAAAATGAAAGAGCAACTCAAACAGTTTTACCTACAAGCTTACAAGTGTTCAATGTGACCACCTTTCGTCACACGGCATACATCAAGTCGATAGCTCAGTTCTTCCCTAACGTTGATTAGTGTTTGTGGGGTCATTGTTGCAACAGCTGCAATGGTCAGTTGGTAGTGGAGGCACATACACACGATCCTTTATGAACCCTTAAAGGTAGAAATCACATGGCGTCAGATCGGGTGAGCATCTGAACAGAACTTCTTTCATAATCAACGTTTGGGAAGAACTGAGCTATC
Source organism: Maratus speciosus (assembly GCA_963932465.1). NCBI lineage: Eukaryota > Metazoa > Arthropoda > Arachnida > Araneae > Salticidae > Maratus > Maratus speciosus. The sequence goes on along the minus strand of OZ010796.1, from coordinate 233,046,308 downwards.
GACTTGATATGTGCCGTGTGACGAAAGGTGCTCACATGGAACACTTGTAAGCTTGTAGGTAAAACTGTTTGAGTTGCTCTTTCATTTTATGTATTAATTATAATTTTAAGTGTTTTGTAATAAGTACTACCAAGTGTTAAAACCCCGATATTCGTTTAGAAACACTCCGTATTTTAAGAAGTTGATGAATTCGTGAAACAAAGGAAAAATGTAAAGCTGGAAAAATGATAAATTGTAAAATTATGAAATCTTTAAAAAAGTACGAACTGAATTTTTCCAACTGAATTAAAAACAGCTGCAATGGTCAGTTGGTAGTGGAGGCACATACACACGATCCTTTATGAACCCTTAAAGGTAGAAATCACATGGCGTCAGATCGGGTGAGCATCTGAACAGAACTTCTTTCATAATCAACGTTTGGGAAGAACTGAGTTATCGACCTGATATGCGCCGTGTGGCGAAAGGTGCTCACATGGAACACTTGTAAGCTTGTAGGTAAAACTGTTTCAGTTGCTCTTTCATTTTATGTATTAATTATAATTTTAAGTGTTTTGTAATAAATACTACCAAGTGTTAAAACCCCGATATTCATTTAGAAACACTCCGTATTTTAAGAAGGTGATGAATTGGTGAAACAAAGGAAAAATGTAAAGCTGGAAAAATGATAAATTGTAAAATTATGAAATCTTTAAAAAAGTACGAACTGAATTTTTCCAACTGAATTAAAAAATGCTCAGGCCGGGTGTCGAACGCAAGACCTTTGAGCTAATTACCAACACTGTACCTACTGAGCTACCTGTCAATAGCCAAAAAGCTTTCTGAGTGAAATGTGTCCGTCGTCTGTCGGTACAGGTGACTTAATAGGTAGAGCGTTGGCAATTTAATTGAAAAGTTCAATTCGACTGCACGACAGGGTGGTATTTTTTCATACAGTTGGAAAAATTCACTTCCTATAATATGTTTACCAATCAGTATGATTATGTTAAAAAAATAGTATAAAAAAAAACTTTCAAAAAGTATTTCTATCCAAAGTTATTAAATTTAGTCCCCCTTAAATTACTTCAAATGTCACTTTACATTATTGTAGGAAATATATGTTTATTGTTGAGATTTTTTTTTAAATCATGCTTGAAAATCATTTAAAATATCTTACAAAGTCAGTACATCGAGTTACAGTTTTCAAATGTAAAAATTTCCTGTTTGAAAGTACGGTTCTTGTTCTATTCGATGATGTAGAAAATGAGATTATGCGATATTAGGACCAGATATACAACGATAAAAGCGAAAGTTGTTATGTGTCAGTGTTATTGAAGGTTATATTTTTTCTTTATATCTATGGAACAGACTATCTATGGAACAGACTATCTATGGAACAGACAGAATTTATATCTAACCCAGATTAAAATATTGCATAAAAATGAAATATATTTAAAAATTTGAAAGTTCATCGTACTACATTTTTTGCTGCTATGAAGTGGGAACTTCTCACTCATTGGGTTTTGCAGTTGATAGCTGTAATTGATAGGGTTTATGATTACATTATTGATTATTTAGTTTAATTTCTACTCACAGTAGAAATGTAACTAAATACTTAATAATATCTTTTTATATGATCGAGTTAGTTAATCCAAACATCTGTGAAATGCATAATTAAAAAAAAGTCACAAGATTAATTTTAACACAATTATTCTAGTTGGTAAATAAATCATATCAGATGTAAATTTCCAACAGGGCGAAAAATGTCCGGACCAGGATTCGAACCAGGGATCTCTTGGCTGAAGCCACCAATGCTCCACCATCTGAGCTAACCCGGACGAATCTGGTGGAACTTTTTCACCCTGCTAACCCCATTGCGATTTATTCTGATGAGCTGAACCAGATGCTATAATCAATAAAGCTAGCTGGATGAAAAAGTTCCACCAGATTCGTCCGGGATAGCTCAGATGATAGAGCATTAGCGGCTTCAGCCAATAGATCCCTGGTTCGAATCCTGGCCCTGTTTTTTCTTCCCAGTTGGAAATTTACATCTGATATAAAAAAAAGTCTCAAGGAAAAGTGACTGAGATAGCACGAATAAATATACATTTAAAGTAAGGGAAAGGAAATGACATTTTATTGTAATAGTAAGCAAATCTTTACTTAAGATAGAGAATTGCACCAAAAAAGCAAATTTTGGAAAAAATAAGATTTTTTTTTTTTATTGCTTCATTTCGAAAACCACACAATTAGACATCCAAAACTTTTGTTTTCTTTGTACGATGATTAGAAGTATACGGTTTTTGTTTTAGCTTTTAAACATAAAATGTACATTTAAGTAACCGTAAATGTGTATTTAAGTAGTATCAACTGAAAATTCTGATATTGAGTTTAAAGAAGGTACAACATATAACTCTGAAGAATTTTAAGAACTTGAGGTGAATAGTTATAATAGAGTCTCAGAAATATAAAGTTTGTTTTCATTTTCTGAATAACAAGATTTTGATGAACTATCACTTAAGAAAAGCGTTCTACGTCCGTAAATTTTATTCATTTATATAAAAAGCACCACCTACAACCTATATGATGGTGTAAGAATAGGGTTTGGTTTAAATAATTGGAAATTTCCTGAAAATGTACAGCTATTTTTATAAATTAACATTGGGGAAATATATAACAAATCATGAATATAATAATTTGAATGGGTATACATTTGGAACTTTTGTTTTGTCTTTTATATTGTAATTTATTACATTGTTAGTAATTCATTTTCTATATTTATTGACTAAAAGCTATTAAACTAACGTTACTGATGTCGAGAGGCAATTTTGGTAAGTATCATATATTGCACTGTTCGTTCTTAAAATTTTAATGTTAAAAAAATGCATCAAAATACTTTATTTAATAAATAATAGTTGTATTTTCATATGCCCATTAGTTTATGTGAAAGTTTAACTGAATAAGAAATTTGATGAAATTCCGTGGATAAATTCTTGAAATTAGAACAGCCATAAAATATGTGTAACACATAGAGAGGCAAACAGACAGCTTTTTTAAAAAATAGTGAAATCGTGTTCATGTCATTCTAAAATGTGCAAGTCCATCCAAAAATTGCAGTCGAAAATTTTCACGATCCCGATACTTACTTTCTTTTTATATATATGCAAGAAATTGAAAATGCGCTTAAAAATAGCATATATCCCGTTAAATTGCAAAATTATTTCTTTATAAGTAATTTACGTGTATATTGTATATATATATATATATATATACTAGAAGGTTCTGCCACCTGCGGCCTTGTTGCGCAAAACCCTGGATTTACAGCAAACTCCTTCCCGCGTTTCAAACTTGTTATCGATTGATGGAAACACATTGCAATCTACCCCCAATAAAAAATTTAAAATTCTTGAATTTAAGAGCATTAAAATTTTTTTTGAATTGTGGTTGAATGAACAGGCCGACAGACAGATTCATTGCATATGCTGTTTTTTGTAGCAAGTTATTTGGTAATTTAGTAGGGGAGAGCGGGTCTAGTTGGCTACTGGGGTAAGTAAGCGCAGTCCTCATAAATCAACTGTTTGTGTATAGATTGCGCAACCAGTCACAGAGTACCTTTCTTCTAGCTTTTTATATTCCTCATTGTAGTTTTGCAGCGTTACCTACGTGCAGTGGACATTTATTACGATTTTTCTGTTTTTTGTACTCATAAGTAATTTTTTGTTGCCTCATTATTTTTCTCAGTTCTAATACTTATCTTAATAATTGCGATTTAACTTGTGCAGTTTTTCTTAGTGTATGATTAACTGTACCTACCCCATATGTAATTTACTTGGATTATTTATGCTTAGATGGTTACGTGTTCTTTTTGTGAAGAAATTTATTATGGGGCTAGTAGGCGTATTGAACACGGGGCAAGTTGGCTCGGTGTCTGGTGTGTGCTGGTAGATTGAAAAACAGCAAACACCGAGAAAAGTGGTTGCAATGCAAGATTTTGGACACACGAGGCTTGCCCAAACGGAGACAGTCGAATTTTTATTTGTGACAACTGTAACTCTGATTATGATTTCGAGTAGGATAGAAGTTACTCAATGTTAATGTTTTATTCATTATTTTTATGTCTGTTTAATTTAGAATTTACATTTTGCGACGATAACGCCTTTGTTTAAACTAACTGGTAATAATGAAATTGATTTCTCTTAACTGCGTGTCTTATTTGAGTTTTATTTAAATTTTATAAAGCGTGTGCCAACTTACCCCATAGGTATAGGCAACTTACGCCGTGACGGGGTAGGATGGCGCACAATTTTCCTTTTACTTTAGGCTGCTGCTAAAAGTAAACTATAAAAGCTACAAACTCAAAACTCCGGGGCATTTATAGCCAAATGCCTGTTCTTTAAAAGTGCAGTTAAAGTTTTTTAAAAAACTTAAATAAAAAATTTATAAAAATTAATAGCGAAAAACTGCGTCTACTAGCCCCGGTCTCCCTTATCAGTAAAAAATCGCTAATTTGTACTGATATCAATATTCATAATTTAAAATTCTGTTTCCATTATGAAATGAGTTTAAATTCAAATTAATCAATGTGTGTAACTGTACATACAGTAAAGCATACAAAATCAATTTTATTTAAATGTAGATAGGCTATTTCCGCTAGCAGTCGATGTAAACGCAAAAGAAAATTGTGTTAAATCAGTACTACGTATTCTTATATTAATGCAGTTATACAGTATGACATAAATAAAACATATTTATTTCAATTTAATTAATCTTTTTTTTTTTTTGCTAGAGGGCATTACCAGCACAAAAGAAAGTTGAGTTGAATCTATCCTAACTAATTTTAATTTGGAGTATGGCTTCCATATGAGAAAACATAAAAAAAATCCAATCTTAAAATTTTAATTATGCAATTTCTCACCACAGTACTACCAGCGCAAAAAAGTATCTCGTGAAAATTTCTATCAAAATATAAATTTGACTGTAGCAGTACCTAACTCCGAAGAGTTATTTAGAAATATATATATATATAAAATCAATTTTACTTATATTTGGTTACACTGTTTCTCAGCGCTATAAACGCAAAAATATTTTTGTTGAATGTATATTTCCTAATTTTAACTTGGACTACAGCTGCCATATGAGAAAATATAAATAATCTATTTTAAAATTTTAGTTAGGCGATTTCACACCAGGGAAAAAACCCATCATGTGAAAAATTTTATAAAAAAGTTAATTTTACCGCTGCAGAAACTTATTCTGAAGATTTATGAAAAAAATTATTTTTTAATCAAATGTATTTAAATTTAGTAATTTCTCACCAGAGAACGTTATAACTGCAAAATAAAATTGTGTTGAATCTATGCCACCCATTTTTAACTTCAAGTACAGCTATGTTGTAGTGAAACATATCTAAATCCTTTTTTAAAAATTTAGTTACCCTTTTTCCTCAAAAGGCGCGCTATAAACACAAAAGAAAATTTCATTGAATTTGTATTCCGTAATTTTAACTTTGATACGGTTGACATATGATAAAACTAAAAGAAAAAACCCTTTGAATGGTTTAGTTATGCAAATTAGTTACAATATAACATAATTAGTTATGCCCACTTCGCTACCAGTGTACATGCCGTAGTAGGCCTTAATAACCAAATAACATAATGGCACTAAAATGCATTTCAAGTAATTGACGACCATAGAAGATAGTGTAATCGAAATCTTATGCGCGTCCCTGTACGATGGCTATAAATGATATATATATCTTTTTCAGAAAATAACATATTGTAGGTGAGCGTAACAACATACAAAAAATTACATTACCATCAGCGTTCTACAAACACCGTCTTTAAATGTTTAAAAAAAAATCATAAATTCATTACATAATTCGTTTCATAAAATTGTCAGCATTAAAAGAAATTTTTTAACTTTTTGAGTTATGCCACTATCAGTATTAATAAACAAGACAATGTTTTGAGAAACAAAAGATTTAACGATTATTACCTACTATCACGGTGGATCAAACGAAAAAGGAACTAGAAATACAAAATAAAATGACAGCTTATTTCAAACGTAATCTTCAAAGTTAGACAAGCACTTATTCCATTGTTTAACCAAGCGGTGAATACCCAGCTTATATAAATCCTTTAGCTGAAAGCGGAACCATTTTTGAACATTCTCTATGATTTCGCTATCCGAGTAAAAACTCGACTCTTCAATGTCTTTTTCAGTGGACGTAATGACGTATTGACTTTGACAAGGTACGCCCATCATCATTAACAGATTCACGTCCCTTGAAGAAGCGTTTGTGCCAGTTCCACACACGATTCAATAACAGTGCATGTTCTACGTACATTGTTTACATTTGCCGCGGTACTTCGCAAACTCCAACACCTTCTGCCACTAAAAAAGGGAATAACACTACGTTTCACTTCTTTTACTGCCAAACATTCTGCAGACAATGGTGGAAAACAACCGATTGTCTTCCTGTCCATACTATTGGCTAACCGTCCTCGCATAGCACTTGGTTATGCACAACTTCTTAGAGCCAGTCAATTTCAGCTGTAGGAGTTGCATTTCTTGCATCCCGCTCTCTCTATATACATAGTTTTTGCCACACTCATAATAAACGAAATTATAACGAATATTCTGTTTCATTTGATCCACCCTAATAGTTTCAGTAGCATGCAGAGTAATTTCATCAGTGGAAAAAAGGAAACTTTGCTCATATATATCGCGAAGAAGGCTCATTAATAATCTCTGTATGTTAAATAGTAGAAGACCTTTTAATTCCCTTCGAGGAGGGTTTAGAAAACTCGACTGGGACCAGAGACTTAATGTCCAATCCGCACTTTCCACCGGTGCAGTTTGTTAGTACTTTTAAGTCCCTTTGAAGGAGGACTTTCTAACACGCTTCTTCCAACCCGCTTGGAAGAAGGCAATTAGGCCAGTTTGCCCTTTATTTTACCATGAAGTCATAAAACAAATAACGGCTCTCAATTCTCGGCGTCCTTTGAATCCCTGATTACGGCAGCGATAAGAAAGACATGAAGACAGAGGGTGCGCACCAGGCAAGACTCGGCTGGCATAATTTAATGACCTTCACTACGCATACTTTTCTTAGCTAACGGATGTTCCCTATCTTCGGAAAATTGTTTACAAGAACTCGAAGAAGAATTAGAAAGCATAAACTGGGACATTTTATGATTATGTAAATGAAGAATAAAAGGTGAAGAGAAGATGGATCTTGCCGGTGGATATGTACTATACGAAAGTAACACAGAAGATTGGAAAACAAGTAGTGTAAGATTTCTGAGTCATAAAATGTGGAAAAATTACATTATTGAATATAATAGTATTGAATACAAAGTTGCAAGGTTAGTTATACAAATGGCAAAAAGATACGAGTTTCAAATTATCATGCACAATGTAACAACAATAAGCTACACTGATGGAGAATTTGAAGATTTCTACGAAGAAGCAGCTTCAACAAATCAGAATGGAAATAGCGACATAAATAATAATGGGAGACTGGGATGGTTGAATAAAAGAAAAAAAAAATGCAATTTCTCAGTAGGAAATCACGGATATGAGAAATGAAAGAGGAAACAGATTGATTAAATTTACAGAATGTGACCAGATGTATATTATGAAAAAACCCACCCATTTAAAAAACCCACAGAGAAAATGCACATGGAGAAATGTAAATAGAGCAACAAGCAAAATCGACTACATCACGACAAACAGAAAGCACCTTATTCCAGATTGCAGCGTTTCTTGTGTTGAATACATTCAACACAAGAAACGATCACAGGTTGGTTAAATGCAAAATCTGTTAAATACTAAAGTGGAAATAATGAAGCTTATCCAACACTCGAAGAAATCAGTCAACATTATAAGTCTCCAGATTTCATTTGGAACTCAAAAACCGTTTTGAAGCACTAAAGTCAATTTTGGAAGAAGAGCAAGATGTTACAGTTGTGAACAAGAAACTAAGGAATATCCTATAATAAAATCTAAAAAACATAGTTGTTGAAGCACAAGTGAAACAGACAAAGAAAATAACAAAAGAAACTAGAAGGTTATTGAAGAAACGCAGAGAACTTAAAACGAAGAAAAACGATCCCAAATCATGTATTGACTATGCGGAATTATGCAAAACGGTGCAAAATTGTGTTCCAGACGGTATTAGGAAATTTAAAAGTGATTTTGTCAAGAAAGTTCTAGAAGGTAACAAAAGTTTAAAATAAGCTGATCGGAAACTATGAGTTGGAAGCACATGTATTTCTGCACTGAAGAGGGCAGATGGAAACATCAATAAATGAATAACGAAATTGTTTGACAAAAGCTTCTATAACGATGTACATTAATGTGAAGATTCAAGATTAAGTAACCCACCTGATCAGAGAAAAATATAACAGGAACTGAAAAGATAATCCCAATGATGACAGATGAAGTTTTACAACCTATTAGATGTATGAAAAAAAGTCCTAGTAAAGATTTATGGTAAATGTTCTGGAAAAGATGGAATCACAATTGACCTCATCGAAGAAGCGGGAGAAATATTTGAAGAAATGCTAGCTATAGTGTTTTCAAAATGTCTAGAAAAGTTATATGTACCAGAAGACAAGAATAATGCTGTGAAGGTGCTACTTTACAAGAAAAGGGAAGAGATATACATTAAAAAACTACGGTTCGATCAGCTTACTGTGAGTGATTTGTAAAATTTTCATCAGAGTTTTAACGACAAGACTTGAATCAGTTCTAGACTCAGCTCAACCTAGAAAAGAAGCTGGAATCCGAAGTGGATTTAACGCAATGGATCATATTCAAACAGTAAAGAAACCCATATACAAACATAAGGAATATAATTTTCCTCTTTTTTTTTTCCTCTTTTTTATTGACTATAAAACAGCATTCGATTTTGTCTACACATCAGAAGTAGTAAAATATATGTAGGACATTGTTATAGATAAGCCTTACATCAATATTATAAAGAAGATTTACAAGAACGCAACAGAAACCATCTGTTTGGATAGAATAAAAGCAAATATCAATCTTGAAAGAGGAGTTTGACAAGGAGATACTATTACACCTAAGAGTTTTATTACTGTGTTAGAAAATATTTTCAAGAACCTGGACCGGGAAAAAAAGGATTAGAATAAATGGAGAACACAAAAATCTTCTCCGGTTTTCTGACGACATTTTTATTTTCAATAAGCGCCCTGAAGAATTTAAAGATGTGTTAAAAGATTTGGCAGAAATTACATTAAAGTGCGACTAAAATAAATTAAAAAACGCCTGAGATCATGTTCAATTCATTTGCACCAAAAACGAAGATCGTCTAGAACAACACTGAGATTAAGGAAGTGCAGAGTTATGTGAACCTTGGACAGGAAATAACATCGGACAACAGCAGCATGAACGAAATCAAACAGAAGAGTAAGAAATAAATGGAGTGCCCTTGGGAAGAACAGTATTATTATGTAGAGTAACATACCTTTTTGCTTGAAAAGAAAATTGTTTATCTATACTAATATTATAAAGAAGTAAAGTTTGTTTGTTTGTTAGAGGTAACCTCTGGAGCTACCGAACCGATTTCAAAAGTAATGGTATCAAAATGATGGTGTTAGTCCAACTTAGAACATAGGCTATATTTTATGTCGGTGCCACTACCCCAAAGGGGGTGCAGGAGCAAAAAACGTTCTAAAAATGCGATTTTTGTGTTACTGAAGGGCCTAGAAATATGAAATTTGGAATATTAGTTACTTATAAGATATCAATGATGTCTAAGAACAGTTCTTAAACAATTCGAAATTTAAAAGGGGTGAAAATGCACAAAAAGCGTTCTTAAAAACGTTCTAAATGGTAGTTTCTACATAATCTCAGGAAATACCAAACCGATTTAAAAAATATTGGTGTCAAAATGATAGTGATGACGCTTACTCCAAGATAGGCTATATTTTATGTCGGTGCCACTACCCCAAAGGGGATACAGGAGCAAAATACTTTCTAAAAATGCGATTTATGTGTTACTGAAGGGCCTAGAAATATGAAATTTGAAATATTAGCTACTTATTAGATATAAAGGATTTCTAAGAACAGTTCTTAAACAATTCGAAATTTAAAAGGGGTGATAAGGCGCGAAAAGCGTTATAAAAAACGTTCTAAATGGTGGTTTCTACACAATCTCAGGAAATACCAAACCGATTTAAAAAATAAAAGCGTCAAAATGATGGTGACAACCCTTTCTCCAACATAGGCTATGTTTTATGTCGGTGCCACTAGCCCAAAGGTGGTGCAGGAGAAAAACTTTCTAAATTGCGGTTTTTGCGTTACGGAAGGGCCTAGAATCGTGAAATTTGGAATGGTAGTTAGTTATAAGATATCAATGATCTCTAAGGACATTTCCTAAAAAAATAGAAATTTAAAAGGGGGTCAAAATGAGTAAAAAGCGTTGTAAAAAACGTTGCGATTTCTATGCAATCTCAGGAAGTACTGAACCGATTTCAAATATAATGGTTTAAAAATGATGGTGACAGATCTTGCTCCAAGATAGGCTATATCTTATATCTCTTTCCACTGCCCCAGAGAAGATGCAGGAGCAAAATGCGCGAAAAGCGTTCTAAAAACGGTCTAAATGCAGATTTGTCAGTAATATCTCAGGAAGAATCAAACTGATTTCAAAAGCAATGGTAGGAAATTGATGCTGACAGCCTGTGCTCTAACATAGACGCTATTTTATGTCGGTATCACTATCACCTAGACGTTGCAGGAGCAAAAAAGCGTTCTAAATTTCGATTTTTGTGATCGGTAGGGGCTAGCAACTTAAAATTAGGCAAGGTACATATTTATTAGATATAAATGATCTTTAAGAACAGTTTCGAAAAAATTAGAAATTTAAAAGGGGGTGAAAATGCGCGAAAAGCTTTCTAAAAACGTTCTAAATTGCGATTTCTACTCAATCTCAGGAAATACCAAAGCTATTTCAAAAGTAATGGTTGCAAATCAATGGTGACAGTCCCTGCTATAACATATGTTATATGTTATGTTGCTCTCACTACCATCTGAGGGTTGCAAAAGCAAAACATGTTCTAATTTGCGTTTTTTGCACAACTGAGGGGTCTAACACTTTGAAGTATGGCATGGTATTTACTTACAAGATGCAACAGCTTTCTAAGAGCAGTCGAAAGAAAATTCCAAATTTAAAAAGATGAAGTGAGCCAAAAGCGTTATAAATTACAATTTTTATGAAATCTTATCAAATACCAAACCGATTAAAAAAATAATGCTGACAAATTGTTGGTAATAGAACCTGCTCAAACATAAGCTATATTTTATGTCTGTGTCACTACTACCAGAGGGTTGCAGGAGCTAAAAACGTTCTAAATTTCGATTTCAGCGATCCTGAAAAGGCTAGAAACTTTAAATATGGCATGGTAGTTACTTATAAAATATAAATGCCCTCGAAGGACTGTCAAAAATAAATTCGGATTAAAAAGGGGTGACGCGAAGGAGACGTGCGAGAAGCATTCTAAAAAAGTCCTAAATTACGATTTCTATGCAATTTCATATTATATAAACCGATTATAAAAGTAGTAGATACGAATCAATGGTAACTGTCTCTGATCCTACACAGGCTATATTTTATGCCTATGATTCTACCACCTGGGGTTCACAGGACAACAAACGTTCTAAAAAAGGCCTTTAAAAGCTTTCTAAATTACGTTTCTATGGAATATTAGGAAATAACAAACCGATTTCAAAATTAATGTTGGCAAATTAATGGTGACAGTTCCTATTTCAACATAACCTTTTTTGTTGAGAGAGGTGGTAGGACTTGGAATTTGACATGATAGTTAATTTTAAGATGTAAGAAGATGGTTTCTAAAAAATTCAAAACTTCAAATGAATACTGAAATGAGCGTATTAATTGAGCATAAAAGTTTCAAAATATTTTCTAAATTATCATTTATTTAGTTTTATTTCGTTTTATTAATTTAAGTCTCATTTCTGCCTAATGCAGTGTAATAATGATGTTTAATCAAACTGTGTTTTAAATAGTAATTTTTGAATTATTCCTAAAAGTAACAAGTACCTTTTAATAAAAAACCTTTTAATAAAATAAAATATTACCTTTTAATAAAATAAAAATTTAGTTAGTACCTTTTAATAAAAATTAGACATATAAATATCACTTGGCATATTTCAACTATTACGCGAGCGAAGCCGCGGGTTTTGCTAGTCCAATATGCTTTGCCTCTGCTAATTTATGGAGAGGAAACATGAACAAAGCGGATGGTACAAAGCTTACAAAAAACAAAACGAACGAAGAAATGATGTATGCTAGGCATAACTAGTAGAGACGGAAAATTATTAACCTGAATAAGAAGTCAGAGGAATGTTTTTGGCATAATCGAGGGAATTAAACGGTTAAAGTAGAAATGGGTTGGGCACATTTCAAGAAAACGAGATAAAGAATACTACAACCATCATGTAGTGGTATCCCACAGATGTAAATCAATCAAGAAGGCGACCTCAGGCACGATGATAAAACGAAATCAAAAAAGTTTCTGGTGTTAGTTGGATGACTAAAGCACTAGACAGGAAACAATGAAAAAATCTGGGGGATACCTACATCCAGCAGTGGATTGAAAGCGGTTCATCATGATATCGTGGAAAGACGGGTTAAAGAGACTGTTTATTTGTCCCATTGAATTGCAGGAAATTTGAGGAATATGCCAGGGGAAGAAAATGTTAACACGAAAAATAGTGAGTAGAAATTAAGAAAAAGAGGATTTTATGTAACATTTTGAACAATCTAAGAATGGTGGAAAAACGAAGTTAACTATGTTGTTAAATAGCGAAGTCACAATTAACAACATTTTTATAAACTTTATGGATATATTTTTTTCAAGAAAGTTAAGTTCAGATATAGAAGAAGTGTTCTGACGTATACTTTTAGCAGGATTAAAATCTAAAGTACAGTTCATGTACTGAAATATGGCATTACATTAAAACTTCATTAAAACTATATTTTTCTATCTACTTTATCAATTGTTATATGTCACTCTGTGAGATCAAAGCAGCGTTATGATAAAAAAGGAATCCGATAACTTCAGGTCCAAGAAATTTTCTTAATGTTAAATACTTCTTAAAAAGTTGACATTTAATAATTACCACGATATAAAGTAACATTAATAACTGAATTTTTTTAAAACAAAATTTAGATAGAAAGATTTTTTTAATTTTAGTAAGCACTGAAAAATAAATGTGATTTTTCCTGCACTTTGTGTTGTAATTCTTGAAGCATCGATGATGTGAAATCCAATTCAAGCACATTTGATGTGAAAGTGATTTTAAGCAACAAATAAAGTAAAAATCTAATTATTTCTGTCACATACATTATGTAGGCAATACTCACGCGACTTTCCCTAGACTTGAGAAATGTTACACCACTCTTAAAGACAGCTTGTAAATTTTGCAGCAACTTTGTTATCACCCGAGGTGCCAGCACCTTTTGTTGTAAATTACAGTGATTATTCCTGCATTTTATGTTGCCATTCTTTAAACACCGATACCGTAAAAGGGAATTCAAACACGGATGCTGTGAAAGCAAGTTCCAGCAACACGTGAAGTAGAAATCGAATTATTCCTGTCACGGGCACCACGTAGCCAATAGCAACGCGTCTTTCGCTAGACTAGGTTGTAAATTTTACAGCTAGTGTGTTGGCTGTCTAGGTGCCAGCACCTTTTGTACTAATATATATATATATATATATATATATATATTTTTTTTTTTACAGTGAAAAATTAAAACTTTTCAGCTATTGATGCCATGAAACGTTGCAATTAATAATTAAACGATTTTATACTATTATTTCTTTTATCAAATGTGTTATCAGTATTGACATTAGATAATTAGTATTACTAGGAGCCCTTCCTCGGATTTTCCGGACTACAGAACATGGGTGAAACACATTTTATTTATTGAAAACTCTAATAGATTTTTACATTTAATATATCCTTTTAGATTGCCAACTAACAACACTAAATATCACTTTTATCTGAAAAATATCAATAATATATTCAAATAATTTTTTTTAATTCATTAAAAGCGATACTTTCGTATTAATCGCATCCCAACAGTTAATAGCTGAAGAAATCGCCAAAGATTTAGTTACTTACAGCAGCCTTTTTGATTCTGATAATTTCAATGGTTTAATAGCGTAGTTAGATTACATGTCTGTTAAATTTGTGTTTTATTCACATTATTATAATATTTTATTTACTTTTTGAAGAAGCTTTAATTTTATCATGAAGTTTTAGCCGGAAGAAATGCTGAACTGTTTATATTGTTTTAAGTACAAACGGATTAATCTTTCGTAATCGGGCTGAACTTGATAGAGATGGATTAAAAACTTTTACGCTTGAAAATTATTTTGAAAACCATAAAAAATCAGCAAATTGAGAAAAAGTTTTCAAAGAAATTGCATTTGAAAGAACCTTTTTTTCCTACACACTGTGAAAAAAAAACGGAAATACTACTGGCAATCTAAACGCCAGTACTATTTCCGTTTTTTAAGGGAATTTTTACCCATAAATTACAGAAAAATTTCCGTTTTTCCGTTTTTTTACGGAAATTTTTACCCATAAATTACAGAAACTTTTCAGTTTTTCTGATTAAAAATGGAAATTTTTCTGTAATTTATGGGTAAAAATTCCCTTAAAAAAACGGAAATATTACTGGCGTCTAGATTGCCAGTAGTGCAGTGCGGTGTAAAAATTGAAATTGTGCGATGTTTTGAAATTAAAAAATTGCAATAAAAGAGACATTTATTTGCCAGGCGTTGCCCCAGTCAATATGACGTCAGTGTTACGGACATTTTTTGTTTTATGATATAGGTATAGGCCATCACCAATAATTAGACATTTTCGTATAAGTAAAAATGATATCGAAAGCAGTTTTCCAAAACTCCGTCTAAAAACTGTTTAAGTGTCTATCTTTAATTTTTTTATTTCTTAAAGAGTCTATTCTTTCTAAAAGTATTTTGGAAAATGAATTAAAGAATGCTATTTTTAGTAAATTATATTTTGAGAAATTTATCTGTATGCGCTATTCTTTTTTACTGTAGAAGTAGCGGAATACAACATTGAGAACGGCAGAAAAAACATTTAGAATTGTTGAGTGCATAAAATTAAATCCCAACAGATTACAACTTTCATTCGAGTAATCTGCATACCTAAAATAGAAGTACCATGCTATTTTGAGTACAGTAGCTACGAAAAATTAATTTATTTTTTCACATGCATTTCTTTAAAAGTAGCATTATGATTTATTTATAAGCTTACTTTACTAACACATAGATGGAGAAATACAAAAATAGAAGCATAGCATTTCACTATGAACGTGGTAATGGAATAAGTTTCGGAGATTAAAAGAGTGTTAGCTATTTAAATGTATCCACAAATTTAAAAAAAGCGTAGAATGATATTTTTTAACACCGGTGGTTAACAATATCAATTTGTTAGATCTTGCAATCCATAATGTGAGTTTGTAAATGTTTTATATTATATATACAAGGCTTTACCTGTGACTACATTTTATTATTTTGTCTGCCATTACTTTGAAATAATGTTTTTCGTGGTAGATTTGTAATAAATTTCAAGGTAGATTATTATTGCTTACACGGAAAAAACTGTTCTGTTGAAACAACTAAATTTTGGTTGATATAGCTCCAACCAAATATTTTGGTTAGAATGACCAAATTTTGTTTGGACTAACTAAATGATTTGTTGAATTAACAAAATCATTTGGTTAATCTAACCAAAATTTGTCATTCTAACCAAAATATTTGGTTGGAGCTATAGTAACTAAAATTTAGTTGTTTCATCAAAAGTTTTTTTCTGTGTAGAAATAGACAAAATATTTACAATGGAAACCTAGCTTGTAATATACTAATTGCTTAAATCTGGTAATTTATGCTAGCCATTTTTAGCAATAAAGATGTTACATTTATTCTAATCATAAATTACGCAAACAGTTTTTTCTTCCGATGCTAATTAATTATGTCAAAATAGTGGGTATACAGGGTGATTCGAAATAACGTGGCCAAACTGAAAGGGCAAAGCAGGCATACAAAAAGAATGAAAAATCACACAGGAACTTGGGGTCACTAATGCCCTCCGAGGCCGCTAGAGGGCGTTTTCTGAAAACACGAGTTGAGCAAATTGAGCGACTTGACGTGTATGATTTCAACACACAACGGAGCTCACGGACATTTCAGCAGAAAATTCAGAACACATCTGCATGCAACCTTTCCTAGGTGCTGGATTGGACGAGGTGAACCAATCACATGGCCACCGCAATTACCAGATTTGTCTCTAGTTCATTTTATCTTATGGGGGTTTTTTAAAGGACTTATTTAAGAAACACCTGTTTCATCACAGGAAGACTTAGCACGAAGAACTGGTGCGGCAGCAGGATGTGTTTGAGATACACCTGATATGTTTGAGATGGTGCGCCAGTCCAGAAGGTGCAGCGTCTATGTAATGCTCTTCTCCAGGCGTCTGGCAAAACTTTGAGCATCTCGTGTAGTAGTATTGGCCGTAGACGTGTAACATGTGTGTAAATACAGTATAAATAAAATTATGCAGAATTATTTTTGTTTATTGTATTGCATATACAGTAGAACCTCGATTAACCGAGCTTCGATTAATAGAGCTTTCTGATAACCGAGCCGATAACGATGTCCGATTTTTTTTTTTTTTTTTTTGGAATGAGCTTTGAAAAAGACCACACTTTTTAGTGTACTGTCCGTGCTATACGGTCTCTTCTGCCCCCAAAAGCACCCAACTTCCAAGAAACATTGGACCCTGAGAAGTCAACAGCGAACAATGCTTTGTTTCCGGTGGCCGTGTGAACTTTCGTAAATTTTTCAATCTGCTTTTTAAAATTTACTAATAGTAGTTGATTTCCTTTTTAAATTTGTTAAACTGTGAAACATAACTTTACATATATTTATTGTTATTATTTAAAAAACGTTCTATTGTTGTTATTTTAAGGGATGTTAAATTCGCAAGCACGGCGAGTTTTTACACACAGTTTCTATTACAAGATTTCCGATAGCCGAGGTACTAACAGTCCCAATTAGCTCGGATAATCGAGGTTGCACTGTAGTTTGAAACCACCTTTAGCGGTCCCGGATGGCGTTTGCGACTCCATGTCCCTATGTGATTTTTGATTCTTTTTGTATGCCTGCTTTGCCCTTTCATCTTGGCCGTGTTATTTTAAATGACCCTGCATACTCCTACATTATAAATGCCATGCTATTTTGCGTATGATAGTTATGAAAGGTTACTTTATTTTTAAAAATGCATTCGCTTAAAAGAAGAGCATTATGATTTATTTTTAACTTACTTTACGAACACATAAATAGAGAAATATGAAAATATAAGCATAGCATTTCATTATGAGCGTAATAATGGAATAAATTTCGGAATAAGAGCCACTTTTAAGGATTAAATACTGTTAGTTATTTTAAAATATGCACATTTAAAATAAGTGGGCGCAGAATGATATATTTAAATGCCGAAGATTTAAAAAAAATCAATGTGATTAATTTTGCTATCCATAATGTATTTTTGTAAATGTTTGATGTTATATAATATATTCTATATTAATTTAAACGCAATTATTATAATTCGTAAATAAGTAGTGTTATAACTTTCCAACTAGACGAAAAATGTCATAAAGAAAGATATCCCTCTGATTCTAATATCAGACCTGATGATTTGTTCAATAAGGTTAGCTAGGTGAATTAGGTCCCCCAGATTCGTCCGGGATAGCTCAGTTGGCAGAGCATTGACAACTTCAGCGAATAGTTCCCTGGTTCGAATCCTGGCCCGTACATTTTTCGCCTAGTTGGAAAATTGCAACTCATATATAATGTATTAATTGTCTAAATGCGATAATCTATGCTGGAAGTAAAATGCTATGTTAGAAGTAACATACTATTCGTGTACAGTGGTTAGTGAAAGTTATTTTCTTTTTGTTAAAATTTTGTTAATTTGCTTGAATGTAGAATTATGATTTATTTATAAGCTTAGTTTGATAACTCCTAAATGGATAAATATGAAAATAGAAGCATGACATTTCATTATGAGCATGATAATAGAATAAACTAAATAAACAGCTTTGAATATTACAATACTGTAAGTTCTATAAAAATTAACCGCATTTTTTTAAAGGGGGTGTAGAATGAAATGTTTTATTGTCGGAGACTAAAAAAACATTATAAAAATTTTGTTTATTCATAATGTGGGTTTGCGAATGTTTTATGTTATATAATGAATTAATTGCTTAAATTTGGTAAATTTTGTTAGGCATTTTTATCTAACGGTACAAAGGAACAAAGGTCTTTTGTAATCACAAGCTAAGTAAATGGTCTTTTTTTTTTTTGCAAACTTTATTCTTAGCCAGTGCTAATTTATAGTTTACATATAGAAAAGTAGAAGTTGTATATTCCTAACTTAGAATTAACATGATATTTTGTGTTAGTAGTTATGAAACATCAATTTATGTTTTAAAATGTATTTACTTATAAAAATAGCATTCTGATTTATTTATAAGGTTACTTTACTGACACATAAATAGAGAAATATGAAAAGAGAAGCATAACGTATTGATTGGGAAAAAATCTGAAAAGAAACATTTTCAGCGAAAAAAAAAAACACTTATCTTTATTTTAAAATATCCGCAATTTCCTTTTAAAAAAGGGATGAGGATGATATTATTAAAATCGGTGTCTAAAAAAGTTTTGCTGTTCATAATGTGCGTTTGCAAATGTTTCGCATTATTAAATGTAATAATTGTCTAAATCTGAAAATTTATGTTGGACGTTTTTATCTTAGTGCAGATGCCACTATATATAGCTGCTGTAAATGTTTTTTCTTGCAATCTTCCTTTTTAGATAATGTTACCGTATATTCTCGCATATAAATCAACCCCATAATGCGAGAGGAATAATATATTGAATAACAGTATTCCCAAATAGTTATTTCTAATTTAATCTCAGAAAATTATTAGGAATCCTGCGATTAAATAAGGCTGAGATAATTATTCAAAATCACAGTTATTCAACCTGTTACTACTCTGAAATTCAGGGGCGACTTATACACGAGTATATACGTTAATTAATTACGTATCTATAGCGAAAAATGTAGGTATATACAATTTTTGAATAAGAAACAACTTCAGAAAATAAAACACTGTTAGTAATTCAACTATCCACAATTTAAAAGAAGGCATAGGATGATATTTCTTAAGCCGGAGATTTAAAAAAAAAATGGATAAGTTTTTCTATTCATCATGTATATTTGTAAATGTTTTATATTACATAATGTACTACTTTCTTAAATCTGGTGATTTAT
Organism: Maratus speciosus; assembly: GCA_963932465.1. Classification (NCBI taxonomy): domain Eukaryota; kingdom Metazoa; phylum Arthropoda; class Arachnida; order Araneae; family Salticidae; genus Maratus; species Maratus speciosus. Next base: position 233,026,910 of record OZ010796.1, on the reverse strand, counting down.
GTTGAACATTTTCATCTAATAGTACATATCTCATATTTTGTAATCATAAACACCACAAATGACTTTTTTTTTGTAAACTTTTCACTTAGCTAATACAAATTAACTGCTTATATTTCACAAGGGGCAGTGGATTTATCGAGTAAAATGCGAAGTACACTTTAATGCAATAAATAAAAATGGGGAAACTTTTTGAATTTACGTGACTATCAATGCCAAAAATGGTGAATGAGAATAAAATGACTTAAAAATTTGCAAATTTTATTTTTATGAAATAAACTAGTTACGAATACTAAAATTCATCTTAATAATAAAATATAAAATTACATAAATGATTAAATACTTAAAAGATGATTAAACAATTAAAAAGGTGTTAAAAATTGAGTACTTTTAGCTAATACTAAGCCATCATCGGGATTTTAAAATTTAAAGTACATAAAAACTGTTTAAATTTTAAAATCCTGATGATGGTTTAGTATTAGCTGAAAGTACTAGATTTGTAACATATTTTTAATTGTTTAATAATTTTTTAAATATTGAATCATTTATGTAATTTTATATTTTATTTTTATGGTTCAAACGTTTATGCTAATAAATATTTAACATGCATGCCATCTCTACACAAAATGGACAAATGTATCTTAATCTGCGAAAATATAATACAACCATGAATGAAAATATACATTAATCGCTTCCGAGTAACCCCTGTTTCCGAAAAAGCGTTCTTTATCTTTAGAAACCTCAGAAATAATATATTTTCGCGATTTAATGAAGTATATATAATAACAAAATTACTTTAGCTGCCTTTGATTTTCGGAAACGTTTCCGAGTATTTTTTATATTACGATTATTTTATTATTTTTCATATCCAGATTTCTCAAACAGAAATATCTGTTTTTAGGATGCTATCCATTCTCAATTAAACATTTTCAGCTGCCTAATTTACCGCATACATGAAAGAATAACAAATAATATTAATTTAAATGTTAATTTTAATGGTGTTTATTTATCTTTAGAAACCTCAGAAAAAATGCATTTTCGAGATTTAATGAAGTATCTATAAAACAAAATTATTTTAGTTGCCTTTGATTTTCGGAAACGTTTCCGAGTATTTTTTACATTACGATTATTTTATTATTTTTTATATTCAGTTTTCTCAAACCGAAATATCTGATTTTAGGATGCTATCCCTTCTCAATTAAACATTTTCAGCTGCCTAATTTACCGCATACATGAAAGAATAACAAATAATATTAATTTAAATGTTAATTTTAATGGTGTTTATTTATCTTTAGAAACCTCAGAAAAATATAGTTTCGCGATTTAATGAAGTATCTATAATAACAAAATTACTTTAGCTGCCTTTGATTTTCGGAAACGTTTCCGAGTATTTTTTATATTACGATTATTTTATTATTTTTCACATCCAGTTTTCTCAAACAGAAATATCTGTTTTTAGGATGCTATCCATTCTCAATTAAACATTTTCAGCTGCCTAATTTACCGCATACATGAAAGAATAACAAATAATATTAATTTAAATGTTAATTTTAATGGTGTTTATTTATCTTTAGAAACATCAGATAAAATATATTTTCGCGATTTAATGAAGTATCTATAATAACAAAATTACTTTTGCTGCCTTTGATTTTCGGAAACGTTTCCGATTATTTTTTATATTACGATTATTTTATTATTTTTCATATCCAGTTTTGTCAAACCGAAATATCTGTTTTTAGGATGCTATCCATTCTCAATTAAACATTGTCAGCTGCCTAATTTACCGCATACATGAAAGAATAACAAATAATATTAATTTAAATGTTAATTTTAATGGTGTTTATTTATCTTTAGAAACCTCAGAAAAAATATATTTTCGCGATTTAATGAAGTATCTATAATAACAAAATTACTTTTGCTGCCTTTTGATTTTCGGAAACGTTTCCGAGTATTTTTTATATTACGATTATTTCATTATTTTTTATATTCAGTTTTCTCAAACCAAAATATCTGTTTTTAGGGTGCTATCCATTCTCAATTAAACATTTTGAGTTGCCTAGTTGACTGCATACATAAAATAATAACAAATAATATTAATTTGAATGTTAATTATAATGATGTTTATTTATCATGTTTGTCTGTAAAATATGGTTGTTGAACATAAAATGTTTGCTTAAGAATGGATAGCATAAAAAAATACCATATTTTGGGTTGAAAATATTGATTACTAGACTGTAAAATATACTCGAAAACGTTTAAAAAAACTATAGCAGCAAAAAAAAAAAAAAAAAAAAAAAAAAAAACTTTGTTTTTTATAAATGCTTCTTTAAGGGGGTCCGGGAAACAAAAATCTTCATATTTTTTTAAAAAAATTCATTGCATTAAAAAAATTTCTGTTTTTTTTTTCTGCTTAAAATGACGTTTAAATCATGTTTCTATCTTAACTGGGGTAGGATTTTTTTTTTTTTTTTTTTTCAAAATCCAGCTTTCAAGCAATGGTTATCGTGGAAACGACTTCTTGTGAAAATGCGTTTATCTTCATGATGGGTTTTCCCCCCATATCTCGTATTAAAATTGTTACAAGTAAAGAGCCGTTAAAGTTAAATGGTTCAAACTTGGAATATGTCTTTTTCAATTGTTTTACATTAATTTTGATTGAGCAAATTTGAAAAAGTATTTACTTTTGAAAATATGACTTTTTTTTTTTTAAAGTTACATCATTTTTTTAAATTTTTATATAAATTAATATTTTTTTTAAAATACTGAATCGAAATTAAAAATTATATATTTCTGTTTATTTAAATGAAGAAAAAGTAAAATTCTACAAATAATATTTCGAGTTACAACGATTTTAAATTATCCCACTTTTTAAATAAATTTTAAATTTTAAATAAAAAAAAAATATGAGAAGTTTTATCTTGTGATTCTGTTTATAAACGATTCAAAATTTTAACTCAATAAATAAAAGTTTTAAAATGTGTCCCAGACCCCCTTAAATAAATTTAAAAAAATGCTCGTTTCCGAGGTTTCTAAGATAAGGAGCGCTTTTCGGAATCGTGGGTAACTCAGAAAAGGTTATTGTATATTTAAATTAGTGGTTATGTTATATTTTTCTAGATTAAGAAATATCTGTTTTTTTAATTATTTTTTTACAGCTTATTTGCCCATTAAAAAATTAAAAGATGTAATACTTATATAACTTGTTCTAAAAACACTTTTATCACAAGGCGCGTACATACTTTGCCGTTTCCAAGGTGTTTCTAAGAAATTTCCGAGGCATTTCGACTGTTATTTAAAGTACAGAAATTTCTGCTTAACCTATCTGCATACGAAGCGTGCGTTTTGTAATTTTTTTAAATCAGAAATTCCAAATTCATGCCAGAAATCTTTGCTTTATTTAATGACAGACGTTTCGTCATTACACAAAGTAAAAATTCTTTTTTCAGAATTTCCGACATTGATTCGGAATTTCTGAATAAAACATAAATTCCTGAAATGGATGCATATCAATATTATAAAGGGCAAATTTGTTCGTGCGTAACGATGACGTCATTTTGACGCCGAACGATTAAATTTAACTTTTACTGCAATTTTTTTAACTTCTAAACATCGCTCATTTTAAATGTTTATACCGTAGAATAGGGAAAAAAATGTGCTTTCAAATGAAATTTGTTCCAAAACTGTATCGCAATTTGTTTGAAAAATGTATCACTATTTACTAAATTTTTATTCTTTTTAAAATAATTTTCACGTATGTTTCTCTAAGTCTCGGTCTATCTCGTGCAGGCGATTACGTAAGATAAATTCGTTTTTATTTAAATTAATATAATAGGGCGTGTTAATTTGGGGGGCAAAAATAAAAATTCGTGAATTTTGTAAATGAGGGATCCCCAAAAATTGCCTTTTGATGTGTAATATTCTAATTCAAAAGATTTTTCCTTATTCATATAGATTTACCTTGGTAAATTTGCGCTTTATTATAATCTGTATTGAGAATTCCGTAAAAAGGGAAAACTTAATATAAACTTCAACAAAATTTGCCTTAAAGTGGTTTAACGAACTCAAATAATTTTATTTATATTTTGTTTTTATTATGGAACACTGAAAACACATTGTAAAAAATGTAAAATGCTTTAACCAACAATAGTCATCAAATCTTGTTTCGATTCATTCCCTGACATCCTTATTCTGCTTGCTTCCTGGCCTCTAATGAATCCTTCTCGTTTCTCATTGAATATACACTTTGTCAGAAGCCTCTATTATTTGGTTCACACACCTCTCTATGGACTGTCTATGACATGGCCACTTTGGAACTTGCAATGGCTCTTCAACAAACTTTTTATTTTTCATATTTTGAGTTTACAAGTAAGTGGATGTTCATATACTTTTTCTGACCAGTCTATCAGTTCCAAAAGGAAGTTGCATTTGGATTTACTGCAGGCGTTTCCCTTGGCCGAACAGATAGATCTCCCTGTGTATTATCATCTTCATTTCTTAATTCAATTATCTTCTGGACTCCAGCTTTTCTTTCTTTTTGGTCTTCTGAGCATAAAAGTATCTGAAGCACCATTTCACTAAATGCAAACCACGATGAAAGTTGGATTGTTGGCAAAACAATGTCTGCTACGCCTTCTTCTGATATTTTAAGAGCTTCAATTGATAAAGAATGTTACTATGTTCTTTCACCCAAGATAATTTCGATTTGATTTTAAATCAGCAGGAATAGTAAACAACAACAATGTATTCCACAAGCAGTTGTAACTTCTTTAAGTTGTTGACTTTAAGGCTATGTTTTGAAACCCATATGCGACAAATCCTATTTGTAGTTGTTAACCACCGAGAGTGACTTACAAGACCAATTTCTAATAATTCCAGATCTGTTGGAAGTATATGTGTCCTGTGTTATGGCCTGTGTTATCCTGTAACCATAAGCCTGATCTGTAGAGAGATCTTTGACAACAGTGTCACTCGGTGTACCCAAAGATTCTGGAAAAGATATTCTGACAAAAGAGGGATTGATATCAATTTCTGTTGCAGCATCAAACATATTGCCAATCTTACCACTCCACTTGTTGTAAGACAAAATGTTTCCGTCCTACTCTATGATCAAGTGCCGCAAAGGCAGCTCAGATGTATAGCTAGTATGAAGAGCACTAACCAACCAGATGAGTTTACGTTTCAGCTTTGCCTCAGCCCACTGCATGACTCCTCCTTCCCAACCAGTGGTAACATTCCTTGAGTCACCACCAATAGCTTGCAAACATTTATCACTGCTGTTTTTCTTTTTAAAAATCCACAATATGGTTAGAAGTAACTTCAGCAGGTTTCCTTTTCGTTAAGTCTTTGTCTGGAGTAAAATGGCAAAGATACCTTCCACCTGGCTCATTGCAAACAGTGCAGTGCTCTTCTTGTACAATATTTGGAAGCTGAAGACTTGAGTTATCTACTTGTAACAGAACCTTAGTGGAATCTTGGCATCCATCTAAGAAGATGCATTCAATATTGCCTGTCCGGCATCGAACATGGAATTCTTCATCAATTGATTTCATAAATTTTTCTTGCGCCCTTTTTACTTTTGTGATGAACCACAAGTCTCCCGTCTCTTTCAGTAATTAATCTAATATCCAAAAGTGCAGCTGTTGTAATGGCGTGTAGCATGTAGGCAGACACCATACCTAATACTTTGCAATACAATATTGCACAATTATAATGTATTATACGGACTTGTACTAGAAGTAAAAGGTACATCAGAATCATCACATGGAATCTGCAAAGGATCTTCAGATTCTTCATCTGTAAAATCAGTTAGCTCTTCATCTTCGTCGGAGAAAAAAAACTTCATTTGTTTGTAATGTTAACTCTTCCTTTTCTGCTCATATTCAGAAATTCTTCTTAATTCATCTTCTTGCCTCTTCTATTTTTTAATTTGTCTTCTGTGCTCAGGTAGATCTGGTAATCCAATTTGATGCTGTTCAACAGATCCAACCTTCCCTCTTTGACTATTTGTATGATATTAGTAAAAATTAATAAAAATACTATCAGCTGCAAATGAGTATTGCTAGTTTAAAAAATTTTACGAGTGGAATAATTTTTTTTTACAGATGTTATAGTATTATATAAGTATATTCTGAACCTTAGAGCAGAAGTACAAACAGAAATAATGATAAGAAAGTACTTCTTGAGAGAAGACAGTTTGCTTCAATTTTTACATTAAGCGGGAAAATATCACGAAATTGAAGTAGCTATTTACCAAACAAAGCAATGTAATTGCCAGTTCATTTAAATGTATTTGCGAATAGCTAACCAAAATACAATTTTTTGACCCCCCTCATTTTTTAAAAAGGAAGTTGAAAAGTTTGACACGCCCTATTAATATAAATAGCTCATCATTTGTTTCCAGCTTATATGACTTAACGAAATTAAAACATTCATAAATCAATAAATAAAACAATAAAATATAAATAAAATACAAATTTGTGACATGTGATCAAACTACGCGTTTAAACCACTAAAATGTTCAGAATAAAAAAAAGGCTGATTTTATATAGTGATCTTTGGCGATTTCTTTTGCTATTAACTGCTGGCGCGGAGCCATTACATAACTATCGCTTTTAATAAATTTCAATACTTTATTTAAACTTATTACTGTTTTATTTACTTATTTATACTATATATAAATATGATTTTTGGTATTGTAAATGCGTAGTCTAAAAAAATATTAAATGTAAAAAATCTAATATACAGGGTGGTTATAATTAAACGTCCCCTATAAACAGCATCCCACAGCGCAAACGGGTGAGCGGAATGCAACGAAATTTGGTATATACACTATACACGAGATACGCTCACGGAATTTCGAAAAAAAAAATTAGTTCCAAAATGTCCACCAGAGGGTGCCTTTTCCGGAAAAACATTAAATTTAACACAAAAAACGGGCAAAAGAGAATCCAGAAACAATATTAATATTTATTGACAATTCTGGATTCTGTTTTCGCCTTTTATTGTGTTAAATTTAAAGTTTTTCCGGAAAAAGCGCTCTCTGGTAGACATTTTGGAGCAATTTTTTTTTTCGAAATTCCGTGAGCGCATCTTGTGTATAGTCTATATACCAAATTTCGTTGCATTCTATTCACCCGTTTGCGCTGTAGGATGCTGTTTATAAGGCAAGTTTAATTATAACCACCCTGTATTAAATAAATAGTTTTCATCTATATTCCATGACCCGAGAAGTCCGTATTCATCCCCTTGTAAGAGTTAATGATGCAAATGTTTTAATATTCAAATTACAAAATTCGTAATCACCCTGTTTATTTACAGAATTTGTAATACTTTTAGTTGATTAAATAAGGTCAAAAATTCTATTAAATAATGCTGGTAAAACTATACGCCCACTGAAAGTATCTAACCGTTATTCTTATTTTTAATAAGGAATAAAATTATTGTAAAAACATTTTGAAAAATAAATTAACCAACCGATTACGGGCAAGGACTGGTGATTTTTTGTATATTCAATCGTGCCACAATTTACAAAAAATTTTCTTTGTGATAGATTTCTCTCTAAATTATCCTACAATAAGTGTATGATGGAGAATATTTTTCTAAAAGTGGTACAATTAAAATAAAAAAATATTCCATTGGGTAATACACGTCCCGTAGTCAATCGTTTAAAGAACACTATTTTAAATACTTGAAATTTTATTATCTGTATCATGCCAAGAGCCCTTACACTGTAAAATCGGCAAATGTTTTTTAATCTAGAAAAATATAATATTATCAAGAACGAAAATCAAGAACGAAAATATTCAATAATCACTTCCAAAAAATATCCACGATTCCAGAAAACATTTTTTATCTTTATAAACCCCAGAATTTTCGAGATTTAGAGAAGCATTTATAGAAAAAGTTTCTTTTTCCGCTACTCATTTTCAGAAGCGTTTCCGAGTAGTTGTTATAGTATATTAATCAGTATTATCTACCTGGAATATAGGCTTTATGGATGCTATAAATTCTCATGTAAACATTTTCATACTATTATTTTTAACACAGTCAAACTGATTGGTAGAGTTAGGTAAAGTAGTAGGATAGGAAAGGTAGCTCAAACGGTAGAGCACTGGCAATGTAAGCCAAGGATCTGGGTTTGATTCCCGGTATGGGCATTTTTTCACTCAGTTGGAAATATTCAATTCGTATAAACATTTTCATGTTTGACACACATAATTTACAGCAGACATAATAAATTAACAGCATTAACATTAGCATGAAAATTAATAGTATTTTGTTACTCTTGCTTGTATAAATTCAATTAGCTGAAAATGTTTAATTGAGAAGGGATAGAATCCTAAAAACGGATATTCCCATTTGAGAAAACGTATTAATATATTACAAAAATTTCTCGGAAAAGTTTCCAAAAATCAGTGGGAGCAATTTTATAAATTTACCCTTAAATCTTGAAAATATATATTTTTGTGGTGTTTCTAAAGATAAGAAACGCTTTTCAAAATTGTGGGTGACACTGAAGCGGTTATTGTTTATTTTCGTATGTAGTTACATTGTATTTCGTAAATTAACCCCTTATCTACTGTATTATGATCTATTCCAATTTTTTTCATGTAATTTTTTTTTCTGTTATTACAATAAAAATTAAAGGATAAACATAAAAAAAATACTCACCCGTGAGAAATTTATTTCCTTAGAGGTAATTAATTAAAGTGGTACTTTAAAGTACAGTCAGTACATTGTGACTAAAATATTGTAACAGAAAACCCACAAGGTATTTTGAATGGCACCAGAATTGTGCTAAAATATTATCGATTTAATAAGTATGTGAAATATAGCCTTTTTCTTATTTACAAATAATTTTTTTGGTAAATTCCGGTGCCAATCATTTATTTCAACACTTCAGCATTGAAAATGGCTTTGCCCCTGAAAGGGTTAAAAAAAACTATTTTTTTTTTAGGTTTCGATCTTGTTAGAAATTCTTTAGTTATGCGACGTCTGTATTCCAGGGACAACATGTTCTCTCGAATCTCCACATATGCAGTATATCAATTTACATATCGCATTTCTAGCATAGCAAAAAACAGCTGGTGCTACAACTTTTCCGATTTCCTATGAAAAATAATAATTAAACAGAAAAGAAATACTAGGAAAATCATTACTATACTACATTTTAGTAATTACAATTTAAAGCATATGAAAACGATGGATAACTACACAGACGAAAAGTAAACAAGAAGTTTTTCTCCAACTCCCAGTGTACTGACGGTACTTATAAGTACTACCGAGTAATTCAACTGTTAAATCAAATACATACACCGTTCACCTAAAATAGCTAGTCAAATTGTATTCTAAGGTCATAATGAACACATAAAAAAAATCCAACTCTTATATTATATCTTTTACTGTGTTTGCAACAATAAAAAGACGAGCGTGACAATATGTTCAAAATTTCGGCACATAAATCATCGACTGATTCAAAGATAGCTTCCTTCCCCGCTAAAATAACAAACCTAGAACTACTGCTGCCATGTATTCGGATAAACTGGAGTTAAAAGGGTGTTTTTGCAAAGTACCATTAGAATATTACTAATATTAACTATGGGATGAAAGTTTAAAAGGAGTAGTACTTATAAGTACCGTCAGTAGATAAAGGGTTAAGAAGCATTTGTCTTTTTTAAGTGTATGATAAACTGAGAATAGAATAAACTAAAGTCTAGCAATTTTTTTTTGTATTCAGATATCTGTTATAAATAAACATTTTCCTTTAAAAAAATTAAATGAGTCGATACTTAAAAAAAAGCTGGACTTGAAAATTGTTTTAGTATCTACCTTTAAAATTTTTAATTTATCAAAGAATCAAATCATTGTTTTGAAATTTGAATGAAAGTATGCTATTTCAAAATATTATGTTTCCAGAACTTTTTCTTATGTATATAACAGCGTCATTCTTTTTCCCTTTAGAAGCGGTGAAATACTCAAATTAGAATTTCAGAAAAGACGTTTTTAGTTCTGAACGTACAAACTTTAATCCCTACAGAATTCAAAAACTTTGATTAAAAGTATTTTGTAATCCTAAAATTCAAGTGTCAGACTACTTTAATGTAGTAAATAAGAAAGATTACTTTATATGTTAAAATGCATCTAGTTGAAATCGGTAATATGATTTATTTATAGTCAGGCACACAAACGAACAAACAAGCCTATTTCATAAATACTTTTCAACTTTGTTCTAAAGTGTTAAAAATAGAAGTATGACATTTCATTATGAATGGTATGTTAGAATGGAATTTCCAAATAAAGAACAGTTTTAAATTAAAAAACTGTTGGAGATTAAAATACTGTTGATTATTTAAAAATATCTAGTATTCACTATTTAAAAAAGGTGCAGAATGATAATTTTCTAATGCTGGACACTAAAAAAGAATTTAGTAAATTTTGGTATGAATGTGTTCTTTCGCAAATGTTTTGTATGTTATTATCTAGTATATTAATTGTCTAAATCTGATAACTTCTGTTAGGTTTTTCTGTTTAAATAAACAAATTTATATTTTCTGTAATTCTAAACTGCGCTAATTATCTGTTGTAAATTACCCTTTTATCTAATACCGATTAATTGATTAGCAAGTGAGCGTGGTTTTATCTGCTAATTCTATGCATATAGTTTTTCTTTTTTAACAAAAACAAAATAGATCTAATTTAATTAAACGCTTCTAATAAGTGTGTGAAGTTAGTTACTAATAAGAAATGAACATATAAATATTAATGACGGGTATAATGTAAGGCGAAATCAAGTAATAATAATTATTGCAGCGTTCCATCTACTTTTCAACGGCTAAACCTAGGTCGCATCAATCCCGACTCCCTTATATTCCGTTCTTACTAGGAAATTGCAAGGAGTGTTACGTGCCGATTTTGACGAGAGTGTTATCGTTGGAAAGATCTAGTCGTGGGGAGTAAAAAAACTCAATGGAACTACCTGTCGCAAATCAGCCGTTTTCGAGATATCTGACAATTTGTGTCACGGAATTTGTTTATTTATTATAATGTATTTATGCTGTAACATTTGTTATGTCGTTAAATTTATAATTTTTGCTGTTAAATGGCTTCATGCACACTTCTATATAGAAGACCACAACCACCAGTGAACACTACAAATGTCCAACATCAACAAACACACACATAACACACGAAAAATACAATTACGAGGCTACCATGAGGGACTATTTTTTCATTCCTCTCGCACCACTGTCTCAAATAAAATATTTCACATTTACCTCAACAACATGTGCAAGAGAAATGTACTACAAAATTGATTTTTCCAAAAATAGTGGTGCGAATAGAATATAAAAAAATAGTCGCGCGTGGCAGCCCTACATTTACAGCCATTAACTTCTCTTCCTCTTTTTTTCAAGTTTTTTTTTTCGTATTTAATTTCTAAACATAAGTAACATAATGAAGTTAACAGTAAGCTATTTAACAGCAAAAATTATAAATTTAACGATATGACGAATGTAACAGCATAAATACATTGTAATAAATAAACAAATTGTGTGACGGAAATTGTTGGATATCTTGAAAACGGCTGATTTGCGACGGGTAGTTTTAATGAGTTTTTTACTCCCCACGACGAGATCTTTCCAACGATACCACCGTCGCCGAAATCGGCGCGTTACATTTCTTGCTCTTCACTAGTTAGCACTATTAAAGATTACCTCTATGGTTCACTTGGCAAAGCGGTCAGTATCAATGCAAAGAACGCGGAATTGATCTTTACAATTATTTACCACGCAATACGATTATATCTTTTTGCCGATTAAAGATATTGTTATAAAAATAATAATAAAAATAATATTTATAATTATATAACCCTGCCAAAAATTAACAAATTAAAAATTAAAATTTCAGCAAATATACTTCTTTACCTCATTTAAAACATTTTTGTAATTGGAATTATATGTCTATGACTAACGGTTTAGGAATTAGCCATTGGACACCGTTGAGAGTGGACACCCTGTATATTGGCTTACTTTATACCAATAATCACAATACCCTAAGCATTAATCATTAAATTTTATAGTCTGTTTTCATATCCAAAACATTACTCTTTAAAGAAACATCGGATTTAATCATTGATTACATAATAAAGTCCCAGATGATCTAAAAGAAACCAATTAATGTCGTGTATGTTTTGTATATCGAGTCCTAACGAGTAACAATTGTGCGCGACGTTAGTGTTTCATTCATGTCAATTTTACGTTCTTTAGACGATACTGCCACATCAAATTACACAGAAATAACAATGCATCACACTTTGTCCATTAAAAACATATTAAAAATGTCATGTAGTGATTTATCATATTTTATTAAATTACTATAATGTATAGCTTCTCGAACAATATTAATGCGTTCATACGGCGGATATAATATCAAGTTTAAATACTTTCTTGTGTTTAAATCTAGATTTTTGTTGAGGGTATTTGGACAAGTTATTTTTTATGATAATTTTGCAGATGATCGAGTAAATGACTTTATTTTTGAAAAGATTAATTTCCCAATCTGTTTATCATTTCATTTTTTCTGTTACGAGTATTATATTAAATTGTATGCTGTATTTTTTAATTTAAATTTTACAGTATTCACAAAATTCTTTCTCTTTTTGTTTATTTTGTTTTTATAAGTTTTCGTTTAAATCGCATATATATTTACAAATTTAAAAAAAGTAGCTTATAAAGCAACATTTTTTTTTCTTTTTTTTTTTTAAGAAAGCGTATAGTGCCTGCAGCTATTAATCTTGGACCAATTTGAAACTTGAAGCTTTTTGGCGCAGTTCTGCTCCGTCCGAATGAGATGGCTCAGAATTTTCTTAATTGGAAAAACAAAAACTTTTGACATGCTTTTTTGAAAAGTTTGAAAGCATCCTGTTCGTATAAGAATGATTGCAAATGGTTTTAGAGTAATACATTACTTACTAAGTTCCAAAAAGATCAGGTCGCATTTTCAATCATATTACACTGGTTATCAAAAATTAAGGAAAAGTCACAAAATGCTAATTTTCGAATACGCGAACACTCAAAAGGAAATTACATAATTCGAGTAATTACTGTCTCTACAACACAGCTAGCCTAATAACATCTCATTCATGTCACACATGGTCACAAATGTCACAGTCACTTCGGTGAAGCAAAAAAATAGGAAATTCCATACATCTCATTATGAGTCTCAAAAGATCACTATATGTGACTCCACTGAGAAGTCAATGTGACTGCTGCTTTGTGACGAGTCACCAGATGACTTTACAATGTAGTTAAATTGTGACTATCATGTGACTGGCATTTTGAGACTCAATTTCATAGTCATCATGAACGTTGCATTATGATAAGTCACCAAACAATATCATATTACAGTCACAGGGAGACTTTTCCCAAAAGAGCACAATGGTGACTTAACAGTAGTCCCTCTGTCACCTGAAAGTCATCATGTGACTTTAATGTGACATTAATAATGTGACATAAATGTATTAAGGCAACAATTCAGACAATAAAACTGAATTTACCTGAAAATATCTGTCAAAGAAATATGTTTCTGTTTATTTTATAAATTCAATTTCATTTACTAATTTCAATAGCATTGTCAAATCATCCGCGATTTTTTAAAAAAGAATTTACAATACTACGTAAAGTACATAATACGGAAACAACGTCTTGGAATTTTGATGTTGTTGGTTTCTTTTTAGAGAGGTCATTGATGCTCACACTTAATTCCTTATCACAATTGTTTTATTTCTCTAGCATTTTTAAGCTGTCGGTTGTGGGAAAAAAGAAATCTTAAGTGACGGTGTAATAGGGTTTTGTATTTTTCGAGTGATGGTTTTGGGAATTTTTTAGCCCAATTTCCTTATTTCTATGGCTCGGACTTTAAGAAGCTGACGTTATATATAGGGGGAATTATTAAGAGACTGACGGTTTGTTGTTATTTCTTGGTATAGTTGTCCCATTCATGGCTTTCAGTGACACCGAATCAATGTTGCAAAGTCAGTAGAATTATTGAAAAGTGAGATAAGGTCATTGTTATAGGCTTCTCAAATGGTCCGTGTTTTGAATACCAGTATTTCTAAAGAAATATTTTCGTAGTAGGTTTCTACAACATTTTCAGTAGAAATAACCGTTGCGGTAGGTTTCTAAACGTGCAACGCAATGAGGTACCTGGAATCACAACAAAGCGGTAAGCTCCGAGATAACGTACCTATCTTAAATACGGTACGGCATACGCAGGAAAAGTCCTATTACAATGCTGTAAAGCGCCCTTGAATTAGTATAAAATGATGTCTTGTAAAAATAACTTTATTCAGTTAGTGGCGTATATAGGTTAGAGGTTGAATATAAAAAGTACATTTCGCGGCTTCTGATATAGTCTTCTTTATATGCAAGAAATTATCTCATACTAAATAGAGGACGGTATAGAATGGACTTATAGGAACGTTGACGGTACAGTTTGCCTCTTGGGGCGCTGAATGGTACCTCATCATGTTGCACATACCCGTTTTACTATGTCTAGACTTTACGTTTATGGTTGAAGCTAACTCGGTTCGTCACTTATTTGAGAAGAAACGGGATTAAAGGAACTCCCTTTATAGTAGTGGCAAAATTGTGGAAACATTTTTCAAAAGATACATTTTTGAACTTTTATGATTCATAACACCATTTTCTCTTTAAGTAATACCGTAAAATTATATACCAATGGAAATATAATATAATCAAGAATGTAAAGCAGTAAATTAAATGAAGGAATGTTTATTAGAACAGCAGTAACAAAGATTAAAAGTGAAATATATCGAAAAAAAGTGATATTAAAAAATTATTACAATGCCAGTTAATACTTAGTTGAGTAAACTTTACTGTTAATTAACGCTTTACAACGCCTTCCCATTGAGTGAAATCGTCTTTTAGTTCTGTATCTGTTATAACGTGATATAAAGGTTGGATCCTTAGATTTTTCATTGGGATAAGGTATGGAATATTACCAGGCCATTCCAGCACCAGAATATGATTATTTCGAAACCGCTTTTTGCACACTTTAGCAACATGACATGGAGCTGAATCCTGTTAAAATATGGGAAAGATGTAGTTGAGAGAGAAGTATTTCATTTATGTATTTTTTGGCATTCACATTTTCAATAATCATACAAATTTGGCTCACACATTTTTGATGTCATACAACCCTATAAAAACACTGGCTGAATGCTTGACGGTGTATGTGTAATGCGATTATGATGCAAATCTTCTCCGATTCTTCTCCTTACGTAGTTCATGCCATATCTACCAAACACAACGATTCAGACCAAACAATATTATCCCTTTTTTCCACTGTTCATTTAACATGAGTGTTTTACCAGTTTAATCTTCTCAACCTTTCTTGAAGATGTAAAAATGCATTTTTTGTGGAATTCTAAATTTTGAACCAAATCCTTTCAGTCTGCCGCGAACATTAATTGCACTCAACATAACATTGGCTTGCACCGCTTTATCTGTATACATCCAGATTATTTTCTTCTGTCATCTGAAAAAAGTCGCTTAATTCTGCTTTCATCACTTGCTGTTGTACATTTGTTCCTGTTTTACCCCCAGTTTGTAGGGATATAGTCTCATTATAACGCTTCAAAAAATTAGAAATGTCACCTTTGGTAACGTTTCCACCCATTTGCCTTCTAATTTCTTCATAACTGTAACCTTATTCACTTAATAGTACTATTTTACATCGCTTTCTATGTTCCCACACAACCCTTTGTGCCATTTCTTTAATTTATTTAATGTATTATATTCAATTCTAATATAAATCACATAAAGTATTGAGAAATGTCCCCAGTTCGCATATGACTTCCGAAGCATAAAAGCAACAATTGAATCCAACTGTAACCTGATTAACTTACTTTCAAAACTGGATGATACCTGATTGGCTCTCTAAGTATTCATGCTCTTTGGCTGTATTCAAATACTTCGTGATAATCTAAGCAAGTTGCGTTTCTTTTTTACCCGACTTAAAAGAAGGATTATGTGTTTCACGCGTATCTGTGTAAGTGGATTTCTTTATACCCTCGAAACATCCCAACGGCTGGTTGAATTTTAATGAATGAGGTCTCTATCAATTCGTCTTAACAGCCCGATGGTTTTAGGCTAGGTTTAGTTTTTATAAATTCAAACCAATAGCACCAAAGTATGTTATATTATTTTTAATCTTTTCTTTGGTTAACCTTCTATAATTAGCCAAATGTTGTATTTCATCAAATATGATTTGAAGAAAGAGTTTTTTTTTTTTTTTAACCTTATTGGTCTAAATTACAGAAGAATAATCGAGTTAAAAAAAAAAAAAAAAAAAAAAAAAAAAAAAAATCCGTTTAGTTTGCTCTGGGCAATCAATTACCAACTGTGGTATTTCTGCCATTAGCTATTAATTTACATTATTTTAGTGAACAAACGTTTATTGTAAATTGATAGATACAATATAATCATGCTTGAAAATTATTCAAAAAGTAAAATAAAGTCACTAAAATCAGCTGAAGTTTTCAAACAAATATGATTCAATATTACATGTCTGTCCCTATTTTCTGATATAAAATTTAAAATTATGCGTTATTGGAATTTATGTATGAGCGATATATTGAAAAAGTCGCTGACACTCTTGTTTTGACATCAGCATACCACATTATATTTTAGATACATATTTCTAATATAACGTAGACAACGCATGTCTGATGAAGGCGGAAAGGCCCTTTGGATTTGTCACTAACAAAAACTTTGCAATTCGATAAGAAACGTTGTGTATAGCTACACATAATTTTGACATGCGCACAGTAACAATATCAAAGTGAATTTTTAAGATCATAGTATAAATTTAGTAAATAAAATTATAATTAATTTTAAATATAAATTACAAATTGCTTTACAATTATAAGTAACTAGATTTGAATAGCAAAACCCGCGGCTTTGCTTGCATAATAGCTGAAATATGCCAAATGATATTCGTATGTCTAACTTTTATTAGAGAAAATTATACTTTTAGGAATGATTCAAAAATTACTAATTAAGCCACAGTTTGACTAAACTTCATTATTGCACTGTATTAGTCAGAAATGAGACGTAAATTAATAAGAAGAACTAAAACTAATTCTAAATAAATGAAAATTTAGACAGTATTTTGAAGCTTTTATGCTTATTTCATACAGTCATTTCAGTATTCATTTGAAGTTTTGAATTTTTTAGAAACAAAGAAACAAACTTTACTTCTTTATAATATTAGTATAGATTACAATTAAAATTAATAATTTTTTGAATGAAAAAGAAGATTATCAAAAATTACTAATTAAGCGTATAGATTGACTAAACATCATTATTATACTGCATTAGGCAGAAATGAGACTTAAATTAATAAGAAGAACTAAAACTAATTCTAAATAAATGAAAATTTAGAAAGTATTTTGAAGCTTTTATGCTCATTTCATACAGTCACTTCAGTATTCATTTGAAATTTTGAATTTTTTAGAAACAAACAAACTTTATTTCTTTATAATATTAGTATAGATTACAACTAAAATTAATAATTTTTTGAATGAAAATAAGATCCTCAAAAATTACTAATTAAGCCACAGTTTGAGTAAACTTCATTATTACACTGTATTAGGCAGAAATGAGACTAAAACTAATTCTAAATAAATGAAAATTTAGAAAGTATTTTGAAGCTTTTATACTCATTTCAGTATTCATTTGAAGTTTTGAATTTTTTAGAAGAAAACAAACTTTACTTCTTTATAATATTAGTGTAGATTACCACAAAAATTAATAATTTTTTGAATGAAAAAGACGACCCTCTTCGAAATGTTTTTCATTTCCAAAATCTTTACCAGAACCAGAATGGTGAATTTCGAAAGGTGCTCAGTTCTAATTTTAGGGAATTTTTTTTTCTTTCTTTTTTTTTCACCAACATTCGGCTCTTAAAAACGTTTCATGGATGCTTAATGATATGGATATTTTTTCACGCTTATTTAAAAGGGAAAACGTGTTTCAAAGAGAGTTTTCGTGGATGCCCAAAGGTCATTTTTTTTATTTTCTGGAAATTTTAAATTTACACGAATGAGACTTTTTCAAAATTCATAACTTGACCAATAATTTATATATTTCATTACTCTTTCTTTCATTTGATACTTTGTAAAAATCGAAACATAAGGAGCGTGCCGATTTTGAAATAAAATGTTTTAAACATGTTAAATATTAATTAATAGAGCGATTTCTTAAAAATCCATAAATAGAAACACGTATCTTTTTGTCACCTTAAATTACTCATGGCCGAAGACACCGTAAAATAAATTTTCACTATGACATTAGTTATCACATTACCAGCGACTATATAAAATCAGGACCTTTAACCCATTAACGTCGGTTGGTACGAAAATCTACCATTTAAGTAATACGAAAATTTTAAACATGAAAACCAGTATTTTAGTAAGGAAATTTTCATATTACTTAATCTCAAACTTTGAGCGATCAAATAAGTTAAAAATTACAATATGGGAAAACTGGTGTCAACTGGTACCTATGCATTAAAAATGTGTAAAAGTAACTCGTCATTAATGGGTTAAGGGACTGTACTTTAGATTAAATATGAAAACAATTTTCTGCGATTTATGCAATGGTAAAATGGCAATCAACTAGTACATTTATGGATTTCCTAAAGAGTAATGCACTGTAAAAAAAGACGAACGTTTCATAATTTACGAAAATATAATGTAACCAAGAATGATAATATAAAATAGCCTTTCTCTAGTTATCCTCGATTCTGAACAGAATTCATTATCTTTAGAAAGCACAGAAACCAATATATTTTTGAGATTTAAAGAATCATTTATTAAAATAAAGTTTCTTTTGCTGCTACAGATTTTTGTTGTTTCGAGTAGTTTTTATAATGTATCAATCAGTTTTCCCAAGCAGGAATATCGATTTTAGAATGTTATCAGTTCTAAATAAAACATTATAAAACATTTTCAGCAACGTAATTGAATTAATACATCCAAGAGTGAACCAACAATAATAAGAATTTTAATGTTAATGTTAATGTGCTTAATTTATCATATTTGCCTGAAAACCATGTTTGTCGAACATGAAACCTTTACTTGAGAATTGATGGTATCTAAAAAAGCTATATTCCGAGATGAAAATACCAATTAACATACTTTAAAAACCACTTGGAAAGATTTCCTAAAATCCGTGGCAGCGATAGAAACTTTGTTTTTAGAAATGCTTCTTTAAATCTCGAAAATATATTTGTTTCCGAGGTTTCTATAGATAAAGAAAGCTTTTCGGAATCACGAGTAATTCGGAAGATGTTATTGCACATTTTCGTTCATGGTTATAGCATATTTTCTTAGATTAAGAAACACATGTTTTTTTTGTTTGTTTGTTTATTTTTTTACAGCGTGGTATTCCTAGAAAATGATCAGTACATCATTATTTTAATAGTTTTAAGCAGAATGTCTCTCAATCGTTAAGAAGATCTTACGAATATCCTTTTCGAAATTTTTTCGTGTCCAACGTGTTGGCAAATTTTGAAAGGTACTCATTCCCTACTTTTAGATACTTTCTTTCATTTTCCTTTTCATTTTTTTTTCAACATTGAGTTGTTAAAAGCATTCCATTGATGTTGAATGAGATTGATATTTTTTCACGTTTATTTCAAAGGAAAAACGTGTTTCAAAGACTGTTTCGTTAATGGTCAAAGAACATTTTTTCTCTTCCCTGGCAAGTTTTAATTATCAGAAATGAAGCCTTTTTGAAATTCACCATTTAATGCTATTTTATTTATTTATTTATTCAGATACAGTTCATTGCATTTTTGGTGTTTTTAAAATTTTATTTGATTCTTATGATGGTATTTATTAGTTTATCTTTTTTTATTCGCGCGCCTGTTAATTTTCAATCACACAGAAATTATAATAGTTTTTTTTTTTTTTTTTTTTTTTACGTGCACTACAATACGCTCCTGCTTCAAAATTGTTTATAATTGTCTTAAGGGGATAGGATACCTTTAAACCTTCAAAATTTTCGAATTTTTTTTAATACATATTTTGATTCCGTAATCATTTCTGAACAATATGCAAAAAACTGCATTAAACAAGTCCCATTAGTTTACTAATTATGGCAGTTTTATTAAGACTAGATATTAAGACTGCATAGGATAATTAAACTTTGTGTTGCGTTTATTCAAAACGAGGAATTTTGATATTGCGTGCAGTGTTACTAAAAAACTATGCATGGCAATCAAAAGACATTTTTACCACATGTTCATTTCTGTAGTATCTACAATTTAATACCAGAAAAAGGTAAGATTTTTTTTGTTGTTTTTGTACTTTGAAAATACTTTTTAAAAAGTGAAAATTTTTAATTTTTTGTTAATTTTTTAATTCAGTCAATATTTTTTACAAATATTCTGGTTTTAGTATAAAGGTAACACTATTATGTATTTATTTACACCAAAATTTCCTCTTTATATGCATATTTTCAGATTTCATCATGCGCGCAAGATTTTTTTCTCTTATTATCATATATTTTTAAACTTATCATTTCAATATTTATTTATGAATTTACAAGTATATATATATTTTTAAATATAAATATAAATATAAACTTCATATTTAAATGAAGTTTGATTTTTATTTTTGACTTATTACACAAGTTTTGTAGCTTTGAACATTGTGATATTTTTTACTTTTTCGACGTGTTCAAAGGTATTCTGCCCCCTTCAGTGCTATTATTAGTATAATAGTGGAAGAGCAGCCCAGAGAAAGATATACAGAGTGTTCAAGAACAATTTTAAATTAAATAACATTGCTGATTGTACCCATGAAGATGAACAATTTTTGTTTTAGAAGCCAGGGTCGTAATCTACTTATTCAGCGAAAAATACCCAGTGTCTCATTCCAAGACGTATGCAGATATTTTTTCATAATAAATGGGCTCATAAGAAGTCGTATGTAAAAATCGGTAACCTAATCATGGAAGTGCCTGGTGCAAATATCCGTTTCCGTTGATAATGAAATCTCGATTTGGAGGTTAAACTCTTAACCCCTTAATTCTCGCTTTTATCAATATCACGAGCTGAGGTGTCGTTCGTTATTTCTCGTGCGCGTCATATTTCCGTGCTAGAGATTTATTGCTTGATAAAACTTCTGAAACCAGAAAAATTTAACTGGCATTTCCGTGTGAAGTCTTTGAATATTAGCGTTCGGGTTTGGTTTCTGGCGCTGGTTGTGATGTTGGACTTTGTATAGCATTTTTCGATATATATCCATCTCAAAAAAATTATTAATAATCAAAATTTAATGTATATTATATTATTTCAAATATTATTGGTAAAAAATTGTTTGATTACGATAAATAAAGATCTAAGATGTGAAAAATAAAGGCCTTATTCGCATTAATTTGTATGGTGTAAAACAAACATTAAAACACAGAATTCTCGCATGATAGCTTTCCACAAATGTGAATTTGTTCTATAACGTCTTTTTTTTTTCGCCTAAGGGTCATTCCATACAAAATGAGCAAATCACCTGTGGCAGACATGTCACAGATTTTAACGAAAATCATTTTGTAGGTAGATCATATCTATTTATGAGTAAATGTAAAATAATAGATTTTAGGATTGTTTATTTAAGTATTAAAATTTATATTAAAAGTGGATGCAAAATCGTGGTTTTGGCTACATGCTTGAAGTTAAATTTTGGTTATTAGCCTTAAGAATGCAAAGACTATATTAAAAATTATTTATAATTTGGAATGAATGATAAGTAACAGATTGACGTAAGTTAGTAATTGTATTTTTATTCCTTAATGAGAAAAAAATTATTTTTGAAAAAATTTGAGGGAAAATGCAACGTTTCTATTGAGATGAAGGACACCTCTGACAATATCAAAATTGCTTGATGTTATAGCTAAAAGTATATGTATTAAATATTTAAACTTTCATTCTTGCCTTTTTTATTCCTTAATGAGAAAAAAAATAAATAGTGAAAAATGTTGGGGATAAAATGCAATATTTCTATCACTTGTTTCGACGTCAAAAAAAGCTTTTTTAAACTTTTAATACTTTTGATTTTATAGATAACAGTGTATATTTTAAATATAAAAACTTTTATACTTGCTTTCAGTTTATTTTTTCCTCAAGAAGATTTTTAATTAAAGTAGAAAAAAAAGCTCAATTGAACAGAAAATTATATATTAATTTCTAAACCCACATACAGAAAATAGATGGCAGCAGTAAATTTTTTCATCTTAAAATCGTGCAATATTTTAAGAAACGCGCACGAATTTAAAAAATAAAGCTCATGGAATGTAGTTAATATCGCTTTTTTTAACCCAATTTTGTGACGTTAGGAATCAAAAAGGCATGCTTGAAATTTTTTTAGCAGATTATGGACTTATTGATCTTTATGTCTGCGCAATAACTGTAATGTGAGACATTTCCTTCATTATTTTTTTTTTTACCTGTCAAAAAGAGGAAAAATTACGATTTTGTCATTTTTTTTAAAGTTTCTAAAATTTTTTAAAGGTGAAGGAAATACATGGCAACTTAAAAACTTTAGTAATTCGATCTTAATATGTAAAACTACATCAGGCATTAATTTCTCAGATGTTTTTGAATTCCTTTAATTTTTATTACGTTTTTAATTTTCTCAAAATTTGCAAATTTTCAATTTTTACAACCAATTAAAGAATAATCATGGTGTTACCAGATTATTATTGCTCAATAAATAAGAAGATAATTTTTGAGAGGTTACATTATTAAAAAAAAAATCATTTCAGTTAAATAGTTTTCAAGATACAGAACTTCAAACCTGCAACTTTGGACGATTGCACACATGCCATTCTTTATCACAAGTTTTTTAAATGTCCAAAACTGCTAAAATAATTTATTTTTTGTGAAGATATTTTGCAGAGCTCTATTTGAATATGAATTGAACCTGTATATCAAATTTTATTAAAATCTGTTACTATGTGGCCACGACTTTTTTTAAATTTTTGCTCATTTTACGTGGAATGACCCCTAAAAAAACTAATTGCATATTTTATATAGAAACCTTATAATTATTCAATTTCAGTAATAAATGAATGAGTACTTTTTTGATGATTTTTCCAAATACTAAGCGACCGTTAAGGGGTTAATGCATGTCGTCCTTGCCACGTGGACGCATTTAATAGGACTCTTGTCATTGTTAAATTTATTCGAATATTTGAAATATATCTATTGAAAATCTATCATTTACGTCCAACTAATGGTATCAGCATAAAGATTTACAAATAAAATTTTTGCGTGTTATCAGCAACCTGCGAATCAAATTCTGTTTTTTTTTTTTTTTTTTTTTTTTTTTTTTTTTTTTTTTTTAACTGGAGATGGTGTTTATTTTTTGAGAATTTTTCCCTTTAGGCAAACGTTATGGATAAAGGCTAATAGTATTTATATATGAAGTATAAGAATGTATGCAAAATTTTGTTTCTTTCTGCCAAGACCAGGGGGTCGAGTCATTACCGTCTCAATACTCAAGGCCTCCGGACTGATTTCGTGACGTACCAAATGAAGACTAACCCCTTGAAGGGCAAGCAATTGCGTTTTTGTAATGTTTAATTCCCACCGGAAATTTAGAAAAATTTTATTTCAAAATAAGGAAAAGTAATTTTACGACTTTTCTCCACTAAACTCAGAAAACTAAAATTTCCCAAATTTTTTCTGGTGCAAATCCTGATTAATCGTAGGTGGTATATAATATATGCCGCCGCCCCTTAACCCCTTGAGGGGTGGTGGGATATATTTTGCCCGCCTAAGATTAATCAGGATTTGCACCAGAAAAATTTTAGGAAATTTTATTTTTCTGACTTTAGTGGAGAAAAGGCGTAAAATTGCTTTTCCTTATTTTGAAATAAATTTTTCTAAATTTCCGAAGTTAATTAAGTATTACACAAACGCAATTGCTTGCCCTTCAAGGGGTTAGTCTTCATTTGGTACGTCACGAAATCAGTCCGGAAGCCTTGAGTATTGAGACGGTAATGATCGAGTGTGGTACCCCGAGCCCCCTATAAACTAGACGCCTTCTCTTAACAGGGGGTCGCGCTGTTTTTTTTAATCTCTTTTGGGTATCTCATGACTTCCACCCTTTTCGGCAATAAATAAGACTCTCACAGTAAGACACTTTGCATCCATGAAGAAGTTAAGAGAGCCCTTAAGCAGTTTTTGCGTACCCAAGATACACATTTTTTACAACAGGAGCTTTTTAACCTTCTTAGTGTTATATAGATGCATCAGTGTCTTTGGTGATTATGTAGAGAAACATAGTATAACTACTGCTTTATATTCGCAGTTTATTTCTGCCGAGGCCAGGGGGTCGAGTTTGGTACCCCGAGCCCCCTATAAACTAGATGCCTTCTCTTAACAAGGGGTCTCGCTATTATTTTAAATCTCTTTTGGGTATTTCATGACTTCCACCATTTTCGGCAATAAATAAGGCTCTCACAGTAAGGAACTTTGCATCAATTAAGAAGTTAAGAGAGCCCTTAAGCAGTTTTTTCGTTTGAAAAATGCATCTCCATTTTTTTTTCAGTTTTTGGAGCCATTAGCTTAATATTGGCAACGAAAGTACTCCATTTCTGTAGAAAGTAAATGAAAAAAAGCTTGTAAAATATTAATTATATATTTTATTACCATTTTTTCATAACAACCGAAAGAAAATATAATTAAAATACGTGCCATTTTGAGAAAATATAAACGAATTATTTCTGTTAAAACATGGAGCTATTATAAACTATATTTAATTTTAAGTATCTATATTAATGTTACAAACAAATGAAGGCCTGTGAATCACTAGAGGGCCGTTTTTGTTTGTCGAGTTTCTTTAATGCTTGCATCCTTTTGCTGCATTTGTGTATTATTCCGCGATAGTGACGTCCTATGCATACTTTACTGCAGATGTTTAAGAGTGGATCATAAATGTGGAATTCTTAAGCGGATGCGAATGACGTCATTTTACATGAAATAAAAACGCGTGCTGTAAGTCTTAAAATTCAAATATGTTTTGTACTATTTATATATACATATATTTTTTTTTTCATCGGGGGCGACACTAAATTCTGAAAAAGCAGAATTCCTGTTTTCTAGTCTTCATACCTTGTTTTGGCTAACGCATTTTGTAAAATGTTCAGTTAAATGTATATGTTAAAAAATTTTGCTCCTTATATTTTGATTTAAGTACCTATCCAGGCTAATTTGATGTGAGGTTCTTAAGAAAAATTCAAAAAATAAATAATTTTGGGGTTTTATGAACCTTTAAATTATCTAAAATATGTCATCAAATCGTTTTTCGTGCACACAATATTTAAGTCGTGACGACCAGTGTAATGGACCGATTGTCACGTTTGACAAAAAGAATCATGAAATCTTTAAATACGTTTTTCACGAAACAAGGCTTTTCGAATCAATGTACCTTCTCACGATTTAAACGTTTAATCTATCTACGTTTACTTTTTCCTAAAATTGAACCAGGCCATTTTAAATTGGAAGACAAACCTTCAAAAAATTAAATTTTTAACAATTTAAATATTTTTTGAAACAACTGAACTTTTATGAACTTTGGATTTATTTTATAAATTTGAGATTTGGTATCCAAGTAATTTAATGTATTTGAAGAATCCGCGTGAATGTTTTGTTTCAGATAATTATTCAGAGTGCAACCACTTACAACCAAGATAATACGCACGACGCACGTTCGGCAACGGACTGCAAAAGTTGGCATTTATTCATAATACTATGAACGTGTTTTTAAACGCTATAAAATATAGACCAAAAACTCAAAATATATGATAAAACAACGCTTTAACTACTTAAAAGACGTCAAATATCAATAAAAGACATTGTTGATATTTGACGTCTTTTAAGCAATTAAAGTGTTTTTATGATATATTTTGAAATTTTTGAAATATATATTTTATGGTGTTACTATTAATGGACGTATATTAAGACTTTTTCTTTATATTTAATATAATATTCGTGTTTATAAAGTGAAGGTGAACATGTTAAAGCGTCAATGAAATCAAATTTAATAAAAAGAATTAATTTAATTTCAATAACAAATAATAATTTAGTTGAAACGAAATATAAGGTGCAAACTAAAGTGAGGAAATACTTGAATAACATGTAATCATATAAAGCTATAGAGTTTTAGGACAGGTGTAGTCTAATAGTGAAACGGCCATAGCCTATTATATGGGAGTAACAGCAGCTACCCTAGTAATGAAATTCAGAAGTCATAAACCCTACCTCTAAACTTATGAGAAATAGTGAAAAGAAGTCAATTACAAAGGTATAGAGTGTAATCGATATAATATGAACACGTAGAAATTACTTTATTAGAAGCCCTGGAATTTTAATTTTTCGATAACCAACCACCGGAGTAAATATGTCACTAATCGTTTGTAAAAGTATGACATAATTAGGTAAATGCACATTTACTAACAAAAGTACCACATGCAACAAAGGTACAATTTATTTTTATGAGCAAACCAAGTTAGGTATATTCAATGTGCCCACCATCATCAACAATACACGTGCACTCGCATGCCCATACATGCAATTTTAATAAAAATAGTGGCAATAAAGATATAATAATCCCCATTTTGTCCCTTTGTATCCCATTTGCATTAATCCCCTTTTTTGTCATAACAATAGAGAGAAATTTGCACCATAACAGAAATTCCGAGAGTTATTATGACATCTTTATATCCGTTTTTAGTGTGTGAAAACGCTGAAATTTCATAAAATTTAAAGTATTCTGTAAGTTTTTATTGTAAACGAGCCATTTTTTGTTCTATTTGTTAAAGCAGGTGAAGACTTTTATAAATATAACATATAAGATCCACAGGCCGTATAAAAACTTAAATTTCATAACTTTTACAAAAATGAACCATTCTGACTTAAATAGCTTTTAAAAAGATTTAGAAGAGAATATTTTACAATTGAAATTGTACTTTTAAAGCTCGCGCTTTGGGAATGAGCTTCTGGATAAAGATGAGATGGGTGACACCCTGTATAATATACGTAACTAAGTAGCAAATTCGAGCAACAAATTAAGCAATTTTTTACATATTGATTGCCTCTCCAAGACGTCAAAGCTTAAGAAAGTGCTTGATCGACCTGATATCTGAATAACTGTAAGTGTCAGGACGCGTTTCGAGTTGGAAAATATAACAGCCCGTCATGAGTTACACGTATCCGTAAGTAGACAAGGTCACAAATGAACAGAAAGAGGAAAGAGGAGAGCTTACAATGAGTGCGAAGGGTGGCGCTAACTGTAAGATAAACAGCAGTCACAGAGGAGTGCATGCAGAATTGGAAAGTGTTTTCTGCATGTGCTTCTCTGTGATTGGTGTTTATCTTACAGCTAGCGCCACCTGTCTCACTCTTTGTAAGCTCTCTTCCTTCATTTTTCTGTTCATTTGTGACCTTGTTCTCTCACGGACACGTGTTTACAATAGCTGATGATGGGCTGTTATATTTTCCAGCTCGATATGTGCCCTGAGATTTGCTTTAATTTTATGGTGAATTACATAAACTTTTATTATTTTAATTGTGATTTACCGCCAGTTTTTGGTGCTGTTTTAACTGTAAGTGTTTAAAACTTTTATTAATTAATAAATACATATTTGCTTTGTGAAACTGTATACTCGTTTAAAAATGATATTTTGAATTTAGAGCATCTGAATGGTTCAATGCAAAAAATTTATTAAATACAAATATTAAATATTTAACGCGCTGACCGCCCAACGAGTCCATGTGATCTCATGAGCGACTTCCATTCTGCGCAACGTTAGACCACACACTCTCATGCGCAGATTATTATGACATAAAATTACAGAGCCCGTGTACAGCTCGCAGGTAAATGTTGTTGATCGTGGGAAATCAAATGCATAAGGGGTAGTTTGTGTAGTTTCGAAAAATAAACCAAATTTCCGACTAGGTGGTCAACGTGTCATCTAAATAAACGCATATATCAATTGTAACTTTATTTGTTTGAACTGAGACGCGTAGAAAGGTGTGCAGTCGCCTAGCACTTTATTGGTTTAAGTATTTTTATAATATATCTTATTTAGTTTCCGAAACCTAAACATAACTATTTTCAATGTCAAATTCTCTTTTTCTTTTTTTGCCACGTTTAGAAGTTCCCCTAACGTGCAACCTTTATAGAATAATAGTAGTTTGTTGGTCTGCAGGCCAACGGTTGTGTACCCTAACTCAGCGGAGCGAGAAAGTTTTGAAATGTCGAAAAAAGACTGAAGTTTGATTGTGAATTAAGAACGGTGTAATTAATTTAGACCATTACTTCATTTGGCATTTATTTATTTATGTTGATTGAAATAAAAAATACATTCGTTAAATTGTAAAAAGCATAACAAATGTTTTAATATTGTATGACAAAATTAATCTTGCAGAGCAAGTTTTGCCCCGATTTTGAAGTCCAGGTTTCATATATTTTAGTCGCCATTTCTTTATTATAACTACGTTGCCTCTCGATTATACCTGAAAAATAAACAAAATTTTAAAAAAATTCAAATTCAAATTTTTTTATGTTTAATAACATAAACTTTTATCATATTTTTGTTATAACTTGAAAATGATATATTGTTTTTTTGTAGATAAATTTGGTGGAGAATTTAATTTCCTTTATTTTAAAAAAGAAACATGTAAATCCGTTAAATTATTCAAAAGTTATCGGGCCAAAATTGCTGAGAAAACAGTGTTTCGAGATAATTGAGTTTAAAATTTTGCCTTCACATGTACCGCCAATGTGCACGGCTGAGCGTTTAAGGCTCGTATGACCGAAATTATAGGAATTTTCCTATCGGAATACCTTCACAACATTCTCAAAGGTTCAAACATTGTAAAAATAATAATAAAAAAATACATTTTTCATCATTTCAAACCTTTCAGGTATCCTTAATGTTCATTTTTAGTCCTAGTTCCGAATTATTATTTCCAAAAGTCCTGCGAAGTTTTTATATTGAGCGGTATTTTACTTTCTAACGTAATTTATAATTAAACTTCTAAATTATATCTTAAAATTTGTTTAAAAGTTTTTTGGACTAAAGAAATTAATCTTTTAAATTCTTTTACTACATACTATAATTTATGAGTATATATGCTTATGCTTCCTTCTTATGTTATTATAATGTTACATTTTTTAAATATAAATTTTCAAGAATTTCTTTGTTATAGCGGACCGCGCATTTACGTTTACGCTAAGGTTGCATTTCAAATTCACCAAGATCGTCGTCAAGCTTATATGCATGGTGTTTTTTTTTTTTTTTTTTAACTAACGCTATTCAAAGTCATCTGTAGCTCGTTCTAATAACCAGAATGGTACTAAACTTGGTAAAGGGACTAATGACGCCATGGGAAAAAGATTCAACGAACTATATTAGTTCAAAGCACTGCTGATACTGGAAAATATGGCTCTGTTGTAGGCTACTCAGCCGAGAATGAGCATAAAACATGGGTAAAAAATAAAAATTCAGATTTATACCTACGTATGCGATAACAGCACCATTAATGTAGGCTATAGGCGCGCTGCGGTAACGTGAGACTCATATTCATCCTGAGCTGAAATTGTTTTTCGCAGCTTCTTGCATGCGTTTATAGTCCAAATAATTGGCGCTGTTGTCTTATACGTAGGTATAAATTTGCATTTGCATTTGTTACGCGTGCTTTATCTCATTCTTGGCTGGGTAGCCATATTTAGCCCTATCGTTGGTGCTTTGAACTAATTTTATTTTCGCTGAAACTTCTTTTCCAATAGCATTATTAGTCCCCTTACCAAGTTGATTGCCATTCCGGTTATTAGAACCAGCTGCAGATGGCTCTGAATAGCGTCAGTTTAAAAAACACTCTATATACAGGGTGCAATATGTTATCTATCGTCGACCTTTAATTTCTCAACCGTTGGTCATACACATATAAGTTCCAATTACAAAAACGTTTCAAATGAGGTAAATATTTGTTGTGGCATTATTAAAAAAAAAAAATCAATTTTATAAAAATTACGAAATCTAACTTTTTATACGGTCCCCCAGTCCCTATAGTTATATTTAGTAAAAGTTTATACATATCATAACAGTTATAACACAAAAAGTTTGACATATGTACTACAAAAATTGACACCGTTATTAAATTTCAATGTTTGAGATTTTTGCACATGATTTGTCTTTCATTGAGGGATCAGTTAAAAGATGAATTAAAGTAATTCGAGATCAAAATCAGGGTGCAATTCCGCTGCCATTTATCTAATCCTTAGTGAGTATGTTTTATTTTCCGGTTGTCGATTCTACCTACTTTGAGGTTTGAATGTTGTTCGACTCATAAAAGTTACCTCAAATTTTTAGATGAAATAACCCTCTTTGTAATTCCCCGATTTGGCGATACCGGCTAAAGGTGGTTTCGCCGTAAATAGGACATTGCACCCTGATTTTGATTTCGAACTACTTTAATTCATCTTTTAACAGATCCCTCAATGAAAGACAAAATCATGTGCAAAAATCTCAAACTTTGAAATTTAATAACTATGTCGATTTTTGAAGCACAGATGTCAAACGTTTTGTGTTATATCTGTTATTATATGTGTAAACTTTTACTAAATATAACTATAGGGACTGGGGGCCGTATAAAAAGTTAGATTTTGTAATTTTTGTCAAATTGATTTTTTACTTTAAATAATGGCACAACATGAATATTTAGCTCATTTGAAACGTTTTTGTAATTGGAACTATATGTCTACGGCCAACGGTTGAGAAATTAAAGGTCGGCGATAGATAATATATTGCACCCTGTATATCATATATGCGCTAGATGTATATGTCATACGCCATGTGCATACGCCAAACGCTCATCTATATGTCATATACGTCAGAAACAGGGTGAGTCAAAAGTACTTAGAGAAACTATAAGGGATATTAGAGCATTCTACGACAAACAATTTTTGTATAAGAAACCAGGATCATTTATTCAGTCAAAAATATAAGTCCCACTCCAATCGCAAAGCAACCATTGTTCATAATTTTATTTAAAATAAAGATTTAACTTCTCATCCGAATTACTTTGCTTTCTATGAAATGAAATTACATTACTAAAAGTGTTGTAAGTATACCGTATTTCTACCAATGCTACCGTATGTAATGTTAAATCCATTTGGAAATATGACACGTCTAATTTAACACCATTTCGATGTAGTTAGTGCCCATTTCTACAACTTTTCGTGATATCGTTACAATTCGTAACAAAGAAAGCTAATTCTGTTAAAATATCTTGATTCTTGTTAAAGATATGAACAAAATTCAAGGTTACGACGGGAGGGAGACTCTCCGTGTTTTTGGCTGAAGAAATGTATTACGACACTGGTTTCTTATATAAAATTTGTTTGTTGTAATATGCTGTACCACTCCTTTGAGTTTGTCTAAGACTTATAACAGCCTCTATTGGGATGTGATATGCTTCCTTTGAGTAAAAATCTCATGTTTATAATTTCTCGATTCATTTAGCTTAACTTTTATTTAAAAACCATGTTTTCACATCCTAAGCAAATGAAAGAAATAATGATGCTATTTCTATAGCCTTTAACGTAAAGGCTGTCATTAAAATTCTAATCTGAAGTCATCACGTGAGAGCAACCGCATAAAACTGATAGAAAATAAAAGAAATATTCTGGATACACATCGTGCCATTAATAATTTGTTCTATGCTATTAATTTTTATGGTTTCCTTTCTTCTAAAACGTACACTTTCCTACTTATTCGTGTTGTTGTGACAATGGCAAAAAATATTTCATTGGTTTCTATAATTCTGATCAAATATGTATTTCGCGGGTTTCGGGTTAGTAATTTATCAAGTCTTTCATTCAAATTTCAGAATCTTTTATTGTTAATTCGTAACAAATATCTTCTTATTCGTATACTCTATCCGAATTAAATATTCCGAATAGTCAAAAGGAAGAATTTGTGGCGTTTGAGTTTCATTATACCTTCTATGACGCTCCATCTGTTACATGTACACCTGAGCATATATGAACTAATATTGTTTTCTGTACTCGAGCGATATGATGTGATCCTGAACAATTGAAGTATTTCTGGCTATTTATACTTGAGCAGAGCGATTATACTTAGAGCGCGTGCAGTACGTATAAATTTGTTAGTGTTTATATGCGCCATATATACGTCATACATAACTACAACTTGGTCATAAATGTCATATATATACGTCATATATACGTAATATACACCTACAAATTGATTATATATACGTCAAATATGCCATATAACTTGGCGATATATTTCAGATGCTTGCAGATTCTTCCTTTGGGGCCACTATAACAAGGAAATACCAATTTTTAAAAAATTACTGTAAAATATTTTTTCTTAAAACTGTTACAAATACACTTCAGATAAAACGTCTTTAAAAATGGATACTTAAATGTATTTATTTTTAAGTATTATTTTTCCCCTTATAATGGTACGGAGCATTTAAGTTTCTATTTTGAAAACACACGCACTCGTTTTTTTAGTACATACTTCGCTTTTATTTAACTTTAAGATGTTACACGCGGGTTCAATAACTATGCCATAGGCATATATTTATTAAACTTTGAGGTGTATAATTTTTATTCTTCAAACAATTCGGAAAAATATTTTCAAATCGTACGTTCACGATTATTAAAAACTATCTTCTTAAAATCAAGATTATGTAAAATTAAAAAATACCAGATTACATTTATATTTATTAACAAGGTTTTAAGTGCTTTTGATTATTTATTTTTCAGCATTTATAAACTCGTTTGCGGTGCAACTGCGCATAAAAATCAGGATCAAGTTTATCTTTTTTTGTTAAAATTTTTTTAAGTGCATAAATAGTAGGTATACGGTTATGATAATAAAAGTCAATGCCATGTGTTACATTTCAACATTATTTTTAGAACGTAGGGAAGATTCGTACATAGTGAAACAGAGACGCGCTTTTAATACGAAATTTGTGTTTGTACTGCTAAATTAAGTTTAGTAATGCTTTATTTTTAGGGTTAGCCGGCCATATTTCAACTGTGGATGCTGTTTGTTTTGGAAATTACGAAAAGAAAGTCATTTTTTGCACACGGAAGTTGGTCATTTATTTCTGTTACAGATTATATATTTCAGTCTAATTGTAATTCATATTTCCTCTCGAATAACATACATATGCTGTTCAATGTCTCGACTTAAAACAAAAGATTTAACTTTAATATAGTCAAAGGAGAATTACGTAACCTGTCTTTCAATAAATCAGCGTGTTACACAGTGAGACATGGAACAAAATTAAACATGTTATAACTTTGCACCATTAGGATTGTGTTTATTCCATAATGAATAATATGCATTAAATGTTACTTTTACATGCATGTATGTCTTTGTGACGCGAGCGAACATAGAGATGGGCACGTTCCACATCCTACCTACACAAGGAAGCTACAAACTTTAGCTACCACATTTCTCAATTTTTAAGCCATTTAAACCGTTCGACAATGCGACCGTTACTACATGGGTGTTCAAAAATCCAAGAAAAAAACATATCATATAACCTGCATCTGCCGGTGGAACACATAAGAAGTCAGCACTATCTCACTGTGTACTAGGTGTGGTGCACAATGCGACGGACGCTAATATTATTTAAATGTGATTTTTTAACCTGTTTGCAGCCATGTGTGTTGGTACATTCGACATGCCAGATGCTCCCAAAAAGCAGCTATTCATATGCAATGCCTGAAAAATCTTCAGTCCATTATTTAAAGCTCTTAACTTAAGAAAAATCTATCTTTCTGTGTACGATTCTCCTGCGTACTAGTTTCTAACAAACCCAATAGAAGGATCGTTATCTCCTAAGAACGTTACCTGTTTTACTCAGTAACTCAGTAGAAGGATCGTTTTCCTCTAAGAACGTTACCTGTTTTACTCAGTACTACGCGGTGACTTCGGTGAAATTCACTCCTGCATCAGTTTTGGAGAAATCTTATGTGTGCGGGAGTAAATTCTGTGCTGGAGAGAATCGATTTAATAGCTGAACTGGGTCATGTTTTGGAGAGGACAAGGGCAGCAAAGCGTTGGCGCCAGCTACGGCTAAAGGATTTTGGGAGAAAAGTAACGTTTGTTATCTCTTCAGGGTGAACATTTGACAACTAGATGCCCTTTGATTCGTTTGTACTTTTCCAAAATGCTAGAATACTCAGGATTCTGTTTTTATACGAATATGTTTAGGGGATTTTAGTTTAACACGAATTTTTAAATTATTTGCATTACTCGATTTTTTTTCGACTTAACAAAATCGATCAAAACTTTTTAAAAAATCCTATTTTATTTTATGTTAACCCTTTCAGGGGCAAAGTACTTCTGTTGATAAAATATTAAAATGATTGAATGACAGCGGGATTTACGACCAAATTTAAATGAAAGTAGGTAAAAGCTTTTCTTCGCGTACATTATACAAAGCAAATTTTAATTCTTAAAATCTGGTGCCAATTTGGCATTTGGGAATAAAACTTAAGTGGTATATACACTGGTTTCCAAAAATTAAGGAAACACAACAAAAGTGGCGATTACTAAAAATGTTACAAGTAGATTTTAATAAAACTGAGACACAATTTACAACACATAGTAAGGTATAAAATAACATTAAAAGAAATTACCAGACGATTGTGGTATTTCAGAAATTAATACAATTATAAAATAAACAAAATAAATGTCTCAGTTTGGTATAGGAAAAGTACCTTTATTATGGAGTATGATCACCCCTAGAAGCAATACAGCACATACAGCAAAGTGCGATACTGTCAATTATGCGATCGATAAGTTTGCTGGGAAGTGCAAGCCATTTCTCTTTTACAGCTGTTGTAAGCGTGGCAAGGGTCTGAGGAAGGGGACTGAGAGCAGAGACACATCCTCCTAAAGCATCCCAAAGATGCTCAATGGGATTCCAGTTCAGTGATCACGCTGGCCATTCCATGCGCTGAATTGTTTGGTGCTGAAGATAATCTTCTACGATGTGAACCGTGTGCGGTCTAGTGTTACCGTCCTGTAACAGGAAATCTTTACCTATTGCACCGGCATAAAGATGCACTTAAGCATCAAGAATGTCATCTCTATAGACGTGAGCATTCAAAGTTCCAAAGACATGGGGGTCTGTACGTCCGCCCAAAGAGATCCTATCCCAAACACAGACACTGTCTCCTTTATACGAATCTCTTTTACGAATGCTTGATGGATGATAGCGTGTTCCCTATTCTCTCCAAATCAAACAATGCCTACTATCGCTTTGGAGGCTAAAATGGAACTCATTTGTGACGAGGACACGCCTCCATTGATCAGCCGTCCAGTGTACATGTTGACGTGCCCAACTTAAACGTTCCCTCCGGAGACATGAGGTGAGCGGCACACAAATATCTGGTCGCATCGCGTAAAGACCACCTTCATGAAGCTTTCTACGCACAGTAGCCGTTGATACCAACCTTCCAGTGACTGCAGCAAGGACGGATTTAAGATGAGAGGGGGTTGCTGTTCTATTCCTTCGCACACATAACCGCAAATATCGGTCATCGTGCTTGGTGCAGCTCTTGCTCGTCCTTCGCTGAACCTTCCGAAGGCCGAACCAGTTGTTTGAAAGTGTTGTCAAAGCCTATGAGCAACGGAAGGACTCACATTTAGCCATTTAGTCACCTCTGTCTGAGTTTGGCCTACATCCAATCTTCCAATAGCTCTATATCGCAGTTATGCGGACAAATGATACCTCGAGGTCATACAGATGAATTGGCTATCTCAGTTTTCTTATCTCATAATCACAGCGACACCAGCAGCCGTACTCTCAAGCATGCATTTTTATGCTCCGCACAGATGACGCAATCCGATTGCGCTACTAATTTGCATTTTGTAATTTTAATCAGCATTTTTTAGTTAACAACATATCCAAATTTCGTACTTATAGGTTAATTTTTGAACGAGTTATCGCTCTTTTTGTGATTTTTCCTTAATTTTTGGAAACCAGTGTATAATATATGGGTGCCCTTGAAGGTGTTAAGCTTTAGTCTTCAGTAAGTTGAAAACAACTTTTACTAGAAACAAAATTTAAAACTCTCATGACGAATTATTTTTAAATAGCGCACTTAAAACAGATTTAAAATTGATTATTCTGATAAAATATTGTTGATTTTTTACCCGACTGCCAAGAAGGGTTATGTGTTTCACGCGTATCTGGGTATGTGTATTTCTTTATACCCTCGAAACATATCAATGGATGGACGGATTTTAATGAATGAGGTCTCTATCGATTCGTCTTAACCGTCCGATGGTTATAGGCTTGGTTTTGTTTTTATAAATACAAAATGGCGGTAAAGATGAAAAAATACGCACCATATTGAGTGGCATATCATTGGATAGGTCTTTCAAAATGAAGACGATGTTTCATTGACTATGTTACACTCAGAAGCTCCGTTTAAATATTACACAGCCTGGAAGTTGTGTAGTTACGATCTCTAGTTTTACTGCAACGCTAACAATCATAGACATCTATAGGCCCCATCAAAACTGTGTTTACAGATAGGAACTAACAATTAATCACAACTTAAAAGTCATGAATGCAAATAAATAAAAAATAGGTAAGTAATATAAAAAATACTTTCACATTGATGAGAAATAATTAATTAGTTTATGCAGTCGGGTTTTTGATATTTAAATTTAATTTTTACTTGTTTTAAATATTGCATTACAAAATTACAAAAAAAAAAAAAAAAAAAAAAAAAAAAAAAAAAAAAAAAAAAAACTCATATGACTTTTGCGAGCTCTAAACATTAGCATCAATAGTTATTAAATAGTTTTTATGATAATTTTAATTTTGGATACATTAATCCAAAGAAGAAAAAAATTGAACTTTTTATTTTAGATTTAAGAGCAGAAAACCTTTTTCCATGCAGAACAGAAAAAAAAATGTGATAAAGACGAATTTTGGAAAGGAAAATCGTTCTGCTATCGTTGAATATCAGAAACATTATTAAACTTCGTATGAGATCTATAATAATGAAGTAAAAATAAAATATGGGCAGTTCTGTAAGTGTTGTTTGCAATGTAACCCCATATGAGACCATATATTATACATAAGAAAGTTAAGTGTTAACACCACTTTGACCGTTCCAAAATTCGATTTTATCTTTTATTCGATTTATTTTGTCCTTTACAGTGTTCTTTATACATACGAAAATCATATTGTACTAGTCATAAATCGATACAGGAAGTGAAAGGGCATTTTTGGAGCTATAAAAAAATTGAGAGCGCTATTATGAGTAAACAGCACCGAAAATTTTAAACGGGTTTTTTAGAACATCATTTCCAAAATCAGTAAACAATATATCTCAGCCAATTTTCAATTGATTACTTTGACCTATTTGAAACTGAATCGTCGGCTATTTTTTAAATGAAATAAGTAGGATTGTTTTCAAAAGCTTATATCTCGCTTTTCTGTGTAACTTTAAGTGACGAAAGTTTTTGTTGAAATTTTACATTTTACTTTAAATTGATGCTATTTCACTATAACTGCACAGTTTTAGAAACAGCTAAGCATCTGACTAGCTTTTCCGTTAAAATATCATTTTGTCTCACTGTAATAGGTTGAATCTACAATGAGTTAACATGCAACAGTTTGACCCTATTTATTTTGTTGTTCCGACCTATCAGCCATCAAGCCGACGATCTTTAACATATAAACTAAAACAATAGTTTTCTACTTCAATATGCACTATATGGCCAAAGATGACCGCTCACTTTCGATTTTAGATTTTTTTTTAATATATAGAAAAATACATGAGGAATTATCCCGAAACTCCAGGTGTGTAAACAGGATAGTACAGGTCATACATTTCCGCGAAAATGTTTTCCCGAAACCCCATAGGAGACCGTCAAGAAATTGAAAGAGAACGAATATCTTTTGGATAACCCTGTGAAAACTAATGTAGCAAAAGTGTTCAAGCTGTATATTATGATTAAGTGACTTATTGTAATAATTTGTGTTCATTTTTATGACGATAGCATGTATACTCGAAGAGAAATTCAGGTTTTCATAAAAACAGTCTCAAATTTTGCCAAGTTTTTACCTTATAATTTGCAGAGTCCTTAATATAAAAAAAGTTCTTATCAGAAAATATGATACATTTGTACATATATATAATATATATATAATACATATATACACATATATAATACATTGTACACAATACCCTGCAATCAGAATTAAAATATAGTAAAAATTGTATGAAAAATGTGCAGGTTTACTAAATAATGTTTCACTGCGCATGCCAGAATGTAATCAAAATATAATGTGCATTATGTGTTAGCTAAATGGATAGAGCAACTTTTGTAAAAGTCTCAAAAACATAGCTAGAAAATTCTGAAAATTATCGTTGATAGAATAAGCTGAAAATCCGTTGTTCCCAAAATGAAGAAAAAAGATGAGGGGCTGTATCCATATATCCACTGATTAGTGCTAATATAGTATACACAATTTTGCACGTACTACTGCACTTGGATACTGTCCCTCATCTTTTTGCTTCCTTTTGGGAATAACGGATTTTGAGCGTATTCTATCAACGATAATTTTCAGACGTTTCAAACTATTTTTTGAGACTTTCACAAAAGTTGTTCTATACATTTAGCTAACACATTATGCAAATTATATTTTGATTACATTCAGGCATGCGCAGTGAATCATTATTTATTAAATGTGCTCATTTTTCATACAATTTTTATTATTTTTTAATTCTGATTGCAGGTTATTATGCACAATGTTGTTTGTCATATTTTCTGAAAAGAACTGTTTTTTATATTAAGAAAGCTACAAATTATAATAAAAAAACTTGTCAAAATTTGGCAATCTTTTTATAAAAACTTTTATTTCTCTACGAGTATACGCGCTATTCTCATAAAAATGAACACAGTTTATTAAAATAAGGTACTTAATCATAATCTACAGTTTGAACGCTTTTGCTACATTAGTTTTTACAGGTTATCCAAAAGATGTTCGTTCTTTTTCAGTTTGATTACGGTCTCCAATGGGGTTTCGGTAAAAAATCTTCACGGGAAATTATGACCTGTACTATTCTGTTTACACACCTGGAGTTTCAGGATAATTCCTCATGTATTTTTCTAGATATTTAAGAAAACGTCTGAAATCGCAAGTGACCAGTCATCTTTGGCAATATAGTGTATATAATAATTTAATGCAAATGGATTTTTATAAAGACTTCGCATCTCTTGAAAATATATCTCGGAAAAGCCTTAAATTTTAGGGCGTCAAAGTTATCATATTTCTTAAATGAGCATGTTGCATGCTTGTAACTCGATTTCGATCTACGTAAACTAGAGTTACGTAATTACATGAGGTGCATTGAAAATAAGCATAATAGTGCTTGTCCTTGGGAAATAAATAATACAACAGCTAGAAATAATGTATAAATAAATTGTAGTTATGTATAACTGAAAATATTTTGCAGAATTTTTGTGTGCCTGGAATTAGTGACATTTTATCCCGAATGGATAGATTATGAAACAGGATGTCGTAAAGTGGACGGATAGTTTTTGTAATCAATAGCAAAAAAAAAAAAAAAACTGACAGATATTAAAGGTATTCTTGCATGAAACTAATGTGTAATGTCAGGGTTTTCTTCAGTATAATTCCTTGTTTTAGTTCAAAATATGACAGACATATAGCACAAAACTGTCAACAATTGTTAGAATGCTCAAACAAACATTTAAGAATAGATTAATTTTCACTTTGTTTTTAAACTTCTTTCGGTTTAGCTGTTCAAAGCCAAAAAAACAGGTTTTCGTTTTGGAATGGCATGATTACATTAATCATTATTACAGTTTGTGAAATTTCAACCCCATCTACTGGAGATATTTGGAACTGAAATAAGAAAAATCTGGAAAGAAATTACGGATTTCACACATTAATCACCTGCAAAAATAACTTCAATAACTGTCTGTTTAGTTGTTACTGAATTTTAAAATCACTGGACTTTTTTACCCGACTGCCAAGAAGGGTTCTGTGTGCGTTTCACGCGTATCTGTGTATATGGATTTCTTTATACCCTCGAAACATTCCAACGAATGGAGGGATTTTAATGAATGGGGTCTCTATCGATTCGTCTTAACCATCCAATGGTCATAGGCTAGGTTTTGTTTTTATAAATTCAAAATGGCGGTCGTAAAATACATAATGGCGTTAGAGATGAAAAAAAATTACACACCATATTTAGTGGCATATCATTGGATAGGTCTTTCAAAATGAAGACGATGTTTCATTGACTATTTTACAGTCAAAAGCTCCGTTTAAATATTACACAACCTGGAAGTTGTGTAGGTAGGATCTCTAGCTTCACTGCAACTCTAACCTTCATAGACATTTATAGGCCTCATCAAAACAGTGTTCATAAATAGGAACTAACAATTAAACACAATTTAAAAGTCATCAGTACAAGTAAATAAAAAAATAGGTAAGTAATATAAAAAATAGTTTCACATTGATTTTGATGAGAAATAATTAATTAGTTCGCTTTTTATGCAGTCAGGTTTTTTTATTTTTAAAATTTAATTTTTACTTGTGAGGTTATGTATGTGCAAACTTTATAAGATAAGTGTGCAGCACGCAAAAGACGTTAAAAGGTAAAGATTATATCAAGAATTTCCATATGGGTTGTTGTATTACTGTTGCGGATATTTTAGATTTAAAGTCAACATTCTGTTTTTTCCATACATGCAATGTATTATTTATACATTTCGCTTGCACACATTGCGTTGGAGCATATTAATTGCACATAAACTGATATTTCTGAACATTTGTGTATCTTATATGTAGTAGAGGGAAAATTTTGAAAAAAATTCTATTAACAGAAAACTTTTTAACAACTTTAACACAAAGTTTTTCATAAGTTTGCTGTTATCACTTTGCTTTTAAAGCTGAAACTCACTACATAAAGAAATTTAATGACAGCTTACAATAATTTTATATTCTTTTGTTTTTAAGATATATTCTCATAAAATAGAAATCTGAAACAGGCTTATTTTTAAGAAAAGCTTTATTAAGCTGATGTGAGAGCAAAAGAGAGGATTATCTGATAAAAGAGACACTGCGTAGAACTTGTAATCGAGTGCGGAAAAGTTTTTAATATGATGAAGGTTATTAGTCAAATGTTATATCACGACCTGACGAACATTTTGAACGTGCTGCACCATATGACGGCAATCTATTGATCACCGTCATCTGGTGTAGTTTGTATCTTTTCCTCCAAAATATAGTATGAAAGTTATTGCAGTGGCAAATTCAAACACAATGCTTGAATCTTTAAATGAAAAACTAGTAAAATTTTGAAAAATGCTAGTTGTTTTAAAAGGTCCCTAAAATTTACCAAAAGGTAAAATTTCTTTGGGATTGTGAAATTCAACAATTTAATGGCTTCCCTAGACCTTAGTCAAACTAAACATTCGTGAATTATCAGTAAAAGTAGCATAACCCTTTATAAAGGGGATTCAACCAATATTATGGAAGGGAAATTCATTGTTGTGGATTTAGGTGGCACTATGTCTCATTAACTTTTAGACTCTTTTCTTTCATTGGTTTGAAAAGACGATTACGAGAGCGTATTTCTAGAGATAGCGAAAAATTTCAAAAATTAAATTTTATATATTTTATAAATTAGAGTTCCTTGAAATCATATATCAATATAATTATCATATATCATTATCATATCATAATCATATATCATTATATCAATATAAAAGTTGTTATAATAAATGATTTCTTAACAAAGTTATATTTATGTATATTTTTGTCAAATTTTTGTGCCTCGCTATACTCGAATAATGTTTATTTCCGGGATTTTTTGCTACTCCTGCTTTCGGAAACAAATTTCTTAAAAGAAAAAAAATTGCATGATTTTTGCTCAAATAATATAAAATAATTTGATTGTATATACATACGAAGTTTCAACCTGAAATATTATATCTGTTGTATTCGGAGGTCAAAGTTGATAATTTTCCTCCAACAGAGTGAAAAGTGTCCAGGATTCGAATCTGAGACCTTAGCTATACGCTCTAATGACATAACCACAGAGCTACCCAAACTATAACCAACCTGACACAATTCACTCACATGTTGGTACCATCGGATTCGTCATTTCGGAAGTTTTTCTTTACCGATGTACAATTAAGTACACATGGAACTTCATCAAACCATCGGTAATAATTATATGATATATACATACGCAGTTTCAAC
Organism: Maratus speciosus; assembly: GCA_963932465.1. Classification (NCBI taxonomy): domain Eukaryota; kingdom Metazoa; phylum Arthropoda; class Arachnida; order Araneae; family Salticidae; genus Maratus; species Maratus speciosus. Next base: position 232,984,511 of record OZ010796.1, on the reverse strand, counting down.
CTGAAATATTATATTTGTCGTAGTTGAAAGTCAAAGTTGATAGCCTTTCAACTTTCCAGTTTATTTAACTTTGACCTCCGACTACAAAAAATGCAGAATATGGAATAATTTCATATTATTAGAATGGGACTTTCTATCAACTACCGTAGTCATTTCAAATTTTCATTTCAAAATTTACTTTTACTTTGATATCAGATTTAAACTCTTTTTGTAGACATAAAAACTGGAGATTACTTTTCTGTATTTTTTCCACATTTGCAGCTAAAAGCACGTACGTGATATGGTAGATGGCTATAAATTCAACATCAGTTGCAGGATGGGATTGTAGTTTCTGTCGAAAGCTGTGTCTACAGTAGAGGTCTACCATATACGGTGGATTGGCTTATTTATGTGTTCAAAGTTTTAACAAGTAAAAATTTATTGTTTCGCTACAGATTTTTAAATAAAAACATTATTCTTTAACCCATTTACGCATAGGGACGTGCTGGTTTTTCGAGAAAAATATATATATTTAGATAGATTCCTTTTTCTAATATTTAATGTTACTTTACACAATTTCAAACAGAGCGTTCAAATTTGTGTAATGTAAGAAATATTCTACTACACATACAGCAGTTATAAACAAACAAAATACTGGGCAGGAAAAAATCAGTCACAAATGGGTTAAAAATGTGCAGGAGATTCAGATTCAAATTAACGTTTCTAATTTTATTTTAAATACACCATAATTTATATGTTGACTACCTTGTACAATTTGGGATTTAATCCTGTACTAAAATTATTATTATATATTTTCAATTATTTTTTATTATTAGTTCTAGGATACAAAAAAACTTTCAAAGTTTTTCAACTATTTTCCAATTGCACTAAAAATGTAAAATATTACACAAAAGGATGTAATACGCACGGGAGGTTAAATGTATAAAATAGCTGCATAAATTTAGAAATAATTTATTTTTTATTCTTTTTTGCTCAGAATACACTCCAAAACAGAAAAATTAACAATTTAAATCAAAGTGATTTTCAATGTAGATCAAAATACTTATTACGACCGAAATCTTCTTTCAGAGATTGTACTCTGTAAACTATAATTGTGTAGCACTGTAAAAAAAAAAGTTTCTTAATCCAGGACAATAACCTCTGTAGAGTTACCCACAATCCCAAAAAGCGTTCTTTATCTTCAGAAACATCAAAAACTAAAAAACTAAAAAAAAAAAAAAAATAGATTTAAAGATGCATTTATTAACCCTTTCAGTGGCATGTAATTGTGTTCCTGTATGGTTGAATCCACAACCGAATTTTCAAAAAAATTTATTTCGAAATAAAGAAAACAATTTTACTACATTTTTCTACCAAAGTTACAAAAGCAAAATTTAATTTAATTATTATTTTGTAAATATTGATTAGAATTAGGTGGGATATAATATAGTCCACCTCCCCTAAAGGGGTTAAGGGGGGAGATAATGACTCTAGGAGTTAAAGACCTTAAAACTTTTTAAAAAGTCAATTTTTTTAAATGTCTATTATGAAAGAATAATATGTTACTGAAATTTAAAAAAAAAGGAATTATGACGATACTCCAATTAAAACTGGTTTTATGTTAAAATGTGTGGACCGATACCTGTCCAAATCAAGGTAATTTTGAACTTTAAATCATTTTTCTCAAATCAGATATTTCTGACATTGCCTGCATCATATTTCATAAACAAAGTAACATGGAAACTTAAAATATTAAATTATGTTGTATTTTACATATCTTTATAACCTCTACCTATTTTTAAGTAAGTACCTGTAATATATTTTTTTTCATTGAAATCTTAATATACATTTTGCGTTTTATGGTGTAATTGCCTGAAAAAAATATTTTCATCTGTAAACTTGATTGTTATTTTAGATTGTAATTAAAGTACGTAATTGTAATAATGAACCGGGTGTCCTAAACAGGACTGACTGATTTTAAAATTCAATAACTTGCAAACGGTGACAGATATTTCAAAAATTCTTGCAGGAGGGGCTTTCGTAAGATGAAAAGTTTTTTTTACAGTGATTTTTGATTTTAGTTCGAATGACAACATTACATATCTGTCACCGTTTGCAAGTTATTGAATTTTAAAATCAGTCAGCCCTTTTTAGGACACCCGGTATATATATGTAACATTAAGTGGGTATATCGAATATATTTTTTATAATCGTGCGCGCAAAACATGCATGTCATTGAAAATCCTTAATTAATCTGTCTTAATTAAACCAAATTCTAATTATGTATAATAAACATTATTTAAAGGAATACGTAAACAAAGTTTTGTACAATTTATTCTAAAAAAAATTTAATTTGAAGAAATATTTACAGCTCCAAAACTTTTCTTAATACCGTGTTAAAATCGCGCAATATCGAGCTGCTGAAGGTGCTTACCCCCCTTAAAGCTATGTTTATTTTGTTGCCAGCTGCCACTGATTTTTGGAAACGTTTCCGAATAACTTTTGTAGTGTTCAGTTTTCAGAACCTGGAATAACGGGTTTTCAGATTTAATCAATTGTTAAATAAATATTTTCATGTTCAGAAGCATGATAAATTAACAGCATTATGATTATCATTAAAATTAATATTATTTTGTTACTTTCTCATAGATAAATTCAGTTACGGAGCTAATAAAGTTTCATTGAGAATTGATAGCTTCCTAAAAACGAATATTCAGATTTGAGAAAACTGCACTAAACTGATACTTGGAAACGTTTCCAAAAGCCAGAGCCAGCAAAAGAAATTTGTTTTTATAAATGCTTCTTTAAATATAGAAAATAAATTAGTTTCTGAGGTTTCTAAAGATAAAGAACGCTTTTCGAAATCGTGGCTAGCTCGGGAGAGGTAATTGTATATTTTCGTTACGTGGTTATATTATATTCAAAGATTCAGGAACATTTGTCTTTTTTATGTAAATTATTTATAGAAGTTATTGTTTAAACACACAAAAATTAATCGAAAATTTTAGTAATTCACAAATTTCATCAACAAGAAAATAGAAAATCGAAGTTCAATAGTCTAATTTTAAAATCTAAACTTTAATTCAGGGATGAGAGTTCCAACTTTTTGCACACCAGTATAATCTCAGAGAAAATGTTATTTGATTTAATCGGAACATTTTTGCGATTTAATAGAACAACATTTTCTCTAAGATTATTCTGGTGTGCAAAATGTCGGAACTCTCATCTCTGATTTAATGTATATTAATATTCCTCAAGTTTAACGTATAGAAGTCTTAGTAAAACAAAAGATATCCGTATTCAAAGTTCAATGATAAATAGAATTTTTTTATATTTCAGAAACCCCATATCTGGCAAAATATTCGAAAATGAGTTAACACTGACTTTCTTTTGTCTATTAATAGACGATTCGGCTTGCGCAAACACCCACTAAATTCTTGTTCTGTATACCCTCGTTTCGTATCATGGGTATACCCGTTCACTGCAGATAAGCATAATTTGAGACTTAAGTTTTTATTTAAATTTGCATTTTAGTAGCTTTTACATTTGTATTTTGGGGAATATTTTTTGTTTAATTAGTTTTATGCACCGTGAAAAGAGCTTCATTGACTTTTTTCTGTTTACCTAGGATAGTTGATTGTCACAGGCATCTGAAAAATATTTCAACACTTGAAATTTTGTAGCTGACAAAAATAAAGATGAAGTTTACTAAGAAAACTCAGGTTTGTTAGCTTTACCGTATCTCAACTGAATATTATCATAAAAATAATAAAACACATAAAAATACAGAGGTGACATACATTTTATTGCAGAAATTCCATAAGTGCTAAGAAGAGAACGTAACTTTTATCTCCTCCCTTAAACCTTATTGAATAAATTACTTTTCAATTTAATGTAGGAAGTCTTCCTTTATATTCTTAAAAAAATATCTACTTCTAGCCTGGTTGGACAGTTTTTATTAAAAATTTCAAAACCTGAAATAATTCTTCAATTATGTGGTTTCTGAAGGAAGCGATTCATTCATCACGGCTAGAAACAATTAAAAAAATCGCATTCTCAACTACCTTTGATTTTTTTTCAAATGCTCATTTATTTCATGGAAAATGGTACTTTCAATATTTTCATTTGATGTTATTGCCACCTGTAACATAAGAATACCAAAGACTTTTAAGATACATAGACCTGCAAACTGTCAGTTTAACTGAGGATTTTTGATCACAGCTGTTGTGCGGCAGTATATATGTTTTATATTTTAATTTATATAAGAAAATGCTTTCTTCAGCATATTTTGTCATTGCGGATCATTAAGTCTACCCTATTTCATTTAGGCCTTTAAAAAAAAAAAAAAAAAAGAAAAAAAAAAAAGATACCTTTTCTGTTTTTTTCGTATAGCAAGTAAGTATTTCAATAAACATCCTACAAGGATAAAAATATAGTGTTACTTTCGTTAATATGCCTTTTTTAAATTACCTTTTTGCATAAAAATTAGTTTAACAAACGTAGATTTCTTTACAAGTAATTTAAAATTTTGTAAATTACTATAGTATGTTACAGTTGCTACCTTTAATCTAAACTTCCCTACCAGTTACTTTTGTAAGTCAAACTTAAAAAATGGTGGGATTATAATGTTTAACAATCTATTTCCATATAAACTTCGTCTTTATTTAGGTTTTTAAGGCATGTTAAAATTAGGTACTCATTTTCAAATTTACCATCCATAAAATTATTAATAAATTGCCTTATTCAACTTAATTTCTGAAAATTCAATATGTATAACTCATATTTAGCTATAAAAAATGTAAAAAAAAAAATATTTATGTAAAAAAAAATATGCCATAAACTTCATATATATTGATAAAAATTAATTTTTAAGCTCATTCTAGCCATAGCACTTAATGGTAAATAACCACAGCTGACGTACAAACCTCGCGGTTTAGGTGTTTCAATTTACTTCAGATGGCTGCCATGATTTCGCATGCTTTTGAATGGGAATTGCCGGTCTATGTATCTTAAATGTCTTTGAAGCATGCTGTTGTACTATACATTTTGTAACATATATGATGAGTGTTAGAAACTGTAATTGCAAATTTTGGTGCCATTATGATGTCTAGTGTAAATTTTTTTAATGTTAAAAAGAGAAATTTAAGTACCATCTTTCAAAATCATCCAGACCCCATTTTAGCGAAAATATAAATTCATAGTTTGATGCTTCCCGAGCCGTAAAACTCTCATTTAACCGCTTGAGGGGCGGTGAGATATATTATATTCCACCTAAGTTTAATTATAAGATTTGCACCAGAAACTTTTAATAAAATTTTACTTTTATAACTTTGGCGGGAATGAGTTGAAAAATTGCTTTTCCTTATTTCCAAATAAATTTTTTCCAAATTTCCGGTGGAAATTCAGCATTACACGAACGCAAGGGTTAAAAAGAACTTGTGATGGCGCTTGGATTTCATTGTGTGGCACTTTTTTCTAGGCTCTCCATATGGTCACATGGGTCTCGAACCGGAACTGATATCATTAATAATACAAATTTACATAACTTAAAGGGACCCGGGACACATTTTAAAATAATTTTTATTTATTTAGTTAAAATTTTGAATTTTTTGTGATGGTTAACCATATTATCTGTAAACAAAATCACATGATAAAACTTCTCATAATTTTTTTAAAATTTAAAAATTAAAAATTTATTAAAAAGTGGGGTAATTTAAAATCGTTATAACTCGAAATATTATTTGTAGAACTTATATTTTTTATCATTTAAATAAACAGAAATATATAATTTTTTATTTAAATTCAGCATTTTAAAAAATATTAATTAAAAAGAATTAAAAATATTTAAAGTAAAAATTAAAGAAAAAATTATGTAACTTTTTAAAAAAGAATCCTATTTTCAAAAGTAATTTTTTTTTTCAAATTTTCAAATTTCAAAATTAAAGTAAACTAACTGAAAAAGACATGTTCCATGTTTGAACCATATGCATAGCTGCCAACTTTTACGCTTTCTACTTACCACTAAAGTTTCATAGTAAATGCAGTCTTATTTAATCTACGAAATTTCACGATTGGACAAGACGAAAATATCTATTAAATTTTAGTGGTAGCAAAAAAGCGGAAAGGCTGGCAGCTATGCATATATCTTTAACGGTTCTTGAGTTATAACAATTTAAAAACGAGAAATGGTGAAAAAACCCATCATGAAGAAAACGCACTTTCACAAGAAGTCATTTGCATGACAACCATTGATTGAAAGCTAGATTTCAAAAACCAACCAAAACGAAAAAAAGAATATGTTGTGTTCTAATAAGGATATAAACATGATTTAAGCGTCATTTTAAACAGAAAAAAGCGGATAATTTTTTACTGCAATAAAATATTTTTAGAAAATTTGAAGATTTTTGTGTCCTGGACCCCCTTAATAAAGAAATGGAATAACAGATCTAATTTCTAATATAACCCACTTCTTCAGTTCAAAATCATCAGATTTGTCTACCCCGACGAATTTTATTTTTGCATAGGCAAAAGTCTAGCCGAGAGAATACATAAAATGATTTTCGATCGTCGCGAAACAAAAGAATAACAGCGTCACATTGATCGAGAATTCCAAGTGTACATTTTTCGCCTAGTATGAGAATTCTAGCAGTCAAATTGAAATTTTAATCAGAAAGTACGACTAACGACAGAAAAGTTTTAATATTTTATTGACATGTTTGACATGTTTAATGTCAAAGCATTATGACCATCAATCTGAAACCTTGTTGGTCACCATTAGCTTACACAACAGTTTTAATAGGTGTGAGTCATGTACTCAATGAGCTTCTGGTATGTGTCTGCAGGCAATATGTACCCGTACAAACAGAGGATCCGTCATTTCGCATAAATTAAGTTACTTTCGATTGAGAAATAGGGCGTGGCATCACATAAAGTTTCACACACGTTCAACTGGATAAAATCCTCAGAATTAGCCGACAAAGGCTATAAGGGAAACTCTGAATCATGCTCTTGAAACCTTGTGCACCCCTACTATGATAAGGGGCGTTGTTCTACTGAAACAGTTCATCATTGTTTGGTAAAACAGGTGCCATATAACTGGTCCGCAATGATATTCAGGTTGTCTATAGCTTTTATGGTGATCTCGACGATACCGCGCGGTCTAGGGCTGACCACTTAAACTTTTGACATAGAATAATTAATCCACCACTGGCATGAGTTGCATGAGTTACGAAATCGGTCTTTGTCATCACCATGATGAAAAAGAAAAAGGGATTTATGAGACAAAGCAACAGGGTGGTTTTTACTGTTTAAGGGTCCACTAACGATGTTCTCTTATCCACTTTAAGTATAAACGATGATGACGTGAGTCAGAAACGGACCTTTGGTGAGTGGATGGTAGCGACGTCCCATAACTAACACTGTCCGCTGAACTGTATGTTGCAAGACATTTCTGCTTTGTCCTTCATTAAAAGTTGTGCCAAAATGAGCACTGGAATGTCGTTAATTACAATTTACCAAACGGGACAGCCTACAGTACACTCTGTGGGGTATAGACAGCCAACGTCTTGTTGCTTGCTACTCATTTTACCATTAATGAACGACTGTCTATAGATACTAACTACTGCAGAACAGGCGCAGACGATCAGCTTAGCCGTTTTCAAAATACTCATTTAAAGCTGTAAGGCTATTATGATACATTTTCTGTTCAACGCACTTAAATCTCAGATTTTACACCTGATGATAGCAAGAAACACTCCAATTGATAGCTGTGAATTTCTTTCATTGATTTTTTTTAACCTTTCTGTGATCTTCATAAGCGCTTTATATGAACAGATGGCATTTAAGTGTAGAGGTCTGGGGTGGTCATAATGTTTTGGCTCTTCCGCGTGTGAAATTTTCAGAATGGGAGAGTTTATTAAAATCTGCAGCAATTTGATGTATTAAATGCAACCAATATAGTCTAAAAAATTATATCATTATAGTAAACACTTTAATATAAAGTACACTGTAAATTTTAGACTGTCCAGTATGAACTAGTGCTGAAAGAAAAACTTCTACTTATATGCTTCTATAAGAGATATCTGATTAAATAAAACAAAACAAATAAATAAAAAAGTATTTTCTGTAGTAATCACCAACCAGAGAAGCAGAAAATTGTTGGACCAGCGTTGGCTAATTGTTCTTCTACGTTAACTCACAGTAAGAAATGTCCTCCTTGCCGTACTATCGACCAACGAAACATTTGTCAACACTGGTGAGACCGCTAGATGCTCGGGTACGCTCCAAATTAGAGGGATCTCTGTACCTGCTATTTCAAACCACTTCCCACACCTGATATTCCAATTCCTACTATTTTACTACTGTTTCCACAAACTGCCAACCATGAGCCAACAATCTGAGCTTCTTGGAAATAATTCACGATTCAAATTTTGCCGCATCGTTGGTCTATTCAGATTATGAAATCGCATTCCAAACTTCTCAATAATAATTGAGAAGTATAATATACACTGGCGGAAAAAAAAATCCCAACACCAAGAAAGACTTGTGTTAGACAAACGAAATTTGGTAGGTGTGTTTATACATCTGAAAGATGACATCGATTGAAATTTTGCGCTTCGCGCATAAGTGTGGCGCTAGTAGCGCCACTCTTAACTTGCAGATCAGGTTTACTTTAAATGCGTGGTGTAAAGTTCGTGGGCGTTATTTAGCTTCGAAATGTGACGTATTGAGTTGATCTTAGCCAAGAATGTCTTTAACAAGACGAAGAAGCTACTGTCAACAGCTCACCGAGTTGGAACGAGGTCGCATATTCGGGCTACGAGAAAGTGGATTTTCTTTCCGCGATATTGCAGAAAGACTTGGCTGGAATGTATCCACTGTGCATGATTGTTGGACGCAGTGGTCAAGGGATGGTACTGCCTCAAGAAGACCGGGTTCCAGGCGGAACACAACAGATCTCCACTCCGTCCTCCAATGAGCTCTGGCTTGACACCAATGGCGTCGCAAACGGCAATGGCTTGGAGTTAGTAGAATGCACGGTACAGGGCGCCTGGCTCGGAGCTGTCCTTGAAATAACCGATTTCTAACAGTTCGTTGTGTCACTGTGGTACCAACTGCAGCTCGAATTTTTGCCGCAGACGCAGTACGATGCGCCACAGTCGTACACCGACATTTTAAATCTCCAATACATATTGGTTTCTGGGTTTTTTGGAAGAACACTTTTTGGATTTGTGGGTATCTCGGAAGATATTATATTGTATTTTCTTAAATCGTATTAAAGTTCGTAGCATTTTCGAAAATATATGTATTTTTTTACTGTGTAAGTATATTTACGATTAAAAGCCAGTATTAAAAAAATACTAGCTTTACATTAAAATATGGCAATGAAATGGAGAAATAAGTCTTGCCCATAACATGTGCGAAATTAGCAACACTTAAATACCCTAGTGTTGTGACAATATTTCACAAGGTATAAAGAATATTAGCCATTATATAGAAAATAAAAACAATATTGTCCAAATACTATTTTGCTACTTCGACTTTTCTTCGAACGCATTCCTGTCCTTCATCAAAAAATTTAATTAAACTATTTTAAATCTAGTATTTGTCGATTTTATTTATCCAAAGAATAGTTAGGCCGTTAATCTACGCTTTCGAAGTGCGAAATTTTGAAATAAGTTTCAATATCTTCTTTTTTCATGATAATGTAATGGACAAACAAAACTTTCTGGATACAATATCAGCGATGGAACAGTGTAGCTGCAGAGAATCAATTGACACCGCAAAATTTTATTAGTATCCTTCATCTAACTTCAGGACAGAATTTCTGAGATTTTTGAAGGCGAAGAATAATATAAAAAATTAGTGGTGAAAATTGCTCAACTGCTGCGCCACTGTTCCATCACTGCAATATCATAGGAAACAGATATAGACTTTTATAAGGCAAAAAATGGTATTAGAAAACAAAAAAGGGCATCGTTTGTTTAGCTTAAATAAAACTTCATTTAATAATTTAGTAAACATTCTAAATAAAGTTTTGAATTAATTATTTAAATATTAAAAAAACTAGTTAACTCACATTTGTTTCATAGAACACTTAATTCTAATGTACAGGAATCTTAAAGCTAATTATACTTCAAAAAACTTTAAAATGTGCTGTTTAACAACAAAATTTTAATAGAAGACTATTTCAAATAGTTCCACGTTTCTTACTTTGCTGTCCTAGAGATGAGTAATTTTGTGAACTATAAGAAAATTAATTATAATATACAGGAATCTTACAGCTAATTATACTTCAAAAAACTTTAAAATGTGCTGTTTAACAACAAAATTTTAATAGAAGACTATTTCAAATAGTTCCACGTTTCTTACTTTGCTGTCCTAGAGATGAGTAATTTTGTGAACTATAAGAAAATTAATTCTAATATACAGGAATCTTAAAGCTAATTATACTTCAAAAAACTTTAAAATGTGCTGTTTAAGAACAAAATTTTAATAGAAGATTATTTCAAATAGTTCCACGTTTCTTACTTTGCTGTCCTAGTGATGAGCAATTTTGTGAGCTATAAGAAATTTTTTTGTGTGAAGATTTCCCCTTTACATTGGAATTAAGATATATTTCATATTATCCTTGCCTAAGAAGAAATACTCACTTTTTTAAAGTTAAAACTTCATTTTCTAATTTAGTAAGCATGCCAGTAAAGTTTAGAATAAATTATTTATATGAAAAAAAATTCGTTAACTCGCTTTTCATGCAAAGTATATTTGGTTAAATCTAATTTACAGGGATCTTAAAACTAATTACACTATATGGTCAAAGGTGACCGGCTACTTGCGATTTTAGACATTTTGCTAAATATCTAGAAAACTACATGAGTAATTATCCTGAAACTCCAGGTATGTAAACAGAATAGTACAGGTCATACATATCCATGAGGATTTTTTCCCGAAACCCCATAGGAGACCGTCAAAATATTGAAAAAGAACTAATATCTTTTGGATAACTCTGTAAAAACTAATGTAGCGAAAGCGTTTAAACTGGTGATTATGATTAAGTGCCTTATTATAATAAACTGTGTTCATTTTTATGAGGATAGCATGTATACTCGTAGAGAAATTAAAGTTTTTGTAAAAATAATCCCAAATTTTTCTAAGTTTTTTGCTTATAATTTGTAGAGTACTTAATATAAAAAAAGTTCTTTACAAAAAATATGACAAACAACATTGTACACAATACCCTTCAATCGGAATTAAAAAATAATAAAAACTGTATGAAAAATGAGCACACTTACTAAATAATGATTTACTGCGCATGCCCGAATGTAATCAAAATATATTTTGCATAATGTGTTAGCTAAATGTATAGAGCAACTTTTGTGAAAGTCTCTAAAACATATATGTTTTAGAGACTTGAAAAGTCTGAAAATTATCGTTGATAGAATAAGCTCAAAATCCGTTATTCCCAAAAGGAAGCAAAAAAATGAGGGGTTTTATACAATTTCAGTAGTGCGTGCAGTACTGTTTATGCTATATTGGCACTAATCAACGGATATATGGATGCAGCCCCGCATTTTTTTGCTTCATTTTGGGAACAACAGATTTTGAGCTTGTTCTATTAGCGGTAATTTTCATAATTATGAAGCTATGTTTTTGAGACTTTTTCAATTGTCCATACATTTAGCTAACACATTATGTACATTATATTTTGTTTGTGTTCGGGCATGCGCAGTGAAACATTATTTAGTAAACCTGCTCATTTTTCATACAATTTTAACTATATTTTAATTCTGATTGCAGGGTTTTGTGTACACTGTTGTTTTTCATATATTGAAAAGAACTTTTTTTTTTATATTAAGAACTCTGCAAATTATAAACAAAAAACTTGCAAAATTTGAGACTGTTTTTATGAAAACCTGAATTTCTCTTCGAGTATGCATGCTATCCTCATAAAAATGAACACAAATTATTACAATAAGCCACTTAATCATAATATACAGTTTGAACGGTTTTGCTTCATTAGTTTTGATAGGGTTTTCCAAGAGATATTTGTTCATTTTCAATTTATTGACGGTCCCCTATGGGGTTTCGGGAAAAAAATCTTCGCGGAAATATATGACCTATACTATGCTGTTTACACACCTGGAGTTTCAGGTTGAGCCCTCATGAAATTTTTCTATATATTTAACAAAGCGTCTAAAATAGCAAGTGGCCGGTCACCTTTGGCCATATAGTGTATACTGCTAAAAGCTTTTAAATATACTGTTTAATGACAAAATTTTAATACAAGAAAAATTTTAATTTGTTCCACATTTCTTACTTTCCTTTCTAAGAGACGGTAATTTTGTGAGCTATACGGAAAATTTATATGTAAAAGTTTTACCTTTACGTTAAAGTGAAGATATATCTAATAATATTCTTGCTTTCAAGAAGAAACACTCAGTTTTCTGAAAGTAAAGCAAATCGTTGACGTTGTGGGTAATTTAAGTCTTTACTAACAATTTACTGATGCATTTTAATGGAAAATTATGAGAACTTTCGCCTTCACCAGGCTTAAATTAGTTTGTTTCCTGAATTCCCTTGGGGAAAGCCCGGGCGAAAATGTAAGATTTTCCAAATATTTAAACTAATTCTAACTTCGATCTCAGAATCATTATTTTTTCTGAAATATTTCGTGAAAGAGCTTATGCGCGCCCGGTCTTAATAGGCTCTAATAATTGCACTGGAATACACTGGAATGCCATTTATTACTATATATTTTCGTTTAAATCCTAATTCGTTTATTTTCATGATAACATTTTCCGTCTATACGAAACAAAATAATTTCTTCATTTTATTTATGCATCTCTGTAATAATAGTCTGGAGTTTGAAAATTATTATCGAGTAGAGTAAAACCATGGAACTATAAATAAACAGGAAATGACATATCCTCATAATGATGAAGCTTTAACTGTAACCGGATCCGCAAGGCAGATTACCGCCGAAGCAAACGTCCATCATAAACCGGGGGGCGACTGCACAGACCACCGCCTCATCGAGTTGACGACTGAATTTCCAGGATTAAGCAGAATTGGATTAGCATATTAAAATGCAACTGGTCTGCCAAGTAATCTCTTAGTGGAAACCAGCTGCAGACCCGATTTTAGTAGCTGATAGGTTTATCGTTATGTTATCCTGCACCCAAAAGTATGAAACATGGAGGAATGAGAACAGGAAAACACAATGTTAAACCTACCAGTGATCCACTAAAATCGTGTTTGCTGGTGTTTTCCACCAAGCTATGACTTGGCAGAAAAGTTGCATTTTAATATGCGAATCGAGTTTTAACTAAGCCTGGAATTTCATATGTCAACTCGAAGAGGTGGGGGTTTGTGGAGACACCTCCTGGTCTAACAGTAAATTGAACAGAAATTTCTTCCTTATTTAATCACCTTATTAATGCAAAATTTTTGTCACAATTAAGGCAAAAATATTCATTGCTTTTTTTACAGTTGAAAATTTGCACCGGCGGTCGTCAGGTCCTTCGCTTCCGCCATATTATGACTAATATTCTCCAGTCAATGTCAGTGAATTTGCAAACTTCCAGTAAATTTGAATAGACATTTTCGCCTTATTTAAATTCCTTATTCAAGCAGAATTTCTGTCGTAAATAAGGCAAAAATTTTTGTTATTTTTCAGTGGTGGAACTTCGCTCTGACGTTAAACAGGCCCTGATTAGATGTAAACAAACAACAGCCGCCATATTTTGACTACACTCTCAGTTACTTCACTCGAAACTGGTAGACATTACAGTATCTGTATCCTACAATTTATTCGTCACTCACTAGGGAAACCAAATTTACATGAGGTTTTAAAGGTTCGTCCTTTCATCAGTCACATATTTTACTGAAAAAAGCAATATTGTTTAAATATAATATTCGTCATCTTTATAAAGTAAACATTAGCAAGGAGAAATCAAATTAAAATTAAAATACATTGGTGGTTTAATTTGTATATTTTTTAATCTTCAGTAATTGTATACAAATAATATTTTTTTTTGTTTACATAAACTTTATTTAGATATTTTTCTCAAATTTGAAAAAAAAAATAATATCTATAGAACAGTATATAAAATTAAAATTGATGCAACAGAAATTACCAAGAAAAAATCCACTTAGCTCAAAACCTCAAGATATTGCTTTAGATTCTAAACATGTAATGTATGAAGTTAAAATGACATTTGAATTCTTTTCTACGAAGCGTTTCGTATAATAAAGATTAGTGGTGCTTTCATGGTAACACAGTTATTATTTATTTATTATACTACACAGAAATGCACTAACGGAGGTTTTATTGTTTAGGACAAAGCTTCAAAGAAAAGATGCACTTAACTCCAAACCTCGAGATATGGCTTTAGATTCTAAACATGTGAGGTATAAAGTCAAAATGACATCTGATTTCTTTTGTAGGAAGTGTTTTTTGTAATAAAGGTTAGTAATACTTTCACGGGGACATATTTATTATTTATTTATTATCATAAATGGAAATGCAGTAATAGAGGTTGTATTTTTGGACAAATATTAAAATAAATGCATATCACTGAAGTAGATACTTTCATTAATCAGAACAGGTTTAATAAACCGGTAGATATTGTGCTACTTATAATGTTTAAAAATTTAGTCCATTAAAGTTCCATGTATAGTCATTTGGGAACAAAATTGAAAAGAAAATAAGTTTTATTCAGTTATTTTTTTTTCTCAAACATATGACAGAAAAAAAACCTTTTTTAGAATTCCGTACTTAAAAAGTAAAAACGGTACCATTATAAGATCACTCCTGTGGCTGTCTGTTACAGCCATTTTGCTCGTAAACTATGGAACGTGGAAAGTTGAAATTGTGGGAAGTAATAAAGACTATTAACCCACATATTTACAGATTATTATGCGATGCCCAGTAGCAGTATAAAATCAATAAACGTCAAATTGTTAAAAACAGACTAATGTAATTAGAATTAATCACACAAATACTATGGGATTCGCGACTAGTTTGCATCGAGTGGATCTCTCAATACGCCTCTCGTGTCTTTAAAAGTTAATTAAAAACCTATCTGGAAAACGCGGCACGGACAAAGCCAGCGTTACAACTTTGCGACCTCCTTTCGAAGCGCGCTTAACACAATGCCAAGTTTAAATTTTGAACAAAGGTTTTGTTTTAGCTACACTGTAAAAATAAAATATTATTACTACGCTGAATTTAGTTTTATGAAATACCAAATGAAATTTAATTATGCACTACTTTTATTGTCAGTACCGAAATAAGTTCATCATAAACAGTTTAGGATAATATTAAAAAAGGAGTTATACAGAATAGCAATATTTGATATTATTTAGGCTTCGTATCTCTTTGAACTTTTATTGTATAACGATTCATACTTTTCTGGAATATACAGCTATACCCAATGCCACGTTGTATAGTTTTTTACAAAGTCTTATTATTCTTTTAGCAACGATTTTTTAACTAATACAGTTAACAATTCATATATTTATTCTACGGAACCTTCTGAGCGCGAGTAATACTCACACTTGACCGTTTATTTAAAAAAATGTGGACATAAAAAGCTCAAATAAATTTCGTTTCAGCCAGTAATAAGCTCTAGCTCAGCTACCTTCGAAGTCTTTCTCATATTATACATTGCGAACGTACTTATCTAACGGTAGGGCTACTGGACAAGAGGTGCTGTTTTCGAATTCCAACTGGGATGAGTGTTTGTAGTGGGTCGGATTACACTGTAAACGGGGGTCTCACTTTTTTTTAGGTCTCGTGTGCAAAATATGACATTAATATTTTTTTCTAAGCAAGGTGTGATAAATTATTGTTTTAATGCTCCGTGGGGATTGCCAAATCCTTGAAAGAAATCAGACTTCTTAACCCCTTAATTCTAGCTCCCGTGATATTCAAGGGCTGTATCTTTTGTTAAGATTGTTTGATTCCCACCAGTTTTATAAAACAGTGGAATTGGTTTTATTATGGTATCATTTTACCTGTCATTAAATAAGATGAATATTTCTTTTTCAAAAAAGTGGTGTCAATATGCAATTTGAATTTTTGAACGGTAATTTAATGCGACCATTAAGAGGTTAAACTACACCCTAATTCGTATTCTGGGTCAGACAACAGGACTTTGGTCTAAATTGGCACCATGTTATTGGAAACTCACGCAACCAGAAAGTAACACTTGGCGAATAGCCCCACACTGTAAAAAAAATCTGTAACGTTACTAAAATTTTTCTAAGAAACTGGGATTCCTAGAACTTTTTATGCAACGGCAACAGGAAAAATTCCTGTAACAGACGCTGTTACAGGAATTTTTGTTCTTGCCGTTACATATATAGTTCTAGGAATCCCAGTTTCCTAGAAAAACTTTAGTAACGTCACAAAAAACTTCTTACAGTGCAGTTATTGACATCTAATCAGTAACTGACACTTCAGCAAATATCTAACTCAAGTAAACATTTTCTTGTAAAATTCTGCAAAGTAATGTCATCTCAGAATCGTCGCGATGAGGGGTTATGGGGGGAGGAGCCTCCCTCTCCTATATATGTGAACTTGGGAAATTGGAGCCTCGATTTGGGAAATTCCAGAATTTTGAAAAACTTTTTTCTTTTTTAAAAATAATAGTGAAAAATAAGAATTTTTTATTATCTTGCTGACTACCTTTTTGAGTTCTGTAACAGTACACTAGTTAAAATATCAAGAGAAATAAAAAAAAGCAACCAGACTCAATTTGTCATTGTGTTTCTCTGTGCTGCGAAAATATCATACATCTACCAGACCTGGATTTCTCTACTGTTGTCCATCAATATTTCTCTAATCTATTTCCTCCAAAACTTTGTTATTCTCGCAAAAATCTCAAAATATCATGAGGCTATTTTAATATGAAGTAAGATTATGACTCGTACACAATAGAAGACAAAATATTTCATTAAATGAACCAAAAATTATAATTCTTATGTTTTTAGTTTCAGTATTTTCCCTTGGAAAATAATTTTTTTACATATAAGTATCACTAACATTAAACACATTTTGCACATATCATT
This sequence comes from Maratus speciosus, assembly GCA_963932465.1. Lineage (NCBI taxonomy): Eukaryota > Metazoa > Arthropoda > Arachnida > Araneae > Salticidae > Maratus > Maratus speciosus. The sequence continues at coordinate 232,967,459 of OZ010796.1, read as the reverse complement.
TCAGTTGGAAAATAGAGCAATTTGTTTCAAGTCAGGAAATTTTTGAGTTATAAGTTGGGAATTTTTTTAATTCTACCCCCCCCCCTCCCGAAAAAATATCTGTAGCTACACCCCTGTCTCATCTAGTGGTAACTTAGATAAGTAATTATAGTTTGAGTCAATTTATTCGCAACTAGTACACTGTAAAAAAAAATTGTAAAGTTACTAAAGTTTTTCTAGGAAACTGGAATTCCTAGAACATTTTATGTAACGGCAACAACAAAAATTCATGTAACAGATACACTTTTGCACCGAAAATCAAAAAATCTGTAAGGTTAGTAAGGATTTTTTAGTAAACTGGGATGCCTAGAACTTTTCATGTAACTGCAATTTTATATGTAACTGCAGAGTTACATATAAAATTTTAGCAAGATTACTGTAATTTTAGCAGATTCATTTGTAAAGCTACAGATTTCTGTAGCTTCATAAAAACTAGTTTTGTAGATTTACAGCTTTTTTTGTACATTTACAGATGAAAGTTTAGTAAACATGTAACTTTACATCTGTAGAACTACAGATTTTTTTCTACAATGTAGGCCAAGAATAATTAAAGAAACTTTTGAGAACACAAAAGGTACTATTTTGAGGAACCCATCTTATTTCTAAAATTAATTTAGTGCTTTTTTTAGATGTCTGTACGGGCCGAAATATCCAGACCCAGGCCCGGCCCGACTCATAGAAAAAACATTTGAGCCGGCCGGATACAAAAATTAAAATTTCGGCCCGGCCAGGGTGAATTTCTACAAAACATTGATTTTTATGTCGATTTGATTAAAAATTTGTCTCGTACGAGGAGTTCTGATCAAAAATATTTATCTTAACTTGTATTTTTTCATGTTTATAATCTTCATTTTGAAAGAAGTATCGCAGGTCGCGATATTTATTTTTTTTAATGAATCTCTATTTCTTGTATGTAATTGTTTTAATTATCATTAATATTGTTAATCTATATTCCTTGTTAGTGTTAAAAATCCGAAAAATGCTATAGGGAGACTAGGGAGGGTTGACCATACGGGAGGCTTGACCCACCCATCAGTTTTCATATTTAAAATAATTTCAGAGTTTTATCAATAGGTGTCAACCAAAGCTACTGGAATGCTCAAACAACAGTCTTTGTTTCTTACATCTAATCCAAATAGATGTGTGAAAATCAATTGTGTAGCGTTTTCAACCTAAAAAGGGCGTTTTTTAGAAATATTTTGTAAGCTTTTTTCAGATAAAATATATCATAGAAATTTAAGTGAGTAGGTTTAAAGTAATGCAGAAATGTCGAGCTTTCATTCCCGGCATAAAGATTGTACAGTAAGTTAGGCTAAACAATACAATGTGCTATTCTTTAGAAACGTGGTATGTGGGGAGGCTTGACCCAGTTAATGTGAGGATGGGTTGACCAGATGCTCAAGGCTCCCTTAATTAAGTGGTTTTTGAAATCTGTTTATTATACTCTGTGCATAATGAAAAAGGTTATATATATAAAAAATAATGTATATTTATTCTGTAAAGCTACAGTAAACTGGGGTGATGGAAAAGAAAATGTTTAAAACTGCTTAAAGTAAGATATGAAAAATTGCTGTAGCATCCATTGCAAGAAGAAACTTAATGAAATATAAATGGGAAAGTTGATAGGACCTTTTCTCCATCTAAATATTACTTAAAATAGGTAAATAGAAACAGTGGAAAAGACTAAAATGTATGAAAGCAGCAGTTTTAATCATTTCAAGGCAGTCGCATGTTTATGAAACCATTTAATTTTAATTTCCAAACGCTACAATGACACCAGAATTTTACTAAAATCTTTTCCATTTAATATGTATGTAAAATATAGCCTTTCTCTTATTTCCAAAAAAATTTGTTCGTAAATTCTTGTGCATTTATTTCAACATTTTAGTACTGAAAGTACTTTGCCCCTGAAAGGGCTAAACGATGTTAATAATAAATTAAGTGCTCAATGCGGCTTCAAAAGAAAATAGCATTGATCGAAAAACTTTAGGAAGGCATGTAGACAAATTTCACCAGGACGAATACAGTTAGATGAAGCCAAACTATGTGCAACTAGTGTTGTCAGGTCGAGTGTCAGAAAAAGTAAGACGAGGAGACAAAAAAAAAAAAAAAAGCGGAACAGTGTCTCCTAAATCCGGACATAATAATACATGAAACCCTATGAAAATGGAACCTGTCTCTAACGGAATACTGTCTTAAATGTTAAAATTTCATTTTCCCTGCTGTACAATTATACATGCTCAGACAAAATCATGTTTAAAATAAATGTTTTCTCGTATGACTTGCGACTGCTTAAAAACAGGTTTGTTTAAGCGTCATATTTTCAAATATATATATATATATATATATATATATATATATATACATTAATAATTAAAGCCTGTAGCATAAAGTTATTTTGCTTTTTTTAAACTGATTTTATTTCTCTTTTCAAATATTTCAATATAAAACAAAGTGGGTCAAGCCTCCCATATAGTGGGTCAACCCTCCCGTATGTGGGGAGCCTTGACCCATTACTTTCTCATGAATAAAAACATTTTTCAAATTTCTTATATATTACTCTTATGTAGCAATTTTACTTTGATAACTGATTGTATTACGAATAAAATGATGTATAAAACTTATTCTACGTTCAGTATTTAAAAAATAAAAAATCATTTTGTAAAAAGTGGGTCAACCCTCCCTAGTCTCCCCTACAGTAAAATCTTTTAAGACGGAATAGGCATAGAAAAGAAAGAAAATGCGTTATAGACAAGTTCCCTTCTTAGCAAGTGTAAATGTATTATATATTCTTTTCTTACGTATTAGTATATTAATTGTGCATGGATCAATACGTTTTTCAGTTTAAAACAAGGTTCCGTCATACGCAGGTTCTTTTTCACACGTTTTACTATATTTTAATTCAGCTATATTTTAATAAGCGCAGAAATCTACTATTCATTAAAAAGAATAAATTTTAATGTTTAAGTGTAGAATAATGGCAATTAAAAAATGAGTGCATTTTTCGCAAAACTTTTTGGGCCAGGACTAATTTTACTGACCTTTGAATGGACCAAGCCACGCTGAGACAATGATTTTCATACGGGCTGGGTCAAAACTAGGGCTGAAAATTTTGGGCCGTGAAGACTAGGAATGAAACCAGTCCCGGCTCTGTACAGAAAAAATAAGTTAGATCCGGTCCGCCCCGAATGTTGTGAAAGAAAATCGGCAGCTTCGGGCCACGGGCTGGCCAGTGCAAATCTCTATCTCTACTATCATTTCAAAAAGAAAAATAAGTATAATATGGATTTTAAATTTTTGCTATAGTGATTTAAGCAAGAAAGAATCCTTATGCTGTCAGTAACTGGGGGTTTCACCCTAAAAAAAACAAATTCAAACAAATTCATTTCTTAAATAAATTATTTTGTTGCAATTTCTTTTTAATTTTTAAAATGTTTAAGGAAAAGTAATGTAATATTTTATATTTACCAAATAAGGACGTGAATTTCAAAACTCGCCTTATCCAAAATTTAAAAAATCGAGTTTTCTCTACCAATCTAATCTATTGGTAAACCTGCACAGAAAAACCACTATAATCTGTAAAAAAAAATATTTTTATCCTTTATTTTTGGGTTCTTAAAATATTGGTTTTGTTTCAAAACTCGCCTTATCCACTAGGAAGTTCGCAACAAAACTAGCTTTATCCCTGCGCACGCGTAAGACCAACGGACGGCTAGTTTATCAGCTATTATTACAGTAATTTTCCTTCATTTTTCTGCGACCTGTTGCTATTTTCGTTTAATGATTTTACCTGTTCTATTCATACAAACTAATTAAATAAGTTTTACAGCATGTCTTATGTATAATGGGCAGTGAATAAACTCTTGCATTTTGTAGTGGAAGGGTGAAGAATAGAAAAAGAAATACGAACACAAGGGCTAGTAAAGAATACACGCAAAAGTAGATTAAAATGTAAGTTCAAAATGGGGAATCGCTTTCTATATTTCTTACTGTCAAAAGATGTTAAAAGATTTAATTTTTATTCTCAGGCATATATCTAAGGCATTTCCGGTACTCTCAAAGTGCACTTACCAGAAAGAGAACCTCGAGTATTCAACTGTCTCAATGCAAGTTGTATGACGACGCTTACACAAAGCTTTTTTTGTTGTTGTTGTTTTTCAAGCAAAGACAAAATTGCATAAGATAACTTTATTTTGAAATTCAGATCTCAAACACGTTTTTCAAGAAACCGTCCAGGTTTCTTTTCTTCCATGAAACACCCAGAAAAGTAAAATTTTCACATTGAAAGTTTTTTTAAGTGGATCTCAGTGCGCTTTCAAAGGCATTACGATAAGGTACTATATAAAGATTAAGAACCATGGCCATCTTCAAATTTGTGGAAGTGTATTTCGGAAGATTCTTTGAATATCAAAATTCAGAGTGTAAAACTTGTGCCAGAGGCTTCTAAAAACTGAACTTTCTTCTTAAAAAGAAGGGGGGGAGAGTCCCCGTGAAGCAAGAGAAACTTAAGGATGTCCACGGATTGTTAAAAAAACATTTTGATGAAAACTGGTCAGAAACGGAGATGCTTACTTTCTTTAAAAATGCTAGGGGGCTCAGCCCCCTACGAGCTACGCTCGCAACCCCCGTTCAGACACCGCAGACTCTAAAAGCACGCTAATTTGATTGGCTTTAAAAAGATTTCAAAGATTGAATTATAACTTAAAAAACAGTGGCGATCTCCCTATAAACGGGTTTCTATTCCTTTCTCTTTGATTGTGGAATTTGGCCAAATCAGCTACTGTTAACCCTCCGACTGTCTTGGAAAAGGGCAAAATTGTAATGTTGTTTTTTCTGCATTTTGTTTTAAATGCTAAAAAAAAAAATGATTCTTTGAACATTTTATAAAAAAAAACTTAATAACGAATATGAATGCAATCCTTGGAAGTATTAATCATTGTTCAGTGTATTAAAAATACATTAAATCAATACAATTATATTACTTTAAATATTGCTTGTATTGCAGTGAAACCTGGAGCTTAGTGAACGTATTAACACGGACTTGTCAGTGAGGGGGTTTTAAAAGATACAATGGCTGCTTCCGTCTTTGATTAAATAATTTTAGTTAAACATTTAAAAATATAAAATGGATTAAGTAAACAGAGTCTTTGTCTCCCGGTATTTTTTAACAAAGCGAAAAAAAATTTTTTTTAAATAAGACATTTTAAAGATATCGTTTATAATCTGACGTAATGTTCACCAAAGTTTTCTTTTTCTTTTTAATATTCACGTGAAAATACTTTTGTTATGAAATGATATATTTAAGCTGTCCTAACAAAAAATGTTGAAAAATATCAAATAAATGTCTTGCGCAATTTTTTAAATTTAAACTGTTTTACGATATTATTTTTGTTCATTTTACGTAATAAGTGTAATGTGACGTAATTTCTCCTATTTAAGACTTCTAACGCATGTTAATGAATTTATTATTCTACTATATTCTTTCTCTTTTAAAATTCACGTGTTAATATAGTTTTTATGGCATAATTTTCAATGAGTTCCTGTTTTTTTATATTATATGTTTACAATAGTCACGTGTAAATAAATTTTTAATTTGAAGCAAACATTGTTTGCGGTGTTTATACAGTTGGCAACAGTTTAAATTAATACCATATAGTAAATTATGTAAAAAATATCTCTCAAAATGCTGAAAATTTGAATTTAAAATAGAAATAAAACCTCAAAAGATGAGTCAAAATAAAAAAATTAATACAATCTGCACTCCGGCGAATTCTAACGCATAAAATGATCTAAAAATGATTACGCTGCCATGTATAGTTTTTGCTGCTATAAAACTTTTTTAATGGAACGATTTTGTCCAACTTTAGCATTAAATATATTTTAAAATAATTCTTCGTTTTGAAAACTGTCTGCATCAGCGTGTTTATCAAACATTTCTTTATAATACCACCGATTTTCATATTTTTGTATGCAATATTTTTCTTAATATTAACGAAGAAAGACCTCCGGTCACAAAAAATTTAAAACCGGCGGCGGCGGTGACAGCGGTAGTTACTTTTTTTTAGAATAGAGAGATTATTTCTAAGGAGCCAGAACAGAAGGAGATGGTGTATATATATTATATTATATGTTATATATATTATATTATATTACATTCTTTAAAAAAAAGTTATTTTAATTATAAGCTATTTATGATAAGTTTTATTTGATTATTGATAAGTTTGCTTTTTTATAATAAAACGTAATACTAAATTTTAATCATACTTACTGCTCTCGTAAGTTTTATTTTTTAATCCAAAATATTATCATCCGATGACCAAAAATGGAAACTATTAATTTCTTTCAGCAAGTATGATAGACGATTGGCAACAAAACTCTTCTTATCCATAGTTTGGCAACAAAACTCTTCTTATCCAAAACTTTTTCCAATTAATTAATTAAATGAATTAAAGTAGATTTTCCAACTTAACACAATTATATCACAGAGCAACTAGCTGTAAGTATACAAAAAATTGGAGGTATTCGATGCACGGGGTCACAGTTACAGATTTTTCGCGATTTCCCAAAATTTGATTTTTTGGATAAGGCGAGTTTTGAAACTCACGTCCTCAAATATATTTTCACGATATAAATAATGATAGTTTACTATTTTTATTATATTAGATATGCAATTTGAATTACTATAACTGCAATGAACTACAATCTAAGCCATAAAATAAAACTTCCAAAGATATACCAGTTCAAATTAATACTTTGATAATTTTTAAATATTTTCGGTAGGTTAATTTATAAAAATAGCTGTAACATTGTGGAAATTTCTTAGATATTGTAACCGATATTTCAATACACTCACAACATAACATGTGTGCATTCATTTTTACGTAAATACAACTGTAATTTTTGAGACTGAACATTTTTAGTAACTGATTGTTCATTAAAATAATGCTTTCCCGAAAAGCATTTTAAGTTCGTCTTTCCGAAACTCTAACAGAAATATTCAAGTCAGCTTCTAAAAACTCTCCATATTTTTATGCTGTACTTTCCTTAATCTCAATTTGAGAAGTTCTTCTTTTCTTAAGGCCCTTTAACCCTTTCAGGGGCAAAGCAATTTCATTGTTAAAGAGTTGAAATTAATGATTGACACCGGAATTTGAAAACAAATTTATTTGTAAATAAAAAAAAGCTGTATTTTGCATATATATATATAATAAACCGAAAATTTTTTTACCAAAATTCTGGTGCCATTGAAGCATTTGAGAATTTAAGTTAAGTGGTTTCATAGAAATACCACCACCCCCCAAGGGGTTAAACACACACTTTCATTTGGGAGTTGAAATATAAACAGATATAAATACACTTCCAATGATCATACGATAGAAATAAATATTGCTTTGGATGGCTAACTGTATAGCCTTGCTAATTGTGTAGTAGCTATATTTGCCCAATAATGGGGTAAATATACCATAATGGGGTAAATATACCATAATGGGGTAAATATACCCAAAAATAAACGTAGTAGGGTGCATTTATGCGCACAAAATGATAATAACTAAAATAACGATATTTGGATGAGTCGAGCTTCAAACTTCTAAACCTTTCATAGCAAGTCTGGTACTCTTCCAGCTGGATTATCGCGGCTTTAGGCGTGTACTTAATCAAAACATATCAAAATGTATTGCATAAACATTTATTAAAGCAACATTTTACTCTGGGAAGAAAAATAAGGGATTACACAATTTAAGTTCTTTAACGTTTCAGCAGTCGCGCTTATGCTTTTTGAAACAGTCGCCTGACATATTTTTGTGCACAATACTTAAAAACACCACAATACTTGCGCTGTTAAAAATGCGATAAATTTTAGAATAGAAATAATAATGTTAGAAGACCAAATTTACGTACCAGTAGTTGATTTCAAAGTCTTTTTCAGAACAAAGTGTAGGAAAAATCTTGCGTAGAAAGTGTATCAAAGTGTAGGGAAACTTTGCGACAGCGTGCTCGCTGAAATGTTAATTGACATATTTATGTAGTATCCGTGTGTTCGTACATACAAATTATGTTTAAAGGTAACTATTTCAAAATTAAATTATTTTGAAGTGTATTTTAAATTGTATGTAAATAGGTCTTATATGTAAATAATGAGCTTAACGTCATGAAGTACATAAGTTTATTACAACATTAGTCTTCTTGATATGAATTAGTAAGTTGAAGTTTATTTTCATTTATAGAATTTTAGTCAAAAAATTATAAGACGTTTTTAAAATTTAACAGCTTCTGACACAAATAATTTTTTTCCCGAATTCTACAATGTCCTCAAAAATTAACACTTACATCTTTACTTCAATTTCTTATCAGTGACTTATCATAAACATAAAATTATACTACAAATTTTTTAAAAAAATAACATGGGGCATATATGTAAAATGTACCACTACTGGAGAACATGTTTCATAAACCATTCAGAGAGAAATAAAAGATAATCTTGAAAACTTGCTTGGAAAATATATCAAGTGTCAGAAGATAATGAAACGAGGAAATTAATTACCGTCCATAGACTTCTAATATAACTGCAGAAATGGTAACCTTTTCTCGAAGAACATATCATGCTTGGAAGGATTGCGCCCCAAACTGGTTTTTCCTTCCAAAAAACTGTCATTGGAATTGCCGCTCCTACCGAGACCGGTATGTCATTTGCCTGCATCCGGAGCTTGATAGCAGAAACAGAAATTTGTCTATGAAGGTATCACCGCCAAAAAACTACACCCTTTCGGCGATAAAATCTCAGGCATGTATGCTTCAAGGTTCGACGGATAGAACAAAGGGATTCGTTCTCTACTCAATTTCTCCTCTAAGTTACCGACTTACAATTTTTATTTGATCAACATTTGATCAATCAGTATTGCAATTGTTCAATATTTTTTTTTTTTTTTCATTTTCCTCAATAGTCAAATAGGGATACTTTTAAGGGGGCAGTGGAGTTTAAAATCCTTATTTTTTTTTTTTTTTTTTTTTTTTTTGTAAATTTTACCTTAAATATTATTCAAGGATACATTATATGCATTATGCCATGCATTTATCACAATAAAAATAAAAATAAAATTTATTTTTGAGAAAAAAATGGAATCTTCGAATGGAATCTTAGAAATCTTCGAAATGCCCAATGCGCATTCCATATCAATGAAAATCCCCAATATTTTTTATAAAAGTTTGGTTTATATACAGAAATAAAATAGAGCATCGAATTTTATATATGTGAATTTAAAGGTAAAAAAAAATTGAAATTTTTTGAAATTTATTCGAAAATTTTTCAAAATTTCAAAATTTTTCAATTTTTTTTATATTTTGCAAATTTCATCTGAAATATTATTCAAGGGCACATTATATGTATTATGGCATGCATTTATAACAAAAAATAAATAAAAATAAAATTATTTTTGAGAAAAAAATGGAATTTTACTTAGAAATCTTAGAAATCTTCGAAGTGCCCCCTGCGCGTTCCATATCAATGAAAATCCCCAATATTTTTTATAAAAGTTTCGTTTATATATAGAAATAAAATAGAGCATCGAATTTTATATATTTGAATTTAAAGGTTAAAAAAAAAATTTTTTTTGAAAACATTTTGAATTTTTGAATTTTTTTTTTTTTACCTTTAAATTCAAATATATAAAATTCGATGCTCTATTTTATTTACATATATAAACCAAACTTTTATAAAAAATATTGGGATTTTCATTGATATGGGAGACGCAGGGGACATTTCGAAGATTTCTGAGACGACGCGTAAAAGTCCATTTTTTCTCAAAAATAAATTTTTTTTTAAATTTTCTTTTTGTAATAAATGCATGCCATAATGCATATAATGTACCCTTGATTAATATTTAAGGTGAAATTTACAAAAAAAAAAAAAAAAAAAAAAAAAAATATTTTTAAAGATTTTAAACTCCACTGTCCCCTTAAAGTATTCCATCTAATACCAGCAAATATTTTATATTTTGTTATTATTCATTAAAACTTCATTAGAGACCATTTCGGAAATCATTTAGGGATAATTTTCATTTTTAACTGCAGTATTGTAACAGGTTCGATAATTACTTTTGTCAATTTTACAAAAGTTTACAGCTTTCTCATAGATATTTTTAAAGTACTCTATCTAAACCAGGGAAATATTTTATATTTTATTTTTATTAATTGAATCCACGTTAGAGATCATTTAGAGAACCATTTACAAATAATTTTCACATTTGACTGTAGATAGGGCAAAAATTTGTCAGAAAATCGCAGAAAGAAATAGTTGTATTTAAAGAAGAACCAGGGAAGAATTTAAGGGTACACGTTTCTCTTGTTTTTAAACATTATATTGACAATGAATATTTTTATATCATATAGATATACGTATTTTTATGTCATATATAATGCAAAAACAATATTTTTTAAAAATGTCTAAATTTGTATTGTAATACAAAATTAAAATCATGAAAACAAACATGCTAATAATAATAATAAAAAACCGAATAATGCAGAGGTCATAAAATTTTTTTAAATCAATAATTCGAATGTAGAGAATACAGAGAATACAGAAAGTAATCCGAATGTAGAGAATACAGGGAGTAATTCGAATAATTTAATATAGACATATGAGTTTTACACAGAAAGAACGGAAATATAAAGTACATATTTTTGTCAAGAAATCAAAATATATTGTATAATAGTTTATGTTTCTGCCCACCAGATGGTTATTCAATTTCCTCAGACAAGCGTAAATAATATTCTGAAATAAAAGTATGCATTTATCCAATTCATTTAACATAAAGCTAAGACAAAATAAATAATAATAAAACAAAATTCAGATAAGGCTTTATTTTTAACCAAAAAAAGAAAAATAACTGTACATTCCATTTAAAAAAGAAAGAACATAAAATATGAAATATATTTTAAAAGAATTAAAAATCAAATTGGAAGGCATTTTGGCGCTATAAAATATTTTGAATACATCACTTAAGCAAACATGAAATAATTCTAAAGTTAAAAAATAAAACTCGCGAAAGAAAATTTTTCCACAAGAATTGTTGCAACTTACAAATTGAAAACCAATCCAGAAAACTTAAACAAAATAACAAAAATCATAGATGCCAACATCCCTTAATTATTCCGGATCCAAGAAGAACATGTTTCCAACTGGAAATTTTATTTTATCAAAAATTTTAAAAGGAAATCTAAAATGTACCTTATAGAAACAAGACATATTTACTCGTATATATTTTCCGGTTTAAAACATGCCTGTCTTGGATCAGACTTCGGAATAATAAAGATATGTTAGCATCTATGCAAAAATGCGTATTTCGAATATACATCTACAATTAAAATATGTTGAGAAACAAAAAATAACTTAATGTATATTATGATATCAAAAGTAACTTGTAAGAAACCATACAATCAAATCGTTTCTTGGGCAATAATGACCAATAAATAAGATATACAGTCCAAAAAAAGTAAATTTCTTTAAAATATAAATCGATTCAGAAAATATTTCTTTTGAAGCAAATGCAAATGATTTAAACTATGTAACGTAGTTCCCTGGATGCACAGTATTTCCGTTTTTCGTTTCTTTTATATTCTGCATCTGATTTGTCATTGTGTGATGAAACATTACCATTTCAAATAAGTTTCTTTCAAATTTTTCAGAATTTACAGTTTCGAAGAATATTGTTTGTTGCTGTAAGACGCATTTTCGTCAAGCTTCAAAGACTTCATTTTATTTTTAAATTTCCGCTTGAAGATAGCAAGGAATACTTATTTTCTAAAGCATTTTATCAATTTAACAATTTTCATCGGAAGGATCAAGTAGTTTTCACATGAATACGATAAATGAAATCGTTTTGTTTTTTCTCTTTCGAAATTATTTTTTTATAGGAAAACCTTATTTGGCGTCATCACTTGATATGTCTGAATCTTCGAAGATCAATTTACGTGCAGACTTGGCCAGACGCATATGGTGATGATTCACAGAAGAGCACTGTGGGGTTATCTTAGACGTGCTAGGTAAATCAGAGAAAGAAGATGCACTTTCATTTTTAATATTATTAGTAGACGAAGGGCACGTGTTTGAACGCCGAAAATGTTCTGTGTTTAAAATTTTGTGATTTGAAGTTCTTGGCAAGTTCCAAGAACTTGAAAAATGTCCTCGAAGAATTTTAGAATTTGGTGTAGTATATGTTTCATATGAATTTCTAATGCAACTATTAGAAGTTTTGCATATACTTGATTGGTGATAACCTCCTATGCACTGAACATATACCTTGAGAAAGTTGGAAATCCACAAGAACGTGAAAATTCCTCCCAGATGGTTTTAGAACGCGGTTGATTAAGTACGTCAGCTATAGAGGATAGATTTCTCGTTGAAATCCTTTCAAACAAAGTTGGTGATGAGTGCAATATAGGCATGAGCAGGATAGTTGAATGAAACGTATGGGAGTTTGAAGGAGCAAGGGATTTATATTTAGTGATTTTTATGTCAATAAGGTGTTCAGAAAGAAAGATTTTAGTTATGACCTCGTTACCTGGGATAACGTCCTGTATTCAAAATTCTAATAGTCTAAGAGCTTAGCAACGTCAAAAAACACGTCATTTTATCAAGGCTCGTTTTTCTATATGTTCTTCCGTTTTATGGTGTAGTAAGTTTGCGGAAGGTCTGGCTGTCGGGAGACGTTGCGTTTACCTGCGCGAAAAGGGGTTATGCAGGTAAAAAAAATTCAAAATTACGTCATTTTAGCAAGGCTCATTTTTCTATATGTTCTTCCATTTTATGGTGTAGTACGTTTGCGGACGGTCTGTCTGTCGGGAGACGTTGCGTTTATCTGCGGGAGAAGGGGTTATGCAGGTCAAAAAACTTCAAAATTATGTCATTTTAGCAAGGCTTATTTTTCTATATGTTCTTCCGTTTTATGGTGCAGTGCGTTTGCGGACAGTCTGGCTGTCGGGAGACGTTGCGTTTGCCTGCGGGAGAAGGGGTTATGGAGGTGAAACAACTTCAAAATTACGTCATTTTAGCATGATATTTGTTTATAACATCTGTTTCTACTAACTATTTGTGATATTAATCCATTGTAGCCAGACGTTGCTAACGTTGCTAAGACCCTACCAGATCCTCATTTATAAGTACAAAAACATGTCATCTTCGCATCATTTTAGCAAACTTAAAATTTGCAACGTATTACTACTCTTTGGCTGTCAGACAACCTATAATTAACTTACCAGACACAAATTCGGTTCCAAAGTTAATGCCATAAGGCTTTAAATCTGGCATAGAAAGTGCCTGTTTCAAGAATGTTTTATAGTTTAAAAATTATAAGTCATCTTTGCGTCATTTTAGCAAGTTTAAAAATAACAAAATATTACGCTTTGGCTAACAGGCAACCTATAATTAATTTGCCAGACAGAAATTCGGTTTCAAAGTTAATGCCAGACGGCTTAAATATGGCAACGAAAATGCCTGTTTAACTTTGCTTGCGTCTGGCATAAACTTTGCAACCGAACTTGTGTCTGGCAAATTAATTATAGGTAGGTAAGATAAAAGGGGTACGATATGACTTTTGTCGAACCCTGTATGCATGTTCTGTCAGACTTAAAATGGCTTTGTTGGCCAGTTCTGCGATTCATATTTAATCTGTACAATAAATGAAATCTAATAAGGAATCAAAACCTATTCTTCGAAAAAGCGTAATTGCTCATTAGTTACTTTAACATCATGACGCATTACTGTGTGCTATCATTATGACCTATTATTCAGTATTATTTGCATTACTTTATTTACTTTATTATGGCATTTTCTAACTTATGACTTTCAATACAGTTTCTCAAAAATTTTGCGTTTGGCTTCAGGAAAATTATACTAAAAATCTTTAAACCACATTTGACTGCTTGTCTTGTGAAACGTTAATTTTTTTCTGCACAGATACTTCAAAACATTTATCATTTTTTCGGATACACTGCATATCCCTAACCGTTACTTTGCTTTTAATTGCTTACGTAACATTCACCAGACTTTTATCACGAGACCATTCGAAAGAGATACATGTAACTTAACGATTGCGCTTCAACGAAGTACACCAGTAGCACTTATAATTTTATGACTATGTCATAAGCGTAAATCGATATTTAGCTAAAACATGCTTAAAATATGACTTCCATGGAAAGGCATGTTATGCGAAGAAAATAAAACGTGAGCTAGTGATAAAAAAAATTGCACTTTATATTTTTTTCGTTTATTATATATTATAAAAATACTTATATTCTTTATTTATTTGAGGAAATTTGTGCAGTTCTTCTGGGTGTTTTAACTTTAACATAAATTTTACTTACCACGATCGCATTTGTCAACGATTTCTTCTACACAAAAGAAACAGCGACAAGATTTAACTGTTTCGACAACATATGATAATTTTCAAAACACTTAAAAAATGATACAGATTAATTAACTTATCGGAATCTACAAATTTCAATAAATGCAATTTCATCTATTTGTAATATGTAAAATATATTTAGGAATTTTTTATGACTGTAATATTTAATAAAATAATACATATAATATACTGGGTGATCCAACATGCAAGAAAATTTTGAAAAATCAACAATTCACAGTCTCATGAAGATAATATGATGTTCGTTTGCGCAGAAACGTATGTAAATTGAAGTAGATTATTTTGTCAAAATAACAAACTTGAATAATAAAATGTACTTTTTTTAATAACACGTAGCAATTTTCGGGTTACAGATTGGATTTCTAAAAGTATATAAAGAGCAGATTTTACTGGTAGCGTCATTCTTGCCATATTGCCATAGTATTCAGTGATTGTATTTAACAAATGCAGTGTCACCGAATGTTTTTAGCTCGTAAAACAACCGCAACGCTCAACATTCGGAAAAAATCTTGTTTTCAACCGATGATTATTATATATTATATATTATAAAAATACATATTTTTTTATTTCGTTGTGGAAATTTAATAAATACCATAATAAATTAATAATAAATTTAATATATTGTAATAAATACGACACGTACAGCAACTCAGATTTCCCGGTCTGACACCTTGTAACTTTTACTGTGTGGATACTCGAAACGTTTCTTTCAGAACCCCCCCCCCCCTCCCCCCAAGTATGTAAGTTTTGAGATATTTAAGAAAAACTGTCTAAGTTAAATGTATATATTTTTTACGAAAAAAATCTGGATTTTAAACTATGGCCTTCTACATCATGTGTTAATGTAATTTATTCAGTAAGGTTACAGGAAGGGGATAAATATAGTTTCCCCTTTACAGTTATGCGGTTACTGCAATAAAGTACATTCCACATCTGTATATTCATTTGCTTTGTTATTTTTATGTCATTATTGAGTTGAGCTGAGGTTAAAACTAACAAATCTATTTCTTAGTCAACATGAACTTTATTTTGGTCGGTAAAACAAAATTAATTAAATTCATATATTCAAGACCTCAGGGCATCAAAAGCGCCAGGTAAACTGATGAAAACAAAAAAAAGCACTTTTCATAGTGTTGAAAAGTGTTTAACAAAAATGGTGAAGCATTCTATAAAATACAAATTTAAAAGCCTCTAGATTACAAATTTAAATACAAATTTGAACCTTTTAATCATATCGCTTGTGAGGTTTCTGTAGTAAAAGAATATATCAAGTACTCGAAACGATAGTATACAATACGTTATTTTAGCAGGGCTTTCTACCAATCGAAGCGCCAAACAAATACTTCAGAAAACCATATTTAATTCATTTTCGAATGTTTTAACAGTTATGGGGAGGCAGAACTATCAACGAGCGACATTGCCACCCGTGAAATGTGCCATATGGCATCATGTGTCTACCATACTAACAGAAATGTCGTTTAATATTGCGAACTGTTTGGCAGTTTTGCTGCTGAGTAACGACGATATAAAAATATTAGGTAAGCTTTTATTCCTGTCGATATCTTATCTTACATAAGCTTGAATGGAAAACTGAAGAGCCATCTGGCGGTCGTAGAATATGCCGACAAGAAATTTTG
Organism: Maratus speciosus; assembly: GCA_963932465.1. Taxonomy (NCBI): domain Eukaryota; kingdom Metazoa; phylum Arthropoda; class Arachnida; order Araneae; family Salticidae; genus Maratus; species Maratus speciosus. The sequence goes on along the minus strand of OZ010796.1, from coordinate 232,951,366 downwards.
GCATCTTGCCCAAAAAGAGGGCTTAATTATAATTCTGTCTGTGAAACCGGCATCTATATTTCTTCATTGATTTGTGAATTAGTAATTTTTTTCTTGACTTTTCGGTTCCCCCGTACTTGTTACAAATAAAAAAAGTACTTTAAAACCTTAGAAAATATTTCATAAATATTTCAAATTGTCAAATGGTTAACGATCGGGCTGTGTCTGAAATTCAGACATATATGTGTCTTAAACGGAATGTTCAATTTTCAGACATTTTAAAATGTCTTAATTTTTCAGACGCTTGTACGCGTCTGAATTTAAGACACTTCAAACGTCTGACACGCATCCATGTTTGACCACCTTTCATTTCTCGGCAAGAGGCCATTTTTTCCTAAGCATTATACATTGAAAAAAAATATCCGTTAAAATATGGAAATTGTACTGCCAATCGAAACGCGAGTACAATTTACATATTTTAATGGAAATTATCTTCCGTAAATTTCAGAAAATTTTCAATTTTTTTTTTTTGGAAATTTCTGCATTTAAAGAAATAAAAACGCAAGCTCTCAATGGATAACCCACACTTCATTCAGTCTAAGGTCACGCATATTCAACATGATCTGTTTATTTAATTAACATTACTTTAACCATATAATTCTTGCCCTTCGCAGGTTTCGACCCGGGACCTCTTCCTTACAAGGACAGTGACATATCCATTCGGCCACGCCTTCACGAGATAATTCTTCAAATATTGCTATTTATGAAGTGCACGAAATTTATTTTACGGTAGTGGTAATTTTTTTTCCAAATCTAGTACAATTCTCAACGTTTTACAAATTTTCTTTCTGGAATTTTGGAATCTGAATTTTGAATCTGACGGTGGTATACGCCGTATACCCTCTGGAATTTTTTAAGGAACACCGTATACACTCTGTTTCTCAAAAAAGCTATAGCATACAGTCTTTGGGTATACCCTCTGCCTTGAGCGTATACTCTTTGCATAGAGCGTATACTCTCTGATCTTTTTACGACTACACCACTGAGAACAACGCTTTTTTTTCCTTCTGACGGAGAAATTTTTAGAACACAAATATTACTGTTTTATACAGGAACGTTATTTTTGAAATATTAAAATATTTAAAATGTTTTAACAATGTGTATATATTCAGTAATACCTTAACATTCGCGAGTTTTGATTATTCTCGAAATAGAACGTTTCTCGAAGAACATTTCAACATTCGCGAATACTTAACTTGGTTATTCGCGAATTTCGTTTTGAGAAGAATACTTTTTACAAAGTAAATTCGCTTTGTTTTACAAATTTTGTAAAGTATTTGACACTGGACAGCTCTACAATGTACTGTATAGCCTAAGTTTAGAGAATTTCAGCCCTTGTATTGAGGCAAAATGCATATCGGCATTTCCAAATGAATTTAAAAATGAATCCGAAAATGAGCAGCGTTTCAATTGCTCTTCTCAATTAAGAAAAAAATATATACACGCCAGGTGGCGCCACTCCTTTTAATGAATCTTATCTATGAAATCGCCTGATAAGAAATCTTGCGAAAATAATTTTGGCAAGTTTCTAAAATCCAATTTATTTTAAAATGTAAAATATGAGATCATAAAATACGTAACATTGAACTACTTAATCAGCTTTGTATATAAATATATAAATTTTTCATTTAAGACAGGATTCTGTTATCGACAAATAAAACATTATTATCTTAACTATAAAACCAGGGCCGAAACTAGCATTTTTTGCACTCAGGGCAAAAATGGACTTTAGTGCCCCTTCCTCCCTCCCCACTCCTCCGCAAATTATATTTACAAAGAGGATTTTACTAATTTTCTAATAGCCGACTTATTTTAAAATTTAAAATATGTAATAATAAAATGTCTAATACTGAACTATGTAATCTCTTTTGTGAAATATTGATTCATTGAAATCTTGTAAACGGAATGGAAAAAAAGTCCGCTTTATACAGGATCCTTATGAAATATCATCCTTACATTCTTCTATGCTTTGGCATATCCCAGACAAGACGAATTTAACAATACCGTGCAACACATAGACGTGAGAAAAATCAACAAACAAAATCTTCATTTGGTGCTCCTTCGTTCTATCACCCGGTGCACATGCCCCTCTGCCCCCTCCCCCTTAGATTCGGCCCCGTATAAAACATTATCTAAATGCTGAATATTATCTATCTAATAGAAGACAGTTAATGGCAATTTTTGTAGCAAAAAACAAACAAAATCTTCATTTGGCGCCCTTTTCGCTTTTCATTATGGCGCCCGGAGCAGACGCCTCCCCCCCCCTCTCTAGTTTCGGCCCTGGTTTGATTTAAATATATCCATCATGTAATGTACGTGACTTTGGATAGTGGTTGAAATATGTGGATTTTTCCTTGAAAGATTGTTTATAATTTATTTTTTAAAGGGAAAATTTTAAATACGAAATATGCAAAAAAGAAAGGGAAAATTTTCTGAAATTTAGGGAAGAAAATTTACCTTAAAATACGTAAATCAGTAGCATAATTTCCATACTTTAACAGATATTTTTTTAAGTGTATAATGCTTACGAAAAAATGGCTGCTGATCAAACATGTCTGCGATTCAGACGTTTGAAATGTCTTAAATGCAGTTGCATACATGCGTCTTAAAAATTAAGACACTTTAAAATGTCTAAAAATTGAACACTCCGTTTTAAGACACTTATATGTCTGAATTGCAGACATTTCAATTTATAGTGTTTATGCCATGATCATACAGTAAGACACTTAAGTGTCTTAATTTCAGACACCTATGATATCTGAAAGTTCATATTCAGACACTTAAGTGTCTTAATTACCTTTGCAGTCACATGTGTGTCTGAATTTAAGACGCCTCTATTTGCAGTGTGTATATTCATTTGCTTTGTTATTTTTATGTCATTGTTGAGTTGAGCTGAGGTTAAAACTAACAAATCTATTTTTTAGTCAACATGAACTTTATTTTGGTCAGTAAAACAAAATTAAATAAATTCATATATTGAAGACCTCAGGGCTTCAAACGCGCCAGGTAAACTGGTGAAAACAAAAAAAAAAGCACTTTTCACAGTGTTGAAAATAGTTTAACAGAAATCGTGAAGCATTCTATAAAATACAAATTTAAAAGCCTCTAGATTACAAATTTAAATACAAATTTGAACCTTTTAATCATATCGCTTGTGAGGTTTCTGTTGTAAAAGGATATATCAAGTACTCGAAACGATATTATACAATACTTTATTTTAGCAGGGCTTTCTACCAATCGAAGCGCCTAACAAATACTTCGGAAAACCAGTTTTAATTCATTTTCGAATGTTTTAACAGTTATGGGGAAGCAGAACTATCAAAGAGCGACATTGCCACCCGTGAAATGTGCCATATGGCATCATGTGTCTACCATACTAACAGAACTGTCGTTTAATATTGCGAACTGTTTGGCAGTTTTGTTGCTGAGTAACGACGATATAAAAATATTAGGTAAGCTTTTATTCCTGTGGATATCTTATCTTACGTAAGCTTGAATGGAAAACTGAAGAGCCATCTGGCGGTTGTAGAATATGCAGACAAGAAATTTTGGCATCTTGCCCAAAAAGATGCTTAATTATCATTCTGTCTGTGAAACCGGCATCTTTATTTCTTCATTCGTTTGTGAATTAGTAATTTTTTTTCTTGACTTTTCGGTTTCCCCGTACTTGTTACAAATAAAAAAAAGTACTTTAAAAACCTTAGAAAATATTTCATAAATATTTCAAATTGTCAAATGGTTAACGATCGGGCTGTGTTATTATGGGAAGAAATTTCGCTGTTTGGAAATCATCTTTAGCGTTATTTCTCTAGCCGATGGGATACGCTTTTACAAATGATATTCTTTAAAAAAATCAATGCCAATTTCCTTTACAGATAGACGAAAATTTGAAAATCCTACACATCCACTCCGCTTGTTCAATCGACCAATTTCATCGACAAGCACTTAAAGTTCATTAAAGCCAGTGTATAATCTACTGGTCAGAATAATCCGAAAAATTACAGAAAGAGTAAAGAAAAAATAAAATCTAAATAGAAGTCCTAGCATATTGTGATGCAGCGTACCTTTTAACATTTCATCTTGATATTAATTTTGTGTTCAACTAAAATGAAAATCGATGTTTCCATTTTCAAATTTTATTTTAGTGCGAAAGTGCAATATATCTTATGATTAATCTCCTATTATGGTTAATTTTCTTTTATCGTTTTAATTTGCTCTAGGCAATAAGTTACCAATTGTGGAAACCCTGCAACTAGCTACTTTACAGTAGTGTAGCAAACAAATTTTCATTGTTGAGAGAGGGATTTTTTAATTCATTCTTGAAAATTATTAAAAAATCATAAAAAAGTCACCGAATTGAAGCATTCAAACAAAGTTCATTAGGAAGTACGTTATTTTCCATATTCCATAATGTAAAATTGAAACTTGTGCGATGTTTAGAAGTGAGCGATAAAATAAGCAACCTGTTTATTTTTTGGCAGTCGTTTAAAAGTTGCCTACATATTTCTGACGACAATAAAAAAATAAGCAAAGAAAGAAACAGAACTTTATCTCTATTGAACAGGATATTGAACCGCGACCAAACTTAAAACCGCAACAAAAAGTTATTTCTGATGAAACAATAACCGGAACTGAACCTATTTTTTTTTATTTATATGTAGATTTTAAACTTATAAGACACGTCAAAAGTTAAATCATAATTTACGAGCACTGAAACTAATTAAACTACCAAAATTTAAATTAATAATTAACTAAAGTCTAAGAATGAACAGCGTCATTTTAATACATGTCTTCAAACCAGGGTTTGGAGTCGATATAAACGAAATACTTAAAACCAGAAAACAGTTACCGTGTTTTCTCACGAGTTTTTCAGACTTTTTACGATTTTTGTGTGCTAAAATTAGCGGGTGAGAAAAAACGTGAGTTATTTTCTCTGTTTATCGATTTTAATATATCTCGGTGGAAAGTTTCGAACATTTAAAGAAATGATTGATTTTAAGATGAATAACTAAAAAAACTGCGGCGATACAATCCATTTAAGATCCTGGCCGGAGATGCCTAACCCTGCTTCCTTGACCATAGGCCCTGAAGTTCTATATAACATACATACTAGACGGGTGGCCAAGCTATCGAGAAATCCCCAGGCAAGCTTGGTACTCATTTTATCGACTGTAAATGCATGAAACATTGAGTGATCCTTACCCGTATACGGAGTCAAAGATCGGACCTGTAGCGTGGCATCGCTATGTGCTGACCACTCAGCAACGGTCCCTTTAAAGATGAATAGTGAAGTATTTTTCGCTTATTTCTTCCCATTTTATCGGCGCAAAGACCAGAGTTTAAAAATTACGCAAGTTTTTTCGTAGAATTCAATTTTTTCAATGGAAAATTCATTGTAGGAGAAAAGAGGACTGTATATTGCAATATAACATTTTAATGTATAAATAATTGACATTAAAAACAAATATACAACAGGTTCAACAATTTGGAGATAGTTTTTGAACACGGAGAAAAAAATCCCAATCTTCTACAATGAAATATGAATAATAAAATTCTTTGCATTAGTGAGCAAACACAGAATGTAATTTACAAAGATTGTATAGAAATAATAAGTTTAAATAAATCTTTATTTATTTATTGAGAAATGAATCACATTAGCACCTTTTCCTCAGGTGTCTTTCTCAAACCAGCTATTAAAAATGTTCGTAAATAATTAATTGCTTTACCTACAGCATACACTATGACGCAAAAGTTTAGACAATGAAGAAATTCTTACATACTTTGAAAAGTATTTATTCAATTTTCAAATCACTGCTTGAAATTAATGTGCTGTACATATAAACAATATTTATAACAAAGAAAAGTGGAATTGTGCATATTGCAATAAATTAAATGGTAACAAAAATAAACTGCTGTCTCAAAAGTTTAGACACAAATTAAATAAAATCGAAATAAACAATTTTTAAAACCTGGTTGCGCATCCATGCTTATGTATTACGTCATATACACGAGATTGCATGGAAGAAACTAAATCTTGCATAGTTTGTGGATCGATATCGTACCATGCATTCTCAATAGATGTCTTAAGTTCCTTTTCAGAAGAGTATTGTCTAGCGTTGCTATAAACTTTGCGACACATGATGCTCCAAAGGTTTTCTATAGGGTTAAGATCTGGGCTACATGCTGGTCAGTCGAGAACTCTTATATTATGGGAATTAAACCAAGATTTTGAATGTTTTGCAGTGTGAATTGAAGCATTGTCTTGCTGAAATTCCCACTGAGGACCCCCTAGAAGCTCAGCAAACGGCAGTAGGTTTTCTTCTAATGTCTGTGTATAATGCTGTGAAGTTTGACGACCACTGGTGAAGGTCAGAGATACTTGTCCATTATAGCAAAAGGCTGCCCAAACCATCACCGAGCCCCCTCCTTGTCTGCGACTAAAAAAACGTCGAGGTTCCTTCCGCAAGTCATGCCAATACGATAAACAACCATCTGGACCATCCAGATTCCACTTTTTTTCATCGCTAAATATGACTGACTGCCATTTCTCTCCATATGACATATGCTTTCGAGCCCACATAAGTCTTTGTAACTTATGATATGGTTTCAGAGCTGGTTTCTTCTGCATTTTGCTATAAACGATTGTTCCTTTTTCCAAAATTCGTCTACGAATCGTATCCTTTGATACAGAGAGTCCCGATGAGCTTTGAACTCCACGTACGCTCATTTGTTGAGTACTCGCTAGTCTTTGTATCAGGCGATCCTCTCGTACATTTGTCACACGTGGCCTCCCAGACCGACATTTTGCTTTATATTCGGAACCACTCGATAAAACTCGATAAATAGATTTTTTTGACCTATTAATAATAGCAGAAATTTCAGAAACGCTCTTCCCTTCACCTTTCAACTGCCAAATCCTTGAAACCTCATTCACTTGAATTTCTTTAGCTCTCGGCATGTCGACTATGAAGCGCAATCGTTTGCAGAACTTAAGTACTCCAAATTTGTGACATCATCGATTCTAAATTTGCATATGCCAGCGAATATTCAAAGAAATTTAGAATAGTGTCTAAACTTTTGCGACAAGCACATTTGAATTTTTATGAAAAAAATTAGTATTATAGCAAATAAAACGACTGTCTTTTGTACATAGCATTTTAAATCAGTTTTTGAATATATTTACAGGTTTTTGTAATTCTGACGTCATAATTCTACATTTTAAAGCTGAATGACGTCATTGTCTAAACTTTTGCGTCATAGTGTATTAATGTTTGAACTAATATCTTAGTATGCACTTCATTTGCTGAGAGTTCATTTCAAGCTGGCGTTATTACTACAATTTCGTCGAAAAACATTAGACTCATTTTAAAAAATCATAACTGTGAAAGTATTTGTGAAACACAATAATTTCTATTGCATAATACTCATCAATTTTCTGAGATTTGTTAGATGTAATTATTCCTTATCCGTCACCTTCAGAAGATGCATTGTGAAAGTATCGTAGTTGTGTTCAACCTTTTTTCAATGGCCCTGTATATTTTTCCTTCTATTTTCTACATATTATGATCTATTGTTTATTATTACACTAATTATAAATCAGTAGTTCATTTGTATTTTAAAAATTACATACAGGTTGATTTAAAAAGATTTGTAAGTATATAAACTGATCACTACCGCTTATTTATAGTTAAAATTTAAAAAACAAATCCTTAAATAAAAAAAAAATTAAAACTCAACTAAAAATTAAGCATCTGAACAATTAAAAAACAAATATATCCTTTGTAAAATTTTGTCTTATAAATTTGAAGATATATGGCAAAGTGCACGAATTTTAAGTCTTGCCGCAGTCGCTGCTTCGGGTTTGCCATGGCAACCATCAAAATTTATTCTGTATTATATTAAGTTAGTTCTTTTCTTCATAAAGATATAAATCATAATGCATTTGTAAAAGAAATTCTACTTCCCTTATACCAGTTGTCTGTTTTATTAGTATACATTGTCTGCATTTATCTACATTGCATCTCCTCATACCATCTATACAAGTGAAGAATTTACTTTCGTGGGAATGTGAACACGCGTGTATTTTTTAGCATAATAGCGCCACATTCCTGGAAATAAAGAGAATAACTTTTATTTTAGCTCCCTCAAATGCATTAATCAAAATTCGGAATATAAAAGTAGGTAAAAGAAAATAAATTAAAACACAAAATAAAAAACACAGACAATGAAATACAATCACAATGTAAAATAAAAATAATAAGGGTTAATGCAATAGATATCATTGGCGTTATTTGTGGTGCGGTGTAACTTACCTGGCACGGATAATACTTAAGTACCGAAATCTTTAGTATTTCCTCAATTGCTTTTGGAGTTATGAGTGTCGAAAATGCATTCAACTTTAGCCGATGGCCATCTATTTCGCCTTCATCAAAGCGATATGCTTTGAATGAAAGTACCATCAGTCTGTTAATTTTGCTAAACATTGTGAATGTAAATAAATCCATACCGATGCATCACCGGTGTATCACAGATATTGTACAGTACATCCACTGAGCTCCATATATAACAGGAATTCTGAGTCGGCGGTCAGAAGCTTGCAGGGCAAATGAAGTATGCAAGGCAAAGGTAAAAAATAGTCCGCTTTGTCAACGTTATATATCAGTGTTCTCATTTGCTATTATCCTAATTTATGATTCTCTAATTAACCTATAGTTATCAAATTAAAAATTGCTTCTCTAATCATGTAAGGGAATGCGATAAACAGCAATTTTTGTCATGTATGCGAACTAAAATTATTGTCACTGTATCCATCCGCGCTGACCGTTGGAAATCATGTCGGGAAACAGGAAGACAGAGCTTTTGTTATATATGGAGCTCAGTGAGTACATACAACAAATTGATCGTGCAGCAGCTGAAAAGACAAAAAATCACTGAAAAAAAGAGTTTTTCCACCAACTAAAATGAAATAATTGAAAAATCATAATTCCCAAAACGCATGTGTGTAAATTAATATGTAAACCCACTTATAAATTCAAATATTTCCATATTATTCATGAAAAAATTACGCGAATTTTTGCTTACGCAAATAAATACGGTATTTATAACCGAAAATCGGAACTGAATCGAAAGCCATTATTTTTAACGGAAGATAATTTAGAAACGAAAAGAAAAAGTATTTTTAACAAAAATAGAACGAAAACCGGAACAAAGTATGTTTCGAAGCCCACTAAATAAAATATTGGGTTGAGGAAAAAGTAATTTCGTTTTTTCCTAATAGATGTCTTTAAAGTCCCATATCTCGAGCAATACTTATTCAATTAAGCCATACTATTGATCGTTTGAAAGGTTGGGTTGAGTTGGGTTGATTTTTGACGGCCAATTATCTACACGAGGGATATAGGCCCGGGGGGAGTGCCCTCCGTGGGGGTCTTTCTAAGGGAACCTAATCCGTATTAACGCATGGAAGATCCACGGCTCGAAGAAAACCACGAAAACTCCGAACGATTAGGCCGACGGGCGCGATTGGGATTGAACCCAGCACCTCCCGTCTACCAGCTTCGAGAGCAGAACCTCTCGGCCACTGGTGGGGCCTATCGTTTGAAAGGCAATAGCCCATATAACATTCTAGATATAAAAGTAGCGTCATCTGTTAACTCAGCCAAAAGTTATTGTGCTTTGAAAATGGAGATTCCAGAAGGTCATTTTCGTCAAATTTTGCTTTTCTACTTCCAAAAAGGGAAAAAATATTGCTAAGGCTCATCGAAAATTGCGTGTTGTTTATGGTAATGAATGCTTAAGTGAACGCCAGTGTCAGAATTGATTTGCTCATTTTCGTGCCGGAAATTTCGGTGCTCAAGGTGAACCTCACCTTGGCCGGCCAATCGTTGAAAAAGTCGATGAAATTCTTTAAAAAATCGAGATAGACCGACATATGTGATCTAGCAACATCGCTACGGGTCTAAACATTGACAAAAAAAAAACGGTTTTGAACCATTTACATAAGACGGGATACCAAAAGAAGCTCGATACTTGGGTTCCACATGAACTGACAGTGAAAACTTTAATGGACCGAGTTTTCATTTGTGAATCTCTGCTGAAACAAAATGAAATTGAGCCATTTTTTAAACGAATTGTTACGGGGGATAAAAAGTGGATCACGTACGACAATAATGTGCGAAAAAGATCGTAGTCGAAGCCCAAAGAAGCTTCACAAACGGTGGTAAAACCCGGATTGACGCCAAGGAAGGTGATGTTGAGTGTTTGGTGGGATTGGAAAGGAATTATCCATCATGAGCTGATTGAACCAGGCCAGAGCATTAACACAGCACTCTACTGTCAACAGCTAATGCGAATGAAGCAGGCGATAAAAAAACGGTCAGGATTGATCAATAGCAAAGGTGTTGTCTTCCATCACGACAGCGTTAAACCACACACATCTTTAGTGACTCGGCAAAAATTGACAGAGCTTGGCTGGGCAGTTGGGATGCGCCCAACGCAAAGCCCGGACCTTGTCCCGTCCGACTACCACTTGTTTCGGTCTCTGCAGAACTCTCTTAATGGTGTAAAGCTAACTTCAGAAGAGTCTTGTGAAAATCACTTGGTTGAGTTTTTCGCCCAGAAATCTCAGAAATTCTACAGTGATGGAATTATGATTTTACCTGAAAAGTGGAAAATGTCATCGATCAAAACGTCACATAACTCACTGATTAATGTTTGAAATTTATGTGACTAAATACGTTTTGAAAAAAATGAAAAAAACGAAATTACTTTTTCCTCAACCCAATATTTATGAAGTGCATCTAAACATAAAAATCTTGAAAGCATATTTTTATAGTAGGTAATTCAGTCACATGCGTATTCAAAATTCAGATTTCTCTTCATATCATTCGCTTATAGTTAATTACTAAACCGTTAGTTTTAAAGATATAGTTCAAAAGTGTGTCAAATGTTCTTGAACATCTACATAATTTTTTTTTTAAGTGATTTAAATTTTTATACGGTGTCTGAGTCCTATGCAATATATTTAGGAACATTTTTTCCATGCTCTAACAAGTAAAACGGCAAAAAATCGATTTTTTGTTTTACGACCAAAACTTACCGAGTTAAGATATTTTAAATTTTGTTAACTTCCGCCGTTTTCTGAGACTAAAAATGAAAAAATGCCTTTTTCGTATAACAGGGTAACTTAGGTGAGGTGCCGTGTTGTACAAGATGCCGTATCACGTAGTTTTTCATATGCGCAGGCAATGTAGGGAAACGCTGCTCAGTTGTAAGGAAGAGGTTCCCTAGTGATACTTTAATTTCCATTTGCGTTCTTTTTTAAACTTTTTAAGAGGTGTCTTTTTTATTGCTATTTCGTCTTAACACCTCTGGTAAGTGTCCAAAATCTTTTACGTGACTTCTTTATTTGCCTATATAAGTCTTTGTTTAAACTCCAGAGAAATAAATCTGATATTTTTAGACAGTACTGGTACCTGGCCTTTTTGCGAAGCGTAAATAGTGGTGTTTCCCGCTTCTTCACGTCAGTGGGGGGGGGGGGGGGGGTCACCATCGTTTTGCCCAATACTTTGGGGTGAGTCGGCGAAAATTTTTGGGGGTAAGATGATGGTGTTTTTTCTTGGGGTAAGATGCCGGTTATTTTCCGTTGCCGTCAAATGCCTGGTTGTTTCTTCATTGTTTAAATTACTCTTGGCTATTAACTAGTTTGTCAAGAATTTTAATCAGATAATTTAAATCAACGATTAAATCGTGATTTTAATCAACTGATTAAAAAAATCATTGATTAAAATTAAAAATGTTTGGAATGTTTAAAATGACACCTAGAAATATTAAAATCTAAGGTGAGCATAATTTGAAAGGTTTCTATATGTATCCTGCCTTACAAATAAACTTTATTGGCCTTATAAATAATTGTATAATAATTATTAATTTTGATCATTGTTAAAATTTTTATGTTAAATGCAGTTATAAATAATTTTAATAAATGTAAATATCGGTAGTGCATAATATAGTTTTAGATAACTAAATTTCGAGCACGTCTAACTAGTCAATGGGTATTATGCTACACTAGCCTTTTTACTAACTCTGGCGTTGTAGGATCGCCAGATTATCGTTGTTTGGGAGAATAAATTTGCCGCGAGTTCATGTTATCAATTCTTTTGTTTTTTCACGTTTCACGTAGATTGTTCCGTATTCCTAAAAGAATTTCGGTTTTATTGTTTTATCCTACTGTACTAAATTTTCTCATCTGTGATTTCTGAATTTTTAGCGATTCTTATGCGATTTAACGTTTCTTTTTTGTTTTTGTTTTTAGGTTTTCGCGGCGATTTTCTACATTATTAAAAATACATCCGTTTGTTAACTTTTAGTCCAATACAGCAAATTTTATCGTTTATTCGGAATTCGTACAGCAATTTTTCTAGGTTTTTTTATTTTGTGTGTGTGTTTGCGTGACGATTTCTCAACATTCGAAAATTGAATCCTATTTTTTTTTCTTTTCAATATAGAAATTTTTTATCCTGCAATTTTTGAAGTTTTAGTCATTTATAATGCTATTTTCAGCGTTTTTTCGCGAAGATATAAAATTAATGATGATTTAATGCACAAAAATATTCAGAAAGAACTAATTTATAACAGAAAAAATGTGTTCTAGTTCAGTCACCCTCCCACACAAAAAAAAAAGGATAGGTAATTTTATTTTAAAAGTGCGCGAACAAAAATCATACCATATTAAATTAGCTAGCAAAAAGCTAAATCATATTAAATTGAACAGTTTTTTTAATACTTTCAATATTGAATTTATTGTAAATCACATGAAACGTGCATAAAATAAAAATTGTTTTCCCCTTATTTTTATAATAAAAATAAATAGTCTTCGCTCATTTGTTTGTAATAGAACTCTTCTTCGGAAAATCATAAAAGAAAACAGGAATGAATATTTTTAACTTTACTTTTGTAAATCAATTATTATTTAGTCCCAGATTTGAAAGCTTTCATTACAATAATATCAATAAATAAATCTAACCGGTGTAATAAACTCATAGTAATGAATGCTAAAATTCAAAAGCTGTTCAGTGTTTTATTATGAAGCCGAGTAAAAAGTTTATTGATATATATCTTAACATTTTAAATAAAGATAAAATTCTTATTATTTAGCATTCCATTTTTATCTTTAAATCAAAAGAAAAATTTGAAAATATGCTAATTATATCCTTACAAATTTTATTCCAATTTCAGATTTAATATAAATTTCATCCTAAAAATTATAATATAACTTTTTCAAAATTATCTATTAAAACAGAAGGTAACACACATACACAATGTTCCTACAACACTTTACTCACATTTTTTTTCTCACAATGCTCACAAACAAATGCACATTTTTAGTCGCATTGAACAAAATGTTTTAAACTATTCCAATATATTTAGATATTTTGCAATTTCGTTTCCAGTTAATTGATTTATGTCAAATTAAATTATAATTTAACTTATCAAATCAAATTAACTTACATTTATGTATAAAACTATAGTATGCATTATGAATAACTCGTGAATTTTTTCTTGTTTTTGTGTCCAAAATACTGTTAAAATTTTAAATTTATACCATTGTTTAAAAGACAAATTAATTTAATTGCTAATTAGTTCTTTCTAAGTAAAATAAGAATAGTTTAAACTTCAGTATGCGGGAGGATGGAAGTTATATCGTGAATGTACGTACTTATAAAAAGTCACATTAAAAAGAAATGATTTTAACATTTTTAATAAAGATAAAATTCTTATTATTTAGCATTCTTCAATTTTTATGTTTAAAGCAAAAGCAAAATTTGAAAATAATCTAATTATGTCCTTAGAAATTTTATTCACATTTCACATTCAGTGTAAATTTCATCACAGAATTATAATATTACTTTTTAAAAAATGCCTATCAAAATAAAATGAAAAAACATTTTTTCTCACGATGCTCTTAAGTAATTACAAATTTGCATTTTAGGCCACATTGAAGAAATGTTTTAACCCATTTCTATAATCTACAGATTTTCCAATTTCGTTTCCAGATAACTGATTTATCTTAAATTATATTTTAATTTAATTGAAATTAACTTACATTTATGTATAGAACTAAAACATACATTCTGAATAACTGATGAATTTCTTCTTATTTTTGAAACTAACATACCGTTGAAATATTGAATTTATGCCATTGATTAAAAGACAAATTAATTTAACTGCCAATCAATTCTTTGTAATTAAAATAAGAATACTTTTACCTTGTGTATGCGGAAGCATGAAAATTACATCGTGAATATTATATCGTCTATCCTCTAAGAAGGTCGTATCTTCTTTCAGTCGTTTAATTTATTTTTAAAGATAATTATCATTATTTTACATATTTTATCCATATGTTTGGTATGTTTTTAAGGTGAAATTTTCCAAAAAAATTCGAATTCATCGAAATTTTTATTCTATCTTTAATGGTTTAAAAAAATAAACATTTGACTGGACATTGAAAATCTTCTATCTCCAGAAATAACATGGGAATCACCCTATGACAAATCACCCCCAAACAACTCTACGGGGGTGTTAGGGTTACTTACTTATTTGTTTCTACCGCCAGAAATCTCGCCAGAATTCTTATGCGCGAATAAATGAATTTTCTTTGAATATTACTAGTATTTGTCATAAATATGAACATACATTAAGCTAAATCAATTTTGTTTAATAATGTCAATCGCTTTCCAAAGGAAAAATCTAAAAAAATCGGATTTAAAATGGCTTTTCTTTAAAATTCAGTAAGGAACTATTTCTTTGCGTGGACATACACTTTTCTCCAGTATAACACCCATTGACAGGATAGCTTTTCCGGGAGATTAGAGGTCCCTGCCCCCTACAAGTTATGCTCGCCAACCTCCATCCAGACACCGCAGACTCTAAAAACACGCTAATTTTATCTGATTTTAAAAGGTTACGGCAGATTAAATCGTAATTAAACGACTAGTGGCGATCTCCTGTAAGCAGGTTTCCATTCATTTCCGTTTGACTGAGGGATTTTAAAACAGAATCAATTGCTGTTGAGACAGCTAACTGCTACTTTCGTGATTGATTGAATAATATCAACCCAACAATTTAAAATTAGCTTGTATAAATTGGCTAAGTAAACAATTTTATAAAGACGCTATAAGAAATTTATTTTAAAATAGACATTTATATATGACGTAATTTTCACCAAAGTTTTTTTTTTCTTATTTTACTATTCAAATAAATATAATTTTAAAGGCCTATAAAAGCCAAAATAAATCGGTGTGAGAAAAGCAGCTGCGAATTTCCAAGTGTTTCAAGCCTTTCTATGAAGGAATTATACAAGAAGTCAAAAGGTAGAAAGACAGAATCTTCAACTGACGATGATATGGATGGTAATTAAATTCCCTCCCAAGATGAAGAAGACGAAGATTTTTTTTTTTTAAGTTAATGAGAATGATAGTTCAGAGTGTCTAGCACAGTGTAATAAAACCTCGGGAAATTGTGATGGGATCAAGTGTATTCAGTGAAACTGTTGGTTATATAAAAGCTGCTCAAAGTTCCTAAACAAATGTGCAGTTTGTGGCATACCTGAAATATTTCTAAAAAGAACAAAGGGACATATGAAAAATATTAACATAAAAGCTTGACTCTAAAGCACTTTATCACAGTGGCTTTACCATAGTTAAACTTGATATAATGTTTAAAAATAGGCATACTTAAGAGCCATAATTCTTTTAAATGTTAAGTAGAACATAATATATTAAATAAATATTATACAAACAAATATACATAACATAAATAATTATATAACAAATAAATATTAGTTTGTTCTTTTATTATATTGCCAACGTTTGTTACATTCATATTTTTGTAATTTCCTAATATTAAGTAAGTTAACAACTTTAGTATGTCTAAAATATTAAAGTTACTTTTATTCGTACCATTATGTTTTATACTGCTTCACAAAAATTATTGTTTACATTGAAACTCCATAAGGCATCTTACCCCTTGATATTTGGCTATCTTACCCATACCTATGGGTAAGAGGCCGAAATGCAAGTGTTTACATAAACAAAATTTTCGATGCTTTCTGTAGCATCTGTAAAATGAAATAAGTTTTTAAATCATACATAAGAGTTTAAACTTTAACAAGAAATCAATCAATAACAGATATAAACAACAGGCTATTTTTAAAACAATTAAGTCAAAAACTACGGTATCTTCACCCAATCTACCCTATTATTTTCAAGAAGCTTCAAGAATGTACTGTCAGCCAGAGGTTGATTGAGCTCTTGCTGTGGAGGTTTTTTTTTATTTTTCGATAAAGTCCGTCAATAGACAGTCTTTTTCACTGCCCCTTGAACATTTTTCACTCGTGTGCTTCACCGACAATGTTTTTTGTTCTACTTGATTTGAAATATTGACATTGGAGTCACTATCTCGAGAAACACTCAATACAATCGCTTTTGCAATGACAGAAAATTTCAGTTGATAGGACTAGTTGGAATACTATTTGCAAGAGTTTTGAGTGTTCATCGAGTAGTGTATTTTTTTTTTGTTTGTTTGTTTATTTAACTATGGATAAATGTCATTATACATTCCGAATCTTGTGAAAATATAACACATATTCCCCTGACAAATATACTGCAAACTTAGCCTGTTTCAGAACTGATCAAGCGCTGTTATTTTTCGTTATTTCAAGGCCTTGGCTAATAATTAGCTTCCACCGGTAATTTAAAGTAGGCACTTTTTCCTTATTTATCTGGAATTAAATATGGCGAAAGTTACTCTTAAAAATTAATGGAGGCAGTTTGCGTATGTTACATGTGTTCCTGATATGGCCCTGTAAACATTATATACAGAAAAAGAGAGTGAGAAGTTAAAAATACAATTAATAACATCCTTTAACCACTAGGAGTAACAAAACGGTTTCTATTTTATATTTTTAACCCGTAACTGGAGACGGGAGTCAGAATGACTCCGCGTTGTTCTTTGGCTCTGATTATCATGTTGTTTTTTTTTGTTTTGTTTTTTTTTTTTTGTCCTTGAATAAAATCATTCCTCAGTACCGACAAGTAGTTCTTTTATCATTATATGATTTCCAGAATATATTGCGTTTCTAAAAAAAATTCCAATGCTGTTTACAAAAGACAAAAAAGAGAAATAACATTATATTTCTGAAAGCGTAAGAAAATCCATGTCTCCAGTTACGGGTTAAGTGCATTAAGAGTGCTTATTAATTACGGCATTTTGAAATTTTTATGAGCTCCAAAACGCTATCTCTTGTCGAAGTATCAATACATTTTAATGTATACAAAGGAAAGTCCATTGTTTAACCTTTCAAATTAATCATATGATATTATTATGCTAATTCATATAAAAATTTTACACTCTTTTGGAAAAATACGAAAATGATGTTTTTTGCTTGTCCACGGTGTAAACAAAGGACTATGGCTCAGGTGCAATAATTTTTAAAGCGATGCCAAAAGCACTTTGAAGTTTACAAGATTAGTGCTTATTACTTACCACATTTCATCAAAATCAAATATGATGCGATACAACTTTTTTTTCAAAATCAGTTTATTTTACATGAAATGATCCATTACTTTGTATTGTGTTAGTATATTTGGCATTTTGGCTACATGGTTTCTTGATTCATAGTGTAATTTTTATTATATTTATTTTATTTACAGTGTAGTTCAGGGTTGCATTTGTGAATATATCATCTGAAGGTCCTTCAAAATCAATCTTAATAATTTACTATACACAGATTTTAATGTCCTTTAATCATTTATATATTCGTAACTGCATTTTCTGTACAACATTTGCAAACTTCCGCCAGTAATTTAAAATAATAATTTTTTCCTTATTTATCGGAAATTAAATAAGGGAAAAATTACTGTTCTAAATTACCGATGGAAGTTTTCACATGTTGCAACTGTTAAAAATACGGCGCTGCTAATATATATACAGGAAATAGAGAGGGGATTTAAAAATATAAGTAACGTCATTTTTCCAAGGAGTGCTTTGCAAAACGTATGCTAAACTTTAGTGATGATTATTTTATTTTTTACAAGTAGCATGATTATACCATATGACTCGTTACGAAGCGTTGCCGATTAACATCGTCCAACATTTTATGGCATGTGTCTTAAAAATTCTCATAGGAAAGTGAAAACTATTGTTTTGATTTAAAAGACAAAAGATATCCTTTTTTGCTCACATTTGTGTACTTGTGTGATAAGGCGTATAATAAATGTGGTTGATAAAGGTCAACGTATATTTTTCTAATGATGAAGAGTATTTCGAATATTATTCTCAAGTTTGTGCATATTTTGTATGATTAAACACATGTTTTCTTTCGACCTGTATACTTTGTACAACATGTTATTAGCGAAAAAGACCTGTTCATTTCACTACCGGTTTTTCTCGCCAGACATTTGTAGTTGAATTTCTGACGCCTGCCAAATACCAATCACTATTTTTAAAAATTCATGAATATTGTGGGAACAATCGAAGATATTCCTTTCGACTTTATCGCTCATGCATCACTTCTAAATACCGCATAATTTCAATTTTTAAACCATCGAATAAAGAAATTGTACATTCAAATGAAATTTGTTTGAAAACTGTAGCTGAATTTAGTGAATTTTTAATTAATTTTCAAGCATGGATCTTTTTAATCTATCCCAACAATGAGCACTTGGTTGCTACAATAATGTAATTACTGGTAAAGTTACTGCAATTGACAACTTATTACTCGGAGCAAATTGGAATTAAAAAAAATCAGATTAATCGTAAGGTCTGAACTATAAGATACCACATTTCGGCGTTATATTAAAATGTCAACGGAAAGACAGATTTTCATTTTATGTGAAATGATATAATTAACTGGAGATAAGAACTAATGTAGTACAAGATTTCTTTTTTCATATAATAAATTGAGAAAATAGCTGAAGCTTCGAGAGCAGTTATATATCGGTTCTCTTCGACGGGGGATTCGGTAGTTGAGAGTAGTTAACCCGGGAACGCGAGAGCAAGTTCTGTCGGATTAGCTACTAATAACAGGGCTCCCAAATGGTCCGCCAACTGAATACCAATAAATTTTAACAGAAAATTTTATGGCAGGTTTGCGCTACAATTAACTTTCAAAGGTGATTCCGGAGCGGTTTGTAAGAAAAATCTAAAATAAAATTTTCTGGAATAACATTGGTATTCAGTTGGCGGACCATTTGGGAGCCCTGTAATAATCACCAGGAAAAGAGAGTCGATAACCAATTGCTCTATAGACTATAATTATGATCTCTACTCATTATATGGCGGAAAAAGAGGATCTTCCTCACTGAAATAATCTGTAGAAAATCTGCAATTGGCCCATTTCTGCAGATATTTTTAAGAATATCTTTAAAAATTCTGCAGATATTTTTAAGGTAAATATAAATCTTCAAAATTTCTTTAGATTTCTGGAGAAAGTGGAGATTTCTTCAGATAATCTTAAGATTATTTTTAGTGGGGTGTTATATACCGGGTGAGCCAGAAGTTCGTTATAACTTTAAAAACTCATAAAAAAGAAGAAATTATGATAAAGGAGTGCGGTTTGGAAGAAAGGGCTGACAAGGTAATTGGATGTTTTTAGCAGCAAAAAAAAAAAAAAAAAAATTAGTTGAAAAATCACATATAGAGGGCGCTGATGACCCGAAACACAATGAACAGGACAACAATTGTGTTGTAGAATGTTCTGGAGGTCATGTTGATTATTAGAGGATATATATTAGAGGATATATATAGGATTGATATAGGAGGTCATTTGTTATTAGAAGAACAAATGAATGGAGCGTATTGTTGTCCTGTTCTTTGTGTTTCGGGTCGCCAGCGCCCTCTACATGTGATTTTTTAACTAAATTTTTTTTGCTTCTAAAAAAGGTCCGACTACTTTTGTGAGCCCTTTCTTGCACACTGCACTCCTTTATCGTAATTTCTTCCTTTTTATGAGTTTTTAAAGCTGTAATACGCTTTTGGCTCACCTGGTACTTTTTCTTTTTCTGTTAAACTTAAAATTAATATTAATTAAATTGTTTTAAAGATACCTTGTATCGGAATATGCTCTGAATTGTTTTCTTTTATTATTATTATTATTATTCTATTATGATAGGTTACTTCTTTATATGTATCATGATTTTCTAACAAAATACTGAAAAACATGACCTACTAAAAAAATTTCAAAATGATTAATGCTCATAATTTGGAAAAGGCACATTTATATAAATTAGTATTCAAAAAGTTATTATATGGAATGTATCGGTAAAAACTACCGTTTTATTTATTTCCATTTCATTTTATACGCAAGCTTAACATTTACTATTTTGATTTTTTAAAAATTATGTATATATAGATAAATAATCATGATAAATAAGCAGAAAAGGGTTAACATGGTAATATTAGTCACTTTGCGCTTCTTTATTATTTATAGTTTCTGAATGGCAACGTTTGAGCTAAGGATCTAAAAAAAAAGCCAGCAATATTTTCTTATTTATCTACGATACCCCAAACTAATAAAACAGTATTTACTATTATCTTATAAAGTTCGTAAAAACATACAAATAAATTCAAAATGATTAATGCTCATAATTTGGAAAAGGCACATTTATATAACCTTTCAATTTCTAAGCGATAGAAGAAGCTTTATTACCATCCTGGTACTTTTAGGCAATTATTACTTTTAATTTAGGTACTCAGAATGCTGACGTGTTTATTTTGACATTTTAGAATAATGTACTTTCTAAAAGCAACAAAATTAGCCTTTCAAATTTGCTGCTTATAGTGTGGGTTTTTCCAATTAAGTTTCAAGTTTCAAAAGTTGGATTTCCGTATTAACCTTTAATTTAACACACGCGTATTATTACAAAGATGTAAGAATAGTTAAAACTGATTAAGTAAAAGTGTGTTATAATCATGTAAAATTCCCTTCGGTGTTTTTAATTATATGCATATCAAAAAGTCAGTGATACTAAGAAATTGTCATGTACTGTTTAAAAAATTAAAATCAATAAAACATTTTATTTAACTCTTTATTTAATTGTTTTTCTTTAACTTTACAGATACAGCTCTAAATGGAACCAAAACGGAAGAACCCGAGGTACCAGAAGTTAAAAATATTCGATACTGGGCAAATAAGAGTAAGCATGCCATTCCTCAATATTTATTATACTATTATTAACTTATATTTCTTTATCTGCTGAAAATTCTATTCCTGTATAATAAATCTTAAATTTGGTTCTGAAATTGAACTATACAGGGATGAGATTTCCTACTTTTTACATATCAGTATAATCTTAGAGAAAATGCTGTTCTTTTAAATCACAAAAATGTTGCGATTAAATAAAATAGCATTTTCTCTAAGATTATACTGGTGTACAAAAAGTCGGAAATCTCATCCCTGACTATAAAATGTATCAATATTGACGCTTTCAGATTCAATTTTCAGTTCATAAAATTAAAATTATTAAGTGTATAAATATGACTCCGTCCTCAATCAATCCTAACCAAACAAAATCGATATTGTCTACTGCATCAAACGTTAGTAAAATATTTTTAAATTTCCACATACAAAAGGCATGATTCAAAAGCAAGAAAATAGAGTTCCAAATTAATCCCTTCGTGACGAGCGTCATTTATAGAATTTTTAATCTTTTATTACCGGTAATTCAGAAAAGAAATTTTTCTTTAATTCAATTGCAGAAATGCTGTGATTGAATAAGTCAAAATTTTCTCTTCAATTTTACCGGTAAGAATAATCAAGGTTTATAAGGACCTCATACGTCAATTATACGTAACTCTCGTCGTGTAGCAGTTAATCAAGAGAAAGAAACGCGTAACTTTGATAAAACATACGAAAATAACCGGAATTTCTTTATAAAAACATGTATTTAATTTTTTTAACAAAACAAACTCAACATCTTCAATTTACACTCCATTTAACTTT
The DNA here is from genome assembly GCA_963932465.1 of Maratus speciosus. NCBI lineage: Eukaryota > Metazoa > Arthropoda > Arachnida > Araneae > Salticidae > Maratus > Maratus speciosus. Next base: position 232,929,327 of record OZ010796.1, on the reverse strand, counting down.
ATACACTTGTCTACTTGATGATTCTGTTGTTGGAAAAATTGTTCAAACCATAGAGAAGAAATAGGGGTGGAGTGTGCTTTCCGTAGAGAATTCCCTTGAAAAGCGGCATCAACATGACCGGCCCTACTCATGTAAAGGTTTCCAGATTTCGCTCGTTATCGCTTGCTTGGCAATTTGAAAATTATTACCGGTCGTGAAAAGAAATAAATAAAAATGCTCAGCATCCACATTATGCATGTGAAGTAGTGCAAAAATATAAACGAAGTAAAACAAAGCAACTTAAAATCTGTTTTAAATTAGTAAAAGAAGATTCTCACTTTAATTTAACGATACGGTAATTTGTTTATTTTCCTTTCGCAAACATATGCTAGCCATTGCGGTAAAAGTCACGTGACTATTGTAAACACGTGACTATTATGTTGGTTCCACTTTAGGATTACCAAACCACACTCCACCCCTATCTCTTCTCTATGGTTCAAACTCATCTTTCTGTATGGCTGCAAACTCCTGCCTCGTTTGTTCTTCACTTCTTTCACTATGTTAAAACGATGTTATTTCACGTCCCTGTTCATTCGTGAAATTTTAATAAGACGCAGGGAGCGTGGAGCAAAGGAGCCATGCCGTTTTTAGCCAAGAACTGGCTTAATGATAAGGCTCCGTGAGGAGGTGCATTCTCATAGTGGAAAAAACAGTCTCGCGTCTGCCACAAATCGAGCGAGATATCTCTGCACGAACATTCTGTATATTTTCGTCACTTCTGGAAGTTGAAAGTCGTCATCCATCGTTGTCATTCATCCAAGCTTTGTCATCCATCGAAATTTCATCTTTTTGGAAAAGAGAAAACCGTTCGTACACTTAAGTTTTTCCCATAGCGTCTTCTTTGTAATCAGTTTGTAACATCAAAACATTTTCTGTAGCATTTTACCCGAGCAAGAAGTAACGTTTTGCAGTCGCGCGCTGTTCACTTAATTCCGACAAAAACAGGGAGCAAGAGAAAATACTTTTACAAAAAACTGCACCGGACAACTGCACTGTGTCAATTGAAATCAAATCGAGTTGCATAACGCGGACCTAGCAAGAAAAATGCATGCTACGCAAGCCCCCCCCCCCTCCCACACACACACACACACATACACAGCGCTGCCATTCCGGTTATTTTTGCGGGTTCCATTCGCATATGAAAACAGCTGCTTAAAAAAAAAAGAGGTTGTTTGCATAAAATTCTTACGAGGGATTAAAAACGGATTTATTGCGACAGTCCCAAACGACCAGAGCATGGGTGCGTCCAGGTGAGCCAGATCCACCAAAGGAAAAAACAGAACTTTCATGGCAGTAAAGATATGTTGTATATCTAGTGGAAACAAAATGGCGGATGAACTGTTGCACCCGCGTTAGACAATCAATAGTAAATGTTACAAGCAACAAATAATCAAGCTGAAAATAGTATTAATAAAAATAATGGAGCTCTGAATAAAGAGGAGAGAGATAGTCTCAGACAGTGTCTACCGGTTGCGGGTGAAGTAACAGAGGATGCGTTCACAATATAGCGGGTGTTGCTTGTTTACATTGGATCAGGGCCTGAATAATGTCGGACAAACTTCGACCAGTAAAACGCACGGGTACTGCCTTAATTACAAACAACATGACAAAAATATTATAAAACTTTTAAATAAGGAGGAAAAATCTATTCATATTTACTGGTGGAAATTTTACCAGGTGGGAATCAGTTTTGGAGATATGCCAATTTATCTTTATTCATATTTCCAATAAATACGTCCAGAATGTGCGGAAAGTCAAGAGCAGGTTATTTTCCATCATGACAATTGCAGCCCACGCGTTGCAAGGCCTGTCAAGGAAACCCTCCACTTGGATGTATTGTTCCACTCTTCGTACTTACCAGATGTTGCTTCTTTAGATAACCCGTTGTTTCGCTTTATGCAGAGTTTCCTTTATGGAGAATACTTTAGTTCTTATGCATAAATCAAAAATTGGCTTGATGTATTGTTTGAAAATAACAAGATTCCTTCCATTGCAGAATCTGTTTGTTACCTGAGAGAAAGACGAATGTTGTAGCTTTAGACGGAAAACACTTTGAATGAATCTTTCTTTTATTTTGAAAATTAAAAAAAGTCTTTTCTTTACTCGAGAAAGGGCGGAGTCATATTAATACTGCTAATATTTTGCTTTCATACTTTTTTAACCCCTTAAGTATCACTTAATATTTATAAAAATTCATCAAAAAAGTACCTAATTTTTTATTGCAGAAATTGGGTAAGTATAAGGTTTCTAAATAAAATATGCAATTAGTTGTATGTTTGAGATGAAAAAAAGATGTTATAGAACAAATTCACATTTTCCGAAAATCCATCATGCGGGAATTTGGCTCCTTGATGTTTGTTTTACACCATACAAATTAATACGAATAAGATCATTATTTTTTTAAATTTCACTACTTTACAAATGTTTACAAATAATACTTAAAATAATATATGTACATAAATGTTGACTATCAATTTAAATCAAATTATCGTCAGAAATGCTTGATTCATCAGAATTCATAATTTACTCATAGATCGTACAAACCAGACTTGAACGCGAATTTTCAAAGACTTCATATGGAAATGCCAGTTAAATTTTTCTAGTTTCAGACGTTTTTCCGGTTTTAATTCTTCAGCCCGTTATCCGACAATATCACGGGTGCGAGAAATAGACACCTCAGCCCGTCATATTGACGGGAGCGAGAATTAAGGGGTTAAATTACATAAAATATAAAAAATGTTGACTAGTGCTTTTGGCTTAAATCTGTTATAAGAATTTTCGTAAAACTGTTATTGAAAAGAAAAACATGAACAAATTTAAAAACAAAACACTAACAGCTGTACGAATAAAGGAAAAAAGATAAATCAATATTATGAAAGTTTGGGTCCCAAAACTATGGGATAGGCTATTAAAGTCTCAAAAAGATAATATTTAAAAACCTTATATTTGAAACTTATTCCAAAAGTTTGAAGACTGAAAGGATTTTGTAGGAGTTCATCCGCGGTAGATTATTTTTCTTTGCTTTAATACAACCTACAATTTTTATTAAAATCTTTGTCGGATTTAACACCATTGTTACATAAATTTCTTACGTAATAGTGCAGCAAATAAAAATATTATTTATTCAACTTGTTGTTTGATTACTTATTAATCCATTCCCTGCTGCAATAACTTTTTAATGAAATAATTGATTCATACTAATATCTTATGATAAATAGGACGAAAATCTATTGACAAAACTGCAAAGAAGAAAGTTTAGCTGAATTTCTTTAGGAATTATAAAACTGTGCAAGAACATAACGTTAGAAGGAAATATAAAAATAAAATGTCAGACATTTATTTAAAAAAATAGATTGAATTATTTCTAAAATGTAAAAAAAAAAAAAAAAAAAAAAAAAAAAAACGTGCAAAATCAAATTTTAATTACTTATTAAATATTTTTAAAAGCTTAGCATTTACAGTCACAATACACTTTTTTGCAAAGATTAAAAATATACAATATTACATTTTTTTAAATATAAAAACGCGACTGGCAACGAAAAAAAATATTTAAAACAGACATTCTAATTTTTAATAAAAATATTGTTGCTCTTCCAGACATTTATTTTTACGAGGAAAGAAATCTTAAGATAAAATTAAATTTTAAAAAATCAAAAAACATGCCTGCGTACAAAGCGAGAACTAATTAATTATTTCTCACCAATGTTAAACTATTTATTATATTACTTACTTATTTTTTTTTATTTACTTGCATTCATGACTTTTAAGTTGTGTTTAGTTGTTAGTTCCTATCTGTAAACACTGTTTTGATGAGGCCTATAGATGTCTATGATGGTTAGAATTGCAGTAAAGCTAGAGATCCTACCTATACAACTTCCACGTTGTATAATATATAAACGGAGCTTCTGACTGTAAAATTGCCAATGAAGCATCGTCTTCATTTTGAAAGACCTATCCAATGATATGCCACTCAATATGCTGCGTAAAAAAATGTTTTCGTGTCTACTGCCATTTTTTTACGGCGGCCATTTTGAATTTAAAAAAACAAAATCTAGCCTATAAACATCGGACGGTTAAAACGAATCCATAGAGACATCATTCATTAAAATCCATCCAGCCGCTGGGATGTTTCGATGGTATAAAGAAATCTACATACCCAGATACGCGTGAAACACATAACCCTTCTTGGCAGTAGGGTAAAAATAGCGCATTTTCGCAGCCTTAGCGCGGAATGGGTTAATGGTACACCACTGTTATTGTTTTGGGTGACACCACAGGATCATTTTTAACGCTTTCCAACAAAGTTGGCAAGTGTTTATGCATTCGGTTTGTCTGTCCGTCTGTCCGTCTGTCCGCGCTCTAACTCCCGTAAATATACTCTGATTTTCATGAAATTGATAAAGGATATTTAGGGTCACCAAAGCATGTTTGGTATTGTATATGAAGTATGTAGGATCAATAGTTCATTTACAGGGGCACTCAAAAGTATTCCATTACATTATGGTATATGGGGGGGGGGGGAATCATTTGCAGAGTATTTTAATGACATTATGCTATTTCAAATGTATTGAAACTGATATAAATCACCGAATTTCACTACGATCATGTTAGAACAGGGCATTCATAGCATTTTTCATTCATTTACAGGGACACACAAAATAAATTGGTTACAGTACACTACCGTCTTTGAGTAATAATTGCTGGAGTGTACGGTTTAAAATTTGGCTTGAGCTTTTAAATTTAATTAAATTTTTGCATCTTAATCGTTATATATAAATTCTATACCTCAAATACAGGGTCTTACAAAAGTGCGTACCGTTCTCCTTATTAGAGGAAATTGCTGAAGGTAAATTTTCAACTGAAGTATATGTATCTCCTAAGTGAACTAAATTTTGGCATGCATGTAGTCAATAGATTCAAATCTATATATCATATACAGCGCTGCTAAAAAAATTTGCATAATTTTCCGATTGTGGATGGGAACAGCTGAAATTGGGTTTTGAAATGTATTTTGCGTTTCCATATGGTTGAATTAGACGTAATATTTAATTTTTTTTTAAACGGTGCAGTTTTGTTACATTATTCTGAATGTGTTGGAAAGTGTTTCATAATCTATGCTTGACGCATGATTTTTTCTTATTTGTTATAGATTATTTTTTGTATTTTCTTTGGATATTATTTTTTTTTCTAAAATGAAAACAACTTTTCTAATTGATATATTTGAAGGCGCTTTCAGGGCTCCCACTTGTCCGTTATCAGTATTTCTAAAGAAACTCTTTTAAACTTTTCTAACAAAAAAAAATAACTAGTTAATTGGGTCTTGTACCTTTTAATTCGGTGAGAATCAACAAAAACATTCAAAGTTTGAATTAGTGTATCTCCAAAATATTTTTATGTATAAAAATGAAATTTTGACTATTAATTGAAAAGTACTTTTTAATATACTACCATTACAAACTAACTGGACTTTTACAAAATGTGTGTATTGTTGAAATTAAAATAACTCTTTTTTTCCGCCAGTCATTGCGTGGATGATTTCGTGAGAACATATACATGGATTATTATGAAATTTGATATATATATAACAAGAACGTATGCATTTTAAAAATAATCTACTATTAGGTCAAAATTGTTTCATTAACCGTGTAAAAAAAAAAAAAAAAAAAAAAAAAAAATTAAGAAATCAAAAATTTACATTTTTTAATGAATACATATAGTCATAACTAAAAAACATATCACTGCAAATAATTAAAAGTAGATCATTTTAAAAATACTTATGTGTTTATTATCTATATCAAATATAATAGAAATTCATGCATATGTTCTCAAGATATCATGCGTGCAACGACTTACGGAGCAAAAAAAAGCTATTTTAATTTCGACAATACACAAATTCTGTAACAGACTAGTCGGTTTAAAATAGTGTTATATTAAAATTGACAATCTGTTTAATTAACAGTTGAAATTTCATGTTTATACATACACTGGCCTCCAAAAGTTAAGGTACACGGACTAAATGCGTTCGATTGCACATGTTTTGTCGAATATCTACAAAACTTATTGGCGAATTGTTCTTGAACTTCTGGGATGAAAAGAACATGTTTCATTTCATATTTCTCGGTGAAGATTTAGTCGGGGGGGTACAATTAGGGGGCTAATAATAAATTTAATAATAAAATAATATTTGCGATCACCTATGTAACAGGAAAGGCTGGAAATGGTTTGTCACTGTGGTAAATGACTATTTGGGTCCTGTTCAACGTTTGTATGCATTTGTGTAAGCATAGCACTCATATTCGTGAAGATGTTAACGTTTTTGTGAAAAACGCAAACTTTTTTTTATAGCATACAGAGTTTTCAACCAAATTTAACACAACTTTCCAAAAACCTGACAAAGAACAGTAGAAACAGTATACTGCAATTAAAACATGAATATATTTAATATTTGATAAGATATGGGCATTTTTATGAGATAATTTTTAACTGCGCATGCGCGGAAGATTTCAAAATTTTTATTTCATAATTTTGTACTCAGTATTTTGTGGCAACTTCTATAAAAAGTCCAGTCAAATATTGTGAAAACTTAGGAAGATGTAGTGAGTTGATTGAAAAGTTGTGTAAAATCCCTTACAATAAAGCTATTTTTAGGAAGCAACTCACTATATCGACCCCATCTTTGTGAATTTTCGCGATATTTGACTAGACTTTTTATATAAGTTGCCCTAAATAGCTGACTACCAAATTCTGAAATAAAAATTTGGAAATCTGCTGCACATGCGAGGTTAAAAATTATCTCATAAAAATGGCCATATCTCATCAAATATTCAATATATTCATGTTTTAATTGCAGTATACTGTTTCTACTGTTTTTTTGTCAGGTTTTTGTAAAGTTGTGTTAAATTTGGTTGAAAACTCTGTATGCTATAAAAAAAAAAGTTTGAGTCTTTTACAAAAACGTTAACATCTTCACGAATATGAGTGCTACGCTTACACAAATGCATACAAATGTTGAACAGGATTCAAATAATCATTTACCACAGTGACAAACCATTTCCAGTCTTTCCTATTACATAGGTGATCGCAAACATTATTTTATTATTAAATTTATTATTAGCCCCCTAATTGTACCCCTGACTAAATCTTCACCGAGAAATATGAAATGAAACATGTTCTTTTCATCCCAGAAGTTCAAGAACATTTCGCCAATAAGTTTTGTAGATATTCGACAAAACGTGTGCAATCGAACGCATTTAGTCCGTGTACCTTAACTTTTGGAGGCCAGTGTAAAAAGGTTTTGAAGATACACTAATTCAAACATTGACTTTTTTCTTGATTTTCGTCACGTTTAAAAGGTACAAGACCCCTTAAAACAGACATTCTAATTTTTTAAAAAATTGTTGTTGTTCCAAAAATTTATTTTCATAAGAAAAAAAAAATTAAGGATATGGAGCGTTTTTACATAATTAGCAGAGAATGGTTAAAACGAAAACCGCTCTTAATGTTTAGGTGGTACCACACTGTAAAAAAAATTCTATTAAGTTACTAAATTGTTTCTAGGAAACTGGTATTCCTAGAGCATTTTATGTAACGACAACAACAAAAATGCCTGTAACGGCGTTTGTTACAGGAATTTTTCTTGTTGCCGTTACATAAAAAGTTCTAGGAATCCCAGTTTCCTAGAAAAACTTTAATAACTTTACAGATATTTTTTTACAGTGCACAGAACCCTTTTTATAGATTATTTGTTGTATTTTCTTGAAATATTTTTCTTTTCTAAAATGAGTAGGAATTTTTAAAATTGATATATATAATGACACTTTTAGGGCTCCCATTGGTCAGTTTCTTTAATACCAGTTTTTCTAAAGAAAATTTTTCGTGATAGGTTTTTACAACAATTGCAACAAAAATTACGTTTCGGGGAGGTATTTACAAAATTTGTAATAATAATCTAAAAAGTAAATTTTTATTAGAAAAAAAGTGCTATTCAAAATAACGGGCCTAATGTGTGTCCTGCACTTTATTCAAAATGTGTAATAAAAATGTATAGATTTTGGTATTTTAAATGCGAAATTTGATTTTTTTTTTTCCTTTTCAATACACTGTAAAAAAAAAAAATAATAATAATAATAATAATAAATCATGTAACAGATACACTTTTGCACCGTAAATCAAAAAATCCGTAAGCCTACTAACAAGGAAGGTCTCCTTACTGGACATACTCAGAATATTTTGAAGAAAATACCAATTAAACTACTTATGTACACTATATTGCCTTTATGACCGGCAATTTTCAATTTTAGACATTTTGTCGAATATTTAGAAATATACTTGACAGATTCTTCTGGAATTTCAGGATTGAAAAGAAAAGGTATGACCTCACATTTAGCAATGTCGATTTGATAAGGGGAGGCAATTAGGGGGCCAACAAAAAATCAAAGAAAAAAATAATACTTGGGATCACCCTGTAAAATAAAATGCACGAAATGATCTACCGATACCGAATATAAATAAAGACACATTGTGCAATATGTGTATTATTTTGTGTAAGAATAGCACGTATATTAATAGAAATATAGCTATTTATTTAAAAAAATTAAAAAATTCTTGCATGTTTTTTGCTTATAACATGCAGGGTTTTCAACCAAATTTAACTCCAATTTCAGAAATATTGACGAAATATAGTAGAAATAATATAGTGCAATTGGAATATAAATATATTAAATATTTTAGGATATATGGGCAGTTGTATGAAATAATTTTTATCTGCGCATGCGCAAACGATAACAAGGATCATTTTACATAATTTAATAGTCAACTCTATGGAGCAACTTATTAAAAAAATTTAGTCAAATATCGTAAAAATTCAGAAAGATATCGGCGTTAAAGTGAGCAAATTTTTAGTTGTTCTCTAAAAGCAGCTGAATGATAAGGGTTTTTACACAAATTGTCATTTTTTATTAACTGACTTTCAGAAAAAAGTTAGTATTTAGAGACTATCAACGAGTAGATTTGAAAAAAATGCTTCGATTTTGATACTTCTTTTGATCATGGTATAGGCTCGTTCTGGTGGTTATCCAAGAAGAACTAAAGCATCAATAAAAAATTAAAATTAAAAAAAATTATAAATTAAAAATGACAATTTGTGGAAAATCCCTTATCATTCAGCTGCTTTTAGAGAACAACTAAAAATTTGCTCACTCTAACGCCGATATCTTTCTGAATTTTTACGATATTTGACTAGATTTTTTTTAATAAGTTGCTCCATAGAGTTGACTATTATGTAAAATGATCCTTGTTATCGTTGGCGCATGCGCAGATAAAAATTATTTCATACAACTGCTCATATTTCCTAAAATATTTAATATATTTATATTCCAATTGCACTATATTGTTTCTACTATATTTTGTCAATTTTTCTGAAACCGGAGTGAAATTTGGTTGAAAACCCTGCATGTTATACGCAAAAAACATGCAAGATTTTTATATTTTTTTTAAATAAATTGCTATATCCCTATTAATATACATGCTATTCTTACACAAAAGAATACACAATGTCTGTTTATTTATATTCAGTAGCGATAGATCATTTCGTGCATTTTATTTTACAGGGTGATCCCAAGTATTATTTTTTTCTTTGATTTTTTGTTGGCCCCCTAATTGCCTTACTTATGAAATCGACATTGCTAAATATGAAGTCATACCTGTTCTTTTCAATCCTAAACTTTCAGAAGAATCTGTCAAGTATATTTCTAAATATTCGATAAAATGTCTAAAATTGAAAGTTCCCGGTCATTAATGGCAATATAGTGTATGTAATACAAGATCAGTCAAATTTAGCGGCGGAATTACAGTAGAAAGTCTGTAAAAAAATAAAATACTTTCGAGAATTTGGAGCGAAAAGACGAAAGCGTCAAGCGATTTGGCGAGCAGTACTTTTCCTTGCCAAAAGCAAACGATTTTAATGCACCTGAAAATTGTTTGTTAATTGATTTTTAGAATACGTGTAAAAAATGTTTAATGAATTTAAACATAAACAATGAGAGAGTTTAATAAATGCATTTTTTTGTATTACATATTTATGTTGCAGGTTATTTAATTTTATTACTTTAAAAACAATTTCATATATAAAAAATACTTTCATATATTTAAGCGAATTCCAAAGTATAAAGGCTAGATTCATTTACCAGTTATTCATTTCAATATCAAAGAATTCGTCGTTTCCATAGCAACAAAACTGAATCGACAGCGCTCAATTGGACTTAATTTTGAGATATTGAAACAATTTTAATTTATTTCAATTTTGTTTTAATTCATAAAATTTGATATTTAACTTTCATTATATATATATATATATATATGACAAAATTATAGTTAAATCAAACTAAAACTGACAAAACTAAAGTTATTTACATTAAATTTACTTAAACAAGTTCAATATGAAACATTTTTATCTTAAAGAGTATTCGACACGAAAAAGTATTTTTCGAAATTTTATTTCATCGCCAACTGATGATAAATCGCCAAATAAACGAAAATTTTCTTATTTTTTTTACGAACGTTCTATCGACGTTCTGCCAAAAATTTTTCATAAACATATCATTATCCACATGAGAAGAACACGCTGTAATTTTTTCAGATTTTTCTGAATATGCCCGTATGGAGAACTTCCTTGTAAGAATTGTTTAGGAAACTGGGATGCCTAGAACTTTTTATGTAATTGCAACCTGGGTTACAGATAAAATTTTAGTAAGATTACTGTAATTTTTGTAGATTCTTTTGTAAAGCTGCAGATTTCTGTAGCTTTACAAAATCTTGTTTTTTAGATTTACATATTTTTTGTACAGTTTTTTTTTTCTTTGTACGCATACAGATTTCTCTAACTTTACATCTGTAGAATTACAGATTTTTTTTTTTTTTTTTTTTTTTTTACAGTGTATATTTTCACCAACATTATGTAATGCATACAAATTCTATATAACATAAAATTATATTAAAAATTCATGCATTGTTTTTTATTTTTAACGCATGATTTGTATGTTGTTTGGCATAGCACTATTAACCAATTCAAATTTAGTAGGAATTCCTTTAATATTTTAAAATTATTGTTAAAATGCTTAGAGGGGATAAATTTCAACTAAAAGTCCAAGTTATTAGAAAATGATCGGGAAATTTTCAGAAAAGTAAAGGGCATAGACAGTCTTGCTACTTGTAACTGCATAAAAGAACTCAGTTATCATTAGATAATTCCTGTCAATTAATGTCGGAAAAACGTTCAGTAAAATATGAGAACTTTATTATTGGAAAATATTTGAAATTTTTTTATTCTCACCCAAATATGTTTATCTCCAAAATAGTTTGAAGTATTATAGAAACACTTCCCTATTTATTCAATACATTGAATAAAAAGTGCAAATTTTTATATACTAGGGTAAGAATGAAATTTTTTTTTTACTATTATTGCTTCGAATAAATGCTATTTTTCCATTTTAAAGGGGCACAGTATTTTTAAACGTGCCAAAACCTATTTTCTGTTTTCAACTTATTCATATTCTTTAATAATTTCTGAATATTGTTAAAAAACTGCATTTTAAGGGTTCTTTATTACCTGAGTTATAGCCATATTAAAAAAACTTGACCATTAAACCACATTGAAACATTACCAAAACATTGTGATTTAATTTAAAATTTATTATAAAATTTAAAACTAAATACAAAAAATCTCAAATGTATTGGCATATTTTTCAAATGCATTTTTTTTTTCAAAATTTAACTTTATTTTTAGTTTCAGTATGTAGACAGTCTAAAAATATACTGTTATAATTTCTTAAAATTGCGTTAAACGGATTTAGAATGAGTGCACGCAAACTCAAAATTCATCATTTAAAAAAAATAATCACTTTTAAGTTCCAATTATCAATGAGTTTCCTGGTACAGTTTTGATTAAATACGCTATATCTCTTATCATAATTCGATTTTTTAAATGCAGGTTTTCTCACAGTGTTCAGAAATTATATAAAAAAAATTTAAATGAGGTAAAAAAAAAAAATTAATTGATTTCTGGCAAGTTTAAAGATAATGGGGCCCCTTAAGTTATCTGTGTTAATATTTATATTAATTCACCCAATTACACTCATATTTTTTTCTTTAAACAGTCAGTCATGTATTTAAAAAAGTTAGACATCCAAAGAAGAGAAGAAGGAGCAGCTTTGGTTCCCTCTTTTCTTCGATTGGTAAGTATCATTGCTGTTTAATAATTTGTATCACAATATCCTTGTAATATTAATATTGTGACAGGTATGACTTTAATGAGAAGTTCATTGTATTATAGGGCATCAAAAAACGATGCTCGAAATGTATTATCCATTAATTCATTACTATGATGAAATAAGTGCACCGAGAAAAAAAATATACCGCCTTCAGCTAGAATGTATAGGTAGTCATTTTCTGTATCCCTAAACTAGAAATATAGATTTCCGAGCTATGCGAATAGGATAAAGAACTAAGCTGAATAGACGAAATGATCTAGAATTTCTAGTCTCTTGTTTTCTAGGTGACGAAACGATAATGAATCGTTTCAATAAGGAGCAGTTTTGGTTCCCTCTTTTCTTCGATTGGTAAGTATCATTGTTGTTTAATAATTTGTATCAAAATATCCTTGTAATATTAATATTGTGACAGGTATGACTTTAATGAGAAGTTCATTGTATTATAGGGTATCAAAAAAGGATGCTCGAAATGTATTATTAATTCATTACTATGATGAAATAAGTGCACCGAGAAAAAAAATATACCGCCTTCACCTAGAATAGGTAGTCATTTTCTTTATCCCTAAACTAGAAATATAGATTTCCGAGCTATGCGAATAGGGTAAAGAACTAAGCTGAATAGACGAAATGATCTAGAATTTCTAGTCTCTTGTTTTCTAGGTGACGAAATGATAATGAATCGTTTCAATAACGAGAAATTATCGGTTAATTTCTGGAATGGTTTCATAAACAAGAATTATAGTTACTAAAACTAACCTCTTGTGTTCGCATCTATTCGCAGGGATTTTTAAATAATTTTGACCACGAGAATATAGAAAAACGCTCTTGAATTCTACTAGGAGACTCTAGAACTCTCTATCAAAGGAAACTAGAACTTATAAGGATGACATGGAACTATTTTTTCTAGAGCTGCAATTTAGATTCTAGATGCCAGAATTATATTTTTTCTCAGTGTGCCATGTTTATTTCTTTTATTTATTCATTAAATTTAGAAAATACATTGAGCATGTTTGCTTGACAACTACTATAACCTATTATAAGCCTTCATCGAGATGAGGACTGGATAGACACAAAGATATAGACATCACTCAAAATAACCGCCGGGAACTCCAAAAAGAACGTGCAATAATGTCACCGGAAGTGAAACCCGGAACCACAACCTTGACAGATGAGCACCGTGCCATGTTTATAACGTATCTCATGCGTTTTTATGGAACAATTGAAGAACTAAGTGGAAGAACATGTTAAGTAACAAAAATTACATTTGAAGAAATTTTATGTGAAAGTTTTTGTTTTCAATTTTAATGATTTATTTTCTGTTTGATACCATGTGTTTAAAATATTAAGAGGTGTGGTACTAAACTCTATCAAAAAAACTTATTCATATTTAATTTTTAAATATTAAAAAATATTAATATTATTTGCATTATTAAATATTAAAATATTAAATATTAATGAATAATGTCTTAAATCTTCAAAGATAACCATGGATCTTTGGTATTTTAGCTTTACCATGTGATAGAATACATGATAACACCTTCGTCCAAAAGATAAAATAATTTTTAAGAAAATGTAACATAGCATGTTCTCCCACTCAGCTCTTCAATTGTAAACGTAGTAGTACAAATTATTGAAAATAAATGGCACTGCCATGTCTGAACATTATGCTCAAGAGAATGCTCAAATTAATTACAAAATTTCAAAACGCTATTTTGTTTCGCATTTCAGTATCTAAACAAAATGACGAGTAAAGTCTACGTGAATTTTGATCCAGGTTTACATGTTTCTGCAAATAAAGTATATGTTTATTATTATTATTAACGTTATTATAAAGCAATTAATTTTCCAGAAAGCAAAACGATCGAAATATATACAAATATAATACAAAAATAAATTTAAACAAATATTTTAAGTGTTTCTTATAGTTTCCGAGAAAAAGGTACGTCAGTATCAGCTGTTTTTTATAGGATTTCGCAAATATTATTGCCTTCTTAAATTTATATAAAAAATAAGTTTGGAGGTGTTGTTTCCAAATTAAAAGACAAAAAAATTTTAAATTTTCAATATTGATCTCTAATTTTGAAATCAGAATATGAATCTAGATATTCAATATCGAAAATTGAGATAATTTTGGGGGCGGTCCTCAAATGCAAAATCCGTTGCTATATCGTTTATATTTAATACAAATTTTGTTAAATTTTTGCAGTAGATATCATTAGTGTTAGAAAAGTGATAAATAAACCATACAATATGCCATATAGTAATTGAGTCCTCTGTTATATTTATTAATGAATTTTATATAATTAATCATTTTTGCACGGAATATGGGGTACCTCAAACTATAGTGGTGATTTTTTAAGTATAACTCAAAAACTACAGGAATGAAAAGATTTCATACGCATATTTATAACTTATCAGTGTCTATCGTCAGGCATACGGCAGAGTATATAAGTTTTTTCAAAATCGGATTCACCAGTGGCTTTTTTTATGCATATTCAAATTTTTACTTAAAAAGTCCATATCTGTTTATTTATACAAAATATTGTTATACATATCACTCTTTCAAATTCAGAAAAAAATCATAACAGTAAATTTTGTAACAAAAAAATTACTCTTTTCAGACACTAAAAATAAACATGAAACCGCCCATTCAGTCGTTAAACGTCTTCAGATATGTATTTCTGCTTACAATTTTTAAAAGTATTTTTGAAGTACCCGCGACAAACAATACGGGTGTTCTATGTTATTTTTTGGCCGACTGGACCTAGTTATAGAATACAAAGATACAATCAAAAGATGCAATCACAAAATTTTCTCCAAAATCGTTAATGTTAGACTACATCGAGTAGTGTGTATTGGAAGTATAATAAAAGCAGAGCGAAAGACTGATAATAAACTTGTAACCATCTAGCATACAAATGCCAAATTGGAAGCAAGGATTCCTTTATGATCCTTCGTGTAACTATAATGTGACGTGACAATGGCAGAATTTATATTTATGTCTACAAGCAAGAACAGGATAAGACAATCTAGAATGATGTTTAACCACAGGGCCCGATAAAGTAAATACTGTTTAGGGCTCATGAAAAAATATAATACTATGTCTTATTCATTCCCTCTCAATGTTTCTCTTTGCAATTGTTGAATGTTTTATTTGGCATTGTTACTTGAAAATATGTGTATCGTTTACTGCTTTTACGGGAAATCTTCATCTCAAAGTGCCCATTACTTGGCATGGTTGCTCTTGTTCTACATGACATTATGTAAAGCAGCCAACAATGCCAAGTAACAGAGAAAACATGTTGCTTCTGATCAATAATGATAAATGGAAGGATTAAAATAAAGAAAAGAATAGTTATAAAAGTTTTACAGATTTAATTTTTTTTAACAGAAAGTAAACTTTTCACTTTATGCTGTTTATGACTCTTCCTTTGATGTGGTTATAACAAATATTCGTTTCTATTTAATAAATGTCGAAAGAAAGAACTTTATAAAGCAACTGTTGAAGCTGCAAAAGTATAACAGGTGTTAATTTTATTTAAAAGGGTATTTGTCATAAATAACGAAAGATTTAATTCTCTATTCAAATAAACCCGCTGTTTAAGATATTTATAATGAGTTTCAGTAATTCAACCGATTTTAAACGTCTTGGTATTGAAGTTCTTAAGAATTTTTTCTCTTTTATGTGTGGTTTGATACCGTATATTACTGCCCTATATGAAACCCTGCATTAGTTTAAGAGGCTACGTTAGTAACGGGATTGCACTCGAGAGTAGATGTTAAATCAATAGTGCCGTTCTTTTCAAATTTCAGTTTCACATTTCAGTATTTTTAAATGATTTGTTTTGCACAGGATATCTCAGGTCAATGTCTTACCAGGTAAGTTTTTACTTTGTCGATTTTGGTTGCAATTTTTTGTGGGGACAAATTAATTTTGGAAACCAGTTCTGGAACTGTAAGTGTCCTAAAAAACTGCAGTTTCGAAACCGGTTTCAAAAGTGAAAGTGCTTTTCAAAAACAAAAACTGCAATTAAATCGAAGAAGTAATAATATCTCAGATATCCTATGCAAAGAAAATATTTAAAAATATTAAAATGAAAACAAAAAATTTTAAAAGAACGCTCACATGGTTTAATATTAGTTGAGAGTGTATTCGCTTTAAAAGTGTAGGCTCTTAAGAGATGTTACATTTTAAAGCTAGTACACAGTTTTGTTACTTTTTAACATTTTAAGGAAATTTGTGGGACAGTTTATTATTAAGAACCATGGGTAATAAAAAAAATCTATTATTTCTATTTATGTGCATAACTAACTGGAAAATACGCTAAAGAAATTTTAACTTACAACCTATAAAATGTGTAGTATTAGATACACTGACGTCCAAAAGTTAAGCAACAACCACAAAAAGATAATTTTGTTAATTGTGCGTACTCAATAGAAAGTGACATAAACATCAGGTGTAGCAAATAGGTACTATCCCTATAGCCAGTTGATGTGACGCCACTTTCGCAAATGGTCTCAAGTGCCAATGTCACTACGATGATCCAAAATGAGGTATCTCTCATTCGTCTCATAATTACTCTAAGATAAACGTCATTTGATCACTCAACTGAGAAATAATTGTGAATGTTGCTTTGTGACTATTCACAATATCGTCGCCAAGTGACGTTAAAATAAATGAACTCTGTGATTCGCTTGTGACCATCATTTAGATACTCTGTTGTAAAGTCACTATAATAGTTGTTTTGTGACGAGTGACCATGTGACAGCAAAATAAAGTTATTTTATGATTTTCGCGCTCGTGGTGACTTCGTCTGAGAGTCACCGTGTGATTTTGTTAAGACGTTAGTTGGTGACTTGTCATAATGCGACCCACATGATGACTTCACAATGCAACATTAAAATGATTGTCACATGAGAATCACAAGGTGACATCTCCTCATGACTGTGCCGTGTCCTAAGAAGGCGGTAGCGATGGTCGAGGGTGTTAATTCTTCGAAGGCTTAGCAATTTATATTCTCTTAGAATATGATAACATGAAATTTATTTTATAACACAGTAAAAAATATTCTGGAGTAATGATAAGTTGCTATGTACACAACAATGTAAAATTTGTTGAACAAAGTTTATGTATCAGAAATAGTGTCTATGAGAAGGTGGCAGCTAGTCTATTAAGTCCACAGGCATTGCATCACTTGAACGGAAAGCGCTGGTCTGGTCTCCGAGATAAAGATCTCCTTTTTCCGTGACGGCACCCTGGTGCCTTGTCGCCGCTGATTCGGGTATCATTCCCCGGTATTAGGTATTGTAAAGTCCGGCCCTTTCGGCCTTCAAAATCTTCCACTCCAAAAGTCGCTCTTCCAACTCCAGCCAAAATCTAATCTCCCCTCCGCATCCTCTCGTATATATATCTCAATTATCTTCCTCTAAAAACAATAGTGAGTTTCTCAGCCACTAACTGTCCGTTCTTTTTAAGAACCTCCCAGGGACCTTTACTGTTGTCTCCTGAGTGGACACCTTAAGAAACTCCTCTTTTTTGCACGTGGATCCTGCGATCATATGCTCTCGTGAGAAAGTATGTGAGTTCTCTTCCCACGCTCAAAGATCAAAAGAGTATCGGCTGCTCCTTAGCATTAGCAAACTGTCACCGATTGTCAAATGTCCAAGAGCGATGGTGACTGAGTAGTTTCTTTCATCTTACCGCACGTCTCAGTGGACTTTACCATATTTTTACTCTGTTTTAGAAAAGCATTAGTTCTTTTTATATGGCGAATCTGATATAGTTCAGATCTTTACAACCACCCCCCCTCCTTTTAAAAGAATATTTTGGCCGCAGGACGAAATATTCTGGAAGAGAGAAAGGTGACTCAAAATTTATATGAATGGCTCACATGCAAAAAAAGAAAAAAAGAAAACACTTTATTTGCCTGCCTGCCAATCCACAAAACAGTATTCATTACACACTCTGTATGATATTTTACACTTTATTCCAATTCAAACACTTCACACTATATTATTTTTTCAAACATTAAAAGGAATGATAATATACTATATACAATTTTCTTTTTTTTTCAAGATTACTCTGCCCTACTCAAAAAATCTATTTGGACAATGTCCTTCCCTGGCCTTTGTATCTGGCATATTGGTCAGGTTGCAAAATATGTGCCCTTTTGAGCGGTTTACGAGTCATTTTGTTTTTGCTATTCCTAGATGAAAGCGCACTGCTATCCGTTTCTATTAAACTCTTCTTATCAGTGCAGCTCTTTAATTTTTTTGTGGCAACTATTCTCGTAGTCCCAACTTTTCCCGTATTCTTTCGTTTATTTGTCGAATGCCTCTCTGAATTTTGCCGATCCTCTTGCCTTTCACTGATTTCTTTTTGATCAATTTCCTTGTTTTTATCTAACCCTTTCCTGTTTTATGTTTCTCTTTTAGATTTTGACAATGTATTTATCTCCGTTATTTTAACTACCGTTGGTTTTCTCGGATTTTTGTTTATTTTTACCCTGATTTTGGATTCTAAATCTATGTTCGTGCTTTTTTGTCCCATTTTCCTGTTGCCACTTCCTTTCCATTTTCGCCTTTTCAATCTATTCATGGAATTATGCGTGTTAAACTTTTCTTCTTGACCAGCAATTTTCCAGACCTTTAATCCTTTATTACTTTTCATTTTCGTATTAATTTTTCTAGCACGTTTCGCTTTATTTGCTTTCGCCTGTTTTTTTATTTTTGGGGATCTCTATAAGTTCGTCCACCCTTGCTATTTTTTCTTTCCCTTTCGTAATGTCTTCCCAACTATCAGTTTCATTTTGTTGACCGTTTGTTCCTAAATCTAGTATTTGTTTCCCGGGTTTAAAATCCTTTTCTACTGTTTTGCATAAATTCTGTAATTCGCACTTTTTATTTTTAACTGAGTTTGCACTCTCCCTTCTGACTTTTTTACCGACGTCATGCGACTTAACCTGCTGTTCCCTCATTTTAATCCCTACTATCTGAGATGAATCTCTGAACAGCTTTTCTTGTCCAGTACTTTGCCTATTTTGTATGATTTTTACCGGTATTTTTGACTTCTTGTCTTCGCGAGTTATGTGTGTGTCTGAGTTTCTTATAATCCTTAAGTTTTTGACCTCACCTGACCTGTTTCTCTTGGTTTTCTGACCCATAGACTTTTCTTTTATTTCGTTTTCGAACACTGTCTTTTGTTCTCCCCTCTTTCTCCAAGTTTGACGAATTCGTCGCTATTCTGTTTTTCGGATTACCGTTATAATCCTTTTCCGTAACGCCCGTTTGTTTTTCCAAATCCCTATCGCTTCAAAGTTTTTTGACCTGGAAATCGATTCCTCACGCGACTTGACTATGTTTTGTGCATTTTTACAATCCGTCTTACTTTTTTTCCTTAAGCTATAAGTTTCATTTTCAAACGGTATTTTGTCATTCTCATTCGACTTCTGTGAGGAGCAGTTGTAAAGAAATTGGTTCCTCCTTTTCGCTCACGTTCAACTCATCGACTGCCGTGACGTTTTCCGGACTAATCTCTTGTGATTGACCTACCCCTTGAATGCACGGTTGAAAGTTTCGAATGCTATTGGTTTTGTTTTCTCTGGCCGGCTGTTTAGTTTTTTTACGCTCATACGAATTGATTAATTCTTGTGTTCTGTTTCCCAGGATATAGTAATCTAAATCTGACTCGTTGTCTGTGATAAGTGCTTTAGTTGTTATCACCGTTTTATCCGCTAATTCTAACTTTATTTCCGCAACCGGAAGCTGTTGAAGTTCCCTGTCCAGAGGTTGTCTTAACCACTTAATTTCTCCGTTTAATTGCCCTTTATTAATGAATCTTCTTGGACATAAATCATCCATGGTTCCGGTATCGCGTAACAATTTCTACTCCATTTATCTTTCCCTTACTTAAATATGGTTCGAAACCTTTATCTAATTTCGTACTACACCTAACATGATGTACCGTGCTTATTTCGTTTTCCGATCTTTTTAAATCTGGACAGTCTCGTATCCTATGTTTTGGACTTCCGCATTGAAAGCAAGTGCTTTGTTTTGTTTTTTCAAAAGCTTTTTGCCTTTTTATCGTCATTTTTCTCCCGCCAATTAGATTTATTATCGGCATTTTTCCTCGGGTCCCTTTCCTCGTAACCCGTGCGATTGAACCATTTTTCACTAACGTTTTCCGCATATCTCGGTCTCTCGAATCTTTTATCCACGGGGGGTCTGGCATACCCTTTCCAGGACGTCGCGCCCGTTATTGCTTCATACCCGTCCAAATCTTTTGCGAGTTTGTCTGGTTTTTTATACTCTGCCCACGAATCGATAAAATGATTTTTAGTTTCGATCGGCACTCTTCGTTTAATTTGTTCCGTAATAAGCAGGTCTTTTAGCTCCTCTAACGTTTTGATGCCCAACCCATCAAGCCACCCGTCTTGAAAACTATTTAATTCGAAGATTAGGTCTTTCCATGGGGTGTTTGTATTTTTTTGATGCCTCATTAATTTTAAACGATAGGCTTCTGCTGTTAACCTATATCGTTCTAAGAGAATTTTTTTCACGTGAGCAAAATTGTCCACGCTGTCAGACGGTTCTCGTAAAATTAATTCTGAAATTTCTATGGGCAATAAAGCTAAAAGATGAGTTACTAGATCATCTGACTCGATCCCCGATCTTTCTGCCTGTCTCTCAAATAAATTTAAAAATAAAGTTATGTCTGATTTGTCTGGGTCGAACGAATGCATAATAGATTTTATGTTTAATTTTGGGCCTCTATCAGAACGATTGCTCGCGCTTGAACTGCTTCTCTCTGTGCCTTGCGTTAATCTTAATTCTTCTAGTTTGAATTCTCTTTCTTTCTGTCTGTCTGCGTTGTCTAATTTAGCTCTTTCTAATTCTAACTGTTCCTTTTCGCGGTCCCTTTCTGCCTTCTCGCGGTCTTTTTCCCTAGCTATATAGTTTTCTCTATCTTGTACAATATATTTGGCTTGCGTTAGCGCAAGGTCCTCGTCGTAGCTATCTGATTGCTCAATTTTTTGGATGATTATTTGTATTGTATCCGCATTCTCAAGTGCTACACCCAATTCTGCTGCTAAATTCTGTAGCTCAATCTTTCTGCAATGTTTTAATGCGGTCACCCTTGTCATAATGAAGCCTTATTTTTAACACAATTTCAATAATTTACACCAATAATTTCCTCGGAGAATTTAAAGCCTGTCAATTAACACTATAAAATATGTTTACATAAACAAATTTTAAATACAAATACAGGATATAAAGTATAAATTTACAATATCTGTGAAATTTTTTGGATACCTTCCCCTTTTGTTAAAAATAACCAATGTGCAAGATAAATTTTTCTGTTTAAAGTCCCTATACACACAGGATAAAACACAATATATAGTAAAATCTTATAGAAATTGCACACATATATTTCGAATAAACTTTTCAAATTTTTCAAATCTGAGCACTTCTTTGCAAACCATGACCAGTGTAATCAGTGTCCTGACCATAAATTTCTAGAAAATATCTTTATTCAGTAGTTTAACTAACATAAATTAATTTTCCTCACAATTTACATGTAATATTATACTACTTGCATCTCTAATTTTAAAAAACTGTTCCCCTGAGCCTTTTTTTTCGGCTCGCTACTGCAATCTCCCCTGAAAATTTTCTCCGCTTCCTTTCTTAGAAACAAAATTTCCCTTTGTATTCGTTTCGAATACAAACCAGATTTTAATCTGCTCCCTAGCTTGAGCTATCTTAAATGCCTATAAATTTGCCTCTGTTATACATGGCTTGATGCCCTTATCTTAATGTTTACTTTACAAATTACAACGATTTTACTATCTCACAATTTTAGATCCCGAATTTAAAACATTTAAATTCTACTAAAACAAAATTTGAGAGCCATTCAAAAAAAATAATGAGCCTACCTGCTCTGTTGTGTTGAGGTCCCGTCACAGTTGCTTTGGCCAGTGTGCTGCCGTTGAAGTATCAGTCACTCTCTTTGCGTCAGGGTCAGGCCTTTCCGAGGGAGTCTGTCGGTTGTCGGCTCTCTCCGTTTGGCTTTAGGTGGATCTCCTGGATGTCCCTTTGCTCTCTTCTGGGTCGCTGGACTGTTGACTCCTTCGCAGTGTTGCGGCTATGACGTTGTCCTGCTGCTCGATGCTCAGCTCTCTTTTGTTTTTAATCACAGACTGCTAACAATATCATCTGTACTATTTTTTGCACATAAAAGTTCGTTTCGTTGGCTGCCACCAGTTGTGCCGTGTCCTAAGAAGGCGGTAGCGATGGTCGAGGGTGTTAATTCTTCGAAGGATTAGCAATTTATATTCTCTTAGAATATGATAACATGAAATTTATTTTATAACACAGTAAAAAATATTCTGGAGTAATGATAAGTTGCTATGTACACAACAATGCAAAATTTGTTGAACAAAGTTTATGTATCAGAAATAGTGTCTATGAGAAGGTGGCAGCTAATCTATTAAGTCCACAGGCATTGCATCACTTGAACGGAAAGCGCTGGTCTGGTCTCCGAGATAAAGATCTCCTTTTTCCGCAACGGCACCCTGGTGCCTTGTCGCCGCTGATTCGGGTATCATTCCCCGGTATTAGGGATCGTAAAGTCCGGCCCTTTCGGCCTTCAAAATCTTCCACTCCAAAAGTCGCTCTTCCAACTCCAGCCAAAATCTAATCTCCCCTCCGCATCCTCTCGTATATATATCTCAATTATCTTCCTCTAAAAACAATAGTGAGTTTCTCAGCCACTAACTGTCCGTTCTTTTTAAGAACCTCCCAGGGACCTTTACTGTTGTCTCCTGAGTGGACACCTTAAGAAACTCCTCTTTTTTTGCACGTGGATCCTGCGATCATATGTTCGTGAGAAAGTATGTGAGTTCTCTTCCCACGCTCAAAGATCAAAAGAGTACCGGCTGCTCCTTAGCATTAGCAAACTGTCACCGATTGTCAAATGTCCAAGAGCGATGGTGACTGAGTAGTTTCTTTCATCTTACCGCACGTCTCAGTGGACTTTACCATATTTTTACTCTGTTTTAGAAAAGCATTAGTTCTTTCTATATGGCGAATCTGATATAGTTCAGATCTTTACATGACTCGCTATAAAGCAACAATCACAGTGATTATCAGTGGAGTCATCAAATGATGTCTACTTCAAATTAATAATTAAACGAATGAAATATATCAAATGTTGGTTCAACATAGTGACTATAAAACTTGTGACCATTTCTAAAGTGAAGGTGTCGTCATATTAATTGGATGTGCTATAAGGATAGTACATATTCGCTATACTTGAATTTTATATCAATTTCTCTTGAATGCTCACAATTATCAAAATTAGCATTTTGCGTCTGATGCTTAACTTTTGGAAACGAGTATATGCATGAAATTTAAAAAACAAAATCCCTGCCGGCTTGGCCTACAGGGAGAGGTAGATTTCGAAGTTAAGTACTAATTTCACCAACAAAAACTAAACCAAGATTAGAGATAAACCCAGGTTAGCAATTTTATCTCGACGGTTTCGACAAGTTTGAAATTTTATTTTTCTGTAAGAGCTGGTTTTATCAGAATCATATTAATACGATATTTTTTTCTTCAACCCATATTTTTGTTTAATTTTTTTCGCCGTAAGAGGTGGTCCTATCAAAAACTTGTTAATTTAAAAGTTGTAGATAATATTAAGAAGATTTATAATACGTTAAGCGGATTTGTTTTTTTTTAATAGATGAAGTTATGATTTTTTTCTTCTTCATCCCCCCCTTTTTTTTTCGTTTTTATTTATTTATTTTTGCGGTAAGGGATTGACGAAGAATTGACAAAGTTATTAATTTTTTTCTTCCTAAAACCCTATTTTTTTCGCCCCTTGAACCCATTTTTAATTTTATCAGAATTCTGTGATACAAAAATTTTTGGCGCTTTTCCTAGAAGTAATAGCAACTTTAAACTGATTTGATATGTATTATAATTAAGATGTCATGGGGTTCTTTCGGTTTTCACAAAACCCCTTCCTATTTCCACCCCCCTTGGTCCGATTTTGCCCATTAAAGAACTTGACCGAGATTCTCTGCCCCTTGATTTTATGTATCAGTTTGGTAGAGATTTGTGCAGAATTATGGAAGTTATCGTGTTCATAAAAAAGTGATATATATATAGATAGATAGATAGATAGATAAAGTTTTGGGTTCTAAGGGTCATGATCGCGTAGATCTGCAATAAAATTTCAGAAATTCAAACATATGGGAAAATGTAATAGGTAGTATTTCTTACGAAATCTTACCTAAAAAAAGTTGTTTTAAACTAAGGTATAGTGGGGCATTAATTTTTAAAGTTTAAAAACAAGCCCAAAATACATTTATGAAAAACGACGGAAAGAAACTAACATCCTTAATAACATCCTTTGATTGACTAACATCCTTAAATGGTAACTTTCCATAAACTGTTTGCAATAATTGTTTTTTTTCTGCTGCTACATTTGTTTATTCTCTAGAGTGTCTTCAAAAACAGATTTTTGGCAAATTCTTTGATATTTTATTAAGAGATAAGTTTTTATTTGACTGCCTAAGGGGAACTGCTCAGACGTGGAAACCAAGTCTGTAGAGCATAGAGATAAGTTTTTATTTAAGGCATTGTTTATTTAATATTATGTTTTATTTTAAATTAAATGTTGATATACTCTATTGCATTGTAAATAATTTATTGGATAAGCCGAAAATTTAAAGATTCATGAATTAAAAATTTAATAGGCCCACTACTGAAGCATAGAGAAAGGTAACATTTTTTTCCGAAGCATATATTTTGGAACTTTGAATGTTTTGTGGTATTCTCACAATCTTTTGACTTTTGGGGAAAAAATCTGGCGAAATTAAACTTGCAAAAATAACATTTTAATCTGATAGACAGAATAGATAGAATGCCTTAATGATTCAAAATAAAGAAAAAATGGTCAGCAGCAAAAAATTTTTTATTTAACTGAGGTTTAAGTTAAACTTGCGAGTTTAATTTTCCTTACCATTTTACCACTATAACTTTTTATTTTCTTCTAAATTTTTACTTATAATGAATTTGCATAGTACGCACAGGACATTCAAATAAGAAATAATAAAAATGTAGTACTTTTAATACAGAATTTTTGTATAACATTGTCTTAAAGAGGTGTTAAATAAGGGACGGTAAGGTAAAAAAATTGGGTGGTATATGAAAAAAGGGACGAAATGGGACAAAAAGGGACGGTAAGGATGAAACGGTAAGGAATATTACCACTTATTTTTAGGCAAATCATGTTAAGACTAAGTGATAGCGACAATGTTCATTGATTTTTAGAAACAGTTGTTAACATTAGATTAAATTAAATTTCTTTTTTTAATTTACCTCGAAAAGTGCAGGAATAAACCTCGAGGACGGTAAGACTACCAATAAAGCCACGATCTTGAAATTGATATTTAAATGCTGATTTAAATTCTGCAGTAAATTTCCTGTCAAAGAATTTTAGACATTCTTTCTCTAGCATACTTCTGCATGAAAAAAAAAACTTGAAAAAAAATTCTATGGTTGC
The DNA here is from genome assembly GCA_963932465.1 of Maratus speciosus. Taxonomy (NCBI): domain Eukaryota; kingdom Metazoa; phylum Arthropoda; class Arachnida; order Araneae; family Salticidae; genus Maratus; species Maratus speciosus. The sequence goes on along the minus strand of OZ010796.1, from coordinate 232,903,452 downwards.
ATCTGAAGTGATTTTCTGTATAAGTTTAGCAAGAGGGATGGTAAGGATGAAAAACCCAGGGACAGATTTCAAAAAATAATATCAACCGTAAACAGGTTAATTTTTTGCTGCATATTTATATAAAACAATTGTCCCAGTTTCGGCAAAAAATTACATCGAATTACTTTTATTGAAACAATTTTATACAGACAGTTCCAAACTTAAAAATCAGCATCAGGGGCACGGGACGGTATAGGAGTTTTCCAGGTATTTGGACCCCAACATCGTCCAAAACTTATTTATCTCGTTAATATTGTTATGCAATCATGCAATGGGATGTTCCCCAGTATATGAAATAAAAAAAAACCACAAAAAAGTGTATTAAAATAAAAATTATTATTCAGGGACATGAAAGTCAAAAGATTGTGAGAATGCCCCTTATACTGATACATGAAGGTTACAACTAGGCTAAAAATATAGATATACCTTATAATTTACTAGCACTTTAATAATACTTAGGTAAATGTCCTTAAGTGGATCACCCTTAAACTTAATAGAACTTTATACATTTAAAGATTTGTTTTATCTTCTACCCTTTGTAGAAGATATTCTATAGAAAATTCAGACATTAATTAAATGTTTGACAAATAATACGATTAAATTCGATGCGATGTAATCAAAAGAGAATAAGTTAACGCTTTGGGGGGCAAGCAAATGCGTTTGTTTAATGCTGAATTCCCACCGGTAATTTTGAAAAATTTTATTTCAAAATAAAGAAAAGCAATTTTCAACTCTTTTTCCCCCAAAGTTGTAAAAGTTTAACTTAATTAAGAGTTTCTGATGCAAATCTTAGTTAAACGTGGGATATAATATATCCCACCGCCCCTCAAGGGGTTTAAACGAAGTTTCTGGCTAATAGTTTCTTTTTAATGAAATTGTACAGTAAATTAATTTGTTTGGCCTACTGATACTGTATTGTGAATGGTATAAAAATATGTTCACTAAATAGTTAGATAATTACTGAATGGCCAATGACTATTTAAAGTATTCGGTACGATATAAAATAATTAGAAGAAAATTGGGTAAACTTAAGTTGAACAAGTACATTTATTTGGAATGAAATTTTAATGCAGTGTATGTTATTAATTAGCTTTTAAACCCGCTGTTACCCATGGTAGAGGATATGATACCAAATTTTCATATATTGACAGAATGGTCGACATCTGAAGAAATTTTTATGTTAAAGAGAAAGTAATTAATATAAATTGGGTGTTATTTTGTAAGGGGAGTTTTACTATCTTTGGCCAAAATAAAGAAAGTTTGGGGGGATATTTTCGTTTACTTTTCTTTTAATTAGGTTGGTTGGTTGGTTGATTTTTGACGGCCGATTATCTACACTAGGGATATAGGCCCATCTTCTTTTAATTAGGATACAGATATAATCTCAGGGTATTTTGCGTTATATTTATTGAAGTTTATTCAAGCTGCATGATTTTTTTAATCGGAAGCATTTGAAACATTGATTCATAAAACGGAGAGTATCTGAGGCATTCTCACAAAATTTTAACTTTCAGGAATAAAAATCTGGCGAAATTAAATTTAATAAAATAATATTTTAAACTTACAGGCGAATGCCTTAATGGTTCAAAATAAAGAAAAAATGGTCAGCAGCGATGATTATTTTATTTAACTGAGGTTTAAGTTAAACTTGCGAGTTTAATTTACTTTACCATTTTACCACTCTAACTTTTTATTTTCTTCTAAATTTTTACGTATAATGAATTTGCATAGTACCCACAGAACATTCAAGTAAGAAATAATAACAATGTAATATTTTTAGTACAAAATTTTGGTATAACATTATCTTAAAGGAATGTTAAGGAAGAGGGTGGTAAGGAAAAAAAGGGGACGGTAAGGAAAAAAAGGGACGGTAAGGAAAAAAAGGGACGGCAAGGATGGGACGTTAAGAAAATTACCACCTATTTTTAGGCAAATCATGGTAAGACGAAGTGATAGCCACAATGTTCTTTGATTTTTAGTAACAGTTATTTACATAGGATTAAATAAAAAAAATAATTTACCTCGAAAAGTGCAGGAATAAACCTTGGGGACGGTAAGACTACCAATAAAGTCACGATGCTTAAAATTGATAGTTAAATGCTGATTTGAATTCTGCAGTAAATTTTCTGTCAAAGAATTTTAGCCATTCTTTCTCTAGCATACTTATGCATGAGAAAAAAAATTGAAAAAAATTCTGTGCCTGAAAAAAATTCTGTGGCTGCATCTGGAGTGATTTTCTGTATAATTTTAGCAAGATTGACGGTAATGAATCTAAAATCCAGGGACAGAGTTCAAAAAATAATAACATCGTAAAAATGTGTGCAGGTTAATTTTTGCAACATATTTGTATGAAACAATAGCCCCAGTTTCGAAAAAAATTACATCGGATTACTTTTATTGAAAGAATTTTATACAAACAGCTCCAAACTTAAAAATCAGCATCAGGGACACGCGGCGGTAAAGAATTTCGTGGTATATTTGGACCCCAACATCGTGCAAAACTTATTTATCTCTTTAATATATTTATACAGTCATGCAATTGGATGTTTTCCAGTATAAAAAAATATTTAAAAAAATCAAGAATACGTACTAAAATAAAAATTATTATTCAAGGACTTAAAAGTCAAAATTATGTGAGAATGCCTCATATATCAAATGTCAACACTACATAAATCAGAGCTGTCATCTTTTGACTGAGAGATATTGAAGTCACTGCCCTCGGACGCACTCGCAAAATCCATCATAAAAGCCGTTTTGGCATGCAATAATAACTAATGAAATCCGACATTATAGAAAATAACAAACAAAAAAATCCCTGTCGCCTCGGCCTACAGGCGCAGGTAGATTTGGAAGTTAAGTACTAATTTCACGAGCAAAAACTAAATCATGATTAGAGATAAACCTACTTTAACAATTTTATCTAGCCGCTTTTGACGAGCTTTTAGTTTCATTTTTATATAAGAGCTGGTTTTATCAGAACCATGTTAAGGCAGTATTCAAAAAATATTTTTCCATGATCAACACCTCGAAATTTTCTGACACATTTTCAGATCCATTTTTAAAAAGAAAAACATGAAACTTTCTGGCGTGATTTTTGAAGAAATTTATAAGCTGCCTATGTTTTTATTTTTCGTTTAATTAATCAGAACTTGATTTATAACCAATTATTTTCTCCGTAGGAGAGTATTTTTCGTTTCCAACAAAATCGCTTTGAGAAATTCGATTCAAAATGCCCACTTTGACATAATTTTTTGAAATACATTCTGCCTTTATCAAAAAATCCCCCATTAAGGTACATTATACTGTTTCTGAATAAGAGAGAGCCTACCAATTGGTTTAGTTTGAAAGCAAAAATGAATTTAAAAATGAGTCAGAAAATAAGCAGGTTGGATTTGAGTACATCTTTAATATATTTTTATCTTCAACCTCTATGTATTTTTAGTTAGTTTTCGCTTTAAGTATTGGTCATATTAAAAACTTGTCAATATAAAAGTTGTAGATAATATTCAGAAGATGTATAATAAATTTAAGCGGATTAGATATCTTGTGAATTAACGAAGTTATGGATTTTTTTCTTCTTCAAACTTTTAGTTTTCGTTTTCTATTTATTTTTTTTTCGCTAAGAATTGGTCTTATCAAAAACGTCTCAATATAAAAGTTGTACATAATATTAAGACAATTTATTATCAATTTAATTGGATCTGATATCTTGAGAATTGACGAAGTTATGAATTTTTATCTCCCCAAAACCCTATTTTTTTCCCCTTGAGCCCATTTTTAATTTTATGAAAAATCTGTCACGCATAAATTTTTTGGCCCTTTTTTTAGAAGTAATAAAAACTTTAAACTGAGTCGATATGTATTATAATTAAGTATTTATTAGGTTTTTCCGTTTTCAAAAAACTCCTCCCTATTGCATCCCCCTTTGTCCGATTTTGTCCATTAACGAACTTGACGGAGAATTTATGCCCCTTGATTTTATGTATGAGTTTGGAAAGGATTTGTGAAGAATTATGGAAGTAATCATGTCCATAAAAAAGTGATATAGATAGATAGATAGATAGATAAAGTTTTTTACTGGGGTTGGTTTTGGGTTCTAATAGTCACGATTGGTGTAGCTGCAAAAATATTTCCAAAATTCCAACATAGGGGAGAATGTAATAGGTAGTATCTCATACGAAATCTACCTAATAGTAGGACTTAAAAAATAAACTAGTAGGACTATAGTTGCGCCATTTGTAGAAATATCAGAAATACAAAAAGAAAACTGTGGAAAGCAATCCCGAAAAATAACGCGAACATACATTCAAACATGCAATTTTTCTCTTCCTCGCATGGCAAGCGATGCCGACCGTACGAGCACAAAAGAACGAAATGTATGACATGCGACGCCGACCATGAAGGTGTTAAATATCAATATCAGACCTAAAAGTTTTTCCACTGAAAAAAATTTAAATATTTTTCAAAACGCGAAATAAAATTAATATATACGAGTAAAAATCTTCCTTAAAAATACTGTGTTGAATCATTAGTATAACATTAAGGGGTCTCACTCTTAAAATTGGAATAAAAAGATAAAAAGACCATTTTAAACATTTAATATCTTAAAATGTATATGGTTTTAAAACACAATTTTTATTCAGATGAAAGATATAAGTATGTTCTTTCATTTCATGTATTTTAAAATATGCAAGATGCAGAATTAAAATTTACAGGGGGGTTGGAACTGTCATATATTTGACGAGCAGAAAATTGGTATAACAACTTACGCGCAGGATTATAAAATAAATATTGCAACTAGAATGAAAATTTTTACTTATACTTTTCAGATTATAATAATTACCCTGAAGCTAAATAAATTTGTATTTAAAGCATTTTTTTATTTTTAATACAAAGTTGTATTTAGCTTATACAAAATTTTAAAAATTCAACAGTATAATCACCTAAAAAAGATACTTTTTTGAACAATAAAAAGGAAATTTTAGGTTCAGTATATATAGACTAACATGAAGCATGTGTTTTGGCAATTTCATGAAAAAATATTCAGAAGTTTTTGAAATATCCGGTGCGGTATGCCCAAAAACGTCATTTCTAGAAAAATGACTTCAAAGTTTCGAAAACGCCGCTTCAGCTATTGAGCGGAAATAATTCTAAAATCCATAACTTCTGTTCTAATGGGAATTTCAAGGAATCGATTATATAAAAATGTTTATATTATCGTAATATATAAATATAAAGAGTTTAACATCTAAATCTTAATTTTTTCAAAAATTTTAATCTTAGGGGGTCATTTTCAAATAATTTTTATTTATTGAATTAAAATTTCAAATATTTTTGTGATGGTTAACTATATCATTTGTAAATAAAATCAGATGATAAAACTTCTCATATTTTTTTAATTTAAATTTTAAATTTGATTAAAAATGTGGGGTAGTTTAAAATCGTTATAACTCGAAATATTATTTGTAGAATTTCAATTTTTTTGCATTTTAATAAACAGAAATATATAAGTTTTAATTTAGATTCAGCATTTAAAAAATATTAATTTAAATAAAAATTTAAAATATTTAAAATAAAAATTTGAAAAAAAAATGACGTAACTTTAAAAAAAAAAATCATATTTTCAAAAGTAAATATTATTTTCAAAGTTGCTGAATCATAATTAATGTAAAACAATTGAAAAATACATGTTTCAAATTTGAAACATATATCTTTAACTGTTCTTGACTTATAAGAATTTAATTACGAGAATGGGTGAATAATCCCATCATGCAGAAAAACGCATTTTCGCAAAAAGTCATTTTCTTGACAACCATTGCTTGAAAACTAGATTTTGAAAACAAACCAAAACTTAAAAATGAATATTTCCTGTTCCAATTAAGATAGAAACATGATTTAAACTTCATTTTAAACAGAAAAAAAACAGAGAAATTTTTAATGCAATAAAAATTTTAAAGAAAATTTTAAGATTTTTGTGTCCTGGACCCCCTTAAGAGTCCTGAGACCCCTTATACAAAATATTGTTTCGTAATGATCCATTCTATGTAAGTGGCTGGTCATAGCTTCGTTTCAAATTACTATTCAACCGCCATAGATGGCGTGTGAGCCATGCAACTTAAGACGAATTCATTTATTGATGAAAGTAATAATCACAAACTAATAAAACATATAAAATTGTTTCTTTATTCAAAGATTTAGAGGGCTCCTCCTGCATACGAGGATGCTTCTGTATAAAAATGATTCGTGTTTACATTACTCAGTGGTTACAAAAAGGTTCACCTTGTTGAACTGGAATTTATTATCTTATTTTTTGTTTCTTTACAACAGCAGCATTGAATAAATTACCTTTCTATTCATTTTATTCTGCAATATTTTTTGTTGGTGGTTTAAATAATTTATTGGCATGCTCAGCATTTCAGGTAAAATTTCCCGAATTGTTCAAATCCACAAAATTTGCACCCTATTTTAAATAGTTTCAAAAATTAAATAATATATATTGCACATTAGAAACTGTAATCTTAATGATATTTTCTTCCACTCAGCGGAACCAAGGGAATAAGTTATCATCAATAAGGTTTACAGGTTTTCTGTAACGTACGTTTTTCTACTGCCAAAATTTCACAAAGGGCTCTTAGGCAAATAGATATATCTTTACAAAATATTAATGTATATCTATCATAACAATGGTACATTTGAATTTATATCAGTTTCATTTAATCAGTCAATCATTTTTGCATTTAAAATTTTGAAAATAAAAAATCATATATCGAGAATCGAGAGAGATTTTATTAAAGTACGCGGCGCATTTCTTCTTGATGTATAACGTTCCCAGTATATTCCTCACGGTCAACTTCCTCGTTCCTCAACTGTGGTTTTACTAATAAATCTATGAATAAAGTGGAGGAGACATGTAGTGTAGTGTCTACCATTTGTGAGTGAAGTAACTAAGCAAGTAGTCTCAATATGGCGGTTATTTGTTTTCATCGGATCAATAAGGCCTCATTAACAACGGATCAAACTTCCACCAGTAACTTTCAATAAAAATTTTGCCCTTATTTAAACGCCTTATTCATAGAAAATTTCTGTCATAAATAAAACAAATATTTCTATTCATTTTTACTGATGGAAGTTTGACCCGGCTGTATTATAATCTCTTTCACTGACAGATATTGTTAATGTAGTCACAATATGGTGGAGCCATTGGCCCTGACTACCGCCAGGACAAACTTCCATCAGTAAAAATGAATAGATATTTTAGCCTTAGTTATGCTAGAATATCTGCTTGAATAAGACTAACGAGAAAATTTCTATTCAAATTTACTGGTGGAAGTTTACCCCGGTGGTTTTCGGCCCCTGCAGAATAGGTTACGGTTAAAATTTCACCCTTTTGATGATACGGATTCCTCTTTATTCATAGTTGCATGGTTCTACTTTATCGCTAACGAGTTGAAACCCGTCGAAATTCGACGTACTAAAATGTTTGAAAGGAACTGTCAGATCGAAATTATAATAAACCTACAAAAATAATTACAACAAAAAAATCATCTTACATTGGTTGTCTAACTCTTAAAACAAATAACATTTTAAACCCAAAATTACCAAAATATTACTTCTACAAACTTCAACTGCTTAAATTATTGAAAAATTAAACTGTATTAGATTACGTAATCAAGATGAGTAATTATGATGGAGTTATCGATGGAGCTCTTGTGTTTGTTTTTACGGGATGAAAAATCAGTAAAAAGGATTTCGCTTTGTCACATCATAAAATTTTCCTCCATAAAATCTAAACTGTACGTTATTTTCACATTCTCGTAATTTACAAACGCACCACTCAAATTCACAATTTGAAAGTATTTTAACGCGCAAAAGAATAGATTATTAATGAATGCATTTTCAAAGTTAAAGTCACGTTTGTCCGATACAACTTTTCATGTGAACATTCGCACAAACCTTAAGTTCTAATCTTAGTACCCGCGAAAAAAAAATTCAGAAATTTGACTTTAGTTGTCATAGTATTCGCTATTTATAGTATTGGTCAAATATTTAGTTTTATATAAAAAAAAAAATGATCGTTTTGCTTTAAACATATCATTTTTACTCAATGAATCATTTTGCCGAGCGCCTCAAACTCATTTATCAGCGTAATGTAAAAATATTAAAATGTAGCTGATTTATGAAGAAGAATGCGTGTTTTATTTAATGTCTGACATCATTTTCTGTTCAAAAATTATAAAAATGTTACTTTTATTTGTAATGTGAAAATGGCATCAATAAGGATATAATGAATAAAAATAATAAACCATGAATGTTTTCCCTTTACTTTCAATATAAATGGAGTACTTCAGTTGCCACAAATACAAAATTTGTATTAAAAACTACAAAAAAATTAATATCTCAAAAACAAATTGAGATACAGCTTTCAAACAAATAGTATTTAAAAGAGAATTTTTTTCCTTATACGACGGTGTAAAAAGTTAAAATGTGTGATGCATAGAAGTTTAAAGATTTGCAGTAGAGAAAATGCAAAACCAAAATTTTATTTCAAATTTCAAAGTGTTGCCATTCGCAAAATGACGTATGCGTTACGCACAGATATGTTTGTCCTTTATAATATAGATGTTCCGAATTCACTCTACAGTGTGAATCTATTTTTTTACTCCATAATCCGTGAAAAAATTGATACAGGAAAGTTCCAGCCCATCTGTTCGCTTCTTGGGGTATAAATGTTAGTGAAATGATGGTTTGGATGTTTAATCAACACATGTAGTAACTAGGCGGTGTTTATAATTTTCTAAATTTCTATATCCCTTTTGACTCACGACACTTCGATGTTATTTAAGGGAACCAGAAAGGTTATAAATTCCGGAAACTGACTCGTTTCATTGTGGATTAGTAATACTGTAATTAATTTACACTATTACTTATTTTTTAATTTATTTATTTATGTTTGAAAAAAATAAAAATAAATTGTTAAATACAACAAGAAAAGTTTTAGTATTGTAAGATAAAATTAATCTTCTTAAACCAGGTTTGCCACGATCTTGAAGTCCAAGCTCCGTATTTTTCAGTCATCATTTTTTCTTTACACTACGTATTGCGTTATCTATCCATTGTACCTCAAAAACAAACAAAACAATTGTAAAAAAATAATACAAAATTAAAAATTAAAAAATATATATCATATTTTTACATTATTATATTGTTACAATTTGATTTGTTTTTGTTTTGTTCTGTTTGTTTGTTTTTCACGTACATTCGAGAGACAACGTAATAAGCAGTATAACATGTAAAAATTAAATTTAAAAAATGAAAAAACTCGACTGCGTAAAAAGCGAACTAATTAATTATTGCTCATCAGTGTGAAACTATTTTTTATATTACTTACCTACTTTTTGTTATTTACTTGTACTGATGACTTTTAAGTTGCGTTTAATGGTTAGTTCCTATCTATAAACACTGTTTTGATGAGGTCTATAGATGTCTATGAAGGTTAGAGTTACAGTGAAGCTAGAGATCCTACTTACACAAATTGTAGGTTGCGTAATATTTAAACGGAGCTTCTGACTGTAAAATAGTCAATGAAACATCGTCTTCATTTTGAAAGACCTGTCCAATGACATGCCACTCAATAGGGTGCGTAATTTTTTTTTTGTCTCTACCGCCATGTTGAATTTATAAACACAAAATCTAGCCTATAACCATCGGACGGTTAAGACAAATCGAGATTGACCTCATTCATTAAAATCCATCCAGCCGTTGGGATGTTTCGATAGTTTGCATTGATTGTATCTCTCAATACGCCTCGAGTGACTTTAAAAGTTAATTAAACACCTATCTGGAAAAACAACTTTGAACAAAGGTTTTGTTTTAGCTACATTGTAGAAATAAAGGTTATTTCTACGCTGAATTTAGTTTCATGAAATGCCAAATGAAGTTTAACTATGCGCTGCTTTTATTGTCAGTACCGAATTAAGTTCATCATAAACAGAAACTTCATAAAATCCATTCTTAGTACACACTAAACCTTTAACTGATGTCACAGAAATTGTCACATAACTAGTGTGAAGCGGTCTGTGAGACCCCTCCATCGAAAGATGAATAAAAGCCGCGATTAACTCATAGGATGTTGTTTTTGTACTTAACTTTTTACACAGGAGTATTATAATTAAAATTCACCTATTCAAAAATCTTTGGTGTTAGTACTAAAGTTCCAAACGAAACAAAATTTCAGTAGTGTTTGTAGATAAACTGAAAATCGCAAGTTAAACTATGAAAATTGAAAAAAACATCGGTCTGTGAGACCGGTAACATCAGTTAAAGGTTAAACCTTAAATGCCTGATTTTTCAAAAATCATTGAAATGATGTTTTTCGGCTTTCATTTTTTAAATAAATCATGGGAAAAATACTTCAAAAAAATCTTATTTTGTTTTAAGTATGGTATACGGCTAAAAAACTGTTTGTTACTAATCGGCAATACTGGTCTTTAATTGAAAAAATAATTTTCCTTGATAAAATTCTATAATATTAAACACACAAGAATTTTAGGAAGTATAATAAGAAATAAATTTTACTTGCTCAATGCAGAACAAAATAGGGTATTTCGCAAGCTTCCAAACAAAACAAAAAGAACAGGTAGCAACAATTGAAAAAATAAATCTATCTTTATTCTTAAACAGCACAAGTGTTGCCATCTACATGCTGAAAGTCGATTTAATAATATTTTCAGAATGTATTTTATTGGCAACATTAGGCATTATAGCTTCAATATTATTATAATAGTATTTTAGAACCTAAATTGGGTATGTTGCAGAAAGCAACACCCGGCATTTAAGGGTTAAGAAGGTTTTTCTCCTGTAAATAGAAAAAGGAAGAAAAACTGCCCTCCAATAAAAGTTGAAATATTTTACTCCGTCGCGAACATTAAAAAAAATTCTTAAATCCTCTGACATTTACAAATGTTGATGTCTAATGTTACTTCGTCTCATCACTAAAAATACATGGTGGACAAAAAGTCTTTGACACGTTTTAAACCTATCGCATGGGATGTCCAAAATATTAATAAACAATTAAATTTAAAAAATCAAAAAACCCGTCTGCGTAAAAAGCGAACTAATTCATTATTTCTCATGAATGTGAAACAATTTTTTTTTCAATTCCTACTAATAGCTCACACTCTCGCTATATATATATATTGTTCAAATTTTCAATCGTTAATGAAATACTTATTATTCATCCAATCAAGATCAAATAAATTTTTTTAAACTTGTAGCGGATGACACTTGATATTAATCTAGTTTTTTCAAATATTAATTCATTAATTAAATTAATTAATTTTCAATAATCGAGAGAGCCCCCTTCTTGACCAAGGTATTTTAAGACCGAGAGAACCCTCTTCTTGATCAAAGCATTTTAAGCGCCACTCAAAAGGAAAGAAGAATGGGAGAACAAAAATTCTCTTGACATAAGTAGGAATTGACTTAAAATGTTTTTTTTTTTATATTACTTGTTTATATTACTTACCTATTTCTTTTTATTTACTTGTATTGATGATTTTTAAGTTGTGTTTAACTGTTAGTTCCTATCTATAAGCACTGTTTTGATGAGGTCTATAGATGTCTCTGATGGTTATAGTTGCTATAAAGCTAGGGATACACAATACATACACAACTTCCAGGTTGTATAATATTTTATGCCACTCAATAGGGTGGGTAAATTTTTTTGTTCGTCTCTACCGCCATTTTGTATTTTACGGCAGCCATTTTGAATTTATAAAAATAAAACCTAGCCTATAACCATCGGGCCGTTAAGACGAATCCATAGAGACATCTTTCATTAAAATTCATCCAGCCGTTGGAATGTTTCGAGGGTATAAAGAAATCCACTTACCCAGATATTCGTGAAACACATAACCCTTCTTGGCAGTCGGGTAAAAAGGAAATGACGTCTCAAAAATATAGAAATTGGGCTTCAAAATCGTGGTAAATTAGTTTTGCAAGATTAGTTTTGTTGTACGATATTAAAACTTTTGTTATTGTTTATTACAATTTAACAAATATATTTTTATTTCTATAAAACAAAAAAAATAAATACAAAAATAAATAAAAGTCTAAATTAATTACAGGCTTCCTAATCCGCGATCAAACTTTAGTCAGTTTTTGTCATTTCAAACCTTTCTGCTCAGCTTAGTTTTGTGTTTTCCTTTTGTTTGTAAAAAGTCCTTCCGGCCAGTGTCGGGAGGAAGAGGTAGCTTTCATATTCCTTATTTAAAAAAAGCCAACTTATATTATTCAAACACACGAAGCTCAATTAAGTGGAAACCGAATGTAGGAGATTCAATACTAATTTTTATCAATATAATGAATGAGAATTTTGAGAAATTAGTCAGCTTTATCCAAGCTGCTTTTCTTTAAAGTAACTTATATTTGGCTGCATAATTCGGCGATTTCTTAAAGTGCCTGCCATTTTAAGACAACATGGTGGATGAGGATAACCAGTGAACTAGGTCGAGACCTTAGTAATTGCTGTGCACATGCTCACTCACATCGGAATCGGTTGATATATACGAGTGCTGTCGCAGGCAAAAAATCAGATTTTTCAAAATGTCACCCACGTTAGAAATTGAAACTGCTATATCTGAGCCATTTTTTAAGATAAAGACAAACAAAAAATGCTCCTGAATCCTTATATCAAGGTCAAATACTTAAGAAAGAAACCTTTTTCAATTTCTAATTTTTTTGCACCTCACTTTAAATATATATTTTTTTATTTTAATGACCGCCATTTTGAAACAAAATGGTTGATGAAGCTGACCAGCGAACTTGGTCGAGATATTGATGTATACTATCCACATGCCTTTTTACATCGAAATATGTGAATACGTGTGGTATCGCGAGACAAATACAAGATCGTTTCAAAGTGTTATCCATGATAGAAATTCAAAGTGCTATAATTCAACCACTTTTTAAGATATAAACAAAAGAACAAATTTTCAGAAACAAAAACTGCTCCAGAATCTTTGTATCAAGGCCAAACACATAAAAAAAATCTTTTTCATTTTCCAATTTTTTAATACCTCATTTTAAATTTTAAATTACATTTTTTTAAAAATGGCAACCCTTTTGAAACAAGATGGCGAATGAAGCTGGCCAACGAACTCGGTCGAGACATTGGTATGTACTATGTACAGACCAAGTTACATTCAAATTGGTTCATAAATACGCCTGTTATCGCGTGACAAAAATCAGGTCGTTTTAAAATATCAGCCACAATAGAAATTCAAAATGTTATAACTCAGCCATTTTTTTAGATATAGACGAAACAAAACCTGTTCCGGAATCTTTGTATTAAGGTCAAACACATACGAAAAAACTCTTTTTCATTTTCAAATTTTTTGGCATCTCATTTTAAATTTAATTTTTTTTTAATTCTTTTAAATGGCCGCCATTTTGAAACAAGATGGCGGATGAAGGTGGCCAACGAACTCGGTTGAGTTATTTGTATGTACTATGTACACACCAAGGTACATCCAAATCGGTTCATAAATACGTCTGTTATCACGTGGCAAAAATCAGGGCGTTTCAAAATGCCAGCCACACTAGAAATTCAAAATGCTATAACTCAGCCATTTTTTAAGGTATGGACGAAACAAAAACTGCTCCCGAATCTTTTTATCGAGGTCAAACACATAAGAAAAAAATATTTTTTCAATTTACAATTTTTTGGTACCACATTTCAAATTTAAATTTTTCTTAAAATTTTAAATGGCCGCCATTTTTAAACAAAATGGCGGATGAAGCTGGCCAACGAACTCGGTCGAGACATTGGTCTGTACTATGTATAAACGAAGTTACATCCAAATCGGTTCATAAATACGCCTTTTATCGCGTGACAAAATTCAGGACGTTTCAAAATGTCAGCTTCGTCAGAAATTCAATATGCTATAACTCAGCCATTTTTTAAGATATAGACGAAACAAAAACTGCTACGGAGTCTTTGTATAAAGGTCAAATACATAAGAAAAAAATATTTTTCCATTTTCAATTTTTTGGTACCACATTTCAAAATTTAAATTTTTTTTTAATTTTTAAATGGCCGCCATTTTGAAACAAAATGGCGGATGAAGCTGCCCAACGAACTCGGTCGAGACATTGGTATGTACTATGTACACACCGAATTACATCCAAATCGGTTCATAAATAGGAGAGTTACAGTGTGACATAGGTCAGATATATATATATATATATATATATATATATCAATTTTGAACGGAGGGTGGTTTCGGGGTCTGGGGGTCATGATCGATGAAAATATACCAAAATTTTTTGAAATCGCTTTCCTCCGAACGGCTGCAATAGGTAGCTTTTTGTAAAGAAAGCTACCTAAAAAGTGAGTAATGCCATACTTTTTCACATTTTATCGTTAGTATAAAAGTTTTAATAGTGTATGAAAATTTACAAAAAATTATTGCTTTTAGTGCCTAATTCACATTGCAGTGTGCGGTATTATAACTAACTTCCAAATAAAGAAACAGGAACATTCCATATATTTGTCTTGTTTAGAAGATAAATAACTAAAATCAATTGCAAAATAATAATAGAAATTCCTCTGGTAGATCCTAATATGAAGCTGAAGGGTTAAATAAAGTGTTTTCTTCTACAAATGTGTCATTTTAGCTACTTTACTTTCATATAGCGTAGTGAACATCTCTAAGGTCATGCGCCTAATTATCATAGCTAAAGAAAATGTTACACGAGGCTCAATAGAACTCATAAATCTGAAACTATATGTTGTTTATATAATTCTGTTAGCTCATTTTTTTAAAAGAGTTTTTTTAGTTATATTTTTTAATTCCGCATTTTCAAAGGATTTATTATCTTTTTTCAGTAGATGGAAATTATAAGTACCTCTTTTACAATCTTTTACTTACGACGTAAAGAAAAATCTCAGATGACAATCTGTCAATACATTTTCTCTCCAGACAATCTTAGAAGAAATAAACGTAGATAGACACACCGCAACGAATCAATCAATGGGTCCTTGCAAATTAAGAATATATATTCTTGATTTGTATGATGTATGATATAGGATAGATAGTCACTACTTAGATAAATGCAGATAGCTCACTGGGAAATTAGAATTTTGTTTAGGGCTGTATGATAGTGATATAAAGAAAGAATATCACAATTGAAGTGTTTGCTGAAGCACTATTTTTTCACTTTGGGTAAATTAAAAAAACAACCTTCAAAATTTAAATGTTGCGGTTTCGAAAAAGTACATTTTACCTTTATACATTAATCCATAGTTTTCCACCAATAATATCCAAAAAATACCTATTCTGAGCGACTTTGTTTTAACAATAAATTGTACAGCTAAAAAAATGGAGATAGGGGAGACTAGGGAGGGTTGACACACTTTTTACAAAAATATTTTTAATTTTTTAAATATTGAACGTAGAATAAAGTTTTATATATCATTTTATTCGTTATACAATCAGTTATCAAAATAAAATTGCTACATAAGTGTAATATGTAAGAAATTTGAAAAATTATCGATTTTAACCATGAGCAAATAATGGGTCAAGGCTCCCCACATATGGGAGGGTTGACCCACTATATGGGAGACTTGACCCACTTTGTTTTATATTGAAATATTTGTGAAGAGAAATAAAGTCTGTTTAAAAAAAGGCAATAAAACGTTATGCTACATGCTTTAGTTATTATAAAAAACATTTTTGAAAATATGATGCTTAAACAAATCCGTTTTGACGCAATTGCAAATCAGAGGAGAAAAATTTTGTTTTAAGCAGATTTTCGTCTGAGCAGGTATTATTGTACAGCAGGGAAAATGAAATTTTAACATTTAAGACAGTATTCCTTTAGAGACAGGTTCCGTTTTCATGGATTATTATGCCCGGAATTTATAGCCACTGCCCCGCTCTTTTTTGTCTCCTTTTCCTACTTTTTGTGACACTCGACTTGACAACTCTAATTGTCACATAGTTTGGCTTAATCTCACTGTATTCATGCTGGTGAAATTTGTCTACATACCTTCCAAAAGTTTTTCGATCAATTCTATGTTCTTTTACCGCCGTATGTGTAATTAACTGATCATTATCTTCTTTATCCCTTTCAGTGGCAAAGCACTTTCAGTACTAAAATGTTGAAATAAATGACTGGCACCGCAATTTACGAAGACATTTATTTGGAAATAAAAAAAGGGTATATTTCACATACATGTTAAATGGAAAAAATTTTTGCAAATTTCTGGTGTCAATGTGGTGCTTGGGAATTAAAATTAAGTGGTTTCAGAAGCATGCCAGTGCCCCTGAAAATGTCAAGACTGCTGCTTTCACATTTTCTAGTCTTTTACACTGTTTCTATTTACCCATTTTAAAAATATTTAAATAGAAAAAGTTCCGATCAACTTTCCCATCTATATCTCATTAAATTTTTTCTTGCAGTGGATACTGTAGCGATTTTTCACAGCTTTCTTTAATCTAAACATTTTCTTTTCCATCACCCTAGTTTACCGTGGCTCTGCAGAATAATTTTTTTATATATAACCATTAATCTTTCATTATGATATTGTATAATAAAAAGATTTGATCGGGTCAACCCTCCCTCACATTGACTGGGTCAAGCCTCCCCACATAGCCTTTTTCTAAAGAATAGCACATTGTTATATTAAGCCTAAGTTACTGTACAATCTTTATGCCTGGAATGAAAGCTCGATATTTCTGCATTACTTAAAACCTACTTACTTAAATTTCTAGGATATATTTTATCTGAAAAAAGCTTACAAAATATTTCTAAAAACACAACTTTTAGGTTAAAATCCCTCACAAGTGATTTTTTCCACACCTATTTTGATTATCTGTATGAAACAAAGACTGTTGTTTGAGCATTCCAGTGGCTTTTGTTGACACCTAATGATAAAACTCTGAAATTCTTTTAAATAGGAAAACTGATGGGTGGGTCAAGCCTCCCGTAAGGTCAACCGTCCCAAGTCTCCTCTACCACTTTTCTCCAGCAAACTCTTCAATTTTAAAATTAAATAAAAAAAATTGTTTGTCAGAAAGTTAACTCAAACTAAATGGTAATATAAAGATACATATTTTTTTTATAAAGTATTGACTTAATTGTTGCAAATTTTATCAACAGACTGTACTACGACCTCTCATGTAAAAGTTTCCACAGTAAATTTCTACCAATTTGTTGTTTTAATGCTTTCCACAGATTTGTCGTTACCAATAATCACTGCTGAAGTAAAGGAAAGTAGGGTACTACCGTTCACTTATAAGAAACAATAAATATTTTTTCTCAATTGTACATAGATGCCAAGCTTTATAAAGGAAAATTAACTTTGAAGAACAGTCAACAATTTTCATTAAAGTATTTTGTAAAACTGACCACAATTATAAAAAATTTTATTTATAATTTTATGTAATAACTATTTATAATTATTTATAATTTTATGAATGGTAATACCCTTCCTTGTAGGGAAATTACGCCCATAATAATAGATCTCACCACACATATAGATAGGGCCGGATAAGTCCACCTTATTTACTTGGCGGTAACTTATACAGTAAATAATTAAAAGGAGTGATCGCCTTGGCCTGGATTGAAATTAAGAGTTTTAAACATTAAAACTTGCTAAAATAAATTATAATAGTGCAGCATTGTGTTATTTCGACGATTTCTAACTTATCTACGAATGGCAGATAAAATTACTTAAACAAGTAATCCAAAATTAATTAAACAATTAATCGAAATCACACCGGCACTAAACAAAATACTACCTAAGTTAACCTAAAGTAACAGAGTCATATGATGCATAATAATAGTAAACGCCAAACTTAAAGCAACGTTTGTTTACAGATAATATGCAACTTGCGCAAATGAAGATTAATTGAAGAAAATAAACATTTCCGTTTCATACAGTTATTACGTAGCTCAATTTATGATCAAAAGTTCAAACTTTTTTAAGCATACAAAGCCCGTCATTTCAATATCAACAGTTAACTTATTTTTACTCTCCATTTAGTACTTAACATAAAATGACCACCTTTAGTTAAGTTGTTTTTATATTACTTACATAATATCTTATTTGAGATCATTAATAATAATTACAATTTTAATTGCTGAAGTATCTACAAACACCACACAGGCGTGGAGTCATCCTTTCTCTTTTTGACATAATACAGAATAGGAATCCAAAATATCATACTTATAAACTGAACACATAATGAACATTTAATCATAGGAAAATAATTAAGTCCTATTTTTTAATTTTTATTCCATCTCTACAGATGACTCAAATTCCGAGACATTTCTAGTCCAATATCCTCTTGTATTGAGCATAATCTCCTACCTTATTTTACTTAACATAACATTAAACCATTTAAAGAAACAAGTAAATACCCCCATACTAGTTTAAACAACCATGAGCCTTCCTCCGATATCCATCAGGTGGTATTCCTTCGGCGATTTAGCTTTCTTCCATTTGCACAAAAACAAATTATGAATGTTAAATTGGACAGAACTACCAAACTTATATAAACAGCAGACTATCTCCGTTATTAAGGTATAAAGTCTACTGACATCCTTTAAAATATAACAGCTTTTTCTCGTGTCTTTACATTATTATTTCCGCGACATAGAACATTTCGTCCAAGGATGTTGTTAGGAGAATGATGCAGGAAGAGTATACAAGTCACAGTTCAGAATAATTCTGCTCGAGATGTAAATAAAATAGGGGGAGCACAGTTTGCTCTGTAAAAGCGCTGAGCATCCGAGTGGACATTTCGTAAGCAGTGGTCAGAGTATTTCCCTTGTACTGCAAAGGTGTGGTCAGCGGCGCCAGGGTCTCTCGACCGAGTACACCACAGCATCCCACCCAGAATTGAACCTCTCGCCCAAAATAAATTCTACTCCATTAAAACGTCATCTCTTATTTTCCTGTCGTAAATTTGGCTCATAAACGTGTCAATCCCATTTTTCTTTTAGATTTCGTCTGCAGACTCACACTCTCTAGCACAGCTATAAAAACTTGCGGATGAAATGAGGGGCTCACAAACATAGTAGACCAAGACCATTTTGAAAAAAAAAATGAGATAGTCCAATTTGAAGGTGCATAAAATATGTTTTATCCACTCTCACAGTGAACCAAGTCTGTTTTCACAAGCTTTATCATATATGTCATATGTTTACAGACTTAATTTTATGTGGGAGTGGATAAAACAGATTTTATGCGCCTTCTAAATGGACTATGTCATTTTTTTTTCAAAATGGGCTGGGTCTACTATGGTTGTGAGCCCCTCAAATATTCTTATGATTACTTCCTATTAGAACCCTTAAAATCAATAACTGAAAAATAAAATTATTACAGGAGGTACATAAAATTAATATATCATATCATATATATTATAAAGCAGGAGGCCCTAAAACTTTTGCCCCTGGTAATTTCAAAAACTACCCGGTGATTTTTTTTTTTCGATAATACCATCTGAAAGATAAAATTCCTGCAGTGTTTTATACGCATAATATACCAATATAACTATGATTTTTGAAAATAGAATTTGATATTTTGTTCTTATTTTGAGCAAAAAGGTTGCCATTAGCCATTTTTTGGCAAGCATTATCGTTAGTTAAGGAACAGAAACGGTTATATAAGTTTTAAAAACTGCAAATAAAAAAACTGCAATTGATTTTATTTAAAATCTAAGAAAAAAAGGGGGGAACCGTTTTAATGAGAGATAATATTATAAAACGAAAATATTTAATTTAAACTGGAAAATTATGTTCCTGATGCTGAAAAAACATTTCATGTAAAATCTTTACAGTTTAAACAATATTTGGCGATTTATCATTGGCGTCAGGTTGAGAAAAATGCGTTACAAAATTTGATTAGTTAAAAAAATCTGAGTGACAATTTTCTTTTTCTTTCTTTTAAATAAATAAATACCATTTTTAACTAACTGTCCCATGATGTTTCTTAGACACATACTGGTTTGTAGACAAACATCATAGACTTTGTATGTAGGAGAACAGCAGAAAAAATGGCTGTAATAGTGAGTTACATACTATTTTTAAGATACACATACATTTTAAAATCTAAATTAAAATCTTTAAATTAATTTTCCTACATTAGACAGACTTGACTACACTTAAATTAAAAAATATATGTAAAAACATTTAATTAAAAACTAAAAATACAAAAAATGCAAAAGACGTTTCGCTGTGCAAACACACAGCCTCATCAGTACACAATCAGCTGCAGCATAATATCGAGACACGTGTGTCTAGGACATGTTTAGATATTCTGCTGTAGCTCATTGTGTACTGATGAAGCTGTGCGTTTGCACAGCGAAATGTCTTTTGCATTTTTTGTATTTTTAGTTTTTAATTAAAAGAGTTTATATATTTTTTAATTTAAGTGTAGTCAAGTCTGTCTAATGCAGGAAAATTAATTTACATACTATTTGTTTATTACCTTTGTCGCCAAACAATTTGATTTTAAGCCGAAAAGGAAAGCGTGATATCCAGCCGGAGCGAAGTTCGCAAAAGAGTGTGTTTTCCAAAAGTGTACGAGAAAGTTTTGAGTAAATTTTCATACCCAAATATAAATTATATAAAAATCAGTTACAATTTTATTTATGGAGTCAAAACCACACAAATACATATGATAAAATAATTTAGTTTCAGACACTTAAAATATTTTTCACCCTACATTACTATGGAAACACGCAAGTTTGTTTTCCTCAAGCATGTGATTTTATAGCCTCGAACTCAGGTTAGAAAATATTGTGCATTCTGTTATTTTTTTAACATATTGAACATATTGCCGATTTCACTTATAGAAACATTCACTGCTTCAAAATTCAGGATCTAAAGATTATTTTTAAGAAACTTTCTGCAATTATGCGTTATTACTAAAATAATCCAACATTTTGCAATATAAATAGAATTAGATTTGAAATATACTTTTTAATTAGTCATTTCTTTTTAGTTTTTCTACACGAATTCCATTTTTTAAAAGAGCTTTTGTTAAAAATATTGGACTAATCTTCCGTAATCGGGTCATCGTCAATTAGCGTATTTACTATATCGTTGGAAATTTTGTTTATATTTGAATGGGACTTTGGACGGTGAAACCCATTAGGGAAGATTAGACAGATTTTGTAATTAGCGATTACTAAAATTATGATTTTTCCTTATGAAGCAAACAAGCAAAAGAAGATTTACTATAATTTATTGTTTCAACTTTAAAAATCCACTTTTTTATGTTTCACTTTTCTTTTAAATATAAAAATTAAATACTCTTCTTTGTCAGCAAATAATTTATACATTTTTGACTGATTTTACTCTGCTGTAATCCATAGATGGAAAAGAGCAGTAGCAGACCTGCCTGAAGAGGACGTTTATTACGAAATATAACGTAACCTTCAGGGAGATTGTACCGGGTGAGCCAAAAGTTAGTTACAACTTTAAAAACTCATAAAAAAGGAAGAAATTATGATAAAGGCATGCGGTTTGCAAGAAAGGGCTCACAAGGTAGTCGGATTTTTTTTTAACATAAAACAGAATGTAGTTAAAAAAATCACATGTAGAGGGCGCTGATGACTCGAAACGCAATGAAGAGGACTATAATACGCTCCAATTATATATTTAATCCAACAGCTATAATTATTCCAATAGCAAATGTTCAACACGACCTCTACAACATTCTACGACACAACTGTTGTCCAGTTCATTGTGTTTCGGATCGTCAGCGCCCTCTACATCCGATTTTTTAACTATTTTTTTTACAGCAAAAAAGTCCGACTAACTCCTGAGCCCTTTCTTGCAAACCGCACTCCTTTATCATAATTTCTTATTCTTTATGAGTTTCTAAAGTTGTAACGAACTTTTGGCTCACCCGGTATTTAAGCTACCAGAACCACATATTATGCAAGCTGAGAGGCTAGGAGTTCAAGAACCAACAAACGAAAATGAATTATCCGAACACTATTAAAGTGCGGTGGTCAGTCTTTGCAATCATTGTAATGCTCTCTAATTTAGTAGTGTGGTGACTATAGAACATTTAAATTTCTATTGTCATAGCTGTCTGATTTCTCTACCAAACTCAACTATAAATGATTAACTAAAATCGTTGCTTCTTAATAGCCCAAATTTTGTCCAACGCAGAAGATAATATAACATAGCAATAGCGTTCGCATTGTTTCAGCAATGCCGAAGGACATTCCAGGTGAAGGTCCATATCGGTTTAGAATACAATGTCTGATACAAGGATTAATTCGAAGTTCGTTTGGAAATATGGACCAGCGCAGCAGGCGTAGCCTGCTATTTATATGTAATTAATAAAGCACGATAACTTGACATTTATTTCATATTTTTATTACTCCTCAGTCCTGAGATATTTAAATGAAAAGTCTGCTTTACCCAGCTTTTTCGCAAACACTGAAAGCCTGTTATGTAGAAAAAAAAAGAAACTGAATATAATCCCAGCAACACTTATTATGAGGCCATTTGCCACACATTATGCTTCGAAACATATTTCATTATTTTTCGCAAATTCTCCAAAACTACATCAAATATCCATGTCATCTTCCAGTGAGCCATCGTCATCATCTTGGCTTAGTACTGATTCATTCTTGCTTTCTTCGGCTGAGCTCCTATTATGCATATTCCTTTTTTTTACCTCGCTCTTGCATTTACGTAGCAGTCTTCAACATTTTTGTGTGAAATTTATTAGCACTAGAAATTCGGAAAGGAAAGCTCCTTATTTAATCGTAAAGTTTCTATCATTACATAAGGCAATTTTAACTCTTATAAAAAAGTGGAATCTTGAATGCCACAGTTTGAAGGCTCGTACTTTACACTGTTAAAAATCTACAGCTCTAGCTGCATAGTTACTCCACCGCTTTTATAGAATATCTTTATTCTGACCAATGAGAAAGCTACATAGTATAGTCAAGTTATCGTTTTCTATAAAAGCGGTTGAGCGACTCTGCAGCAAGCGCTACAGATTTTTAACAATGTAGGGCTGAGTTCAAAATTTATTTTCCATGCCCCAGATCTGAGCGCACTTTAACCCATATTTTGCGTGTTTTTAAATATAGAGCAATGCTAATTTGACCTCGTGTAGGGCAAATCGAATGAAATAAAGGAATATAGTGATGATTTGCATTGAGATTTTTAAAGTTCGTATAAAAATAAATGTGTATACAGACCCTCAAGAAAATTTCATCATAACATAGGATGATAGAAAATCATAACTAAGAATCTTTAATGGAAACAGCTGTATTATGCGCCTTTCGGAATGGGAGTTATGACTAGTTTTCGGAAGGGAGAATTTTAATAATATTTTTTATTTGTTTTTCATTAATATTCAAAAGTGTACAATAATTCGTTGATAATAACATTTGTGATTCAATACAGAGTCACCTCAGTAACAAAGAAACGTTTTGGAAAACTCCTACATTTCTGTGTGAAATTAAATGTAAAATAAACTGAAAGAGTTCTGTGTAAAGGGTACGTTCTGTAATAATATCATAATGAAAAGGTAACTTTTGTACAATAATTTCCTTAACTCAAAGATGTATAAGTTTGAGAGAATACTTTATTTTATTTCACGACATTCGTTCTGTTTCTCTGTAGCTATTTTCTAAAGCAAAACATTTTTTAGTTACAGCATTCGGAAAAGACCATATATTATGCTCTAAAATATATTTTGACTGATTTTGAATGTAAGCTTGCCTTCAACGGTATGCTTGTATTTAAAAATTTATGAGCGAAACAGCACCCATGAATAATTGTTTCAGAGATAGCTTTATCTTACTGTGTGGAAGAAAATAAATCAATATGCGAAAAGAGCTTCCAGTGAACTCTAACCATCCATCAATATTATTTTTCTCTAACATTTTATACATTCAATACAGTTCACCCAAACTTCTTTGTAAAAGATTACGAAAATAAGGTTTTTAGCATACAAAGTAAAATGCATTACAGAAAAACAAATGTAAAAACTGTGAGGAAGTTTTTAACGAAAGGCTTATTTATAACCGAAACTTGGAAATATATCGTAGGTTAGAGAAAACATGTCATCGAAACATTCTTTTTAAAATAATGAATAAAACAACTATTTTCTTAACCTTTAAGCTTGCACTTTTAAATGTTTTGCACAAGAAGTTGCTTGGCGTATTTATCGTGCAATGTTGCTGCGCTATTACAGCTGCAAGATATTTGATAACAGTAATAATAAACATGTTAGAAGAGCAATAATACGAGGGTGTCTCAATACGTTTTTGCCCTCCCATAGAAATAATTGAGTAAAATCTATGAAATTGCTACATTGTATTGGTCCTTTTCTGCATAGTCACCGTTCACAGTAATGCATTTCTGCAAACGGTATTTCAAAAACAGGGGGGGTGGGGATGTATTCCAGGAGGAGCGATATTATACACAAAGGGGACATTTTTCTAACTTTTCCCGAACCCCACATGTGACATATTGTTGGAAAGGCCTGTGACCACTTATTCATGTTATACGCCCCCCGAGGCCTTCCCTCTAAATTTGCCCCCCGAAGGGTAGGAATGGTAAATGCAAAATTTAGAAAAGTGCATTCCCCCCGGAGGACAAATTAGAGGAAGGAGCTCAGGATGTGCATAACATGAATAAGTGGTCACAGACCTTTCCAACAATATGTCACATGTGGGATCGGGAAAAGTTAGAAAAATTAAATTATTAGGGTCTACTATCACGCCTTCTGGAATACATCCTCCCCCATCTTTTTGAAATACCGTTTGCAGAAATGTGTTGCTGTGAACGATGACTATACAGAAAAGAGCTAATACAATGTAGCAATTTCATAAATTTTACTCAATTATTTCTATGTGAGGGCAAAAACTTATTGATACCTCCTCGTATATATCCGTAGTAAAATTTTTAATTTTATTTTTGGCTTCATTTGTCAGAACAAAATTTTGTTTGCCGTAAAATTTGCGACAGCGTGCTCGCTAGAATGGTTAAACATATTTATTTTTTCATCATTAACAATTAAATTATTAGGGCGTAATTTTTCATTTTAGGGTATGTAAGGTATTTTGCCAATGTACCATAAGCATTTCATGCTTTTAACAGTTTGTACAAATTTATTTAATGAGAATTTTTTTCGGAAAATCGATGAATCGGGCATCTAATGTTCGTATAATTTAATCTAAAGAACTTTCACATCAGAAAATTAAACTTTTCAATATTATAATATTACAGTTCATTACGATAATATAGTTATGTTTAACCGATATAATCATTCATTATTTGTTTGTTTTCTTGAAATAATTCATTTTGGTTATTTATAGTTCTATGGTTCTCAATGCCAAATACTGATTGTGAGAAAATAAACATTATTGCGTGCATTTAAATTATAATTTAAAATTTTTACATATAGAATTTATATTTCAATATAGGGTAATTGTACCAGTAATTGACCTGTGAGGCACAAAACTGTAGAAAAGAAAAATCAATGCAGGATATTGTGATTTCGATTAGTAGAAGATGTATAGCTACATTTTCTTTCAATCGAAATGAGCATATACATGCTTTTTTTCTAGAGTTAAGTGTCTCACTGGACAATTACTGGTGAACTCACCCTAAATGTGACAAAAAAATTATACTTAATGGACGTAAAAAGTGTGGTTAACGATGCAGTGTGTAACTATGAGATGAAAGGGTTGACGCTGCGTCAAAGCAATGAATTACTTTATTGCGTGTACTAGATTCTTTCTCAAAACAGATATTACTTTTATTTATTTATAGATGTCTTAAATTTTGTGGCCACTATAAATCTCCGCTTCTTGAATAAAAGCAGAACGTTCAATATACTGGAAGTTCAATCAGTCTCAACTACATTTTGAAATCTAAAATGGAAAGTTCAAAAAACAAGCAAGGCATATTCTTGAAACGTTACAGGAGTGACGCGATATGCTGTTAAATTCTGGCAAAGTTCATGCGTTGTCACAACTGACGTTATCATTTATGCATCTCTTGAGCCTTAAATTACAGGAATTCAGAGCTGCCAAGTCTCCGGCTTTTTGGATACCAGTATTTTAATACAGAAAATGTTCTTTTATTTATTTGGAACATTTGGATGATTTAAAAGAATAAAATTTTCTCTAAGATGTGTGCTAAGATGTGTGCTAAGTGCTGTGCAAAAATCCGGAAACTTGACAACTCTGCAGGAATTCACTATGGGATTCGGAATCACCAAACAAAACAAAAGTTACACTGAACGCGTGTTCTTCTGAAAAATTTCTCCTGGGTACCTCCTCAATTCAAGCGGCAATGTGTGTAACTTTTTGCAAGTGCAATGAGAATTCCAGAACAAACTTTTTTTTTAAATCCCAGCTACGGTGGTTGTGCGTATTCACCAAGACATGTATAAAAAGGTCCCACGTTCATAGAATGTTCCACAGCCAATCCATATAGACCTAACAGTTATCAATACATTCCAGTAAGAATGTTCAATATGTAAGGTAATCCTGCAGGTAACAACTGCTGAAAAGTGAACCTTTAAAAGGGTAATATCGCAGAATTTTCGAAAAAAAAATCTTATTAAAAGTAGCACTCTTCTGTTCTACAGCTGCTGCAATGCGAACACTTGTGCTAATTACACTGTTTTGAAGTCCTGTTTTTAACTATCTCTGCTGAAACTGGACTTTTTCTCTTCCAGGAGGAATAACCAGTGATCCGTTTCTTCAAATTTCTTAATCATTTTTCTTACTACGTGGCAAGGCTTTGGACCTCTCCTAAGTTCTTTTGAATCTAGAAACCTTTTGATGAGAGTTTTAAGCCATCTTTTAATAAGAGTTTTTACTACCAAAGAGTAATGATGTCAACTTAGCATTTCTACTTTAGAAAAGGCATCAGAATGAAAACAATTTTATTATGGCTCTATTTCTTTTAATTATACACAAGCAGATACATCACGTAGTTACTAATGTTTACCTGTATTCAAATGTTTTACCATTGAACACCTTCTAGTGGCAATAATTTTAGCTAAATTCCTTTCCCCCCCTTTCATTATGATGCTTTCTAAGTTTCATACCGATGTGATGAATAGTAGACAACTCTGAATAGGTGAACTTTAATTATATCCAGCCAGTATCTTCAATTAACTCGTTTTTAACTGTTTAGCACTTTCCAACATAGTTGAAAAGTTTTATAACTCCAGTTCGTCTGTCTGTCGGTGCTCTAACTCTCGTAGATATATAAAGATTGCCATGTTATTGATATATGTTATTGAAGTTTATTATGGCATAATCTCTGCTAGAAATGATATGTGTAATTATTATAGTTATACAATGTCTGTCTGTCGGTGCTCTAACTCTCGTAGATATATAAAGATTGCCATGTTATTGATATATGTTATTGAAGTTTATTATGGCATAATCTCTGCTAGAAATGATATGTGTAATTATTATAGTTCGTTTACAGGATCACTCAAAAGAATTCCCATTGTGGTAGAAAAAAATCTTTTGTAGTGTATTTTAATGATGTTACACTATTTCAAACATAATGGAATTGATACATTTTTCTGAGGTGAGCTTTAACCGTTCAGCTTAACTGTTTTTCGCTTAAAAAATAAGTACAGCTTAATGGATGAGAAAAGTATGCATGTGTAATTATACGATAAAAGGGTTGATGCTGCGTCAAAACAAGGAATTATTTTATTATGTGTACTCATTTTTCTCTCAAAGCAAATTTTATTTCTGATTATTTATGGGAATCTAAATTTTGTACTCGCTATAATCCTCCACTTCTTGGGGGAAAAAAAAGCAGACTCTTCAATATGCTGGACGTTCAATCATTTTCAACTGTTCTTTGAAATCTAAAAATGGCATGCTCAACAAACAATCGAAGTGAATTCTTGAAATGTTGAACGTGACTCGATATGCTGTCCTAAAATTCTGGCAAAGTTGATGCGTTGTCACAACTAACGAGATCATTTTTGTGCCCCTTGAGCCTTAAATTACAGGAGTTGGACGTACAGACCAGGTATAACGGAAGTTATATGGAAGACGCGTTCTTCTGAAAAATTTCTCCTGGGCATCTCCTCAATGCAAATGGTAATGTGTGTTTTTAAAAGTGTAATAGAACTTCCTGAACAGATCATGTTTTTTTTTTCATCCAAGATACGATACTTGTGTGCATTCACCATGACACTTGGATGAAAATGCCTTACGTCCATAGAATGTTCCCCTGCCGATCCATATAGACCACACAGCAATCAATGTATTCCAATAAAAATATCAGACATATAACTGCTAAAAAAGAGAAGTTTTAAAGGGATAATATCGTAGATTCTTTCAAAAAATCTTGTGAAAAGTAGCACTCTGCTGATCTAACTGTGTTGCAGTCTGGCGAACATCGTGGGTTAATAGTGAACTTTTGAACTTCTGCCTTCCCTTACCTCTGTTGAAACAGGATTTTTATCTCTTCCTTGACGTATACCCAGTGATGCGTTTCGTCGAATTTTTTGATTATTTTTCTTGTTACATTTGAAAGTATTGGACATAGGCAGAATTCTTTTGAATCTTGAATCCTTTTGATAAGAGTTGTAAGACATCGTTTTTTAAGAGTTTTACAGCTTAATTTTTTATGCGAACAGGCACGTGACGTACCTTTCGTACAGTAGTTGCAAATGCAATATGTTTCTTAATAGTAATAAGAGACATTTTAGAAGAGCAATTATTCATATGATTAGTAACAAATGAATTTTAATTTTGGTGCTATTCGTGAGAACAAAAATTTTTAAAAATCATCCTTGACGTTACATTTGCGACAGCGTACTCACTGAAAGGTTAATTAAAAATATTATTTCACGATATTTTAGCAAGCACTAAAACACTGAAATGCATTATAACATCAGGAAATTATTTTTCTGGTTAATTTTTTGCGTCATTTTATTTCTTAATGGAAATTTAAATTATTGTGAAGAATATCGTCTTTTCTCTTTTCTTTTTTTTTTAATATACAGGGTTAGGAAGAAATAAGTTATGCTGTAAAAAATATTAAAGTAATATAGCTTTTTGTTTTTACAAGAAAAACCTGTTATTATACGGACAAACCCCCGCTATTTTAAGGGTTATGGCTGGAATGGCTGCTGCCAGGATTTGCCCGCTATTTTAGTTACAAGGAAGGTCTCCATACGGGCATATTCAGAAAATTCTGAAAAAACAACAGAGTGTTCTTCCCCTGTGGATATATATGTTTATAAAAAAATTTTTGGCGGAATTTCGATAGAACGTTCGTAAAAAAATAATGAAAATTTCGTTTATTTGGCGATTTATCATCGGTTGGCGATGAAATGAAATTTCGAAAAATACTTTTTTATGTCGAATACTCTTTAAGATAAAAATGTTTCATATTGAGCTTGTTTAAATAAATTTAATGTAAATAACTTTAGTTTTGTCAATTTTAGTTTGATTTAACTACAGTTTTGTCATATATACAGGGTGATTCATAAAAGATGGGCAGAACTTTAAGGGGTTATAGTACACTTAAAGACAAATAATATTAAATAGGAGACTAAGGGTCCCAGACGTATTCCCAAGGAGATAGGGGGCATTAAAGTTTAGGGTCCGAAATTTCAAATGATTATAAAACATGGAAAAATTGGTCGATTCGTTTGCGGTTTTTGCAAAAAATTTTCTTTATGCCAGTATTTTCTTGAAATAAAATTTTAAAGTTCAATTTCAAAAAATGCCGATAGGGGGCGCTTTAGACTTTGGAGTAACAAACAACTATTTTTTAACGTTATTTTTTGTATTTCTTTAAATGATTTCGAAAGCTTAGACTTAAACTTAAATTTTGATCTAAAAATCTGAGTCCTAACGAGTAGTTAAGTAGCGTAAACTGAAATTTGAAATTTGAAACCCTTCTCTCCCCAGAACAAAAATCAGTTATTCCCGATCTTTGTGTCGTAGATTAGGCTCTAACTACTGCCGCGTTTTGCTAAAATTATTCTTTATGTCAGTATTTTCTTGAAAATAAATTTTAAAGAAAATTTTCAAAAAAATTCCGATAGAGGGCGCTTTAGACTTTGGAGTAACGAACAACTATTTTATACCGTTATTTTTTGTGTCTCATTAAATACTTTCTAAAGCTTAGACTTAAATTTTCAGCCCAAAATCTGAATCGTTAGACGTGGTTAAGTTTCTGGGGAGAGGGGTTTGAAATTTCTACTCGTGAGCACAGTTCAGTTTACCATGTCCACACATTGTGTGCTGTGATACGAGGTAAAAAGACACAAATTGGGATTATGTTACCAAAGCATATTTATTAACATGTAATTACAATAAATGTTCAAAATTGTGACCACCAGAGGTTATGCACGCAGAACAACGGCGAAGAATGGAACGGCGAACATTCGCGAAAACATCAGGCTTTTCGAGCACTTCCCCTACAGCGGCGGAAAGTCTGGCGACCAGTTCCTCGGGGGATTCAATGGGTGTCTCATACATAAGAGCCTTCAATCGTCCCCAAAAAAAGAAATCGAGGGGTGAAAGATCTGGCGAGCGAGCAGGCCAAGCAACAGGACCACCTCGACCAATCCATCTGTTCGGAAATGTGATGTCCAGATAGTTGCGGACGTCTCGTACGTAATGGGCTGGCGCTCCATCGTGCTGGAACCACATGACCCGCCGGATGCGTGGAGGAACAACGTTTAACAGGTCTGGCAGCACATGTTGCAGAAATGTGAGGTATGTTTTACCGTTGAGGCGTTCAGGAAGAAGGTACGGTCCGATTAGGTGGTCTCCGAGGATTCCTGCCCAAACATTGATGGAAAAGCGTCTCTGATGAGCATGTGGATACGTAGCATGTGGATTGACATCCGCCCAAACATGTGCATTGTGTGTGTTAAATGTACCTTCACGTGTGAAGGTACATTCATCGGTGAAAAGCACAGTTCGTCCAAAATGTGGATTTAGCGCGTTCTGCTGCAGAAACCAGCGGGCGAATTCAATACGATTTGGATAATCCCCTGGAGACAGTTTCTGGACTCGTTGCACATGAAACGGGAGCAAATGTTCATCCTTCAGTACCCTCCAAGTCATGGACTGTGAGGTATCCACCTGCCTAGCCACTGTTCGTGTACTTGTACTTGGCTGCGCCGCTACTACATCCAGAATGGCTTCTGCAACAACTACTGATTCGTCCTTTTTTGCACGACCTGCATTCGACCGGGAAGCGAGAAATGATCCCGTCTCACACAACTGTCTGTGCAAGCGCTCGAAAGTTTTGCGGTTAGGCAACCGCCTGTTGGGAAATCGCTCTCCGTACATTCGTTGTGCCTCTGCACCATTTCCATCTGCCGCTCCGTAAATTAAATGCATCTCAGCCTTTTCCTTATTCGTAAAGGGCACCATCTTCCGATTCATTACTACAGCGACTTACACTTGACTCACCGTTCAGTGGTTTTTATGCCTGAATCGTGTCGAAATTTTGCATACGTGTTCTTCTTCTTCCCCATTTGACATTTGCATACTTTCTGTTTCCTTCTTCACCCGGTGACTAGCGTCAGGAATGGAGCTTTAACGTTTGCATGAGCGACGTTTCCAACTGTGCCAGTGCCTTTATGAGTGAATTCCGACTATGCAGTCCTTGACGAAAGTTGTATTTTTGCCTCGTATCACAGCACAGAATCGTTGGGCATGGTTAAGTAGTGCAAACTGAACTATGTTCAGAAGTTGAAATTTGAACCCCCTCCCCTCGCTATTGAACCACGCTCAGCGATTCAGATTTTGAGCTGAAAATTTAAGTTTAAGTCTAAGCTTTAGAAAGCATTTAATGAGACACAAAAAATAACGGTATAAAATAGTTGTTCGTTACTCCAAAGTCTAAAGCGCCCTCTATCGGAATTTTTTGAAATTTTTCTTTAAAATTTATTTTCAAGAAAATACTGACATAAAGAATAATTTTAGCAAAACGCGGCAGTAGTTAGAGCCTAATCTACAACACAAAGATCGGGAATAACTGATTTTTGTTCTGGGGGGAGAAGGGTTTCAAATTTCAAATTTCAGTTTACGCTACTTAACTACTCGTTAGGACTCAGATTTTTAGATCAAAATTTAAGTTTAAGTCTAAGCTTTCGAAATCATTTAAAGAAATACAAAAAATAACGTTAAAAAATAGTTGTTTGTTACTCCAAAGTCTAAAGCGCCCCCTATCGGCATTTTTTTAAATTGAACTTTAAAATTTTATTTCAAGAAAATACTGGCATAAAGAAAATTTTTTGCAAAAACCGCAAACGAATCGACGAATTTTTCCATGTTTTATAATCATTTGAAATTTCGGACCCTAAACTTTAATGCCCCCTATCTCCTTGGGAATACGTCTGGGACCCTTAGTCTCCTATTTAATATTATTTGTCTTTAAGTGTACTATAACCCCTTAAAGTTCTGCCCATCTTTTATGAATCACCCTGTATATATATATATAATGAAAGTTAACTATCAAATTTTATGAATTAAAACAAAATTAAAATAAATTAAAATTGTTTTAATATCTCAAAATTAAGTCCAATTGAGCACTGTCGATTCAATTTTGTTGCTATGGAAACGACGAATTCTTTGATATTGAAATGAATAACTTCAAATGAATCTTGCCTTTATTTTGGAATACTCTTAAATATATGAAAGTATTTTATATATATGAAATTGTTTTTAAAGTAATAAAATTAAATAACAAGCAACATAAATATGCAATACGAAAAAATGTATTTATTAAACTCTCTCATTATTTATGTTTAAATTCATTAAATACTTTGTACACGCATTCTAAAAACCAATTAATAATTTTCAGGGGTATTAAAATCGTTTGCTTTTGGTGAGGAAAAGTTCTGCTTGCCAAATCGCGTGACGCTTTCGTCTTTTCGCGCCAAATACTCGAAAGTATTTATTTTTTACAGCCTTTCTACTGTAATTACGCCGCTAAATTTAACTGATCCTTTATTACATACATAAGTAGTTTAAATGGTATTTTTTATTTCAAAATATTCTGAGTATGCCCAGTAAGGAGACCTTCCTTTTTAGATACTTTTTAGAGTTTACCAATATGTTGTATATGTTTTACAGTGTACATTTAAAAGGGGTATGTACTGCGTTCTGCAGCTCCGATGAAACAAGATTAAATCAAGAGATAATATAAATGACGCGCTTGTCATTTATTAAATAATTTTCTGTACAAAATATTTTCGAAAGGTAGCACAGTAAAATAAACGTTCAATAGAACTATACATTTTAATACCAAATATGCCTTCATATAATCGTTTAATATGCTACACTAAATGCTCAGTATACTCCCTTCTTTGTCAACAGCGTGTTATAATTGAAAAATCATATTTTAGATCTTGACTGCATATATGCCTAGCCGAAAATCTCAAAGATTGCAACAAATGCTTTCTTTCAGAGCTGTATTAGATACTTAAATATGATATTGCGAGTATATCGCATGCTAAATCTATGCGAGCTCTGATAAAAAGCATTTGTCGCTGTGTTCGAGATATTCGGCTTGACTTTCTGCACTCGGGTATCGGCAATATGGTTTTTCAATTACAGCTCGTTTTTTTTTACAATTAAATAGAACATATTGAATATGTATTGCAGCATATTAAATAATTATCAAAAAGCATATTGAAATTAAACTGTAAAAATTTACTGACTTTTATTTCCGTGCTACGGTTCTACTTTTCATAAAATCTTTGCACTAAAACTTTTTTTTAACTTAATAAATGGCAAGCGCATCGCTTGAATTATTTAAACTTTTAATTTCCTCTGAATCGGAGAAGTGAAACGTTTTCCAATGCTTTTTAAATTGGGTAATTTATTTCTTGCTTACCCTGTGCTTGTATTCCTATTCATATTAATATTTACTACCTTTTTCGTAGTACTTCGTTTCAAGTGAAAACAAATACAACCGATGAGTGCTAATAATATTTATAGTACTCGTAGTTCTAGTTTTTCCATGAAAAATAGATGCAGTTTGTTAAAGTCCCATAGGTGCCAAGTATTACGAATTTGAATACCACTGTTTCCGAATAGCAATCTTAAACTTATTTATTCGGAATTTACTTTCATTTATTAAAAAATAGCCGTCTTCAAAATACATAAATGTTAAAAGTAAGTGCAATTTCAAGCTTGTGAGTTAAAATGAGAAATAAATGAGACATATGTTAAATGAATTCAAAGAATTTTGAAATTACTAAGCCAACGAAATTTATTTTTTCCTTAAAATAAGTGAAGAGTCTAAAAGTCAAGAAAATAATAGATACAATGGTAAATATTATCTATGGTAAAAACATGAAAATAAGTGAAAACAATTATTTTGTAGTAATGCATGTAATACTGGCATTTTTTTTTTGTGTGTGTGTGCAGTCAAAAGTAAAATGTATTTAAAATGTCTTTTAAAATTTAAGATATAGGCTGAAAATTAAAGTCAAAATTTATGAATATTATTAAAAGAAGTTTTATTTTGTCTTTGCATTGCATTCATAAAAAAATATATATAAAAATTCTATCATTATACACTTTTGCTTTATATGAAAAACTATATAAGCATATTTAAAATACCATACTTTCTGATAGAATATAAGAAAATTATTGTCTTTCTCTATAGTATATAAACTGCTTCGTTCTACCCTTTATGAACATCGTAATCGTAAATTGTTGCTAGATTCTGATATTAAGTGTTGCGATTAGGTGCTACACTGTAAAAAAAAATCTGTAACGTTACTAAAAATTTTCTAGATATTCCTAAAACGTTTTATGTAACGGCAACAACAGAAAATTCATTGCAAAGATAATCCGAAGCCAGGTAAAAACGCCAGCATCAGTATCACTACACGAAGAACAATAAAAATGTTCTTAAAAATTTAAAACCACGTCGGTGTTCGTGTTTAACGTCTGGCATTAAAAAAGCCTTCATTCCGATTGCAAAGAGGAACAAACGAATTGGTGTAAAATTATCCTCAGTGTTGTCAACAAGTTTAATTTTGATATTCCGGATGGTATTCATTCATATTAGCATAGCATTCAAAAGGAAAAGGACGCATTTTCCACGCGTCAATTAGGAGGAGGCTTCTTAATGGTTTGGGCTGTTTTT
This sequence comes from Maratus speciosus, assembly GCA_963932465.1. Lineage (NCBI taxonomy): Eukaryota > Metazoa > Arthropoda > Arachnida > Araneae > Salticidae > Maratus > Maratus speciosus. Next base: position 232,868,247 of record OZ010796.1, on the reverse strand, counting down.
TTCTGAAGGTAAGCTTAGAATTACTTTTCTAGACATATAAACAAAATAGACAAAGCTGTATTAACATACTAGAATGCCATTTGTTGAACTTGAGTGAAAAAATTACCGGTTTTAACGAAATTTTTAACAAGACAATGTCTAAATTCACTCTGAAAAAGACACAAAAAGGGGTTTAAAGATAAATAAACTCTCAAACTTGGTTGGCCAGCCATTGGTCCAAACTTAAATACCATGAACAATGTTTGCGGTATTATTGGGCGCAATATATAACGAAAAATGTTCAAATCGTGAAGAAGAAGAATTAAACTCGAAAGAAGAATTAAAATCTGGAATTTGAGAGATATGACGTGTTTTGTCACCTCGACAAATTCGAAACTATGTTAACACTATGCTACAATGTTGCATTGAATTTATTAAACATAAAAGAAGCCCAATTGACATGTAATATTTCTATAATTTAGAAAAATCTGTTCCTTTCTTATCATTTTACTCCCACTGCATACCGGGTAAAAATGCAACGTATTATATTATATTTCTAACAATTGTTTTTTTAATGTATTCTTTATGTTTATATTGACTATTTAGGTTGAAAAATTAAATTTATATGGTTTATAGGTGGATTAATATAATTTTATTTTTATATAGACACATGATCGTTCCTATCATTTTGCCACCCCGGTGTAGTAAATTTTGTCCGCAACTATTTTTTTTTTTTTTCGCGAATATTTTATGCAACTTTTACCGTTTTTTTTTCGCGTTTCGTGTCGATTATTTATTTTTTCGGAAACGAAAAGAACTGTATGATAAATTTTACCACTGCCGTGGTTAAATTCAAGTTTGGAAGAATTCCAGACAGGTTCCTATAGCCCTGCGAACGACCATGCTGAAAATTTGAATTTTAATCTGGGTCGAAATATAAAATCACGATGATTTAAGCTGAATTTGATTGGAGGCCAGTGCGAGTGAAGCCCACACGGATGTACCCTACCGACAGCAGTGATGCCCCCACTTCCATATTCCTTTAATTCGGGATTTGTTTGGGAAAAAACAAGCAGCAAAGTCCAACCAGTTAAGAATATTTCTATTTTAAAGCCAATAAATACCATACTGTCTCAATACTTATCCAACATTTATCTCATACTACGGAAGAATCAGGTAATTATCCTTCTGACGAGAATGTTAGACATTTCCAAATTGTGATATTATTAAAAGTTGGCGGCTTCAATGATATAAGCAATACGTTTTGTAAAAAACACAAATTTTGAATTATCTGGGTTTTTTTCATAACTTTCGTTAACCAAATCATTGTTAATATTAAAATTCTTCCCATGCTTCATATCCAAAATGTCTTGAAAATGTCTTATTTACTCAGATATATAAAATGAATTAGATGATTTTTGTTTTCTAATACCTTAAGTTATTATTTTGTTTTATAATGATGGAGTAATATAGCAAAATAAAATGCATACTAAAGTTAAGTTTCTTCTCTTTTGTGTTAGATAGTCATTTAGATGATATGGATGCAGATCATTCTCATTATAAACCAGAAGCAATCGACACTTTGTGCCAGTTAACTAAATTTAATAAAAGGGAACTGCAGTTAATGTATAGAGGTTTCAAACAGGTAAGAATTTTACATGGGTTAATGTTAATATTCAGTATACAAATTGTAGCAAACCCTGTCTCTATATCAATATTCTGACCATTGTGATGCAGTAGATGTATTATTTTTATGAAGCATTTATCATTAATTGAAACAATATATCTTAAAAATTAATATTTTGTTCATTCCAGCTGAATTTAAAAAAACTATGTTTAACACTTAAAAAAACAATAAACAATATATTAATAAAGACATGATATTTGATATTAATACATTTTAAATCTATCTGATGCATTCATTTTTATGTATTATGTTAATTGTTGCTCCAGGATAGTTCAAGCAATCCAAAATTGATTGAAAAATGTCTAGATTCAAAGCATGTGAAATTAAAGAATTTATTTTTTCTTTTATATTTAACGTTTTATCTCTGTTTCAGTATTAAATTTATAATGTTTTTTTTTTAATTATATGGAACAAGAATTACAAAATAACTATCAAAGGTTATAACATAATAATTCAGTTGATCTTCTTATCGATTTTCATATTCATTTCCCACGTCATTCAAAATTGTTTAAGCTGCTATTATAATTCAGCGTTTATTTTCAACAGGCAATTTTCTCAGCTAAAACTGCATTTTTCTTAATTTTACATTTTATAAAAACTGGTTACGTAAAATAAAATTTAAACCATGTCGTCTATGAAAGATAATGAGAAATTAATATTATCAAAAATAAAAATTACATTGAATACAATGTTTATTTTTCATAGAGCACTTTCACCATAATAGATCCCTTGTAGCAAAAATCAATATTGCCATTTAATTAAAAACATTTCCCATGAAGCGCCAATAATGCAAAAATATTGGCTTTATATTGGAAATACCTTTATCAAAACGCCATTATTATCACAATATTTGCATTATTGACCTTATATTTCTGAAATATTTTTTACAAGTATTAGTTCAATATTGGCAAAATGTAGACACCACAATTTTGCGGCAATATTTCATGCCAATATTTAATCAAAATTATAACCTAATATTGGCCAAAAAAAGATGTGGGTAGGTTAGCAGTGGTTTTGCAAATCCCGATCGCCCTCCTCCAATGTTATCTTTTTTTAAACTTTTTACATGATGTTTTTACTGTTTTAATATATATTAGGGTGTGTTTTGCCTTTGACTGAATTTTGATTAAAGGCTGAAGATTGCTTAAATATGTTACATAAGATCAATATCATAGGTTTATTTTTAAAAAAAATTATGTAGTATATATTCCCGTATAAGACAACCCTAAAAAATTCCAATATGTTTTCAGACAAAAATCACATTTTTAATGAAATAGGAAACTAGCAAAAATAATTCTATAAAAAATTAATATACATCAAACAAATCCTTCAAATTCGGAATCACTATCTGAATCTCCAAAAAATTCGATCACATCCCGATCCGTTGCTTCCTCAACAATAAAATCAGACTCAGGATCTGACGAATTTTCGTCATCAGTTTCGTAAATAAAATCGTCCACAGTGCCCCTCACGACATTGCTAATACAGTACTTTTTAAGGGAACTGGGAAAGCAAAATTCAACCAAAAAATCGATTTTTACTTTTTACATCATTAAATAGTTTAAACTTTTATCCTTCCAACAATGTGTCACACATGTTTATATATAAAAAAAATAAGTGTTGAAATTATTCATTTTTCCTAAGAGTACTTCACAGCTTAATGGCCATTTAAATCTTTAATTGACTTTTTCTCAAAACTTGGATTTTTCAGGTTTATATTTCTTTTTTTTCAATATCTATTTAACTTAAGAACTCAGATTTTTTTTAATACTTATATTATGGTATATTGTATACTTTAAAACAGGGATTTGATGATTTGTTGAGAATTATTTATTTTAGGTAGTGAAATCTTACCAAAAATGCTAATTTAAAAATGACTTTCAATAAATAATTAATAATTAATTTTGAGTTTCACTTAAAATGAAAATGGTCTCTTAAAATGCGTAAATCATGCTATTCTAACTACTCTAAAAAATCTAGACCTCTATCTTTCACCATTTCTGAGAAAAAGGTACATAAAGTTGGTGAATTTAACATGGCGGAGATAGGCCTTTCCCGATCCCCTTAAATGATTTCACAATCATCTCCCTTGGAATTGACATCCACGCCTATTTAACCAAAGAGGCGATAAAATCGATTCCCGCTTTTTACAAATTGCCGCGCTTTGTTTTCTGCACTTGTGGCGAACACATCCACTAAATCCAAATTTTTCGTAATCCATCAATAAGGAGTCTCAGGACTCTTAAAACTAGAAAAAAAAAAAAAAAAAAAAAAAAAAAAAAGAACATTTTCAGCATTTATTATCTTAAAATGCATATTATTTCAAACACAATTTTTAGAGGTATGAAAAATATAAGTATGTTCTTTCATTTCATATATTTAAAAAATTATAAGATGCAAAATTAATGTTTATAGGGGCTTCAAACTGTCAGACATCTGCCGAGCAAAAAATTGGTATGACAGCTTACGATCAGGATAGAAAAATTAATTTTGCACCTAAAATAAAACTTTTGGTGCCCAATTATACTTTATATTATAGTAATTACTCTGAACTTAAATAAATTTATAGTTAAAGCATTTTTTTTTTATATTTTTAATACAAATTTGTATTTAGCTAATACAAAATTTTGAAAATTTCAGTAGTATAATCACATAATAAAAAATTTTCTTTAACAATAAAAAAAGAAATTTTAGGTTCAGTTTATACAGGTAAACATGCAATATATATTTTGAAAATTTCATAAAAAAATATTGAGAAGTTTTTGACATATTCTGCGCATTATGCCTAAAAACGTCATTTTGATAAAAATGACTTCAAAGTTTCGAAAAAGCTGCTTTAGCTATTGGGCGAGTATAATTCTAAACGCCATCTGTTTTAATGAGAATTTCAAGGAAACAGTTATCTCGAAATGTTCAGAAAAGATAGACATTTAACATATTTAAAAATTTTTATTTCGAAGATTTTGAAGCTTTAAGAGTTCTGAGACCTCTTAAATAATTTGTTGATGCAAACATCAATTCCCCTAAGCTAGCCAGAAAGCTCTGTGGCATAGAAATTTTCTTTTAAAAGATGACTTGCATATAAGCCGAATCCCTCTTTTTAAAAGACAATTTTAGGTCAAAATTTATCGGTTTCTACGCAAGTATATGGGGCATTCTCACAATCTTTTGACTTTTGGGGGAAAAAATCTGGCGAAATTAAACTTGCTAAAATAGTACTTTAATCTGATAGACGAATGCCTTAATAATTCAAAATAAAGAAAAAATGGTCAGCAGCGAAAATTTTTTTATTTAACTGAGGTTTATGTTAAACTTGTGTTATGTAAAATTAAACTTTGTGAGTTTAATTTTCCATACCATTTTACCACTAAAACTTTATATTTTCCTCGAAATTTTTACTTATAATGAATTTGCATAGTACCCGCAGGACATTCAAATAAGAAATAATAACAATGTAGTATTTTTAGTATAAAATTTTGGTGTAACATTGTTTTAAAGGGGTATTAAAGAAGGGATGGTAAGGTAAGAAAAAAGGGGGACCGTATAGGAAAAAAGGGACGAAATGGGGAAAAAAAGGACGGTAAGGATGAAACGGTAAGGAAAATTACCACTTATTTTAGGCAAATCATGTTAAGACTAAGTGATAGCCACAAGGCTCATTGAGTTTTAGAAACAGTTGTTAACATTGTATTAAATTAATTTTTTTTTAATTTACCTCGAAAATTGCAGGAATAAACCTTGGGGATGGTAAGACTACCAATAAAGTCACGATCTTGAAATTGATATTTAAATGCTGATTTAAATTCTGTAGTAAATTTCCTGTCAAAGAATTTTAGACATTCTTTCTCTACCGTACTTCTGCATGAGAAAAAAAATTGAAAAGAATTCTGTGGCTGCTTCTGAAGTGATTTTCTGTATCATTTTAGCAAGACGGACGGTAATGAATCTAATATCCAGGGAGAGAGTTCAAAAAATAATATCAACCGTAAAAATGTGTGAAGGTTAATTTTTTGGTACATATTTATATAAAACAATTGTCCCAGTTTCGGAAAAAAATTATATAGAATTACTTTTATTTAAACAATTTTATACAGACAGCTGCAAACTATCGGGGACACGGGACGGTATAGGAGTTTTCCAGGTATTTGGACCCCCAACATCGTCCAAAACTTATTTATCTCGTTAATATTATTATGCAATCATGTAATGTGATGTTCCCCAGTATATAAAATTAAAAAAAAAAACACAAAAAAGTGTATTAAAATAAAAATTATTATTCAGGGACATGAAAGTCAAAAGATTGTGAGAATGCCCCATATACGGTATTTAAATTACATCGGTATGATTTTTCTCGACATTGAAGCACTCATAACACCATGGAAGATTTTTTATATGTTGATATGTGTATAATAAAGTAAAACATATATAAAAACATCGATGGTTATACGAGCGCTTCATATGGAAGAAAAATCAAATGGATAGAATTGAAATACATTAAAATACGCAAAAAAAACTGACATTTAATATCTTCTTTAACAACTGTAAGCAATCTTCCAACGAAAATCAATCAAAGAAACAGTAAATATGCATCCTAAAGTAACTTAAAATATTCAAAATATTTTAGAAAAATGAAACAAATAGTCCTTATAGGAGGAGAGAGGAGCTAAGATCAATCCTTATCTATAATCTCCCTTTTTCATTTGCTATTAGAGATTAAATCAGTATTTTAAATCTTATTATTAGTGTTTCTCGTATTAAAATTCAGTTTTATTTCCAAAACTTTTTAAAATAAAATATCTCATCTTAAGAGTATTCAAATCAAATTTAGACGCCTTGATAAGTTCTATCATTACATTATTCACACAAACGATGTTTTATCATATTTAAATATTTTTATTCTGATTCTTCTATATTCCAAAGTATTACACGAATATTCATTATGCTCAGAAAATAACTTCATACTCAATTTCACATTAAGATTCATTTTTATAACTCATATTATTAAAAAAAATCCATCTTAAAAATTTCATGGTATACTTGTTCATTATACCATACAGCACTCTTTATGTATTAAACTGATACAAACATGTGATCTTCAAATAGTTTTATTCTTGTCTTTTTTATATTTTACAATAACAGAAATCTTACATCTGTCTTATTCGTATTAATTTTCCAATAAAGATTTATTCTTATAAATTTGGTTATCCAAAATCAAACTTAAAAACTTTTTGCCGATTTATGCACCATACAAAACTCAATCGGTACTTTACTAATACAAATATGCAGTCTTGAAATCTTTTAAAGTTTTGCGATAGCATTAATTTTGTAAAACTGTATTTTTATATTTAATTTTAAGTTGATTTTGATAATGATGTTTTATTTAAGATCGGTAACATTAGCAGATGAGATCTGTTTAATTAGCAAAAATTATAAAAACCTCTGCGAATTAAACATTTTCCAACTTAAAATTTTTAAAGTAGATTTGTGTACCATACAAAATAAAGTCGGTACTTTACTCAAACATACAGGTAATATACAGATATATTATATTTGTGTTTTATGTAGTTTTTACAACATTGATTTAAAAAAAATTGATTTCATATTAATTTTTCAATTAACTTATTTTTTAACTTTTGTTATTAAAAACACATCTTTAAAAAATAAAACTGATTTATGCTCCATAAAGATGTCGCTGTTGAATATATTAAATATCTCTCTACACGTTCCTTCTTTTACTCAATTAATTATTTCCTTATAATAAATTATCTCCCTCTTTTCGTTTGATTCTACTTTGTTTGTATTTATTTGTATTTATTTTTTTTTCAATCAATAATTTTAATAATAATTTCATTATTAAAACTCACTTGTCCTTTTTATATCCTTTCTTTAGCTTCTTTTCAATACCCCACCCCCTATCCCTCTTTTATTTTGTGCTTTATCTAGTGCTCCCTCCTTCCCTCCCCCCTGTCTTTTCCCCAGATTTTCTCCAATAAATTCTTCCTTTCCTCTCCTCTGGCTTTTCTTGGATTTTCTCGCCGTAAATTCTTCCTTCCCTCTCCTCTGTCTTTTCACCATATTCCCTCCCAACAAATTCTTCCTTCCCTCTCTTCCATCTTTTCGCCAGATTTTCTCTCAATAAATTTTTCCTTCCCTTCCCTCTGTCTTTTCCCCAGATTTCCTCCCAATAAATTCTTCCTTTCCTTTCCCAGCTTGTCCAATATTTTCCCCCATTTTCTTCGCCTTGTGCGTTTGGCTTTACACTTTTGTGAAGGATAAGTTTTATACGACACGAAACGGTTCCGTAGTGTTTATTGCATCAGTTTTATGGTGTTCTTACATAAACTTAATATGCGAATATGGTTTCTCTGCTTTGTTACCATTCAGTACCCTATTCATAGAAACTGATAGATCCTGAAATCTTTTTAAGTTTTGCAACATTAATTCTGTCAAATTATATTCTGATAACAAACTGATTCATTATGATTTTTCTATTTAAGATTTGCTTTTTTAATTTTAATCATTGAAATATCTTTCACCATAATATTTTGTAAAACAGATTTGTGTACCACACAAAATTAACTCACTTCATTTCTCATGCAAGCATATGATCGTCAAATATATTGATTCTGGATTTTATTAAGCTTTGCAATTACATTAATCTTACAAAATAGTGTTTACCTATTAATTTTTCAATTAAGGTTTCTTTTTTTAAACTTTTGTTATTAAAAAATACATCTTAACGCATCTTTAAAACATATTTCTACACTACACAAAATTAACTCATGAATTATTCACGTAAGCATGTAATAATAAAATATATTTATTCTGTGTTTTTTTAAGTTTTGCAACAACATTAAGTTTGCAAAATACAGCCCCCTAATAAATTACCTGTTAATTTTGTACACTACACAAAATTAGCTCACGCTTCAATCTTACAAGCATGTAATACTGAAATATGTTGATTCTGGATATTCTTAAGTTTTGAAACAATATAAAGTTTACAAAATAGTGCTCCGCAATAAATTACCTATTAATTTTCCAATGAAGATTTATTTTTATAACTTTTGTTACTAAAACACACATCTTAAAACATTTAAAACAGATTTGTGCACCACACAAAACTCACTCAGTACTTTACTCCTACAAACATGTGATCCTGAAATCTTTGGTTCTGAATCCTTTAAGGTATCATCAGGTCTTTGAAACAGGAGGAAGAAACTTGGTTGCAGATGACGGTAAGATTCTATTGTGGAAAATAAATAAGTTATTTCATCCCAAAATCAGAATCTGTAGATGCCTGGAGCAATTAGTCCTGTACATCATTCACTCTTCATTCAGAATGTTTCAAAGCATGAAATAATATTTTTTGAAAATTAGTCTGATACGTGAATTTCTTATATCGAATGTAAACATGTCTCAATTTTCATTCTGAAATTAAACCGTTTGCATAGTAAGATCATCTTAGAGCTAAAATAGCCTTAGGAAGATTTTCTTTCATTTACAAAAAGTTAAAATTAATTCTACGCATAAGTACGAATATACAGAGTTTCCTATAAGTTCATTCATACTTCTTCAAAAATTCGTAAAAAATGAAAAAATTATCGTATCAGAGTATGATTTTATAATTTTAATAGCTATATCAGATTTATAATTAACTGTATGCATAAGAGTTCGTTTTTATGAATATACAGGATTTCCCTTGCATTTATTCAAACTTCAAAAATTCATAAAAAACAACGAACAAATTGTCGTATCAGAGTGCGATTTAATACATTTTAATTGATTTAATAGATTTTAAAGATTTTAATTAATTGTACGCATAAGAATATTTTTTATGAACATAGGTTCCCTATAAGTGCATTCATATTTCAAAAACATAAAAAATTAACAAATTCTCCGTTGTCGTAACAGAGTGCGATTTTCACCACAAAACTTGCGAAAGTTTTTGCATATTTGTGAATTATTACAATTTTTTTAATTTTTTTAGAAACGAATTTAAATTATTAAATTTATTTAAATTTTATTTTATTAAAAATTATTTTTGTATTTATCTTTTTAAAAAAAATATTTCGACATATTTCTGGTAAACGAAAAAAAGTTTTTTCAACTTTCTTTGAATTATTTTCTACTGCGGAAATTCCAATTATTTACCAAATTACTCCGATACTAGAAAATGCTAAATTGAAGCGAAATTATGAAATCTGAAGTTACATATGGGTCCCTTCGAACATTATTTTTTTTCTATTACCACAAAAAAACTGCCGCTTTGACAAATCTTGAGGTGCAAGCCATACTCCGACATTACAAACGAATGGGATGATTTTTTTTAAATATGATCGTTCTAACGGATATCCTGTATAGTATGCATACATAAATAAGAAAAATTAATTAAAAAACTCTTAATACCGTATGGATGAGGATTTAGCGGAATGCGCAGTATATTCCATTCATAGTTGTTACTCGTTCATGTTACGTTACTCAACAAATTTTGTTTTTTAATCGTATTTATACTTAAATTTATGCATATGATAACGGTAATTATATTTATTGATTCATTCATACGCATAAAACATTTAAAATTTTCTTTCAATTTAGAGAAATGCTATTTGAAAAATCCCTATTGCGCCTATTGCAGTCTTTCTGTCACAGTACTTGTTCTGTCACAGTACTTGTTGAGTCATTCCTTTGATATAATGAGATAATTCTTATTACTGCAACATATTTTCATTACCAGATATATAATTTCGATCTGTAAAAAGTTTGTAACTCATCAATTTTTAATCCAAGATATTAGTTACAGATTACAAAATATTAGAATTCATCTATTTAAAAGTGTAAGAAATGTTTTTCATTTATATAGCTGGTTGGTTTGAAACGATTGGGTTATCTTTTGCACACAAGAAACTAAGTATTACAAGCTATTTTTTTTTTCATGAAATAAAGCATTAAGAAGTAAAATAAAAATTGTAATACTTTGAAAGTTGAGACATGTTCGTTTACATCACTGAAAATGACTCTTAGTTGACAATATGCTTGCAACTTTGCTCATTGTAGTGTAAAACTTTTCAATTGCGTAGATCTTTAGTACAATAGTCCTATTTGCATATGTATATTTGTGTACTTGTGTGTGTGTATTTGTGTGTGTATATATGTATTACACAAGTAGACTGATACCATTTTAGTAGACGTAGTAAAAGACTTAGTGTTTGCATTTCAAAAATTAATGAATTGTGTATCACAGAATTTTATATGATGATAAATAGGTAATGAAGTATACATTTTATGAGAATTTTCATAATTAAGACATTTACATTTTATTATTTCCAGTTTGATATAAGAATCATATCTTAAGGGTAGTATCATATCTAGTATTCCTGCTTTTTTATTATAGTAATTTTTCATTATATTAAGTGGGTCATTTTTGTAAATTAGTTTATTTCCATATTTTATTATTTTTTTATACAATGTTGTGAATATCAATTGTAAACCTCCAAGTTATAGTAGAGCGCCGATTATCCGAACAAGTCGGGACCGACCGTAGTTCGGATAAGCAAAAGTGAAGCCGCCACTGAAAAGCAAAAGTGAAGCCGCCAGTGCTCTACCATCTGAGCTATACCGGACGAATCTGGTATCTGGACGAATCTAATATTCAAAGACTTCGTTATATGTGATGGACCTGGTGTCATTTTCAGAGCATTCGTTTTCACTTCTTCAATTTCTTTTTCATCTTAAATCTCCTCCACAATCTCATCGTCCTTTTTAAAAAAATTTGAGAGAAATAGGCTGTTCGGATAAATCGAAAAGTTCGGTTAAAAAAATTTTTTTGAGAGAAATAGGCTGTTGGGATAATTGGAAGTTCGGTTAATTGCAGTTCCAATAATCGGCGCTCTACTGTATTTTATTTAAAATGTTATACGAGTACATTCTATTATTAGAGATTTTTATTAATTTCCATCGAAATTCACTCGAAAATTAAATGCCAATAAATATTCAAATTAATTCCAAATTATTTCCTTTTAAATCATTCTTTTATCATGATAATATATTTTGCTTCAAATTGATAATTGGTTTTATTATTTTTTGCCGTTTATCCTGTATGCTTGGGCAACGAACAAAGAACTGAAATTTAATAAAAAGTAGCACTGTTCGGTAGACTTAATTTCAACAGACATTTTTCAGTGGAGAGTATAAAACTGCAAAACCTTATTAAATATCAGTACAGAAGCTTAATGAGTTTCAATTCAACAGATGACACAGCAAAAACACCAAATATCTCAACGAAACTTCACCTTATTAACGCATATAGAGTTGTTTACGAAGACAAAATCATCCGCATTCGATGAGAACGGCCTAAAGTACGTGTATAACTCAGAGAACGTACGCATTTCTTGTAAGATACTTTTCTGTATTCCCCAAATTATGAATTAATGGAAATTTTACCTTCCAAAACATTTTTCCTGCGTTTTTTTAGGTAGGGTTGACCGGGGCACGTTTACGCATAGGGCACATTTACGCAGTGCACTTTTTCTGAAACGAGTTATAACTGGCGCTCCACCAGTCATGACAGATTGATGCTGCTCCCTAGTGGGTATTCTCACAGGTTTTTGAGCATAAGTCGACTTTCGGTCTAACATGAGGAAAGGATAGGATAATCTGTTTCCTGTCAAGGTGAGTAAATATTGTGTTGAACTTATTGAAACTTATTGTGAACTAATAATACTAGTTAAAGATAAACAAATATATGAACATTAGCAGAATTTTATCCTTTTTTGAGAACTGTATTTGTGTGAACAGAAATGTTATTAATTTTCGTTGCACGTTAAAAATAAATCCAAACATGGCGACGGGGTATGTTTACGTATTGACATCGGGCATCTTTACGCACGTTCAAAAAGAAGAAAGTAGCAAAATTTACTAGTTTCTATGGAAGCAGAACAAGAAGACAGAAAAGGAAAAAGTATGAAACCAAAAACTGCAAAAAGGAAAAAGTTTCTACGCTCTGGAATAAAGAAAATAGTGAATGAATCTGATGGCGAAGATGAAAACTGTGTGTGTATTTATTGTTTGAAATCATACAACCAATCCAAAAAAGGACAAGACTGGGTTCAATGTCTTAGATGCAAAAGGTGGTCCCATGACAAGTGCGCAAAAGGAAATACTTTATTTTTGTTGTAAAAACTGTAACAGTGATGATGAAGATGAGAAAATAGCATCTGTTTTTAATTAGCAATAAGCCCTATGTTTCCAGTTTAGCCTATAAAATGTCCTTTAATTAATTCACTTTAATTTTTTAAACAGAGTTTTAAGTTATAAATAAAACATTTCAATTTGATTAAATATTTATTTCACTTACTCCTTGGTATCACTTATAATATGCGAAAACGTGCCCCACTTGATGCGTAAACTTGTCCCGGGAACGGGGAAAGTTTACGCAAAAGATTTGGAACTAAAAAAAATTTTTTTACGGTTAAAAACACAAATAGGGAAACAACTGAATACACAAATTTTGACTTTATTAACTGCTTTATAAACAATGTCTAAAACTTCCTACGTTCAAACATAAAAATTAAAAAATTCATTGAAAAAAAAACGCGTAAATGTGCCCCGATCTACCCTACTTTAAAAGATTTGTGATATTATAAAATGAATTTTGAAAAAATTCCGTTTATTAAAAATGTATTAAATACGAATTGAATATTTCCAACTGAGCTAAAAAATGCCCAAGCCGGGAATCGAACCCAGATCTCGGCTTACATTGCCAATGCTCTACCGTTTAATCTACCTGGCCTAAGCCAGGATGTGGGTTCGATTCCCGTCTTGGCCATTTTTTTCGCTCAGTTGGAAATATTCAATTCGTATGATAGCTTTACCATCAGTATGATTGTGTTAAAAATAATAGTAATTTATTAAATGTTTATTAAATGAAATATTTACATCTGTACTCAAATCATTTCTTTAAAATGTTGGTTTTAGTGCTTTATAGAATTATAAAATGTACAATTATAATGGCTTTACAATATAAATATACTCCTAAAGAGAATTCTGATCTGAAACTTTCCACCCCATGTCTTTAAACATCAAGAACGCTGAACAGTTATAATTTGGAAAAAAAGCCGTTTAAGGATTCAGCTACCTTTTAAGCTGACAAAATACATGTAAAAGTTGCTCTTATATGGAATTCAATAATTCCACATCCAGTTAACTTTTGGATATGAAATTTTACACACATATTAAAAGAGATAATTTCGAACAGTTAATGTTCTGAAAAATAGTCTAGATGCATACAGTTTTTTTTTTATTTAATTTTAATTTAATGCTTTTTTAATAAATGATTTCACTTTATATGCCTTGCGCGTATGATTTCGCATATTTGAACGGTCATAGTGAGTCAAATATTTTTTATTGAGTAGAGATATAATATGTGTTTAAACCTTAACCGGAAACGTACGTCTGTGAGATGTTTGCGTCTACATATCTGCCCTTAATATTTTCTGTCTCCGACATTCTAAACTTATTTTTATGCTGTTATATTAAAAAATTGGTCCTGTTAATGCATTACTATTAAAGATTATATGTTTAAGTTCACTATTTGGTAAATTATTAAGTGTTTTGTTTGTGCACAGGATTTTCACGTTTCCGGTTGAGAGTTAAAATGACCTACACGAGAAAAAAAATAAATGATTGGTTTTCGAGAAAAAAAATTAAAAAAGCATCAAATTTTATTTGTTTAATAAAATGAGTCATATTTTTTTAATTTCTTACTTGGTGAACATAATAGTCTATAATTTTATGATTCTGTAAGGTTTATATCTTGAGTCAAAATTTAATCAAATTCTATACAACCATTTCTTAGAAATCATCCTCGTAATGACCAAAATCAGTGTTTTAAGAAAATTAACTTTAAAGGTAACATTACACCCTGATCATATAGAAAGAGCTCAAACTGTTTTGGACATACCTTCACTTCTAAAGTGAATTTTTGTATGCTGTTTCTTTTAAAATGTTAGTAAAGAATCGAATTTTAATATAATCTATTTAAAAAATACATGTAAAAGTTGTCGTTATATGGACTTCAATAATTCCACATCCGGTTAACTTTTGGATATGAAATTTTAAACACACATTAAAAGATATAAATTCTAACAGGTAATGTTCTAGAAAAGTGTCTATATGCATACAGAGTTTTTTAATTTAATTTTAATTTAATGCTTTTTTAATAAATGATTTCACCTTATATGACTTGCGCGTATCATTTCTCATATTTCAACGGTCATAGTGAGCCAAATATTTTTTATTGAGTAGAGATATAATATGTGTTTAAAATGACCTACACCGGAAAAAAATGATGATTGGTTGTTGAGAAAAAAAATGTGTAAAAACTTCACATTTTATTTGTTGAGTAAAATTAGTCATAATTTCTAAATTTCTTACTTGATGAACATAATATTCTATAATTTTATGATTCTATAAGGTTTACATCTTCAGTCAAAATTTTATCGAATTGTATCCAGCCATTTCTTATAAATCATCCTCATAATGACCAAAATCACTGTTTTGAGAAAATTAACTTTAAAGATCAAATTAGACCCTGATCATATAGAAAGAACTCAAACTGTTTTGGACATACCTTCACTTCTAAAGTGAATTCTTGTATGTTTTTTCTTTTAAAATGTTAGAAAATAGTCGAATGTTAATATAAGCTATTTAAAAAATGCTTTTTTGGCACTTTTAAAGGTACAGAACATTTTAAAATTACTTTTGTTTTGTACAAAAATGTTTTTTGGGTCATGATAAAGTAAATTACGTATACGGCCCTTGTTAAACTGTATAACTGCCAATCAACTTGTTAACCCCTTGAGGGGCGGTGGGATATATTATATCCTACCTAGTTTTAATGCAGATTCGCACCAAACATTTTTAATAAAATTTTACTTTTTAAACTTTGGTGGAAAAAAGCCAAAAAATTTCTTTCCCTCTTTTTGAAGTATTTTTTTTTTAATTCCGGTGTGAATTCAACATTACACAAACACAATTGCTTGCTCCTGAAAGGGTTAAATGAATTTTATAACAAGTTGTTTTGCAATGGTATTTTAAATTACCGCCGGGGCATAAAGGGACACAAGTCCATGACACAAGACTTCACTCTTCTTTTTATTCCTTTTTATTATTTTGCATTTCACCTTCTTTATGAATGCGAAATTTTAAAACGGAAGTACAGAGGTAAAAAAGAAATGTTCAATGAAAAGAATTTTCTCGTGAATCCAAGATGAGGAAATTCAAGTTCATACAAGAACTTATGTAATTTGCTTCAAGTTAAAGCCTCTTAAATCACGTTCTTTCACTTAATAACTAGGCCAAGGTAACAGTGATTTAGGGGAAAAGTTAGCGATTATGATATTCTCAGATACTCTTGATTTTATAATTATTATGGAAAGTCATTTTTTAAGTTTCTTTTCTTTACGGGAATTATTTTTAATTTGTAATATTTAAAGTGCGCTGGCACACAAAATAATACTCTTCTTATTCATAAATATATTTTACTCTTTTTTTTAATGCATATTTATATATATACGTTTATTTCGTATGAAAAGTTTAAAAAAATTAATTAATTTAATAAAAATAAAAATAAAATTTTTCAGCCGTGTTTAAAGTTTGATATACGTTCTGAGAGAATAATTATTTTTAAATACTGTTTCTTTTCCATATTTGAGTGAAGAAATGAATAAATATCAATTTTGTCTTCGGAATTTACACAAATATTTTTATTTTATTTTTTTCATATTTTTTAAAAGAAAATATGTACTTTTTTATGAGTACCATTTACTGCAAGAATTATATTTTGAAAATGTTCCTTCAAATAAAAAATACCGAAGGCAATTTAAAGAATATATAACTGAAAAACATTGTAGAAAGTTTCGTTTCATAGAAATTTACATACATCAATTTAAATGTAACAGGTGTTTAAAAAAATACTTTCTGAGATCAATGCATTAAAATCTTGGAAACCGCAAGTACAAGATAAAAGCGTTATATCATTTGATATAATTATCGTATTTGCATGCTGTTTTATTTTATTCAAAGATACATTTTTACGCCAAAATGTATTATTGATTTAAAAATACGCTAGATATGTGCGAGGTCTATGTAATTTTTTTACCGAGATTTTTTGTGCCGGACAAACTTTTAAAAATTGGAGTTTCTTTTTTCAGAAAGAGTATTTATTTTGCGAAATCTAATTTCATTTAATTTTCTAAAATATCCAAATATTGTTATTACCACAGATACAACCACCGAGCAGAAAATCATTTCGCAGCGAACATAAAGTTTGATAGAAAAAACACTATGATTGTCATTAAATAATGTCAAGTGTCTGATCAACTCAGAAAGTATAACGTTATACCATTTAAGGGATTTCAGTTATGATGTGACCATTACTCCGTATAAATATCTGTATATTTTACAACAGATTACTGAAGTGTAATTTTATTTCGAAATTTGTCGTGAGCGATTAAATTCTTCGCGCAATATACTGTAAAAAATTTAAATTAATTTTTCTGCGAAATAATTGACTGCTGGTTGACCAGAAACAGATTTTGGAGAAAATTCTGGTTTTCTATTCTGAAACATTCCTGATCAAATTTTATAATAATAGTATGTAAATCTAGATTGTTAGAATTTTTTGATATTTTCAAGGAAAGTTCTCTGAAATATTTTGTGTAAGCAGAAGCCCATTGTTTCCCAGAAACATTCCTGTACTTTTTACAATGTATATCATATGATGAAATAGACGTTATTAAGATTAACGCTATATAACTTAGACAACTTCAATTATAACTATAAATCTTTTCAAAGTTTTATATAACATTGTAACTTATTGCTGGTTTGCAAATTTTTTTTTTAATTCTTCCCCCTGGTTCTTTACATTCTTGGTAGATTATATTAGTACATAGATACTGTCAAGCACGGTATTATATCAGATAGATAATTTCATTTACGATTTTAAAACATTTCATTTATAATTTTAAAAAATTACGTTAAAACATATGTTTGGTGATCATAAAAAGACTCTGCTGATAGATGAACCACTGGCGACCGTATCATTTAAAGAAACAGAATGCCACTTGGAATATAGATATTTTAAGCATGGGCTTAAGAACAGGTCGAGAACAGCAATCAAGCTCTCGCAATTATGGTTACAGTGACAAAATTTTAAAACGCAGCGCCACTCTTTTTATTGCAAATTGATCTTCCCAGTGAAAAATTATAAAGGACGTTGAAACAGCGCCTGCAGCACAAGACACAATGTCATAAAATTAACGCAAAGAAGATCATTTATTGCTCTACGTGTGCTGCAAGAACAATTTGGCAACATTCTCATCAACCGCTTCGCGTTTTCGTGGTTTCCTAAAACAATTAAAATATAGCACGCTACGATACATCTACAAATATTAACATGAACATGGAGGTACTGTGACTCACTCCTGAACTGTCAAATGTCGCAAGAGTATTGATGCATCAAATAATTAATCCTTCGTTGCTCTCTAAAGCCTGGTGAAATAAAAAGGAAATTTTTGTTTTATTTCTTGATAAAAATAGCGTAGAGAACTAGGAAAGTTTTTGCTAACTACTACAGTTTTCCCCTTAAAAAGGAATGCAAGTAGTACATTCTAAATTTCAAAATTTGGAAATTTAATATATACTATTTTTCGTCACGTCAATGATAAACTTAAGCAAAAGCAGCAAACAGACATGTAATCAATATGTTAAAAAAAAAAAAAAAAAAATAGCATTTTTACAAGAGAATTAGGGTATTTTCTAGTACGATGCCCTATTTTAGATCTTTGGACAATAAGCGAAACCACAAACCTGTGAGAAGAAATTGACATTAAAGTCCAACTAGTTACAATTATAGTTTTGAAAATTGAAGTTGTTAAGAGGCGTTTAACGCCAGGGTGGTGTATGACATATTTTCAAGTACAGACGTTTTCTGGGCTTGTTACAATGAACTCTAATGCGGTAAAATATCTTCGAGTATTATCTAGAGGCAGATTTCTGAAACTATCACTTATACAAATATTTCAAGTAACACAGTGATATGTCTAAATACCTTCGATGTATTTCTCACCAATTTTGAAAATTTGTGAGTTATAGAAAGTATATTTTTAGAAACTAAA
Organism: Maratus speciosus; assembly: GCA_963932465.1. Lineage (NCBI taxonomy): Eukaryota > Metazoa > Arthropoda > Arachnida > Araneae > Salticidae > Maratus > Maratus speciosus. The sequence goes on along the minus strand of OZ010796.1, from coordinate 232,849,407 downwards.
TCTATATAAGCATTTGCACGATTGGAAAAAAATGAAGCTTTTGCCAAATATAGTGAACGTGGTGTAAAAAAAAGCTTGTGTGCGAGAATTATTTAAACTTTAAATTATTAGTAAATTATCATTCGTGGAAAGGCAGAACTAAATATTAGTTTACATTGTTCTACTATTCATGAATTGATCATTAATTTAATAGTTACCATTTACTTTTGCTCTTTTTTACAATAAAACAATTTGCGAAATAAGTTAAACTTTTTTAACACATTCCAACAAAGTTGAAAATTGTTTATGAATTCGGTTTGTCTATCCATCTATCCATCTGTCAGTCCGTCTATCCACGCTCTAACTGGCGTAAATATACTCGGATTTTCATGCAATTGATATATGTTAATGATGTTTACCGTGGCATGCTCGATATTGAATATGACGTTTGTAGCATTAATAGTTCATGCACAGGGGCACTCAAAAGAATTCCTTTACATTATCGCCAAAGGAGAAAAATCATTTGCAATGTATTTTAATGACATTACGCTATTTCAAATGTATTGAAATTGGGTTAAATCACTGAATTTCACTACAAGATTATTACTATACAGAGGTGTGAAAATTATTAGAATAATTGTGAAATTTACAATAAAATCTTGTTATATTAAAAAATACATTATTTTAAAAATATTGATACATTTAATATTTAGTGTGCATCCCCTTGTTTTCTACTAAAGATTTGGTACGACGTCTTGGCATACTTTGTATGAGATTTTGGCAATTAATTTGTATTTCGTTGTCATGGAGCCAAATTCGGATAAGTCTTATCAGACCATTCTTGTTTGTGATGTTGCATTTCTTTTTACAATGGCCCAGAGATTCTCTATGGGGTTCATATATGGACTGTTTCCAGGCCATGGAAGTGTTTGCTTTAATTAAAAATTAAAGAAATGAAGCATCACAAACAAGAATGGTCTGATAAAGACTCATCCAAATTTGGCATGATGACAACGAAATACAAATTAATTCCCAAAACAAAAACTCATACAAAGTATGCCAAGACGTATCGAATCTTTAATAAAAATACAAGAGGATGCGCACTAAATATTAAATGTATCAATATTTTTCAAATAATTATTATTTCTTTAATATTACAAGATTTTAATGTATTCTTATAAATTCCTACAAATGCCTATAAAATCCTTATAAATTGATACATGCATTTTTTTGCATAATTCAACAGACGTATATGCAACATACATATCATTTTCTACTGATTTTAAAATGGAATTTCAAAAACCCATTGTATTCATCATTTAACTTTTGTTATATAAAATTTATCCAAATTATTAGTATAATTCTCAAGAGATGATGCTAGTATGTTGTTTTTTGACAGGAAAATGATATGTGTCTTTAGCATAATGTGTTCGGAAGATGTTCTCTTTTAAACAGGACAGTGTCAATTTCTAAAGTATATCTGCATCGGATGGAATAGATTATCCTAAATTTAATTTTTCAAAACTAAATAAAATGCCTTCAAAATGAGCATTGTCCTCTAAAATGAGGATTTGGTCACTTTAATTGAGTAGTTCCAAGGGATAATTTCGGAAGTTATATTATTTGTCTTTAGACGTGTTAAAAATAATTGCATCTGAAATTAAATATAGGCAAAGACTAAACTATGTGGTGCTACATTCCATTAAGAATCATGCAGGCGGGTTCGGACTCTTCTTTCTATACCATGGGTCTTGAGGTACTACATGCCATATGTCTCAGTCAGGTGACGAGCCTAACGCAGAACTTCCAGTGTTCAATTCTCAAGCAAGATTTCGTATTCATTTTATTGAACCTGAAAGGTTAAAATGTTGTTTGAACCTTGCCAAAGTACGAAGGTGAACCTCGGAGCTGTAGTGTGGCATCGTAACTCGCTGGTTACTGAGTACCAGACTTCTAACAGTAATATAGTATAAATTATTCACGTAGTATAAATTCTATGCCTGTGTATTTGAATATGCATGAACATTTTAGTTTCGGGAAAGTTTTTATTTCAGTCAATAATTCTAGTCACATTTTAATTAGTGACTGTTTATTTTGTTTATATAATTTGTATGTGTTTAAAAAATAATAGTTCTCTCATTCGGCTAAATTACTTTTGAAGTATTTGCAACATAAAGGGTTAATTGTGTCAAGCTTACAGAGTTTGAAGGACCACTCTACTTCAAGTTTATCAGCTGAAAAATAGTTATTCAGTCAGTCTTTTTAAATCCAGTTTATTGAAAGAAATATCAAGAAGAAGTTTTTAAAGTTTCAATTATATTTTTGATTCTTACACTTTAAATGCTTTAATACAATACATATCTTTATTAGGAATGCCCAAATGGTATGGTGAAAGAAGAAACATTTAAAGGCATATATGCTCAATACTTTCCTAAAGGAGCAGAAACTGCACAATATGCACATTACGTTTTCAATTCTTTTGATCATGACAACACTGGTGCAATAACATTTACCGTAAGTATCTAACGTACGGTAAGTACAAAAGGATTCCTTTTGAAATTCTCTTATTTTGGAATATATAGCCTATATATATATATTTTTTTTAATAAACTTATTCGTAAAATGTCTTATTGAGAATTAATGCATATGGAGAAATTTCCGATCTTTATACAATTGTGTTTTGTGTTTTACAGTACTAAATACATAAAGTTGAGCATTTTTAGAAGATTTCAAATTGCTATATATATTTTTTATTTTTTTAATATGTATACAGTAAGCGCCAGTTATCTGAATTACTCATATGATCGTTAATTTAATTTAGTTCAGAGGCAAAGCTAATGAAAATATTTGAATGACGGAAATTAAATTCAATGAATGGAAAAAGTGTGATGACTGTAATTTAAATTTTATATACTATTATTTGATTGATAAATTCTGCGGTTAATTGAATCGATTAATTTTTGAATTCTTGAAGCTGCACCTATTACAGTAATAGGGGATATTAATAGGTTTTTTATTTATTGAAGAAGTATTTTTTTAAAGTTGAAAAATAATTTAGACAATATAGTATATCATTTAGACAACTATTAAGAGATTTTACATAATTTCTTAGTGTATCAAAAGTATGCTATGGTCACTCGAGTAATAGCATTACTGTTGAGGGAAGCAGTTGCACTAGGGAATCAAAATATTGACTCTACGGCAATTCTACCGAGAATGTTGGAAAGTCAGGCTCATTACTAGTTAACGACATAAATCCCTGGTTAAACGATAATCTGTGGTTGAAGAGAACACTTAATTACTGAGACGTGACTTACTAGAACTGATCTAGATACAAGGCATTCTCACATAATTTTGACTTTTACGTCCCAAAATAATATTTTTTATTTTAGTACATAGTCTTGTTTCTTTTTCTTATATTGGAAAATATGCCATTGCATGATTGTATAACAATATTAACGAGATAAATAAGTTTTGGACGATGTTGGAGGTCCAAATGTATCACGAAATTCCTTACCTTCCGTGTCCCTGATGTTGATTTTTAAGTTTGGAGCTTGTCTGTATAAAATCGTTTTAATAAAAGTAACTCGAGGTATTTTTTTCCGAAACTGGGACTATTGTTTTATATAAATGTATAGCAAAAAAAATAATAACCTGTACACATTTTTACGGTTGTTATTATTTTTTTAACCCTGTCCCTGGATTTTAGATTCCTTACCATTTATCTTCCTAAAATTGTACAGAAAATCACTCCAGATTCAGCCACAGAATTTTTTTCAACTTTTTCCTCATGCAGATGTATGCTAAAGAAAAAATGGCTGTAATTCTTTGACAAGAAATTTACAGCAGAATTTAAATCAGCATTTAAATATCAATTTCAAGCATTGTGGCTTTATTAGTAGTCTTGGGGTCCCATGGTTTATTCCTGTATTTTTCGAGGTAGATTTTTTTTTTTTATTTAATCCAATGTAAATAACTGTTGTTAAAAATAAATTAACATTTTAGCTATCACTTGGTCTTAACATGATTTAAATAAATATGAGCGGTAATTTTCCTTACCGTCCCTTACTTACCATCCCCGTTCTATTTCACTATTAAATGGATGGCAAGGGTCTCACTGGGATAGTACAGTATTAAGATTTAACGTTGAATAAGAACATTTTATAATTATAGCTACAAGAACACGAAAGTTTAAGACGAAAAGTTTAACAATGCTGTTCATTTTAAGTTGAATTTCACATGTTTCTTATTCATGAAACTTAAAATTATCGGTGAATGGCTCACATGTATTTTGTTATAAATCATCTTTTTAAAACTTTTGTATTGAGACTTTCTAAGCATTCATAAAAACAGTAAATAGCCTATAATACTGTTTTAATAAAATCTTAGTAACGGATTCTTTCAAAGGAATGATCCTATATATTTTTTATTTCTTACCTGTGTGGAAAGAATTTTTATCAATACTAGCATCAAAAACTAAATTAGTTGAATATAATTTTCTTCTTTGTGTTTCAAATGTAAATCCACGTGTAGTAGAGCTTTCAAACGATAAATAAATGCAGCCATGTATTAATGCATGTTTGCGTTTACTTATCAGACTACATTGGCATCAATACCAATTATGTAATATTCGATTATTATTATTTAATAATAGATATTTGTTGTACATAAACACTTAATTTTTTCGGATTAAGTGCAGCCTCTCGTTATTTGTCCGCGACCAACATTTGGAGAAACAATGGCCTTGTCGTCCCTGTGATAATCTTACCTGCCCTACTCTTATATTTCTGTTTGCAACCATAAAATTTTTAGTAAAAGATTTTAAATAACAAAATTTATTTATTTTTCTGGAACCCTGGTACATATATAATAAATTAGCATGTCTGGAAAATGTCTGCTACAAGTAAATAATAATAAAATTAAATAATTGAGCATAAAATAAAATAAACTGCTAAATTTCAGCCTTTAAGACAATGTTATACCAAAACTTTGTACTAAAAATACTACATTGTTATTTGTTCTTATTTAAATGAAACTATGAAACTATGCGAATTCATTATAAGTAAAAATTTAGAAGAAAATTAAAAGTTAGCGAGACAAAATGTCAAGGGACGGTAAGGAATATTAAACTCGCAAGTTTAATTTTGTTCTTTAGTTAAATAAAATATTTTTCAAAATCATCGCTGCTGACCAGTTTTTTCTTTATTTTGAATCATTAAGGCATTCTCCTATAAGTTTAAAATTTTATTTCATTAAGTTTAATTTCACCAGATTTTTATTTCTGAAAGTTACAATTGAAGAGATGAGTGGATGAACATGTTATGCTACATTTTCTAATTTTTTTTTTATCTTTCGGATGAAAGCGTTATGAGGTATCCTATCACATGGTGAAGCTAAAATACTAAGATTCTACTTAGTCTTGAAGATTTAAGAGATTATTCATTAATATTTAATATTTTAATATTTAATAATGTCAATAATATTAATAATTTTTAATATTTGAAAATTAAATATGAATAAGTTTTTCTGAGAGAGTTTAGTACCATACCTGTTAATATTTTAAACACATGGTATCAAACAGAAACTAAATCATTAAAACTTACAGCAAAAACTTTCACCTCAAATTTCTTGAAATGTACTTTTTGTTACTTAACATGTTCTTCCACTTAGCTCTTCAATTATGTGAGAATGCCTCATATCCAGAATATGCCTAGATAAATCAATATGATTATTATAATTACAAAATGACTTATTTAAAAGTAATGGGTACTAAATTTTGCATCAACAATCTTTTATACATTCGAGACAAACTTTAACAAGACATAGAGAACAATGTTGTAAGCATTTTTGTACAGGAAACCCAGGTCTCAATCCATTTATTTAATCAAAAATACGAAGTTTGTCGCTCAATATTAACTCTGATTTTCGTTTACAACTTAAACTATAACGAAGATATTGTAACGGCATTTCGAACAGAGGAATTTTGAAATTTCGATCAATAATGTTGAAAGTCAATGTCATCATTAATTAACGAAATAATTCACTGATTAAATGATAACCTTTGGTTGATGGGAACACTAAATTACTATTGACCAATTTCAACTGATCTAAGATGTCTAGACAAATCAATATGTCTATTATAATTACAAACACCCATATACATTTATTATTTTAATAAATGTCTTATTAAAAAGTAAAAGTTTCAAAAATTTGCATCCATAAATAATTATATATATGAGACATTCTTTAAGAAGTCGTAGAGAACATTACACTTTTTGTACACTACATTTTTTTGTACAAGAAACCAATCGATTTATTCTGTTAAGAATACAGGGTGTCTGACTCCAAGACAAACCAGGATTTTCATTTATAGCTTAAATAATGGTGAAGTTATTGTAACGATAGTTTGAACAGATGTACTAGGTGTATTCAAATGAAAAGGTACCAAACGTCACAATAGCCAGACCGATTGAAATTTGAATATGCCGCTTTGGGATATCGTAGTGAGATATCGAGGGACGCGATTGAAGTATCGAGCGTGGTTGTGCGCATGCGTTGGATACCGCGCATGAAGGAGGGGGAGAAGCAGGCAGTTATGTACTCCGTCCAATTGACACGGCAGTGCGTGTGAGGACATCATGGCTTTCCCATTGCAAACTTCGACGAATTAGGAGTAGCAAGGTGTCTCATTAACGTCTGGTGCAGCGTGAAATCTGATAACACCTCGCTGCTCCTCAATCGTCGAATTTTGCAATGGGAAACCATGATGTCCTCATACGCTCTGCCGCGTCATAATACCTGCTTCTCCTCCTCCTTCATGCGCGGGCTCCCACGCATGCGCACAACCACACTGGATACTCCAATCGCGTCCCTCGATATCTCACTATGTTATCTTAAAGCGGCATATTCAAATTTCAACCGGTCTGGCTATTGCGACGTTTGGTACCTTTTCATTTGAACACCCCTAGTAGTTTTCCTTCTGTGAAATGCGGTCGCATAAGTGATGGAAATGCGTACAAACAACAATGAATTAGAGGTTCCATAACTTGGAATATAGCTGACAGTACATAAGGTTTCACTAATTGAATTACAATTCACTTACAGCATTTTCCAAGATGCCATCACATTTCATACAAGGTAAATATTTTTTGTCGAAAGTTCCCGTAAACTACCGTCATTATTGCCGAAGGTATTAACAAAAATCCGGATTGGAATAGGAATGACACACGCTGAATTTTTGACTAAATAAACAGATTTTGACCCTGGTGTCCCATACACAGCATGTTTCTCGTAGTATTATGTGCCACCTCTTAAATTTTGTCCCATCTTTTTAAACACCCAGTATAGGTTTTAAACATCCATATGTGGTTTAGCTTGCCTACAAATTAGTCTTTATTCGTTAATAATTATAATTTTGTCTCCAGAAAACGAGAAAAGGAAACGAGGATAAAAGTATTCTCATTACTGTTCAGTTAAATAGTTAATTAAAGCAACAGCACGGTACGCTGTAGACCTAGGTTCGAGTCCTGGCCCCGGCTAATTTTTCACTCATGTTTGGTTATTGTATTAATTGTGTTCAAATCTGTCTTAACTCTAGAACCACCGTTAGATGTCATTTTGACCCCTGACAAAATTGATAATAGTCAATTGGAACCAGAATATTTTTTTTAAGGTATGTTATAAGTATGAAGCGCAAAAATAGGCTAATTAAATAAGTTAAATAGTTTTAAATAAAATTGCTGCTGTGAAACAATTTTTTATAAAAATTGAGTAAAATAGCCGGTGGTTCTAGTGTTAATATATGTGCCTTTAATATAAAAAAAGGAATTCAGACGTTAATTTATGTGTGCTTTAATATGTATTGTGGATCGATGGAATATTAATTTATTCATCGTATTTCCCGTCATTCTGTGCTGACTGATGGCCGGCCGGTGACGTTCCTCAATATAGATTATTAGTGAGAAATTGTCGAGCTCGTACGTTGGCCAGGGTAGCTTAGTGGTTAAAGCAACTGCACGGTACGCTGTGGACCAGGTTCGTGTTATGTCCCTGGCTAATTTCTCACTCCTGTTGGGTTATTGTATTAATTTTGTTCGAGTCTGTCTTACTATATGTACCTGTAATAAAAAAATGAATTCAAGCGTTCATTTATGTTTGTTTTAATAAATAGTTAATGTTTTACCTTCTGAAGGCAAGACAATATGCCTTATGTTTTATTATTTTCTCAAATGCTTCCAATATTACCTATATTAATATTTTTTAAGGAGGTTAAGAAATATTTATGCCTTTAGAAGATATCCCTTGCAGAAGACCAATATTGAATCTATACTGGTTATATTGGGCCAATATTATGCCGGCATTGAATTCATTGTAAATACTGTCGTTGGAAATGAAATGAGGAAATATTCCTTGCAACTTTATTGATGCAATTCTGGCAAACTACAAAAGCCTTAATAATTTTACTAATAGGCACAATTTAGCACTATTTAAATTATTTTTGTAAACCTGTAAACTATGAAAATACATATTATATATAACTTAAGTATTTTTGAAAATAAAATTGATGATCGTATTTAATTGTTGAAACGACTGTTTTTTATTTAGAACAGTGCTACGTAACCTTTCCCACTAAAATATACCGGGTACATATAAAATAAATATCTATTTGTAGTTATCTATAGTTTGAAAGAATACTCCAAATGAAACCAGAATTTGAACACATACTATTTAAGAAGGGTGAGAAATTAAAACAAGAAAAAAGTTACCAATATTACCGATTTTAAAAGTTACCAATAGAGGGTACTTCGTTCCAATCACTGTTGTAATCATCATCCCAACATCAAAATAAAAAATACATTCTTCATATCTCCAGGCAACTTGGAGAACTTCTCAGTTTCCTAGATAGCACTTTCCTTTAGAAATATATTAACTTACACCGTAACACTACAGCTGTTTTTAGGATCTAAACTTGAATATTTCATATTCTACTGTTCAAAAAATTATTTAAAATAAAATACCATTTAATCTCTATAAAATTTGTCAATAACTGACGTGTACCGACTGAAATTTGCACTAAGGTTTTTTTCACGAATGTAGGTGGATGATGCCTTTCTATGAAGATTTTATAAGACGATGAAGTTCATTTTTGTATGAATAGATAGTAAATAAGCAAAATGAAATATGGCTTCAGGGTCACCAACTTGTATTCATAAATTCTTCTCCACTATCCAAAATTCACTGTTTGGGGTGGTTTCACAGCAAGAATCATTCGGTGCTTATTTATCTTTTCAAAAGCTATGACCAACAGAGCTGTAACATCGTCGATTACTGCTTTTTGTGTAAACTTTCGTAATTCCTCAACTGCAGCAAAGATAGTGCCTTTCTGACAAAATTAAATGGAGATGCGACGCAGCTCCGACCCACATATCACAACTAGTGCAACAACAGATCTTACGAGCGCATTTTAAAGAAGATAGAGTAACAAGAAATTATTTTCCATGGTATGATCTCCGAAATTCCTTGATATGACGTTATGGGATTTTTGGCTTTGGGGCTACTTAAAATCTAATGTGCATCGCAAAAGTGTCGGAAATCTAGTAACTGATTTAAAAGGTAATGTATCATAAAATGCGCGGAACATTACTTCTGATGCTTTACATTCCGTAGTTGAACAGGTCATCCACTGAATGTAATGTGTAGTTTGACACAATTGATCAATTGTGGAATCTGAACTTGATAGTCGACGCAAAAAGATAACGTAACCGCATTTACTGCGACACTTTCTAAGAAATATGCTATTAGTTTTTGCGCGTAAATTGTTTCTTTTATCTTTTTGTATTATACAGAACGTTTCAAGTGTTGTAGCGCCCTCTATCGGCAATTTTTAAACCTTTTTTCGGTTTCTCCTTCCTAAATAGTAAGTATACCAGTTCTCGTTTCATTTGTATTATTTTTTCAGGTTTTACAGCTCCAAATAGAGGTATATAACTAAAAACAAGAGAGTGTGGATTAGTGTGTTTCCTTCCTTTTAAATAAAATAGTCTATATTTTATTTTCCGGAGGTTTGCAGGTCAGTACGCGTTAAATTTTGGTAATTTTTCCAAATGGTTAATTATAATTAATACAAAAAGCTTTGATTTCACTCTTTATTATTACTAATATTATTCACGTAATATTAACAATGTTTATGTATATTTATTTAATACATAAACATATCCAAAATCGCATGGCGCGTTACAAATTAAGAGATCGGGTACCCTTAAATCAATCAAGAAGCGAAATTTCTTTTATTTCTTCATATTAAAATTTAATTCATGTTTAACACAGGGTGAATCAAAAGGATCACCCCGAAAACAAGTAATAATAACTTCATTGTAAACAGTGATCGAAAGAAACACTTTGCACAATTTAGAAGAAGGTCAAAGGTTTTTTTAAACACTTCATATATAATCGATGTGACTCCTTTCAGTCACTCAGAAAATATCCATGAGTCCCGCCAAATATTACAAAGTGTATTCGTATAGACACTGATGTCAGTGCATTTTCTCTATGTAGACCTTCAAAACTCATTCACTGCTTTAGGCAAAGAAGGCATAGTCTTAAAAAAAAGCAATGAAAAGAAATCATCCACAGTGCATTCACTATGTCTCGCGAGAAATGGACTGCTGCTCGTACGTTTTTATTTAGACTAACAGCAGCAGCATAGTTCTGAAGTTATTGTGAATTGTAATCATCATAATAATTTTGACCCACGCTGTATTAAAAAAAAACAGCATTGAAATTTTGCTTTAAAAAAGGCTTATAATATACAGTCATCATCCTATAACAAATTATTATAACAAAAAGTCCTTTCAAAAATCAAAATACTTTCATAACAAAAAGTCCTTAATTTTAGCGAATTTTCTTAAATTTGTATAATAAATTTATCTTGTATAAAATATCTTGTATAATAAATTTATTTACGTTACTGGAAAACAAAAAAAAATATAAATAAAACAGCATTGAAATTTTGCTTTAAAAAAAAGTTATAATATACAGTCATCGTCCTATAACAAATTATTATAGCAAAAAATCCTTTAAAAAGACAAAAGACTTTTAAACAAAAAGTCCTTAATTTTAGCGAACTTTTTTAAGGTTGTAACATCTTGTATAATAAATTTATTTGGGTTACTGGAAAAAAAATAGTGATCACCCCCTACTAACTGGGCCACAAAGTATCCTATGAAAATCGGACTGGAACGAATTGATTAGTAATAAAGTTTACTAATTAATGTTATAGATAAACTTTGTTAATAGGGTCATGTACATATAGAAATTGCAACAAACTAAAATATTTTCAATACTAACAGTAATCTTCTCATCATGTTTGGATTCTTCGTTAAACGATACATTCGGATACCAAACGAGAAATCATTGGGTCAGGTAGCTTATGAATCATGCAAGTTTTAAGTTTGGAACTCCTAATGCTAAATTATTCTTTAATCTTAACAAGACAGAGATTGCAATACGGGTAATTTTTTTAAGCGTAACTCAAAAAGTACTTAACACAATGAGTTACAAATGAGCTGAAAATTGGAATTCAAATATTTGAAGCTTTTACAAATGGATTTCTGTTAAAAAATTCATAGATTACAATACCTACTAGTGCTCCCTATTAAACGTTTATACGAGTATACGTTTAATACGTATTATACAGGGATACGGATTCAGATACGTATAATATGGCTACGGCGGTTATAAGTATTATTCAAAACAGCATATACGATACATCGTATATACGTATCTTAACCAAGCGGTTAAACGTACAAACATCTAAACGTTTTTCGTTCAAGGTATGAAAATAGATGCTTATTTGCGGATTTTAGACATTGAGAAATATCCTCTAGATTCCCGCATTCTCGCGGTTTACCAAGGCCTTCGCGATTCTTTGTTGAAAGAACCACGATGGCCTGGGCTTTACCTACCTTCTAGTTGTTGTGTATAGGTACTTAAAAAATGTGAAATATTTCCATCAGTTTTGATTTTGGCTGTTTTCCCTAAAAACTAAGCTATTAATTAGGAAATGTTTTACTATTGAAAGTGGGTAGCTGTAAAGCTACCTTTCGGAGATCTGTAGCACAGCACCTAGCTTCTTTTGATTTGTGGCATTGACCCTTCGCGCGAAACATTATTTTTCATGCGACTACAGAACAGACTTAAATTTACTTTATATTTTATAGTGACATTGATCGATACGACTCCTAGGAAGTTTTGTAATCATACTTTTATTGTATTTAAGAATATTGTTTTCTAAATTTAAAATATTTTGAAAATATGTTTTATTCTAAAAAGAAAATAGAAGGTAAGTCATTTTAAGCATGTGCAATTGCGTTCTAAAACCTGCAAGTCGATTATTTTCCGGTTTATAAGTAATCGAAATTTATAGGCATTTTATACAAAAAATGATATTTGTCAATATTAACAAATCTTAAACGTAATGCCCTAACATTTTGTATAAAAAATACCATGAATGTCACAATTAAAAAAAAAATGGATTTTCATTATACATTAACAGGGTAGAAAACATTAGCTCCGTGGAAAGAATAACATTTGCGCCCGGATGCAATTTTGAGTGTAACACAGGCGTGTAAAGAATATTTAAAAGATTAAAAAGAAAAAAAAACATACTTAACGAGGATTCACAATAAATCTGAAACATTTATACTCTCATTCTTTACTCAAGAAGTGTTTAATTTTGGTAGTTTCTTACAACGGATACAATTTGTATACATTATATACACAAAATATAAAGTAACGGGGTGTCTGATCTCAATACCATGAGATGAACAAAATATCGTAGTGAATTCAAAGTAAAAATTTGCGAAGTACTTTTTGAAATTCACGGTAATAACTTTCGGTTTTACAAACACTAACATATTTCCAGCTTATTCTCCGTTCAGTGATGTAAGACTGGTGAGGTCCATTGTTATTAAAAGTGAATACGATACTTGAAATATACGTATACTTTAAATGTACGTATACTTAAATATACGTTTAACCGATGTACCCTTATACGGATACGTTTAGACGTATATTTTAAGGCATTCGTATTTCATAGAAACGTATTATGCGTATATACGTATATAGTTTAAACGTATAACTGAAATACGTATCCCATCGAGAGCACTAATTCCTACTTTTTACAAAAATTAATTTCAAAGTATATATTTTTACCAAATTAATTTTCCAATAAAATATGAATAGTAACTTTTAGTAGTAGTTTTTAAAATAACTCGATTTCTAGAAGCTTCAAGTATGCGAATCCAAAATTACAGCTCATCTGCCAATCTGTTTTTATGTCTTGCTTTAAAAACTGCCCGTTTTACAATCTGTGCAACGACTAAAAATGAATTTAACATTAAGAGTTCCAAAATTTAAACCATCATACAGAACCAAGTGATTTCCTGTTTGGTATCAGAAGTAAATTGTAACGAAGAATGCGAATGCGATGTACAAATTAGGTGTTAGTATTGAAATTTTTAAAGTTTTACAATTTCTATATCTGGACGACCCCCTAAGCAAAATTAAATTATAACAATAATTAGCAGACGTTACTACTATACCATTGGCACTAGGCACTTTTATATACGATGATTTACGGCAGTGTTAATGGGGATGCCTTTATCCAGTAATGTACACGAAATTACCTAAAATTTTAATCCTCCAATTAATGTTCTTAAAAAATATGATTTCTGGTGTTTGAAAAATGCGTCTGATCTCAGACTTTTATGAAATATTTATTTTTTGTCATTTAAAGAATAGAATTTTGTGTCAATAGTATGTAATTTTCATGCGAGACAATTTGTCTAAGTTTAAAACAGTTCACATGATTGAATTAATTTAATGTTGTTTCCTGCGCATTGTGCATCAATTCTTTAAAAAAAAATGTTAATCTATCGTGTTTATCTAAAAATAATAGCTAATAGGAAATAATGTATAGCATTATTTTTCATTGTGTTTTTAATATAACCCCTACCCTAAAAACAAACCCCCATCCAGGAGTAACCCCTCTAATTTTCTTAAAATGCTCAATATCTATAAAATCATTCTGAATTTTTTAAGTTTAGTGTAGTTATAGAACAAATTAAACATTCATACTTTTTGTGATGTAGATAGGGGTAGGTAAACATTATACTGACAAACTCCATCTTCCTAAATACTGATATTCTGAAAAGCATTGATAAAAACAAAATTTTTCCTCTAGATACATCAATTGCATTTGTATTTGAAGCAAAAACAGCTTCTTGAAGGTTTCAAAATTACACTTGAAACCTTCCCATACCTCAAACTAATTCGTTAATACAATACCATCAAAGCATATACAGTCGGACCTCTATTTAACGAAGCTCTATTTTGCGAACTTTTACTTGGAACCAAGAACATTTTGCAAATTTCTTCGTAAAATAATCTCCAAGCGAAGTGTGTTCTCTATTTAACGAACTTTTCCTTGGTATCTAAATTTTTTTCTCCCTATTTCTTAAAATATTACTGGACATTTCAAACTTATTCTTTCTTTTAACACATTTTATGATGTTCAATGACCATGAACAGGTCTTACCAGGCACCTAACTCACCGAGAGCAGTAAAACCGTTCTGATTTTTTGCTTTCCATCCAAGAAGAGCAAACGTTCAATATCCCCTTTTAACCCTCAATGAAGCTGCCCCGTGTCCTTAACACGTTCACGCCGGCGCGGTGGGTCACATTCTACTGTCTCAGAGCTGCCAAGTCTCCAGCTTTTTGGATACCAGTATTTTAATACAGAAAATGTTGTTTTATTTAATTAGAAGAATTAGGCGAATTAAAGGAACAACATTTTCTTTAAAATAACAGTGGTGTGCAAAAAGCTGGAGACTTGACAACTCTGAGAGAGTCGATTGTGACTCACCGTGCCCACGTGAACGTGTTAAACTATAGTTTCCCGTTCTCTAGATTGTTGATCATGATCAATCGTGTTGGTAATTTCGGTTCTTGTAGCTCGAAAATATCAAAGCGAAAGTGCTTGAGCATCAAAGGAAAAAAAATTCTTGATGACGTGGATAAAGGCATGAAGAATAAGAATACTGCTTTAAAATGTGTATTCCTCCAAACAGCTTATCAACCATAATAAAAAATCGTGATTTTAATGTAAAATTATTTTTTTAACTGAAAATACAATGTTTTTCCTGACAATGTTTTGTTTCATTCTTATTTCCCTTGCAGATTTCTTTTTGATGGGTAAAATAAGTAAAACAAATAGATATAATTTATAAAAAAAGTGTGAGTAATTACTTTTTTAATTATATTTAGTGTTTATGGGCTTAAAATGTGTTTTATGTAGTTTAAAGTATTTTAAAGGGTGACTCTCTATTTAACGAATTTTCCATATAACGAACTTTTTTTCGGGATTTAGCGACTTCGTTAAATAGAGGTCCGACTATAGTCATTATTAAATAATAGAAACATTGCTAATAAAGGTATTTGTAGGTTAACATATACCATCATTAAGTTATAATCACGCACAGTATATTTGAAAACATTTCTCTATTTCAATTGTAACATTCATAAGTGCCGGCCTGGGAGAACTAGAACAAAAACAATTGTGAATGTACAAGGTGTCCCAAAAGTCCTTGACACATTTTAAAATTCAATAAAACATCAAGTGATTGTCGTACAGGAGTGCGGTTTGGACTAAAATGCTTCTCAGGATGGAAAGTTTTTTTTTTTCAAGCTAATGAAAATAATTAGTTCCAAATTTCGATCTTAGATGGCGCCACTTGTCCGTATGTTTGATTTTTAATGTTTTCAAACATGCGTTTTTTTTCTGATTTTCAGATTAAATTTGATGCTATAATACATAAATGACGACTACCAGCGAAAAAAAAAACTAAGTGTATGCTTTTGCTGTGGCTAAAATTGAAGTACTCAAGACGAGAATCAAGCATGTGATCCAGTCAATTCCACAATCAATGCTAGAGAACATGTGGATTGAACTGGAGCTCCGTATGAATGCGGCTCGAGTTACAAAAAGTGCACTCATTGAAATATTCTAATGGGTTGCACAAATTATTACTCTTTAACTGTATTTGACAAAATAAAATGATCTGTAATTGATTGTCTTGAGTTGTTTTTTATGCTTCTTTCTGATTAATTTAATGTACAGCGCCATCTGTGGGATATGATCGGAACTATTTTTTTATTCGCTTGAAAAAAATTTTTCATCGTGAAAAGCATTTTAGTCCATACCGCAGTCCTGTACGACAATTGCGTGATTTTTTATTGAATTTTAAAATGTGTTAAGGACTTTTGTGATACCCTGTACTGTATTGTTAACTGTCGATAAAACAAAATGCATAATAAATCAAACGAGGATCAAAACCATCGACGTTCAACAGAAAAGATCTTGAAATGTTAGACGTTGCTAATGAACAAAACTAAAAGCTTTCCAGTACATATTAATTGTACCGGATGTTCTGAACAATCGAATTATTACCCTCATGTATTATTGTTGTCGTTTTATCTGTGAGATATGTGATGTTATTTCCATATTTATACACTTTATACAGGGATATTTTGGGGAAAGGTAGTAATAAACTAGAAATGTATATGGGTGGAGGGAGCGTCCCCGAACTCCCAGTGCGACTTTGTAGTCAGAAAAAACGTCACTGTGTATCTTACAGATGTAAGGATAGTAACCGAATGTTAAAAGATTAAAAATATACAATCCTCAACATAAGCCGTAATGAATATTTTGTGTGTAAAATTAATATACACTGTAAAAAAATAGGACCAGATTTCCTGTAGAAATCGGAAAAATAGTTGCCCTTATCGTACCGGAAAAATTCCGACCCAGCTCGGAATAAAATCAGTAAAATCGGAATAAAATCCGTAAAATTGGAATAAAATCCGTAAAGTTCCGTTTTAATGAATGTTTCCTTTTTTTTACGGATTTTATTCCGAGCTGGCTCGGAAAATTTTCCGGTACAATAAGGCAACTATTTTTCCGATTCCTACAAGAATACTGCTCGGATTATTTTACAGTGTAAGACCGGGCTTATTTTAGGAGAAACATGGTATTTAAGGTGAAACCCCTAGAAACTGACATCTTAAGAATTATTTCTTATTCAAATAACTATTAAAAATTCTAAATCCATTTTATCTTTCTTTTTGAAAGGATAGTAGAGATACATTGAAAAATTATTGTTCATAAAATTTTAGAAAGTTATGCATTGTATTATTAAATCTTTTTGTCATACAAATGGTCAATAACTCCACTGACACCAACCCTATTTTGAAAAAACAACAACTTACATGAAGTGAACCAGTATCTGACACTTTATTTGCAAAGATAAAAAGAAAAAAATTATTTTATATTTAAAGGAATTTATGCTTTAAAAATGCTTTAGACTTTATTATAAAAATAAAACTCTTAAACCATATTTATGTATGATATCATACTAGATGCATGTGTCCTTTTTTTCATGCATTAAATTATTAGTAATGCAGATATCCAATAAATGATATTTATGAACCAGTAACTGACAACTGGTGTGATGCTGGTAGAACAACTTAAATATTAATCGTATTTATTACAAGATAAATTTAATTTATTAGTATGTTTTTAAACAGTTCAAATGATAGATTTGAATTTTCATTAATATAACCAGTAACTGAGAAACCTGTTGGAGATTGGTGAAATGAAATAAATGGCACCACCCCTCATTAAGCTAAATTAAATAACTATAAATTATAAATCATGGCCCTATTGTATCACAGGCATCTTTTAACTAATGTTTGCAAGTATAACTTTAAGAAAACGTTTTGGACGGCTGCACTACAAATATATTTAAGAAAAGCACTACGTTAATTTTGGAAAGAAGATGGTTCCCTGAAAATGGCACTTTATGTTTTCTTAAAAGTTCCTTCCTCATTGAATATGTTCTTGGCCTACTAGTGATTTATAAATTGACTCCAAAATAAAAATAAGTACTAAGTTAACACTAGACACTAGATGACATTAATGTTCAGAATTTTACAAGAAATTGCTCGTTTGAGTTAGATTTTTGCTGAAGTGTCAGTTACTGGTTAGTTGTCAATAACTGGGGGTTTTACCCTATGAATTTAAATTAATAAAATCTTCAAAAGCAAAATTCCAAAGAAGTAGGCTTTTAAAATATTCATTAAAAGTTTTTACAAGTGGATCTAATAATTTTATGATAGCAAGATTCAAAATTTCCGCTAACACTTGACATTTCAAATGTACAGTCGCGGAAAAAAATTAAACACACTCTACTAATTCCGAAATTAATTATAACAGGAGAAATTTACTGGTACCAAACGATTGGAAATAAAGTCTACTTTTAAATGATGTACAGGGTGGTTATAATTAAACTTCCCCTATAAACGGCATCCAACAGCGCAAACGGATGAACGGAATGCAACGAAATTTGGCATATGGGCTATACACGAGATGCGCTCACGAAATTTCGAAAAAAAAAAATTAGTTCCAAAATGTCCACCAGAGGGCGCATTTTCCGTAAAAACATTAAATTTAACACAATAAACGACCAAACGGAATACAGAAACAATATTAACAATCCAGAACAATAATTATGAGTAATAAAATGTAAAACCTACTGTTTTGGCCGTTTATTGTGTTAAATTTAATGTTTTTCTGGAAAAGGCGCCCTCTGGTGTACATTTTGGAACTAAATTTTTTTTGCGAAATTCCGTGAGCGCATCTCGTGCATAGTCTATATACCAAATTTCATTGCATTCCGTTCACCCATTTGCGCTGTAGGATGCTGTTTATAGGGGAAGTTTAATTATAACCACCCTGTATATAAAATTTACTTGGGGGGGGGGGGGGCATCTACAAATCAAAACCAGACCAAACTTTGTTTTTTTTAATGGCAACAACCAATTTTGACAATATATTTTAAATTTTCGGTTCAAACGATGCCCAGAAACGAAATTTCAAGTCAGTTGGAGGATAAATTTTGAATTATAAATATTCAAAATTTAGATCTTCTAATGTTAAATTACATTTTCATATTTTTATTAATATCTCCTGACAATATAATCCTAATGTGATAATTTTTGTTTGTGGTTATAATACAAGAAAACCGAAACATAAATATATTGATTTTGTAATTTTAAAATTTTTATAATATGAATTATAAAATTAATATTCGAAAAAATTATGAATTGCAAACTTTGCAATTTTTTGATAGATTTATATATATTTTGTCCTGTTTTATGTGAATTCCCAATTTTAATTTTTTATTTCAAGTAGTTTTTTAAATATGATTAAAAAACGTTAAAATGATGTTTTAAGGGCCGTCTATGATGTGCAGAAAAGAATAATTTGAAAAAATATATATTTCACTCATTTTATTGAAACATTTCTGCTAGCAATAGTCGAAACACATTAAGTGAGTGAAATGGTCATATTGGCAAGAAATAATTCATTAATAGAAGTAACATAGTCATTTTGTAACTTTTCAACAATCGAGTATCGAACTTCAATTTGGATGCAGCACGTAAAATATGCTCGTTTTAAAATAATTAATTTCTCTGAAACTAATCGTACGAATTTCATAAAAATTTGGATTTAGTCTAATTGAAGGGTGTAGAATTCATTTATGGCGTCAAACTTCAGTATTGCTATTGAAAAAACAAATTTTGGGTTCGTTTTGATATGTAGATGGCCCCTTAAGCAAATTTTATGTACATCATTTAAAAGAAGACTTTATTTCCAATAGTTTAGTACAAGTAACTTTCTTTTACAATAATTTATTGTAGAGTTAGTGGGCGTGTTTACTTTTTTCCACGACTGTACCTAAAGCCTTTTTGTGTTAACTGGATAATATTTTCATAAATTTGTTATATTTAATGAAAGTTATTTTGTTTTTCTCTGAAGCAAATGTTTGAGCTTTCCCACTAACCTTGTCATACAATCTTACATAAATTTATAATAAGATCATTTACCTTTTTTTTCAGGACTTTGTAATTGGCCTTTCCGTATTGGCTAGAGGATCGTTACAAGAAAAATTACGTTGGGCTTTCAGTTTATATGATATTAACGGAGATGGTTATATTACAAAAGACGAGGTGTCTAGAATTGTACAATCAATCTACGAACTGATGGGTAAAGCGGTTGAACCAATGATTGAAGACCATACGACAAGAGATCACGTCGATAGGGTCTTTCAAGTAAGCATTATCTGGAATATTCAATAAATTAGATCATACGACTATATGCAAAATGTTCATATTTTTCGACACTTCATATCTTGGGAAGTATATGTTGTAAAACCACATATTTTACTGTTAATAAAATAGCACGTGTTTAAAAAAACTACCTTTCTTGAGTTCTGAATATGAAAATTATCTCTGTTTGAGAGTTAAAAACAATAGTCTGAATATTTTTTTTTGTTTGAGGGAGTATAGCAATATACTTTATAACTGACCATGCAAGCTTTCCAAGTTTGCTTTATAAAATTAATGAACCACCAACATACACCTGTGACTGTATCCACAAGGCCATATCTATGAATACATGTCATTATGTCTATGAAAACTGATCTTTTATGTCCAATCCCTGTATTGCAAACCTACATTACCTAAACCATACAACCGTACATTAACTAAAGAAAACCCTACATTACCTGAAGAATTAGATACAATCCTACATTAACTGAAGAAAAAACTCCTTGATTTTAATCCCAATTCCCATTCAAATAACGAAACTACAAGGAAACGATAAAATATTAAATAGTTTTATCTTTTATCTCTTAAATCCAGAATTTCTCGCCTTATTTAATTGCAGAAAAGCATTACAAATTCTGCGGTTAGATAAGACGAAGATTTCTAATCTGAATTAATGATCTTCAAAACTCTAAGGAGCGTACGCAACTCTAATAACTATTTTAATTTTGTGTTGTATTATATGTATCATATTGTGTTTGTTATTGGGGTCAAGTTGTAATTTATTGTATTGTATTGCTAAAGTGTTTGTTTGTTTTTTTTGTAAATTATTAGTTTTATATTTAAATATGAGTATTATTGATTATGTTACATAGTACCATGATATATTGTGTTTGTAATAATTCCAAGTAATGTGGATTCGTGAGGATCCTAGATGATGTTTTGTAATAGCAAATGTCCTTCCATAAACTTTCGGGTTATGCACCCGGGTCACCACTTTCTCTGTTGAAAAATGTTATATCATATCATGCTTTCGCATAATTACACAAAATACTTTAAATTTAACAGAAATATTCCGTTTTGTCAGCATGCTTCAGACGCTCTAGCACATTCTGAACCGGAATTTGTATATGTTTGTGAAAATTTTTCAAATAACGATGAAAATATTTTATATTTTCCCCAAAAAAGTTTAGAGCTTATCTATTCATATTTTTTTGTGGATTTAACAATAAATGAATCTATGTTTACACCTAAAATATACGTACTGTTTATAATTTCATTTTTTAGGAGGGCAATGCGAAATTTTCTAATAACCCATTCCCTGTCTGTTTTTTTTTTTTTTTCTTTTTGTCTTTTTTTGGAAAAGTAACGCTGTAGACTAAATATAAAAGTATGTAATAAGTACAAAAGTCAAAGTGAAAAGAAAAATTTTTTTATTGAATTTTCATTAAGTTCCCAATGAAAATTTGAAAATAGAATATCAATAGGGATGATTATATCAAAAATCTTCTTAAGAAGCAATTTTTTTTTATTATTATTATTTTTTAAAATAATTCTACAACTTTGCTGGTTATTATTGTATTTTACAAATTTTCAACCTATTTATTTTCGACTATTTATTAAATTAGACACATTTTTATTCGCCCTACTACATGTCGCGCGAAGAAACTTTTACACATGAAACTATTTAAGGGTATAGTATATCTAAAACTGAATGTCTTGGACACATTTAATTTGTACAATATTTGAAGCAGCTGAGCTAGGTATAAAAACCTTCTAAAATGTATAAATTCCAAATGTGTATTCGAAAAGGAAATGGGTAGGGGAAGGTTGCCTAAAATGATCCTAGCGGGCAAAACGGTCCACATGTGTTTTCTTCCACACAGGTCACGCTATTTACAGGGTAACACATAAACTAGTTGTGCCAAGTGAAGAAGAAGCAATGGCGGTATTCAAGCGATAGCAGTATTACGCGTCTGAATAGAATTCTTTAAAAAGGTGGATTTTATAACATCTGTTATAAGATGAGCACTAACTTTCATATTTATTTAGGTATACAGTCTTTCATTTACAGAAATATGTCTTGGTTTACTTAATAGAGTATGTTGTTAGACATGAATTACACTTGCAAAGTTTGTTATGTTTCTCGGCATTGTCCAGTTATATGACCTAAAATGGACGGTCATGTTGCCGGGTAAAATGATTCATTATGTGGATCGTTTTATTACCATTTCATTCGTTGAAGAAAATCCGGTAACGGGTCCTATCCATCATGAGACCCAAATGTGTGACTGTCCCAAATGTTTCTAGCGTGTTATCCTATTATTTTTTTATCATATTTTCCAAATATTCCATTTTATTGTTTTTTCCAAATTATTTGTGACTCTTTTTATTTTAAAATTTACATAAAATGAATTATGTACGCTATTTGATTGTAAAACGTATTTTATTTCATTATGTATTGTCATAATTACTTCTATATCCTTTATTTTGGCGATAAAAAACAATTCACAATTACTTTTAAATGAAGGATCATTTTGCCCTTGGGTGAGGGTAAAACGATCCTTTGGACACTTTTTCAAATATCTGCTTTTTTCATTACTCAATTTGGGTTTAAAATATTATTAAAATATGTTTATAATGCAAAATATAGTGTAAAACATATTAGCATATGGCAAAAGTTTTATTTAAACAGTTATGTTATTTTACACAAGTTTTTCCCTTAAGGGGATCATTTTAGGCCAACTTCCCCTAAATAGTAAATTTCGTATGGATCGTTTGCAGGATTCATACATAGTAAATAAATATCTATCCTGACATGTACCTTAAATTTTTAAATCAGACAGTATACGTGTGTTATGATGGATAAAATAATAATGTGCTACTTAAAATTGACAATGATAAATGTATTACTCATAATGAAATCTTTGTGTACCCAAAAATATTCCGCTACTCCCTTGTGTGTTATTACAATCTATTATAAAATGCATAAATTCTAGTAAATGTAATGCCAAATGAGAGAGTCTGTTCAAGAAATTTTATGCCAATAAAAATGCAGACCATATAAGGTTACGTAGAGCAACTGGGCCATGATTTTACAATGTGACTTTGGAGACTCTGCCCATTCAGCTTCAAGCTAATATTTATTAGAATTAAAGTCTGAACGTTTGGAGACCCTGCCCATTCAGCTTCAAGCTAATATTTATTAGAATTTAAAGTCTGAATCTTTGTAAATGGGTTCATTTAGGTTCACTCTATTCTATGATCAGAAATTTTCAAAATTACATTTTAATGCTTAATATATATATATATATATATATATATATATATATATTTCATCTCTCTTTCTTCATGGGCCCAGTTGTCCCATAAAAATGAGACAACTGGACCAGGTGGTTCTGTGTTCCACACGCATTTCTTTTTTCTTTAAATATGGGGTATCAGGTCCTGTTTGAAAAAGTACAAATAACTTTAAAAAATTTAAACCAGGCAGATCATGTAAATTATATATCAACTAAATAGCGTTGTAAGGGAAACCTTTGCTGTCAAGGTGTATAAAAAAAGTACGAAATGTGAAATTATTAGATTTATTTATATTAAAAACATAAGAATTAAGTATGTAATCATGTGTTTTAGAATAGGTAGTAAGTATGAAAGTTACATGGGTATATTATAAGAAAAAATGAACAAGATAAATCTATGAACAAACTTGTACATAAGTACTTAAGCATCCCATTCTCTTTTTTTATTTACCTCAATGAAAGTTCGATAAGTCCAATAAATCTGTGGCGATTGTAATTATGTTTTTTACATCTGATAGAACTATTTTTTATTTGTTTCGATAATTTTCTAATAATGTCTTTTTGTCTTATATACACCTCTTCTTATGCATCGTAAAATTTAGAGCTATAGCTATCACACTTAAAAAATTTGGTTTGATACCCCCAACATGCTTTTTCTTTAAATTTTATTATGTAATTTTAATAATGTAGTATATAATTTTCTTTATCGAAAGCAAAAAAACAATGGAAAAATTAATTTCCTGTAGTAAGAGAAACTCCAAAAAATTATTAATAACTGTTGAGGTAACTGGATCCCACATGGTCCAGTTACCCCTGATACATGTTACCCCATATGATACATGTTACAACATACATGTTACCCAGTTATCCCATTCTTGACAAATTTATTGGATAACTGAAACACCGGCTTTACATTTGAAACATGAAATAAATATGTATAGATGCCTAATAATATTACTTCATTTATACATCTAATCTTTAAAAAAAGATTGTTTAATAAAAGTACTTACCGTATTTTAATAAAAAGTCAAGGAAGTTAACCAAATCGACGTTGTTTGTAAAAAAAGAAATCTAAGTATTCGGCAACCTATACCAGCAAAGACAAAGTTATGACTGAGTTGACACACGTTGTTTTAAGAAGTAGAGATAGAGGTGCAATGTTGACAAAAGCTAAAACTTAAAAGTCATCTACAGTTTTTTATAAAATAGCCTATGGACAAGTTACCTCATGGGTCCAGTTACCCCAGCTTACCTTAACTCTTCACACAGAGGTAATTTGGCAAGGAACAACAAACCTCTTTATGGCATAAAAATGGAGATGTAAGGTCTCGTTTCATTTATAGAGTTATTATGTAAAATATATATTTATGAGGAAAAAAAAGGATTTGTTTGATAAGCTAAAACAAATATGCAAAAGGACTTGCTATTGTTAAATCTCGGTTAGATTCCTTCCATGTAAATAAAATACTCCTTTTAGATGATAATAAATATATTAAATACAGTTAGGCGGGGCAACTTGAGTTCACAGATGCTTCTGAGGAGCGTAGCCATTAAACGAATGAGAACCACTGTTCTACACTGTAATAAATTTTAGTGTAATTGTACACAAAAGGTAATGGAAACTACTTTCCAACAAAAGTGGTGTAATGGAAATACTATGATTCACCAACAATAACTCTTGCTGTAGTGAAACACCAATAATTATTTTTTATGTTCCATAAGACAACTTTTGGTGCAAAGTATCTGCCAACATTTTGGTGTATAGTTACACTATTTGTTTCATCCTTTCAAAATATACATAGATACAAGAATGCAATACAATACAAAAGAATACAATTCAATAGATACAAGAATAATAGGAAATATAGTTTTCTGAAAATACCGAATGAGATTTTTTTTTCTTTTCACCTAATTTTGCTGAAAAAAAAAAACAGACGATAGGAAAATTTTTCCAAGTTTCAATTGGTTAAAATTGAAATTGATGAGAATAATGAATGCATTTAGAAATGCTGTAGTATTTTCTAATTTTTATTATTTTTTGTAATATTTTTATATGAGAGTGCATACATATTTATATACATATTCATATCCATTATATGTATGCATGCAAACATAAAATTTTCCCCGAAATAGACTGACATCAGAAAATACTATAACATTTCAAAAGTGCATTCATGTTTTCTTTAATTTCAATTTTAACGAACCGTAATTTGACAATATTGTCCATCGTCAATGTTTTGCAAATTGGTTGAAAAACTTTTTCATTTGGCAAGACTTCTTCATTTCAAAACTTTTCATTTGGCAAGACTTCTTCATTTCAAAACTTTTCATTTGGCATTTTTCACGAAAACTAACTCATCTATGTGGTTATTTCCTATTATTCTTATATGTAAAAACTATATTTTGAAGATAAAATCTAATTTTTTGTAATTTTTCTATGTAAATACATTCATTATTTTCTCAGACATAAACTTCGCGCCCCTTATTTTTGATATAAAATTTTCATCAAATATAAACTCGCATCTTTTTTCCAACACTACTTTTAAAAAATTTTCACTTATAAAAAGAAAAAATTCACATAATTTCCACACAAAGAATATGGGATTGAGTAAGTGAAAATTAGATTTCAGATTCACATAGTCACATATCTCATGGTGATTTTCATTTCATAATCTAATTTAAAGTCAAGTTTCAATTTGATTATATATATATAAATGAATTAATTCCCTACTCTGTGGAATTTATTCTTATTTCACAAAGAGAGCAGGGATTTCAAGTAGCTATTAATGGTTCTCCTTCATGTGGTCTTGTTGTTTTCTGATAAAAATTAATTAGACTAAAGGAAATAATTGTTTGCATTTGCTTACATTGGTTGTGTTCTAAGTTTACAATCACTTTTAAAAAAATAATTTTTATGACTACTTTCAATTTAAAAAGAGTTTGCTTTGCTGAAAAATATAGTAACAAGGCCGTTGGAAAAGAAATTGGATGAGGTGTAGGGCTCATTATATACTGAAGCAAATAAAAATACGTGCTTAACAAAGCAAATAAAAGCATAATAGTGTCCTGTGGTCATGTTGAACCTGTAATTTATATTATATAAGATTAATTCTTTATTTAAAAAGTGTTGAAGCAGTAATTCATTTTATTTATTATTTTCTACTTTTTTAAATATAAATTTCGTTTTGATTTACAACAAAATCCTATTTTTAGTTTACTTATTTATTAAAGCATGATAGTTTGATCAATTTATGTTGCACTCCAGACATGATAGGCAGCGTGGATTCACCATCCAAGTTTACCTAACAATAACAACACACACAGTGTATCGGGAGTGGAAGTAGTAGTACATATAGATAGTTGAAGTACAAGAACATATTTTTGGTACAAGTTGTATTGCTGTTACAATGTTAGTTATATATAATACAATTCATCATAAATACAGATACATTATAAATAGAAATTCAATAAAATACATATACAATGTATCACATATGTGACACCCCCCCCCCCCCCCAATCCTTTTAAGATTTTATTTATAAATACAGTCATTAGATATTGAGGTTTTATAACAGGTCGTCCAGATCCATTTGGGTACTGAACATCTAAGATATACCGGGCATTACAAAGCTATCATGAGATTGCGTTTCAGTGGTTTCAGGGATTTATGCATCAGATTGTATATTCACTTTAAAGGGAATTTTTGTAGGTCTTAAATGCACCCGGTTTATGAGAAACATTTTACAAGTGTTGTTTTAGATTTCATATAACCGAAGATTTTTACCTTTTGAAGTTATCTTGGCAGACTGCCAAGTTTTATTGCTAAATTTATACATAATTATATTATCACCAGGGTAAAGTTGCTTTAGATTAGTGGTACCTCTATCATAATAATGCTTCCGGTTTCCCTGCCTGTTAAAAATTATTTATTCTAAATTTGTAAATAGGTCTGCATTTAATAACTTCTCGTGTACGAGATATTTACTTTTAACCTTTGACCAGGTAGAGAAATAGATGTATTTCTATACTCCAACTATCCCCAATCTACTCTTTATTACCCTCAGTAGTCTTTTTTAATATTGCCTTTACAATCCCTACAGCTCTTTCTGCTAACCACACACTTTTGGGATATCTTGGGCTTAAAAAGCTGTACTGAAAATCACATTCTTTGGAAAAGGCCATAAACTTAAAACTGTTGTAAGGTACATTATCACTAACAACTTCTTTGGGAACACGATAACAATAAAAACACATTTTTAACCGCTTATTAATTTCTGCAACTGTTTTGCTATTTAGCCTTTCTATCTCAATCCACTTTGAGAAATAATATATAATAACTAAATAATTAACGTTTCTATATTCTACAATGTCAATTCCTATATTTTCAAAAGGTCTTTTTGGAATTTCATACGATATAAGGAGTTCTTTAACATTAAGTCCTTTGAAACTTCTGACATACCTCGCACTGCAATACTATTTTCTCAATAATTTTATACATTCCTGACCATTATCTCTCTAGCCTTATTTTTACTTTCGTCGATACCAAAATGACCATTATAAAGTAATAATAATATATAATTTTTAAGAGAAAAAGGATCAACAATTTTAGAGTCGTTAAGTAATAAACCAAACTCAATGTACAAATCATTTTTTAATTTAAATAACTGTTTTATGTTAGCAGGAATTTCTTGAATGTGATTAGGAGAACCATTTTTATAATACTCATAGGCTAGCTATAGTTCAGTGTCCAACTGAATATAATTTTTAAACTCAGCTAACATGTATTGACGTATAGGAAGATTTTTACAGTATGAAGGACACTTAACGTATCAGGATCACCATTTACCTTATCTATAAAGTATGTCCTAGGAAGAGTGCTTGCTAGAAACATTTCAGTATGTTTTACATATACAATTTCAAATTCATATTTTAATAATTTTAACAACATTCTTTATAACCTGGTAGAAATGTTACATATTGGTTTATTTACAAATCTGGTAAGAGGCTTATGACCAGTATGAATAATATTTTTTTTTCATACACAAATTTATAATACTTTTGCAGTGCAAAGACAATCGCAAGCATCTCTTTTTCTATTTGAGCATAATTTGACTTCTGAATGCATTGGATACCGGATGACTCTCTTGAATACGAAAAGCCCTAAGTCATCCTTAAAATTATCACACTGAATAATAGCTTCAGAAAACCTTTTATTTGTGAAAACATCTTCATGCTTAGCAAACCTGTTGAATTCTACCTTGTCTTTTATACGGTTTCTTAAGGGAGAAATTATGCTAGACACATTTGGTATAAATTTAGGCACATAATTAACCATGCCTGGGAATTTTCTGACACGCCCCCTTATCCGTAGGAGTTTCAATACCAGTAATTACTTTTATATGATGTGGATCAGCTTCGATTCCCTCTTTTTATATTATTTGTCCTACATCTTCAACTTCGTGGACTTTGAATTTGAATTTGTCTTGATTAAACTTAACGTTACTGTTTTTTGCTCTATCCAAGACTTGTTTCTAATGTTATCACATGCTTGTGTTCATTTCTCTCTGCAATTATTACATCATCAAAATAAATTTCCACATTTTCTATGTCATCAAACAAGTTTAAATTTGACTTTTTAAATATCTCTGGGGCTGATGCGATATCAAAAGACATGCATATAAATTGATACCGGCCAAATGGAGTATTGAAAGTACATAGATCTGCAATTTGCTGATCTAAAAGCACTGGTATCTTATCCTTTAAGAAAAAAGCGGAACGGGCAATCCGTTAATTTTACAATATTTATGATAATTTCTCTGACTCAAATTTAAGTCACTTTAGTGTCTTTAAATAAAAGATCTTGTAATATTTTCATTAGCAACTTAAAAACAGAAAATACCTTTTTTACTTCTAATCTATTAATCAACTCTTCTGCAGTAAAGATAATGAGGTGTTCTCTTTTTATTGCCTTGTTGATATTTCTGTGGTCTAAACAAATTCGTAAGCTCCCACCAGGTATTTCAGCAATTACAAGGCTATTGACAAAGTTTGTGAGTTTATTTGCTTCTCTTATCACACCTTTAGAGTCTAAGTTATCCAAAGTCTCTTTAAGTTTCTTATTAAGTGATAAAGAACTCAGCTTAGAAGGGTTAATTACTGGTTTAACTTCGGATCTTAGTTCAATATGGTATGGATCTCCAAAAAATTCACCAAACTCCCTAAATATTTCGCTACTATTATTTATAACTTCAGCTTTAGGCATTTACTTAATCTGATCCGCCTTTTTTATTTAATTGATCTTCTGGCATGCTTTTAAACCTATGATTGGCTTAGATGATATATTAACAACAATAAAATTTAATGAAAATCAATTTAACTATTTACAGAACATTTCAAAATTAACTCATCTTAAGGTTTTAGCTTAAAATTACCATATAAAACTAATGTTATATTAGTTTTACTCAACTTGTTAGTAGTATCTAAATGCATATTTTTCTAGACTGACAAGGGCAACAAATTTGTTTCTCCTCCTGCGTCAAGTTTAAACTCTATTTCATTTTTTTTCTATTTGAAATTTTTACCCACACATTATCAAGTGAATCTACAATATTCACGCTATCAATAAGTACCTTCAAATTTTGCGATGAATTTTTATTACATTCACTTTTTAAAACTTATTCTGCTTTGAGTTTTTACATAGTGCTGCGAATAGATTTTTGTTTTTACACTTAGCACACAGTTTCAAATTCTAGACAGTTTTACTTTGATTATTCGTTACCACATTTCTGGCACTTGAAAATGTCACTGTTTGTATATTGTTTTATTTTGTGATATTGGTCTATCGTTCTTTACTTCACGGACTTTTGGTATTCATGAATCCAAAATCCCTAAATGTTGTTTTCTGGTTTCTGACGCTGTCAGAAAGTCTACTACCTTTTTCAGTGTTAAATTAGCTTTCCATAGCAATCTCTCTAAAAGCGAGTTTTCACGAATCCCCTAAATAAGACATCCCTTCCTCCTGGTCTCCTAACTCACACGTTCAGGCTAGAGTCTTTAATTCTGATAAATATTTATCAATTTCTTGGCCCTCTTGTTGGCTGCAGGAAAAGAACTTAAATCTTTCAACCACCACATTTCTTCTTGAAATATAATATCTTGTGAACATTTCCATGACATCTTGAAAATCGTTCTTACTTTTTCTACTTTTTCCAGTTTCAGACTTAAATTTACTTAATATTTCGACATCATCGTCACCTATTTATATTCAGTAAAATAGTAATCTTCACCTTGTCCACCTTCTCAGTTTCTTCTGACACAGTGAGATAGTTATCAAACTTCTGAGTCCGTTTATTCCATGTTTACGCTAGATTGCTGCATGAAAATGTATTTCACTTAGAAGTTTAAAAGTCTCCAATTCAACTTGGAGAAGTACACTTAGTATATAAATAACAAGTTAAAGACCCTGATGACAATTATTCACTAAGTGTAACGCCATACGGATTAACTACAATCTAATCTGTTTACATCTTCTCAATTTTGAGGCATATGGGACCGTTAATATTCTCTGTCATCATTTTAATTATTATTTATTTACAATAGAATCCTATTTTTAGTTTACTTATTTATTTAAAATATGACAGTTTGAACGTTTATACAAGGTGTCCAGGTATAACCTGATCGACCTTTATTTTCGCAACCGTTGGTCCTAGATACGTACTTCCAACTACAAAAGTGGTCAAAATTAGGTGCAGAGTTAAGATTTTAAAAAAAGTTTGAAGCGAAAAAACAATTTAGTAAAGAATTACAGAATCTAAATATTTTTACAGCCCCCAGGTCGCTATACTTATATTTAGGGACGTTTTCTCTATTCCAAAGTATTGCAAAAACAAAAAGTTCCGTATCTGTACAAACAGTATTCACTGAGAAATTTGAGTTTAAAGTTATCATGCATAGTATGGGGACCGTATACAAATGGAAATGCGAATATATCCCCTATCAGAAAGACAAGGAAGTTTTAGAGTTAGATATGATCATGACAAAAGGGTTGTTGCTGAAGTCAAAAAACAGTATAATATTTGTCTAATCACTGGTATTGAAAATAAAAATGTATATTTTGTATAATACATAAAATCACTGTGCACAAACTCATATAAATTTAATAAAGAAATTTGAAATAGTAGGTGATTTCTCGCAGATTTGTAGTGCTTTCTCACAGATAAACTCAAATAAAAACGAAATAGAAATAAACAATGTGGATAAATATCGTCTTTCATACTTTCTCACTACATGTGTTCCAAGTGTCTTCCCTGGACTACAATACATAGACGGACACGAGACAGAAATTCGTCTTGAACATTTTTTAGCATTACGAGCGCGACACATCTGATGGCGGATAAAATGCAATTCTGCAAATCTACTCTGCTTACTCATTCTACTTCGCAAATCTTCCTTTTTAAATATCCCCAAAGAAAGAAATCTAGGGGATTTAGATCCGGAGATCGAGGAGGCCATTCTACCAAGCCTCCATAACTTATTATGTTATCTTGAAACATGCTACTTAGAAGTGTTCGGGAGGAGGCTGTTTTGTGGGCTGGTGCCCCATCATGTTGAAACCACATCTTGGTGAGGTCTGTTAACGAAACATGATCATCTAAGAAGTCAGATAATGGTCCACGTAACAGATCTACATACTTTTTACCTGGTAAAGTGTCATCAAAAAAGAAGGGCCCCACTAACGCTCTCTTCCAGATGCCACACCAAACATTAACTGACCATCGTACTTGATGCTTGTTGGGTCGTATGACATGCGGATTTTGCACAGACCAGAAGTGTGTATTCTTCCTATTCACAACACAGTTCTTGAAAATGTACACTCATCTGTCCAAAGAATGTCATTCAGAAACGACGAGTCTGATTGCAGCTTGTTCATAATGAAATTGCTAAAATCGAACCGTCTATCTTCATCTCCTGGCAAAAACGCTTATACCAATTGCGGTCGATAAGGATGTGCTCCGTGTATATTTAAAACATTCCATGTATGGGATTTTGAGCAACCACAAGCTTCACTAATATCCTTAACACTACACTGTGGATACGAAAGAGCATATCCCAAAATCTCCTCGTAAGAGACATGCATACTTGAGCTTCTAGATCGAGGATATTTTTTAACGCTACCCGTTTCTCGTAAACACTTTACAACATTTAAAATCGTGTTTTTAGACGGATGGCTATCATTTGGAAATTTAATTGCGTATTGCCTTGCAGCCTCTCGTCCATTCCGATTATACTGGCCATAAAGTAATATCATTTCTACGTACTCTTCCGTGGTGTACATTTTAACTACAAGCATTGACGAATCAACTAAATACATCTGGTGTAAGTCACTTTTATTCAGCACTGAAGGGATTACCTCATTTTTTGTCTACCAATCGGGATGCAGTGAGTTAAATTTGCATAGGAACCTGCAAATCACGCAGTACTGCGT
Source organism: Maratus speciosus (assembly GCA_963932465.1). Taxonomy (NCBI): domain Eukaryota; kingdom Metazoa; phylum Arthropoda; class Arachnida; order Araneae; family Salticidae; genus Maratus; species Maratus speciosus. The sequence goes on along the minus strand of OZ010796.1, from coordinate 232,816,418 downwards.
ACTGCTTTGACATACTAAGGATAGGGAAAATTCAAAACGCGATTTCGTCTCCAAATAATTGTGGTCGTTGGATTAAATCAAGTGATCGCTCTTTGAGTTAATAGTTAGATCATTAATGCGAAATAAAATCGACTAATCTTAGTTTAACTGCTGTTTAAAACCGACGGAGTAATAGCTGTTTAAAGTTGGAGTATATTTTTTGCTGCGAAATAGGGGACATTCACAAATGTAGTAGAAATATAAATAATCGTCAGATGTAACCAAAAAATAGTTGAAAGCAAAATTAACATTGCAATCTAATATAAATGTGAAGTCTTTAATCACTCTGGCATATTACTGCAAAATATACAATTTGTACTGAACATATAAGAGGATAAATGTAACAGAATTTTTGTTAAATAAAAGGATGAAAAACAACAGCCTCAATTCTTTACAAAATGATACATATTTTAAAATGCTGTTTGATTACACTGTCTTTCAAATTTTGGATTGTACCATGTTTTTTATCTTTTGAAAATTGATTCTTATGTACTTTTTAGCGCTGAATCCGAAAATGACCTTCATTTTAAAACATCGCGTCAGGATTTTTCTCAAATCGCAAATTTCAAAGTTAAAAAGCTCAAAGTTAAGATTGATACCCCTCCCTTCACCAACCTCATCGGACCGCTGAGCTTTTTAGCTGTAAGAAACCCAGTATAACCCAAAAAATTGAATAAATTATTTAATTAAATAAAATTAAACTGAATAAAAAAGTCTTACATCTATTTTATAGTATCAGATTTTTCGTTATTTTTTAACCTTGAAATTTACGATTTGCGAAAAATCCTCACATGATGGTTAAAAGTGAAGGTATTTTTTTATTCAGCGTTAAAAAATACATAAAACGTAATTATAAAAGTTAAAAAACACAGCCATCGCAGGTTTATGTTATCTAATCTAAAACTCTTTCTTAAACATGTTGACGGTAATCTACCCGATTTTTTTTTTGTGTTATCCTCTAATATAAGTATGTATGGTAAGCGTGGTAAGCGTCAAAAATCATAATAATATTACATTGTCGTCGGATTTAAGTCAGTATGTAAAATTTAACTTCGATCGGGCATTTGAAAGTGAGTTAAAGTTCGAGTACAAATTTTAAACTGGAAAGACGATCGTTGCAAGTTAAATAAAACCTTATGAAAATAACATAATTTTCGTTAAAAGTAGTCATAACCTCAAATCCTTACAAAATAAAACATGTGTTAAAATACAACTATTTTAACTAATCTGAAACTTAACTAATAAAATCTAACTCAATCGTAATAATTGTACGATTTCTTTCAAAGTGCAGATATCTTGAAATAAGTTTAAGTACTTTATATATTACCCCTGAAAGCATGGCCGAAATCATCTGTTTTGAGATGCAAAAAAGTAGTATAAGTCATGCATTTAGAAGTTTCATATTTTGGTCAATTTTAATGTTAGATGAATGGGACTTTTTTTGTCTTACTTGTTAGTGTCACAGTAAATTTTTACTAAATATCACTTATGAGACCGGAAGATCGTATAAAAATTTAAATTTCGTATTTTTTTAATAAATGTTTTTCTTGACCCAAATAGCCTTAAAAATAATTCTTTACCTTATTTAAACTATGTTTCTAATTGGAAGTATGCATCTAGGACCAACGGTTGCGAAATTAAAGGTCGGTCAGGTTATACGTGGACACCCTCTATAATAGCATTTATATGTAGCATCATATTTCATTGACGTTTCAGCCTTGATAGGAAGCATGGATTCACCAAGTTCACATAACAACAACAACAACATACATAGTACACCTAAAGTGGAAGTACTAGTTACGTATTAATACTTGAAGCACAAGTACATATTTTTGGTAGAAGTTGTAGTGCTGGTTTCACAGTTAGTTATGCATATTATAATACATTATAAATAGAGATACATTCTAAGCAGAAGTGCAATAAAATACAAATACGTTACATTACATATAGCACAAGTTTATTTCTCTTAAATGCAGCATTTTCTTTATTTAATCCATGTTTACCTTCAAAAAAACTAATATAAAAACATTTTTAAAAAATAACTCGCGTACTTTTCGCAGCCCTATTCTAAAAATCTATTATTTGACACAAAATATAAATTTACAGCCTACAATACATATCACGGAAGAAATTTTACGGGGAAAAGGGTTGAATTCACCCCAACAATTTCTAGAGTCTTTAATTCTGATAAATATTTATCAATTTTTTGGCCCTCTTGTTGGCTGCAGGAAAAGAACTTAAATCTTTCAACCACCACATTTCTTCTTGAAATATAATATTTGGTGAACATTTCCATGACGTCTTGAAAAATTTTCTTACTTTTGCCAGTTTCAGGCTTAAATTTCAAATTGCATGTATGAGTGAATAGTTGTTTATATGTTTAGTTTTTACAATGTTTATTTCTATTCCAATTTGATTACAACTTTACTTATATTGAAAATTCAATTATATCCGTATTTACTAGCGAATTTTTTCGCACATTTTTCGCAATTTATTTGTTTCTAAAAATAAATATTGCAAAATATATAAAGTTTTTTTATGTAGTAATAATTTTTCTAGTTGGGTAACTGAAAGAAAAAAGAGAAAATACTATCTGTAAGAAGAATATAACATTATAATAAATCAGTACCTAAGTTTACGGTATAATCCGCGTATCAAACAATCATTTTTAGACCCAGAATATTTATTTAATATTTGAAGTCAAATATTTACCGAGAATTAAAATGTTATATTTTATCAAATAAAATTTCTGGGTCCAAGCAAGATTGTTAGATCTGCGAATTATACACCGGAAATTACGGTAATTAAAATTAAACAAAATGTATATTTTTAAAAACTTGTTGATAATTTTTTTAAAGGGTCAAAATAATTCTTTTTACTTTTTGGAGCATTCTACTGTAAAATATTGCATAAAAATTTCTTTAAATTAGCGAGAGAATACAAAAAGAAATTTATAAGGTTCGTATAGAAAAAAACGGTGCAATTAAATATTTTGTGCTTTTAACCCGTTCAGGACCATGGATGCATATACAGGGTGTCCAGCGAATAAGACAATAATTTCAAAATTGAATATCTCAAAAACAAAGATCAAAAGAATTATGCGGTAAACAGTTTGTTCATTAGCTAAGCTGTAAAAATGATATACAGAAGTTTCAACATTTAGTTGCAAAAACCTTTAACAGATGGCGTTGTAATCGCAATGCCTATAAATTGTGCTTCGAAGTCCAGAGAACTAGCGTCTCATTCCTAGATGGTTCCCTATGAAAGGGCTAAAAGTGGGAAAGTCTACTTTTTCGTGTGGGTGATGTGCAGAAGTGTAGACATCTGGTCACAGAATTATTGCACTATCTTTAATTTTAGAGAATTTCAATTAATAGAATTTTCAATAAAAAGTTTAGAAATCATTATATCTAGCACTCTGTGCCTTCCCTTATCTTGCACTGAAGAAGAATCTCGCTGGTACATTCGAAATAGATGTTTGCTTCTTTTCATGTATTATTTGTGCATTTTTAAACGTTGGTTTTCTGCTTTTTAATATCCTTGCACAAAGGCTTTTTTGCTATTTTTATACATTATATAAGAACTTATTAAAATATTTTATTTAATTCAATTTTTATTATAATTATTTAAATCAAAACGCATATATTTAGAAAAATAATTTTGCACTTTTTATTTATTTTTTATATTTTTAAATCACGGCATAATATTTTGGTATTATTATTTATACCTGAATTATTATAAATAAAAAAGTAATTTTGCACTTTTGATTTATATTTCTAAATCACGTCCTATTTTGGCTTTAGCACAACACATATATTTCTTTTCTTTGTAAACAAAGTTTTAGGGACAGAAATTATGCATTTCATTTTTTAAAGGAATTGATGATAAGTCATATCATTAACGTCGAAGCAAAAGTATTATGGAGGATGCACTCTTTTCCGAAACTTCGGATCATATCGCTAGAAGCTGCACCATACTCCTGTGATCAATGATAAAAAAAATAAAAATGAAAATGAGTTTTTTAAATTAAAATGTTTTTTTTTAACTTAATTAAGTTTTTTTTAAATATAAACTCTGTATTTTTTCGTTCAAACTATTTTCGACAATTAAAAAAAAATTATTTATGAATCATTATTATAAATGCTCAATGATTTAAAAAAAAGGTTTTCTTTTAGCTTAATTAAACTTTAAAACTAGAAACTTTGGATTTTTTTATTCAAAAATTTTTTCACAATTTAAGTAAATATTAAGAAGTATCGATTCCACGATCTACCAATTAGGAGAGAAAAGACATACCACAGAGATACAGGTATGTCTGTGGTACAGATCAAAAAAACTTATAACAAAATTTGAAACAAATCTCAATTCTGTCAACATATGGCTCCGCTTCTGCACAACACCCCAACTAAGAAGCGGACTTCCCACTTTTCGTCCTTCCATAGGGAACCATCTAGAAATGAAATAAGATTTTTTCCTAATAACCGAACTGAAATGTTTTAAAATGAAAATCGTGAGGTCACATGGGTACACAAAAACGTAGTTCCTATATAGTAATACCTGTCAAAATGGAAACCTGTATGTAACGAAATTATTCCTTAGACGAAAAAAATATTATGGGCATGGTAAATTAAAGATTATTAAATTTTACAATCTACAGTTATTACATTGTGCAATTATTACAATCCCGGTATTACATTTAAAAGTACTAGCCATACTAATTTTAAAAATCAAATTGCTTTAATTCTGCTTATAATTTAAATACAGGCATAAACAGACAAAAAGAATATTTATTAAGAATAAATTCGAAGCCCAAAAAGGCTTACTAAAATGTGCATTACTGAGAATATTCACAAATGTTGTAAAACTCATCGGTCCAAGTAATGGATATATAAAAAGGGTAAACTATTTATCTTTATTTAATTTAAATACCTTTATTTTATAAGTAACTAAAATATACATATCTCTCATCCGCGAAATTTGACGCAACATGCATATTGCACGTTAAAAGCAGTGTTGCTAGTGGGCTACTTTTTTAAATTCAAATTTCTTCATTGACACCACTGTTTTGAAATGGCAAAATTCCCCTTTATTTCGCCTTAACTAATACAGTGAAATACGTTTAACACGAAACTGAAGGGACCGAAAAAAATTTTCGTGTTAAAAGATTCGTAAAAAAAAGAACAAAACTCACAAATATTTTCGACGTCGTCAAATTTTATCTCGATTCCTTTTAAACTACTAGTAAGTTGCATCCATTAGGATCCATTAGGACAAGTAAGAAAATATATATATATATATATATATATATATTGGGGGGGGGGGGGAATCAGATATCTTTTTTGTGTCTTTTTCAGCATTCTGAGATCTAATTTGTTTGAACCAACTAAGCAAAGTTGTCTCTAAATCTTCGTGCTTAGCAGTTCTCATGCGTTTTTTCTCTGGCTTAAACATATTATGCTCAAACATTAACGTAATGGGATCCCTGTTTTTCATTATTGTCGATAAAGTAGAATTGGCAATGCCAAACTCTTTGCAGATTTCTGTTTTCGTCCTTCTTTTCATCAACTGCATTAAGTACCTTCATCTTCATTTGAAGGGAAATAGCAGTTTGTTTTCGCACCGATTTTTCAGCCCTTCTGCTCATAAAACATAAGCTAATTTACAAAAAAAACCCCACGAAATTCACTGATTTTCACCCAAACTTCCGTATTTTTAACACAAAATTCAACAATTTCAACTCAAACTAACTAGATCGAAAGCGAATTTTTTTCGTGTTAAACGATTTTTGTTTCGTGTTAAAAGAAAAAAAATGCATTAAATTGCATAGTATACTGTCCGGACCGCTATATCATTTCGTGTTATGCGTTTTCGTGTTAAACGTATTTCACTGTATGTCATTAAATGAGGCGAATTTTACGATTTCTAAAAAGTGATGCCAATCAAGAAACCTGAATTTAAAAAAAAAGTAGCCCACTGGCAACACTGGTTACAAGATGGCGGGATTTCAAAAACAAATAAACTTTCCATGCCACCAAGGAGTTTTCAAAATGATTCTGAAATTGGTGTTTCCAAACACAACAATAACTTTTGAATGGCGCTAGGGTACTCCGGTATTGGTGTTTAATGTAAATAAAGAGAAATCTACACCTCTTAAAATGTATATCAACAAATGTATCGATATTAAAAAGAGATCAAGGATTTGTTCACCCAATTTTTGTGATGTTTCAACAACAACTTTGGGGAGAAATTACTCTGAAGTTTTCCCAGTGTAGTGTCACAGTCTGCATTTCGCACTGGATATTCTCAAGGAAATCACCCAATGTGTGTGGTCACGTCCCTTTTAGATGGGAAGGAAGGTCTGCCAAATTCGGTGTGACTTTGGAGGCCATAACCTTCATGACATTACAATTTCTGTGAGCAATGTGAGCACTTCAGGCATTCATGTTCAGCTATGTTTAGAAATTCAGGGAGAACATATCCATCCTCTCCCTTGGCAACCTCATCAGTGTTCGTACGGGTACCGTTATTTTCAAGGCGATATTTTTTTTATAGAAAAATAAATCTAGTTTAAACGCGTGAAATTTCGCCTTATTCAAGAAGAGATTTTCTATAAGAAAATACTGGTCCCGAAGAATTTCTTTGTCTGGAAATTCAAGGACGCGTACGAACCCTGCTCATTTCTTAAATACAGAGGTATGACATGTAGTTAATCTTTATTTCTTATTTTCTACGGTGCTTTTTCCTAAAACCACTACTTTCCAGGGCTACATTCAAATGAAACAGGTTTTGCAATTTCTCGCTATAACAATTAACTTTCATTCTACAGAATATATTCTATTCTTACAGTTCTGAGAATATTTAGATGGACAGTTGCATATAGCTTATTTTTTACCATGCTGTACCTGAAACCCTGAACCTTCTGTTATGATATTGATTTCTTGTTTTTCATGCGTCATGTATTTTCTTTTTTTTTTCTTCTGATAAAATTTCTACACATCACTCTTTTTAACAGCATATTTGAAAAGTGTTTACGACTTCATTCTCTCTGTTCAGTCTCTTCAGTTCGACTTCAGTCTGTCAGCGCTCTAACTTTCGTAAATATACTCGGATTGCCCTAAAATTGATACACAGGTAATGGATGAGGCAAAAGATTACAAAAGACAATAACTACGTTTTAAACAATTATAGGAAGAAACAGTTTAAATACAATACAGAAGCTCAAAGATTTGTTTGCATACTTTATACCTGTTATTTTGGTTCATTTTTATCATACATAAAACATGCATGAGATAGTCCATTCCACGCCAGAGATTGTGAACGTATTGTGCGTGTCACTTTGTGAGTTATTTATATGGCAATATGCCGTCTTTGCCTACAACGAACCGAAGGTATCCATGCACTGATATCAGTATGAATACGAGTGGTTTTCAGAAACTCAACTGCAGTGTGCAGAGCTACCACTATTTTGGAACAGTAATCTTTATTTATTGGCAGTACTTCTGCCGCTAAGTATAGCGAATATCACTATTCGGAAATAGTAGTAGCTATTCTGAGTAGTTGCTTGAGTAGTTCGAAACCACGGGTCTATACGAACATTCTTCGCAGTATTTAGTTATACCGGGTGAGCCAAAATTTCGTTACAACTTTAAAAACTCATAAAAAAGGAAGAAATTATGATAAAGGAGTGCGGTTTGCAAGAAAGGACTTACAAGGTAGTCGGATTTTTTTAGCAGCAAAAAACATTTAGTTGAAAAATCACATGTAGAGGGCGCTGACGACCCGAAACACAATGAACAGGACAACAGTTGTGTCGTAGAATGTTTTGGAGGTCATGTGGAACATTTGTTATTGGAAGAACAAAGGAATGGAGCGTATTGTTATCCTGTTCATTGTGTTTCGGGTCGTCAGCACCCTCTACATGCAATTTAACACTAAATTTGTTTTGCTGCTAAAAAAAATCCGATTACCTTGTGAGCTCTTTCTTGCAAACCGCACTCCTTTAGACCTTTATCATAATTTCTTCCTTTTTTATGAGTTTTTAAATTTGTAACGAACTTTGTAATTGCACTCTCCCTTATGGGAAATTTCTGTGTGACTAAAAGGAGACTCGTGGAATACTTATGAAGTACGCTAGCAAAACTTTGACCTTCCTTTTGTAGTTTTGTTAAAGCGTTTCTTCCGATCATTATTTTCAACAAAGTTATTGTCATTTGTAATCAGGCCAATGATTTGTAATCACCTTGTATTTTATAGAGACTTACTATAGTATGTTTCCTATTGTAAATGAAGTGTGTAGCATTTATCGCTCGTTTACAGGGACAATAAAATAATTCCGATACATTATAATTTGTGAGCGATAATTGTTTGAAGCACAATTTAAGTATGTTAAACTGTTTCAAACGTAAAGAAATCGCTACATATCGTTCATATACATCAAAACATTCTTCATATAGAAAATAATATTCGTAGCATTTATTGTCCATTTACAAGGGCACACAAAACAACTCGATATCTGTACTGTCTGTGTACAGAAACTGTTTGAAACGTGCTTTATAAAACTGATATCCTTTATAAAGGTGCACGATGACGATTTCCTTGTAGAAAATAGAGAATGTAAAACGTAATGTTGTTTTAAACTAAGTCATGTTATATGGTATGCAAACATCCTGTAGATCATATGCGAAATGCCCAAAAGAATTCGAATTATTTAATTTCTATCGATGAGAATTTCCAAGTGTGCGTTTTTAAGTGTGATACACGATTTTCAGCTGTACTATAGTAATTGTACTATATTAAGTGCTTTGAGTTTCATGTAAATGCATTCATGAACAGTGGCACACAGAAGAATTGAATACTTTTTATCAACGTGTTTTTCTGAGGGTGCGTTTTCAACTGTATCTCACGTTTTTCAGCTGAAATAAATTTTTAAATATTGAATTGTGTGAGTAAAATATAAAAAAATATCCGTATATAGGGCTGCACAAAAAAATTTGAATTAATTTATTTTTTTTATTGGCGGGAATTGATGAAAGCGCGTTTTCAACTGTGTTACATGGTTTTCATCTTAATTAAAATTTGCTACACTATGCGGTGTGAGTGTAATATAAATAAACTCACGTACAGTGTAGCAGAAAAGTGGTATTGGTATATTTCCATCAATGGATAGTAATTGCTGTAAAAGCATTTTCAGTTGTGTTATGAATTTTCCAACTGAATTAGATTTTAGTACACTGCCTGATGATGTGTATTAAAATATGTAGATTATATAAAGAGCTACAGAAAAGAATTCGAATACTCACGGTAATTGTTCAAAATGTGTTTTCTAAATTGTTTATTTGGATATCTCTTTCCGTCGTATTTCTCCAACTACCACAGGCGAATGTTTCCACCATTTTTCCGAAAAGTATTTCTGCATTATTTATGACAGAAATTCTGCGTTTTAATAAGGTGACAATAGCTATTTAGAAAAAGTACTTGAAGTTTGCCCTTTCAGTAATCAGGTTCTGTTTATCATATGAAGAAATGAAGTTTTCAAACATTATTCCGATAGTGTTGAAAAGCGTTTCATAATTTATACATGAGGTACAGTTTTTATTTTACTTCTTTCATTCTTTGAAAGGGATTCTATTTGTACTGTTCTAGAAAAAGCTTGATGAAATATTCATCATGTTATCCTGTCTAGCGTTAAAAAGAGCACTTTGTTATATTGTTGATGCCTATCTGTTTAAAAATTTCTGATTCTTTTCTCTTTCTGAAGACGAAATTTCGAAGAAAAAAATTCAGTTTGATTAGTGTATTTTACCCGCCATTTTATTGGAATATTGATAAAGTTTAGCGTCCTGTTTTCTTAATTCGTCATCATAGTGTAAGAAGTAAACTGCTTCATTCAGTTAGATATTTGATTATTCATTTATTTTTGGATCCAACGCAGTATCACAGTCAAAGATTTTGTCATTAAAATGCATAATAAAGTGTGTTTTTTGTTTTTTCGAAGTGTAAATATTTTCCTATTCTTATATCATTGTTTTTCTTTTCTATCTCTGTACATTACACTACAGTTAAAAAAAAATCTCGAATAAAATATCGCAAAATATGTTCTATCACCATGAAACTGAATGCGAAAATTTGATAATCGAAATATTCTGAAAAGATTTTCTTTTAAACAATAACTCGTAAATGGGGAAAACAAAATTATAAAAAAGTGTACAAATTCAGAAGCTTAAGTTAATATTTGGAATAAAATAAAAAAAAAGAAATATAAGAAATATTTTAGAGTTTAGGATTTTTATCCCCTCACAAGATATATTTCCTAAATCTTCATATTGCAAAAAATAATCCATAAGTCTGAAATTCAGTAATTTTATCAGCACAAAATAAATTATGAAGTTTGTTGAAAATTGTAAAATATTTTGTTATTTTTTAAGTTGGCAAATAATTGTGAAGTCAAATCGAGTATTTTAGAATATTAAATTAGATAATTTTTCAAAATTTAATTAAATGAAAATTTTAGTTTGACAGTTACTAAATTACTATCCCATTACTGTTGCAATGACAAGACAGTAATAATGTAAATAAATGAAGATTTTAGTTTGACAGTTACTAAATTACTATCCCATTACTATCGCTACTACAAGACAGCAAAAATGTAAAAAATGAAACATTTTTGCTCGTCATACAATGCCTGTACAGACCATCATAACAACAAAAAAAAAAGGTTAAAGTACTATACGTAACTATACGTAAACGTAAATAATAATACGGGTACGGAACTATACGTAATGGAGAAAAGCCTTTTATAAGAAGATATTTTTACATCGAAATAAAGTTTAAGATCTATTAAGCTACTATTTAATTTAATACATACTAAAACGGCATCATTAATTTAAGTGTGAATGTACTACAATGTGTAAATTAGAGGCTCTTCTAAAAGTGTTAAAACATTCATTACGTTAACCGTATACACGTAGCAGGTTATTCAAACCTGTTTATGTAACGCCCTATTTCTGGCAGTCACTGCAAGATATCATAAGATTAAAAACTCACTAGAACTTTCTTTGACGCTTTTCAATAACTATACGTCTAACAATTTTAAGGTAAATTGTGTAAAGTTTTTACTGTACTTGTTCGTCTGTCTCAAAGTTCAATGGTATATCATTTACTATCAGGGACAATAATGCAATTCACGATGTTCAATTAGTCGATGTCTTCTTTGCAAATAAGATATTTGACGAATAGTGTGACCGTCAAAGTGTTTACACTACAACCCTAAAGCGCACGTGAATAATATCTTCCATGATCCTTGGAATGCAAATTGCAATACTACAGCTACCACCATCAACATGTGTCTGTGAGCTACAAAAAGTTTTAAGCCGGCACTGGAAATCCTTAATTCTTTAATTCCATTTAACACAATTTTCATGACAACAAGCAATAATCACATTCGTCTTTAGAATAGCTGTACACCTCTTCTGTTTTCTTTATTTCTTTACCAATGATGGAAATCACATTTTTGTAGTTTATGTTACAAATAGTCGTTTTGAAAATATTTTTACATGTAGCAGCTACGCATAACTTTTTGAACATAAGTGTATTGCTTAGAAAATACAGATATGGGAAATTGTATACAGCAATTGAAAAATTAGTTATTTTCAAAGTTTAAAAATGTCTTTTATTACAATACTTAATTTAAATAAGAGTTAGTATAGAATGAATATTGTTTATTTATGAATCACGAAATTATCTCAATATTTTTATTGTTTCTTTTTCAGAAATTAGATCTTAACAAAGACGGGGTGGTTACGATTGAAGAGTTCTTGGATTCTTGTCAAAGAGTAAGTCTTTAGAATGATTTAATTCATCTCGCTTGAACTATATCATGTGATTATACACATTGCCTGAAACATGTAAAGCTAAGTTGATGTAACCAACTATTATCTTCAATTGGAGATGTATTTTTCTAAGATTTCATTGAGAAATTTTATACAGTTCATACTTGTGTTGCAATCTACATGACTATAACAGTAGTCAAGATTTACCTTGATATTATCAATAATAGTTTTTCATGTGCAGAATACGGTACTACTTAATTAAAATTCATTTAAAATGTACTGTAACTCCACTCCGGTTTTAAAAACATGCACTTTGAGGGGAATTTTAAGTTTTTGAAATATTTTTGGTTTTTCTCGTATAAGAATCGTAAACCCAACACCGATCCCAATGAAATAACGTGTCTTACGGGCTAGGCACATTTCAAATTTAATTGATTCAGAAATATTCCTTATCACCAGGTCTTACGTTTATTTTTAAAGTAACATAACTCAAAAATGTGATTTTTTTAAAAAAAATAATTGTGTGAGTGAACAGCGAAAAATACTTTCCAGCCTATCATTAAAAAACTGTTTAAATATATTTTGAAAAGACCAAATTAGAAATGTTTTATCATTTCTCACATCTGGTGTTTTATAAACCTCTGTAAACAAATCTCCAGATAATCTATCGTAACTTGGCTCGTATAGAGTAAATTACTTTTGAGAGTGGTCTATAAAAGTTTTGAATTCTTTCCTGAAACATGCATAAAAAATGTTTTCATGTTTGAAAAAACGTTTCTTGTTTCTCCATAAGTACTTCTGTAACCCTTTAGTAATAAGAGTGTGATAAAGATAGATAAGCCATTGATTTTCGCCCACTAGATTTGATAAAAATAAGAAGTTCTGCTTAAAATCATTTAATGCTATTTCTTTCGAATTGCACAGATGATTTTTATGTTTGCATAAGTTTTGAGTGTGAAACACAAAAGCATGCCATATTAATGCCCTTTCAAAATAAATTTGGTTCCTTTTTTCTGCATTTTTTTTTTTTTACATTTTATCAAAATTTATCACATGTTTCACTTCAAAGGAAAAAAACAAAATATATATATATATCTTATTTTAAAGTAGATTGCTTAAATTTTTCGAAAATGATAAATTTATATTGCTTCATCGAGTCCTTAAATATGTGATAGTCCTTAAATATGTACATTTCTCCGGATGTCCCTGTGATGCCGATATTACACATGATCTATGATGATAAAATTTGCGTATTGTCCTGTGTATTGTTGTGGTGTAAAGTTACATATGTTTGAAGCAAAAAAGTGCTTTGCATTTTTTTCATTCAGATTTCTTTTCAGCATTTAAAACAAAAACAATGCCTGGAACTCTATCTGATCACTACACACGCTAAATAAAAATTATAAGTACGTTTTGTCTTTGTGATACAAAAAGGTAAAGTTGAGTCCAAGAGTAGTGATTTACAGACGGACTAAATTTTTCATGATCTACAAATGTTATACATATTCAAAGGCGTGGAAGCCGTGGGAGCTGGGGGAGCTGTGGCTCCCCCCGGAATATTTCAGGCTGGTTCAGCTCTCCCGGGAGAAATTTTTGCACCACATGTGTTTACGATACATGGTTGAATCAAAAAATAAAGTCTACTTTTTCTAGGACATTCACACAATAGACAACAAATAGAAGGGAGAGAGGGGTGGGGAGCACACTTGTTTGTGCCTTCACCCTTTTTCTCCTTGTTTACAACCCTCTCGATTCCCACAAAAAGGGAGTCTTATAGATTTAATACAAATTACCTGCATCGATAATGGTGTTTCCCTCCCTTCCCACCTCGAGCTCGCTTTAGCGCCCCTTGGCGTTTATTAGGGCACTGCAAGAGGTGGTGCGTTCCAGTAGATTAATTGCAGATTTCTTAAGTTTTATCAAGACGATATCGAATCTGATTAAAGAAAGGTCCAAACGGAGAGATGTCTGCAAGAACATCGTTATTTGCCCAACTAACATTGAAGAAGAAAGCAACATAAACTTAAAACCAAAGCAGTTGCTTCCTCTCTGCCCGACCAGATGGGCAGTTCGATTCGCTGCAATATCGAGATTCGTGGAAAATTATCCAAGAGTTTTAGAGACTGTTGTTGCATTATTTAAAGATCAAACAGCACTACGTCGTGAGAAAAAGGCAGAAGTTTAAGGTTTCATAAGAAGCATGAAAAAATTAAGGATAGTTGTTGGCATGAACATGGTCAAGGAACTTTTTGGTCCCTGCAAAATCTTGGCGAAAATTCTGCAAACAACTGAATTTTCTGCCGCAAGCGTCAAGAACGCCATTTCAACTTTAGAAGAAACCATACAATGTATGAGAAAAAATAGCCATTTCGAAACTCTCTGCAAGAAATGGGAGAAAAAAGCGTCCACATTAAATTTGGAAAAGAAAATAACGAGCGTCTCCAGACAAAAGATAATTCCAATAAGATATGAGCAGACAAGCCATCCCTCCGCTCCGGCACAACTTGAACAAGAAGAAAGATTGCAAATAAATTTCAGAGAAGCACTGGACCTTATTACCAATGGATTAAAAAAACGATTTGATCAAAACAATTTTAACTCTCTCATAAATATCGAATCCATATTCACGGACACAACTTCAACCACTTCATAAGATCTGAAACAAAAGCTTGGAATATATGCAGATGATTTTGACTTGACAGATCTTTCTGCTCAGTTGGCGCTTCTACCAACACCAATCCCGGACGGAACTGACAGAAATGCGTTGTCGATCGCAATTAAAATTATGTCATCGGAGGAATTAGTGAAAAAAATTATTTTCTAAAGTTTACTTTTTGGCATAATTTATTTTGGCGATTCCGACATCAGTAGCGACAGCTGAGAGCTCTTTCAGCGCTCTTCGCCGGCTTCAAACACACCTCCGAACAACATCAGAGACTCAACCACTTGATTCTACTGCATATTTATAAAGAGGAGACCTTTAAAATTGATTTGGAAAAGATTTGTAAAGAATTTGTAAGCAAAACAACAGAAAGAACTTTAATTTTTGGTAAATGGAAGATGAAAAAGCCTTAAATATGAATATTGTATTCGGGATCGTCCATAAATTAAGTTTCTATGTATCAAGTATATCTAATAAAAATTATTTTAACTGGATTAAAGAGTTGGTGACCTTTTGATATGCTTCTATTTTATACTCCTGTTTGTGAAAAGTGCAGCACTATGAAGGAATCCTCCGAAATGAATGAAATTATCCCGCCACTAGCTTTCCACAATATGCCCCGGATCCCCCCTATTTGTACAAAGTTCCTACGCCACTGTACCTATTACACGTTATAAACTGAGATTTCCTCAAAGACATATAAAAGTTACTGAAAGTCCTTCTGCTTCGAGTACACTTCATTTAAATGATGCATGCAATTATCAATACCTCAAAATCACGATCCAAATACATATGTAAGCACGTATTATACATATGTACAGGACTTTATATGTAAACACGTGAAACAGCTTCAGTCTGTAAGACTTGCAACTAGAACTCAATCTTTTATAGAAACTGCCGTCTATGAGTTTTCAGAAAAGTTGTAAAATACATCTTGTAAGACAAATATTCATGTAAAATGCTTTAAATTTTTACAAGTCATAAGTAATTAACCAGCTTTTAGTGAAAATGACATTGAACTCTTTTTGTAAGATATCAAGAAGGTGGCAAGGAAGAAGGTCAACTAACACGCACCTTCGAGAGTGGGAAATGTACTTTCTTCATGTACACAGAGAAGATGATTCTGAAATAAGAATTCAAATTATATCACGGCTCACGACTTCAAAACATATATAAAATTTATATAAAAACAGGCACACGACACAACACACATATAGAATGGTATTGACAGTGCAAAATAGTTCAAAACAGTTGTAGGATGCTAAGCGCATGTAATAAAATATCCATGCTGTGATATCTCGATTATTGGTGACATAGTACCACTAAAACTACCAAAAGTAAAAAAAAGCTAAGTGTGGAATATGCTCAATCACTTCAAAACACTGAAACAGGATGGTCTAGTGATCAAACAATTTGACGAAAATTATGTAAATGCATTAGCCTCAATGTAAAAAGATTATGTAACATTATTCCATAAAATTAGTGTCAGCCTTGCTGCCTCCATTTCATAGAGTAATTTAACCGATATAAGTAGTGTTACGTTACACTAATGTATAATATTACACCCCTTTTGTCAGTTTATGTCTCCATTACTGAAGTCATCCATCCCTTTTGTCTCCATTATATAAGTTAAATTACACCATAAAATTGGAGGCAGCATACTGCCACCAATTTTATGTAGTAAAGTTACTTAAAATTTTTACAGTTCTTAACAGAAAATAGTTTTTTTTTTTTTATTTAATAAAAGCATAAATTCTAATTATTTAATTTTCTGTAAAAAATAAAACACTTTTTCGAAATTTCTTTATTGTTATTGCTTTTCAAGATGTACTAATAGGTAAGAATAATGTCATGTGGCTCAGTCAATGAAAGAAAAAATCCCTCAACTACCATTTTTTATGTAACAAATAAATTTGCTTTATGATCAGCTGAATTAGATGTGGTAGTTATCTTTCTCAAGAGTTGTACTGGAATCCTGGAATTTTATAAGCTACGCTGTATTACATATTGTACTATATACAGATTAGAAATACAGCTCTAAAACTCAAAATCTGGTTATCCTGAATGATTTTTAAAGGGATTTCCGAGACTCAAAATTAAAAAAATCAAAGCTGTCCTATCTTCTCACAATTATTTTTTGCATAAGTTTGAGAAAAATTATTTTGTAGTTTTCCCAATTAGAATATAAAGAGAAGTAAATAACATCGATATAAATTATGTTTACAAAGAAAATCATGACCAGATACATCAACACAAGAAATTGAATAGATACGAACACACATCAATAACACAAAACAAAAATCGGTGTACGTAGAGCACTTTATTAGGTGAGATTTAAAACTGAAAAGAGAATTCCCTCTTTTCGTTTAAATACTATAAATTTCAAATCGTTCTAAATTTCTGTACACATCTATGCAGCCAGGGGCAGCCATTGTGACAACATTCTGAGTCCATTTGATTTGAAAAAGCGTTTGCTTGTTAACTCTTGTAAGAGATTTGTATTTGCTTGCTAAAACTGCATTGCTTTTGTACTTAATATTTCAATTTTATATAATTCATCAAACATTCATTCCCAGCTGTCAATCATCTCCATAAACTTCCAGATAATTCTTTTTGTTGTGGCGAGTACCAAAATTTAGGAAATCCAAACGCATCTTGTCAAAGTTACATTATTTGTACTTGATATGCTGAACCTTAGAACTTAACAGATATAGGAAACAAAAACATTCATCATAAAAATTGAAAACAATACATTTATACTGGATTAGATTCTTTAATTCATCAAGTATTTAAACATTTTTATGCTAATTTCAATGATAACATTAATTAATTATATTTAAAATTTTAAATGAAATTCCGGAATCTCTTATACTTTCCAAAAGCTACTTCTACCGTTCTAGCTAAAAACAGAAGATTAAAAGTTAAAGGAAATAAACTCGATGATAAGAGATTTTTCACAAGCTGGAATTTATAGGGTGACCCCGCCAGTAATTGATACTCTTCCAGTAGTTGATCAAATTTGTGAAATATTGGGCCATTTCAGGCGTAAATGTGGTTTATGCGTAGCACTGGACATAATATTTTTGTTTGAATGTTAGTACATCTGTTGTCACATTGTTGTCAGCTGTCTTCTGTAAGAGAAGCCATTTTATGATTTTTTTTATTAGAATGTGTAAACATTTAGTTTTTGATAAGTTGGAGACAATTACGGTAATTTAAAATAATCCACTTTCATCTTGCTTATTTCAACTAATATTTTTATAAGAGTTATTGTTAATCACAGCCCAAGAATGATATTTTAAAGATTAATTTTTAGATTTTCGATTGACTTCTTTCGCCTGATCAACCACTGGAGAAAGGGCAATTAAAAAAACTATTTATTTATAAGTTTGTTGCTATTTAATTTCAGCGGATTTCATTTTTGCCCATTATAGGACATTCATTAATGGTTGTAGCAATCCTGTTAGTTTACCTCTAAAACTTAAAATGAAAAAAATATAATAAAAACCCCGTAACACTGACTTTATTTGATGAACTACTGGCTGGGTCACCCTTTATACAAAATGTAGTAATTTTTGAAATGCAATTCAATACATAATGCATTTTTCTACATTTTTATGTGTATTTAGAGCAGCAATTAATTTTATGTAATTCAATGTGATTATCCTGTGATTAAATGACAATTTTTCGAAAATCCATTATCATACAGTCATTTTTAGAAAGTAACTGAAATATAGCTCACCTCATTGCCGATAATTCTCTGAATTATGACGATATTTAATTAGTCTTTAACCATTCGTTATCCTATGTTACTAAATTACTACTAAATTATTAAAGAAAAAGTGTGCGAACGTTCGCGCATGCGCAAATAAAAATTGTTACATACAAGTGCTTACATTTTATCAAATATTCAAGATATTCACTTTATAATTGCACTGGAGTAATTAGCGGCATACTGTAAAGGCTTTTGAAATTTCCTCTAAATTTGGTTGAAAACCTCTGCCTGTTATGAACAAAAAACATGAATTTTTGAATCTTTTAAAGAAATGTTTGCATCTTCATGCATATACGGGCTACACTTTCAGAAATGCATAGACACATCATATGGCCTATAGAATTATTTCTTACAACGAATATAGATTATTTCTAGCTTTTTATATCACAGGGTAATCGCAGATCTTTTAATTCTCAATATGTTATTGGTTTTCTGATTGTCCTCGTAACAAAATCTTCACTGAAAATATTATGTCAAATATGTTCTTAGCACTTCTGATGTCTAAGAAAAATTCGTCAGGTATTGCTCTACATTTTCGACAAAATGTATAAAATCGAAAGTGACAAAAACTTTTAACCTTATAGCATACTTTCGTTGTTGTATTGTATCTTTAAGTTCCCTTCTTGTTTTCGAGTGTGATGACTTTGTTTCCATAATCACCTACCGTAAAACCCCGACTATAAGCCACTTTTTCAAAAGCAAAAACAGTTAGTTAAATTTATGAGGGGGAGGTTTGTAATAATATAGATTAAAAGCTATTCGTTCAAAAAAAAACTGTTTTAAGATTAATTTAAAAGTAAAAAAGCTAAATGTAGTGAGAGGAAGAATCTTCCACGTTTCGGTAGATTTCCGTTTCAAAAAAATCCCCTACCCCTCCCCCTTTATATTTTTTCCCTCTCCAGCACACAAAATTTAAAATCTTTATAAATCTTTGTTTGTTTTAATCTGCTTTTATTTGTTAATTTATAAAATTTATAAAACAATAAATATTCAATCATCTGATTTCCCTTCTCCCCTTCTTTCTAGTACTAAACGCACAATGTTTAACCTTTAGACCATTTTAATTTTAATTTTTTTTTACCTGTTTATTACTTAATAGTAACAGTAAATAAATAATATATCACCGACATTATCCCCCTCCCCCCTCCCAAAAATAATCCTTTGCCATCACCCACATCTCATTAAGTTTAAAACTTCCAAATTCTTTCTTTATTTTTTTTTTTTACTTTTTCTGCTCTATTTGTGATTTTGTTATTACAATAATTAAATAATTAACTAAATTACATCTCTTCTTTTAAAAATATTCTTTTATAACCTTTGCCTCCTTCCCAGCACGGAAAGTTTAAAATCGTTAAAAAAATTCTTTATTTTTTTTATTTCTATTTTACTCCGTTTATAACTTCGCTGTAACAATAATAAAATAATCATCTACATTACCTCTCCCCACCACAAAAAGGAAAAAATCCACTTCTCCTCCATTACACCCCCTCCCCTCCCCACCAGCATACAAAATTTAAAATCTTTAAAACTATTATTTTTAAAGAGAGATTTTTGCTAAATTGAAGCTACAATAAGTAAGCAATCAGTTATCTTAACTCTCTTCTTAAATATCCATTCACACATTTCCAAA
Source organism: Maratus speciosus (assembly GCA_963932465.1). Taxonomy (NCBI): domain Eukaryota; kingdom Metazoa; phylum Arthropoda; class Arachnida; order Araneae; family Salticidae; genus Maratus; species Maratus speciosus. The sequence goes on along the minus strand of OZ010796.1, from coordinate 232,796,484 downwards.
AGAATGGGTGAATTTAAAGGCATGGTAAAGGGGCGGGGGAGACTTCCTTTCTTTTGTAGTTTGACCGTTCTCACCCCTGATTTTTTTGTTAATGGGGAAAGTTGGCCTTCTTGGGCTTATTTGGCTATAAATGAACTAAACATCCACGCCAAGTAAAAAAGGGAACATGCGCAATTAGTTTCCACGTGTAACTTCGTCACTGCACTGACTTGTCTGTCAATATTGCTCGATATTGTCCAATGTATAAGTTTTTCTCGATAGGTTTACAGAATTTAAAATGTTGATAAAGTTATTTTCTGTCTTCTACTTTTCGAAAAATATCTAAATCAATATACTAATTGTCGAACTTTTCACAAATTTCAAGATTACATATCTAACATTGGTCAACAGCGGACAATAATTGCAATATCGATAACAAAATGTTCGGCCTTCTCCGATGCACAAAGTTTTGGAGCAATATTGGGCAATATTGAGCCAATATTTCTCTGCTGCTTGGAATCGTAAGAGACCTAAAGTACTTTCTTATAACTCTTTAACTTCCATTTGTGGAATGCAGCATTATAAAGGCGTAGGAAATTATGTACTAAACCACCGTACTCAACAATGAAGCATTAAACAATGGAATGACACATTGTATTTCGTTGAATTAATTAAATGATTTGAAACATAACGAACATTTTAAATTCAAGATGGTTTGGCTTTGTTCTTTAAAAGCAATATAAAACTCTTTCCTGACGATGGTCATAGATGATGACTGAAACATTGATTTTTTTTTCATTTTATTTTAATGTTAATTCAGTTTTTAATTTATTCAATATACACCATTCAGTAATTTTTATTTTCACGTTAATATTGAACTTTTCATGGTATAAATGTTCAGCTCTTTTGTTATTTGTATTTCAACATTCATATCGTATATCTTAACAGTATTTTAATATACGTATGATTAAATTTTTAATTTTCTGTGTAGGGAATGTCTGTATTTGCCTGTATTTTCTCACAATTATGATTCCATGATACTTGAATAATCCCGAAATTTCTTTATTTGAAACATTTTTATGAGATTTTTCCCTTAACCCCTTCGGGACCGGCGGCTTTTACACAAATTTAATTCGGTTTGCACCACATTTTTTAAAGTTACCTTTACTTAAACAATCACGAAAATACACTAATTAAAGAAACTAATTATTACTTTTCTTTTTTACTGGTTCCTAAAACAAATTCTGTATGCTCTTTTTGAGGGTACATATATGCACCCATGGTCCCGAACGGGTTGATGTTGCATAAAAAATTTTTTATTCACCTCTACTACAAATTGTTCTGGAGGAAGGTATTTCTCCAGCCTGCTCTTATGTTGTTTTCTCCTTACAAATTAACAATCCATATTAAATGTAGAAGATAACACTATCATAGCATTCAGGCATTTTTTTTAAACTTTTCTTCCAAATGCAATTAACTCTGTCTATTAAAAACAAGAACTTCTTGAAGCTAGAATGCTGTTCAGTAGCATTCAGTAGCATTTTGTACTGACTTTCTAGCTCTTGCTAGGAACAACAGAGGAAAGGGTTTGATAGATTTCTCTGGGCCGATGGCAGCATAAAACATTAATCCTGTTTTGATTAAAAGGCATCATGCCCAGGCTCCAGGATGTCTGGAATGTTAATAATGTTAACCCGTTTGGGTCTGGCATATTATTAATAGCACATGCCTTTTCATTGAGTATTATTTTTTTTAATAATTACTTTTTTTACTATATGCATGTCGTAATGGTAGTATGTGTCTGTCTATGCATTTCTCATTATGACTCCATTTATGATTTGGCATTTATAATAATAATAATAAGTTGCTTAATTCTCTTTGCCCTGTTGGCGATTCTTTTATTTGAAACATATATTTCACTTCTACATTCGTTATATTTCGGACAATGTCATATTCGTTAAACTTCAGTAAATCTATTTCGATAGATACTATTAACATTTTTAACGTAAATGTAATTTTCTTCTCAAAATTGAAACAAGTGGGTAAGTGCGGTCACAGATCGCACAGAGGGTTTCGATTAGTATTCCTTTCAAAACACTTTATCCTTTTGAAAAATCTGTTAGTTCCACAGTTCGCAACCAGGGGCGCACTCTATTCTAAATAAACCTCTATCCGAACGAAACTCCGTTTTACATACTATCCGTAGATATATTAGTCAAGGGGATTGAGCCCATAGCACCCGAGATAAGTTTGCGCCCCTGGCGGTAAAAAGTGGAACTTAAATATGTAAGGCTATGGTGCATAATATGAAAGAATGTTCAAAGGGGTATCGGCAAAAGTTGTAAAAGTGCTCCCCGGGTGAAAAGGGCGGAGGTTAGAAAAATTGCTTAAAATACACAAGTTAGAGCCCGGAGGAGTAAATAATATAAAACTTTTTGAAAAGTTTATGATTTGTCATGCGGTCTGAGGTATTCAGTTATACGTATGCAAAAATTCATGTCTCCAACTTAATTAGGGGCTCTCTGAGAAAGAATTGCTTAAAATACATATGTGGTAGCTCAAAGGGTTAAACGTAAGACTTTTTCAAGATTTTATGATTTGTCGCCTGGCCTCAGGTGTTCTGCTATAAGTATGCAAAATTTCAAATCTCCAATTTAATAAGGGCCTCAGTTAGAAAGAATTGCTTAAAATACACATGTGGGAGCCCAAAGGGTTAAATGTAGGACTTTTTCAAAATTTTATGATTTGTCATTTGATCTGAGGTGTCCAGCTATAAGTATGCAAAATTTCAAGTCTCCAACATGTATAGTTTCTGAGAACGGGCTCTGTGACAGACGGACAGACAGACAGACAGACAGAGGAGCGAGACGAATAGGGTTTCGTCAGATGAACGAAACCCTAAAAAAAACTGGCCCCGAATGGATTAAAATTATTATCTCCCTGTTGAAACTCTCTTCTAAAAGCTGTGTTCACATCTTGATTGCACACATCTTGAAGTGTAATTCAAGATTCAGTTAAAATATGGCACCAAAACAGCTTTAACTATGAGATGATAAAATAAGCTACTTTTGCATAGTACTTTCATTTAAACAAAATATTGAAAGATGGTAATTTACAAAAATATGGTAACTACCTTAACTAATCAAAAAGTAAATACAGTTACAATTTTATGATTGTTGAAACCATGAAACTTTTTGACTTAAATCTAATGTTTCCCTGTCCTTTTTTATACCTGTTTAAAATCGGTGCATTGCTTTAGTTGTTAAAAACTAATCTTAAACCACGATAAGGATTATAAATTCATGAATTATTTTGTTATAGTATTTACATTTTCTATTCTATAGTGCTATTATATATCTTATAGATTTTTCCTGCTATTTTTCAGGATGAGAATATTACAAGAAACATGCAGGTATTTAACACTATTTTGTGATCCTTCAAAAGCTCGAGATGTCGTTATCCAAAGAGTACTGCCATTACCTGAGAAGAACGAGGTGTTCCACAAGCTCTTTCTCAGCAAACATATGTGTACCACTGGGATCAACAAGTGACATCAAACTTGCATTCTTCCTCTGCGAGTCTATTTTTTTGCACATTCTGCAGTATTAGTTGCTGGGAAGATTATTTGGTTATACTTCAGGGATAACTCCCCTGCTTCAGACTTGTCTTGACCTCAATCCTATAGGAAGACTGCCGTGTGATAACAGTGTTCTATTAAAACCTAGGATTTGCGCAGAAATGAACAAAGTGCCAACTCTGGATGTTACTGGAAATGCTTGCACTGACATTTACTGTTATGCTCTATAAATCGAAGTGCGAGGTTGAGAAATGTCACACACAATGGCTCTAAATTTATTTTACTTGCGATTCTTTCTCAAATTTGAGATAAAGAGTATGAGTGTGTTTCCATCTCGAAAAATGAGTTTCTTTTTTGACATTTCGCATCCTCTATTCCTTGTCCTACAAGCTCTTCTAGAGGTGAATTCGTAAGCATATGAGGATACAGTAAACGCATGTGCCTATATCTGTATTGGTGCAATGCATTATTATTTTGAATGTCTTTTTATAGAAGGGGAAATGAAATTATTAGCAGCCATGGTGACACATTTCTTTACATAGTCACAATCAATGATAAGCTTTAGGCCATAAAAATAACAAAAGGGATGATGCGTTTTTGTTTGAATAATAAAAAGCAAATTTTGCTTAACACTTTAGGTGCCTTACAGTGAAGCACATGAGACTATGAAGTGTTTGATTTATTAACTAACAGATGAAATTTTTCCTCGATGCGAAACGAAACACTTTCAGGTTATTTTTTTAACTCCTTGTTTAATTTCTTCAGACATCAGGAAATTGGAAAGGATCGTATCACAATTTTTTGCAGTTCAAATGTATATTATACTAACTTACCTTTTTCATTTAACTTGTCATTTTTCACTTTGAGTCAGATAACTTTTGAATGAAGACACTGATTCATCAAACTTAGCAAAAAGAATCATATTTTTATATAGAAGAAAATGTCAGTTTCCAGATCAGTCAATGAATCTTAGGGCAGGAGTTTAAAGTACTTTTCACGTATATAAAAGAATTTGTTCGAATTAAATGAAGCTGGAAATATTGCTTACTCAATAAACTTCTCATGAAAGGATCACACACAAGGGGAGGTAAATTTATCTATTATGTATTTGATAACAGCCACATATTTTCATAATAAGTGAAAAATATATACATTACATTACAGACGTAGCAATTTCTACGCCTAATCAAAATTATTCTTCTCCATTCTTTTCAATTTAGATGAAAATAAATAATAATTTAGGGTTTTATTAAGATCTTTTGATGATTTTCTTTAGAATTTTAATTTAAAAAGGAAATTGTAGATTATTTTTATGCTTTTTATTATTGGCGAAAATTGTTTGTAAATTGCAAACGTTCAAAATTAAGCACTGCTTGTAATTTCACTAAAAAAATCAATTATTTCATTAATATTGATTTCTGATGAAAACGTTTAAGCAAAATTGTAATGTAGGTTGTATTTTGTTACATCTTACCGCTTTATATAAAAGAGGAGTGCAAGTGTCAAAGCAAAGTTATCTGACGTTTTAAAACTAGCTATTATTTTATTTTAAGATTGAGGGACTAAGAGCAAGCAGTTCTACAGCAGGGAAATAGGTCTTATTTTTTGCGCCATGACCTTTCAATAAACTCCATTGAAATTCTTAACATAAATTACAGACTCTGTAATACTCATGTTTATAGAAATTTCTAAGCAAAACATTTGCTTATTTTCTCAATTGTTTCAATAAAACAACGCTTTGAAAAAATAGCAAAATCTTCCTAACCAAGTTTTACTGGGTTAATGTTGTTACAAATGTCAATAATAGTTTAACAAATTTAAAGGTAGGTTCCTAAAGATTTTTTTAAGAAATGGAAGTTTCCTTCTTGTCTAACCTATAGACAGAGAATGTTAAATGCAAGAAACCGAACAACTACTCAGGAAAAGTATTCTGGTATCTTCATCAAGCGAAATAGTAAACATTTCACGCCAAAAAAATAAAGATGCAATACAAAGAAAAATTACTTCAGTGGACACCTCTGGTTTGTCATTGAGATAAACTAACGAAGTTTTGACTTATATCAAAGCAATTCAAGCCTCGTTTGTTATTGATGAATTGTTCAGTTATATTAAACGTTTACCATGAAAGCATTAGTAATTGAATTTCAAAAATAAAGTCTGCTTTATTTTGAAATATATCTAATGAAAAAGAATTTCCCTGTTCAAATCAACAAAACAGAAAATTTGCTTTGAAGGAAGACTAGAATAAAATTCATTTAGTATCTCGAATACAAATTAGAATAAATAAAAGCAGCATAAAAAATGACACGATTTTATTTAACCTAAGAGTTCATAAAAAAGTCGCAAATGTCGTAAGAGACTGCTTTTACGCTTTTTTCCCTCCACTGATTTTGAAGAGAAGATTTTGTCTTTTATAAACGAAACAAATTACGCTTAAATAAGGCAAATTTTTTTGTTCAAAAATAGTGGTAGGAGAAAAGCGTAAAAGTTGGAGGTTCGTTTAGTTTTCGGAATTTATAAACCTTTAAAACACCCTTTTTTAAGCTTTTCTGAGACAAAAGCTGCTCCCTTCTGTTCTGTAAGGATATCAGAATGCTTCGATGTACAAAATTTTATACTTTAAATTTTTTATCGTATTGTCACGAAATAGGCTTCTATTATTCAGCAGACATTAACCATACGAATGATGCAATATTTAAATAGTTCAATTCTTTAATATTTTGGCTGTAATATTTTTCATGGAAATAATTACATATGAATCGGCAATTCTGTCAATTTCAATTTAATGGATGTGTGCTAGTTACTATAAATATTTTGCTTAGAAATTTTTAGTGCCATCTTGCTCACCGATTATTTGTCTAGAATCGCACTAAAACGCACAAAAAATTTTAACTCGAAATTTATCAATCGTGATACAAAAATTAACCGCTTTAAAGAAAGAGATTAACGATATAAATTGAACAGTATTTGCCTTTATTCCTTCCTTTTCTCCAATATCATTGGTCTTCCAAAAGAGCCTTTGTCCGTTTATGTCTCACACTACTAATGTTGTCATCAATTTTGTATAATGTATAGCGTGATTTCTTATTAACTAGGAATATTTAATTTAATGACTTTTTAAATATAATATTATGCATATATAATGTTCAACACCTTTTAATTGTTTTCTATTTTATCATTACATTAGCTTTCTTTTTATCATTGAAACTTATTTTAAATTATTCTCATTCTTTAGTCAAACTTAAAGTACTGGAAAAATATTTAAATAAAATGCACACTTTTTCTGTATCTATAATTTAAAACTATTTGCCACAACCTATTTTTTCCTGTAAATCCAGAACCACTGTTCTCTTTCATAGAGAAGTCTTTTTCCTATAAATCAAGAACTGTATTTCATGCCATTATTTTCTAACGTGAAGCATTATTTAGAATACGCTAAATACCGATAATTTGCATCTTATCATTTTTTCAAACTTTTGCTGTTTAAATAATTTACTTACCTGATTCCTTAACTATCATTTAACAATTGCATCCGGGCTTCAGAGGTAAAGGCGTTGCACATCCAATCATATAAGAATGCTAGTAGCAACAAACTTCGGTTCGGAACTATTACTCCGACATCGAGAGAACCATCTGGTCAGTGTTTCACTTTACAATGTACAGTCATGAGTAAGCTTTTTTAATAACAGATGTCTGAAAAGTCCAAGTAGATGGACATAAAAATGCTTTTTTTCTTTAACATAACTTATCTATCGCACACAAATGCAATTGTTCACAAAACTTTCCTTATAGAACATTTATTTTATTTTAGAGCTTTTAGTTAGTTTGAAGAGACATGGCTCAGATTTAGATAACTTTCCTTGCTGCACAAACTAGTGATCAGAGAAATCTATTTCTCACGGTTCTTGGAGGATTAAAAAAAACTCACATTTATAGGCCTTCTCTTGTTACAGAAGGCGTTTAGTATAATATTTGTTATGCTAGGGTGACCAGATGAGGAATTCCGTAGAAAGGTGACGAATTATCCCTCTATATATCGTGTTATGTCTATTCGTACATTGGTATATATTATGCATTTTAGAAAAGTTTTCTTGTTTCTGTATTTCTTACTGAAATTTAATTTATGAAGAATTTTGAAAGTTTATAATAATGTGAACCTAATAACAATTTTCAAATGACATAACACTGTGTTAATATTTCAGTTAAGTACTTTGCAGTAATTTTGTTATTAGTTTACATGAATTCAATTCATTCAAATTTAACTTAAATGTGTTTAAAGATATTAATAATATTTTGACTTGTTTGACTGGCATTTATCAATTTCATAAAATATCTGTATAGATATGAAATTCTTTGGCCGTACGTATATATTTAGTTTTGATACTTGAAAAAAAATATGTTTAAAAAAATGCAGTTTTGTTGTATTATTATTACAATCAATATAGCTCTGGCAGATAGTAACTACTAACATCAATTAAATTATACTAATACTTCCATTAAACACTTAAATTTAAAAATTAAAATTTCTATAAAATTTCACATAGATTAAATTCATATTGAGTTTATTTAATACATTGTTTTATTAAATCTTTTGAAAATAAGTTTTTAATAGGTTATTTTATTTGTGCTATAAAAAGCAATTTCTATCTTAAGAAGACTTTGTGTAATTTACACTGACGTTTCATTTTTATTATTCAATATATTTTTCTGTATTTTAAATAAAATTCGCGTAAACTGTCTCCTGAAACTCTCCGGTCACTCTACGTTATTATTACATTATTATTGTTGTTGTTATTGCATAAAACTTAGATATTGTTAAAGTACTTTAACCTGCTGTAGGAAATGTAGAAATTGGTCAAATTTTCCATTCCAGCTTTACAGTTTTTGACAATTCTCTCTTCTCATTGGATTAGTGCAATTCCATTAGAAAATTTCCTTGCTCTAATTCGCTCTTTCTAATAACGCGTTCAATCGTAGTACACATCGTAGCGAGAGCGCAACAGCAGCGTTTTGTACGAGAATAAATGATTATCTCTAATGTGCATGTTAGCCTTATTCAAAGATCCTCTTTTTAAAGAATATATTAAAGCTGAATCATCGAATGAACAAAGTTGTTGTTCCAAAGCTTAGTTTCTACCTTAGCTATAACAAATGTCCGACAATGTATACTAAACAGATTTAAGTTCAATTGAGCGGATTTTGAAATAAATTAGTAAAACTAAAATGTTAAAACACTGTTAACTGTTATTCGAAACCATATTTTATTTTAATTAGTGTTGATATAACTCATTTACCCAGGGCTACCGAAGGCGCCATCTTTATCAATATACAAACCATGACTTCAAATAAATACTAATTCTTTCTGAATTATGAAGCATGTTAATGTCAGATCATAAGCGTCTACATAAAAAGATATATTTGATGATATGAATGTCTGAATTTTTGGTATTATTTGACAAATAAAAAATAATTCGGTGAAAGTATTAACTGTTTTGCCGTTATCATATTTTTTAGATATTGAGTTCCATTTCTGATTGCTCTAATACATGTCAACATATTAAGCGCTAACTATTTTATATCTTCGAAAGCTATGCTGTCTTAATTTTAAGAGTGGCATATATGTGAAAGAAAAGGTAATTATAGCTATTAAATGTCATATTTTGAACTAACGGCAATGCAGGTATGAATTCGGCGACCAGTCAGATTATTTGGCATAATATTCTTTAGAACTTAAGGAAAGATCAAAAACGTTAAAAATTATAAATAAATGAAAAAAAATGCATTTCCACGAAGTTTAAAAATGCTTAACACGTCGAAGTTCTTCCCTTAGAATTTAGTCATTAAAATTTGCATAAACTGGAATGTGCAAAACGTTTCACTAAGAAATAAAAATTAATCGATAAATTAAATTATAAAGTTTCAATAAATTGAACGTTGCCGTACGTAATATTTTTTAACCTGATATCAACGCATTTTTCTGAAGTTTGCCTTGATAAATCATTTTTATGGATTTTGAGAAGCATTTTTGCAAATTGGTCTCTCAAGTAAAACTTCTTAGATATTACAAAGCCATCTTAATACAGTCTTAACTCGCAATCAATGTAATTTGCATATCGGGCACTTCCAACTTATCATGTGATATCATTGGATCTACATAGGCTAGCTTCCACCAATTATCGAACTGCTTCTCAGCCTACCGTGATCACGTGACATTCAAGTATCACGGCCCCTCTCTCTCTCGTTAATTTGCATTTAAACTCTTTACTTTAAAAGAAATATTTCCATTTTTAAATTAAAAAAAGGTGTACAGAACAATTCTTAGAAAGCTTTTTGGTGCAGCAAATAAAGCTATCGCGTAGTATTTTTCTACATTCAAGGTCTATGTCAAGCTTTTCGTATTCAATTGAAAAACAATATTTCATCAATTTTACTAACTGTATGATAGGGGTTTCCAACAACTGAACTGGGTCACAGAGTTGCCACTTTTTTCGCTTAGTATTATTTTCCTTATTTAACCGCTGAAATTTAATACACTTCCTGCGATTAAATAAGGTGAATATTACTCTAAAATTTACTGGTAATTCTGCAGCGAATCGCGTTTGAATTGTTGGAAACCCTCGTTGTAAGATGTCGTGGAAATGCATTTTTAATTCCAATAAATTAACCCCAAAAATTATTTGTTTTCCGAACATCTTTAAAACTATGCTAATAGGAAACTAAGCTTTAAACATTTTTGTGTATGAAACTTAAATTATTGCTTGTTATTGGAACATTTCAGATAATGAATTTGCAAAAATTTAATTTATTTTTGTCCGGAAAGTTTTAAATATTTTAAACATTTTAATATGTCAATTTTTCAACATTAATTCTGATATTTAATTTCCAATAAAGAATCTCTATAATATGTGTCATACAGATTATTATTTTCTTTTGCCCATCCAAAACTAAAATACGCATACACTTGTTAAAAGTTATAAAACACCTGATTGAAATGCTTTTGTGCACTCCAACAATATTCCTTCGAAATAATATTTCAAAGCACAAATTCTCGTTAAATTGTTAAGAAATTTAAGAAAGTACAAGTAACTTAACTAACTTAATTTCAATTAGCTTGTTCCAGCTATAGATTAGATGACTCTAAGTGTTTTGAGCATCACTTAAAACTATGCAAATTTTAAAAACATATTAGTATGTTTTTCCAATCATTAGATTGTGCTTTTCCTTCTGATACGCTCCTAATTGGAAATATTATTGCCAGAATATAGAATAAATCATTAATTAATGCTTCCAGGGTTTTTCAGGAAATATTTTTTATTATTTATAGCTTAAACTTACATCATAATCTTTACGTAAGAAGCACATAGAAAGCGTTCGACAGCTTTTCTTCTTCAATCGGTTTTAGCATGAAAGTGGATAACACCACTTCTGCTATCCATGCCATGCGTCATAAATTTACCAAAATGGTGTTTAGGCTTTAGTACATGATGAAATATCTCCCTCTTTTTTATTATTTTACAATGACTTATACGCGTTTTTAGATTTATATATTGTTATTCAAACTACATTGTATTATTTGTTTCAGTGTATATGAAATGTTGGAACTTTTTAATTCCAGCATTAATATATATACTAGCATATAAATCGACCCCTAAAATCAACAGAAGCACATGCTGAATACCAGTATTTCTGAATAATTAATTTATCGATGAATTTGTAATAAGTTTCTGCAATCAAATATGGCAAAGATAACAGCTTGGAAATACTGGTATCCTACCTGTTATTCCTATGGAATTTGGGGATCGATATACAAGCTAGTATATGCGGTAACTTTTTTTGAAATGTTATGAAAAAATATATATATATATATATATTCTTAGGAAAAAGTTTCATCGTCTAACATGATATATATTAATTTAAATTTAGTTAATAGATTAAGCGTAAAATTTACACACATTGTTTTCGAGTTATTCGATCCTTGGAATGATCTCTCGAGTGATTTTTAATTCGATCTCTCTCTCACTTCTGACACCTGATTTTTATACATTTATTAATTATTTTAAATATCATGAAACCACAAAATAACCCCTTTTGTAAATTAAATAACCCATGTTTCATTCTCTACTAAACTTTTCAGTACACGATCAAAAATGTGTAAACATTTGTGAAAGGATTCTTGAACTCACGAAAAATGATTCAGATATAACTTGCGTTCTTATTTTAAAGTTCACTGATAGGCATAAATTAAATTTTTATCCAAAATGCATATATAGAAAGCCTACAAATGTAGCAGCAAGGTGTAGTTGTGGGTACTTATCTGGTTTTACGATGTAAAGCTTTTAGGGAATTTTTTCCGATTTCTCAGTATAACTTTACATATGTTTATCTTCAAAATTTTTAAGTCTAATGATTCATAAGAACTATATGAATTATGCAGATTATTAATGTAATATTTTCTATAGTATTTATTTTCTTAATATAACGCTCAATAATCTTTTTTCCTAACGTATATTATTATTTATTTTTATTTTATTTTAGTTAATCGTGTTATGCAAACCTTGAAATAAGACCATTGTTTTGATAAAACGTTATTGTTGACATCGAAATCTGTAAAAATATTGTTAAGATTTTATATTATCTATGTTCATGGTTGAAATCATAAATGACGATTATGTCTTTTAAAAAGTCTTTCATTGACACCTTGTATTATTTTATGGTAATTTACGGTAAGTCTCCAGAATCCACGGATGTTACTCTGAAGGTTTCGTGAGAAAACAAAACAGAAAATAAAAAGAAATCTCTGTAACTAATGAATCCGTATATATATTGATAAAAGAAAACGTGTAGAAAAATACAAAAGATTCAAATAAAGGTGTTAATTATATAATTAAATGGTTACATTCATTATTATCTTACTAGGAAAATTTACAATACAGGCGAGGTGCCTTTATGCACTATGAGATTCGTGCTTTTGCAACCGCACTTCTGTTTGATCAGTGTCGTACCAATAACGGAATCTAAAGATCTGTCTTGTTAATAGTTCAGAAACTAAACTCGGGAACACACAAACAGGATATAACATACACTGGATGCATGCAGTTTTTTCACTTGTCACTGCTGTTTTACGAAAAGTAATCTTCACCATATTTTATCCCAGGATTTATAACAATACTCTTCAATTAAACGAAGCAACGGCAAATATTTGCAAGTATTTGTGAGACAAAATAAAAACGGAATGTACCTTGAGTATGTCATACCCTATACGTGTGCTCCCAAGTTAATAAATATGGAAGTTGTTTTTGAGGGACCTTGTCGCTATTGTGCTGCAGAAACAGGTAATTTTTTAGGCATCTCAGATTCGCGTATCTAATTCTATACCAGGACATGAAGCATTTGCACTAGTTAAATTACCACGTATGATGGATCCTCGGATAGGGGAGACTTACTGTAATGAAGAATTTGTATCATGCATTTCATACAGTTGAAATGATGTTTGTTATTTGATGTTTCAGAAAATGGTTCCGTCAGTAGCATGTGAATGATTTATTTTCGTTATTCTTGAAGCACACTACTGCAATATAAAGACAAACTCAACATTCTATGCAAAATAATACATGTTCAAACAATTTATATTAATTATTGAATTTCCTAATTTAATTCCTAATTTAATGCATTTTCTTAATTTTCTATTGCTTTATCTGATCATAATCTATGCAAAATAATTCAATTTCAAACAATTCATATTAATTATTGAATTTATTAATTTAATCCATTTTCTTAATTTTCTGTAGCTTTAACAGAATACGTTAGAACTATGGTTGGACATTTATAGCATTTGTCACTGGAAAAAAAATGACGCCTTTTTAATACCACTATATCCAAATATTAATCTTCAGAGTTGATTTCTATTGAAAATTTTGTAAAAGTCTACAAGAAGATTATTCTTTGAAATTAGTGGTACTATAAACCTGACCGGTGGCGCTCTTGCCATTTTTTCCGCGACAAACGTTCAAACCTGCATTAGAACTACTGTAATTATTCTAAGAACATTTACACGATACGCTTTTCTTGAACACTTACATGACAAACCTTTTCAATATTACAAGTTTTATGAAACCTTAGAAATATTCATAATAGTTACAATGCTAATTCTAATAAATTAATCATTCTTCTGTGAAATTTTTTGCTCATAAGGTATGTAGAAAAATCAAATTTTTAATATTCTGATTAAAATATTCCAAATCACCTAAGACTTAAACACTACACAGATAAAGCTTACATTTAAGATTTCACCACAGCATGATACTCCAACAGTTGCAACTATGATATAGTGAATTCATTTACCGTCGGCACAGTGCTTTGATTTGAACAAAGGCGTCAAAGACGGATATTTTAATCAAAAGATTACACTTACTAGAAAGCTAATGAAAGCTAATAATATCACCATTTTGTATTTGCAACATTCGCAATAGCGGGAACATGACATTTTTAATTTTTAATGCTGTCTCCTCAATGTAATATGATTTTGTGTTTATAAAATTGTGTGGAGTTGCTTTATTATATGGTAGAGTAGCTACTAAAGATGAAATGAAAATTTCTGACGCTTATTATTATTACTTCGTATGAAGAAATAGCTCAGAAACTCTCTTTATTGTTATTTTAACTCTAATAAAAATAAAAATAGCGGCAACATACATTACATAACAAACAACTTATAAAAAGTCAGCTAACTAATCAGTATGCACTTGGTCGAAACAATTATGTTGTAATGTAAATACAGAAGATTTTCATGTAAGTGCTCGAATTTTTTTTCTCCTTGGTACACATAATGAATCTGAAAATACAAATCGGTGTGTATGTTTTGTAAACCCTAAGTGATTAACAACTTCTTATGTTTGCAACTTTAAATGTTAATGGTCAAATAATATTTCGTAGTGAAAATGTTTTGATTTTTCCTCAGACAATTTACAATGCAATTGATAAAAAATTATACAGAGTATAATGTGATTTAAAAAATTATGATTGCATTTACATATTCATTAGATTTTTGTAAAACAAATTATTGTTAAACAAATTATTGTATAATTTATTGCTGTTTTATTAATGTGTTATGCTTGTGCATATACTAGCATAATCGCTTGTGTATGCAAAAATATATCTTAATTTGCCTTTCTTCAATGTTTAACTGACTTTTAATTTTTTTACAGAATTTATTTATAATCTCCATATTAAAATCGCCAAACAAGTTTCTGAAATATGTATTTTATTATTAGTAGTTAGCAAAGTTTATTATTTAATGTTAAACTGTCATTGTTTATTACCAATATCTATTTTATTCTGATTACCTTGACATTTGTGCAATTTAATTATAATGGCTACCCTTAAATAAGATAAAGTTTAAATTATTATTAGAATCACGTTGCCTGACTTATATAAAATAAATATATGTAACATATGAAATTTCAAAATGTGTTTCTCTCAGAACTTGTTTATTTTTAAACACTAATTTGTTGAGGCTTATTGCATGATTTGCGCAGGTACACAGTAATAACCAAGAGGGATTTCGTATTTTATACTCTTTTATGCTTATAATGAGGAACCCAATTATGTTATAACTGAACACAATTAAACTGCTATCATTATGATGTTTAATATATCTTAAACAAGGTCCTTTAAATCTTGGTTGTTGTATCATATGTAAGATATGTGTGTGTTCAGGAAGTTCTCCGGGATCTCTCGGACCTTCACCTTCACCACCATTATCACTTTTTGCTATAGAAACCTACAATATATAAAAATAAATAATTACACACATATACAGAGTAACTATGAATACACTATACATTTTTGAGAAATCCAAAATCTCAATCCAATTTTTTTACAAGTGATCTGATCGTCTACATAGACTAACATACGAAATAAAAGCAGGATGTATTCACCTATAAATTCAGAAAATCAGCCCCTACTAGAAAAGCAATTGAAATCTTTGTAAACAAATGAGCTAACTGACAGTCTTAAATATGAAGTTTGCTTAGACAGACCTCGGATAACACCAGATGTTACGCAACGAGCACAAGACGCGGTTACACGTAGCTCCAAATCATGCACGCGAAAACAGCCGTGAGCTCGATATTCCACATTCTGGTTGTTTTGAAGCGCTATTATATCAAACAAACATGCATATATCATTCAAAATGTACATAAGCATTAAATTGAGGATTGAAGCAGCTTAACAAGCTATGTGTTAGGATTTGATGGAAGCTGTGCAAAATGAGAAAATACAGGTGAAATGTTTCTGATCCTGTTCATACATTCTACGTTCATATAATCCCTGTATACAAGGACAATGAATGTTTTTTTTTATTCTTTTGAAAGCATTCTATTAGAACACCTTCAAAGAAATTGGATTTAGGACACATTTCTCAAAAATGTATAGGGGTTTTATAGACAACCAGATACCATGTGTATACATATATACTCGGCTATTCAAAAACATTTAACCTCAGATTAATATTATTCACTATTTAATGTTGATATATTTTTGATTGATTCATTCATTAATACACTCTTTATTTTTTTCCTTTAAATAAATGAAAATGCTGAAGCGTGTTACTCGTTTTATATCTAATTTGAATGATTGTTTTAAAAATTCAAAACCTGAATTTTTATGCTGTTCCTTTATTAAAAGTATAAATAAAAGAATATCTCCTGATTCAGAAAGACATTTCACAGAAATAAGATTTTCAGATCTGCGGAATTTGTATAAATTTAAATCCATTAAAATAACTGCCAACGTTTTAATTTTATACCTAGATAATTTTCAAAGAGTGGAAAGGCATCCTCCACCATGTAACGTTTGGCACATTAATTGCTTAGAGAGGTTTTCAAGTTTTTACATCAGTAAACATCCAAGAATTCATGGATACAATTAAACATTTCTCACAGATTCAAGATATTTACAGATATCTACATTATAAACCAGAAATTTGTTCGTCACTAATGCTGACATCATAAAGATGGTGGCAACGACTTCCGCTATTTCTTTAACTTTTATCGATTCTAGATATTTGCTTCTAGTTAATGCAAATTTAAATTATTTTTACATCATCGAATAGAGCTAAAATTGGACTTCCAAATAAAATTTGTTTAAAAACTGTAAATTAATGTACTGATTTTTTAAATGATTTCAAGCTTGATTTTTTAAATATATATATCAATAATAAGCATTTGTTCCCTGCAATAATGTAGAGAAACATTTTCAGCAACATAAAAATAATATTCAAAATTAAGGAAATTGTACCACACTTGCAAATTTGTTCCTCGTGTTTGGAGAGATCTATTGCTTGTCCTTTCTCACATAACCAAAAAAGTGTTTCCTTTCGTAAAATGAAACAACTGGCTAACTACTTCCTTTGAATTTTTTATATAGATAGATTATAAACGAGATTAGGGACACATACTATTTCATTTAAACAGGACACTTTTAATGAATTTCAAAAAAGTTATTACTTCAATACATAATTGAAATCTTTCATATAAAAATGCCTTTTGGTGCAGTTTGTTGAAATGTAAATAATATATTAAATATAAGAAATATATAAGACATTTCAGTTAACATGGTCTGTACCCTAATGTCCCAGGTCGGATTCAATGATAAGATACATTTTCTGATAAAAACTATCCAATTTTCCATTCAAATTAAAATTTCGATATTATTTAATTTAAAGTGCTAAAAAATGACCTCTGTCAATGATGATTATTTTGGTGAATACGCGAGTCGGTCAACTTGTGATCAGAGAACACTGCGTTAATGCACTTGGCTTTAAAAAGGAATTTCTTCTGAATTGGGAGGAATCACTTTCCATTTAGTTCACCTTTATATGAAGGTTGGGATGGTATATTATCTGTAACTGATTTTTTAAATGTAATGCATATTAGCAAATCATAAAATAAAAAAACTAAATGAATTATTTATTTGTTAGTTCGAGTACTGTGCAACTGCAGGTCTCCTACTAGTCCGTTTTTTAATAGCACTTTTTTCAAACAATAATCTTTGTGATAGGTTTCTAGAAACTTTGAAATAGATATATACCACGAAGATCTTTGTTTGGAAATACTGGTATTCGGAAGGGATATCAGTAGTACCCCTGAAAGTGATGCATCAAATAAAAGTACTTTTATTACAGCATTTAAAAATTTGTAAAACTCTTCAAAAATTTGATTAAAAAAGTCAATAAAATTAAATAAAACGTCTTCATTCAAGCGTTCGTTTTTATTTGATCAGATCATGTATTTGATTTCACATCATTAAATGATAAAATTTGCTACAAATTATACGCAGTTTAATATATAAAAAAGAAATTCAACATCTATACCGGGGTGCGAAATGATACGAATGACCACTTAATTACTATATAATAAATAGAATTATATTAATCTAAATATAAACCATATAAATTGTTTTTATCAACCTAAATAGGCAATGTAAATATAAGAGAAAATCGTTGTAAAACAATCTTTATTATTAAATTATAATATTTTTAATTTTCTCTGGATATGCAGTAGGAGCAAAATGATAAGAACGTTACGAATTTTTCTAAATTATAGAGATTTTACATATCAGCCATGCTTCCATTGCGTTTAATAATTTCAATGTAGCATTGTGGCATGAAGTTCATAGGATTTCGAGCTTGTCGAGTTGACAAAACATGCTATGCCTCACAAGTATCAGAATTTTATTCTGCTTTTTGGGTTGTACTGAATCATTTTACAATTTTTTTCGGTAGATATTACCTACTATAATACCTCAAACGTTCTTCATGAGATTTAGGTCCGGACTATTTGTCGGCCAATCGAGTGTGGAACTCTTATTATCTTCAAACATTATTATCTTCACATTTTTGTATCATTTTTGTATCTTCAAACCACATTTATTAGAGTGAATTGATGCATTGTCTTGTTAAATAATATATATAATATTTTTCACCTTGGCTCATCAAATGGCATTCAAACAAGTGAATATACATACTTCTAGTTTGTCATTCTTCTAGGAAAGCAATTCTCGGGTTACCTGAGGAAAAAGAGGTCGAAATCATTAGAAGCTCTACATTATTGACGCATGGAAAATATGTCCTTTTCGTTTTGACGGTCATGGCAGTATGAATGAATATTGTCCGTACCATCAAAATTAAACTTTTTTTCATCAATGAAATTAATTTAAAAACAATTCGTTTGTTATTTCCGATGTTTCTCTTCCAACTGAATACAGGATTTTTTATGGGCAGTTGTTAAACGTGGTCACACACGTGGTTTTACACATATTTAAGGGTTTCAGACCTTTTAATTGCTCTTCTTGTAGTCCATACTGATGTTGGTATCATAGTCTAGCTTCCAATTTTCTTTGCTGCTGTTCTTTTACTTGCGACACCGGGCGAATAATCAAACGTTCCGATAGTTCCAGAAACATTTTCAGCCTTCTGTAGATTTTGAAATACCATAAGGAATCAGATTATGTAGGAAATAAAAAATGACTGTCTTTGAAAGTTTAGTTTCACCAGCAATTGTTTGAAAGAACCATCCAATGTCATAAATTAGGATTTGGTCTCTTGGAAGTCAGAAACCATTTTCCTCTGCCCATCTTCAAAAAGTTTTGCGAAATGAACGAATGTGATCGGAATATCTTTTAAATGCTTTGTTAAATGGCATGTGAAAATATCCACCAATCACGAGACGCAGCTTTGAAATAATTACGACGTTCTTTCACATTTTACTCCAACGTAAATTTAACAAAATACATATTTTAAAGTATATATAAATTTTTGTAAACACTTGTTTTAATATTAATTGGAATATCGTGTATTTAATTTTAACACGAAGATTTGCATATTTGCATAGCAAACGTGAACTGATTTCATTGTTTTTGTGTCATTCCTATCAGTTTGTACCCTGCTTATTTACCAAATGTATATGTTATTTATAAAGGGCAGCGTAAAAATTGACATTTTGGTTTATTTTCTCAGACAAATCTATAGTACATTTTTGTTATTCTCTTTGTTTTTTTATATAATGTGCGTGTATTAATTTTAGCTCTAAATTTTAAAGGAACAGTTTGGAATTGAATGTTTTTGAAACTCCTAGTATATTATGACTAAGAAATGGTATTTTGTGTTCCATCAATTTTCAATAGTACATTTTTCTAATTAACATACAACGCTATTTTCTAATTAGTGGTGAATTTATCTGCGATTCACTTTTTCTTTTCTTGTTACAGTGGATCTATCTTGCAATATTTAATAAAACAAAGTGCATCATAAATAAAGGGGTATATTGTGCTTAAGAATGTATTATCTCAAAACGTTTCTAATTAAGACATGTTCAAAACATATCAGCTGAAAACTAGCTATGCAAATTTCACATTTATCACAATCTATCTTTATGAGAGAAAAATCTATTTAATACTTGGAAATTTGTAAAATAATCATTTATAAAAGTTTCAAGAATTCTTTTAATGTAAAATATAACAAGTTTGTGAATCCTGTGAATCCACAGAGAAACATGTATCTTGAAACTTGCTTATATAATCCCAAATAAGTATTTAAAAAGTAAAACGTTAAATTTTTAAAAGTGTTGTATATTTCTAGATACAAAATCAACTTTCAAATTTTAAATCTGAGTGATCGAATGTAAATGGTTTTTATAATTTCTTTCTTCCGAGCATGTAACTTTAAAATTCAACTTCTCTAAAAAAAAAACTTGTGTCAGCTTACATTTTTTCATTGATGTGTGTCATGTACAAATAAAAAGTACTCTTTTTTTCTGTTCTTCGTGTGTACTAGAAATTCAAAAAGTGTGTGGAATTACTTCAGATGATATGTATAATAAAACCATAGAAATCAAAGCTGCATATATTTTCTCTTAGCCTTAGAGCATAATGTTTTACATTTTCCAATAAAAATCATTCACCAAAAAAGCCATTCTTCTTCCGTTATTAAACGGAATTATATATATATATATATATATATATATATATATATATATATATATAAACAGGCCGAATAGATCAACAACATTTCTTAAAAACTCAAATATGTCTGTTAAGAGTCTTTAACCTGTTTGCCTGAAAATTGTTAGCCACCACAAATTCCAAATGATAACTTTTGCCTTATTTAATCGCATAGTTTTTGTCAATACCTGTGAACTCCATACTAATGCGAATTCATACTGACCAAAATTTCAGCTGTCGGCGTTTTTTTAAAACAAGTTTTCATTAATTTGCATTTTTCGTTAATATTAGGTTGTAACGAAAGTTTTCCGCCAAATCACCATTACGTAATACTAATTATAATATATATAATTAACTGTAATATTATATAATAACTAAAATTCCGTCAAACCTTCACAGTCTCATACGATACAACACTAGTACCTAAATCTATACACTTTATTCTGCGAAATTATGTAGCTGACTTTTTGCAACAGAACTAGAAGTAAATGATGATTCTAATCTGGTAGCATGTTAGTTCCATTTCAGGCACATTGTATTTAATGATAACGATATTTTTTGCAAATTTCACAATACAGTGTTATAAATGAAGTCTCTTTCTTTCAAATGTCAAAAAGCGTTTGACAAAATATGAGCAAACTCGTCAACGCGAACTGCTTGCACAGCCGTATTAGCTGTGGCGGGAAACTTTCGTTACAACCTGATAAAATGAATTATTTGATAAAAATAAATATCACTGTTCAATTTATCATTAAATTTCGCATAGGAATCATGGGTTGTATTTCATTATCACTATATTGGAACAATGTTGTACCAACGCCCCCTAGATTGGAGAAAGCCTTTGCACGCTTTGTTGTGGTGTCACGAAACACCACACGGAGCAGGGAAAACAAAGAAAAAATTAACAATTTGCATGTTTAGATTTCCTTGGCTCATGGAATTAGTAATTATTTTTTACTAATAATTCCACGAGCCAGCGAAATCGAAACATGCAAGTTGTTAGAATTTTTTGTCTTTCTTTTCCCTGCTTCGTATGACGTTTCGTGACATCACAACAAAGCGTATCGAGACTTTCTCCCTGATCTAGGGGGCGTTGGATGTACGCAGTTGAATTTACGGAATCCCAAATTACACTAGTATGGGTGCGTGGATTTTGAACCAAAGCGTCTTATTTAATCCACTGGTTAAATAAGGCAAATTTTTCAATACTAAAATAGTTGTAGGTTTGTGGCTCATGAACCACGGGTTGAAGATGCCTACGTTAAGTCAGATAGAGAGTTATCATGAAACTATATTTTAATTTTAGGGGTAAAAATGGAATTAATTTAATACAAGTTCATATTATGCCATTCATATAAGTTCTTGCTATATGAATCACCATTTTCATACGTTAAGAAACAATTGTAACGCAAATAATCTGAAAATATTGATATTGTTTTCGTGGTATTTAATTTCAATTTTTTATATAACTTTTTATATGCGTATAAAACCTAAATGCTGTATGTTCATTAATTACAAGATTTTATGCTTTAATTTTTCTATGATACATACTTAAAAAGCATACACAATCATTTTAAAAGTAGCCAAAGAGGCATCTAACTCAAGCCGCATCTGACTGATGCTCAAAGCCTGCAATAACTACAATTTGAAAAGTTTTGTAAAACAGAGTTTAAAGATCTGTGTCGCAAAATTTATAAAAAAAATTAACAATATCTACAAATGTTATCGGGATTTTAGAAACGAAATAATTGCATTCCTAGAATAAATTTCCATCTGTGATACCCAAATATTATTGTTTGAGACGTGAATATAATCAGATAGATATTATATTAAGCAAAGATCCAAGTTATTAAGTTAAAACATGAATACATTAAAATGATTCTCAGTTTTTATTACTAAAATAGGTGCTAAAAATACAATTAACAGGTTTTAAAACATTAAAACCAATAATCAGATGGTAAAAACTTCCCGAGCGCTTTCGACCAAGCCCTGGTCATCATCAATGGGGTGAAAAATGAGAAGGTCGAAAGCGCTCGGGAAGTTTTTACCATCTGATTATTGGTTTTAATGTTTTAAAACCTGTTAATTGTATTTTTAGCACCTATTTTAGTAATAAAAACTGAGAATCATTTTAATGTATTCATGTTTTAACTTAAAGTATTAAGGTGAATGTGTCGTTTCTCTTACATATAGTTTTTCTATATATATTTAATTTAATCCAAGTTATTTTCACAAAACACTTAATATGTTACAAAGAGTACAATATGAACTCCAGTGCTATACCAGCTCATGTTTAAATTATGTGTTGACACAAAATATTTTTTTCTTTTTGCAGTTAATTTATGCAAAAGAGGGAAATCATTAATTTGTAATTACAGTGACTTGAAATATGCGACACAGTCATCCAGGAAGGAAGTTTTCCACACTGACAACAGATGGCAGGAGATGCGGTGCGAAAGGCAAGTGCGCATGTCGGGTGAATTCTGGACGTGGTTTTCTTATGCGTTAGTTGACACTTACGATCGCTTTCATTAGGGACTACTTCAGTCACGCGATTAAACCCATGGGATGGTCCTTTTAAAATATCTCGTTCGCATTCAATATTTCAACTTTTTTCATTGGATAGCTTACATCGATCTCAAAAAAATATAATCGTGGTAGGTTTCTTCAACAATTGGAAAAAAAACGCCCATCTAGGTTTCTGCAAAATTTATGAAGAAGATTTTTCTTTGGAAAAAATTGATGTTCAAAAGATGGACTGAGTGGGAGCCCTGCAAAGTCAGTTTTTACTTTGATTTTGGCGCTGCAGCTATTTGTTTATGAGGATACTTTCCCTTTCGAAACCGGTTTCGAAAGTGAAAATTTTTCATGGATATAGAAATAAATGAGCGTCTTATCTTTAGAATTAAATTGTTTCTTTCGTCTATATAAATCTTAAATTCTAAAGATGCAAAATTTTACTTCTTATAGCTAAAAACTACACACTACCTCTGAAATTAATAAATTCTGCTTCGGCCACCTGATTTAACACTGCAGTGCTCGCGTAGTATATTGTTACGTTAAAGGTCACGCTGCGTCTGACAGACGCCAGGTATATTTTTGCTGTACTAATATATATTTAGGTCATTCAATTCATCGCCCATCCGTTCAATTCATTGCCTATTCAGTTCATAGCCCATCCGTTTATAAAGCAATTAAAAAAGAAACATCTCTGGTGTCTGTGGGACGTCACGCGAGCACTGCACGGTTAAGACTAGGAATATGCATTTCTATACTGACATTTATGAATATTAATATGAAGTTAAATCAATGGAAATTAAATAGATTTTGAAGGGGAGTTCCGCGTGCTACATCTTTGTCTATACTTCAATTTTCTCCGCAAAATTTATACTTTTTTATGTATAAACTTAAAACCCATTGTAATAGTATTCTGCGTATTTAGTCCCTCTAGATTTTGAACGTTATTAGAAACAGTTTTTGCACTCTATTTGAAGACATTTAAAGTCCAAATAAATGCACATTTTATTTAAGAAGCTGCATTAACTTTTAATAGATAAAAATCTGGATTAAATCAAGTTATCCTTTTATTTTATTTTAATTCAATTAATCATTTAATAATGTCTTTTATTGCAGTAGACATTCGATGCTTTGATCAAACAAAAACAAGTTTGTTGAATCTTTAGCGATTACATGATTTTATTATTAATTAATTTGTTACATACGAATCCAAAAATAACAAAATTTGGTATTGAAGCTCTTTCGATGTTTAACATTTTAATGAAAACTATTATTTATCTCTATTTTCACTTATTCATTGTTTTATAACAGCTATTGCGCAAGTATTGCTCTCTCTTTAATTATCCATTAGTTAAACTTGTTTATATTATGCATTAATTTATAAAAATAGAATAAAAAATAAAAGACAAACTGTCAATTCCTTTACTTATAGAAATAATACTTGTTACTTGTTTTATATTATACAGTAAATAATTTTATTTCTGAAATAAAATTAAAAAGATAGATATGTAAATTGCATTAGATCCAATTCAACATACTTTGGATAAAATTATTTTTACGCCTGATAAAAAGTTTTCTAAATTTAAAAGAATTGACCTTGAAAATATTTTTTTTTAATTTATTGAGTAATTTAAATATCACAAATTATATTAGCTATGAATTTTAATTTTTCCACACCGTTTATCAAATTTAAGAGAACATGGGATTTTTACCAATGGTTTAAAATTAAAAAAAAATGTGATTGTAAAAACTATTTAAATTGCCGATTTTAAACATACCATTAAATGTGTTGAAATGCTGTTATTTATTACAAAACAATTAATTTACTTCAAATTAATAAAGTACCTGACACTTGTAACTGGTATATATGAAAGTAACTGAAATGTTTGCAATTTCACGAAAAGACAACGGGAAAAATAGTATTTTTACAAACCTATGCTATTGATATCCTACTTTATTTTCCATTTTGAAATAATCCAGATTGCTTAAAATTTTTCGAATTAAAAAAACGCCCGAAAAAACAACAACATTTGCGGGAATGTATCATAAACACATCAAATTTCTATGATATACATATTACTTTATCACCATTACCTATATCATCATTACTCATTCTCACATAATTTTGACTTTTAAATCCCTGAATAATAATTTTTATTTTAGCACACATTCCTGGGGATTTTTTATTTCTTATATTGGAAAATATGCCATTGCATGATTGTATAACAATATTAACGAAATAAATAAGTTTTCGACGATTTTGGGAGTCAAAATGTACCATGAAATTCGTTGCCATCCCGTGTCCATGATGGTGATTTTTAAGTTTGAAGCTGTCTGTATAAAATTGTTTCAATAAAAGTAACTCGACGGAATTTTTTTCCGAAATTGTAACTACCCGTAAGGCATGGTGACGTTACGGCGACGTCGTTGTGAAGTCACACTGTGACTTTGTGACCGTCGATGTGACGTCACGTGACGTCGATGTGAAGTCACAGTGACTAGAATGTGAGGTCGTTATGGCCGTTTTAGAGCTCATTTGTGACGTCACATTGTGACCAATTTGTGAAGTCACGGTGTGACCAATTTGTGAAATATGTGTCATTTGTGACGAAATTGTCATTAACACTGTGATGATTCTGTGACGACAGTGACAATGTTGTGAAGTCACATTTCGACAATTTTGTGAAAATTGTGTAATTTGTGACGATTTTGTCATTATTTTTGTGACGAATATGTGACTACAATGACAATGTTGTGACAGCGTTAAGATGCAATACATTTATTGAAAAATGAAATCGCTATTCGAGTTCAATCAATGAACTATGACAATGGAGGCAGGAGTGATTATGAGTAAAAGAAAATTCTGAAGTTCGCAGAAAAATTTCAGAATGTTTTTTTCACGATACTTTGTCGAAATTTACGTTTTTTTCGAAATCCTTCGGTGAAATTCACCTTATTTGTACGATTTATTGACAAAATGTCATGTTTTTTCAGTATCATTTGACGAAATTCGCTTTTTTTTCGCTATGCTTTAACAAAATTTGCTTTTTTTCACTATGCTTTGACGAAATTTACGTTTTTCTTCAATCTCTTGACGAAATTGTGATTCTTAGATGAAATTCACGTTTTTGTCCACGACCATTTGAAGAAATTTAGATTTTTTCGCGATCGTTTGACAAAATTCGCCTTTTTGCGCGATTTATTTACAAAATTTCGCCTTTTATGCGGTCCATTGATGAAATTCACGTTTTTTCTACAATCTTTTGACAAAATTTGCTATTCTTTGATGAAATTTGCTTTTTTCCCACGATTTTTTGACGAAATTTGCATTTTTTTCGCAATCTTTTGACGAAATTCACGTTTTCCTTCAATCTCTTGACGAAATTGCGATACTTAGATGAAATTCACGTTTTTTTCCCCCGACCTTTTGAAGATATTTAGATTTTTTTCGCGATCGTTTGACAAAATTTGCCTTATTTACGCGATTTATTTACAAAATTTCGCCTTTTATGCGGTCCATTGATTAAATTCGCGTTTTTTCTACAATCTTTTGACAAAATTGCTATTCCTAGGTGAAATTCGCTTTTTTGCACAATCTTTTGACGAAATTTGCATTTTTTCGCGATCCTTTGACGAAATTCACGTTTTATTTTCAATCTCTTGACGAAATTGCGATTCTTAGATTAAATTCACGTTTTTTTCAACTACCTTTTGAAGAAATTAAAATTTTTTTTCGCGATCGTTTGACAAAATTCGCCTTATTTGCGCGTTTTATTTTAAAAAAATCGCCTTTCATGCGGTCCATTGACGAAATTCGCGTTTTTTCTACAAAATTTTTACAAAATTTGCTATTCTTAAATGAAATTCGCTTTTTTCCATGATCTTTTGACGAAATTTGCATTTTTTCGTGATCCTTTTACGAAATTCACCTTTAACCAATCTATTCTTTCTTTTCTATAAACATCATAGCAAGTATAAAAAACTTTTGAGAGTAAAAGAATAATTAGGTAATATTTTCTCATTCTGCTTTTTCAATAATAAATTTACAGCAAATTGGAGCTAAAGAAGAAGGAAAGAATGATATCTGCTCAACAACTACAGTATTTACTCGCGTAATAGTCGCACTTTTTTTGCCAATTTTTCATTCTGAAAGTCTAAGTGCGACTATTATGCGGGGAAATCTACTACACAATATTGTACACTCTAATGCTAAAACATTACTGGTATAAAAAAAACACATTATAATAAAGTTAGTAACTTATCAAATGTTTCCAATCTATGTGCTGTTTATTAAATACCATTTTTCTTTTTATGGTAATATTTTTATAGACGTAAAATTTACAAATAATCTTTGTTAAAATTTTGACAAAAAATTCTCATAATAAATCACTTTCACTGAAGGTATCAGTACCACTATTGTAATATGAATCGGTGTATGAAGAATCTCCGTCATTCCATAAAATGTCATCTTCACTTCTGTCCAAAGCGTCGGAGATTAATAGTATTATTCCTTTGTACAAATGCAAGATGAGCTGCAAACCATATTTGCTTGTTTTGTTATTTGTGCCACTAACTAAATTATATTTATTTGCTGTTTTTATTAATTCTGATATTACTTACTGTTCCATCTAGGCCATTTTTTAAAGTTGCAGCACCCTGCTCTTTTTAAAATGGGCGAAATACATCCTTTTTTTTAAAAATGAAATTCTCCTTTAGTTGCAATCGGAGATTTCTTGTAAAAAACTTCCCCATACCACAGTATTTCTAAATCAGTGTGCCCAAGACCTTGCAAAAATTATAGAACTTTATTTCTTTAGAAAATACAAGATATTGTTAAATCATGTCGTTATTTAATTGTATTTTTCAATTTGTAATTCATAAAATCCTTAAAAATTAATGTCACTTTATTTATCATATTAACAAATTATATACTTTTTTCTTATAACATTACTAAACACATTACTAATATTACATTTACTCATGAAGCTCTGTCATCATGCTCTGATTTTACTGAACTAGCACCTCTTTTTAATACATTTGACTAAAAACACCAAAAAGCATTTTTATATGAAAAATATCAATTATTTATTCAAATAAAGTTTTGAAATTCAATAGCGATACTTTCATATTAGCAACATTCCAAGAGTTTATAGTCGAAGAAATCGCCAAAGATTTTGCTACCTACAGCAGTTTTTTTTTTTTTTTTTTTTTTTTTTTTTTTTTTTTTTTTTTTTATAAATTCTGATAGTTTTAGTAGTTTAAGCGAGCTGTTCGATTACATGTTTATTAAATTTGTTTTATTTATGTACAATTTTTGATGAAGTTTTTAATTTACTATAAATGTTTTAGAATAACGTGTGGTGAAAATTTTATATATACAGTCTGTTACAAATGCATGTAACCATATTTACTATTAACTTTTACATGACGCAGTAAAATAAAAAATAATGAAAATAATATAAAATAGTTAGCTATTTTTATGTGAATAATGTATAAAAATTCAAACCATAAGCACAAAATAAAAACACACATTGATTCATTATTACTATTATTATTTTATTTACAGGATTAGATAATTATAAATAACAAGCCCCCTTTAACCCACATTGTACCGCTGTCCTATAAATAGGACAGCTAATAAAACATTTTTTTAAATAAAATTGGTAAGGATTTTTTGGATGCATTTTGAAATGACGTCTTTAAAATACATAAAAATATAACATATAAACAAAAAAAAAAAAAAAAAAAAAAAAAAAAAAAAAAAAAAAAAACAAGTAACCAATTAAAATTTAATTGAAAAAAATCTATTTAAAAAATTCTTTAAGAATTGTGATCTTATAATCTAGAATTTTACCGTTATTATTATCTTTTTATTGGAGAAATCATAGAGTATTTTTGTACAACAGAAACAGTTTTTTAAAGTAAAATAAAATATTTGCTCATAAAATTATTTTATGTATGCATTTTATATGTCCTTACTATGTGTCCTACTAATATGTCCTGTTTAAAGGACAACTATTTACTTAAAAAATTAAAAACTTTTTTTTCAAAATTTTGCTAGTATCTACTTAATTACACAATATTAACGATGTAATTGAAGTTTTAAAATTTTTCAAAAATATTTAATCGGTGTGCTTCAATATGAGTTAATCAGTTTTCTAATAAAGTGTATAGTATAACTATTTTGAAGTTTATGCGTATAAAATCATTCAAGAAGTAAAATATTAAAAGTATCCAGAAAAAAAAATAATAAAATATATTTTACATTTTAGCTTCCTTCATTCAAGTACATGGATATGATTTTAATAATTAAAATATTTCAATAAAACCATATTTAAACCCTCACTGGGTTGCATAATTTCTATATTTATCAACAAATTGAGACACCGGTTTACGTTGAAAACTTTTCGTTCATAATGTTTAACTGAAAAGTTCTTACCAACTAAGGATATCTCTTTATAAATTTTTATAACTTTTGTCACATCTAATAATATTTATTGACACTGATTTTTAATACTACATTTGCATGATATCCTTTAAATAGTACTTCTCCATTAAGTAAAAAAATTCTTATTTCTTTTAAATAGACTATCTTCTTTTCTTCTGAACATATATTAATTTTTAAATAAAAATATGCAACGCAAATTGCTTGAGACTATCAAAAAATTTTATTCCATAAAAAGGCCTTTTTATTTAGTACGTTAAATACATTTAAATATTTGGTAATTATGTTAAACTTTGATTATAATATTTTTATATGTCATTTTAAAGTTTGAGAAAATATGTGATTTTATCCTATAATATTTTAAAAGAAAACAAATCTGATTAAAATAAATTTATATAATTGATTTTAATCATCTGATTAAAATTGTTGATAGACAGTTATTTATTTCAAAAAATTAAATATTAAATCTACTAAACTTTATTAGGTTAATGAAATGTCTATAAGAATATACTAAAATCGTTATAATTTAAAGAAAAGCAAACTCTGGAATAAAATATTTTCCATACCTTTTTTTTTTTCCCTTAACGTCGTTCTTTAAATTCCGATGTAATCCATGTTTTAGGAAGAACAAATTTTGGAAGTAGAAAATATGTGTTCAATAATACATACAACAGCAATGATTGGAATCATTTAAACCACACCAAAGCTGGTGTAAATATCTCAAACTCATACTTTTGTCTAAAGTATTATCTTGGGATGATTATTCCTATGAATTTTTTAGGTTAAATGTTTATATCTGACAGACTGCATGTTCATAACGCTACCTATTGTCCAGCAAAAACTCCATCTGCCTGTTCTAAAGATATAACGCAGTATAGTTTTATCGTCTGCGGCTTTTAGCGCTGTTTTGTTTATGAAAGCAAGAACAGATGGCTTTTCCGTTCTTATACATTTATATGACATAAAGCATACTTCCAATTAAAATTTCTCGTTTCTAGAATTTTTTGATGCATTTAACTTTTTTTTTATGTGTTTCAAAATAGTTCAAGTTTTAAGTTTTGTAAAGCTACTGTCGAATATGACAATAATTAAACTAATATTGGGAGTGTAACAAATTAAAGAATGTTTAAATTTTTAGAGTATTTAAAATTCATTTTAATATGCAATAGTGCAAGGTCTTTTGAAAATAGAAAATTAAATTTTATATTATAGGTAGTAAATGCAACATAAAAAAGAAATAAAATAACTGGAGAAATAATGTTTTTAGTGTGGGAGTGGGGGGGGGGGGGGCGGGATCAGGCAAGTGTCATTTTTTTCTATTTTAATTTCCTGTAGAATAAAACATCTTGTAAGATAACAGTATTTTTCAAAATAAATTTCCAGAAACGAAAAAAATATAAATAAATATGAATAATTAATTACGCCACGTGTTTTGCATATATTTTTTATATTTTATTTTATATTCGGAAAAAGTTAAATTTATTTAAAAAAGTGTGACACAAGTAGCCAAATTTATTTTTTAAGAATTGCTACTAAAAATAACTAAACACTAGCAGAAAAGTTTATTACTGAAAATATGCAAGTGTTTTTATTTATATAATAAAACATTGCTTTATTGCAAAACTCCGTCCCTTCCCATGCCCACACACAAACAAATCTTTGCTTTCTCCACCTGTATATTAATTTCTGCCATTTCCGCTGATAACAATAATTTATAGATAACAAACCAATTTCCCGGATTATATCATACAGGGTAAAAACATTTTCTTATTATTGAAATCTCTACAGTTAATACATTTTTCTATATTGACCACTAATAACCCCAAAAAAACATTTCTATAAGAAAAATATCAATCGTGTATTCAAATAAAGTTTTAAAATTCAATAGCGATACTTTCATATTAGCAACATTCCAAGAGCTAATAGTCGAAAAAATCGCCAAATATTTTACTATTTACAACAGTTTTTTTAATTCAAATAGTTTTAATAGTCTAAGCGAGTAGTTAGATTACGTGTCTATTATATTTGTGTTTTATTTATGTACATTTTTTGATGAAGTTTTTAATTTTGTTGTGGAATATTAGCCGGGAACAAACACTGAATTATTTTTATTGTTTGAAGTGGGAAGTTTTAATCTTGACATATGTTTTGTCACACTGTGAGTTTACAACATGGTAGGGTTTTTTGTCACATAATGAGACGTACGTTACATGTAGTGTCATAACAATGACGTCACAATTTTTTAAAATTGACAGAAAAATATTTTTTACGGTAAATAACATGTTTTGAAGAATTTTTGTAATTTTTAAAAGTTTTCTAAGAAGTTCACATATCAGTCACAATGTGACGTCGCTTAGTGGTGGCATTTTGGTCACAGTTGTGACGTGACCACAGTGACTTACAGTGACGTCACAATGACGTCACTGTGACCATGCATGCTATGAGGGTATTGTTTTATATAAATTTGTAGCAAAAAATTAACCTGTATACATTTTTACGGTTGTTATTATTTGTTTAACTCTGCCCCTGGATTTTACATTCGTTACCATCCCTCTTGCAAAAATTATACAGAAAATCTCTCCAGATGCAGCCACAGAATTTTTTTCAACTTTTTTCTCATGCAGAAGTATGCTAGAGAAAAAATGGCTGTAATTCTTTGACAGGAAATTTACTGCATAATTTTAATCCGCATTCAAATATCAATTTAAGCTTTGTGGCTTTGTTGGTAGTCTTACCATCCCCAAGATTTATTCCTGCACTTTTAGAGGTAAATTAATTTTTTTTTATTTAGTTCAATGTAAATAACTGTTGCTAAAAATCAATGAACATTGTGGCTATTACTTAGCCTTAGGTGATACGGTAAGGATGGTAGGGAAAATACGTGATAATTTTCCTTACCGTCCCTTTCTTACCATCCCTGTTCTATTTCACTATTAAATGGATGACAAGGGTCTCACTGGGATAGTGCAGTATTAAACATTAATGCTGAATAAGAACTTTTTCTAATTATAGCAACAAGAACATGAACGCTTAAAAGTGGAATTTTAAAAATGCTATTTTTTTAATTGAATTTCACATGTTTCTTATTCATGAAAGTTAAAATTATCCGAGAATGGTTATCATGTATTTTGTTATAAATCGTCGTTTTTAAAACTTTTAAGTATTGAGACCCTCTAAACATGCATAAAAAAGTAAATAGCCTATTTTGTTATAAATCATCATTTTTAAAACTTTTAAGTATTGAGACACTCTAAACATTCTTTAAAAATGTAAATAGCCTGTTTTGTTAAAATGTTTTAATAAAATCTTAGTAACAGATTCTTTTTAAAACAATGATCTTATATATTGTTTATTTCTTACCTCGGTGAAAAGCATTTTCTTCAATAGTAGCATCAAAAACTAAATAATTTGAAATTATTTACTTGTGTGTCTTTCAAATGTAAATAACATCTGGTAAAGCTTTCAAGCGATAACTAAATGCTGCCGTGTATTAATACATGTTTACGTTTACTTATCAGACTATACTGTCATCAACCAATTATGTAATATTTGATTATTATTATTTAATAACAGATATTTCTTGTGCATAAACATTTTATTTTCTCGGATCAATTGCAGCCTCTCGTTATCTGTTCTCAACCAACTGTTGGATAAACAATGTTCTAAATATTTAATTGTAATTACTTGCTACAGGACCTTACCGTCCCTGTGATATTCTTACTTTTCCTACTCTTATATTTCTGTTTTAAACCGTGAAGTTCTCAGTAAAAGATTTTAAATAATAAAATTTATTTAAGTATTTGGAACCCTGGTAGGTATATCTATATATACATTACGCTATCGTACGTGGCACAGAAATCGCAATTATTTGTTAATTGTTTAATGCCAACGCCCGAATGCATTGATGAAACGCACCTCATTGGTTATTGAACAGCATTTAAGGCATCTCCATAGCTATAAAGGGGGTTACCATAAGGGGACACTGTTCTGTCGGCAAATGCCACCAAGTTTGTCACCAACTTGACGATATATCGCCAAATTTGGCGACCAAAATTAGTCACGAAATGTGACGCCAGCTGGGCGATATCTCTAATATTTCGCCAATTTCCCATAGACTTCCATTGTAAACCAATGGGGTTTACTTGCTTACAGAAAATCAACAAATTGAGATATTTTAATGCAAAAAACTAATATTAGCTTAAGGGATTATATTAACTATATTTAAGGGAGTCCAAGTAAATTAAATTATGAGTAAAAGTAACATGATACATGCTTTCCCAACCATAAATTTTAAGGGAGACCAAACTGGTCGCCAAGGGCGGCTAGTATATTAAATTAGCATATCTGTAACATGTGTGTTACAAGTAAATAATAATAAAATAAAATAATTCATCATAAAATAATACAAACTGCTAAATTTCAACCTTTAAGACAATGTTATACCAATATTTTGTACTGAAAATACTACATTGTTATTATTTCTTATTTAAATGTTCTATGAGCACTATGCGAATTCATTTTAAGTAAAAATTTAGAAGAAAATAAAAATTTAAAGAGATAAAAATTAAAGGGGACGGGTAAGGAAAATTAAACTCGCAAGTTTAGCTTTGTTTTTCAGTTAAATGAAATATTATTAAAAGTCATGGCTGCTGACCATTTTTTTCTTCATTTTCAATCATTAAGGCATTCTTCTATAAGTTTAAAATTTTATTTTATTAAGTTTAATTTCACTAGATTTTTATTCCTGAAAGTTAAAATTATATGCGAATGCCTCACATATATTATCATCACTTATACATCATTAACAAAAGTTTAAGACCACTCGGTATTTATAAGAACAATTAAGACCACTTGCTATTTGCGATAATAATACAAATTCCTTGTTTTAGAGTTCTGCACGGGCCGAAATTTCAAGCCCTGGAACCAGCCCGGTCCGAACGAAAGCTATCTTATCATGGCCCTATGTTAGAACTAAAAGTTCGACCCGGTCCTTGCCAGGTCCGTTTTTAATTTCGTAGTTCACGGCCTGGGGCGGCCAGTTGAAAAATCAATGAAAATATTCCCGGCTCGACCCGTTCAAAAAACATCAATGACATTAGGCCATGGTCAACTCATTATCTACAAAAAATTCCGATTTTTTTTTAACATACAATTTAATTTTCGTTTAAGGAATACTGCATCCCTATTAATGGAAAATTTTAGATTGGTTACTATATGATTGGTATATTTTAGATTACCATACGCTCGAAAGCCAACAGGATAACAACATTAATGATCACTTAGGCTCTTAATTAATTATTCTTATACTATTACATTCAAATAAAGACACATTAAAAAATGTAGTTTAGAATAAAAGAAAAAAAGATTCTTAAAAACAGTATAACTTTTGAAGCTGTATAATAATAAAAAAATAGATTTTTGAAAATATTTCTCTGTAGTTTATTAAAGTATATTTCTAAAGATTTCTTTAACAGATGTTCATTATCGCTATTACTAAGTTTACAAAACAAATTACTTCCCCCAAACGTCCTGAACATAATTAAGTGTAGTTCCGGCCCTTCCCGATTATGTAGAATAAAATGTAAGCCGGATCCCGACCTGGCCCAAGTCTGCTGAAAAAATTAAGCGCGGTCTCAGATACGATGTAACTGTCCACTGCTGATCTCTATGCTGGACATGTTATATTTCTGTATTGAGGTTGTCAAGCTAGCATCGGCTCATGTAGCACATTTATACTTATTCTGACCCCAGTTATGTCCATTGAAAATTGTTCATATTTTATCGACTTAGTTTGATCCTCTTAAATTTGTTTTATTGGGCCGGTCGGCCCGCTTAATTTTTTTATCAGCCCGGCCTGGCCCGTTAATTTTTCTTTTCTTTCTGTCATCCCGGCCCGTTAAAAAAATTTGTCTTCCTTCGGCCGACCCGGGTGCTTTGAAAATTCGCCCTCCTTTTGCCGGCCGGGCCGAATACAGGCTTCGGACCGGGCTCGGGCCCGTACAGACCTCTACCTCATTTAAAAGCCTAGGTACGGCCATCAGACTTGCATTTCATCATGCCACAAGCAAAGCTGCCTTTATTTTCTTTCAGGAACTCCTGGGCGAACGCACAGTTATTAGCCGTATGATATAGTAATATTGAAACGTTGTTGCTCTTGACCAACTTTGCAATTTCCCTTGCAATAATTATCCCATCTCTTTCATGCTTCACTATGACATTATGTGCAGCAATATTGCTTACATTTAGATGGGATACTAAAAAATACTAAAAAAATTACGTATTAAAATGTTTGTACATTTGATAAAATGTTTGTACATTTGATAAAATGTTTGTACATTTGATAAAATGTTTGTAGATTTGATAAAATGTAAACGTACTAAATATCGGAATATGCATAATATTTAAAATAGTATCATATGCATAATCATGTGTTTTGTCTATATATAAAATAAGCTTTTAAATTGTATATTATATAGGGGAAGGTGGGGCAAAATCGGGTACCATAATTGTTTGTTGTTCTCAATGCAGTCAAATGGGAAAAGAAACTCTGAACATCGTTTTTAATATTAAATGAAACTTTGGCTATAATAAAACATATTCGTTTCAATAAAAAATATAACTGTTTATATACAAAATAGCTTTTTTTCAGACACATGCAAAAATCTGGTTTTACCCCATTGGTTGGGTAAAACCGGGTATCCATTTAAAATTCCTGGAAAACTTGTTTTGGTCACAAAATTCTTGTTTAATATAGAAAAAAATACATTTATGTTACTTTTAACAAAACGAAATTGGACATGTCTTCTTTCATGTGTTAAAAATAAACCTGTGTCAATTTTGTTACATTGCATAGGTCTTCCTTCTTTAAACTGAACGTCTCAGAGTTCTTTTAGCTGCAAAAATCACAAATAATTTTGCCATCATATTCTTCTGCATTATTACATGTTTTCGTGTGGTATTTCAAATATTTTCTTCAAACTTCTTTGGATTTAGTATTGAAGTAAGTATATTGCAAAACATGCAGGCTTCATTATCTTCATCTTCTGGTGATGTCTCTTCGAACTTTTTTTATTTTTTTTTTCTGTTGATTCTTAATTTCTTTTTTCTTTTTAAGAATCTTCCTTTTTCGCTTTGCAGACTGTTTGGCTTCTTTCTCCTTAATATCTGTTTCCAGCTCTAATTTATAGGGCGAAGATTTCAAAATAACAGTTTTTTTCCTTCTTTTGTCAGTTCCTTTCTTAATTCTAAAGCATTCCTGCGGAGGATATTTTAGGCGAAATTGGAAATGTAGATTGCTGGGCTACACAACCTCGAGGTGTTGATGGGATAAGTTTATTAAACTATTCTGTAGAGGTAACATTTTGAATCACTGATGACGTCTATTATGGACTTTACCCATGTGACGTCAGCCGCGGGTAAACAAAAAAAATAGCAATAGGCGTGAAGAACCAGGGCTGCGGAGTCAGAGTCGGGCCCATTTTTGAGCGAAAGAGTCGGAGTCGGATCTGTTAAAATTCCCGGAGTCGGAGTCGGCCCATTTTTGAGCGAAAGAGTCTGAGTCGGATTTGATAAAATTCCCGGAGTCGGAGTCGTCCATTTTCCCACCGACTCCGCAGCCCTGATTTAAGCACTGCTCCCCCTTCGTCCGATAAACAGTTTTTTTTGGAGGTCTTTTCCCCGCAGAGGCGTGGCTGTTGCCATTCGTAGGTAAAGTCCATTGTGATGTCAATTGTTGCATGTGGAAGCAGTTGGAGTCAGCTCGACGTGGAAGAGGCTGGATGTAGTCAACTGCTCCATAGGTGATGCCAACCCTTTTAGATGTGGAATGTTGAGATCCATTATTCTGTGATGTTTCAGACATACTTATTGCTGCAGATGTGTCAACCTATAGCTGCATAGACCTGACTGTGTCATCACTGACATTCATGGGTTTCTCTGTCGTTTACGAAGTAGCAAAAAACGTTGTTGTAGGCGAAAATCCCTGTTTTCTCAAACTCTTGGATTGCAGTATTTTCTGCTCTCAAAAATGCAGTTTTAATTAATTTTCCAATTTGGTAAGTTGCTTCAGATCACCCAGGACAGTAAAGTAACCACTTTCTCACCTCTAGTTCGTAGTATGAGTTTAGAGGTGCCATGAATGACACATCAGGGGCTAAAGTCGATGTGTTGTGTGTAGAGAGTAGCATAAGAGAATTGCTTTCTCTTGGAAGATCGATTAGCTCGATGCTTTTAGCATGAGTTGAATGCTCAACAAAGATATAAAGAACAGGCTTTCCAGGAGAAGTATTGGAAAACTCTATAATTTTTTTAAACTAAATAATGAAGGCTTCTTTCGTAATCCATCCACTCCTTATATATACAGCAAATGATTCTGGAAAAAGCATCATCCATAAAGAGAGGGGGTTTTTCTTGCTTGTTTAATATTTATTTAAGAAAAAAATCTTGTCAAATATTATGAACCCTAGTTATATGGAATTCAGATTTTATAGATTATTTATCAATTAAGGCAGATTATGTTATTTAAAAAAAAAATTTCAAAATATATTTTGAATTCGAAGTACGCCTATAACGCAAGTTATTATACCACAAATTAGAAAGTCTTTTATTAAAATGTAACAAGCATAATATAAAAGTATAGATTAGTGCGTACCATTATTTTGTTCAATAATAATTGCGCATTATTTAATTTTATAAATTTAAGCTAAAAATTAGCCCCACTTTTTAATGTAAAAAAATCAAAACTAACGTTTTCACTATAAATAGATAAATTTAGAATTATAAGGTAACTAAAAACCATTAAAAATGCAATTTAAAGCTCTATGCTAATTTATTAACTATGCTAAAAATCACTCCATGAGTGTAGGACAAAACCGGGTATACCCGGTTTTGACCCACTCTTAAGTACCCGATTTTGCCCCAACATGACACAGATTTAAAAACGGCGTTACTACTCTCAATCCTATAGTAAAAGATGAGTAAAAATGTTAAAATACTAGCATAAAAGCGAATAATTAGATGTAGTACTTAGCAATATTTAATATACTGACAAAACTGTGATTATATGCGTAAAACCTAGAAGCAAACAAAACAATTTTTAAGACTAATTCAAACAGAATACCTCACATAAAAAAGAACCGCGTAAGATTATATGCGTAAAACCTAGAAGCAAACAAAACAATTTTTAAGACAAATTCAAACGGAATACATCACATAAAAAAGAACCGCACACAGTAGCGTTTCGTTCAGCTACAAATGTTGTAATGGCGATCGACAAGTAAATCCTACTGTTGGGCTGATAGATAGCAGTAGAAATCAAGGAGGAATCTGCGCTGCCTGGTTTTACCCACCTAACCGATTTTGTAAAACTCTCCCCTACTATAATTAGTATCTTTATGAATTACTAAAAATATTTTTTTCTTTACAGGGACTAATAATATTACGTATTATTAATAATAAACTAAGACTAATCGTTTTTGGGCTTAAAAACAATTTATTACATAAATATCTTGAAAAGGAGTTTACATAATTAACATCCCCCTAAATGGTTAATAACAATATGTACCCATTCGTGCCTAGCGCCCTATACTTTGGACGTTACAAATATTCATAAAAAAATAGGCTTGAACGTATAATTTCAGAATTTAAAAAAATACGCCTTTTAAAGGAGTATACAAGCTAAGATTATGACTTATTTATTTGGATCCTTGATAGCAAAAAATACAAATAAACTTACTTTTTACATTTCGCCATCTTGAAAATGAAAAATCTATAAACACCGAAAAAAGCCTCCATTTAAGCAAATAAACATCCATACTATGCTGTCATCACTCGGTAAGTGATAAAGAGATTTACAGATAATTATGGCATACAATTTTCATGTTATAAAGAAGAAGAAAATTGTACAATTCTTTTTTTAATTCAAAGCGTCCGAAAATTGGCACGCTAGGCATAAATGGGCTAACTCGTGAAGGAATAGGCGAAGCGTCTTCTTCTTAAGCTAATTGTGCTCAACATGTAATTGACAAAGTAGAAATAAACATGTGGAAATTAGACGGTATTGAAGAACAATTAGTATAAAAAGTCAGTTTCCCTGTTGGTGATACAGCTGATGATTCTGGGCTTTATAGATGTAGCGTAAGCGGAATCGAGCCATTAGATGAATAACATAACAGTCATTTTAAGGACTAAAAAAAGTCCTTTTAAAGGACTAAGCCTTACCCAACGCAAGAAAATAAATAAATACACTAAAACACGATTACCCGAATTACGAAATTCACACGATAACTTTTTTTCGTTGTAAAATGTTCAATTTAGAAAATACCTATATCATTTTTTGATTTTCAAATCCTTAAGATAGTTCTAGCCTTCAGTTTAAAAAATTAGTTTTCTTTACGACTGTTTGTCAATTCGAAATTAACTAATTTTTAAATTTTTCATTCGTAAATGCATAAAATTTACAGGAATTCTTATTCGGATAGCAAGAAATAGAATACCGTTTCGCATCTTCCTATAAAGGCAAATAAGTTTTCAGAAAATGCTTCAAAATTGGCGTTTTGATCCGGGTTTTTGTGAAACGACAATCAGAGAAATGTCGTTGTCAATAAACAATCGATAATAATTCAATAGGTATCATATTCACAGGAAAACAGAAAACGTTATTCGATTCTTTGATAATTAAAAAGTAACTTCTGCAAATATCATGCATTTACGCATAAATATAGCTCTGTGAACTTTTCATTCACGAAGATCACGTTGTTCGTGAATTTGATAGCTTCGTGAATGTTAGAAATAATTGCTAAATTTAAGATACAGAAAGGGTCGCATTCGGTAACAGATGTGATCGAGTTCTACACCCTAATCCGCTCTTTCAAAATACAAAATATAAGTATGAAATAAGCTGAGCTAAAAATTGTTTGACAGGATTCTCCGTGTAAGACAATTTTTAAATATACCCAAAAGTAATACAAAAAATTAACAATTAAGAATTATTCTATTAACATTTAACAAAATTAAGATTTGAAACTGTTTATACTTTTTTTTCGTCACGGGGCTCTGGCCCCTTTTGAAGCCCACGTTTAAGATAAATTTGAAATGCATGAATGTATGGGGATCCCAAAAATGACTGATAGATTTTAAAATTCCATAACTTGCAAACGGTGACAGATACTTAAAAAAATTCTTGCAGGAGTGTTATGTAAGATGTCAGGAGTTTTTATGCTGCGATTCTCAGTTTTAGTTACAAATAGCGTTGATAGATGGCGCTGCAAGCAATAACCGCTAAATCCAGGCTCGATTCTTCAGCTTCTCTCTTCTTCTATGCGAAAAAGAGGGGATTAAAATGTATTGAATGAATACCGAAGTACCAAAAATCGGACCTGGACTTAGCGCCTATTGCTCTCAGTGCTATCTATTATTTGAAATTCGAACTAGAATTAAGAATCAGAGTACAAAAACTTCATTACGTCGATATTCATTACTGGTATTCATTATGTCGGTTTTTACAAGTGAGGTATTTACTAAATGCTACTTTAAAGTAGCAAAAAAAAAAAGAAAGAAAAAAGTAGCAAAAAAGAAAAAAAAGAAACTGTGAATTTTATGAGTAAAAACGAGTCAAATTCTCTCCTTTCTGAAGACCAGCTGAACCGTCCGGCGTTGCCAGAGCTCGTCAAAATTAGCACGCACAAAACGCGAAAAATCACGAAAAATTTAGAAATCACTGCACGATTTCCGAATAAAATTTACTATATTCGGCTAGAAGGTAAAAACTGGATTCCTTTTACTAACGTGGAAAAATCGTAACAAATCGCGATAAAACTCTAAATTAAAAATCGCTAAAATTTCAAACATTTTACAGGAAAAAAAATTTCTGTATTGGACTGAAAGACTAAAACGGGATTCCTTTTACGAATGTTGAAAAATTGCCGAGTAAACCCGAAAAACCTACAAAAATCGGATGAAATATTCGCGAAAAATTCAAAAATTGCTGTACGAATACTGAATAAACTTTATTGTAAAGAGGATAACATTTACTATAGTGGACTAGAGGTTTAAAACGGGATTTGATTTTAATAATGTGGGAAAATTGCAGCAAAACGCAAAAAAAAAAAAAAAAAAAAAAAAAAAAACATTAAACAGCATAAAAATTGCTGAAAATTCCAAAATTGCAGAAGACAAATTTTAGTATAGTGAGCTAAAACATTCTAACCGAATTATTTCACATATATAAAAAAATCACCGAGGAACGTGATAAAACAAAATAATTAGTAACATCAACTAGTGCATATTTATTCCCCCAAGCTACGAAAAACAGCCAAATCTGGCGATCCCGGGATCTACTTAAGGATTAAGCCAATAAATAAGGAAAGGGCAGCTGACGTCACTGTGGGTCGAACCGAGGCTAACGATAAAGACAGGCTACCGCGGTGGGTCCGATTCTTCTTTTTTTACAGACCGCTGGAGTCACGTGATGCTTGAATGCACCAATGAAGGTGTGCGAAAAGAGCATCACATGACTCCAGCGGTCTGTAAAAAAAGAAGAATCAGATCCACTGCGGTAGCCTGTCTTTCTCGTTAGCCTCGGGGTCGAATCGGGGCTAACGAAAAAGAAAGGCTACCGCGGTGCTTTACGCGTATCTTTTTTACAGGCCGCTGAAGTCACGTGATGCTCGAATGCACCAATGCAGATGTACGAAAAGAGCATCACGTCACTCTAGCGGTCTCTAAAAAAATACATGTGGAATGCACCGCAGTAGTCTGTCTTTTTCGTTAGCCTTGGGGTCGAATTACTGTGGATCGGCAGGAAGCACCTGTCCGTTCTTTATGACTCCTACTGTGCACATGAGCTTGTGAAATTTGATTGGTCTACTTTCAGGTGTACGATATGATTGGCCTACGTTGCCGATTCTTCCAATGATCGCTATGACAAAAATGTAATGGTTAGACGGAAGTGTTTTGTTTGTAAACATGCCCTTTCCTTATATAAATTAAATTCGAAAAGAGATTTTCTGCACGCCAAAATCATCGCCACGCCAACAAGTGAGTAAACACGTTGACTTAAATATAATGCCCTTCGAGATGTTAGCTTTGGCCGAAGATTCGGCGACAACTGAAAAATACCACCTCATTCTTTTTCTTGCAATTACATTTTTATATTCATTCCTGGCCTTTGAGGGGGCGGTGCCGGGTAGCATGCCTCTATATGAGAGTGGCGACATATGGTGCTCAGACTTCGCATAGACAGACGCGTTTTTCTAAACTAAAGCAAACCTAGGTATTTTCTGTTCTAGAACTTTGAAATACTCGCCTGGACCCCCCCCCCCCTGAATACTAGGGCTAAGCACTGACACAAAAATGACGGCTCTTTTTTAGTGTTTGTACGGTCTCCTGAATTTAGACACCAGTCCATGGCCGAGTGGTTAAGGCACAATGGACCTTATGCACGCGACCTGAGGTCTAAAATTCGTCTGCTGGTGGTATTTACTGTTGAACATTAGCATAGCAGTCTATGGAGTGTGGGTTATTAATACTTGTTTGTTAAAAATACCTCTATAAAATTCTTTGTTGTAGCAGTAGACACTTAATATATTGTTTTATAAATTCAAAATATTGCTCTGTATGCGAGAAAATTCCTTAAATTTTCAAAATTTCGGTTAAAATGTATGCACTGCTGCGTCGAGGCTAAATAGTCCAAGAGCCGACAGCACAAAAACCTATGTTATCAAGCACAAGAAAAAAACCTTTATTTTATGGGAGAGTAGAAGTAGGGGAATCTAATGATCCATGTCTTCCGGAAGTGAAGTGGTGCATAAGCCAAAAATTAATACCACCAGTGGTTGACTCGTAGCTTTATCATTGTGTTTGTCCTACAAACAAAGATATGAAAACATGAAGGACTGGGAGCAGGAAAATACAATGACAAACCTACGAGTGAACGGAGGTGTTGGCCATGTCTTAAGGTGTTGGCCATGTCCTTGTGTCTACCCCGTCTTTATACATTGACGACGGCTTATAACAGGGCACTTGCTGTCAAGCACACAAGTCGGATGTATGTGTTCAATAAAGACACCATACTCTCACATACACACCAGTATTTTCCAAACGTTTTCCTTGATTTGTTTAATCTCAGAAAAATAAAGCGGAAAAAAGTTTAAAAGTTATTGGTGATAAAATGCAAGGGACCGTACAAACGTTGAGTGAAATCCGCTTACGACAGACGGCATTTTCTTGTCAGCGCTCAGGCGCTGCCATCGAAATACTCAAAGCCTACTGACACGAGTGTGACGTCATCACTAGTCGACTGACTTCCCATCTCATCATTTAGGTGGAGAGAGAGAGAGTTCCTCTGTAGTTTAACGTAAAATTTCAAACAATACTTTACACGAAATTTGATTGATTTTTTGAAGTAAATATCACTTTGATAATACTGAATATAAAATAGCAATACAAAATATTTTTATTATAAAAATGAATGCAGATATATAAAAGAATTAAAATCATAGCAGATTTGTTAAATTAAAAAAAAGCAGCAAACTATCAGTATACTATTAGAATAATAGATATATAGAGGAAACCTGTTACCTGTTTATTTTAGCTGTAAAAATAAAATACAAATTTTTCAGAAATGAAAAAATGAATGAAGAATAATAGATTTAACATACCTATTTTTGAAGAAAATTTATTTATTAAAATATAGATACTTCTTTACACACATTATTAT
This sequence comes from Maratus speciosus, assembly GCA_963932465.1. NCBI lineage: Eukaryota > Metazoa > Arthropoda > Arachnida > Araneae > Salticidae > Maratus > Maratus speciosus. The sequence continues at coordinate 232,752,251 of OZ010796.1, read as the reverse complement.
TAAAAATGGAAAGCTTTCTTTATTGGAATATCTTGAAAATACTAGCGCCATCTTTCTTCTTTAAACGATAATTTTTCAATAAAATATTAATACCTACTCATAATACATTCGTAACATTTTGTATTAAATGAACAGAAAAATATATATCAAATAGCAGTGAGTAATCTCTTGTTTACGTAACATATTAACCCTTTCGCGACAAGCGCCTTTTACAAAATTTTTATTCTTTTATCACCGTTTTTACAAAACAGAATTTTTTTAATTATTCAATCAGGAAAATGCGCCGATTAAATAAAGAAAAATTTAAAATAATAAATAACTGTTGGGAATAATGACGGAATATGAGCATCTTCTGCGGCATGCATACGTGTCACTCGTCCCAAAGGATTAAAAGCAAGCAATGTCAACAATGATTTTGGGATTGTAAAAAATCGGTTTCATACTGGAAACTCTGAAATTTAACAGTAGCCATCTCTTACCATATTGTTTGGAATGAATGCAGAAACTTAAATAATATTGTAATTTGTAAACATTGTAAGGACATCCAAACATATATCTATATTTTCCAAATATATCTCACGCATTTCAAAATATGCACAGGGTCTATATAAACTGAGTTCACTGGGGGGTGGGGGGGGGTCTTTCTCTCTTTCTTTTTTTTCAGTTTCTGGATCAAAAGTACTCGGTTCCGTTTCAATATCAGATGGAGGAAAACGGGGATCTCATACTTTTAAAAGAGAAAACACAGTTTCAGAACATAAACTATATAAAAGTGCTTTAACAAGTATATTATACACATTCATTTTATAATACGAATTATATTCAAAGGTTTCGAATTTTTTCTATTACTACCGTATTGTTTCATGCAGGGTGTATAAAAATCTATTAATTAATCTATCTATTAATCCTTATTTTAAATAGTAAAGGTATCAAAAGATGAGTTGCTAATATTTATTTTTATTTTTACTGTATACATATAGTTTACAAATATCCCCCAGGAAAATTGCATTGCCCAAAAGATAACTATCAGAAATTTCATATCACCTTACAAGTGATTCAAAACTTATCGTTCAAATTTCGTGGGGAGGTAGGGATTACGTCAGAAAACCGATTTTTCATAGGAAAGTTTGTACGCATGCGCATGTAGAGGGCGCTGTGTGTACCCAACCTACCATTGCGTCCCAATCATTGTTTTGACTTTCCTAAAGCTAGTATTATTTCTTCTCCTATTTCCGCTTCTCATTTGGACTTCCACGAAGCCTTTTACATCTTTAAAAACTCCAAATATCTCGTTAATGACCTTTATTCAACGCCTTCATTATCTGACGCCTGAAACGTCTCGTTTAATTTTGTTCTTTCCGGTTCTTTTAAACTTTATTTAGATTATGTTTGCGGACATACTTTCCTATGTGAAATCGGTTTCCTGACGTATTCCCTACCTCCCCACGAAATTTGAACGATAAGTTTTGAATCTTCCTGTATAAACATGAATTATTAGGCAATATAGACTTGAATGTAAAGAGAAGAACATAATAAGCATACTGAGTTGAATTAATTATTTTGATGTATTAACTACACTAATATAAATATTTTCAAACTCGTTTTGCATAAACTAATTGCATCATATTTAGCTAGAATTTTACAAACTGAAAATCACTAAGTATTTTTTAAATATACTCCCAATAAGAAGTAAATTTAAAATTTTGATGCAGCTAGACAATAAACAATTTTTTTTATTTTATGGATTGAAAACAAAAGCAGCAATAACAATGACTATATAAAAAATATTTAAACACTGCACTTACCTTTTATGAATTTGTGATATTTTTATTTTGTTCTGGTATCCCAGCTATCCATTTTCTTCTCATATTTTCAACTACATTCGAACATTGGTGTGAATTACTATTAAACGCTGTTAAAAACACTTGTGCGGTATGCATATTCACAATACCTACTCGGTTCGAATTCGAGACAGGTATTTCTTCGTATATTTTTATGGTGTGAAATTTGGAATATTCTAAAACACATATAAAGACGATCGCTATCTCACGCAAGCATTGAATTATTATTTAAGCCATTCGATTTCTAACGTCCTAATAAGAGAACATTTTTTTTTCATTGAGTATTATTTTGCTTTATCAATTAGTTTTGTTATTATCTCTATGTAATAATGATAGAATCCTATTCATAATAATATTATAAATGTAAAGTGTTAAAGTGTTTGGCTGAAGTCAGCTTCAAAACCGATGTTTAAATGCATTTGTATTCATTATCCATTCTATTAAATTTTTTTTTGTATAATGTGCAAACTTTTTGCTTAAGTTAATAAATTTTACATATTTTAAGGCGTGATTGTGTTTCTGGATTTTTTTATAAACACTATTTCATCCTAATAGTATATTCGCCTTAAAAAATTTCTGCGAATAAATAAGGCGAAGATTACTATTTGGAAATAAGGCTTATAAAATCTAGAAAAGTAATTACCCGAAAAAACAGTATCAGCTATGTTTGTTATATTGTGCCAATATTTGTAGTCATCGATTGTGTATAATATGATGATATGATGATGATATGTGTTGTCAATTTATCGGAATTCTGAATTCAAAATTTCTACAACATTTTTTTTTAATAGCAATTTTCATTATATTTATGCGACGAAAGTCTGCCATTAAACAAAGCTAAAATCATTATTAAAAAACTCAGCTATATATTTTTAATATAAATGTAGCCTTAGTTTTTAATGCTGATCGCTAACATTTGAACTAAAATACCAATATTGATAAAATATTAGGATTACATTGGAAATATTTTTGTAGTGAAACGTGAATGATGCAGAAATATTGCTGTACATTGCAATTATCTCTAACAAAACGCCAATATTCACTTTATGTTGGAAATATTAATAGTGAAATCGCAAAATATTTTTTGAAAATATTGCGTAGATAAGTTGGAGCCAAAATTGTGGACATTTTTTGAAATGTTCATGTTTTATAACTTTGTGTGCTTGAAGAATATAATAAATTTCACTTAAATACAAATGTTTATATACCAAATTCAAGGAAATTTAATGTAGAATTTAATTAAAAAAACATAATTAAAATATCTGCATTACAAAAAAAGTTACGCTTATAAAAAATAAGATCCATAGAGATTTCATTGTATTCTAAAGTTACACTTACACATTCAATATTTAGTAGGATAACACTTGTTTTTTATTACAACTTCACAGCTTCTTTTCACTCAAAGAACAAGTGTTTGGAGTTCATCCTTTTTAATCACATGATGCCAAGAATCATTTATAGCTTCCATGAGTTGCGTTTTACTGGAAGGGCGCTTTTTTAGGTAGCTTTCATTACAAAAAGTTACCTATTACAGCCGTTCGGAGGAAAGCGATTCCGAAAAATTTTGGTATATTTTCACCGATCATGATCCCCAGACCCCGACACCACCCACCGTTCAAATGTTGATATACAGATAGATATATAGATATATATACCGGGTGTCCTAAAAAGGACTGACTGATTTTAAAATTCAATAACTTGCAAACGGTGACAGATATTTAAAAAATTCTTGCAGGAGGGTTATGCATAAGTTCAAAAAATTTTTCACAGTGATTTTCGATTTTAGTTCAAATTACAAACAATAGATGGCGCTGCGATCCATAGACGCTAAATTCAGACTCGAATTTTGGTACTTCGGGGCCCACTCATCTGTTTCTGTGTTAGCACATTTTCGACCTTGCACTTGTCGATGACTACCATTCCATGTGTCTTGGAATCGATTCCAGAGCCTTTCATGGACACTTCTTGCGACTCCAACAGCGTCCACTACACTTCGTTGTGTTCTCCAAATTCAACTGCCCCGATAACACGCCAAATCATGAATTGCGGTAAATCATGTTGTTGTGACATTTTCAAGCCACCTTTTCTCAAAACACAAGCTGATCATTTGAATTTTACAACTAAGGCAGTGAAACAGACGTTTCTGCAAAATCCCGATTTCTGCGCTTATCACCTTTTTCCAGTTTTTGACGTCATAAACTTTAATTAACGTGTGAAGTTTTCTTTATCTGTTTTCTACAGCACTTTAAATTATGGATGTTTTATTTTACATTACTTATCGGTGTAAATATTTGCGTAATTTCGTTAAAACCATGTGCTCCCCTAGTTGTTTTGAGCAGTGTATACATACAGGGTGTCCATAATTAAACGACCCTACTTTAAACGTGTCTGCAGACGAAACTATTGGTCAAAAAATTGTGAAATTTTGTGACAGACGTAATAAAAGAATGGGAATTTGTTTGAGCGGAAAAAATTTTTAGTTCAAAATTTCGCCACCAGGGGTCTTTTTTAATGAATTACACATTTTTAAAAGTTTTTACGCTTTATTTTTCTCAGATTAAATAAGACAAATATACAGACCACCCCCTTAAAAAAATAAAGCGTAAAACCTTTTAAAAATTATTGGTATTCGAATCAAACGGACCATACAAATTCTAAAAAAAAAATCCGCCTTCAACAGCCGCCATTTTTTTCACAGAGCTCAGGCCTAGTACTCAGTGGGTGGTGGCTACATGTGTAATTTATTAAAAAACGCCATCTGGTGTTGAAATTTTGAACTAAATTTTTTTCGCTAAAACGAATTCCCATTTTTTTATTATGTTCGACACAAAATTTCACAACTTTTTGACCAATAGTTTCGTATTTAGACAACTTTAAAGTAGGGTCGTTTAATTATGGACACGATGTATATATCCATATTAATTTGCTATCCTTAGTACTGCATAAAACATTTATATTATATTAATTTAGAATCAATTATATTAAATTACTTCAAAATATTATAATGTATAAATAGTGCACTCTAATACCGTATATGGTTGATGTATATATATAAACAGGTAAAACTGTTCTATTTTGGTTGTATATGACCCCCCCCCCCATATGTAAAGAAACAATTAAAAATATATAAAATTAAATTTATTAAAAGACTCATAGTATCATACTTTTATATTATTATATTTATTATTTATTTAATATTATTATTAATTTACTTAATTTTATCTGAATTATAATTTAAAAATAGTTATAAAAACATTACATTATAGATGCTAAATGATTATTATTGATATTCTGATGAGCAGATTTAGAATTATAAATTTTATGCTGTGTTTTTTAAATAAGAATAAATGTGGATCTATAATATGCAAAATGCAATTTTTCTACATAATTAATTTCAATAATCTCGGACTGATGGCAGCACTATCTATTTCTACTTACATTAGTTTAGAAAGCGCAAATGGAAAGAAATTTATAACTTCATGCATTATCGGTAGATGGCAGCATTATATAATTATATAATAATTACATTCTGTTCTAAAAAATTTTCTGCCATCATATATTATTTTTCTTCATTCATACCTATTTATTTAATATATCTACTTCTTTTGTCCTATTTTGTAATAATTTACTCTGGGATCCTTCAAATAGCATATAAAATAATTTTTAATATTTAGACTAATTACGATAATTTATAATTATTTTATTTATATCATTAATAATATTATATACTTGGTACGATGATTTCAAACGGTATGGATTCGCTTTTAACTGTGACCATTTAATTAGGCGGGATTGTCGCTGTGATATACGGGATACATGTTTGCGATTTAGATATGGTGATAAAAATTCTCTTGCTGAGTAAGTTTTTAACTCACATGCTCCGTTTTAGTTTATGTTGTGCATGATGTTGATCTGTACGGGTCTTACATTGATTAATTATTTCTTTCTTTCATTTTTTATGGCGTGGTTAATTCGGAAATGTAAGAGATAAGCTTTTAAGCTGATAGCTTATTATTTCTTACTCAGAAATTAACCGCAATTTACTAATGATTTCGTAATATTGCCCTTGATAACGAGTTACGAATCATTAGTTCCATTTCTATTCGTGATTATTCTCTTGTTTTGAGAACATTTGTGGCTTTTCTTTTTAGAATTAATGTTTTTAAATTTTGAGAACATACATTTCGGGCAAAAGAATTGTTGATGATGACATTGATTTATTATATCAGGTCTTATTTGATTGGTTAAATTGTTTTAGTTACAATTGTTTTTACAATGTATTTCAAAAAATTTAAGATGATCTACATATTTAATTATTTACTGTTTATTTAAATAATTTCGCCTTCCTGTTGATTTTCCGTTCGCCAATTTTGAAAGTTTTTTTAATACATCATATATTGGTGATCAGTATATTGGTACATTATAGTAGAAACAATTCATTAATCATTCATTAAAATAAAAATAGTTGATCCTGCTTTATTTTGTATAATGTCAGTGTAATGTATTAATACTCAATTTATTAATTTTATTTTTTAATAAAAAGAAAAAGATGAGGAATCGTAATTATATAATGGTTACACATACACTATATGGCTATTAATAACCGTCAACAATCAATTTTAGACATTTTGTCAAATATTTAGAAATATACTTGACAGATTCTTCTGGAATTTCAGGATTAAAAAGAACAGGTATGACCTCATATTTAGCAAGGTCGATTTGTTAGGGGGGGGGGGGGTAATTAGGGGGCCAACAAAAAATTAAAGAAAAAAAATAATACTTGAGATCACCCTGTAAAATAAAATGACGAAATGATCTATCGCTGCCGAATATAAATAAACAGACGTTGTTTAATATATGTATTCTTTTGTGTAAGAATAGCACATATATAAATAGCGATATAGCGATTTATTTTTAAAAATTAAAAAAATTCTTACATGTTTTTTGCTTATAACATGCAGGGTTTTCAACCAAATTTAACGCAATTAAAATTAAATTTCTCAGAAAAATTGACAAAATATAGTAGAAACAATATAGTGCAATTGGAATATAAATATATTAAATATTTTGGGAAATATGAGCAGTTGTATGAAATAATTTTTATATGCGCATGCGCGAAGGATAACAAGGATCATTTTACATAATTTAATAGTCAACTCTATGGAGCAACTTATTTAAAAAAATCTAGTCAAATATCGCAAAAATTCAAAAAATATCGGCGTTAGAGTAAGCAAATTTTTAGTTCTTCTCTAAAAGCAACTGAATGATAAGGGATTGTACACAAATTGTCATTTTTTATTAACTGACTTTCAGAAGAAAGTTAGTATTTAGTGACTATCAACGAGTAGATGTGGAAAAAATGCTTCCATTTTTATACTTCTTTTGATCAGGGTATAGGCTCGTTCTGGTGGTTATCCAAGAAGAACTAAAGCATCAATAAAAAATAAACGGTCAAGTGCCAGCATTACTCGCGTACAGAGGGTTCCGTAGAATAAATATATGAATTTGTAATTGTATTATAAAAAAAAAAAAAAAAAAAAAAAAAAAAAAAAGTTGCTAAAAGAATACTAAGACTTTTTAAAAAAACTATATAACGTAGGGTTGGGTGTAACTCTATATATTAGAAAAGTGTAATCGGGTATACCATGAAAGTTCAAAGGGATATATGGAACAATATCAAATATAGCTATTCGTATAATTCTTTTTTTTAATATTATCCTAATCTGTTTATGATGAACTTAATTCGGTACTGACAATAAAGGCAGTGCATAGTTAAACTTCATTTGGCATTTCATGAAACTAAATTCAGCGTAATAATAACCTTTATTTCTACAGTGTATCTAAAACAATACCTTTGTTCAAAGTTTAAATTTGGCATTGTGCTAAGCGCGCTTCGAATTGAGGTCTCAAAGTTGCAACGCCGCCTAGGTCAGTGCCGCGTTTTTCCAGATAGGTGTTTAATTAACTTTTAAAGTCACTCGAGGCGTATTGAGATATACAATCAATTCAAACTATCGCGAATCTCACAGTATTTATGCGATTCATTCTAAATAAATATTTCGAGTGCGATGCCCTCAAAAAACGGACACCTAATTTTAATTCCAAAACAGACAAATGGCACCAAGAATATTTAATTAAAATTTTCCTTTTATCATGTACGTGAAAATAAGCAAGTTCGCATTTTCTAATAAATTCGTTTATAAATTCTGGTGTCAGTTCATTATTTCATAAGTTTATAAATAGAATTACTCCGTGCCGGAAAGGATTAAGTGGTCGCAGGACTCTTAAAGCTTCAAAATTTAAGACATTTTAATTTTTTTACATGTTAAACTCCTATTTTTTCGGAATATTTTGATATAATTGTTTCCTTGAAATTCCCATTAGAACAGAAGTTTTGGATTTTAGAATTATACCCGCTCAATAGCTGAAGCGGCGTTTCCGAAACTTTAAAGTCATTATTTTCCAAATGGCGTTTTTGGGTATAACGCGCAGGATACCTCAAAAACTTCTGTATATTTTTTCATGAAATTTTCAAAACATATATTCCATGTTATTCTGTATAAACTGAACCTAAAATTTCCTTTTTATTGTTCAAAAAAATATTTTTTAGGTGATTTTACTGTTGAAATTTTCAAAATTTTGTACTAGCTAAATGCAGCATTGCATTAAAAATATAAAAATGCTTTAAATACAAATTTATTTAAGTTCAGGGAAATTATTACAATCTGAAGTATAAGTAAGCACCAAAATTTCCATTCTAGTTGCAATATTTATTTTGTAATCCTGCGCGTAAACTGTTATGCCAATTTTTTGTTCGACAAATGTCTAACAGTTTCGAGCCCCCTATAAATACTAATTCTGTATCTTGCAATTTTTTAACTACATGAAACGAAAGAACATATTTATATCTTTCATTCCAATTAAAATTGTGTTTTAAAATCATATACATTTTAAGACTTTAAATGTTGAAAATGGTCTTTTTTTCATTTTTTCCACTTTTTAGAGTCTCGAGACCCCTTAAATTAGTATGTTTTTAACAATTTGACGTTTATTTATTTTATACTGTTAGTGGACATTACATTACACATATATATCATTAAAAGTCGTTAACTAGGCATAGAGTACGCCGCCCTGTCCTTGTGTATGTCCAACTGACCGTACATTTAAGGGTTAATATCTCAGCTAATTACCGATGATTTTTTTTTCGAAAATCATTATCAACAATGCTTTTATTCTTCTGCAACGATAGGTATATTCAGTGATGCTCAACAATTTTCTGAATGCCCGTAAATCGAAATTTGTGTATAACAGAAAAATGCTAATTACTCAAAAACTATGTGACCTAGGGTAATCGCTATAATTTTCCGGCAAGGTTTATATTAACGTCTACTACCTCTAATTTTTTCATAATTTTAGTTTCAGTAGATTCGGAATTAGATGGGGGGAACATATTTTTGCGCTGCATTTTCAACAATATCTTTGAAAATATAATACCTAAAATTAAAAGGAGTGTATTTTTGAGTTTAGCGTTACAAATGCTTTCACAGGATACCCCCACATGATACACAAAGAAAAGATTTTTTTTTCAAGTAGCATAATTAGCCCCTCTACTTTTTTACTAAATATATTTATGAATGTTTATTAATCTGAAAATATGTGGGTCAATGGTCTTTATTACTTCCCCGAATTTTAACTTTCCACGTTCCATAGTTTACGATTAAAATGGCTGTGACAGACAGACAGACGGACAGACACAGGAGTGATCTTATAATGGTTCCGTTTTTACTTTTTAAGTACGGAACCCTAAAAATGAAAATTTAAAAAAATTTTTAATTAAAAATGACAATTTGTGGAAAAACCGTTATCATTCACCTGCTTTTAGAGAACAACTAAAAATTTGCTCACTCTAATGCCGATATCTTTCTGAATTTTTACGATATTTGACTAAATTCTTTTAAATAAGTTGCTCCATAGAATTGACTATTAAATTATGTAAAATAATCCTTGTTATCGTTCGCGCATGCGCAGATAAAAATTGTTTCATACAACGGCTCATATTTCCTAAAATATTTAATATATTTATATTCCAATGGCACTATATTGTTTCTACTATATTTTGTCAATTTTTCTGAAGCCGGGTTTTTGGTCGAAAACCCTGCATCTTATAAGCAAAAAACATGCAAGAATTTTTTAATTTTTTAAAATAAATTGCTATGCTGCTTAATATGCGTGCTATTCTTACACAAAAAAATACACATATTGCACAATGTCTGTTTATTTATATTCGGTAGCGATAGATCATTTCATGCATTTTATTTTACAGGGTGATCCCAAGAATTAGTTTTTTCTTTGATTTTTTGTTGGCCCCCTAATTGCCCCCCTTAACAAATCGACAATGATAAATATGAGGTCATACCTGTTCTTTTTAATCCTGAAATTCCAGAAGAATCTGTCAAGTATATTTCTAAATATTCGACAAAATGTCTAAAATTAAAAGTTAAAGGTCATTAATGGCCATATAATGTACATATATATCAATACAAAAAACCTTAACGGCTTAAAAGTTTGTGACGCAGCGCGTTATCTTATGCTCTAAGAATTTTAAATACGGTAATTAAAAATAATGATATCAAATTTTGAGTGACACGATGCTATTAATTATAATATCTATATATATTTATTTTATCATTTTATGACCGATAGACCCCGAAACCACCCTCCGTTCAAAATTTATATATATATATATATATATATATATATATATATATCTGACCTATGTCACACTGTAACTCTCGTAATTATGAACCGATTTCAATGTATTTCGGTGTGTACATAGTACTTACCAATGTCTCGACCGAGTTCGTTGGCCAGCTTCATCCGCCGTTTTGTTTCAAAATGGCGGCCATTTAAAATTTTTAAAAAAATTTAAAATTTGAAATGGGGTACCAAAAAATTAAAAATGGAAGAATATTTTTTTATGTATTTGACCTTTATACAAAGATTCCGGAGCAGTTTTTGTTTCGTCTATATCTTAAAAAATGGCTGAGTTATAGCATTTTGAATTTCTAGCGTGGCTGACATTTTGAAACGTCCTGAAATTTGTCACGCGATAAAAGGCGTATTTATGAACCGATTTCGATGTAATTCGGTGTGTACATAGTACTTACCAATGTCTCGACCGAGTTCGTTGGCCAGCTACATCCGCCGTTTTGTTTCGAAATGGCGGTCATTTAAATTTTTTAAAAAAATTTAAAATTTGAAATGTGGTAACAAAAAATTGAAAATGGAAAAATATTTTTTTCTTATGTATTTGACCTTTATACAAAGATTTCGGAGCAGTTTTTGTTTCGTCTGTATCTTAAAAAATGGCTGAGTTGCAGTATTTTGAATTTCTAGCGTGGCTGACATTTTGAGACGTCCTGAAATTTGTCACGCGATAAAAGGCGTATTTATGAACCGATTTGGATGTAACTTCGTTTATACATAGTACATACCAATGTCTCGACCGGGTTCGTTGGCCAGCTTCATCCGCCATCTTCTTTAAAAATGGCGGCCATTTAAATTTTTAAGAAAAAATTAAATTTGAAATGCGGTACCAAAAAATTAAAAATTGAAAAAATATTTTCTTCTTATGTGTTTGACCTTGATAAAAAGATTCGGAAGCAGTTTTTGTTTCGTCTATATCTTAAGAAATGGCTGAGTTATAGCATTTTGAATTTCTAGCGTGCTGATATTTTGAAACGTCCTGATTTTTGTCACGCGATAACAAGCGTATTTATGAACCGATTTGGATGTAACTTGGTCTGTACATAGTACATACCAATGTCTCGACCGAGTTCGTTGGCCAGCTTCATTCGCCATCTTGTTTCAAAAGGGTTGCCATTTTTAAAAAATTTAAATTTAAAATTTAAAATGAGGTATTAAAAAATTGGAAAATGAAAAAGATTTTTTTTATGTGTTTGGCCTTGATACAAAGATTCCGGAGCAGTTTTTGTTTCTGAAAATTTGTTCTTTTGTTTATATGTTAAAAAATGGTTGAATTATAGCACTTTGAATTTCTTGCATGGCTAACATTTTGAAACGATCTTGTATTTGTCACGCGATAACACACGTATTCGCCTATTTCGAAGTAAGAAGGCATGTGGATAGTATACATCAATACCTCGACCAAGTTCGCTGGCCAGATTCATCAGCCATCTTGTTTCAAAATGGCGCCATTAAATAAAAAAAAATTATATTTAAAGTGAGGTGCAAAAAAATTAGAAATTGAAAAAGGTTTCTTTCTTAAGTATTTGACCTTGATATAAGGATTCAGGAGCATTTTTTGTTTGTCTTTACCTTAAAAAATGGCTCAGATATAGCAGTTTCAATTTCTATTGTGGGTGACATTTTGAAAAATCTGATTTTTTGCATGCGACAGCACTGGTATATATCAACCGATTGCGATGTGAGTGAGCATGTGCACAGCAATTACTAAGGTCTCGACCAAGTTCACTGGTTAGCCTCATCCACCATGTTGTCTTAAAATGGCAGGCACTTTAAGAAATCGCCGAATTTGGCCGCCAAATATAAGTTACTTTAAAGAAAAGCAGCTTGGATAAAGCTGACTAATTTCGCGAAATTCTCATTCATTATATTGATAAAAATTAGTATTGAATTTCCTATATTCGGTTTCCACTAAATTGAGCTTCGTGTGTTTGAATGATATAAGTTGGCTTTTTTAAAATAAGGCATATGAAAGCTACCTCTTCCTCCCGGCACTGGCCGGAAGGACTTTTTATAATTGCATGTGCAAAAATTATGTTTAATTTAAAAAGATGTATAAAAGTTTATTCATTGATGCATTTCCATTCATATCTCTCATAAATTCAAAATATGAGTTTTAAAAGATATGATATCAAAATTTAAGTGACGCCTTGATGTTGCTTAAAACGATTAGTTTTAAAATTCAATTTAAATTTTCCTTTGGCTAAATACATTTACACATTTAAACAATACTTTCCATTTTCCAATGCACTGTTGAATATATTACTTTCACTGAATCTATATAATGCACTGAAATGTATTCATTTGAATAAATTGATTTACCTTTTGTGCCACACTATCCAAAAATCAAAAGTAAAATTTATGTAAATAGTTTTTTGCGTCATATTATCCATTTGCATGCATTTAACTTAGTTTGGATACAATGACGCAAAAAACTATTTACATAAATTTTACTTTTGATTTTTGGATAGCGTGGCACAAAAGATAAATCAATTTATTCAAATGAATACATTTCAGTGCATTATATAGATTCAGTGAAAGTAATATATTCAACAGTGCATTGGAAAATGGAAAGTATTGTTTAGAATGTGTAAATGTATTTAGCCAAAAGAAAATTTAAATTGAATTTTAAAACTAATCGTTTTAAGCAACATCAAGGCGTCACATAAATTTTGATATCATATCTTTTAAAACTCATATTTTGAATTTATGAGAGATATGAATGATGATGCATCAATGAATAAACTTTTATACATCTTTTTAAATTAAACATAATTTTTGCACATGCAATTATAAAAAAATAAAATGATGAAATAAATATATATAGATATTATAATTAATAGCATAGTGTCACTCAAAATTTGATATCATTATTTTTAAGTTCCATATTTAAAATTCTTAGAGCATAAGATAAAGCGTTGCGTCACAAACTTTTAACCCGTTAAGGGTTTTTGTATTGATATCAGTACTTTTTTTAAGTTAATGATAAAAAAAATAAAACAACAACAACAAAAATTGAAGACCAGACAAAGAATTCATAGTCAGGATTTCTATTCACCTTCAATCTCTCCCCCTCCCTCCCCGCAAAAAAGGATGCCTCATATTTCAATTTTAAAGAGCACTGTGCTATGAGATTTTTTTAACCACTCCTTGGTAAATATGGAAGTAATGTACAACATGCATGTTTAGATGGTATTTCTGTTGTTTTGTTTCAGAGATATAAAAAGCTATGTTAAATTTTACTAAATAAAAAATTTACTCTCTTAAGAAAAATAGCAAGAAATATTGCTCTTTAAACATACATCATATATATATATATATATATATATATATATATATATATATATATATATAAACTTCCACCCATCCTTCTTTAAAGCTCTTTATTGGCAATAATAGTAAATCATATAAAATAATCTCCTGAGTTCCAAAAATTTCACTTCTCCCTTCTCACCCATCTCTCCAGCTTATCTAAATAATTAAAATCTTTCAAACTTTAGTTTGAAAAAAAAATAATCCGCAATATCTGTTGCTCACTAACATAAATAAATAAAGCCCTAACTCCCCAAATGTACATTTCTCTTCTCCTCTCTCCCCCTATTGCCCAGCATCAAAAAAAAAAAAAAAAAAAAAAAAAAAAAGCACTCGCAGATATTAAATCTTTAGGGTTTTTGGTGAGTGAATTACATATGAAGATAAATACGATAGATCTTTATAACACACCTTGGGATGAGAAGTTCTGCATATTACAGAATTTTGCATTATATAGATCATATTTCATTCATCATTAAATTTACCTTGTAAACGTGCTTTAAATTACATTCCTTGGAACTAGAAATAATGAAAATTATAAAATTTTACATAATAGTATAGGTGCAGATTCCCAATATCTGGAAGGAGAAAGTGGCTCCTAAACCCAAAAATTCCAGTGGCCTCATTGTGAAACAAGAACATAAAAAGAATTTAGTGTTTGTAAGGGACTGAATTCAAAGTGGAAAATAATTTATTTTATATGTCTAATTTATTTTATATGTTATTACATATGTCTATGTACAAGAAAACACAGACTAATTACATCAAATGGGTATGTTTAATTTAATCACAAAATTCTTTAAATTTAATTATTAAGTCTAATACAAATCTTAAACTATGTTCATTCAGAAGATATAGTTGGATAAGATACATTTTTAAAAAATGTAAAGCTAAGCAATCATGGTAGTGGGAAATATTAGGACAACAATATTTCTAATTGATTTTATCGTATAACATTACATTAAAAAATTTGTGAATGTGAGAAATTATTTAGCGCTATAAAAATCAAAACACACTTCAGACGTTTGTTTTTCTATGTAATACAAGAGTTTTCTGTGTTAAACAGATCATTCTGGACTGTAGGAAGGAAAATACACGGATTTCATTTTTTTAAAAAGGTAGAAATCCACCATTAGCAGAAAAGGAGCATTCCTTTATAACGTATGGCGACTGAGACATTGAAAGTTAGTGGCCGAAGCAAAAAATTTAGTCGTCACATGGCGACTGTGAATCTGCACCTATACATAATAGGTATAGATCACAGGGCCGAAAATAGCCTTTTTTGTACCCGGGGCAAACATGGATTTTGGCACCCCGCCCCTCTTCTGTAAAGTATATTTACAAAGATAATTTTATTAATTTTCTAATAGCCGACTTATTTTAAAATTTAAAATATGTAATCATAAGACATGTTATTCTGAACTACGTAATCTACAATAGTATGAGAGCTGTTGAACATTTTTGAGTAGGTATTTGAGGCACCCTGAAAATTTGTGCAGCACTTCTTTTGTAATGCCTGAATACAAAATCGAATGTCTGGCTGAAGGATCGTGGCCCAAAACCTGTGCCAGACACGTGTCAAGTGCCATTTTTTGACACTACCCAAAAAAAAGTATTTGAGGCACGCTGAGATTGAAACAGAATAATATTTATACTTAGAACAAAATATTTTGAAAATGACAGACACTTTAGTCGGCCCAAAAACTGTGCCAAACACGTGTCAAGTGCCATTTTTTGACTACCCAAAAAAGGTATTTGAGGCACGCTGAGATTGAGGCACAATAATATTTATGCTTAGAAAAAAATATTTTGAAAATGACAGACACTTTAGTCGGCACAAAAACTGTGCCAGACACGTGTCAAGTCCCATTTTTTGTCTGACACAGGTTTTGGGTCACGATCCTTCAGCCAGACATTCGATTTTGTATTCAGGCATTACAAAAGAAGTGTTGCACAAATTTTCAGGGTGCCTCAAATACCTTCCCTAAAATGTTTAACAGCTCTTGGACTACAATGGCGGGTCCAAAGGGAGGTCACAGGGGTCATGATTCTCGTCTGAACACCAACAAAAACTTTCTAAAGAGCATTTTTAAAATGAAATATACAGTAGAGTCCCGATTATCCAAGTCCTGCTTAACCGAGTTTCCGTTTTAACCGAGTTATTTTCTTCTGATGGATTGATGACTTCCATTTTTATGAAACAGCCATTATAAATGAAGTGTTAGGTGAAGATGAAAAAGCAGCCGTAAAACAAAAAAAGGGGGCCACTTCCCTTCCCCCCCCCATTCTGACCAGAAAATCAGAGTTCTAACTTTTTATGACTGCTCTTTCATCTTCACCTAACACTTCATTTATAATGGCTGTTTCATAATAATGGAAGCCATCAATCCATCAGAAGAAAATGATCCATTCCAAAAGTATAATCCTTCATTTGGCGCCCCTTCGTTCTGGCGCCGGGGCACATGCCCCCTCGCCCCCTTAGTTTCGGCCCTTATAGATCATGTCACACATTATTAAATTACCTTTAGCTCGTGACTGACAGTTTTGGGGGCACTAAATGCATGGCTGGCAAATTTATTCCTTTTTCACTATTTTTAATAATGAAATCTTTGCCTTATTTTTGGCAGATGTTTCTTATAAGGCAAAAATTTCTTTTTTTTTAAATATTACTTTTGGAAGGCATGAATTTAGTGCCTAAAAAAAACCGTTAAGAGCTGCCACCGATTATAACACTCATTTACAAAAAAATTTAATGTAATGTTTTCATTGCTCCAAAATAATGCGTTAAAGAAGACAATGTATCAAATTTAGTGTTCCAAGAAATTAGCAATATTTGTGAAATACATGTGCTTTTTAACTGCAAAATTCATTGTTTACATCTGAGAAATACATTATATACGTCTTCTGTATTAAATTTTTTTAGTGGCAGGCTTTTGTGATAACACTCATTTACAAAAAATTTTAATATAATAACAATGTTTTCATTACTCCAAAGTAATGTGTAAAGGACAACAATGTATCAAATTTAGTGTTCCAAGAAATAGTAATATTTGTGAAATACGTGTGCTTCTTAATGGCAATATTCATTGTTTACATCTGAGAAATACATTATATACATTTTCTGTATTAAATTTTTTTAGTGGCAGGCTTTTGTGATAACACTCATTTACAAAAAATTTTAATGTAATAACAATGTTTTCATTACTCCAAAGTAATGTGTTGAAGACGACAATGCATCAAATTTAGTGTTCAAAGAAATAGTAATATTTATGAAATACATGTGCTGCTTAACTGCAAAATTTATTGTTTACATCTGAGAAAAACATTATATGCATCTTCTGTATTAAAATTTTTTAGTGGCAGGCTTTTGTGATTGAACAAGGACTGCTTGCAGATACTTTAATAATTTTACAATATAAAATTATAGCTCTCGAACTACTATTGATCAAATACAGTAATAGGGATAAGAAAAAAAATCATTAAATAAATATAGTTTATTTTTAAAAAATTAATTGAATTTTCATCAGATATACTGATTATTACTGCCATGCATTATATGTAACATATTTATTAGAAAAATTACAATTATTTAGATGAAGTTTTAAAATGTAAACAAAATGATGCCTTATAAACACATCAAAAATACAGTTCGTTTTCGAAAGCTGTGCCTAACACTCTGAGACAATTTTACGATCCAAAGCGGTAATGGTGAGATGGGTATTTGCCGAAGTTATAGTTGTATGTTGTCACTCAGCTAAACAGCCTCCGATCATCCCTATTTTGATAAAATCAAAACAGACCTGATGCATGCGCAAAAGCGCAGAAGGTTTCGCTTTACGAAAACAAACAGTACCTCTGAACAAAATCATTATACAGTAGACTCCCTCAAATCCGCTCAACTTGGGACCAGATGTTGTGCAGATTTTAGAATTTTGCAGATTTCTGGTCCTTGCTTTGTTTACAGTTTTTAAACAGTCATTTGAATGTATTTATGCAATCAAAGTTATAAAAAATCCTTGCAATATAGTAAAATATTAAAATAATTAATTACAGTAATAAACTAAAATGATAAGAAGTAAGATAATTTAAAAAATGATTAAATTATTAAAAGTAAAGATCAAGTAAATAATAATGTATAATTAAATCTGCATTATAAAGATAAGAATCATTTTCCTTGAATTACACAGACCTGCAAAAAAATATTTTTTGAAAATTGCATTAGTTTTGATAACTAATTTTTATGGTTTTTTTTTTTTGTTTTTTTTTTAGTGCTGATTCCGAAAATGAAATCCATTTTTTCTATCACGTAAGGATTTTTTGCAAAATGATTGCATATTTTAAAAGAAAAAGCTGTAATCACGAAATTATTCTGACATTTCATTTAAATTTCATTTATTTATATATAAATTACATTTATATCCGAGTTCAAGTAATAGTTAAGTATATGTAGAAGGTTATAAGTCCTTAGAGTAATGTTTTTTCTTTACATCAAAAGTTTTTTTGCCACTTTTCACATTGTGAACTTTGCGGAGATTGTCCCTTTGTAGCATCCAGCGGTAGTCAGCTATCATGCTGACATTCCTTTTGCCTTGATATCGCCTCTCCATTTTCTTTATATCCTGGTGAAAATTTTCACCTTGTTCCTCACTAATTGCACCTAAATTTTCAGGAAAACAGTCTAGGTGTGAATCGAGAAAATGAACTTTTAAGCTCATATTACACCCTAAAATCTTGAAATTTTTTACCATCTGTGTACAATATATTTGTAGTTTGTGTCCTTTTTGTTGCCAAGAAAGCTAGTAATAACTAGTTTGAAAGATTTCCAGGCTTTTCTTTCGTTTGTTTTCCGTTTATTTTCAAAATTTTCATCTTTCATCATTTTCCTGATATCTGGTCCTACAAACAAACCTTCCTTCAGTTTTGCTTCGGATAAACCCGGGAACTGCTCACACAGGTATTTCAAACATTCAACTTCTTTTGGTAAAGCCTTAACAAATTGTTTCATAAGACCTAATTTTATATGAAGCGGTAGAAGTAACACTTTTTTGAATCAATAAGATTTTTTCCTTTACTAGGTCCATGAGGGGCAGGACATATCGCAGACGGAATGTCAGGATAAAATATTTCCTTTTTGTTCTTTAAATTGAAATCTTTCACATTACAAATTGAAAATTGGCGATTAGCACTGTAATTTTAGGTTCTTTTCCAAACCATTGGTATACCAAACCGAAAAGATTGCTTTTTACTTTGAAATCATTGTCTTAATTCTTCTACACAAATACGACAAACTTTGTGTGGAGCCCAAGGTTTGTCTTGATCGCCCAATTTCATGCCCAAACAAAAGCGAAATGCACTTTTTTTTTTTTTTTACTCAATCAGAAATGCTTCTTTATTGTTTTTCACAGTGTAGTTACCACAAATATAGCCGAAATAATTCGGTGAATTAGCCCATCCTCTGGAAGCTATGTTCTCTAATGCAGCAAAAACTAGAAGTAAAAATTACTACTATAACTTATAACTCACAGATCGGAATAAAAACACATCTGTACAACACAGAATAAAGAAAGACACTGATTCAGGAATAGAAATTATGTCAGTGAAAATGGGTGTGAAGAAGGGGTGGCGAGCAGACACCTGCAAGCAGGAGAGATCCGATTTCAACTGGTTTCCTCTGTCTTGAATATTGTATTATATAGGCAGTTTACCAAATAAGAGAAATATTCTGTATTGAAATAGTTTCTTCTTTCTTTTTTATTAGTTTAATGCATCAATTTACTATTTTAAGTCCATAAATTTATTCATCAAACTCATATAAATAATAATTTTTGGTCCGAAATACACTAAATTCATAAAAAAAATAGATTGCGATTTGTGATGAAACTGTACGTGATGGAATTTTTTCATTATTTTTCTAGTAATCAGCATACAAAAAATTATAAAAAATACCACTTACTTTACCGGCAATTTTTTCATCACAGGCTTGTGTTATTGAATGAAACTTACCTCCTAATGGTACCTATTAATTCGCATCAAAATCATAAAGTAAGGAAGTTTTATTTCAGGTTTAGGCAGTCTTAATAGTCAAAAAATCTGGATTAGAATACATAAAAAGATTTGATAAAAAGATTGTGATTACCAATTTTTTTTTTAATTAAAAATAAATTGTACTTCCTTCCTAAAAAATCATGAGTTCAGTCATATTATAGAGAATTAATTACATACTGAAATGCAAACGGAATGATATAAAATTAAAAAATTCTGTAATTTTGCCCTTACATCTGAACTGAAAGTTTCATTGTTTACATCTGTGATGATGTGCAGATTTAACGCTAGCAATTTTTTCATTAAAAAAATCGGAATTATGGAGATAAAGATGAAATAATGTTTGAAATTTAGCCCTCTAGAGCAGGGGTTCTTAAACTATGGTGTGCATACTAGTCCTGATACGTGAAATGAATTAAAAAATGCAACAGTAACAATGGATTGCTGGAATCTTCATTCAAAAATATTAAGGTATCAGAATTTTGATTGGTGAAAAAAGGAAAATACCCTCTGATATCGGTAAAAGCTCTAAAATTATCAAGGTTGTAAAAAACCCAGCCCAGGCTGGTAGCTGGGTGGGTACCCGGGCAGATACCCACTACAACCCTGAAAATTATTGCTTGTTTTTAGCACAACATATATTTGTTTTAAATGCTTTCTCGTCACTTCTTTATATGAAAAAAAAAATACAGGAATAAACATAAACATCGAATCTGATTTATGTCTAAAACTAAGATTGAATCAGATATGAGGAAGATGTGTTTGGTAAAGCAAGCATCACCCTTATCATTAGCAATACAACAAAATTAATAGAGTCATCCTAGTGCATATGTATCAATCTACACCAATATGCCATTAAGTATTGTAGCTTTTTTTTAAATCAAAACACTATATTTTGATAATGTACATATTAATAATATAGTAATAATGATACTACTACTTTTTACTTGAATGTTAATATAAAGCAGTCAATCTAAGTATACCAATTTAATAATGTAATCATACAATTAAATACAGTAAAATCTGCTCAGACGGAGCACAAAAGACTGCAAAAATACCTTTTTTTAGACACATTCCATTTACACAGGTTTTTCTGTAATAGCATGGAATTTGTAACTTGGTGGTATGCGGAAGTATGAACTTCTATTCAGTAGTACGTCGATCTAAAATTTCGGGAACCCCTGCTCTAGAGGGTAGCAATATTTCTACAAAATGGATTGCAGGCTTTTTTTAAGAGTAAAATTCATTGTTTGCATTAAAGAAGCTGTCTGTTATACAGAGAATAGCATTAAAAAGATCTTTTACTGCAACAATGCTTTTACTACAATGCGGTCCTTTGACGAAATTCACATTTATTTCGTGATCCTTTGATGAAATTCGTGTTTTTTACGATCCTTTAACGAAGTTAGTGTTTTATCTGCGATCTTGTGTCGAAATTCGTGCTTTTTTCACCATGCTGTGACAAAATTTGTGTTTTTTCGCAATTATCTGACAAAATTTGCGTTATTTCCGCGATCCATTGACGAAATTCCAGTTTTTTGCGGCCTTTGGCTAAATTTGCGTTTTTTCCGTGTTTTTAATCAATCCTTTGGCGAAATTCACGTTTTTAACCAATCCATTGACAAAATTCCTGTTTTTCGGCATTCCTTTGACAAAATTCGTGTTTTTCAGCGATTCTGTGATGAAATTTGCATTTATTTCGTGATCCTTTGGCGAAATTCGCATTTTTTTATGATCCTTTCGTGAAATTATTGTTTTATCCACGATCCTGAGGCTAAAGTTTTCCACCTTTTCTGCGATAGTGTGACAAAATTAGTGTTTTTTCCGCCATCCTGTGACAAGCGTTTTTTCACGGTCCTTTGACAAAATTAATGTTTATTTTGTCATCCTTTGGCGAATTTTGCATTTTTAACGACATTAGCGTTTTATCCTCGATTCTGTGATGAAATTTGCGCTTTTTCCTCGATCTTGTGACAAAATTCGCGTTTTTTCGCAATAATCTGACGAAAATATCTTTTGGCGAAATTCGCGTTTTTCGCGATCCTTTAACGAAATTCATTTTTTTCTGCGATTCTTTGACGAAATTCGCATGTTATCCACAATCCAGCGACTAAATTCATGTTTTTTCTGAGTCCTTTGACGAACTTCGCGTTTTTTTCGTTATCCCTTGGTGAAATTCACGTTTTTCCGAGATATATAATATTTATTTGGTGGGGAGCATGATCGGGGCCGTTTGCCCCCCCCCCCCCACTTCTGTACCCGAAAACTTTCGGGTTTCCGTTTGTTTGTTGTTTTTATTTTCCGAAAAAACTGCCATAAAAAAGTTGGATTTATATATATTTTTTTGGACGGGGGGATCAGCGTGATTATCCCCCCCCCTGCACCTACCATAGAGACCTGCTGGATTCGCACCTGCCATAGGGACACTAAATGGTAAAAAGTGACTATTAAGAAATTGTCAGCGGCTACCTTCCTACAAGGACAAAATATTTTTTTTTCAAGAGAAAAACATAAAAACTGCCTAATATTCATAAAATATTGGTTGACGGTTTTTCGGGTGCGAGGCCCTGTGCGGCATCACCTGTCGCACACCCGTAGGGACGGCTCTCTCGGTATGAGGTAAAGGCGAATGCAATAACTTTGAAACGAAAGATGTTTGTACTTTCACTGAGAAAAAAAATTAACAACATGTAAATATACATTTTTTAATGAAGAAAAAGACGAGGTTTGTAGTATAAATTTGGCGCCCCCGCCGCGCCTGGGGTGACTTCACCCTTCGTACAGCCCTGCTGAAACATATGTAAATCTGACAGCATAGCAAATTGGATTAAGCTTTCAACCTGGTCAAGTTATGCTAATATATTATCATGGTGCAAGAAGTTCATCCAAGCCAAGACTGACAAAATTTCTGAGTATTAGGAATAACCAAATGTAAATAATTAATTTCAAATCCATCTGCTCGCAAGAAGTACACAAATAAATATAGATTATCTATCAATTGAAAGTGATAGCACTTCGCACTCAGGAATAACCAAATGTAAATAAGCGAAATGTAAAATAATTAACTTCAAATCCAAAACGAAACGACGACTTAAAACACTAAATCCATCATTATAGCGTTTGGTTTGGTTTGGTGCCCCACCGTAGTGGAGACTGCTTTGGGGCCTATAGCAACTATGGCTTTTCGCCTCGAATGATCCTTATTATATACAGAAACAACAACAAGTCACAACAATTTTTATTTCTTGTTCCATTACATATTTATATCACTACAAAGCGACATTCACAAATACATCCATTTCGGATTCGAACCCGGGCCCCCGCCGTGGCAGCAGCTGTCGCTACCGACCACGCCACTGGGCGACATCATTATAACGTAATTTCTGCTCGCTACACAAATAAACATGGATTATCTATCTACTGAAAGTCACAGCCCTTCGCGCTCATTGGCGCGATGTGATGACGTCAAACCTACTCATTACGAGGCTAATGTTAGCCTCGCACTCACTAATCACAGACGAGAAAATTACCAGAGAGTAATGGTTGACTGGGCATTAACGGAAACGAAAATGTCAAAAATAAAATGAGTTTTCCTAGATAAAAGATATATCAATTTAAAGAAAATCGTCAGTACCGTTTTCCAGATTTTGACATTAGGAACTTCTTACATACCGTTCCATCGCGTTCGCTTTAAAAATGGCTATTTAGATCTCAAAATATACTGCACGTAGAAATGTAAAAATTTCAGAATAGAATTAGACTGCAGATATAAGACTGTTCTAAACAAATCAGAACAATAGAACCTATATTTGCTGAGTTATTAAAAGGCGGCTTTTCGCGTTTTCTTTGATGTCGAGTTAGCCGTATATATGAGTTCCGCCATCTACGAGTTC
Source organism: Maratus speciosus (assembly GCA_963932465.1). Lineage (NCBI taxonomy): Eukaryota > Metazoa > Arthropoda > Arachnida > Araneae > Salticidae > Maratus > Maratus speciosus. Next base: position 232,728,397 of record OZ010796.1, on the reverse strand, counting down.
TACGATACGATTTTAGGCTTAAGGCTGCGTCACTCGGAATACTACCGTCTTCCATGATATGTATATATCTGATCTTTGTCACTCTGTAACTCTCCTATTTATGAACCGATTTGGATGTAACTTGGTGTGTACATAGTACATACTAATGTCTCAACCGAGTTCGTTGGCCAGCTTCATCCGCCATCTTGTTTCAAAATGGCGGCCATTTAAAAAAAATTAATTTTAATTTAAAATGAGGTACTAAAAAATTAGAAATTGAAAAAGATTGTTTTCTTATGTGTTTGACCTTCATACAAAGATTCCGGAGCATTTTTTGTTCGTCTATATCTTAAAAAATGGCTGAGTTTTAGCACTTTGAATTTCTAGTGTGGTTGATATCTTGAAACGATCTGATTTTTGTCACGCGATAACATGCGTATTTATGAACCGATTTGTATGTAACTTGGTGTGTACACAGTACATACCAATGTCTTGACCGAGTTCGTTGGCCAACTTCATCCGCCATCTTGTTTCAAAATGGCAGCCATTTACAAAATTTAAAAAAAATTAAATTTAAAATGAGGTACAAAAAATTAGAGATTGAAAAAGATTTTTTTCTTATTTGTTTGACCTTGATACAAAGATTTCGGAGAATTTTTTGTTTCGTCTATATCTTAATAAATGGCTGAGTTATAGCGCTTTGAATTTCTACCATGGCTGACATTTTGAAACGATCTGATTTTTGTCACACGATAACACGCGTATTTATTAATTGATTTAGATGACAAAGCAAGTGCATAGTATATAGCAATGTCTCGAACAAGTTCGTTGGCCAGATTCATCCGCCATCTTGTTTCAAAATGGTGGCCCTTAAAAATTAAAAATAAAAATAAATTTTTAATGAGGTACAAAAAAATTAGAAAATGAAAAAGGTTTCTTTCTTAAGTGTTTGACCGTGATACAAGGATTCCGGAGCATTTTTTGTTTCGTCTTTATCTTAAAAAAATGGCTGAGATACAGCAGTTTGAATTTCTAATGTGGGTGACATTTTGAAAAATCTGATTTTTTGCCTGCGACATATATATATACCGGTTCCGATGCGAGTTAGCATGTGCACAGGAATTACTAAGGTCTCGACCGAGATGACCAAATATGATGACTTTTGGTGACCAAATATAAATCACGTTAAATATAACCAGCTTGGATGAAACTGACTAATTTCGCGAAATTCTCATTTTATATTCAGTATTGTCAAAAATTAGTACTGAATCTTTTATAATCGGTTTCCACTAATTTGAGCTTCGTATGTTTGAATAATATGAGCTGGCTTTTAAAAAATTAGGAATATGAAAGCTACCTCTTCCATCCCGGCACTGGCCGGAAGGACTTTTTGTACAAGGATTTTCAAGCGTCGCCACAAATTCTCTGTAGGCTTCAGACCAGGGCTGTTTCCTGGCCAGGATAATAATTGTATGCCTTTATTTTTAAACCATTCTTTGCATATTTTTGCCGTATGGCATGGAGCTGAATCCTACTGAAAGATAAATGGTGCTTTATTGGGGAAGAGATCCCTGATGGAAGGTGTCAATTTTGGTTTCAGGACAGTTTCGATGTATTTTTTGCATTCAGAATGCTATTAATCACTTGAATGCGGCCCACACCATCTGCATATATACAGGCCCAAATCATGACATTTGTTGGGTTCTTTGTAGTTCCTTCAATGCAATCAGGATGCAGCTCTTCCCTTACTCTGCGTCTCACATATTTTCGCCCATCACAACCAAAGAGCGATATTTTACTCTCATTCCTCCAGATTATTTGCTTCCTATGATTTTCTGACCAATTACTGTGTTCTTTTGTCCACTGTGCTCGTTTCTTGCGTTGCAGAAGATTTTTAAAAAATTTGTTCCTCGGAATTCTACCTTTCAGTCCAAAACCTGCCAATCTTCTCCTTATTGTTCTTGAACTAACTAAAATACCCATTATATTCATTTCACATCTAACAGCCTCTGATGAAATTCTTCTATCTTTGAGGCATATCCTTTCTATCTTTCTATCGTCAGAAGCACTTGTGCATTTTTTTCGGCCTGATCTTGCCTTATTTATCACTGATTTAGTTTCTTCATAACGTAAGCACAACTTTGGTACACCAGATAAAGTGACTGATCCACCAGCCTGTCTTGCAATTCAGCATAAGAGAGACCATCTTCTCTCAATATGACATTTCTGCTTCTTTTTGTAGGTGTCCAATCAGTTCTTGTTGTTGATGACATTGTTTTAAATTATTTGCATTAAGAAAAAAAATTGGAATATATTTTTTTTTAAACATTATTCTATTTAGTTACACTAGTATTCACCCTTCTACCAATTCATTCCAGGAAATTACCGCTTTTTCAAATCAAAACATAGTACAGTTTAGTTACTGACATTTAATTGGTTCTCAGAACAGTCCTTGTGATTGGCTAGGAAGATTTTATTACAATTTCAGCGTTCATAACTGTATTTTCGTTCTGTTAGCGTTCCGTTTGTATTTTAGACTAAAGTAAGTAAGTGTAACTTTTTTTTTTTTTTGTATTGCAGATGTTTTAATTCTGTTTTTTTTTATTATTATTATTAAATTCCACATTAAATTTCCTTGAATTTGATGTATAAACATTTGTATTTAAGTGAAAATTAATATATTCTATAAGCACACAAACTTATAAAGCATGAAATTTTCAAAAAATGTCCACAATTTTGGGCACTACTGTATGTACAAAATGTAAGTTGAAACATTTGACTGAAAGTAGGTTTTATTTTTATATTTTTTATTTTACGTATTAGTAACAAATAAAATATGTAAATTTTATTAATTGAACTGAAAATATAGCACATTGGAGAAAAAATGAATATAATAGATAGTGAACTCAAAGGCATTTAATCATCTGTTTAATGCTGACTTCAGCCAAACGTTTTCCCACTTCACATGTATAATATTATTAGAATTAGGTTGCTTCTTATTACTACATGTAGATAATAACAAAAGTAATGGTTATAACAAAATAATACTCAATGAAATGACGTGCTATCTTAACCCCTTGAGGTCCGGTGGGAAATATTATATCTGGTGGAGTACCGTCGTTGGGGGCTACTTTGGTCCTTGCGGGGTTACTTTGGTCCAGCCCATAAAAAAGGTTTTATTCTTTGTATTGAACAAACAATACATGATAATTCGGAGTTTTTGCCCTTGAAAAATATTTTAGACCCTACTAAAGGGTATTTGAATAGCTTGGGGGTAATTAAATTTTTTTTAGCGGTAACACAAGATGTGTTTGTAAACAACTGTTTTCGTGTCTAGATTTTAACTCCCCAAACTTTCTATAGTGAGACAATCTGGATAAGAGATATAAATAATGTAAGTGTCAAAATATTACCTTTAGTAACCAGTGATATATGTGTGATCATAGTTTTTCCTTTAACTTTTTATTTTGACAGAAAATGTTTACGTTTTCATAAAGCTAACATGAAAACTAGTTTTTCGGGGCTACTTTGTACCAGGCCTTTTTTGGTCTGGAAATAGCCCCAGTTACTCGGAAATGCATTTTATACAGTTAAATCTCTTTAAAAATGTATTAAGTAACATTTTTTTCAAATGTTGCTTTAGCAAAATGTTACAGTATTTATTTTTGTTCCAGTTGCTGAAGAAAACATGATGAAAACTGTTTCTCGTGTCTTTAGTATTACCATTTGGTTTATTGTATTTAAATGTTAAAAAAATACATTTGTTTATCAAGTTTGCGGTGTTAATACATTAGCAGTTCCTATTGCAATCAAATGCTAATTGGTTTCAAAATTCCAACATATGAATTGTACTCATTTTATATGAAAATAAGTGAATGGACCAAAGAAGCCCCCACCAGGGGCTACTTTGTTCAAAAACTTTAAAAATAGTTAAAAAATAAAAAAATAGAAAATTGCCTCTTTAAAACCATACAGTTTGCTTCATTGTTTCCTGTTAATTGATTACAATTCAATTTCAAAGATGAAAAATCATATATAATATTTTTTAATAATGGAAATGTGAGTGAAACCGGGAAAAAGTGGCCCAAAGTACGGTATATTATATCCCACCTAATTTTAATAAAACTTTGCACAAGAAACATGTAAATACACATTACTTTTATAAACATTATTTGCTTTTTGGTGGGAAAAAGTTGTAAGATGGCTTTTCCTTATTTTGAATTTTTCTTTTTGTAAATTCCGGTGTGAATTCAGCATCACGGAAACACAATTACATTCCCCTAAAAGGGTTAATAGGATACTTGACGCCAAACGAGTCAAATAACAATTGCATGATTCCATTAATAGCGGTCGGCTTCATATCGTAAGTACTTCAGAATATTCGATATGTTCGTGTCCAGGCTCAGCCGAGTAGGTATTGAGTCATTCCATACAAAATGAGCAAATCAGCTGTGGCTGACAGGTCACAGATTTTGATAAAAATCAGTATATATGTAGATCATATCTATTTATGAATAAATGTAAAATAATAGATTTCAGGATTGTTTATTTAAATATTAAAATTTACAGTAAAAGTTGATGCAAAATCGAGGCATTGTCAACATGCTTGAAACTTCAATTATGATTATTAGCGTTAGAAAAAAAATATTATATTAAAAATTAATTATAATTAAGAATGCATAATAAGTAACAGATTGGCGTAAGTTAGTGATTGTATTTTTGTTCCTTAATGAGAAAAAAATATTTTTGAAAAATTTTGAGGGAAAAAATTCATTATTTCTATTTCTCTTTCATACATGAAGGACAGCTCTGACATGTTTAAAATTACTTGACGTTATAGCAAAAATTATATATTTTAAATATCGAAACTTTCATTCTTGCCTTTTTATTCCTTAATGAGAAAAAAATAAATAGTAAAAAAGGTTCAGGGTAAAATGAATTTTTTCTATCACCGGCTTATACGTAAAGGAAACCTCTTTTAAGATATTTAAATTATTTGATATTATAGATAAAAGTGTATATTTTAAATATAGAAACTTTTATTCTTGCTTTCAGTTTATTTTTGGCTATTAATATATTTATTTTAAACTACAGTAATATATATATATTACAGGGTGATTCAGCTCGTCGGTGACAAACTTTAAGGATCGATAGAGCACACCTAGACGAACATTTTTGAATAGGGAATGTAGGGTCCCTGACGCGATGGTAAGGCGCTAGGCGCTTTCGAAAATTTGGGTGCCGAAATTCGAAACGTCATAAAAACTAGGGAAATGGTTAGATTTTCTTGCTTGTTGCGTCGAAATGATTCTGTTTGTTTAGACTTTCTTCAGTACCAATTTGATAAGCGTATCTCTTAAAACATGGATAGGGGGCGCTGCAGACTTTGGAGAGCTAGACAACAACTTTAAGCCCGTTATTTTGATAATTTAACACATGCTCGCCAAAGTTTATACTCTAACTTAAAGTTTGAACCCAAAAGTAGAGCCCTGCAAAAAGCGTAAGAGCCGGAATAAAATGTCAAAGTACAGGGTGGTCGAAACTCGAAGGCTCCTAGGAGATAAACAAACAGATTTCTTGACTTATGGCATGCATTTTCATGATTCTGTTTGCTGGGGCTCTCTGAAACTCAGTTGAACGGTACAAAAAGAAACATCGATAGGGGGCGCTTTGGGCAAAAAACATAATTCGTTGACATTTCGGACGCTAACTGGAAACGGGGCGCTACGATCAGTTAGAAACAAAACAAGAGAGTAATTTACTTATCATAAGAAGCTATTAAAACTGCAGTTTGTTTGTTTTTTTTAACAAACATAGCTGGTTTCAATCATGCACAATGCGCGCAATAAAATTTACATAAGGTGCTTTTTGCTGATTTATGAAAAAGATATCGTACCATATCGATATGCAAAAGATACGTAATGCGTAGACGACAACGCGAGATGACGTAGTTGTATGCGCAGACACGTCTTTTGAACGTGCGGTACCTACTTAAGCTTCGGGTTACTTGTCTGCAGATCGGTAGTAGGATGGAACGGTACACAAACTCTGAATTGGCTGACATGCATTTGGCGTATGGCGCTGCTGGTTGTAATGGACGAGCCGCTCAGCGGTTGTACGCCGAGCGTTACCCCAACAGGCAAATCCCCTGCCATGCCTTCTTCGCTCGAGTACACCAGAGGTTGTCCACAACGGGATCTTTCGACGGAGGCAGGCCTGAACGGGAGCGATCAGTGAGCACCCCCGACAACGAAGAGGCTGTGCTTAACCTGGTTGAGGACAACCCAGGTCTTAGCACGAGAGATATCGCCAGACATGTTGGCATTTCGCAAGCAACTGCGTGGCGCATCTTACGTTCCCGGAATCTGCACCCCTACCACATCCAGCGGGTGCAGTTGCTCAGAGAGCAGGATTTTGGCCCTCGAGTGGAATTCTCAAGATGGTACTTGGCGATGAGATCCAGGGATCCCCGTTTTGTAAACAGCATTTTGTTTACGGACGAGTCCACCTTCAGCCGGGAGGGAATGTGGAACGCCCACAACAGTCATGTGTGGTGTGATGAAAATCCACATGAAACCAGAAGCCGAGCAGCCCAGGAGCGTTTCTCAGTAAATGTGTGGGCCGGCATTCTGGGGGATTGCCTCATTGGCCCTTATTTGTTACCTGAACGGCTGACAGGTGGAAATTACCTGATTTTCCTGGATCAAGTGCTGCCGCAGCTTCTGGATGAGGCGCACGTACCCGAAGGTTCGCGTCGCCAGATGTGGTTCCAGCACGATGGAGCTCCGGCCCATTACACGAACGACGTGCGTCTCCATCTAAACGCAAGGTATGGCCAGCGGTGGATCGGGCGTGGGGGTCCAGTTCACTGGCCTGCCCGATCACCAGACCTCACCTGCTTGGATTTCTTCCTTTGGGGTTACCTGAAGGCCGAGGTATACCATACACCTGTCAGCAGTGCTGAAGAACTTGTGGCGCGCATTGTGGCAGCTGCAGGGCAGATCAGAGATACTCCTGGCATTGTTGGAAACACACACTCCTCAATGCGACGGAGGTGCGAAGCCTGCATCATGGCCCAAGGTCGAAATTTCGAGCATCTTCTGTAGTGTTATTTTTTGTAAATAAATTTCCAGTATCATTGATGTTTTTGGTCTAAATTTATTCAGAAGTGTTGAGCAGAGGTAGAAAATGTGTTTTCATTATTACTAACTGATCGTAGCGCCCCGTTTCCAGTTAGCGTCCGAAATGTCAACGAATTATGTTTTTTGCCCAAAGCGCCCCCTATCGATGTTTCTTTTTGTACCGTTCAACTGAGTTTCAGAGAGCCCCAGCAAACAGAATCATGAAAATGCATGCCATAAGTCAAGAAATCTGTTTGTTTATCTCTTAGGAGCCTTCGAGTTTCGACCACCCTGTACTTTGACATTTTATTCCGGCTCTTACGCTTTTTGCAGGGCTCTACTTTTGGGTTCAAACTTTAAGTTAGAGTATAAACTTTGGCGAGCATGTGTTAAATTATCAAAATAACGGGCTTAAAGTTGTTGTCTAGCTCTCCAAAGTCTGCAGCGCCCCCTATCCATGTTTTAAGAGATACGCTTATCAAATTGGTACTGAAGAAAGTCTAAACAAACAGAATCATTTCGACGCAACAAGCAAGAAAATCTAACCATTTCCCTAGTTTTTATGACGTTTCGAATTTCGGCACCCAAATTTTCGAAAGCGCCTAGCGCCTTACCATCGCGTCAGGGACCCTACATTCCCTATTCAAAAATGTTCGTCTAGGTGTGCTCTATCGATCCTTAAAGTTTGTCACCGACGAGCTGAATCACCCTTTATATATGATTACGTTGAACAAAAAATTATATATTAATCTTAAATCCATAAATGGCAGAACTACATTTTTTTTTACTTGAAATCGTGCAATATTGTAAAAAACGCGCGCGGATTAAAAGAGAAAAGACCATGGAATGCAACAAATAATACTTTTTAACCTAATTTTGTTACGTTAGGAATCATTAGGCAATCTTGAACTTTTTGAGCATATCATGGACCTATTGATCTTTATGTCTGTGCAATAACTGTAATGTCTCACCTTTCCTTGAGTAATTTTTTTGCCTATCAATAAGAAGAAAAATTATGATTTTGTAACTAGTTTCTAAATTTTTTTAATGATGAAGGAAATACATGGCAACTTAAAAACTTTAGCAATTCGATCTTAATATGTAACACTACATCAGATATCAATTTCACAGATGTTTTTGAATTGCTTTGATTTTCATAAAGTTTTTAATTTTCTCAAAATTGACAATTTTTCAATTTTTACAACAAATTTAAGATTAATCACGTCGTTACCAAATTATTATTACTAAATAAATATGAAGATAATTTTCCAGAGATTACAATATTACAAAAAGATTTAATTTATGTTAAATAGTTTTCAAGAAACGGAACTTCAAACTTGCAACTTTGAACAATTGTATACATGCCATTCTATGTCACAAGTTTTTTAAATGTCCAGAACTTGCAAAATTTTAATTTTTTATTTATTTTATTTATTTTTTTTTTTTTGTCGAAATATTTTGCAATGCTCTATTTGAATATGAATTGAATCTGTGTATAAAATTTTATTAAAATCGGTTAATATGTAGTCACGACGTTTTTTAATTCTTTGCTCATTTTGTGTGGAATGACTCTATTGTGAATATGCGTGCGGTATCACTAATGGCTGTATGCCGAAATTTCATAATAAAGTGTGTACAATTCTATGTACGGTGTAATAATATTTATAGAATTTACATTGTATACGATAAATACCAATTCTGTTATTTTAACAATAAATGTGTTTGAAATGGCGGCCACAGAATCACGAAAGTGAATGAGGGGCATGCCGCTCCGTGAAAGAGTACTTCGATGGCATAGGCTCGGGTATAGCGCACAGAACATTAGTATTACATGAAAACTGAAATTGTTCAATAAAAATAATAATAATAATTGTGAACAAATTAAAAATGCATGTAATCCAGTGTGCTTGCATGGGATTTCCCTGAAGCGAGAACGTATATATTTTCTGCGTATTCGAGTGCTTGAATCGACAATAAGACGCCAATCAATCGCCAATAAGAGCGAAATGCGAGAAATGAAATTAGATTGGTTGAGAAGATTTTGGGCTAAAAGAAAACTCCAAGTATAGCGCCTAGAATATATAGTGTGGAACTCGGCTATCCCTGTAATACTTAAAAAAGCGCTAAAATATTGTATCCCTTAAATGATCAACGATACTGCTGAAATATGAAGATCGCAGCGACATCTGCAGTATATTTTCTACAACTGCAAGATATTGCTAGTCTATACAATGTAATACTAGTAATACGAAAATCCCGCAGATGTCGCTGCGATCGACAATTGGGATTTTATCAGTATCGTCGCATATTTAAGGGATACAAATTTTTAGCACTGTTTGGATAGCATATTTCCACACTAGGTATTCTAGACGCTGTAGGCTCAGGCCTAGTATACAGCAGTTCTACAGCGTCTAGAATATATAGTGTGGAAATCTGCTATCCAAACAGGGCCTAAAAGTTGTATCCCTTAAATGTGCAATGATGCTGGAATTCAGGGAGCCGATCGCAGCGAAATCTCCGATATATTTTCAAATTTCAAAGTAAACATCGTATTCTACCGTGCCTAGACCAAATCGTCTTAGAGTTTTAGAAAATATCCTGCAGATGTCGCTGTGATCGACTCATTGGATTTCAGCATCGTTTGACATTTAAGGGATCCAATATTTTAGCACTTTTTTAAGTATTTCTGGGATAGCCGATTTCCACACTATATATTATAGACGCTGTAGCAATTCACATCACGTGACTTTTACCGTAAAACGTTGAAAAGCTGTAGAACACACAAATAGGAAAAGCATTGATAAAGGTACCGATATCTGTACTACAGCAGCAGTAAAAACCTATTCGTTACGTCACCTTGAACATCTCTCACCGCTCCCTGAATACTAGGCCTGAGCGCTGACACAAAAATGGTGGCTGTCGAAGGCGGATTTTTTTTTAACATATGTTCGGTCCCTTAAATTTTGGCACCAGTATTTTATAAAAGATCTCTTTGGCTTGTTTAATCTCAGAAAAGTAAAGCGGAAAAACTTTTAAACCAAAATTTAAGGACCGTACACAAGCTGAAAAAAATCCGCCTTCGAACAGCCGGCCATTTTTGTGTCAGCGCTCAGGCCTAGTATTCAGGGAGAGGTGCATATTTATTCAGAGGACGGTGCCTGGACAAATTAACAAGCATTAGCTTGGCGATAATGTCAGGCTCGCCAAGATGCTTTGCGATTCACTTTTGCCCAGAATCGTCTCAAACAATCATAGATTAATATACAAGATGGGACATTTACGGCAAAATCTGTAATGGCAACAGTACTAGCGTCACTACCGACAAGGGGGAAGAATCATAGATATAGGATACTAATAGATGGATAACGGGAAATTAGTTTCGTTCTTCTTTCGGCAGGGAATCATGGGAGTAAAATGCTGGTAACACAAAACGCTTGGCGAAATTTTGGCGTTCTTTTTCGGCCACTATTAGCTGTAAGCCTTTGAAACACGAGCTTGACAGGTGCCTTTTATTTACTTTTACTTATCCCTGCGTTTATTTTTTGCTTATCTCTTTTTATATTATTTAATATAATATTATATAAACATCTATCATGTCGTGTTCCTATGCAGCATGTGCCAGTAGCAAGCATAAAAAAGAGCCTGGAATTACATTTCACAAGTAAGTGTTTATTTTATTATTTTTTCTGTATATATACTACATACGTAAACAAAAATCTCGTATGAATATAAAATGAATACCGTGTCGAATATATTTTAAAGCATTGTAATAAAGTTTTAGTAACCTAATAAAATCTCTTAGTTACGTAATACAGATAAATTAGTGTTTAAAATTTATTCTTGGGATTTTTTTTTTTTTCAGTTTTTTGAAAATGACATTTCCTTGCTTGCAAATTCTTTAAAATGTGATAAAATGAGCTAAACAAAATTGTGTATTTTGGCTGCAAAAAGACCCTAATTATTTTAAAAGTAAAACTTGATAATTTTTTAAAAAATTATTTAACTTTTACAAATTGAACAGTGTGTTGTACCTATATTTATTTAAAAAGTACCAATTTTGAATCTTTTAAAATCATAACCAACTTTTTTCACTGCTCTAATAATAAGTACAACTGTACATTTAAAAAACTTGCATTGTTATAATTGCTGCAGAAATACTTTAATTGTGACATTGTTATTTTATTACAATGCGGAAAAATAATTCTTATGTTCATGTTAAGTTTTATATCATCATTTAGGGTAGATGTGCCAGTAATGGACACCTTAAGGAATTTCTTTAAAAACTATTTTTTAATTGTTATAATTATTGTATACTAGCTTTTTTGATATTAAATTAAATCTATCCACAAGATTTAACTATTCTTATAGTCTAATTTTCCAATATTATTCAAATTTTATTATAAATAACAGAAGTATATCAAAACACCCATAATTCCAGTAATGGACACCCCACAAAAAGTAATAGATATATAAAAAAAAAGCAGTAAACCAACGTTTAAAATGCACAAATAATGCGTGAAAAGCAGCAAACAGCTGTTTCGAATCTACAGTGAGATTCTTCTTCAGTAGCCTTGCTTTTTCTAGCACGCTGTTCTTTTTTCCCTATCTTGCACTGAAGAAGAATCTCGCTGTAGATTCGAAACAGCTGTTTGTAGCTTTTCACGCATTATTTGTGCATTTTAAACGTTGGTTTACTGCTTTTTAATATTCCTGCACAAAGGCTTTAATTGCTATTTTAATAGATATATTTTTTTTATGTATTTAAAACCAGAATTTAATGAAAGCATTCTAATGAAACAAAATAGTTACTTTCAAATAAATTTAACATTTAAAATATCAATAATTAATAAAATACTTGTGAGAATTATTTACTGCTTTAATTAATTATTGTGATTATCACAAGATCAATATTTTAAATATTTTAGATAGATGGTTTAAAATACTAAATTTTTATTGTTTATTTTTTTTATAAACCAAAAGCATTGAAGGGTGTCCATTACAGGAAGAGTGACTATTACTGGCATGTCTACCCTATATGTCTTCTAATATGTTTTTGTATTTTCTTAACTTGATCCTAAATAGTAAAATGAGATTGTTACTAAAGCTAAATTATTGATAGCATAATTTTATCTGTATTCATATACCAGTGATGGAACAGTGGCGCAGCAGTTGGTCGATTGTCACCACTAAATTTTTATGGTATTCTTTGCCTTTAAGAAGTCTCAGAAACTCTTTCCAGAAGTAAGACGAAGAATACTATTAAAATTTAGCGGTGTCAATTCATTCTTTGGTGCTACACTGTTCCATCACTGATATACATTTCAGTTAAAATTGGAACTTTGTACCTTGTTTAATGTACTTTTTGTATTTTATAAATTTAATTTTAAAAACTTATTTCAATTCAAAAGATTAAAAAATATATTTTATTTTAAATTCAGGTGTATCAAATTAATTTTTTATAATTCAGGATGGTACCCTTTTAAAAAATTTAAATATAAAGCATACTTTTCATATCCACTATCTAGTCATCTACTTTTACCTTTACTAACATTCCTATTCATTGTTAATGAAACCCTTATAATGCTTACTCTTTCACATTTAATCAATGGAAAACCCCTTGTTTAAATAACAGTTGTTGAAACAGCCTTGTTTAAATAAATTTTATTAATGCATTTTGTCATTCAGAAGTCAGCAAGTTTTTTTTTTCAACCCCTTGGGCCCATTTTGTGAAATTTGCTATGTTTATATTAAAAAAATGTAATGAAAGATGAAATTCAAATAAGGGATTTACTGAATAGTTGATTCGGTATTCGGTGGTTCGGCATGTAAACCGAATATTCGGCTTAAATAAAGTAATAATTTTAAATAGTTTTTTATTTAAAAAAAAACTTTCCTTCATAAAATAGTCTACATAGGTGTGAAATTAAAACAACTGTCGACAACAGAGAAAAAAAAAAGTAAGGAAGATGTGCATCTTTCCCTTATCATTTAATTTTATTTACTTCTACATTAGTTTTTTTTTAATTTAAATTTATTTAATGTGTATTTTCTTTAATATACACATCAAATAAGCATAATAGAGTTAATATCTGTATATCTAAGGTGTATATTAAAGAAAATACACATATCAAATAAGTATACCCCCTATGCCTATCCTATAGCTTCTATAACCATTATATCGAAATCGCTCAAATTTCTTATCTTCACCACCACAGTGTTAAAATATTAATCAAAATATAAATATACTATCAGGTAATAAAGAGTGTGTGTGTTTTTTATGGAATGCAGTTTTTTTTTTTTTTTTTTTTTTGGAAGGGGCCTATTTTATTAATTACATTTTTTATTATAATATATTCTATTATTTTTATTTTATATTATAATTATATTTTTTTGAAGGGACTCAAAGGTACTTATATTTATATAACACCAAAATTTCCTCTAATTTAGAACTTACAACAATCTAACTTTACAACTTACATTTATGTATAATTTAAAATTGATTTATTGTTGAGTTGTTGAGAAAATTTTTAATATACTGAATTATTATTCTGCAATATTTTGAATAAAATATATATAAGTCTGTTAGTGAAAAAATTAATAATACTATAGAACAGAGTAAATCTTCTTGGAACGTTAACCAATCCGAATTTATATATGCATGGTTTTTCTAGATATTAAATATTCAAGTGTTTAAGAATTGGATAACATTTAATGATTTTACTTAAATTTAAAAAGTGGTATTTTCTAAAAGATTCTTAGTCTTTAAAGAAGACTGATAAATTCTATTAAATTTGTTAGCATTTAATTAAGAATATCTACCTATTTTATGCACTTAAGCATGAAAATGCCAAGTAACAATTACATAACAAAGAAAATCCACAATTGTATAATTATTTAATAATAATTACTTATTAATAACTTTAAGTATAAAGTTAAATATGAAAGAATATATTTCAAACATTAGTAAAACTCGAGATATGAAAGCAAAATACACGTGTTAATAACCATTATTCAGAGTTTCCATTAAGTTTTTAAAAAAGGCGCCAGCGGACAGTCTCTCACCGCTAAATTTTATTCGTTATTTTTCATCTAAATTTTTTGTAAGAATTCTAATAAAATTTAACGGAAGAAAACTAATAAAATTTAGTAGGGAGAGACTGCCCGCCGGCGCTTAAATTTTTACAACCCCTATTTTACACTACTGTTTGTTTTAGAAAAATAAAACTACAATTATTTAATTGTCTGAATACAAGACTAATGTTTTAATAAATTTCTGAGAAGTAGTGTTAAACAAATTCAAGCTTCTGATAAATAACAATTTATCCTTCTAATTTTTCATGGGTTATTAATTTAGGTACTACTTAGTTATCACATCGACCAATACAATTATACAAATTGACGTAATTTTTATTTTAACTAATGAAAAAACAAATAAATTAGTATAACATTAATAAAAATACAAAGAAAACGTCAAAATAAAAATCACTTGATGATATAATCACGTGTAACTTGCTTAAAGTCAAGTGAATGTGACATTTGCAATCAACCATTATTGGCATTTAATCTTAGTTTTGCGATAGATTTTTGGTCGACGAGATAACTAAGTACTAGTACCTTAATTTCTAATAGACTATCTGTGCTCTTTTCCTAATATATATTGGGTTTTTTTTTCCTTTGCTTAACAATGCATGAAATGTGACTTATATAACACACAATCTTGTATTTTTAGGTTTCATTGTAAAGATCTACTGTATTGTATTCATCCTGCTGTATCTGTGTGAAAGATTGTTTTGTAAAATCATCAACTTGAAAAGTTTTTTTGTACTTGTATCATACTTTGTACAAGCATGTTTGGACCATGTTTCATAAAGTAAATTTAACGCATAAAAAAATCTGTATTATGAATCTGCACAACTTCTGGTCCTAAGAATTGCAATATAAAGATGTTTTGCCGTATTTTGATGTGTTTTAGACATATTTGGCTATGTTTACAAGGCAAGTTTAATTATGCCTGAAATGTGACTTATATAACACACAACCTCATATTTTTGGGTTTTGTTGTAAAAATCTCCATTCTGCCGTATCTGTGCGGAAGATTTGCTTTATAAAATCAGCTTGAAAAATTTTTTGTACTTTATTTATTTTTTGTAAATGTTATGCAATAAAATGCTTTTTTTCCCAAAAAGTTGTGCTTCATTTTTTGTTAAATATTAGACTGTGTTCAATTTTATTTAAATGTTTTATTTGATTAGTTTAATTCCTTCAAAACCTGAGTTGCATGCATGCATCTTCAAAAGGTGCATGCCTATATTTGAGAACCTGTAATTTTGAAACTTATTTGCTTTATTTAATTGCAAAAATTGTTATATTAATTTAAAACGTCACACGGAGTCGATCATCTTTACACGGTGATTGGTAAAAAAGCGGAGCGCTCATCGTTTAGTGCCAATCATAGATTAACATGGTAGATGGGAAATTTACCATAGAGGAAAAAGATAGATGGAGATGCAGTAAGGGGGCTGAGGGTGACGCCAAAAAAGTAACCCTAAAATCGGCTAAAGTAGGCTCAAACACAAGCACGTTCTTTCACGAAGAAAACTTTTAGTAATACAGTTTTTAATTCCTAATACAATGGAATTCTGCTTTAAAATGCTTAAAAATAAGCAGATCACTTTCATTTAGAGAAAAAAAATGCACGGGTGACGTTAAAGAATTCAGTCCCTGTTCCAGGTGCTTGTTTGGTTTGAGCCTACTGCGGACGTTTAAATGTGAGGAATAAATGATTTCATATTGCAATCCTTTTTACGGCATAGTGCATCTCCATCTATCTCTTTCCTCCAAGGAAATTTACGGCAAAATCTGTAATGTCAACAGTACGAGTGTCACTACCGACAAAGGGGAAGAATTAACAAGCCTCCGAAATTTACATATGTTGAAGAAATGTTTGAATGAAATGCTCTATGTTTGAATATATATTCTTTCCTAAAACAAAGTACAGGCAGAGGATATTGTATTTATGTTTTATTTATTTAGATGTTTTTTTATTGTACTTGTATCGTTCACTTTTAACTTGCTAAATGATAATTAGAGTAATAATATAAAAGAAAAACCTTAGAAAATTCTGTTAACTTAAATATGTAAGTTTATGAGATTAAATTGTAAAAAAACAAATTCAGGTATTGTGTTAATTTATTTATATCGAATAAAATTTTATTGAGTGTAATGTCAGTACCTATATTTATTTTTAACTTTTAGATTTATGTATTTCTAAAAATTTGTCGGAAGGAATTTTTCTTCATATGTAATTTTATTATTATTTATTGTATGTTAATATATAACAAATATTATTGAATTGATTGTACGTTATTTACATTAAAATCAGTATTTTTATTTCATCTGTAAGTAAGTAAAAATGCGTAAATTTTAAAAGATTATTGTAACGATTATTTAATACGTTAAGCTTTATAAATTAATAAAACATCGGCTATAAAAAAAATTCCTATCAAATGGGAATATTTATGAAATTTTCTGGGACTTGTAGAGTGCAATATTTCGTATATTTTTATATTACACCATTGCTTTTGATAGCATTCAAGACGAAATTTTTACCTTGTTTTTCGTTGCACTTAAATAGTTCACTCGTCATGTACAAAAAAAATGCATATATCCGCGCATGAACATAGAATAGATATTAGATATATATAATAGAATATCTATTCAGTGTTGCCAGATTGGGGACTTTTTTGACCCCAGATTGTTGATTGTCACCGCTTTTTTTAAATAGAAATATTCGACCTAATTAAAAATATATTAAAAATTCTGAAAAATAAGAGAATTTTACTATTTTAAAAAAGTGGTGACAGTCAAATAATCTGAATTAAAAATGTTTCCAACCTGGCAACACTGTATCTATTCTATATTCATGTATCGGTGTAAGATTTTATTGAAAAAATAAACATGCAACATTAAAAAAAGAAAGATCACAATAAAGTAGATACTCCATAATAAAAATATTACAAGAATGAGGAGTTTCTTCCCCATTGTCACTACAGGCGCTACGATCGCGATCGCATTACCGTTACGCCGCTCTATGGAAGTGTCCCATCTTGTATGTTAATCTATGGTGCCAACCGCCGTGTAAAGATGATCCACTCTGTGTCATGAACTAGCCTTGTATCGCAACCAACGAAATACTAGGTCAGTGCATGGTGTGATGTCAAGCGAGGCTAACGAAAAAGACAGGCTACCGCGGTGCATCCCACCTCTTTTTTTTACAGACCGCTAAAGTGACGTTATGCTCTTTTCGCACACCTTCATTGGTGCATTCGAGCATCACGTGATTCCAGCGGTCTGTAAAAAACGATACGTGGAATGCACCGCGGTAGCCTGTCTTTTTCGTTAGCCTCGGACGTCAAGGTAATGACGTCACAACCGTAAGAGCACTCGGTCAGAGAGCGACCAACGAAAACATATAGTTAATATGAAATCATAAAGATCATATTGTTAAGATTCTGAGAAGAAAACATATATGTTTAAAACTCAACAGATAAATTTTAGATCTAGGTTTTAAATGAAAGAGTTATACAACATTTTAAGGAATTATTTATAAATACACACAAACTAGATGTTATTTTGCACATAGTTTATAAACTTAAACACAGAAAATTGTTTAAATGTGTCTTGTTTTTATTTAATTTCATTTATGTAAAACTTCTGGTTCATAATATATTTATTTGACTGGAAAAAAAATAGGGAGGTCAGCAGCTGTATTTTGTGTTTTCATATTAATAATTTAGTAAAATACAATATTATATGTTAATAAAAAGTAAAAAAAAATCCGAAACACTTTTTTTAACATGTATTTTTTTGTCAGATCAAAAAAAAAATAATAAATTTAACTAATAAAAAATTCACCAAATCCTTAAAATAATATCTTTAAATAACTACAAAACTCTACAGATTATAAATAAAAGCAATACATACCGATTAGAGTCCTAAACTATACTTTAAATATCCTTTTTCAAAGATGTTATACATTTTCTTAAAGCTTTACTATGAGGAAGTTGAGTAAAGATAGGGATCCTATAACACAGGCTGAATCGTCAAGCATTTTGTTTCCCACTTAGACCAATGAGCGATTGTTGACCACGCGACGTGGCCAATCATTCTTCTCCTACCGGCAATTAAATGGCGGCGTGAGTCAGCCCATAGATTAACATCCAAGATCGGACATTCCCATAGAGCGTAATGGTAATGCGATTGCGATCGTAGACCCCTTATTGACAATGGGGAAGAAACTACCCATCCTTGTAGTATGCTTATTATTGAGTATCTACCTTATTGTGATCTTTCTTTTTTTAATGTTGCATGTTTACGTTTTAGATAGAATCTTACACCGATACATGAACATAGAATAGACATTCGATTTTATATATCTAATATCTATTCTATGTTCATGCACGGATATATGCTTTTTTTTTTTTTTACATGATTAGTGAACGGTTTTAAGTTCAACGAAAAACTAGGTAAAAATTTCGTCTTGAAGGCTACATATCAAAAGCAATGGTGTAATATAAAAATATACGAAATATTGCACTCTACAAGTCTCAGAAAATTTCATAATTATTCCCCTTTGGTAGGAAAATTTTTATAGCCCGTGTTTTATTAATTTATGAAGTTTAACGTATTAAACAATCGTTACAATAATCTTTTTAAAATTTATGCATTTTCACTTCCTTACAGATAAAATAAAAATATTGTTTTTAATGTAAATAACGTACAATCAATTCATTAATATTTATAATATTAACATATAAGATATAACAATAATATTACAGATAGGGAAAAATTCCTTTCGACCAATTTTTAGAATTGTATAAATCTAAAAGTTAAAAATAAATAGAGGTACTGACATTACACTCAATAAAATTTTATTCGATATGAATAAATTGACACAATACCTGAATTTGATTTTTTACAATTTAATCTTATAAAGTTACATATTTGCATTCTTAACAGAATTTTCTGGCGGTTTTCTTTTATATTATTAGTCTAATTTTCCTTTTGTAAGTTAAAAATGAACAATACAAGTACGGTAAAAAAAAGCAGCTAAATAAATAAAGCAAGCATGAATAGAATATCGTCTGACACCTGCATCGTTTTAGGAACGAATAGATATTCAAAGCATAGAGGTCCCATCTTGGTCCTTAATCTTTGAGTCAGCCCGAGTTATAGGAGCCTTAAGTAAAGATAATCCAGTCCGTTTGACGTCATAAAAGTCATGAACTGGCCTTGTATGTCGTTGGTCGCGCATGAACTGGCCTTGTATGTCGTTGGTCGCTGTTATAAGGAAAGGGCATGTTTACAAACAAACACTTCCGTCAACCAATCTACCAACTACATTTTTGCCATAAACATCATTGCAGGGCGTCTTGGCGCGTCTTGGCATACGTCTTGGCGACGTAAGCCAATCATATCAGAGACGAGTTAAACGTAGACCAATCAAATTTTCCTAGCTCATGCGTACAGGTAGGAGTCATAAAGAACGGACAGGTTTTCTTGCTGAACCAACAGTAATTCAACCAAAGCTGACTTTACAATGGCTTGGAAGCGAAAAAGTCACGTGATCCAGATAGACGGTTGAACGCGCGCAATCCAACTGTAGTTGCTACTATCTCGCTATGCTGTGTGCTGTAGCTGGCTGTCTCTGTTTGTGCATCAGTGTTTAGTTAGATGTGATAAAATTTGAAAATATTTATTTTAAATGCTATTGATATGTGCTCTTAAACCGTTGATCATGGATTACATCGTGTACGGAGAAATTTTTAGCGCAGTAATTTGTTATTTTACTGCCAAAAAGAGCTCATCAGTTTAAGCCTAACTGTTATTGCATTATCGGAGGAAGTAATGTGAGTTCATATATAATTATATTTCTCTTTTTATTTTATATGTATGTTTAAAATGTGATTTTATAAGCACTTATAATTGAAGTGTGATGTATACATATATTTCATTAATACAGTACTGTGGTATCTATAAAAAGGTGTTAAAAAAAAAAGTTTAGTATTGTTCTCAGTGTATAATCAGTAAGTGTAACCCTTCTTTATATATTGTGGAGAATAGTACTCATTTTCTAAGATATAATAACAGTGAATCAAAGATTAATATCTTACCCCCCCCCCCCACCCTCTTTAAAAATTTAAGTACTCTTTTTCAAGTATCTCATTTTTTGAAAATACTCTCTCTTTCCAGCTCTAGGTTGTGAAGTGGTCTTTCTGTGAGAGTAGCGCTCAATTTTTATATAAACAAAAGTATTTATTTTTAAACAGCAAAATTATTCAGTTTAATGTATGTACATTTGTTTAAAACAATGAAAATGATAGTACTCAGTACTGGTTATTTAATTGTAGTACACATTTGATTAACTTCATTTTAATTTAGCAATTATAGATTGCTCTGATTACTTTTATAATTTCTTGTATATAACACTTTTCAGATACTGGTATAAATGAAAATATTTATTGAAAAACAGAACATTTTAATACTGTTATTATCCAAAAATGTACAATTAAAATAACTTTCCAAATCCCAAATGAATTTAAAATATTAACTTAATATGTAATGCAGTTATTGAAGATGTGATCTTTCTGCAGTCAAGGGATTGAGTCAAGAAGGATATTTTTGGATTTTTATGACAGCTGGGTGCACTTGCGAGGCAGGATCTTTATTTAATTTTCTGTCTGTGAGTGTACCTTGCTAGTTCCTTTATACTGGATGTTCCCACTTCAAACTTGTCAAAGTACTTGTTTACCAACACAATGTCCACACCACGCTGGCTGATGATCTGGTTTCAATTACAGTTTGTTAATATTAAGTTCATTTGGGGTTTGAAAATTATTTTACCTATGCACATTTGGATAACAGTTGTATTAAAAGATTCTTTATTTTTATTTAGTGTAGGGGAGAGTGGGGATACTTGAGCCATCCCTATTTTCTCTACTGTAGGTTAATTTTTCTTTCTAAAATTAGCAACACGATAATATTCTTATAGTTCTGCACTTAAAAAAAAAAAAATCACATATCTTGGAACCATTTTGAAAGTATATAGTGATTAATAGCTGCTTTTTCCCTATCTGAAGTAAATATTTAGGTGAGTGTTTTTTATAGTTTTTTGTAATCAAAGTTTTGTTTTAAGCTGCAACAATATAGATAGATTTAATAAGTATAATTTCAGTTGTATTTTGAATCTAAAATAATTCAAATAGATGCATTCATTACTTAGTAAAAGTCTGATAAACAAAAATGGTAGTAATGGGGATACTGAGATTGAGGATACATAGCCATGCTCAACCATCCCTACTAGGAAATTAGAGATATGGGTGAAACAAAAAAATGTCTTTTTCATGTTCACAGATAGATTTTAATTTTAATTTTTTAATTTTTTTTCTGGGTAAAATGAGGAAGAACTCTTTTTATTATTTTTTTTTTTTCATTAAGGAATTAATTTGAAAACATACGTTTAAAAATGCATATTTTGTTAATGAAAATATCCTTTTTTTTTTCATTTTGACTAACAAAATAGTCTGTCTAGATAAATGTAGGCATAGTTTTCAATTTAACTTTTTGACTAATATTAAAATCACTTTTTAAAACTGATTTTACTGGTCATAATCTCTAATATTTTAACTAGTTAGGCCCAAAATATTAAAATATCTATTTTGTTAATGTAATATTTTAAGATTAAATATTGTATACTGAAATTGTAACCACTATTACTGTAACTTTTTTAAAAACTTAACCACCAACTGACGATGTTGCTATCATCAATGAAACCCAAGTTGAAATGATCCTTCGACCACCAATTATCACCACAACAAATGATCGTGTTACTCGTTTTGTTTTCACAACTGGTTTCGAAGGACTTGGTGCATCTTGATTTATCACTATGTAAAACATTTATAAAATAATAAAAAGAAAAATATTATTTTTGTAGGTATTTTTTAGTATTGACTCAAGTATCCCTTCACAATGGCTCACGTATCCCCCTCATGGGGATACTTGAGCCACAATGTAAAAGAAAACGTAAAAATTTATTAAACAAAGAAAAATAGTTCAAAATTAACTGAAAATGGAAAAGAAAAATTATCAAATTTTCAACTACAATATTTTATTTTGTTCTAAGTATAAAAAATTTAAAAAAGTGGCTCAAGTATCTCTATCTTCCCCTATTTTTATTACAAATGCAATAAGAATTCTAAAATTTGTAGCAACTAAATTAAAATGAAGTGATTCATATGAGTTAAATATTTTCAATGTTTAATAAAGAAACAAAGCACATGTTGTGAATACCATAAGCCAACGAAAATTTCACTTTTATGAAGTATGCGAAAATATTCTTGTTTACAAATAAATTTTCTTGTAAATACTGGTGTCATTCAACTATTTCAACATTTTATGAATACAAATACCTTGCCCCTGAAAGGGTTAAGTTATGTATTGTTATTATTAGGTACCCTATTTTTTTTTTTAAATCTAGGTATGCTTTAGAAAAAGAATTGCTTCTTTGGCAAGTTTTACTCAATAACACAATATCTAAATGAAATATTTTAAATATTTTCCACTTAAACATTACCTGTTAATGATTAAATACTTCAATATTTATTGATAACACAATTCTAATCCATTTTTTTTATGTGGATATAAAAATATATTGAAATATGTTTAATATTTTTCCATATGATATTTCACGTTTGTTATTTTTAATTGGAAGATTTATTGAATTTTATAAATATTTTTAAAATCAAAGTAAATGTATAAAGCATGGAAAATTCATTTAAATATTGACAAAGTTTTAATTTTTTACTTCTAAATATATACTTAAAAACATATTAGCTGAAATACCAACTTTCAGTTAATATTTTCATGTAAAAGAAATTAATTTTTTTCTATAAACTGTTTCAATTCATAGATTAATAGCTCCCAGTTTAGCACATATTTAGTTTATTTTTACAATCATTATCAAGATTCAAGAGTCCACATTTTATTAACCCTCTTCTTCAAACAACTATAGCTAAAAATAGTCAGAACTCTTTTTAATAATTTTAAATAAAAAAAAGACTTGTTTGTTTTTATCTGCTAATTTTCATGTTAAAAAATATTTAAGTAATTCTTTATTGCTTTTCATGTTTTGAAATGAAATGTATTTTCATAATGAATTACTTTTCACGACATAATTGATAGTTACAAGTTGTTTATATATTTATAAGAAAAAAAAAATATTTATGGATTTTCACTGCGAGAAAGTATTCTTATTTTTCTTCCTTGCCACCACCCCCTCACCTCATTTCCAAAGTTTGTAGGGACAAGAGTGGATGCTGCAAATGAGACAAAATGTCCAACCCTATCTAAGGCTGTTTAAACATTTTTTTTATATTGAGTATTATGATATAAAATTGAAATTAAGAGGATTTTAGATAATTAAATTATTTAAATAATTCAGATCATTTAAATAATGTTTTATGAATACTCAAAATTTGCTATTGTTCAAATATTGAAAACATACTGTAATTTCAAAATGTATAAGGTGTATTACTATTTTCTGAAAGATATATTTCAGAATAATATTTATTATATATGTCATAGGCTGATTGAGAAATTCAACTTTTGCAAAGAGCCTAGTTTGCGAAGAAACATCCTAATTGTGGATGGGAAATCATACTGATAACACTGGTCGGCAACAAAATCCTCTGTAAAAATAATAGTTGATTCTTATTAGATTTCATTCTGGTAAATAAAAATATAGTAACGAAACTACTGTATCACAAACCATTTTTTTTGGTAGGAGGGTTTGCTTTTAAAATTAAGGTATTTTATATCTTGCTAAAATATAAGTGGAAATTTTGTAAATCTTAAAATGTAGATAATAATATGTAAATTATCTGTAAATAAATGTATAAATATGATTACCCAAGTTACAGCGCCATAAGGAATGAAAATATATTAGTGGATAGCAAATAGTAAATTCAGACACGAAAGGGGGGGGGGGCATAAAAAGAAAAATACACTATACAATACAAGTATCAACAAATTAAATTTCCATGCTATATTTTATCAATTTCATATCTAAGACAGTGAAAACACTTCTTCCATGATTTCAATGATACTTGACTTCATGTTAGAAGAAACAGCAATTCTATGTTAGGTAAATAGTACAAATATTTATTTTGTTAAAAATACTCCAAATATTGATCATATTATTGAATCAATACCTCTGTCAATAAACATATGGGAACTGTAATTTGCAGGTCTAAGCAACAAAACATAAAACAAACTTCTGAATTCTTTAGGAGAAGTAACTCTCCACTGAAAAATCTATTTGATTTAATACAATTGATTTAAATAAAACAACCCTGGATAGACATTTTAGCTTTTGTGCAACCAAGTTCTGAAAAGTTTTTTCTTTTCTTTCCTTTGTGGCTGATTTGTGATGACATGTTTTTTGAAATACTAGATTCCTTAGAGGAGAAACTGCCCCCCTCCCCAACTGTAACTTCTCCCAAATGGAACCTTTGGGGGGGGGGGAAGTAAATTGCCTCTCCCTAAATTAAAAAATATAATAATGAACTTTTTTTTTTTTTCCTCTGGCGATTTAAAAAGAAAAATTAAAACTTATTATTTCTGAGTGATTTAAAACTGTTAAACATTAACAGAAAATATAATTAAGAAGTTTTCGTCGAAAAGAAGTGGCTGCCCCCTCACCCCCCCCCCCCCCCCGTGGAAGTTTAATTATGTTTATGAAAGTATTTGTATTGTAATAAATATCGCATCCGGCGCCGAGCTAATTTTCAACGCAAGCAATGCTTCGACCATCGACTTCTTCGTCTATCTGGGTCACGTGACCTTCTAGTTTCGATTTCGCTTCCGGGCCATAGTAACGTCGGCTATGTAATTCAACCAACAGTGACGTCAGCTGCCCTTTCCTTATACCCCGTATCTCCCGATACTAAAAATTAATTTGAGGGAAATTCACAAGATATAATATTCAGTAAAAACTTGATATTTTTTTGTTTTTGTGTTTTTAAAAGAAAATATCATTTGTGGAGGTAGAGAATAAAATCTGATACAGGGCGCCGCCATGACTAGGAAATCCTCCCCCGACTCTTGGAGTACAGCGTCTAGAATACCTAGTGTGGAAATACGCTATCTAAACAGTGCTAAAAATTTGTATCCCTTAAATCTGCGACGATACTGCTAAAATCAGAAGTTATAGCGACTAGGATACATAGTGTGGAAATCGGCTATCTCTGTAATACTTAAAAAAGCGCTAAAATATAGTATCCCTTAAATATGCAACGATGCTGCTGCAATATACAGATTGCAGCGACATCTGCAGGATATTTTCAACAACTGCAAGGTATTCCCAGTCTATACAATGTAATACTAGTAATACGTAAATCCCGCAGATGTCGCTGCGATCGACACTTGGCATTTTAGCAGTATCGTCGCACATTTAAGGGATAAATTTTTTTAGCACTGTTTGGAAAGCATATTTACACACTAGGTATTCTAGACGCTGTACCGAAGTGTCGATCGCAGCGGCATCTGCGGGATTTTCGCATTACATTGTACAGACTAGCAATATCTTGCAGTTTCAGAAAATATCCTGCAGATATCGCTGCGATCTTCATATTTCGGCAGCATCGTTGCACATTTAAGGGATACAATATTTTAGCGCTTTTTTAAGTATTACAGGGATAGCCGATTTCCACACATATATTTCAGGCTCTATACTTGGAGTTTTCTTTTTGCCCAAAATCTTCTCAACCAATCTAATTTCATTTCTCGCATTTCGCTCTTATTGGCGATTGAGTGGCGTCAAATTGTCGATTCAAGCACTCGGATACGCAGAAAATATATAAGTTCTGGCTTCAGGGAAATCCATGCAAGCACACTGGATTACATGCATTTTTAATTTGTTCACAATGATTATTTTTTTTTTTTTGAACAATTTCAGATTTCATGTGATACTAATGTTCTGTGTGACAAGGTAAATATTATCCGAATTTGAATATCTAAAACTTTCAAACGCGTTTACGATAAGTAACGATTTCAATGGTACTTTAGCATTAGTTAAATGGATAATTTTACTATAGCGTATAGAATAAAGTACTAAAAATTTAAATCTCATAAATGTTGAACGATGCTTAATGACAAATGTCGATCGCAGCGACACTTGCTAGTTCTTCACTGGACAAAGCGATTAGCACCCTCTATAGACCTTTTTATGACCCAATGGACTTTACCCACGAATGGCAACAGCCATACCTCTGCGGGTAGATACACTCCGAAAAAGACTGCTTATTGGACGAAGGGGAAGCAGTGTTAAAATGTTCTTCACGCCTATTGGTGTTTTTCTGTCCGAGGCTAACGAGAAAGACAGGCTACCGCGTTGGGTCCGATTCTTCTTTTTTTACAGACCGCTGGAATCACGTGATGCTCTTTTCGCACACCTTCATTGGGGCATTCGAGCATCACGTGACTCCAGAGGTCTGTAAAAAAGAAGAATCGGACCCACCGCGGTAGCGTGTCTTTCTCGTTAGCCTCGGGTAAAGTCCATACACTGGTTGAGTGAAACCAACGAGAGCACCTTCTCATTCCTCCGAAACATTGGTTGGATCTCGTTGAGGGGACGCTCAATGGGAGAAATTGTGTACGAGATTATGGAATCACCTTGATTACAGCTGATTACTATGATGACATGTGATTATACCTGATTACACATAGATTACAGCTGTTTACAGTTGATTACACTTGGAAATACGTGATTGCACTTTATTAAAATTTGATTACATGTGAATAAATTGCTAAAAGTTATGATTTATCAGTTTTACTCGATTTTACTGCCTTTCAAACATTTTTTTTTTTTTTTTTTTTTTTTTTTTTTACATGTTAACTTTTTAGATTTGTCTAAAATAAGAAAATAGTATCAAGCAGGACGGTGATTTGTCTATCACCGTTCTGTCGACAGTGGCGTAGCCAAGGGGCAGTGGTTCGGAATCTCCCCCCAAACGATGGGTCCGTACACTAAATTATGGATAAAAATAAAAGTAGTAACAACTGCTAAAACGGAATCGCAAAAATTCCGAAATTTTTCGATTTAGCAGGTTTTTATCTTGGCAGGTATAATTTTAAAGCGTCTCTTTCGCCGGAACCATTATTTCTTCCATTTAATACAGGATTCCATTATGGACACGTTATGCTTTCACATGTATCCTTTACAATTTATCCGCTCTATAATAACCCTTTGAGATCATAAATGTACTATAGTTAAACTTACGACATTAGAACATGTCTATAACGGAAGCGTGCCATAAATAGAAGAAATTTAATGTTTGATGAAACTAACACTGTACAATTTATGCCTGCTAATATAAAAATCTGTGTAAAATGGAACTTTTATTCAGACCTTTGCAATTCCTTCTTTGTAGCAGTAAAGCCTGTGAAAATTAAAAACAGAAACATTTCATGATCCCGATGATGAAAAGATAATCATAGAAATACTCTGGCTAAAGCGGATACCTGTTTAAAACGGAATTTTTCCTATCTCTAGTAATTCCGTTTTCAGAGATGTTATTGTAAATAGATAAAGTGTAAAACTTCATCAACGAAGAATTTGAAGGGACCAATTTTGCTGAAACGTAAATAAATGAGTTTACCTGAATACAAAAACGGAATAAAATATATATATATATATATAGAAAAGACACCAATTACCTGAAATGCTTTACTGTATTAGAAACGGAATTTATAAATCCCTTTTATCTAAAAATAAGTAAAAATCACGAACCTAAGCCCAAATGTTTCTAAAATTCTTCGGTCAAACGATAGAAATGTCTTAAAATAAGAGAAAAATATCTTCAAATCACTGGATATTCTGGCATTCTCGGGTCGGGCTCGGATCTGGAAATTTCGCCCATGCAGACCTCTACTTGAGTCCTGCATCGGGTCGGGTTGTCCACTTTTACCCGGACCCGACCAGAGGCAATATATTTTTGTTGTGGTCGGGTCAACTTTCATTGTTTCGGGTTCGGGTTGGGTCTTAACTCTTGCGGGTCAGGTTCTAGTTGACTCGATAATTCAAAAGAATGTCCAAATTATTTTTCAGTTTAAAAATCTTTATATAATAAAACCTCCATAGTAGGCACTCCGAAAAACGGACATCTCTATTTCGTGAAAACTTTTTCAATTCCTAACACTTAAATATTAGTATATTTCACCTCTTTTTGAATAGTGTATACATACAATCTACACACATGTATCGTATAGGTGTGCATAAACTATCACAAATACGGTGCATGTGTTATTGTGTGTATTTAAAAACGAAAAGTTGGTAATATTTTTCATATTTCGAAAGACGAAAGATTGTTTTTTAAAGAAATTATAATCTATTATCACACTTCTTACCATTTTATTTCTCATGGGAATGGATTTAGTAAATGGATTCATTCATATTCATTCATATTAAATGCATATTTATTTTCATCTGATGCATACTTGTGGTCAAAGTTTTTGTGCAATTCCCGCAACCCGAATTGCAAAAAACCTATCAAGCGTCTAAATTATTGTAGTGTAAACTTAATGTTGCCGTTGCCAGATGTTCCGATTTACACAGAATGTCTCGATTTTCAAGGATCCCGCGGAACCCCTATGCGGGATGCTAAATATTCCGCTTTTTCACCATACCAAAATTACATAAAAATTTTTACTAAATTAAAATTTCATGCCATAGTCTGAGACGAGAGAATTCAACACGTCAGCCACAAGCGTCACAACGGCCGGATGTTACCGAATACCTTATATTTTGTCTAGAACTCGTGTGCATTTATTTCTATTAAATGTTTATTCGATTGACTGCAATCTGTAGGTGCTTATACGAAATAAGCTTGACGAAGAAATAAGACATGGGAAAATACATTTGCTCACTTCAAACCTTTTTATTAAAAGTGTTTGGCGAGTATTTATATAAATGAATGGGCAAACAAAGAGTGTTTTTTATGTTATTGTTCATATTAGCGTAGTATCAGGCTAAAAATTGTTCGCCCGGCCGGTTATGAATGTTAAACAGCTATGCATTTTCCATTATAAAAGCAAACATACCATGCCGTCCCGGTGTGTCTGCTTTCTTCGATTTTTTGGCCATCGGACCTTTTATTAAAAAACATATTCCACCTTTTCAAAAACGTAAAAAATAAAAAATAAATAAATAAAAGAAGAAGAAGAAGAAAGAAAGAAAGATATGCTGTTTTGTCGTTCATTTTCTTTACTAATAAAGGAGGGACGTTACCAAAACATTACCGGTGTGAAAAAAAAATCTCACAATATCGTCGGTACCATGTCAAACTATCCAATGTGAAAATAGCCACTTTTCAGGAGGGCAAAAAAACTGTTTTAATTGCGGATTCAAAACCAGCGCCAACCAACAGTAAACAATTATTATATATTTCGGATGCTGTTTTATATCCTATTTAAGCATGCTATTGAGATAAATCATTTGAATAAGTTTACTTGCCAAAAAATCACATTGGATAGTTTGATATGGTATGCTTATTTGTACGTTTTCAGCTTCGTTGAACTTTTTCAACTTCAAACTATCCAATGTGCCACATTGGATAGTTCGACTTGTACAAATTTTATGCTTTTCCCAGGTTCGCCATTCCACAGTAGCGAATATGAGATATTGGATAGTTTGACTTGAAAAAAATTTGTGCTTTTTCCAGATTCGCTGTTTCATAGTTGCAAATGTGTCATATTCAATAGTCTAATTTGAAAAAATGTTGGTATTTACATATTCAATATCTCTTTAAAAAAAATTTTAATTTTAATGACAATATACAGTAAATTAATAAAGAAAAGTTATTTTTAAACATTCTGTTAATTTTATAAAATATAAGAAAACAAAAATATCTCAAATAATGGGGTGAACAACAACAGGCACTTTATACCCGTAATTATAAGTAATAATCTACGCGCAATTTATTCTAAGAAACTCATGGAACGCTTTCTACCACTATTTTCGAATAGAAATCTTTGTATTATTGAATGTCCCATTAAAAAATGTTAGAACAAATGAGGCTGAAGAAAATTTGGAAGAAATTTATTATAGACTCTTTTAATACAATAATTGCAAATGTTATCCGGAACGTAGGGAATAATAAAGGGTAATCACTTGTTTCAAAACTTTCTTGACCGTTAAAAAGTCGTTATGACTTTTGGTTTACCTTTCTGTCGTCTCACCGTGCTCTAAATCTCATAAATATAATCGGATTGTCATATAACTTATTTATGTTTTTGACGTTTACTATGGCATGTCCGGTACTGAAAACGGAGCTTGTAGCATTTATAGGTCCTTTACAAGGACACTCAAAAGAATCACGTTACATTTACGCTTAATGGGGAAAGAAACGTTTGTGGTTAAGTTTAATTATTTTACGATATTTTCAACATAATGAAATTTATATACATTATCGAGGTGCAAAGCAACATGCCTACGTTAGAATATGACGTGTACGGCAGTTATCGCTCATTTACAGGGATACACAAAAGATTTCGGTTAAGTGCAGTCTATTAGCGGCAAATGCTGAAAATGCGTTTTATATTATGGTATGCGTTTTAAAACTTTGTGCATATTGCGTGGTAAGTATAAATTCTATAAATTGTATAATGTATTCTTCCTTAAATAAACTCGTTAGCATTACTAAGTATGAATCTGAACTTCTTAAACGTAGTTTTGAATTCCGATATGATTTCAAAGTTGAACTATAGTTAGTATATAAGATGTTTGTGGAATATAAGTAAAATCATATACAGGGCCACTCAAAATCTAGAAACATGGACAATTATGGATGATAACTTCTGGAAGTATCATTTCAGTAATTTTAAGCGTCTTTTAGCTTGCATTAGATTTTTAGCTTATTATGTGGCATGTATAAAAATCTGTAGGTAATATACAGGGTTGTACAAAATAATTCAGTTATCCTCGTCTATTGGTAGAAATTACTGAATGTGAATTTTCAACCTCTTATACTTTTTAACACTTTCCAACAAGGTTAAAAAGTGTTTATGAATTCGGTTTGTCTGTCTACGCTCTAACTCACGAAAATATACTCGTATTTAAATGCAATTTAAAAATATTAATGGTGCTTACAGATGCATGTTCCTTCGGTATTGCATATGAAGTGTGTAACATGAATGATTCATTTAAGGGGCACTCAAAAGATTTCTATTACATTATGGTATATGGGAAAAATCATTTGAAGAGTATTTTTACATTACGCTATTTCAAATACATTACAACTAATCTAAATCACTGAATTTCATTACATGAAGATTACGATAAATAGGGCATGCATTCATAGCATTTGTTGTTTATTTACAGCTATACACAAAAGAGATGGGTTACGGTGCTGTCTTTGAGCAATAATTGCTGAAAGCGCATTTTTTAATTTCGGTATGCGCTTTTAAATTTAACTGTTTTTCTGCATGTTGTATAAAAAATCTGTACCTCGTATACAGGGTTGCACGAAAGAATTCACTAAAAAACAATTACCATGTATAGACAGAAAAAGTACTCGAATCAGTTTGTGAAGCCCTGTAAATGATCTATAAATTAGCATATAATCTAGATAGAATGCGACAATTTAGTTTAATTAGAAAACGCGTAACGCAATTTATACTTTCGAACTTATGCAATTTCCGCCCATAAACAGAAATATACTCGAACTTTTTGTATAGCCATGTATATTATCTACAGATTTTTATACATGTTATATAATACGGTAAATTGATTCAGGCAAAAGATTGTTATAAACACACTTCCAGAAATTAACAGTCATAGCCGTCAATGCTTTCAGTTCCTTGCATAGCCCTGCATATTAAAAATTTCTACTAACATATTTCAGTATCGTAAAAAGAAATAAAAGACCGAAATTATATAACTCAATTAAAACCCTCCTTTAAGAAATTCACGCCCATATAAAATAATCCTTACGAATTCTTTTGTATAACCCTGTATATCTGTAGACTTTATATCTACCACGTAATATTCAAATAGTTAAAAACTCATTCTAATATTGAAAACACACTTCAAACAACTATCGCTAATAGGCAGCAGTGTAACCGATTTTTTTGTGTGTCCCTGTAAATTAACGATAACTGCTATACATGTCATATTCTGCAGTAAGCAACTTGTAATATAAATCAATTACGAATGTGAATTTCACTTTATATGGAATATTTTAACATTATTAAAATATGCTTCAAACATTGTTTTTTACTATAAACCATTATACAACAAAATTCTTTTGTATGAACCTATAAATAATAATAAATGGCTTGCGCACCATATTCTTCATAAAACACGTTTTAATACACTTGATAACTCCATGTTAATTTCATTATGTTTTAAATACCATAATACCATTAAAGACACCGCTCTTTTTCCCTATTGAGTGTAGTGTAACGGGATTCTTTTGAGTACCTGTAAATGAATTAAAAATTCTCACCTTCCATTAACAATAGAAAGCATATGCTATATAGTCAGGGACGTAGCTACAGGGGGGGTGTGGGGGGGTGCGACACCCCCCCACTTCGGTAAACTCATATACATTCGGTAATTTCACTTTCGTTCAAATATTGCATCATTTGGCTCTGATTTTTTTTCTTTTTTTTTAAAGAATTTTTAAAGATATATTACAAAATTTATTACAAAACAGAAAACAATGTCAAAACATATTTAAAATTATTACATATTTTCTAATTAGAAACTTCCTTTATCTTTGCATTATGTAATTTTTTTTTCGCTGGGAGGCGATTACAATTTCACTTTTTAGCTATTCCATGGATGTAAGAAGGGGGAAGTCCATGATACAGTATCCCTTAGAAGATTAAATATACCTTCTTCCTATTTCTATGCAGTATCCCTGTAAGCTAAAAGATTAGGGTAAAGAATATCTTCGCTTCATTCAAGAAAGGAATCTGGAGAAAAAGGCCTTGAGGGTAAATGTGTACACTCCTTGACCAATGCAAATGAAATTAGAAGGCCAGACTTCTTGTTCGTTAAAATTCATTTTGCTGGACTCTGAAAGCTATGGGGGTGGATATTTTGCGGTTTTTTCGGGGGACAGGATGTCGCCAGATGTTTACTGTTGCAAACATCATTGCAACATTTTTTTCAAAGCAAAAAACAAAAGAGAACCGGGAATTTTTTCTTATCAAAGAAAATTAAAACGGTGTAATAAAATTACATCAGCTATTAAGGATGTACCGAATAGTGATTTTGACCGAATACCGAATATTCGGTCAACAGGCGAACCGGATACCGAAGATTCGGCTAGCCGAGTAGTAACTATTCGGCCAAATACCAAATATTCGGCTGGTCGAATATTTTAAAATTTTATTAATTAAAAAAGTTTCATGGCTTCTTCTGGTGAAATAAACCAATATATATATTTTTTAATTCTAAAACAAACAACTCAGCAAAAATAAATTTTCTACCGAATATTCGGCTAGCCGAATTAACTGTTAGGCCGAATACCGGATATTCGGCCTGCCGAGTAGTAGCTATTCGGCCAAATACCAAGTACTCGGCTGGTCAAATACTTTTATATTTCAAAGATTAAAGGCAATAAAATGTTAAATTTAAAAATAATTTTACATAATATTTAATGCAGAAACTTACATTTTGATAAACAAGAACTTTTTACAAGTAAACTGTATATATGGAAAAAATCTGCTTAAGAAAAGAATTTAAGAAGAGAATTTTAAAATTTTATTAATTTAAAAAGTTTGATATTTCATACCTTCTTCTGGTGAATTAAACCAAGTGAATATATACATTTTTTTAAATTCTAAAACAAACAACTCAACAAAAATAACTTTTCTACTGCCTTTGATTTAGCAAGGAAGTTTTTAAATGCATCTTAGATCAGTGTTTCGAATGGGCGATTATTTTCAGAGATTGTAAACATACACATTGTTCCTAAAAAAATTGTAACAAACTTTCAACAGAGTTAATGTGGTCAAGACAATAAAATTTTGGGCAAGAAACAACAACTTACTCCATCTATTCCACCAAAATTGCAATATATTCAGTGAAAAATTCTGGGTATGCAAGTACAAGCCGAAACTGAATTTTCGTTCACAACTTTATCAGTAAATGAAGATATTTTAGCAAGATTTGTTTCATATTAATTTAGTTTGTATTAAATGTGATGATATCATTGAAAATGGCTGAATTTTGGCCAGTGGCACGGTATAAATACTATAAATTGCATTCTGAATAAAGGAATGTCTACCTCATAGTTGTTTAAATATGAAAAGTGGAAATTTCCAGCACTTCTCATCATGATATTATATTTCACAGAAATCAAAGCAAGTTTATTAAAAATATAGCTATGATATCTTCATTAGGGTTAACAAATGAAAATCCAAGTTTGACCTCGAATGAGATGAGATAAACTTTATTTATAACTGAATAAGTGGATTGCGATTATGGTTTTCTGAGCAAAAATTGTCTTTCTTGATGTGTATTATCAAACCTGAAAGTTTTTCTGTTTTGATTGGAAGCGCCCTTTTTTGTGAAAAAAACAAGAAGCAGATTATTTAGTAGAAAAGATTCAGGAACTTGCATTTTTACATTGTTAATTCCTATGAAAATCCCCATTAAGAGGCTACTTCAGTCAGTCGAAAAGACCCGTTCGCTAATGCTAATCCTATGGAAGAAATTTATAAAGATATCTCGGTTGCATTTCAATATTTTTAAATGATTTCTTTTGCATTGGATAGCTGAGATCGATCTGTATGCAGGCCGTTTTTTACTTTTTCGATTTTCATTACACATTTTTTTTTTTTATGAGGATGTTTTCACTTTCGAAACCGGTTCCAAAAATGAAAGTGTCCTCATAAAAAAATATCTGTAAACAAAATCGAAAGAGTAAAAAACAACCTTTGTACAGATCGATCTCAACTGTCTAATGCAAAAAAAAAAAAAAAAAAAAAAAAAAAAAAATCATTTAAAAATATTGAAATGCAACCGAGATATCTTTATAAATTTCTTCCATAAGATTAGCATTAGCGAACGGGTCTTTTCGCCTGACTGAAGTAGCCTCTTAAGGGTTAATTTTCGTAAGTAATACTTTACAAAAAGCAAATAATGTAAAAACATTCTCTTTTACTTAAATATGATTCTGTTTCTAATTATTATGAATATCTTTATAAGTTGACAGTTAAAAGTAGAAATTGTGTAAGATTTTTAAAAATGTTTTAAAAGTTTTTTTAACAATTCGGTTTGGCCGAATATCTTGATATTATAACCGAATATTAGATTAGGCCGAATATTTGGTAACATGGCCGAAAAGGCCGAATACAGAATAGATACCGAATTTTCGGTACATCCCTATTAGCTACTATATATAATGGTATATTGTATCTTCGAAAAACTAAAAGTTTCTTGAAAAAATTATTTAAAAAAAAATGCGGGAAAAAAATCCTTAAGGGTGTTCTCAAATCAAAAGAGCTACTTTCTGAGACATCTCTGAATTCATTTTTGTTCGGAAATTGGCAGGTGTTGTTATTCATAAACTATGTAATCGAAAGACGTTTTCCATTTTTTGGTAAACGCAAAACATTTTTCAGAAAATATTATCAAAGTTGGCGTTTTGAACCGAATTCCAGACACGGCAGCTCGAGAAAGGCAAAAAACTTATCGTCATGTGACCACAATCACTTATAACGCGATAAGTAATTTTATCAAAAAATGTAATATTAATTTCCATTGTATTCCGCTTCAACAGTGAGGCCTGCCAATATGCTTAAAAATGAGACAGAAAATGTGTCTGAAAATTTTGCGTTGTTCAGTAGGAAGCTCGAGAACCGCTTTAAAGAAAAATAATAATAAGATAGAGAACTATAAAATATTGGATTTTTCCCATTGTAATTTAATATAAACCGAAGATATGTTTTATGATCTGGATCTGTTCTTGTCACGGGTTAGTGGGGGGGGGGGGGTATACGGAGTTATACGCCGTATCTGGATTTTTTTAAGAAACTCCGCATACCCTCTGCTTCTCAAATAAAGCATTAGCGTATACTGTATCCATGAATGTTCATGATTTTTGCGTATGCCCTTTGTTTTTTTACGACTACAGCACTGGCTTTTGTCATTCAGTTCGAAAAGATATTTTTTATTTATATTTTTTAACTTGTTTTAGAATCATCAGTTGTATTGATATATAAAGACAAGTGCACTGATGATAACCATTAATCTTTCTTCTACTTGGCGTTTTGAGACATACATTTACTTTCTGCTGCAAAAACTGAAAGCAATTTTTTTTTCTTTGTTTTCTGAAATGAAGGGATCTCGGATTCAATTTAAATTAATTAAAAAAAATCCTTTGACTTGAATCAGGCTAATTCATGTAACAGAATCAACGCTACAGCTCACAAAAAAATGCAAGCAAAGTAATTTTGCAGAAAATAAAATAATTTTTCACACTGTCTCCCCTCTCTCCCCTTCTCCATCGAAAAAAAATCTTTTTGTGTCCAACACTTTTTTTATTATTATTGCAAATTAAAATAACAATATTTAATTTTTATAACGGAATCCTGTTTTAAACTGAATAATGTGTTTATCCATGCAAAATTAATATAATAATATGTGAGAAAAGGATATATAATACATTTACACCTATTAAGAAGGGAACTTGTCTATTTTGCATTTTTTTACTTTATAGTGCAATTCCGTCTTAGAAGATTTTACTGCATAGCATTTTTTAGATTTTTAAGTCTCCAGTACATGGAATATGGATTAACAAAATTAAGGATAATCGAAACATTTGCATATAACAAATAGGATTTATTTAAAAAAAAAAATTATTATTATCGCAGCCTACGGTATTTCTATAAAAAATAATGATTAAAAAAAAAAAAGAAAAAGAAAAAAAAGAAAAGAAAAAAAAAGAAAGAAAAAAGCTAAGATTAAGTATTTTTGATCAGAATTCCTCGTACAGACACATTTTTAACCAAATCGACGTAAAAATCAATGTTTTGTAAAAATTCACTCGGGCCGTGTCAGACTCGGGTCGAGATCTTCATTTTTTTCCAGGCCAGGATGGTCTCAGGCTGAACTTTTAGCTGCTATAACGCCGGGCCGGGCCAGGCCAATAATATTTTTCGACAGTCCTGGCCGAGTTTAGGCCTACCTTTCATAATGGGCCGGGTCGAATTTTTTTGTATGGGTCGGCCTGGCCCGGGCCTGAAAATTTCTACCCGTACAAACTTCTAACTTAAAATTTAAAAAGTATTGCAAATTTCAAACTGTGAGTTATAAATAAAAAAGAATTATTTTTTAAATATTTTCTGTTGAATTTATTTTTATAGTAATAATAAATAATCAATCTAAATCTGTCTTTTTACACCTCACCCCAAATTACCGCTTTTACCTTCCCCCCCCCCCTCACTGGATTATCGCGCACGAAAAGCTTAAACCTTAAGTGATGAGGTGATTTATTTTTTTTATATATAACGTGGTGAGATGGTGTGTATGCAACCCCAAAATTTTATTTCTTGTCTTGTGCACTCCACAAAATTTAGCGAATTAAAATAAGAAAATCTCCTGTGAATCAGGGGCGGATCCAGATACTCGTTTTATTTATTTATTTATTTATTTTTTTTTTCGGGGGGGGGGGGTGTATACCGAATGATATATAATCAACACAGTCATAGTTTCTATTGGTTAAATCATTCCTTGCAGTTAATTATTATATAAATATGAAATAATTAAGGGTATTTGAAATTACTACAGACTTTCGATTATCCGAAGTTCAATTAACCGACACACTCGGTTAACCAACCCTCTCATTATATAAGCCTCCTCCCCTCAAGATATGGCTTATTGTTAATTATTGTGCCGAAAAATTAAAAATGTTACCATTGAATTTATTTATTAAAGGTTTAATTTTTATTCTTCTTTTCCTTTTTACTCTTTTACTCTAGTAATTATTTATTTTATCGGTTTATTCAAAAAAGGGACTGAATAAAAATCTCAAGAGTGTTTAACATCCTTGAAAAGTCAAAATGTGTCATCTAAGCGGTGCGTATACTTCTTCAGAATTTACTCATTATTAGTCCATCAAGGTTAACATTTGTTACTGAGACGCAGGTATGTGTCCATAGCTTCTCTACAAGAGGTAGAAAGACAGCGAAAAATAGTAAACCAAACAATGAACGGTGCGTGACAGTAGAGCGGCATTTTCTATTCAAATCACCTAGTCATTAAGTAAATACATAAAGGAAGAACTGATTTAGCAAGGTGGCTTTAAAGAAATTAACACACCATATGCATTTTAGCTTTTAACTGACTAAGACATACTCCTTTTTTGTTCGTTCATCAAATACCCCTTAAAATTCACCAATGTGGGTGGCAATAGGAGTATATATATTTTTTAAAACATTAGTGTTTTTTTTCCAAAAAACATTAAGATGCTTGAAATTTTAAAAGGTCCTTTCTCTTTCTTGTTTCTTTCTTTCTTTGGAAATCGCTACGAATCCCATTCTTTTCTCAAACTAAAGAGCTCTCTGAAAAAATATTATACAGAAATTAGTAGTGCAGCTTCTTTGAAAAGATGAAAAAGTTTCCACACTTTAAACGGATCCGCATAACGGTGTCAATTTTCTGTTGTAGAAATTCAACAAAAGGTACACGATGTGGCATCGTCCCCCACCTCAACCCATAGTGTCAAAAATTATGATGCCATATTCCTTTTGACTGGACATGATCCTTTTTTATTCATTAATTGCCGAAACGTCAGTGAGGTTTACCACTGACACCCGAAAAGTGTTTGGTTTTCGTTTGCTTGTCTGCCTGTTCCGCGAAAACTGCCGTTAAAAACGTTGGATTTATATCTTGGGGGGATGACCACCCCGATCGCCCCCCCCCCTGGATCCGCGCCTCGGGGAATCTCCTGGTGATAAATATGCTTTTTTTTCGCGGCCCTTTGACAAAATTCGCGTTTTTTTCAGCGATTCTTTGACGAAATTCGCATTTTTCCGAGATCTCTTGACGAAATTAACGTTTTTTCCGCGATTCTTTCGCGAAATTTGCATTTTTTCCGCAATTCTTTGGGGAAATTCGAGTTTTTTTCTGCGATTTTTCGACGAAATTTGAGTTTTTTTCTGCGATCCTTTGACAAAATTTGCGTTTTTTCGCGGTCCTTTCACGAAATGTGCGTTTTTTCCGGTTTTTTTGACGAAATTCGCGTTTTTTCCGCGATTTTTTGACGAAATTGGCGTTTTTTGCGCGATCCTTCGACGAATTTGGCGACTTTTTTTGCGAACGATTGACGAAATTGATTTTTTTTCGGCGACCATTTGTTGGAATTCGCGATAAGCGGTGGATTTATATTTTTGGGGGGGTAATCCCCCCCCCCCCCGTGTATCCGCGCCTGCTGTGAATTTTGCATTATTTTCTTGAATAAAATCAACTGAAAAAGTACTGTAAGTGTGCATACATATACATATAAATACACGTATGTAAATACCCCAAAAAAATTTTCTTCATAATTGAAATTTTTCTGGTGTGGAA
Source organism: Maratus speciosus (assembly GCA_963932465.1). Classification (NCBI taxonomy): domain Eukaryota; kingdom Metazoa; phylum Arthropoda; class Arachnida; order Araneae; family Salticidae; genus Maratus; species Maratus speciosus. The sequence continues at coordinate 232,688,662 of OZ010796.1, read as the reverse complement.
AACACCTCTCCTGATCAGTTAAGGGTTAAAGTCTTTAAAATTACTTTTTTCCTCTGCTTTATTCGTAATTGTGCAATACGATAAATAAATCAGCAGTTATCTACTTCACTCCCTCCATTCATAATTTTTACAACCCTCGCTCCCCCCGGTTTGTAAAATTTTAAATGGTTAAAATTATTTAGTTTTTTGTTAAAATTTTTTGTCTGTTTATTTATATATTGCTGAAATAATAAATAAATGTCTAATCCTCCCCCTCCCCCCTCGCCCAACAGAAAATAATGCGAAAGGATACAAAATACAAATAAATACAAAATAAAAAAATACAAAATTTACTATGAACATTCGGTAAATTCGATCTCCACACCCCCCCAAACGAAATGTTCTAGCTACGCCACTGTATATAGTAAACGTTGTCGTAGTCACATGTGTCAATAGCGTTAAATTTCAATCGATAAATAAAACAATTTTTGTCCTCCTGATAAAGAGACTATTTTCATATTGGATAGTTTGACATGGTACGGATGTTTAGAAAAAGAAAAAATTCCAAACATTTGCGGCAAAGGATCGAATATGCCATATTGGATAGTTTGACATTGTGAATTTTAGAAAAAGTTGCATATTGGATACTTTGAAACATTCATTATCTAAGTTTCTAATCAAGCAAGAAACGTGACGATTTTGATTACTACGTATCATGCATAGTACAACAAAATGGCACAAAATATGAAAAATGCAATTTTTCACATTGGATAGTTTGACATGGTAGCGACGATATGACCACGAATGAATAAAATTCAGTAATACAGTACCAGTACATAAATAACCGGTACACCCGTAAATAAAATACAGTACCGGTCTCGCCTACAGAAAAAAAGAAAGATCCAGACCTGTCCCTGTAAGAATAAAATTCATACCCGGCCAACATTTCAAAAAAAAAAATTTAGTCCCAGTCCGATCCTACTCTTCAGATAAAAATTAAGCCCTCACCAAGCTTAATGAACAAAAATTTCACCGAACTCGGCCTTTGAGACAGGCCTGGAATCGTAGACACTTCTAATATATATTACGAATTTGGCTAGAGTCGGCATCGGATCGGGTTACCCGCACCCGACACGACCGCGCGGGTCGGGTTGACGTTTTATTTTTCGTTGCGGGTCGGGTTTGCGTATATTTTTTTCCTGCGGGTCGGTTCCGGATTGGATTTTGACTCTTACGGGTCTGTTGGTTGATTCGATTTTTCAAAATAATCTCCAAGATATTTTTTCAGGTTAAAAATCTATATACAATAATATTTCCACAATGGACACTCCGGAAAAACGGACATGTATATTTATCGAACACTTTTTCAATTCCTAACTCTTATATATTCGTACGCTTATACCTTTGAATAGTGGGCACCTACCGATCTACTCACATGTAACATGTGTATGTGTTAGAGGTCTGCACAGGCCGGAATTTCCAGGCCCGGGCATTTAGCACCGTTGCTACAAAAGTGTCACAACTCAAAAATTGGCTTTTTTGAGTTATGGCTGCCATTTAGCTTCGTTTTTTGCGCCTCTATCAACCACCTAATGTGCCAGATAGTGCACTGAAAATCTAGCCACCAGGTAGCAGTTGAGTCGTTCTTTAAGTTTGTCAGATGACTACTGACCCTTCTAGAAAAGGGCCACATATTCAGTTGTGATCTAACCTTTATACGTGAACGTGAGTTCAAAAGTGTGTTATTTTTATTTGTGACGTTTTTAATGATTCAAATGATGATATTCTTCCAAATGATTTCGAATTTTGGCAGTCTAGATGATTCATGTTTAAATATTTTCTGCTTTTTATTTTGAATTGTGGCATTTTTTATGATCAAGTTTGTTACAATTGTCGGTCGGAACTATAAATGTGTCTCTTTTGATTTGCAAGCGAGGAAAAGTAACAATACAGGAAAAAATTCGGGGTGCTGTTTTTGTTAAACTCACTTTAGCTACGCAATATGAACTTTAATAAGGTCCCAGTTTACTTATAAGGTGACTGATAATATTAATGCATATATTATAAATTTAAAATATACATTTTATTTAAATTTCCAACTACTTCGGTCTGCAATCCCGCAGTCGTCGTCAAGGAATATTTTCATTAATTGCCGTTCTATTCATTCAAATACACCCCTTCCTTTCATATGGTAAAGCCTATCGGTCTGATCACGTACGTAAATCAGGCCACCCGCGCGCAAGCAGTTTTTGTCATGGAGTAGATCTAATCAAAGAAAGGAATAAAAAATGAATTATTTCATACTTTTAAGGTTCAAAACAGGTAAAACCAACGACGACATTTCTTTATCCTTCCAAAATATGACTTTAGTAATACGAATGTAGCTAGAAGTAGAAGTAGTGGTGCTTTGGATTAAACTTTGGAAATTATTTGACGGAAGTAGTGTGATACAATATTTTAAATCCTTGATGGGAAGAGCCCAAAACACTGATGTAGGTCAGGTGTAATGTTTTATTCCGACAATTATTGTGGGCAACAGAAAAATAAGTATTTGCTTGCTGCTTATGCATACGCGGTACAGTGCTTCAGCATCCGAAGCATAACACACAAATTTCTAATACACGGACATTCTCAAAACGAGGTTGATAATGTGCATACCGTCATTGAGAAGCATATTGCAAAAAATCTTAAATTCGCCCCAATATACGTACCAGAGCAATACGTCACGTTGATAGAGACGGCGAAAAAACAGGACTCACTTACCATTTTAATGAGCTCACATTTGAGGATTTTTATGATATGAAGTTGCTGCCTGAAAAATGGGGTAACAACTTCAACGTGGACACAGCTAAAATGCAAGTGAAGTGACAAGAAATCAAGATGCCCCGTGTCTAACGAGATCAACCTCGACCATTTTTCTATGAAACATCCTACATAGATGAGATTTTCAAGAAGGCGAATGTTTGCAATACGAGGAATACACGATCTCAAGAGGATTTGAATTCGGTTGAGCTAGTTTGGGCCTATTCGTGTAAGATTCCCTTACCTGACAATACAAAAAAAGATATTCAAGACCTCGTTAATAAAAATATAATATCGAAATTTTATTTTAATTCATCCTTCAAAAATGTTTTAGAATAAAGCAGCAAAATATTTTCATCTGCAACCAGACCAGAAGACTGATTTACGTTTGTTATTTACAAGTTTTTTAACAGGTGCATGAAAATTTAATGCATTTAAATATTATTTAATGATAATAATATTATTTTAAGTGCCTTGTTCCTTTGCAAACATAGCTTCGTTTTGTTGTTTACTTTTATAGGTACAAATGATAAAAGGTTTTTATGCATTAAAATGTTATTTAAATGCATGTCTAGTAAAAGCAGTTTACTAATTAGCTGGGTCTTTATCTTCCACTTACGGAACACTCAAGGACAGTGAAACAAATATGTAATCTGAATAGGCAGGGCCATCGCTAAGACTTGTTATTCGGGGGGGGGGGGGGGGTAGAAGTCCTTAAATTGCCATGTCAAATTTCAGTATTTGACAACAAGTTTTTATAATTTTGTCAAGTTACCACAATTAGAAAATACAATATAATTCTTATTTGTAAAAAAATTAATAATATTCCCAATTTGAATTGTGACTTTTGCCAAGTCTATCAGAAATAGAAAGTATATTATAGTTCTTATTAACGTTTTAAACAAATTTGCCAACTAAGTTTGTAAATTTGCCAAGTATAACAGCATTCACGAACGTTTTGGGAGTAGGCTCCCCCCCCCCCCTCCCCCTTAGCGAGGGTCCTGTCAATAGGTACTTTATACTAAATACTTAATCTTAATTTTTGTATATTTCAGCTGTTTTGTTTTACTGTGTTTATAACTGAAAAATAGCAAAGGAATGCATTTTCTTGAAGTTACCTAAGTCAAATTAAAATAATATTATTCAGTCATATTTTCAGCTTCATTCATCCACCCAAAATGAATTACTACCTACAGGTAACAAAAAATAAATAGATAAATCCTTATTAATGAAAGGTCTTAACTCAAAGCCGAATTTTCTGTCAAGTCACCAAAAGTGTCGCATGTCCAGAAAACAAACAACAAAAGTGTCAAAACTCAAAATGATGACATTCTCATTAGTCTATGTTGGGCGACAAAAGAGGCACAACTCAAATAAATGGTATTTTTAGTTGAAAATTAGAAAAATCTGAAAGAATGGCAATCTATGATATTATTATATGCACAATTCTTTTGAGTGACATCACTAGATAAACTAAAATTTACCTACACAGTCCGGAAACAGTTTTTCGCATTTTCTAAAAAACGGAGTTTTTTGAGTTATGCCACTTTTGTAGCAAGGGTGCGATTTCAGAATTCATTTTTTTTCAGAAACGCATAAGATTGGCAGGGGTTCTTATTCAGAAACTATGTAATCGAATGGCGTTATCCTTTTTTGATAAACGCAATATATCTTTGAGAAAATACTGTCAAAGTTACCGTTTTGAATCGAATTTCCGGAAGCGACGGCACGGGAAAAGAGAAAAACCGGCAGCCACGTGGCAAGAATGTCTTATATCTCAACAAGTAATTTATTTATCAAAAATGGAAAACGCTATTCGATTCTAAATCCCTTCAATAGTCAGGTTTGTTAATTCTACGCTTTTACATTTAAAAATTAGTCAGAAAATGTGCCAAAGTTTCGCATTGTTGAGCAGTGAATTTGCGATCCACATTAAGGTATATTTCGAAAGATTACGTTAACAGAAGTTCATTATCGCTATTGCTCCACCAGTGGCCGAGAGCTTCTGCTCTCAAAGCTGGTAGACGGCAGGTGCTGGGTTCGAACCCAATCGCGCCCTTCGGCCTAATCGTTCGGAGTTTTCCGTGCTTTTTTTCGAATCTTGCGTGAATACGGGTTAGGATCATTTCAAAGACCCCACGGAGGGTTTTCCCGCGGGCCTATATCCCTACTTAGATAATCGGCCGTCATAAACAACACCAAAACATACCGTTATCGCTATTAATATTTTTACAAAACATATTGCCTGCACTACACATCCTGAGAATAATTAAGTCCAGTTCCGGCCCGACTCGACTATCTAGAAAAATAAATGAAAGCCTAATCTCGGCCCTGAAAAAAAATTAAGCCCGGGTCAGACACCATTTAACAGTCTGATGACGATCTCTACGCTGGACGTGTAACATTTCTGTATTGATCTTTTCAAACTAGCATCGGCTCGTGACTCACATTTTGTATTTATTCTGGCAAAAGTCATATTCATTGAAAATAGCTTATATTTTATCCGTTTCATCTAAAATTTTTATCGGCCCGTTTATTTTTTTTTTATCGGCCGGTCCATTGAAAAAATTGTCCAAATTCTGACGGCCCGGCCAGTTGGAAAATCTGCCTCCATTTCGCAGGCCCGTCCTGAGGTCCGGGCAGGACACGGGCCTCGGGCCAAGCCCGTGCCCGTGCAGATCTCTATTATGTGTGCATAAACTATCACAAAAACGATAAATGTATATTTCTGTTTATCAGAAAAGAAATGTTGGTAATATTTTTCATATTCCGAGATACGGAAAAAATTGTTCTTAAAGAAAGAACAATCTATGACAACATTTCTTATATACATTTTGTATCTCATGCAGTGAATTGAATATTCATTCATATTTATTTTCATTTGAAACATAGTTCTGCTCAAACTTTTTTTTTAAAAATCCCAGCAACCCGACTGGCAAAAAACTTAAATATGACCATTAAGAAATATTCTAGGGTCAACCCGACTAGCAGACAAAATTTAGTGTCATCCCTACCCGAAAAAAGAAAATTAAGGACAACCCGACCCGATGCAGGACTTTGTTCAACGAAGTGTCTGTTAATGGAGGATATTCCAAATCTGGGCTCGAGGCTGAAAAAAGTCACGTGATACCGGAAATTTACCAAAGGAACTTCTAACTGATAAGAAGGGGAAGATACTACTGCTTTGCCTCATGAACTGTTTCATTGGCTAGCGGGGATTTATATTACACGTCTACGGAGCTGCAGGAGATGAGCGCCGATAAGGATCGAACCGGAGAACCCACGGTCAGTAAGCGAGATCTTACGTGCCGAGCAAAAGGCTAGCTCGATCGCTTCCTGCGAGATACTCGTTTTACTGACCGCGCAAGATGGCGCCGCCACAGTACTCCACCCCCAGGGAGAAGAACATCTCGTTGATGTTGTACGAGCGATGTGCACTCGTGTTGCGCTGGTGGTTGCCAGAGTGATGCTGTCGTGCTGCCGTGCGCATTTGTGTACCCCCGAAGATGCGCGGCGTGATAGACTTTGTGCTATGAGATTTGCCTTAGGCTTTGCGTGCTGTGAGCGTTTCACAGTCTTTGCTTGCGTGCTGTGATAGTTTCACAGGCTTTTGCTGCTGGTTGCGTGCTGTGATCGTTTCACAGGCTTTGCTTGCGTGCTGTGATAGTTTCACAGGCTTTTGCTGCTAGTTGCGTGCTGTGAGCGTTTCACAGGCTTTGCTGCTGGGGGTGTTTTCAGTGCTGCCATCTATTGGTCTCGAAAGGAGATGATGATATTTGTGAAGATGCGTGTTCGTTTGTCCAAGGTCACCAATGCAGGAGATGAGCGCCGATAAGGATCGAACCGGAGAACCCACGGTCAGTAAGCGAGATCTTACGTGCCGAGCAAAAGGCTAGCTCGATCGCTTCCTGCGAGATACTCCTTTTACTGACCGCGCAAGATGACGTCGCCACAGTAGGTTTTTCCCATTATTTGCGAGTGGTATGCACGAGACCTTCCTTATGATGGACCATTCAGGGTCATACGCAGAGGAGATAAAACCTTCGACCTGGATATTAGAGGGGATAGACAGACTATCTCTATAGACAGACTCAAGCCGGCTTTCACAGCCATGGATACTCCGCTTATCCCATCCCAATTTGCCAAAACACCATCACCCTTAGAGAAACCTTGCACAGAGCAATCTGTGCGAATATCAAAAAGCTCCTGCAAGGAACAGTCTGTGCCAATTGCACAAAGCTCTGGTAATGAACAATTTGTGCCAACAACACGTACTGGACGATTTGTGCGGCCACCCCGACGTTATGTCCATTTTGAATGAAACTGCGGAGGGAGTGTGCAGCGGACTGCTATGCCAAGATAGCACTAAGTAGCCTCATCGAATAAACTTTCGTCGCCACTTGGCGAGATAAGACTTGTGTGGCAACCTCAACTGTGGATGAACGTTCTCCATCGATCGCAGTCAGTCTGCGCTTGTCTTTCATCTGTTCTTGTGTTCGGCAATGGCCGCTGCTGTTCTTTTATTATTTAACATTTTATCGTAATCCGATATGTAACCTTATTTTCTTTTTGTTTTATTAAACTTGTCAGTGTTTTACTTTCAGGCTGGCATTATTTAATATATCTTATGTATTATTTCTTAAAGTAATTTAACTAATTTCTTGGCACGCGTGAAACCGCACGCCAAAGAGCCTTCCCTTCTTTACGCTAGAAGTTTTTACTTTAACCACGTGATCAAAACGTAGATGGAATATCCTCCATCGTAGATTACTTTTCATAATTGCATTAAAACCTTTCCTTTCAAGCGAAGGAAGAGACTAGCTATCACCAAACTGTGTTGTGTAATAGCCTGCCATAGATTGGACAAAAACTCTGGAACTGAACATTCGTGCTGTTCAAATATCGCTGTTCTCTTTTCAAACCAGGACCGAAACTAAGGGGGGACAGAGGGGACATGTGCCCCGGGCGCCAGAACGAAGGGGCGCCAAATGAAAGATTATACCTTTGAAAAGGATCATTTTCTTCTGATGGACTGATGGCTTCCATTATTATGAAACAGTCATTATAAATGAAGTGTTAGGTGAAGATGAAAGAGCAGTCGTAAAAATTTAGAACTCTGATTTTCTGGTCCAAATGGAAAAAAAAAGGCCATAATTTTTTTTTTTTTAAATTATGGCCTTTTTTTTCCCATTCGGACCAGAAAATCAGAGTTCTAACTTTTTACGACTGCTCTTTCATCTTCACCTAACACTTCATTTATAATGGCTGTTTCATAATAATAGAAGCCACCAGTCCATCAGAAGAAAATAACTCGGTGAAAGCGGAAACTCGGTTAGGCGGGACTCTGATAATCGGGACTCTACTGAATATGTCATTATATAAATGATCTTTAGAATATTTTTGTTGATGTTCAGAGGGACCTCCCCCTTGGATCCGCCGTTGTAGATTACGTAGTTCAGTAATACCTATTTTATGAATGATTACATATTTTAAATTTTAAAATAAGTCGTCTATTATAAAATTAGTAAAATTCTCTTTGTAAATATACTTTGTGGAAGACGGGCGGGGGGGGGTGGGGGGAGCGAAAATCCATGTTTGCCCCGGGTGCAAAAAAAGCTAGTTTCGGCCCTGTTTCAAACACTCTGCGGAACTTCGCCTTATTTATCTAATAAAAGTGTTAGGTAATACCACAGACTTCTCATATAATCTCTTATCTTTACTCTGAGGGTAATACCATAGAGAAGAGATAGGGGTGGAGAGAGCTTTGGTAATCCTAAAGTGGAACCAACATAATAGTCACGTGTTTATAATAGTCAGGTGACTTTTATCGCCAAGGTACAGCGCCTAGAAGATACAGTGTGGAAAACGGCTATTCCTATAATGCTTTAAAAAGTGCTAAAAACTTGTATCCCATAAATCTCCAACAATGCTCAGCGGCAATATGCTGATACGAGCGCCATCTCGTAACTCTTTTCAATATAAACACTGTGTTTTCAAAAATTATAGAATGTTAAATATCGGAAACTATAAATATAAGATATTTTGGTCTGTTATAAGCTAATTTAGTTAAGGAATGACGTGAAATAGGTTAAAGAGTCTCTTTTAGAATGACTATCGTTTTTAAATCACTACGATGGCGCTACGATCGACATCTTGTTATTCAGCATCGTTGTACATTTATGGGATTCAATTTTTTAGCACTATTTTGTAGCCGTTTTCCAGACTGTATCTTCTAGGCGCTGTAGCCAAGGGCTAGCGTATGTTTGCGAAAAGAAAGTAAACAAATTACCGTATCGTTAAATTAAAGTGAGAATCTTCTTTTACTAATTTAAAACCGATTTTAAGTTGACTTCGTTTATATTTTTGCACTAGTTCACATGCATAATGTGGATGTTGAGTATTTATATATATATATCTTTTTACGACCTGCAACAATTTTGAAACTGCCAAGCAAGCGATAATGAGCCAAATCTGGAAACCTTTACATGAGTAGGACCGGTCATGTTGATGCCACTTTTCAAGGGAATTTTCTACAGAAAGCACACTCCACCCCTATCTCTTCTCTATGGGTAAAGCTGCTAACTTCTTTGCTGCCGAGTATTTGGCTTGCAAGTTAACTGTAACTGTATGTTTAAAATATACCTCACTCCTTAAGCCAGTCTCCTTTCCACCCGGACGACATGATCGTCGTCCGTGAACAAGCTCTTGACCGCAATTTGCGACAGAACGACCGATTGTGCTATTCCCGTAGGAGCTCAGTGGTCCTGATGATCTCAAAAGCCAGAATAAGTAAATACTCGATGGTGACGATAGTCTGTCAGCGGTGGATACACCCACCACTGTGCTGTCGTTGTTTTGTTATGTTTTTAACGTTTAACCTGCGTTAACTTTTTATTAAAACTGACAAGAAATAAGGAATTTACCTTTTAATCGATTTTGCCGGCTAATAAGTCAAAAGTTTTGCTCCTTTCGAACTGATTATTTTGCCTTTGACAACTGTTTGCATTTTTAATTTGTTCGGTAACAACTGTTCTTGTTTTAATTTCGTTTTCATTCGCTGCAAACATTGATTGTTACACCTGACGGAGCCAAATATCTTTAGAGATGGCCATATTAAAACAATGTTGGACACCTTTCATGGTTTATTCGTGGACAACTGTCAAGTTTGGATGCTATTATGCTGCTATGTATAGCGCGGTACCTAAGTTTATATATATTTTTTTTATTAGATTCATGTAAGATGTAAAGAGTGAGTAATTGATGAAAAATAAGTAGGGGAGACGTGATCCCTTTTTGTTTTTAATTTTTTACGAGTTTTTAATTTTTATTTTGAAAAAAAAAAAATAATTCAAGAATGTTTCCCGTTATTATTAAAGGCTCATGTGTCTTTCTTGTTGTAGTATTTTTTTTATTTTTAAAAAGCCATTTTTAAAATAAAAATAAATTTTTTTCCAAAAAATAAAAAAATGATCGAGTCTTCCCAGTTGCAGGGAGACTTGATCCTTGAAACTGATGCATTGAAATGATTCATATTAAGTGGTAGAAATCAAATTTATTGTTGACTAACACGTAAAAAAGGGGAGAAAAACATAATGATCAAAAATCATTTTCAAAGCTTGAAAAATCAAATGTAAATATTAAAGATATTGCAGTTCGAAGAATTCCATTAAGCATGGTTGGTTTGGGTAGTTTTTTCACAATGTCATCATTGTCCACAACACTATTGTCAACCTTTTCTGGATATATAAATTGGTCGAAATTAAGCCCTCGTTTTCTTAGAAAATTGATTTCACATTCAGATGATAATCTTTTAAATTTTTCCTACGAAATTACTAATTTTCTTCTTTTCCAGAAATTGCACAATGTCAGTCATTTTCTTCAATCGACAAATTTTTTGGATCTTCAATGATTTGATCAGAATGTTCATCAAGTGGAACTGGGTCGGTTGAATCATAAACCCTATAACAGCTTTTATAATTTTCTGAAGATTCGGGTGTTTCATTTTTAGTGTTTTTACTTTTTTTCTTGAGATGAAATGAGTTTTTCCCGATTTTTGTTTTTTATTCAGTTGACAATCTTGTATTTCTTCTTTATTTTGTCTATTAGTTGGTGTGATTGTCAAAATTTTTGAAGACCCTTTTTTCATTTCTTTAGATTTTCCAATTTTTGGTAATGCAACTTTAGGAAAGGCTTGTATGTCTTCTGGTATCACAATGTTTGGTTTAACTGTAATTTTTTTACTGCTTGTTGGAGTTAATGGTGGATTTGAGACGAAAGATGATAAAAAATCATCTTCAGAAATTCCTATTTAAGGGATATATTCCAGTGATTTTAAATCCATTTTTTATGTTAGTTGTCACTAGGGCTGGACGATATCAGAAATTTAATATCGCAATATATCAACGAGTTAATATCGATATTACTGATATATCACGATAACTACTGTAGAGATCTGCATGGTCCAGCCCGTGGGCCGGGCCTATTTTCGTTTATGACACTTGGGCCGGGCCATACTTTCTGAAAGTTCGGGTCTGGTCTCCCTCCACTCTTTTCGAGCAGGGCCAGGCCCGGGCCATACCTTTTTCTGAAAGCTTGGGATGGGCCGGGCCTAACTTTTTTTTCTGTACAGAGCCGGGACTGGTTTCATTCCTAATCTTCACGGCCTGAAATTTTCAGTCCTAGTTTTGACCTGGCCCGTATTAAAATCATTGTCTCAGCATGGCCTGGTCCATTCAAAGGTCAGTAAAATTAGGCCTGGTCCAAAAATTTTTGCAAAAAATGTATACACTTTTAAATCGCCATTATTTTACACTTAAACATTAAAATTTATTCTTTTTAAAGAATAGTCGATTTGTATTCTTATTAAAATATAGCTCAATTAAAATATAGTAAAACGTGTGAAAAAGAACCTGCAGTGGAGCCCTGTGTTAAACTGAACAACGTGTTGATCCATGCAAAATTAATATTCTAATACGTTAGAAAATAATATATAAAACCTTTACTCTATCTAAGAAGGGAATTTGTCTAACGCAAAAAAAAAAAAAAAAAAAAAAAAAAAAAAATTGAAAATTTTACTGTATAGTATTTTTTAGATTTTCAACACTTCAATATATGGAATATGGATTAACAATATTAATGATAACAACACATTTACATACACAAAATAGAGATTCATTAAAAAATAAATATCGCACTCTGCAGCACTTCTATTAAAATGAAGATTATAAACATGAAAAAAAAAAAAAACTTCAGATAAATACTTTTGGTCAGAACTCCTCGTATGAGACAAATTTTTAACCTAATCGATGCAAAAATCAATGTTTTGTAGAATTCACTCGGGCTGGGCCCAGGCCGAGATTTTAACTTTTTTCCGAGCCGGGGCGGGCTCGGGCCAAACTTTTAAGTTTTTTATGGAGCCGAGCTCAGGCCGAACTTTTAATTTTTGTATCGAGCCTGGCTGGGCCAAATTTTTTTTCCGAGTCGGGCCTGGCCCAGGCCTGCAAATGTCGGTCCGTGCTACCTTAAACTGTTTTACTCTAAACTACCTTAAACTGTGTAAGAATAGAAATATTGTTAATTTCAAAAACAAAGCTGGTACAGTAGCAGCAATTTAAGTACCAACTGATGTAGAAAGCTACGAATCAATGTTTTATACCTATAGGTATATGGTCACACAGCATCATTAAAATATGTATATATATATATATATATCTATGCAAAATAGAAATATTTTAGGGAAAGAAACCAATGTTTAACATCTGTTTTTACTTATACCATTTGTTGCATAGTATTTTTCTTTAAAAATAGAATGTTTTCTTTGCTTCCTACTTTATGGATTATTTATTAATAACGTTTTAACTATTTAATTACTGATAATTACGTATAACTGAGAATATTAAAAATAAAATAAAATATTCTTAAATTTAGGGAGTGTCGATTTTAATATAATTAAAATGAGTAAAAGCAGGGGAAAAACTAAAATTAATTTAATGCCACATATCATGCTAATATACTTGTAATTAAGTAGGTTTCAGTGGATGATAGGTGCAGAAGACATGTTGTTTTTCAATCTTTCTCTAAGGAATGAATGGATTCTTAATCGAAAACATTCACTGTATTCATATCTTCTTACCTATTTACTACAAGAAAACAACATTGAAACCTTCTTTTTTAAATATAAATATTCAAATGAAATTTCAGAATAGTTTTATACTAATTTAAATTTATTTTTTGATAAATATGCCCTTTAAGCTAAAATGCAAGACAGTATATGTTAAATTCATGAGAGAAAACTTCGCCCTAATGAAAATACAACAAACGACACAAAAGAAAGAATATCAATACACAATATGAATAAGCATTGTATTCAGTAGCATAGTAGACATTAGAGTCTGGGAAGCTCTTTTTAAAAGCAACGAATCATCACAGTGAACGACTGCTTTGTCCTAGACTTTTCTCCAACTTGACTAGAGAAAAAAGTAAAGTTTACAATTAGTGGACTTTGATTGGTCGCTCGCAAGCTGATCATTTCAGCTGTTCGGCTAAGTAATCAATGATAACCAGCTATATTCTGTATCAACTGGAACTCAGCATTAATCAGAGCTCGTTTGGTTATTCATGACATATCAATAGCTGTAGTTATATCAATATGTGTGGATCAGTCACAACGGCGAGAGAAGAGAAGTACGATAAGTGTTATTCAGTATTACGCAGACAGGCAGTTTTAACCGAAAGAAGAATGGAATAATTGGAATATGTCTAGAGATAATCAACGGAAAGAAAGATAATCGAGGTAGATTATCTGTTTTGGAGAGGATAGAGGGTGAAAACATTGTAATAGAATATTGGGCTATGGTTTTCGGGCTGTGGCGGTGTGCGCAAAACATTATTTTATTTGGTTTTGAGATATTCTAAGCTCTTTTTTCGAGGCTCATGTTCAAAATTCCAGTGAGCTCAAAACATTATTATTTTATTGGGATAAATCAATAGAGTCAAGGTTTATATATTGTTATTGCGACATTTAAAAAATATCAATGTTTGTCGATATATTGATAAATAATCCAGCCCTAGTTGTCACCATGGTTTTAGGATGGGCAATTAAGATCAGTTCAGCAATTTGATAAATTGTTGTACTTTGAGCAGGATGATTAGTCATCCAGTCTTGAGCAGCCACATTAAAATATCTTAAGTGGTCCATATACAGGACGATCCAGAGGCTGCAATTTGTGAGAAGTGTGCGGTGATATTTTTAACAAATTTATTCCATTTATAATTCAAACTCTCAATGCTTATAGGGTTATCATGATTATTCATTATGATTAACACTTTACTGTTTTGATTATATTATAATATTTTACATTCTTCACGAAATGCTGTATAAATTTTGCAAAGTTAGACGCATGTCTCACATGTGCTTGCTAACCATCATATGCAGCCACATATTAACTTTCTATCTTTGTCAACCATCTAAAATCAAGGCAACCATATTCTAACAAATATAGATCGTATCTAAATGTCACAATGAGAAGTAAGGTGTTAATAAAATTTAACATTAATATAGCTTAACTTTGGTTTGGGGACACTTGATCCTCAGGATAAAGTCTCCCTATACAACAGGGATCAAGTGTCCCTAAAGTGCATGTTAGGGGAAAAAATTGCTAAATCAAAAATAAAGAAACTGTTTTGGATTTAAATAACATTTAAGCAGTGAGGAATGTTAGTATATTATATCGATATATTTGAGTAATTTAGTTATATTTAGCAAAAAACTACCTACTCAAAAAGAAGTTCAACTGTAAGAAAACAGAGATTCATTTCTTACAACAAAAGTATAAATGGCTGAATGAAATTATGTTGCTTGATATGTTGATAAGAAATCACTTTGTTAATGTTTCCAGTTTCAGAGACTTAATTTTATTTTTTCTGTGATGTTACACCTAGGGATCAAGTCTCTCCTAAATGTATATATGTTGATTTTCCAAATATGGGTGAGAAAAGTAATGTACAATTTTACGTCTAAAAACATTTTTACTGGTATAGGAGAATTCTATAAAAATTTGTTCTTTTGTATAAAGCAGTTTTTTAACTTAAAGCGGCTATACATGTATAACGTTATCAACTTTTTGGTAATTTTTGACCCCCTCCCCCTCCTCACGATATCATACGTTATCATTCCTCGAACCCCTCCCTCCCCGTAATGATATCATTATCAATGTCTAGGATTTTTTTGATTTTTGGAATTTTTTTCTTTTGTTTGGGGTGATATACAAATATGGTTACATTTATTTTTAGCATACTTTATTGATTCAAATGAAGAGAAGACCATAAAATATCGCTTTATATATGAAATAACTTTATGTCAAATAACACTTAAAAGAAATAGTTACCATTTAAAAGTATTTAATAATAGCTTTTTGTTAGGTAATCCATTCAACAGTAATAACGTCTTCTTGCACTTGCCACCACACAAGGGGGTGGGAGGGGCAGGGAGATCTTTTTATCAATAAAACAGGTGGACAGCATTCTTTCTGTTTTATTTACTACTAAACACAAGTATCATTTCAAATGTACTTTCCATATAGTTTCTCGAAGAACAGTGGATTACATATGCATACACATATGACAGAAGAATAGGAATGCCAAACATTGGGGTATTCCATCAGGGGTGATTGTGTTCTGGGTGCAGCCCAGATTTCCGGGTTTATGAGATCATTACGTTTAGTAGAAAATTCGGACATTAAAAAATATCGCAAATTTCGACAAATGGTCGCCGAAAAAAATCAATTCCTCAATCGTTCTCTGAAAAAAATCAACAATTTCGTCAAAGGATTGCGGGAAAAAAAGCAAATTTCGTTAAAGAATCTCGAAATAAACACAAATTTCGCAATTGATCGCGATAAAAGCGCGAATTTCGCAAAGGATCACGATAACACTAAGATTTTCATCAAAACATCGCGGGAAAAATGCGATTTTCGTCAAAAGATCGCGGGAAAAATGATTGTATCATCAAAGGAACGGGAAAAAAGGGATATCGTCAAAGGAACGCTGGGAAAACGCAATTTTCGTTAAAGATCACGTAAAAAAACATGAATTTCTTTAAAGAATCGCGGAAAAAACGCGAATTTCATCAAAAGACCACAGAAAAAACATAATTAGAACCGGGAAGGATTTTCCCCATCCCGGAATTGCGCGGAAAATGAGATTTTCGTCAAAAAATTGCGGGGAAAAACGCAATTTTCGTCAAAGGATCGCGGAAAAAACGGAAATATCGCCAAAGGATCGCTGGAAAAATGCAAACTTTGTTAAAAGATCTCGAAAAAGCAAATTTCTTTAAAGAATCGCGCAAAACCCGCGAATTTTGTCAAAGAATCTCGGAATAAAACAAATTTTGTCTAATGATCTCGAAATAAAACAAATTTTGTCAAATGATCTCGAAATAAAACAAATTTCGTCAAATGATCTCGAAATAAAACAAATTTTGTCTAATGATCTCGAAATAAAACAAATTTTGTCTAATGATCTCGAAATAAAACAAATTTTGTCTAATGATCTCGAAATAAAACAAATTTTGTCTAATGATCTCGAAATAAAACAAATTTCGTCAAATGATCTCGAAATAAAACAAATTTCGTCAAATGATCTCGAAATAAAACAAATTTTGTCTAATGATCTCGAAATAAAACAAATTTCGCCAAATGATCTCGAAATAAAACAAATTTTGTCTAATGATCTCGAAATAAAACAAATTTTGTCTAATGATCTCGAAATAAAACAAATTTTGTCTAATGATCTCGAAATAAAACAAATTTTGTCTAATGATCTCGAAATAAAACAAATTTTGTCTAATGATCTCGAAATAAAACAAATTTTGTCTAATGATCTCGAAATAAAACAAATTTTGTCTAATGATCTCGAAATAAAACAAATTTTGTCTAATGATCTCGAAATAAAACAAATTTTGTCTAATGATCTCGAAATAAAACAAATTTTGTCTAATGATCTCGAAATAAAACAAATTTTGTCTAATGATCTCGAAATAAAACAAATTTTGTCTAATGATCTCGAAATAAAACAAATTTTGTCTAATGATCTCGAAATAAAACAAATTTTGTCTAATGATCTCGAAATAAAACAAATTTTGTCTAATGATCTCGAAATAAAACAAATTTTGTCTAATGATCTCGAAATAAAACAAATTTCGTCAAATGATCTCGAAATAAAACAAATTTCGTCAAATGATCTCGAAATAAAACAAATTTCGTCAAATGATCTCGAAATAAAACAAATTTCGTCAAATGATCTCGAAATAAAACAAATTTTGTCTAATGATCTCGAAATAAAACAAATTTTGTCTAATGATCTCGAAATAAAACAAATTTTGTCTAATGATCTCGAAATAAAACAAATTTTGTCTAATGATCTCGAAATAAAACAAATTTCGTCTAATGATTTCGAAATAAAACAAATTTCTTCTAATGATCGCGATATAAACACAAATTTCTTCAAAGGATCGCAAAAAAAGTGCAAAATTCGCAAAGGATTGCAAAAAAAACCAAGATTTTCATCAAAAGATCGCGGAAAAATGGAAATGTCGCCAAAGGATCACGGGGAAAAACGCAAATTTCATTAAAGGATCAAAACAATTTCTTCAAAGAATAACGTGAAAAACGTGATTTTCATCAAAAGATCGTGGAAAAAAAACGCGATTTTCGTCAAAAGATCGCTGAAAAAAACGCGATTTTCGTCAAAAGATCGCGGAAAAAAACGTGATTTTCGTCAAAAGATCGCGGGAAAAACGCGATTTTTGTGAAAAGATCGTGGGAAAAAACGTGATTTTTGTCAAAGGATCGCAGAAAAAATGCAAATTTCTTTAAAAAATCGTGAAAAAACGCAAATTTCACCGAAAAATCGCGGTAAAAACATGAATTTCATGAAAAGATCGCAGAAAAAAACAATTAGAATCAAGAGTAATTCTCTCCCCAACCTCTCTGCTGCAACCTTTCAGAAAAGTTGCTGTGAATTTCAGATACATTTTTTTCTATTCAGAATCACCCCTGGTATTGTGTTATCCATCTCAATTTCAGTACAAAAATCTCCAGAATTGCATATCTAAATATGTAATGTGTAATACCCAAGAAGAAAGCAGGAAAAGGAAATTTTACCTTGTGTGAGAGCAAAGTAAAAAAAAAAAAAAAAAAAAATTACTTTTAAATGCAATTTGTTTGAAATTATTGTAAAGTTGTATCTCAATTTGTTTCTGAGTTATTTTTTTTTTTTTTTTAGTTTTTATTACTTTTTTGTCATAGTGGCAACAGAAGTATCCATCTCTGTTGAAAGTAAAGGGAGAATACAGATTATTGTATAGACCAATCAGAAAACTAATAAAATGCAGATTCAACCAATAAAACGCTTCAGATATGCTTTTGATTTCCTACCCTGATGAGGACAATAACCATTTTTCCAAATGGTTAAAAAAAAAAACTTTTTAATTATTTATTTTGTTCTAATACTTAGCCACTTAGAAGTAAAATTGGATTGGTTTTGACATTTTTTTTACTGTTTTCAAATAACTAGGTGTCATATATATGACTTGCATTAAATCTACTAAGAGATCCCACTCTTTAGATGTAATTTGTACTTGTTCCATGAGTATTTGGAATAAATTTATTTACTGATTATAGAATTCGAGCTTTGCATATTTAGCAAGATAAACTGCACTCTCCATTTGATGAAGTTATTTAGCTTTCAGTGAAATTAACATAAGTTTACCAAATTATGTTTTTCTGCAATTGTATATTTCAAGCAATAGCAGAAATATGTCATTTGATTGTCATGCTGTTGCAGCATCAGTTATATAAATTGATATTGGTATATTTTGCATCAATAATTTTCAGGGTTTTTCACTTTATATCGATTAATTTTCAGGGTTTTTCACTCTGAGTCACAATCACCCCTGTTCCATATTTAGGAATAAATAATTTTATAATCATTTAATGATTTTAATAACAACTTTGTATTTTCATAAAAATATATATAACAGACTAAAAAAAGATAACATACTATTTTCATGTAAAGATCAAGTTGCAAATAAAAAGAGAAAATTTTGGCTGGATCAAAAATGATTACGATATCAAAAGACAAATCCCCCGTCCCCCTAGAGATATCTTAAGATATCATGTGTCAGACCCCCTCCCCCTTAAAATGATAATATTATATATACATAGCCCCAAATCATACTAGAGGATGTAATAAGCATAAAAAGTAAAATGTAAAAATATTGCAAGTACTATTGAATATATTTTATCTTTATCCTTTCTTAGTATAACTATTCCCTTACACACGGATACCAATTGCAGTTTTGGCTAGTATGATGTCAAATCATAACGCACTCAGATTTTTTTTTTAAATTATCGGATTAAAAAAAAAATATTTTTATATAGCAGAAAAAATTTGCAAAAATCTGAAAATTTGGAGTGAAACATTTGCATAAATGGAAAAATCCAGAGCAAAAAATTTGTATAAATATAAAAATCCGGAGCTAAAAAATTGTATAAATAGAAAAATCTGGAGCTAAAAATTTGCATAAATTGAAAAATCTGGAGCTAAAAATTTGTATAAATGGAAAAATCCGGAGCTAAAAACTTGTATAAATTAAAAAATCCGTATTTAAATATTTGCATAAATGGAAAAATCCCGAGCTAAAAACTTGTATAAATTAAAAAATCTGTATTTAAATATTTGCATAAATGGAAAAATCCAGAGCGAAAAATTTGTATAAATGGAAAAATCCAGAGCGAAAAATTTATATAAAACAAAAAATCTGGAGCTAAATATTTGTATAAATGGAAAAATCTGGATCGAAAAATTTGTATAAATAAAAAAATCCAGAGCGAAAAATTTATATATGGTAAAAATCTGGACTGGAAAATTTTTATAAATCGAAAAATCCAGAGCAAAAAATTTGCATAAATCAAAAAATCCTGAAGAAAAGAAAGCAAGAAACTTGTAAATTGCTTCAAGTTTATTGTGTGGAATGTTTACTTTATGAAAGAAATTCTTCTTGGAGCTGTGTAAATAGAGTTGTCTGTCAAAAAGCATGTCATTGTGATTAGGGAGAATTTCGAGGTTGCCAAATTCTCCGTTGGTGTGCATGTCAGGAACATCGTCAAAATCGGTGTCTCGCTTGTTGTAGTATTCTGCTGATAGGCAGCTTTTTTTTTTTTTTCCCAGATTTAAGTGAGAGTATTAATTGTGCATTTTTTTTAATAGTCAAATTTTAAAGTTAAATTGCCAGTGAGCATACAGTTTTAAAAATTGTTAGATCTATATTTTTGATGGTAGGTAAGTTACAGTATGCTGACAACTGGAATTAGTGTACATAACTATGGAGATTCGGCATTTTTTAGTGTTGGGTTCACTGAAAGGAATGTAGAAAAAATGTTATATTTTTTGAAAATGTGGTACTGAGTGTTATGAACATTTAAACTACCATTGTTGTTATAAAGTATGTTACAAATTTTATGTATGTTATTTTTTGTAGTAATGTTTTATTAGTCTTTTATTATAGGGTAGATGTGCCAGTAATGGACACCCTTAAGGAATTTCTTTAAAAGATATTTTTTTATTAATAGTTATAATTATTATATTCCAGTTTTTTCAATATTATATTAATCTATCAACAATATTTAACCATTCTTATAGCCTCATTTTCCCATATGAATAGAAATTTAATTTTAAATAACAGAAATATATCAAAACACCCAAAAGCCCAGTAATGGATGGAACAGATGTGTTATTATCCCACCCTCCGCCATCTTTGATTTTTTTTTGGCGAGAAAACCCCCTTTTCGCCAAGTAGTAAATGTCGCCAAGCACCCGTTTATACGCATGTTTGGCTCAACGAAAATAAAATGTAAATAATAAACAAAATTCGCTAAACTGGCAATCAGTAATCCTTTTATGAGCGCTTCGCGCACATTTAACGGGAAAAAAACATCGCCGAATTCAGCATTTCTCGCGATATAGCATTCTCAAAATTCAGCAGTTCTCGTCTTGTAGCAATCTCAAAATGTAAAAAACTCTTAAAGCAGCAAAATATACCTAAAAAACAAAACTCGCTAAAGTGGCAATCAGCAATAGTTGTATGAGCGCTTCGCGCTCATTTACCGAAAAAAAAACATCGCCGAATTCAGCATTTTTCACAATATAGCATTCTCAAAATTCAGTAGTTCTCGTTTTGTAGCAATCTCAAAATGTAAAAAACTCTTAAAGCAACAAAATATACATAAAATTATCAACATACCTTAACAGACCTCTGCTTTCTTGAAACCTACAGCACAAAATATAACACCGCCGTCATTTTCCAAAATAGGCTTAATACGCATTGACACGCTATAAACAAACCTCCCTTTCATGTCAAAATTTCCTCATATTTCTTAATTATTTCAGCAAGAGCATTTAAACGGACTACAGAAACTACAGTCAATGAAATACATCCAATAAATTTAACATAAAAATAAAAAGACAGCCATAGAACACGATATCAAAGAGTATCTGGTACAAGAGTCAAGCAACCGTCAGCAACGACACCCGGCAGTGAAATGAATGTTCACGCCAGTGTTGGGCAGAATCTGATTACAAAGTAATGAAATTATAGATTAAAATACATTATAATTCCCTCACAATGCAATTGATTAACATGTAAGGCATTACAAAGTAATTTCAAGTACTCTTTTGAAATACATAATCTGATTATCGTGTAATAGATTACAAACCAATTCTCATTTTTTTCTTTTAAATTTTAATTAGATTAATTTGTAATGGATTACAAGATGATTCAGATTACATTTTTAATTGTATAATTCAATTAACATGTAATCTATATTACAAGATGACTCATATTCGATTTTAATTATATAACCCAATTAGCCTGTAATCGATTACTTTTTTAATTATAGGATCCAGTTAACTTGTAATGGATTATAGATCAATTCTAATTGCATCTTTAAAAATATAACTTAGATTAAATTCTAATGTATTACAAGTTAGTGTCAATTACGTTTATTCAGAATTCAGTTTGGTTAACGTGTAATATAATACAACTTAATCTAAATTACATTCTATGAAATGTATTTAAATTAAATTGCAATGAATTATGAACTAATTCTAATTGCAGTTTTTAAAATATAATTTAGATTAAATTCTAATGTATTACAAGTTAATCTCAGTTATGTTTGCTCAGAATGAAATTTGGTTAGCGTGTAATGTAATATAACTAAATCTAAGTTACATTCTATGAAATATATTTAAATTATATTGCAATCAATTACGAGCTAATTCTAATTGCATTTCTAAAATTGATATGAAAATTACTTGTAATTCAATGCAAGTTAATCCCAGTTACGTTTATAAGAATGTAACTAAATTATAAGTAACTATTTATATGTCAGTAAGTATTAATTTATAATGTTATAAAAACATAATAGAATTTTTTAAGCAGAATTGCATATTTACTAATTTTCTAGTTATTTTTACGTAATTAATCGTTTTCTGGAAATACGCCTTTTTTTTTTTTTACTTTAATTCAGACGCGAAAAACGCGCTATACAGAATCTGATGTCGAGAGGTGTCATGAGACAGAGGTGCATACACCATAATTTTACAAAACGATTATTATTTTTTTTTTAAGTAAGTTTTATACCCAGAAAAAAGTTAATATATAAGGTTTAAATTATTACGAAATATAAAAAATTGCTTATCGTGCTCGAAGGGACAATGTCACATTATTTTTAACATATAGATCTTAAATATCTCTGTGATATAAGTAATATACATACAATGTATTTAAAATTTTGTAGATTATCTGATGATTGAGAATGCAATGTTAAAAATGAAGGAACTCAAATTTAATCATTCATGAGTACATTTCGGTTCTGAGACTTTGTTCCTGC
Organism: Maratus speciosus; assembly: GCA_963932465.1. Lineage (NCBI taxonomy): Eukaryota > Metazoa > Arthropoda > Arachnida > Araneae > Salticidae > Maratus > Maratus speciosus. The sequence goes on along the minus strand of OZ010796.1, from coordinate 232,665,932 downwards.
TGTTTAGGTCATAGGGCTTCGATCCCGACACATCGGTCCCAATGCCATTTCAATTCCTAGTTACTTCGGTGCAAAAAGTGACATAATTTTACAGAAGACATTGATTGTCTTTTTTAAAAAAAACCAAAACCACATAAATTTTACTATAGCGCGAATATAAGGGCCCGATATCCAAAAACACATATAACTCAAATCTAATTTGTCGACACAAGTTTCATATGATTAACGTAACAGTTTTAAAGGGTGGAGGGCGAGGCTATATAGATTTTTCATAAAAGCCTTTCCATATTTTAGTGTATCAAAAATATAAGCGGCTGACAAATTAAAATAATTATAACTCAAGCTACAATTATCGTAAAACACTTTGTATAGTAAACGTAACCTTTATAATGGGGAAGAGGACATTGTCGGTATTTTAACAGAAGTCCCCAACTTTCAATATGGCATAAATATAAGGACCCGTTAAACATAAACACTTATAACTCAGATCCAAATTGTCACAGAATATAAAAAATTCATATGATAAAAGCAATTATTTTAAAGGGGGAGAGAAAGACATTTTTTGGTCCTGTTTGCGATTGAGAATCTTTTCTTGAAATTGATTCCGTTTTTATAGTTGTAAAAACAAAACAAAAAATTGTATATTTAAAATCCAAATTCATCGAATTTCAGTTTACCTTTTCATGCATTAGTTTAAGGAAAATTAATTTTTCGCATGCTTGTGTAATATTGGAATGTATACGTTTTTTTTTATTATTATTATTTTCTAATTAATTAAAATACATTGAAGTAGAATCATGCATCGGGTTAGGCATCGTATTTCGGCGGTGTCGACGACGATTTTTTTTTTTTAACGCATTTTTTATTTTAAATTTTTTACAATTACGAATACATTTCTAAATTTATTCAGTATTTATGGTTAAAAAGATTAAAATTTTATATTTAACCCGTAACCGAAGTAACAAATATTGTCGCATATCTACCGTGAGCAATCTGTCAGACCGGTTAACCAGTAACCGGAGTGACAAATGTTGTCGCATAACTGCCGTGAGTGGTCTGTGAGACCGCTTAATCTAAATATGAATAAAATGCTACATTAACTCTCAAAATACTATTTATCTACTAAACTTCATGTACACAGCTATTATTTTTAAAATTCAGCTACTCAAAAGTTAGTAGTGAAGATAAAGGGACTCCAAATAAAAGAAAATTTAACCAGCATCTACAGTTAAACGGAAAATTTGTGAAAATGGAAAAATAGAGCAGTCTCTGAGACCGCTAACAGCGGTTTCGGGTTACGATACAAATACATCGAATTTCTGTTTGTACTTTTATACATTCTTTACCTTAAAAATTAATTTTCATATGTTTGGGAAATATTTAAATATTTTAGTTTTAATATATTATTATTTTGAAATTAATATAAAAAAAAAACTTTAAATCATAGTTCTGAATTGGTAACCCGATTTCTTGCAAAAGGAAAGAAAGTGAGAGGGGTGAGGACACATTTATGAGTTTTTCCGGTTATCTGAAATTTTAGGTTTCTTTGTCATTTTCTGATCATTGAAAATTAGATATATTTTATTGCAAATCCTACAGGAGCAAACCGCCACAAACACTTCATGAATTTCAGCAGCCGAGTGCTCCGAGGCTCCTACTTTCAATCCTTCTCCATCAACTACATGAATGTCAGCATTTATGTTAAACACATTTTATTATAATCTAAAACCTAAAAGGAAATAAAACAGCGGCGTATGATTTACACATCTTTGTTTTATCTTTTTATTAGCCTCCGGTACGGTATGCTATTTCTTTCTCCCAGCTTATTTTGTGTCCAAAAAATAACGTTAGCTTACAGAAGCTATCCGAAAAACAAAGCATTACGATTAAACATTCTTTAGCAATTTTTTAAACTTCTAAGCATCGCACGTTTTCACTTTTTATACCGTCGTATTGGAAAAAAAAAGTTCTTTTAAATGCATTTTGTTTGAAAACTGTATCTCCATTTATTTTTGAAACATTAATTTTTTTGTAGTTTTCAGCACCATTTGTTTAATTTTGGCAACTCAAGTACTCCATTTATATCGAAAGTAAAGGGAAAATAGTTTAAAAATAGAAATTATATATTTGTGTTGCCATTTTCTCGTAACAACCGAGAGAAAATGTAATTAAAATATGTGCTTTTTTGAAAAAAAATATATAAACGCATGATTTCTGTTAAAACAATGCAGTTATTATATACTATATTTAATTGTAAGTATCTATGAATCGTTGGATAGCCGTTTTTTTTTTCGATTTTCTTGAATAACGGCATCTTTTTGCTGCATTTGTACATTATTTCATGATAGTGACGTGCTATGCATGCTTTACTGTAGATGTTTAATAGTAGACCGTAAATGTGGAATTCTTAAGCGGATGCGAATGACGTCATTTTACATAAAATAAAACGTGTGGTTTAAGTCTTAAAATTGAAATATATTTTGTTCTGCAGTAGAGTCCCGCTTAACCAATTTTCTTCTGATGGGCTGTTGGCTTCTATTATTATGAAACAGCCATTATAAATGAAGTGTTAGGCGAAGATGAAAAAGCAGCCATAAAAAAAATCATGGCCATCCCCCCCCCCCCACCCCTCCCAGAATTCTGACCAGAAAATCAGAGTTCTAACTTTTTACGGCTGCTCTTTCATCTTCACCTAACACTTCATTTATAATGGCTGTTTCATAATAATAGAAGAGAAAATTTCCATAAGAAGAAAATGAAGTAATGGAAATTCCGGAGGCGACACTAAATTCTGAAAAAGCAGAATTCCTGTTGTCTAGTTTAACTTTATTTCTCATCACGGAAGGTTATTGGTTAAATTCAGTATTAGATTCATTGAATATGTTTCTGTTTTTCCTCAATATCTTTTTAATCATTTTTCAGTTAATAAATAAATAAATAAATAAAATAAAAAATGTTTTTGTATGTTTTTAGAACTGTAGTGCAAGTTAAGAAGACTATGGGAGCCCCCCCCCCTCCCCCACTACAGACTATTGAATTTAGATTTCAGCAGCCATCAGAAGTTAGAAAAAACACAATCCTTTTATTTTATATTATTTCTTTACTGAACTAATCAAAATTTTCAAAATAGCTCATTAATTACCCGACTGAAAAGAAGGGTTATGTGTTTCACGCGTACCTGGGTATGTGGATTTTTTTATACCCTCGAAACATCCCAACGGCTGGATGGATTTTAATGAATGAGGTCTCTATCGATTCGTCTTAATCGTCCGATAGTTATAGGCTAGGTTTTGTTTTTATAAATTCAAAATGGAGGCCGTAAAATACAAAATGGCGGTAGCGACGAAAAAAAATTACGCACCCTATTGAATGGCATATCATTGGATAGGTCTTTCAAATTGAAGGCAATGTTTCATTGACTATTTTACAGTCAGAAGCTTCGTTTAAATATTACACAACCTGGAAGTTGTGTATGTAGGATTTCTAGCTTTACTGCAACTCTAACCATCATAGACATCTATAGGCCTCATCAAAACAGTGTTTATAGATAGGAACTAACAATTAAACGCAATTTAAAAGTCACCAATACAAATAAATAAAACAAAATACGTAAATAATATAAAAAATAGTTTCACATTGATAGAAATAATTAATTGGTTCGCTTTTTAAGCAGTCGGGTATTTTGATTTTTTTTAATTTAATTGATTTATTGTTTAAGTGCTGAATCCCGAGGTCATACGAACTTTTTTAAGCTTAAAATATATATTTTATCAAAGTTACTTGGAAAATTAAAAACTACTTACTATACTATACAGGGTGTCCGGTCTCAACGGTGTCCAATGGCTAATTCCTAAACCGTTAGTCATAGACATATATTTCCAATTACAAAAATGTTTTAAATCACGTAAATAAATATTTTAAAAGCGATTTGGGTCAATAAAAACATTTCTTAAAAAATTACGAATTTTAAATTTTTATACGGTCCTCCGGTCCTATAAGTTATATTTAGTGAAATTTGCCTTTTACACTGACAAGTAATACAAAAAAAGTCCCGTTATTCTACGATTAAAATTGACCGAGTAATAGCTGTTTAAAGTTGGAGCATATTTTTTGCTGCAAATTTGGGGTCATTCACAAATATAGTCGAAATATAATTTCGTCAGATATAAAAAATATCTGGGAGTAAAATTAACAATTCAATATAAATTTGAAATCTTTAATCATTCTGGCATATTAATGGGACATATACAATTTGTAATAAACACTTAAGAAGAAAGAAAAAACAGAATTTTTCTTAAATAAAATGATTCTAAATTAACAGCCTCAATTCTTTACAAAATGATACGTATTTTAAAATATTATTAGATTGCACAAGCCTGCAAAAGTTGGGTTATGTCATGTTTTTTAGCTAATGATAATTGATTCTTGTATACTCTGTACCGCTGAATCCGAAATTGACCTTCATTTTTAACTATCATATCAGGATTTTTCGCACATTGCAAATTTCAAAGTTAAGGAGTTCAACGTTTAAAACTGAATTTCCTCCCCCATCTCATCGGACCACTCAGCTGTTTAGCTGTAAGAATCCTAGGATAAGCAAAAATATGGAATAAATTTTTTAATAAAATAAAATAAAATAAAATAAAAAATGTTTTACATATGTTTTATAGTATGAGATTTTAGCTATATTTTAACTTACACATTTGCGATTTGCAAAAAAAAATCTAACGTGATGGTTAAAAATGTCATTTTCAGATTCAGTGCTAAAAAGTGCGTAAAAATCAGTTATCAAAAGTTAAAAAACACAACCATCTCCGCTACTTTATAGTATTCGATTTTTGTTATTCTTTAAATTTGAAAATTTATGATTTGCGAAATATCCTGACATGACGGTTAAAAATTAAGGTAATTTTCGGATTCAGTGCTAAAAAATGCATAAATGTGAAAAACCCAACAATCGCAGTCTTGTATTATCTAATCTAAAACTTTTTCTTAAACACATTGGCAGAAATTTATCCAAAATGTTTTGTGTTATCCTGTAAAATAAGTATAAATGGTAACCACCGAAAATCTTAATAATATTAGATTGTTATCGGATTTGCGCCAGTATGTAAAATGCAATCTCGATCGGATATTTAAAAGTGGGTTAAAGTTAGAGTACAAATTTTGAACTGCAAAAACATACATATGATTGTTGAAGTAACATAAAAACTTATAAAAAAACATAATTTTTGTTAAAAGAAATCATAAGAGAAACAGTCTCAAATCCTGACAAAATATAACCTATGTTATTTTAGCCAATTTGAGACTTAATCATAATACTTGTAGGATTTTTTTTTCAAAGCACAGATACACATGAAGTAAGACCTTTGAATACTTTAAACACTTGGCATATGATCCCTCAAAGCCAAGCCGAACTCATTTGTTTTCAGAGTAGAAAAGTGGCATAAGTCATGCATTTTTAAAGTTTCATAACTCGCTCAATTTTAGCGTTATATGAATGGGACTTTTTTTGTCTTACTTGTCAGTGTAATAGGAAAAAATTACTAAATATAACTTGACCAGGGGACCGTATAAAAATTTAAATTTCGTAATTTTTTAAGAAATGTTTTTATTGACCCAAATCGCTTTTAAAATGTTTCTTTACCTGATTTAAAACATTTTTGTAATTGAAACTATAAGTCTATGACTAACGGTTTAGGAATTAGCCATTGGACACCGTTGAGACCGGACACCCTGTATAATACAGTAGGGGGGGGGGGGATGACGATTAAAGACCTTATTTAATCACTATAAATTAAAAAATGGGTTCCCTATTCTAAAGGTAAAGTCACTGTTAAATGTATTTATGATTAAAAAATCGCAATATTACATAAATGATAAATCGATTTAAGAAATTTCTACAGCATCCATTCCTAAATAAGATGCTGGCAACTTAAAACACTTAAAACTCGAGCAGTAATTATCGTAGGATACTCATATTTTGTATGGGAAGTGTAATCCTTATAAAGCCGGAGCTATTTCTTTTTTGAACAGGAACCCCTAAATTTTAATATAGAAGTATATTAAGGCCATGATAACTACAAACACTTTTATCTTGGATGCAAATTTTTGCAGCCTACACAAATTTCTTATGATAAACGTAAAAATTTTAAGGGAGTTAGGCTCTGTTGATTTTTTTTATGATTGCACCATATATTTTTGTAGATGAAAACAAAACATGCTCAGAACTTAAAATGTTGTAACTCGGGTTTTAAAAATGCCAACAAAGTTCCCTCCCTTTTTATAATGATCACGTTTACCATACAAATTATGAGAGTGCTACGACATATACAAACCAAGTTATAATTTTCATGGCTTCTTATATTTATGATATACTATAATTTGGAGGCTTTGATAAGATATCAATAAAGCCACCACCACTAAATGATTACGTGTAATATAAGAAATTTGTACGATGTGCTACTACTTGGATCCGATTTAAAAGTGTATATGGTTATCGGGTTCTATACTGAAATTTAGTAGGCTGTGGTTAAAAATCCAACAATGTCTAATATTCAATTATGTCGCATTGATCAAGCACACAAAATTTCTGTGTCAATTTGTTCACGAGTTATAAGAGTTTAATTTTCTCAGCCTTTATATATATATATATATATATTCACAGTTTTATAAAATTTAGCTGTTGTTAAAAAAAGATAAAGGACCCTGAAAATATATACTCATGATATTAATCATAACAACGTTTAGTGGTCTTACGACAGTTACAGCCTGAGTTATAGGAAGAAAACGAAATGACATGACCCCCTCATGAGCATCCCTTTGTAAAACTTATGTGCCGTGAGAATTAAATAAGTATAAGTATTATAAATTATAAGTATTTTCAATTTTAAGAATCTTTTTGTATATACAAAAACATTGTAGGCTTCAATAAAAAATAGACAGAGACACCTCCCCCTCTCCACCTCTAATAGAATCACCTTACCATGCGAGATTTGCGCGATCTGCTACAATCTGGTTTCGAGTTATAAGTGTTTTAGGTAGATTTCGTGAGAAATACTACCTATTGCAGTCGTTACCATGGTGCGACTTTTGAAAAATTTCTTCATAACTTTTCATTATAGGACCTCAGGAATCCAAAACCACCCCCACCTTAAAAGTTTATATATATATATATATATATATATATATATATATATATATATATATATATATGTATGTATGTACTAAATTTTGTCCGCACGATAAAAGTCGCAATTATGCACGGATCGTCTTCAAATTCACCAACAACTTTTAGATGGCTAATATCTCGGCGGGGATTGAAAATGGGTAAAATCGGACAAAGGGAATGGAAATGGGGTGGGTTCAAAATTTTGAATACCGCCTTAACATGATTCTGGTAAAACCAGCTATTACACAACAATGACAGGAAAATATAAATATTTTTCGTTATAGCAGTTGCCAACAGTTTAAAAAAAAGCAATAAAATTAATTCTCACCACAACAATTGCTTTTTTAAAGCAAGATCTTCACGTGTAAAAATAAATTAAATAAACAGTTTGACGAATTGAAAACAAATTAAATATTACGTCATAAGTTTTTTGGAGCAAGATTTCCGCATGAAAACTCAAAATGAAATAAATAGTTTGACGAATTTAAAAAAAAAAAAAAAAAAAAAAAGCGTCATATTGGAAATAAAATGGACCTCAGCAGGTGAATATGTAAATTCCTGTGAGTTTGAATAAACGTATTAAAACATCCGATTATGGAAATATTAACTTATTTTAACACTTTGAGGTTCTCTGAATTTGCTTTAGCTATTTTTTAAACCTATTCCATATACATACTGTGTATGTATTCGTGTATATTAGAATTTTCACAAAATATTTAGCTCCCTAGAGCTCATTCTTAGTGAAGGAGCTGGGTTTATCTCTAATCTTGATTTAAGTTTTGTTGATGAATTTGGTACTTAACTTCGAAATCTACCTCCGCCTGTAGGCCCGAGCCGGCAGGGATTTTTTTTTTTAATCGAGCCCTTATTTTCGCGCTATACTAAAATTTAAGGAGCTTCGCTGAAAAAACAAAAAATCTCTCATCGTCCTTTATAAAGATTGCGTTTACCATACAAAATATGAACGCGCTACGACAAAAGCATTCCGAGTTATAAGTGTTTTAAGTTGTAAATAGCTTATATTTATGGCGTACTAAAATATTGAGGCTTAGATAAAACAAAAATCAACTCCCCTCCCAGCCCCCGCTAAAACTGTAACGTTTACCATACAAAATTTGAGCAGACCACGGCAATTTCTATCCGAGTTTATAAGTGTTTGTGATTATCAGGCCCTTATATTCGCACTGCACTAAAATTTTGGAAGCTCCAATTTAAAAAACGGACAAAGTCCTCTGTTACATTTCGCCAGTTTGCAAAAGCACAGTTTGAACGTACTGCTACAATTTAACGTGTATTAAGATAGTTTAACTTTTTAGTGGCCTTAATTCATCTTTTTTTTATATAAAATTTAGATAGTTCCATAAAAAACCCTTTTGAGTTACCCGATAATGGCACCTTATGATGTTGAACCACACTATATTTGGCAGGTTTAGAATTACAGTCGGAGTTTTGGGGGCGTGGGGGAAGGTATATTGACCGATACGCGGATGCCAAAAGATCATACTTCGAGACATTGGGAAAGTGGTCATGGATTTTATTAACTCCAAAATTTACAATATTTTTTATTGTTCCAAACAAACTGTTGTTATGCTTTTCCTGTCTGTAACTCTATCATATAATGTATAATCTATAAATGACAGGTTGTTTTTTGACCATTTGCTCGTCGGCTCACTTTTGTCAGACTAATAGGGAGGTTTCTTTCAAATAACCTTCTCATCCGACAATCACGACTGTGCAGTTGACTTCCATAACAGCCACAATCCTAACGGCTACCAATCAAAACTTTTCTCCAAGATTGTTTTACCTCCAACAGTTGATTTGTGACGTCATTTGCAAATATCCCATATCTTCCTTTTTTTACTTTCCTTTTTTTAAACAATTAAAATAAATATTATCAACAAAAAATCATGTACATAATCTAATTAATTATGTTAGCAAACAATGTGCGAAATGGAACAAAATAAAACACCAAATGCTCTATCTGCTTGAAATCAAGTAAAGAAGATGCATAATCTGTAGAAAAACACCTTTCAACTTGTCACCTTATGCAAATAAAGCGCTGATTTTAAAATCACGTGATTCACATGCAATTTAGTGCTGTCACGTTATAAAAATTATTCTTGCCGAATGGTAGGTACGCGAGTGTTTTGGTGAACCAAATTATATTACAATGCCTTTATAATTTTTTTTCATGTGAATGCACATTTTTAAATTATTTATAAAATTTTAAAAAATTGAATGAGAATTTATTTCTTCGAAAACTATTATGCAAGCCATTAGTTCATTTCCAATATGCAGTAGTGATTTACAAACTGCTTCTGATATTTCTGACTTTATATGTAAAAATAAACCTACAATACTAGATGGAAATTTTTTCGAAAAAATTGAAAATAAGTCTTCAGGTGGTAGAATTGTAGCAAAATGCACCAAGTGTAACAGTGAGGTAAAAGCCTCAAATAATTGCACTTCCAATCTTGTAACCCACCTCAAAAGGAAGCATGGAATCAATTATTTGGAAGAATATCGTGCCTATTTAAAGGAGTCAAAAAAACAACGAAAATCATCAAATGTTTCTGGGCAATCAAGTCGAAACGTATATTTGCAGGATCATTTTGACAAAGATGTAGTAAATTATTTTATTGATTCGATGATTTCACTAAGAAGCATTGATAATATTTATTTCCACAATATAATTAAAAACATTAATTCTTGTTCAAAATCTTTTAACATAATGAGTCGTAGGACCCTCGGGCGAAAAATTGCAATATATTACGATGAACAAGTAGAAAATATTAAACGTGAGTTGGAAGATATCGAATTCGTTTGTATAACCACAGACATATGGTCAGGGCGACGAAGAAGTTTCTTAGGAGTTACAGCTCACTGGATTCATCCGGAGACATTAAAACGGATTTCTAGAGCTATAGCTTGTCAGAGATTCAAAGGAACTCATAGTTACGACAAAATTTATGACCATCTTATGAACATCTACAAAAAGGTTGAATTGAATTCTGCAAAAGTAATAGCTGCGATTACTGATAATGGTGGTAATTTTGTGAAAGCATTTAAAATTTTTGGAATTGAAGAAAAATGTATTTTAGAAGATACTGGTGATTTAGATGCGCAATACAATTCATGTAGTACGGAGTGTGATTCTGACACTACGTCTAGCATAGATGATGTAGAAGATGTAATTGATTTAAATGAGTGTTTACCTTTACATTTTAGATGTGCGTCTCATACACTTAGTTTGTGTGCAACTACTGATTCTAACAATGTTCTGGAAAGCCAAGACACAGAAATTTCAAAAATACACGAACAAGTGATGAAAAAATGTAATATTTTTTGGAGAGCAGCATGTCGACCTAAATCTTCAGAAATTATCATCTCCATTTTGGAACATACTCTTAGTCGACCTAACGCAACGCGATGGAATAGTTTATTTGACGCCATGAAACAATTTCTATCGATAAAAGAAAAATCTGCTATTTTGAGCAAGGAATTAGATTTGAAAACTTCATTTAAAGATCAGGATTTCACATATATAGAAGAATACGTTAAATGTAGTAAACATATTGCCGCGGCTTTAGATATCCTTCAAGGAGAAAAAGAAACGTATTTTGGGATTTTGTTACCAACTTTGTTATCATTACGACATAAATTGCAAAAATCATTGACCGAAGATTTTATGTATTGCCGACCTTTGGCCGAAGCTTATTTAGAAAGTATAGAAAACAGGTTTAGTCAGTATTTTGATATTTCCTCTCGCCAAGCAGAAATAGCCGTAATTGCAACTTTATGTCATCCATTTTTTTTTTAATTCAAGTGGCTGTCTTGTATTAGCGATTCAGCTTATACAAAAATTAAAATGTTGTTTATTACTGAATTGACAAAAGAAATGAAATCTAACGAATCTCTGGATATAATGAGTTCTGTCAATAGTGAAGAAAGAGATAACTTTTTCTTTATTGATTCTGATCATGAAGAAGCAAAACAAGACCCTAAAAGGAAAGCAGAACTATTGTACGCGCATTTCTGTTTGGAGGAAAACAAAGATCTAAGTGTATTGAATTCTTATAAAGAGATTAAAAAAATCTTCATTAAATATAACACACCGCTACCCTCGTCGGCATCTGTAGAAAGATTTTCTTTTGCAACTATTACAAATTATTGTAAAGCTAATAGGCTTTCTGACGAAATGTTTGAAAAACGTGTTGTTTTAAAAGCCAATCTTAAATATAACGAAGAATGCTTATATAAATTTGAAATATATTTTAATGCCAAAAGGAAAAATGTTTCCTTCAAAGTTAAAAAGTAATAATCGTACCTTTTCAGCGTATATTTTCGTACTTTACTTTTTTAATAACAAAGTATGTTACTGCTTCATTTTCTAATTTTGTAAATTTGTTTAATTTTTTATATGGTTTAATTATGTCTAATTTCAGAAAGAAATTTTGTAATTTTATTAAATAAATGTAATTGTAACTAAAATATCAATGTCTCTGAAATTTAAATTTTCATAGTTTTATTATGGTAACTATAAGTTATATAGTAATAGAATCCTACATGTGCTCGTAAAAACTAACCTGACTAGAAAAGGGGGAGGAGGACATGAGTGTGGGGGGGGGGGGTTATGATTGGGCTGAGTCAACTAGCTATCTTTGGAGCACTCTCCTTTATATTTAATCTTTTCATGCAAATAATTTATTTCTATTAAATTTTTAAATACAAACTTTTAAGAACGGGAAAAATCCTTAATTTATTTTAATTGCATTTTAAAACGAAGAGTGTTTACTTTAACACTATTTTTACCGGTGTCAAATGACACCTTTTCAAAGTTTTGATTTGTGTTTATTTTGCTCGTAGTTTTTGAATGCAATAAGCATAAAAATGTCTTCAATGTATTGAAAATAATTTGTAATTCTTTCAATCTAAAATTACAAATGAAAAATCATAAATCAAAAACTTTTAAAAGGTGTCATTTGACATTAAAAAAAAAAAAGTGTTAAAGAAGATATAATTAAATGTACTTTCCAATGCTGCTTGCACGAGTCTATTTTTTGTGGGTTATGATTTTCAGATATTCACAAGTGAAGAAATTTAAGGGTTTAGCTGTGCAAATAAGTTTCAAAATAAAACTCTTTAATAAATAAAACGTATTTATTTATTATAGAAAAAGAGAAAATGTTATCAAATTAGTAACTATGATAAACCTTTTTTTAAAAAACTGTTTGCAATGCAAATTAATATTTAACTGATGTTACCGGTCTGACAGACCGGTGCTTTTTTCAATTTTCATAGTTTAACTTGAAAATTTCAGTTTATCTACAAATACTACTAAAATTTTGTTTCGTTTGGAACTTTAGTACTAACACCAGAGACTTTTGAATAGGTGAATTTTAATTATAACACACCTGTCCAAAAGTTTAGTACAAAAACAACATCTTATGAGTTAATCGTGGCTTTTATTCATCTTTCGATGAAGCGGTCTCACAGACCTCTTCACAGTAGTTATGTGACAATTTCTGTGACATCAGTTAAAGATTAATCTAAAATTGTAGATTTAGTTAATGGCAAATTCTTGTCGAAGTTAAATCATTTAATTGAAAAAAAAGTATCCAACTTTATTTGATTTCATTGAAACTAACCTTATATTTTGAAGATAATGGTTTTTTCATTCCTTTATTTATTTTATTTTTTATCATGGTATATTTTATTTAATTATAAATGTACAGTTGTAAAAAGATGTTTGAATAGTTTGGCATATTAACCCTTAACTGCTGTGACAAAAGTTGTCGCATATTTACTGTGAGGCGGTCTGTGAGACTGCTAAATCGAAGGATGAATAAAGAGGTCCTTTAACTCATAGGATGCTGTTTCTGTACTAAACTTTATCGTCAAGTCAAATATAATTAAAATTCCCCTATTCAGAAGACTCTAGCGATATTCCTAAGGATCCAAATGAAACAAAGTTTCACTAGTATCTGTAGTTAAACTGAAAATTACAAGCTAAATATTGAAAAAAGCAGCGGTCTATGAGACTGCTCACAGAAATTAAATGTTAATATTTAACTGCTGTAAATGGTCTCTGAGACAGATACCATTTAACGCTTTCCAACGCATTCAGAATACTGTAACAAAACTTTACCGTATACTAGGGGGGTGGGGGGGGGGAGCTGTTTTAGAAGTTTGCAGGTTCCAATTTGACCCGCTGTTCGGAAGCTAGTTTGTTTTCATTGTAGGTCAGATTAATTTCTACTTTTTAGTTCGGATCGTGTTTGGGTCCGTTGACTTCTACTTTTTGCTGTTGGCCGGATTAACTTCTACTTTTTTGCTGCGATCCGCGTTTGGCCGGGTTGACTTTTTTGCTGCAGTTTAGGGTTCGGGTCAGATTGACTTACTTTATTTAGGGCTCGGGTTGGTGTCGAATTGGGTTTTCACTCTTGCGAGAAGTGTTCTGTTTGACCCGATTTTTCAAAAGGAAGTCTAAATATTTTTCCCGATGTAAACTATACTCAGCAAACACTCCCAAAACACTTCCAGACACTCCCAAAAAATTATTTAGGGAATAATTGTTAATATTTTGCAAAGTAAAATATATAGAGAGTGGACGCCTCCGAACCGTGAAATATGTCCGTTATTCATAATTAATAGCATATACAGTTAAATCTCCATACGGACGCTCCCGAATAGTGGGCACCTCTATTTAGCGTAACTTTTCAATTCCCAACACAAATATTTGTCTCTGAATAGCGCACACGTCCGAATAAGTGACAAATTCGAGAGCCCTGTTCAGCGGTGACCCTTGTTTAGAGGTTCTAGTGTATTTTAATACTATCGAGTATATACTAGAGGTTTATTTTCCTATATAAAAGTTAAAATTTATATTAAAGATGTAAATGTAGACTTCATTATATAATACCATTATAATATGAATTATTTTTCCTTCCTTTTGGTTTCGGGTCGACGCTTTTGTGGCCTGTTTTAAGTTTGACTTTTAATGGAATTTTCGGGTTAGTGTCTGGACAACCCTACCTGTTTAGGACACTAAGTGGGGTAAAACAAAACTTTTAGGTGGGATGTTTGAAAAGTGAAGGCAAAACTTTTGTTTTAGTATATGCCGAAACTGTAGAAGCTTGCTAGATGACAATAATAAACTAGAATTTTTTGGAAATTCTAAAATAAAAGAAAAACACAGAAAAAGCTATTGAAATAAAAAAAATCCATTCGTTTCCAAATCATGTCAAAAGTTATTTTTAGGTAGATTTCGTATGAACTACTACCTATTACATTTTCCCCTATGTTGGAATTTCTGAAAAAGTTTTGCAGATCTACACCGATCATGACCCCTAGAACTCAAAACCACCCTCAGTCAAAACTAAATAAATATATAATCACTTTTTTATGGACACGATAACTTCCGTAATTCTTCCCAAATCTCTGCCAAACTGATACATAAAATCAAGGGGCATAAAATCTCGGTCAAGCTCGTTAATGGGCAAAATCAGACCAAGGGGATGGAAATAGTGAGGGGTTTTGTAAAAACCGAAAAAAAACCCATAACTTCTTAATTTTTGTACATATCAAATCAGTTTAAAGCTTTTATTACTTCTAAAAATAGGACCAAAAATTTATATATGACAGATTTTTGATAAAATTAAAAATGGGGTCAAAAGGCGCAAAAAATAGGATTTTTAGGAGAAAAAATTCATAACTTCGTCAATTCTTAAGATATCAAATACAATTAATTTTATTATAAATCTCCTTGAATATTATCTACAACTTTTATATTTGACAAGTTTTTGATAGGACCAATTCGTAGCACAAAGAAAATTAAAAACGAAAACAAAAAAAAAGTGGGTGGGGGGTGAGGGGGGGGGGGTAGGTGGAAGAAAAAAAATCCATAACTTCGTAAATTCACAAGATATAAAATCCCCATGAATTTATCATATATCTTGTTAATATATCTACAACATTTATATTGACAAGTAGGACCAATTCTTACAGCAAAAACAAATTAAAATTACATAGTGGTTGAAGAAAAAAATCATCATATTAAGGGCGTATTCAAATCCAAACTGCTTATTTTTGACTCATTTTTAAATTTATTTTTGCTCTAAAACGCATCCAATTGGTAGATTCTCTTATTCAGAAACTCTATAATGTACCGTAATGGTCGACTTTTTGATAGAGGCAGAATATATTTCAAAAAATGATGTCAAATTGGGCATTTTGAACCGAATTTCCCGAAGCGATTGTGTTAAAAATGAAAAATATTGTCTTACTGAGAAAATAATTGTTTATAAATCAAGTTTTAATTAATTGAACAAAATATAAAAACACAGGTCGCTTATAAATCTCTGCAAAAACAACGTCAACAAGTTTCATATTTTTTATTTTAAAAATGAATGTGAAAATGTGCCAAAAAATTTTAAGTTGTTGTGCATGGAAAAATATTTTTTTTAATACCGCCTTAACATGATTCTGATAAAAACATCTCTTATATAAAAATGAAATAAAAAATCGTCAAAAAGCGGCCAAATAAAATTGTTAAAGTGGCTTTATCTCTAATAATGATTTAGTTTTTTTTGTTGAAATTAGCAATTAACTTCGAAATCTACCTGCGCCTGTAGGCCGGGCCGGCAGGAATTTTTGTACTTTTAAAAAGGAATCTGTAAATGTGTCGGAAAGTCGCGCATTGTTTAGCGGAGAGAGAAAGATTTCATTTATATATATACAGGATGTTTCATAAAAGATGTGTAAAACTTCAAGAGTTTATAGTACAAATCCAAACAAACAACATTCATCAAAGAATGCATGGTAGGAATTAAAACGCTAAGGTGCTAGAGGGTGCCGAATATGATGTTGTTATACGAGGCAAAGAATGATAAATTAACAAAAGCAAGTTTAATGACACGTCTTCTTACAATCGTTGAGCCTATGAGACTTCCATTTGCAGTTCCATAAATAAAATGCATATCAAAGCCTTTTCCCTATTAGTGAAAGTTAATCTTTGACTAATGTGACAGAAATTGTCATGTAACTACTGTGAAGTGGTCTGTCAGACCGTACCATGGAAAGATGAATAAAAGGCGCGATTAATTCATAGGATGGTGTTTTTGTACTTAACGTTTTGTACAGGGCTGTTATAATTAAAATTCACATACTCAACAGTCTCTTGTGATAGTATTAAAGTTCCAAAAGAAAGAGAATTTTGGTAGTGTCTGTAGTTAAACTGAAAGTTACAAGTTAAACTATAAAAATTGAAAAAAGCAGCGGTCTGTGAGACCGGTTAAAGGTTAACATCTTCTGATAGGTTACTACCGCAATTCAGTTGCACACTTGGATCAGCCACTTGTATGAATTAATCGAGGCAAAATTTTCCATACGCATTGTCCTCCTTCTTCATATCACATTTGTATGATATTAGTGTCGTTCTTCTCCAGATAACTCACAAAAGGAATGGAGAACGTTTGCATGGACCAAGTTTCCAAATGCGACAGAGCCTTTGCGTTTTAATTCTGACTATGCATTCTTTAATGAAATTAAAATTAAACATTGGTAATATTTCATATTTCTGCAAAAGATAGTTATGAGATAATAATCAATTGTAATTTAAGATGCAAATTAAAATTTAAAAAAAATTTATTCTATTCTTTAACACTTGATTTTTTAGGTATTGCATTCAATGCTAATTTTTTTAGGAAAAGACAAAATATAAATATTTGTTTTTCCTTCCATTTTTCCTCTCAGTCGCCAGTTTTTCTTGCTTTTCACAACAAACACCTTAAAGTTTAACAGCAAATACCTCTTATTTAGCGCATTGCACATGTAAGCAATTGCATATCACTTGATTTTCCTTACTCTCATCCCAAGTAAACTATTGGGTGTGGGAGTGAGAGTTAGTTAAGATATAGTAAGGGATATGAACTTTAAAGATGCCCCCAATCAGACAGAGGTAGAGATAGGTGCAGCATTAATGCATAATTTAATCGAACATTCATGAGGTAGAGTGAGCTCTCATCTCTGTAACATCACGTACGATTCAATGTACGTTGTGATAAAATGTCCAAAAGAATAACGAACACTTCAGAAATAAAGCTGTAGGGAAGAGCGTTAGCACAATACAATAAAAGCAAAAACGTCGCTCCGATTTTTCTTACAATTACCTTACATAGGCACAAGACGAAAAATATACAAAGCATTCATACAAGATCTTTTTTAAAAGAGATGTGTATCTCCGAGCACTTGAGTAAGTTACATACCCGAAGTTGCATAAAGGCTCATTTTTTTTAAGCTAACTACTTTCTCTTCAGTATACTAATAGAGACAATTTTACGCTTTGATGCTTCGCCAGATTTCAGAATTATTTAAAAAGTACTAACTTGGTATAAGACTGCTTGTCTCTTTATCTCTAAGCTCAGTTATAATTCATTAAAGAATATTTTGAAACTTATTAAAGAAACATATATTCAGTAGCTAAGGGATGCTGGCTGAAAGATGCATTAAAAAAAAAATTGAAGCTGGCTTAGATATGCCAATTAGAGATTTACACGGGATAAAATTTCCCGACCCAAGCGCAGGTCCAATAACCAAAAGAATTATTGCCTCGCCCCGGTATAAAAGTTGAAACTTTGTCCTGAGCCAAAAAATTAATTGACTCGGTCAGATATAAAAACAAAATTTTCTGCCTGGATACTACAATTAAAATTATTCATGAAGCACACTTACTTTGACTTTGCACGCATTCTACTTTCAGAATATGTTCGAAATTCATGAATACAGAAAAATAACAATATCGATGGCTACTTAGATTAATTATGTACATAAACACCACGTGAGAAATAAACAATTACATTAAAAAAAAATCCGGTAACAAAATCAACGTAATTTAGAATGAAAGAAACGGGTGGTTAAAGAAAAACAAAATTTTAAAGCTCTACAAAGAAAAAAAATTTATTTTTAAAAAGACATCTCTAGACTTTATTGAACCAAATTAAATTTTTTTAAGATTTCGCTAAGCAAACATTAACATAATTTTTACCAAAATAAATAAGCAAGATAACAAGCCCAACGTGGACTCGGGAGGAAGAATTTAGAGAGCTGCATGGGTCGGGTCAATAACGCTTTTCATACTGGATAGGTTGGACACGAACAGAACGTTTAAACAAGTCTGGCACAGCTTGAATCATCAGAAAAATTTAACACCCGAACCCGACCCAGCTCTGAAAGAGAAAAGATCGGAGAGAGTCCGAGTCTCGTGAATTAAAACTGTCGCGGCGCGGGTGCCATGCTTGAATTGCCTCCTAAGTCTTTTCACTCGAAGATCTCTAATGTTGTTTTGGAAACCCTATTTTGGCTCAAGGGAAGAATGGTCCCTTCTCTCCCCCCCCCCCATAGATATTTCATTTGTAAAAGATAATGAAAACAATATAGAAAACGCATATGGCATTTGAAAACTCATTTCCAACAATTGCCACCTGTAGTCGGAATAATATGCGAATTCTTTTGCGCAACAGTGTATTCGATTTGTATATACGCTACATAATATGCGAAAATTTCAGTTAAATTAGCAAACGCATCACACAGTTGAAATCTCCCTTCAGCAATTTCCGTCAATGAGCGGAATTGCACTCGAACTATTTGTGTATCCCTGTATATAATCTATAAATTTTTTACACACCAGGTATAATATGCACAAAATCAGTTAAATATAAAAACGCATACCACAACTCAAAACATACTTCGAATAATTATTGTTCTTAATCAGTGTTGTAACCGAATTCATTTCTGTGTTCCTGTAAATGAAATGTAAATGAACAAGATATTCTGTAGCAAGCATCTTTCAGTAAACGTCAGGGATGCATATAAATTAAAAAAAAAATTAAATACTGCAACATCAATAAAATACACTGCAAAATATTCTCTCCATAGACCATAATTTAATGGTGTTATTTTAAGTGACCAAGTAAACGAACTATACACTTCATTTTCAATCCGAACCTGCCATGGCAAAGTTCAGTAATATATATCAATGCAAAAACCCTTGACGGGTTAAAAGTTTCTGACGCAGCACTTTATCTTATGCTCTAAGAATTTTAAATATGGAACTTAAAAATACTGATATCAAATTTTGAGTGACGTTATGCTATTTCTTAAAAAATATATTTGTATTTATTTCACCATTTTATTTTTGTTTTATTTATAATCGCATGTGCAAAAGTTATGTTCAACATGAAAAGCTGCATAAAATTTTATTCGCTGTTGCTTTATCATTTACATCTCTCATAAATTCAAAATATGTGTTTTAAAAGATATGATATAAAATTTAAGTGACGCCTTGATGTGACTTTAAAAGGTTTGTTTTTTAAAATTCAATTTAAATTATTTTTGACTTGGTTAAAATATTTTTTTTTACATCTACACAATACTTTTAATTTTCCAATTCACTGTTAAATATATCACTTTCATTGAATCTATACTATGCATTGAAATGTATTTATTTCAATAAATTGATTTATCTTTTGTGTCACGCTATTCAAAATTGTGAGTAAGATTTATGTAAATGGTTTATTTGCGTCAAACTATCCTTTTTCATACATTTCATGTAGTTTGGACACAATGACGCAAAGAAACCATTTACATAAATCTTACTCACAATTTTGAATAGCGTGACACAAAAGATAAATCAATTTATTGAAATAAATACATTTCAATGCATAGTATAGATTCAATGAAAGTGATATATTTAACAGTGAATTGGAAAATTAAAAGTATTGTGTAGATGTAAAAAAAATATTTTAACCAAGTCAAAAATAATTTAAATTGAATTTTAAAAAACAAACCTTTTAAAGTCACATCAAGGCGTCACTTAAATTTTATATCATATCTTTTAAAACACATATTTTGAATTTATGAGAGATGTAAATGATAAAGCAACAGCGAATAAAATTTTATGCAGCTTTTCATGTTGAACATAACTTTTGCACATGCGATTATAAATAAAACAAAAATAAAATGGTGAAATAAATACAAATATATTTTTTAAGAAATAGCATAACGTCACTCAAAATTTGATATCTGTATTTTTAAGTTCCATATTTAAAATTCTTAGAGCATAAGATAAAGTGCTGCGTCAGAAACTTTTAACCCGTCAAGGGTTTTTGCATTGATATCATTACTTTTTTGAGGTTAGTGATAAAATGATTAAAAAAAAGATACTTATGGAATTTAATGCAGATTTAATTTTTACTATTTTATTACAATTTTCCTTATAGCAGTTTGTATATAAAAACAACTGGGTAAGTATAATCGCAGATCGCACAGAGGGTTTCATTTGATATTCCTTTAAAAACACTTTATCCTTAAATTAATAAATCCAAAATGTTAATTTATAATTATTAAATCCTTACATAGATGTAGCACCAATAGTTCCAATTTTCATGGGGCAGGGAACGCACTCTTTTAAACAAACCACCTTCCAATTGAAGTCATCAAAAACCAAGTTGAATAAGCCAGAGCCCGTTGTGTTGTTTGACAAACAGCAGTCTCATGTCCCCTCCTTCCCCCCTTTTTCAAAATTTTTCAGACCAGTACCTAAGAATGGAACCGAAATAATTTTTTCTCTTCAGAAATTACGATAAAAAAATAGTATGCAGTACTCATAAATTTACTTTAATGCTATATAGGGTGATTATTAAGTTAATTATAACGTTTGGAATCTGTTGCATTGATGTCCGAAAGGTAGTTTCTGAGTTATGGAAGCTGGACCCATAAGGCGCCATAGAGGGGCGAAGCCCGCTAGTGTCTATCATAATTATATCTGCCATGTAGACTAATTGCGATATTTAATCAAAATAGCCCCCCCCCCCTCCTCATCCCCGGAAATATAACAAATACAAAATGTGTCTTTATAAACCTATCGTCAAATAGGTTTTTATTTCTTTTTCCCTAAAAAAAACATGATTTTTATATCCGTAACGTAAATAGCGGACGAAGCCCGCTAGTTCCTATCATAATATATATTTTTAATAATTTTATATAGTCTATAATAAAAATCAGACTTAAAATAGTCTAGTTCCATGAGTACTTGTAGTGTCAGTTACATGCTACGATTTTTGGATACCAGTATTTTAGAACGGGAAAATGTGACTTATTTTATCGGAGATATCTCATTAATTGAATAAGGTGAAGCAAACTTTTTGAAAAAAAGGTGGCCAACAAGCATGGCAGTTATCAGCTATGTGACTTTGTGCTAAAGTCCATTAATTTGATCTGCTTTAAAAAGATTACGAAAGATTGAATTATAGTAGAACCTGGATTAACCGAGCTTCGATTAATCGAGGTTTCTGTTAACCGAGCCGATAACAATGTCTGATTTTTTTTCCCCTTTTGAATGAGCCTTAAAAATAACCACACTCTTTAGCTCACTGTCCGTGCTATACAGGCCCTTCTGCCCCCAAAAGCCCTCAACTCCAAAGAAACATTGGACCCTGAGAAGTCAATAGCGAACAATGCTTTGTTTCCAGTGGCTGTGTGAACTTTCGTAAATTTTTCAATTTGCATTTTAAAATTTACTACTGGTAGTTGATTTTCTTTTTAAATTTGTTAAGCTGTGAAACAGAACTTTACATATATTTACTTTTATTATTTAAAAAACGTTCTATATATTTTTTTAAAAGAGATGTTAAATTCGCAAGCACGGCGAGTTTTTACACACAGTTTCTATTAACCGAGATTTCCGATTCCGATTTACTAACAGTCCCAATTAGCTCGGATAATCGAGGCTGCTCTGTATAATTAAAAAATCAATGGCGATCTTACTGTAAACGGGTTTCCCTTTTACTGGGGGATTTCAAAACCGAATCAGCTGATGTTAGTTGCTATTTCCCTGCTTGATTAAATAAGATTAGTTAAACATTTGAAAATTACCAAATATAAAAGGAACTAAGTCAACAGAGTCTTTGCTTTATGGTATTTTTTAACAACGCTATAAGAAAATGATTTTAAATAAGAGATTTTAAATGTAACGTTTTAAATCTGACATAATTTTCACCAAACTTTCCTTTCTCTTTGTAACATTCAACTGAAAATATTTTTATTATTAGAAAGATAATATTATTATTTGCGCTACCTTAAAATTAGCAACTATAGTTAAAAATATCATCTCGAAATTTGAAATAAATCTCTCATATAAATATATTTTTTAATTTACACTGTTTTGCAATATGTTTTGCAATGTGTTTTGTAAACTGTTTTGGCCACTTTGGCCAATATGACGTAATTTCCTCCATTTACGACTTTTAACACATATCAATGAATTTATTATTTAAAAATTTTCTTTTTCTTTTAATATTCACGTGTAAATACAATTTTTATGACGTAATTTTCAATGTTTTCCTTCTTTTAATGCGTAATCATTTAATTCTAATTTGAAAATAATTGATTATTTTATAATTTTCTTTCATTTTAAGTAAGCATGTGTAAAAACAATTTTTATGACGTAATGTTTAATATTTTCCTGCTTTTAACACGTTATCATTTAATTCAAATTTAAAAGGATTTTCTTCTGTTTATAATAGTCACGTGTGAATAAATTTTTAATTTAAAGGATATATTATTCTTTGCGCTGTTTTAACATTTGGCAACAATTTAAAATAACCTTTTCTAAAATATGTAAAAAATATCTCTGGAAATTCTGAAAATTTTAATTTAAAATTGAAATAAACCGTCAAAAAATTAGGCAAGTTAAGAATAATAAATGCATTCTGCAAACTTCGAGTTTCTATTGAATGATTAAATTGAATGAAAATGATTAAATTCCCATGTATATTTTTTTTCCTATGAGACTTTTTTAATGAGACTATTTTATCCAGATTTAACATTAAATATCTCTTAAAATAATTCTTCGATTTAAAAACTGTCTGCTTCAACGTTTTTATCAAACATTTCTCTATAATACTACGCAGTTGCGTCAAAAGATGGCGACACCAGAATTCTGATATGCTTATTATGTAAACTGTAAATATTGCAAAGTTAAATAAAAAGAATTGTCTCGGGGTTATCAAACTTCATTGATATTTATAAATAAAACATTTCAACAAAATTATTTATTATAAAAGAATTATTACATCACAATAGCTTTTATGCAAGGAAAATAATAATTATAATAATATTATTATGGATGTCAGTGATTATATATTGATTGACCGTCATAATAATAAAAAATGATATTATAAAAAAAAGAGCTGAAATGAATTATTTTTTTACGTTTCTGATCGTGTGATTTATATTCAAATAATAATTATTAATGTATATTTTTTGTAAAGTGATTGAAATTAAATATATTTATAAAATTTATGGTAATATTTTTATTGTTGAAAAATTGCCAAGAAATAATCATCATCAAATTGGCGTCATTATAATTGTAATTTTATTTAACTTAATAGCAATTAAAAAAATTACAAAGGAACTGAGAATAATGGTCAACTAGCAGACTTAAAAAAAAAAAATAATAAACATTCACATGTGAAAACACGTACCACCGAGTATCGAACTGCCTATCTTAAGGTCAGCAAACGATGGCCCTTAGCCACTCAGCCAGTGGGAAGACAAAATTTTTCTCCCCAAAAGTGGTTAAGAAGAAAGCATGTGTATGAATACAGTGTCATGCATTTTCGGTGAAATTTCTATAGAATGGCGAAGAAATATAGTCCGATTTTTCATGCGCATTATAAAACGAACAAGAGTCTTGCTGGAAACAAGTAAATTGTTATTTGGTTCATCTGAAACATATTTATTTGATTTTTAAAAAATCGCCCGTGTCATTTTCGAGAGAAAAAAAATCGAATTATTTAACGAACGAGAGTTTTCCCAGAAAAAAGAAAAGTGTTATTCACCTCGCCTTAATCACATTTATATTATGTATCAATATTTATATTAAAATAATCGTTAGAACCGTTTTCGAGATTTTCAAATTAGGAACTTCCTCGATATTATACCAACGTTTTCACTTTAAAAATGGCTATTTAGATCTCAAAATATACTGCACGTAGAAATGCAAAAATTTCAGTATACGATTAGACTGCAGATATAAGACTGTTCTACAAAATTCAGAACAATAAGACATATATCTGCTGAGTTATTAAAAGGCGGCTTTTCGCGTTTTCTTTGATGTCGAGTTAGCTGTATATATGAGTTCCGCCATCTACGAATTCTATGATACGATACGATTTTAACGATACGATACGATACGATTTTAGGCTTAAGGCTGCGTCACTCGAAATACTACCGTCTTCCATGATAAGTTATCGAGTATGTTTATGCGAGGTATAACACAGACAGAAAGACGTGATGTTTTTACTTTCTTATATCTTCAGCAGAAGAAAGAATTGTAATTAAAAAAATTTTCGACTTCCGGTTTTCGACGGATGTACACGTTTTAGGGGTCAGAGGTCCCAGAAAACATGTATATAGTAAATGTCTGTCTGTCCATGTGTCCCCATGTCCGTTTGTCCGTATGTCGTTATTGTAGCATCAAAAAGTGTATGAAGTTATGCGTAGAATTGAAACAATTTTTCTTTAGTTTTTGGCTATGGCAAGCAGGTCCTCACTTAATTTGGGAAATTTCCGACGAAAGGGGCGCTGCAATATCGATTTTTGTGCTATTTTGATTATTGTACCATCGAAAAATGTATGACGTTATGCATAAAAGTGAACCAAATTTTTTGTGCATGTTTT
This sequence comes from Maratus speciosus, assembly GCA_963932465.1. Taxonomy (NCBI): domain Eukaryota; kingdom Metazoa; phylum Arthropoda; class Arachnida; order Araneae; family Salticidae; genus Maratus; species Maratus speciosus. The sequence continues at coordinate 232,641,022 of OZ010796.1, read as the reverse complement.
TTGTTATGCCAAGCAGGTCTTCCTTGAAGCTGGAAATATTCCGCCGAAAGGGAGCACTGTAATAGCGATTTTTGTATAATTTTCTTGATTTTTCGTAGTTCTGTTGTACAGCGGCGGCTCGTAAAGCGACAGGAGCTTCGCATCATGATAAGCCGGCTATTTGCGAACAGCGGATGTACAACAGAATAACGGAAAACTATTGGTTTTAATAAATATCATGATCGAGATGAACTCGTTTGTACTCCGATTATTTGACTAAAACAGAAATTCAAGATAAAAGTCAAAGTTGGTATAATATTGAACTAATAATGTTATTTTATTGACATTTGTAACTATATTTATTTATTTATTGCCTAAGTGGGACAGAATCACCAGACCTCAAGGGTCCGATGTAGACTCTATTTGCCCCACCCGGAGTGCTCCCCGGCACGCGGGGATTCGTTAACAGAAAAATAAATAAATAAATATAAATAAATAAATAAATAAAAATTAAAAAATTAAAAATAAAATAAAATAAGAAAAAAAGAAAAAATAATAATAATAATAATATGTGCAATACAAGCTCCTCCCGTCGGAGCACAGGCTGCTCCCTCGCGACAAGGGGCGGATGAGCAGAGTGAGTGAGCGTGGAGTGTGCTGGATCCCACAATAAGTCCAGTTAATTGTGGGGGATTAGCCACAAGGTTGATGGGTAAGTTGCAGCACCATGCAGGTCTATGAGGTGAGGTTTGTTAGTTCCGTTTGAAATTTATAAATTCTATTTAATTTGCCTATAAGAAGGGGTCTTGTTAGAATATTGGAAAGCCAATTTTTGGGAGGGATGCGGGGGCGTTTAATATGCCAGGCTTGGGTAAGCGTGCAGTGATAGTAGCTATGTTCTGGAGTGCCGACCTCGCCGCACTCGCAGAAGGGGGTGGCTGCCCGAAAGAAACGTTTCAAGTATTCTTTGAATGGTCCATGGCCAGAGAGGAATGCTGTAGTTGCTGGTGAGAGAAAGTACATTTCTCTTGACACTATATGTATGAGATCGTATGTGTATCTACCTTTGGTAGACGAATCCCAATAAATTTACCACTCTGAGATGATTTTTTGATTCAACCTTCTGCGAATGTGTGAGGTGGGAAGGGGAAGGGTAAAATCTATTGATGTTCTAGCCGTTGCTTCTTTCGCCAACCTGTCAGCCCGCACATTGCCCTCAATGCCAATGTGGGCCGATACGTGGCCCAGGACGACTTTGTGTATGAGAGAGTAACTTTTATGTTTTTATGTCAATTTTTATGTCAAGGACTAAAGGGTTCTTAGTTCTGTGCGCGAAGATTGACTGTAAGCCTGAAAGACTATCACTGTACAGCCTGGTGAAGGAAGGTGGTTGGGAAGAGATCCAATCTAGTGCCCGCAGAATCGCAAAAAGTTCTGCTTGGAATACAGAGTTATCATCTCCGATTCTACAGGCCCATTAATGGACCACCACATCGTTCCGCATGACGCAGAATGCTGACGCCACGCCCGATTCCGTGCGGGATCCATCAGTGTATGCTTGAAATATTAAGATGTATTAGATAGAAGAAAGTTTTGGGATATGCACATCCAACTAGATTCACATAAAAAAAAAACTTCAGTAGCTTTATGCAATCTTCAGCTATAAATCGTTTTTAAACACACATATGAACGATTATGCGCACATACGCCCTATGAACGATTTTATTTCGCCGCCTCCTATCTTCCCCTTATTTAACCATCTTCAGCGTCTGTGACTAGATATGTTCGGGACCTTTTATTCGAAGTCAGAGACCATCGATTTCAAATTCGAGCCTGAAAAATTTTGTGTCATCAGAACCCGAACTGGATAAAGAAAGTACGCGATATAAATTAATAATATTTAAAAATTGTTTCAAGGGTAATTTTCTGATTTAAAAGTATCTTATTGTATAAAAATAAGTAATAATTCTAAAAAGGTGCCCCTAATGATGTTTCATAATTTTCACGTCCCTGAAACTCATATCCCACCAACGACAGAAATATGAAAAGTAACTCTTCTTATTATTTTAAAATAACATTATTCATCAATGACAGAAAGACACGAGTTCTATTTCCAGTAATTCAAAAGAAAGACTTCAAACAGAAACAAAGGCTAAACAAGGGACATTCCTCAACTTCTTTATGTTAAGATTGATAGTGCCAAGTCTTCAGAATCAGATAGAATATTTCTCTTTATATCCGGCTAATAGCAATTCAATCTCTTTCAATTTGATTTTTAGCTGATTATAAAATGCCTTTAAAAACTTACATTACATTTCTGTTTTTGAACTAGCAATCGTTTTTTTTTCATTTTTCAATTTGTAAATAAATAAAATTTAGCCCGATCCCGTTTCAGGGGTCATGAATGCCCTTTTATGGGGTGGGAGGGTATCACATCTCTTTATGAAATTTTTTTATATTGAAAGTTATTCCGAAATCCAAACTAACTACTTTTCTGATATTTTCGCGAAGTCATTTTCATTCGTAAATACAAAAAGAAAAAAAAAAAATAGCATTAATATTAGTAAAAATACAAAATGCACCGATATTGTTCAGATACCAAGAAAATAAAGAGTTTCCCATTTTCTTACAAAGGCAAAGATTCATTTAGAAAATGTTGTCAAAGTTAGCATTTTTAGCCACGTTTTACGAGTTGACAGCCGCAGAAATGTCGTCAAAAGGAAAAATTGTCAGCCACTTCCGGATATTCGGTTTAAAAAGTCAAATTTTACAGAATTTTTTGTAAGATCCTTTGCTTTTATCGAAAAATGGAAAACGCTATTTAATCACATACAGTGTCCTACTGGCCCACCGGACAGCGAGGCATCATAACATAATTATTGGCAGCTATGTGATTCTATTAGTGTTATGAAAATTGCAGGTGCAGCCTCTTCTTTCAGCTCAAAGTATTAAATAGTTTTTTTCAATCGAACTTGTACCTTTGGAATGGATCTTTTCTTCTGATGGACTGATGGCTTCCATTATTTTGAAACAGCCGTTATAAATGAAGTGCTAGGTGTAGATGGAAGAGCAGTCGTATTTGATTTTCTGGTCAGAATAGGAAAAAAAATCGCCATATTTTTTTTTTCAAAAAAACTCCGAAAATCAGGCTTCTAACTTTTTACGACAGCTCATTCATCTTCATCTAACACTCCACTTATAACGGCTGTTTCATAATTAATAATGGAAGCCATCAGTCTATCAGAAGAAAGTAACTCGGTTAAAGTGGAAACTCGGTTAATCGGGACTCTACTGTATATTTCATTTTTAAAATGATCTTTAGAATATTTTTGTTGGTGTTCAGAGTGGGGTCATGAACCCCCGTGACCTCCCCTTGGATCCGCAATTCAGCCCCCTCCCCGTACCTTCTGTATTGTAGGAAATACATAATTTTAAAATTTCAAAATAACTTTCAAAGGAGGTAAATTTTACGCATAAATAAGTAAAAAAGCTCAAAGGCACTCAGATTCTTCAATTTTAAAGATTAGTGGAATTTTAAAATAAATTTGATAAATTTATTCTTTAAGAAATATATAAACCAAGCGGATTTAATTTTGTATTACTTCTGATGGCCGCTATAATCTAAATTCTTTAAAGAAGGGGAGGTTCTCCTAACCCTCTTAAATTGCACCCCAGTACTAACAACATATAAAAACTTCTTTTAAGTCACACAGAGTTCAAAAGTTGTTGCTGTAATACAGAAGTGTTTAACCATTTGTTTACCAAATTAAGAAATATTCAATAGCAATATTTTGCAGTTTTATTTCATTTTACATTTCATATTATAATAAGTTTTGTTTAACAAAAATTCTGCCAGTGCATGGAACAGGATTAAAATGTGAGCCTCGGAGCACTCAATTTATGAAATTCATGAATTTATAGAGACCGTTTACAACCTGTAGGATTAGTAATAAGATATATTTAATTTTTAATGATTTGGAAATGACAAAAAAGAAAAAAAAAAGAGAGAGAGAGATTGCAGATCTGCGAAAAAATTTCATGGATGAGTTTCCATTAACATAGACGTGTCGATTCCACTGACAAAATCGGACTACCAACCTCAATGAAGAACTCTGATTTAAAGTATTTTTAATTAATTACATAACAATATAAAATAAAACATATACATTCAAATATTACCCGAATATGCGAAAAGCTAATTTTACATTAAATGAATGCATAAAAATATGAACTGAAATTCGACGAACCAGTATTTTAAATATCAAAATTTTATTTTACCCATAAACACTATGTCAATTTCAGTAAGCAATCGTAATTGCCAACAGGACACAAAAAAGTACATGTTCTGCGACAATTTGGATCAGAGTTGTAAGCGTTTATATTCATTGGGTCCTTATATTTGCCTTATACTAAGAGTTTGGGTCTTCTGTTAAAAGCACCGACAATGTCCCTTTCCCCTTTATAAAAATTACGTTTACCATACAAAATATTGCAAACAGAACCCCACCACACACGCATACAAAAAAAAAAAAAAAAACCTTCCTCCTCTTTTAAAACGATTGCGTGTAAAATATAAAATTTGTCTTACAGAATAATAAAAACAATAGAAAAATATTCAAATATTACCAAAACACGTAAAATATAAATTTTCAAAAAAAAAATGCATTAGCATATAAACAAAATTTCGATGAATTTTGATTTTATGTATTAAACTCTACTTTTCTTATTAACTTTCAATACTAAATTGCTAATCAATTTCAGAAAAATAATGGCAATTGCAAAAAGGACAACAAAAAATATATGCTATTTGCGGCACTATCAGAATACCTGATAGACTATAAGACTGTACTTTAAAGTGTATTAACTAATTACAGAATATTAGAAAATAAAAGAAACTATTCAAGTATTACCCAGACATGTGAAAAATTAATTTTTCAACAGAAAAATGCACTAGTATTAAACTTTAAACCGACAATGAACTTTAAACTGAGAAATAATAATAATAAAGATAATGTCTCCCCTTTCTAAAGATTACGTTTACCTTACAAAATATGAGAGCTCTACAATAACTACAGCTCCAGTTATAACTGTTTTATGTTGTCAGTACTTCATGCACTAAAATATGGAAGAACTGCTATAGAAAATAACCCCCTCCCCCTCTTAAAAAGATTAAGAAATTAAACGAAATTTGTGTGAGATGCGATGTGACAAGTTGAATTTTGAATTCGAGTTGCACGTATTTGTCGTTATCGAGACCTAATATTCGCACTATACAAAAATTTCGAAATCCGGGGTTAAAAACACCCACACTGTTCCTCCTTTATAAAGATTTAGTTTACAAAATATAAGTGTTCTACGAAGATTACAGTTAGAGTTATAACTGTTTTAAGTTGTCAGCAACTTATATTTATAATATACTAAAATATGGTGGGTTTCTATAAAAAATCGACAAAGCCCCTACCCTTTAAAACTATTGCGTTTACCATACCGATTTTGTCTAGATTACGACAATTTATATAAGAGTTACAAGCGCTATTCTAAAATTTACTAATCTCCGTTTAAAAAAATGCACCCCCTTCCCCCCTTTTCATAAAGATTACTTTTACCATACAAAATATGAGTGTCCTACGATAATTACAGTTTGAGTTATAAGAGTTTTAAGTTACCACCCCTTTTATTTATGACGCACTAAAATATTGGGTGAGGGGGGGGGGGGCCTTCAGTAAAAAAATGGTAGATTATCCGGGTTTGAAAATTTTCCGTTATTATTAAAATACTAACTGCAATGTATAACAATGTATCACCCTTATTATAATGTCACTGTAACTAAAAATTTTTTAATTGTCATCAAAAGAATATATAATCATTAATAAGTACAGTATCAAATACAGTTGGAATAAAATCTAATTGGAAATTTTACTTTTTCCATTACACGTAATTGTAACTAAAATTTATTAGTTACTATTACAACAATGTAATGGTAATTATAATCATCTCAAGTACATTTGAAATCAAATCAATAATCTAAATTTACCATTCACATTACAAGTAATTGTAACTAAAATTTTACAGTTATAACACTACAGCACCGTAATGAAAATCATAACCTTCTGCATTACAGTTACAATTATATCTTAATAAAAAAATTGCTATTGAAATTACATGTAATTGTAATTATAAGTTCTCAATTATAATTGCAATTATATAATAATAATCATAGCATTTATAGTTACGATTACAAAATGCTAATTCAATTTCAAATTTAAATCATAAATACACATAATCTTAATTATATTTTTATCAGTTGTAATTACAATTATATAATGATAATTATAGTATTTATTGTTACTATTACAATGCTAATTGAATTTACAATTCAGATTATAATTACTTGTAATCGTAATTATAGTTTTATCAATTATAATTGCAATTTTATAATTGTAATCATAGCATTTATAGTTACGGTTACAATGCTAATTGAACTTTAAATTCAGATTATAATTACACATAATCTTAATTATATTTTTCTCAATTATAATTACAATTATATAAAATTAAACATAGCATTTATAGTTACGATTACAATGCTAATTGAATCTCCAATTCAGATTTTAATTAACATGTAATTGAAATTATAATCCCTTACATGCCAATTACATTGTAATGAGATTACAAATTAATCAGATTGCGAATTTGCCCAACTCTGGTTCACGCAAAAAGCACGCTCTCGCGTCGTAAAAAAGTGGGTTGCCATAATAAGTTACTAGATGCCCAAACGCCGGGGTTGCCAGAGCGATTAAAATCGCCAAATACTCAACATCGCGGAGGGTGGGATAATAACACATCTTAGCCTAATGGACACCCTCTGGCCCAGTAGTGGATACCCTCTGTTCCAGTAATGGACACCCCATAAAAAGTAATAAATATAACTGTTTTTATGACTGTATTTAGAACCAGAATTTAATGAATACATACTAATGAAACAAAATAGTTATTTTAAAATAAATTTAACAATTAGGATACCAGTAATTAATAAAATATTTGTGATAATCATTTACTGTTTGCATCAATTATTGTAATTATCAGAAGATCGATGTTTTAATTATTTTAGATGGATAGTTTAAAATACTAAATATCAGACAATTACAGCTATCAAGTTATTGAAACAGTGGTGGATTTTAAAAGGCAATTAAAAAAAAAAAAAAGTTTTGGGATACTAGTTTTATGTCACTATTTTTAATAATCTTCCAGAGATTACTTTGATATATCATTTATAATAATCAATATTACAAATATGAAAGAAATGATATTGTGAGTTGAATATTTTAAATACTAAATAAAATAATTTCAAAATAAAACTGTAGAACTGATGTTTGAGGCCACTGATCTGCAGATTTACTAGTTTCATGAATATTACCTATAACTTTCATTAATAGTATTACTTTTTTTAATAAGGAAACATTTAAGACAGAAAATGGATTCTTAATAGCTTCTGTAACTTGTTTTTATTTAATCAGAGGAATGATTCAAATTAGAATTTGAATCATTCAATGTTTACTCTGATTTAGCATGACACTTTTAAAAGATTGAAATGACATAATGATTTTATCTAAAAGTTGTTGTGAAATCAAAATTTGAATCATTAAATGTTAACTCTGATGTAACAGAAAAGTTCAGAATATTGAAATGATGCAAATTGCACATTTTCCATTAAATTTATGTAAAAAAAAAAAAAAAAATTGCTTTATTTTAATTATCGCATAAAAATATGCTTTGCTGTGTTTTCTAATATGGCATTATTTATAATATTGTATTTCATGATTTCAAGATAATGTGTTAGAAAACAGCAGTCTGGCGCGAGTCCAGAAGCACACCTAACACCTGCAAGTTTTGAATATACATATCAGTTCCACAGTTGCATGGCATCCTGCTAACTTTTTGTTGGCTTCCAGAGTAATCCACCATTAATAAATCATCCATTATAAATTATTTTGGCTGAATCTTAGAACAAGATTAACATCTTATTTGGCAAAATTGGCAGGGCGATAAGTCTCTTTTTCTATCAAAAACTCCTTTAATACATATATACTACTATTGTTACAAGTGAAAACCTTATATATTTTTTTTTAATTGAAAACACTAACAGTGTTTTTACATCTTTTAGATTTTTCGCAAACAATACCAATAATTGCTTTTATATGAGAAATAGCAGGCTGAATCCATATCAACTCAGGCAGGAGGATTACCTTCATAGTCTCAGAAGTTTTTGAATTGAATATATGTTAAAATTTAAGAAAAAGTAAGACACCTGTATATTTTTGTTTTGTCCAAAAAAATTCCAGGCCCAAGATACAGGCCGCCAAAGATGGCATCCCGGGCACCATTTCCAATTCGCCGTTTTCGATAAAAATTTTAAAGTGCCCTATCTCTAGAACGGTGCAAGATATTTTGTTGAGTTTTTTTTTTATTTTAAAGATAATATTCTTCTGTTTAAAATGATATACCCAATTTTGAAAAATGTATTGAACTTTTCTGCAGCCTTTTGAAAAAAAAAATTTTTTTTTTTGAAAATACCAATCTGAAAAATTTAGATTTTTTTTTCTGTTTATCAATACCATTGGGAACTACCTTCACTGTAAAGGAGAACTTCCACTTTTGAGTTTAACAAATTTTAGAAACATTTAAATCATTCAGAGAATTTTACAGGAACTGTATATATATACAGTTCCAGTAAAAGTCACTGAATTTTTGCTTATTTGTATCATATTTGTAAGGATAAGCCTACTATATATCCTAAACAAGTTAGAAATTGCAATATCAAATGTGGCAAATGAGGTACGTGCATACTATAACTAGTTTTATAAATATTCAGATCTTGGTGCAATAAGTGTTACACTCTGGGCAAAAAGGCATTAATACAAAATTTACTATGATTCTATATATTAAATTCAGTAATACGGAAGTAATATGAATCCATCTTAAAAGGACTTAATTGCCATGGCAACCTAGAATCATTACCTATCATGGTATATCATTGAATCAATTATGTATTATAGTATTTTAAAATAGAATGAAGAAAACTTTTATTAATGTCTTTTATGTTTTAATTTGATTTTCATAGCATTTGAAGTGATACATACTTTATTTTCAATACCAAACATAGCAAAACAATCTCAATAACATATATCAATTACACAGCAATACAAATTATATTAATACAAGTTAGAGTTCAGACAGATGGGCAGACAAATTGAATCCATAAAGACTTTCAACTATGTTGGAAATTGTTAAAAACACATAAGTAGGTCGGAATTTGTCTTTTAGAAATTTATGTCAATAGACGGAAGCATACTTGAATACTTTCATACAACCCTGTATTTTACCTACTATCTTTTTATACATGCAACTATTTAGCTAATATTTAATTAAGATTAAAACATCCTTAAAACCAGTGAAATCACACTTCCAGAGATTATCATTCATAGATGGCCAAGTATCTAATTCTTTGCGTGGACCTGTATATCATTTTATCTATATTCTACAAACATATCTTAGTATACTAAATGTAGTTCAGTGTAAAAATGCATAACTCATTTAAAAATCACCTTTAAGCTACTTTCATTCATACTCAGTAACCCTTAAGATTTCTGTTGTGTATCCCTGTATATGATCTACAGCATTCATGCACACAACGTAATATGGATAAATTTAGTTAAACTTAAAAACTCAATCACAACTAAAAATGCACTTCCAGCAATACCCTTATGATTTCTTTTGTGTAGCCCTGTATATGATCTACAGCCTTTATACACACAATGTAATATGGAAATATTTAGTTAAACTTAAAAACTCGTATCGCAACTAAAAATGCACTTCCAGCAATCATCGTTAATGTGCAGTATTTCCGATAAAGTATCCGAAATCTTTTGTGTGTCCCTGTAAATACTATGCACTTTCTATTACACAGGAAGTAAGTTGTTGTAAAACCTCAGCAACATATATCAATTTCATTATATGTGAAAGAATTTAACATAATTAAAATATGCCACAAACAATATTCCCCTTATACCATTATGTAATGGAATTCTTTTAGAATATGGAACCATATATGTTGAATACATTTGTATTGTAAAAGTTGAATACATTTTTCAAAATTGGTTATATCATTTTAAACAGAAGAATATTATCTTTAAAATAATAAAAACCACAACAAAATATCTTGCACCGTTCTAGAGATAGAGCACTTTTAAAATTTTTATCGAAAATGGCGAATTGGAAATGGTGCCTGGGATGCCATCTTTGGTGGCCTGTATCTCGGCCAAGAATTTTTTTGGTCAAAACAAAAATATACAAGTATCTTTTTTTTTTTTCCTGAATTTTAACATATGTTCAATTCAAAAATTTCTGAGACTATGAAGGTAAGATTTTTTCTTTGGCTGCCTGAATTGACATGGATCATACCAGCGATTACATATTCAAATAAAATTTTGAAATTTATTAAAAACGATACTTTCATCTTGACCTCATGCCAGGAATGAACAGTCGAAGAAATCATCAAGGATTAATAGCCTTTTGTATTTTGATAATTTCAATGTTTTAAACATGGTTCGATTACATGTCTTAAATTTGTGTTATATTTTATTTTTAGATTGATAAAGTATTAATTTCGTTATGGAATATAAGCTGGAAACAAATGCTGAGCTATTTTATTTATATTAAAGTGCACAGAGATTTATCTTTTGTAATCGTCTGTCTGCAAATGACAGAGATAGATTTTAAAAAATATATAATGGTTGAAAATTATTATAAAAACAATAAAATTGAGTAAATTGTGATACAGTTTTCAAACATTGCATTAGAAAGTACATTTTTTTCCCCTATTTGATGGTGTAAAAATTGAAAATGGTCCATATTTAGAAATTTTTAAAAATGCAATAAAAGTTTAATAAACATCTGCTGTTGCCACCATCAAAATGACGCCAGCATTACATACACACATATTTGTCCTTTATAATATAGAAAGGGGAAGATAAAAGTATTAAGTATTCTCTTTCCAAAGTAATCAGTTGTAAGTTTGTTGTACTCAAATTATTTTATTATTTCTAAACTATTTATACTATTTATACACTATTATAACTGAGGATTTAAAAATAATGTAATTATAATATTGGCATTAAAACTTAAATAATTATAAAAATAATTGTTATAGAAAATTTAAAAATTAGATTGAAAAGAAAATAACATATAGTTATGTAAACCCAGACTTAATTTCTTTAAAGGTAAATAAAAATTACAAAAGGACAGATCAGAACATACTGCGGCTGTATAGCCAAATGTATGCAGCTGCAAATTACTCTGGTGTCTGGCATCTAGGGTGTAAAAAAAAAAAAAATCTGATTTTTTTAATTTAAATCAATTTTTTTTTATTTAAATCGGATTTTTATGATTTTTTTCCCCAGTGTTCAAATACTGAATAAGTACTAAGAGTTTTAGGTTTCCAAAATAACATAATCTATGTTTTTACACTTTAATTGACAAAATTATAATTATTATTTAGTAATTGCAGAAATTATGAAAACTGCAAATTAGTACTTTCATTAGTTAGTATCATACAATAACGTTATATACATTAATATTGTAATAATTATGTAAAACTTTATTAAATACTAGTGATATTTAGCATTTATTAAAATTATTAATAACTGCATTTAATATTAAATAGTTAATATTATTACTTCAAATTAGTAATAAATAACAAACAACTCTCTAATTAGGAACATATTATACATTTTAAAGCTTTAATTATTAAAATGATAATTAATAATGTTGTATTCATTTTAGAAAGAAAAAGGGGCAGGATGCTAGTTCCAAAAAAGGGCTCTATTTCGTGGGGAAATATATTAGTAATGTATTTAGTGATGAAATAATAATAAAAAAAAGAATAATTTTTAGTATGATAGTGTCCTTAATTTTTAATAATTTTATAAATCACAAATTGAAAAATACAATTAAATAACATGTTTTAATAATATCCTGCAATTTTCTTAATAAAAAAAAAAATATATATATATTTTTGCAAGATCTTGGGCACATGAATTTAGAAATACTGTTGAATGGGAAAGTTTTCTACAAGAAATCTCTGGCTACAACTACAGGTGAATATAACTTTTTAAGGGAGTGTGCATTTTGCGATTTTCAAAATGGGCGGGGTGCTGCAACCTTAAAAAAAATGGCCTAGAAGAAACAGTAATTATAGATTTAATAAAACTGCAAATAAGTAATTTCATTAGTTAGAAGCACAAATAACAATACTAACAAATATTATTTGCACCTCGTTTTGCATTTGTACTTAAAAAAATTACTGTTCATCACTAAAATCTAAACTTATACACATGTATGTGCATTCTAACCAAAACAATTATGAAAATGAGTTAAACCCATTCATACACACATACAGAAAAAATATAAGGATCGCCAGTTATATCTGAAATCCTCAAAATATTTATATAACAGCATTATTACCTCTCAGTGGGGATTATGAGCTTTCAGTGGTTAATTTTTTTTTTCTTTTTAAGAAAAGTTTTGCTGCCTTTTCAATCCCTATCCCTAATTAATTTTTTTATTTAGTATATATGAGTTACAAAGTTAAAGAACATTTATTCAGCCTATACTGAAGAAGCTCTTGCTGTGCTTAACATTTTTGCACCAATTAGTTCTTTTCTCTTATGCATTCATTCTTGTTTGGCGCAGCTTGTCCCTTATGGGATTTTGTGCCATTAAACAATATACAACCAACCAACTTATGCATTCATTTACAATTTAGATGTTGAGCAGTTGTCACTCTTTCATTCTTCTTTGACTCTAAATTGCTATTAATTTATTTTTACAAAAGTAGGAGAAACTAAGACACTGACTATCTATTCTTTTGCTTACAGAAATTTATTACACTTGCTATGTTTATTTTATATAAAATAATGCATAAATTGATTACTAAAGGCTTGGCAATGAAAATTAGATTTAAATATCATTTTTAAATGTAACTGTTTTACGTTGGATAAAAACAATGCTTTTTTGAAACTCAACTATTTTTAATTTTTTACAGTATTCATGAATTAAGCTTAGAAACAATTATTTAAAGCTCTTTGTTTTTTCATAAGTCAAAATGCCTGTAGAAACTTTCTAAATTATGTTCATCTTAGAATTTAATACTTTTTTTGACATTTTAAACATTTAGAAAACTTTTGATTTTAATCAATGATTTAAAAAAAAAAAAAAAATGGACTGTATACGTTTTTTGCAAAAAATATTGGGCCAGGATTCATTTTACTGGTTTTTGCGTGGGCCAGACAGGATGGGACTGGAACGGGCCTACAAATTTTCGCCCGTGCATACTTCTAATTCTGTTCAAGGAAGAATGATGTTCATGCCCAGCTCGGGATGCAAAAAATAATGGTCTGATCAGATATTGTCCCAATTGTCAGAAAAAAATGTCCCTGAAAGAGGGATGATGAGGTCCGGCCTGAGCCTGCAGAAAAAGTAAAGTCCAGGCCCTGTCCCAGTCTCGTGATTGAAAGTTAGCCCAAACCTGGGCCCGTACAGACCTCTAATTGACACTTCACAGTTTTGAATAATTTTTTTTCATCTGGCAAAATAAATTTTACAACATTATTTTTTTTTAAAAGTTTTATAAAAATTCAACTAAGTAGTATATTGCGTAATTATGTAAGTTTATCACAAGATAAGAACAGAAAAAATGAACTATATTATTGAAACATTCATTCTATGACTATCAGTTCATTCTCTCTGTTTGCATTCAAAATGAAATTTTTAACTTCAGCCTTCCAGTTGAGTATAGCTGAAGGCAGAAGTTTCACGATTGGGGTGATCTTTCATATTCTAATCTTTTTACAACCTTGACCTCCATTTGGATTCTCTGTTGAATGTTCCCCTGAAAGAGAAGGTGATTTCTGGCTGAGATGGATTTTTAGCATTTTCAGCTGTTTTAAAGAAAAGTGTTTCAACTTTATATAAATGCAGCATAGATTAAAAAAATAATTAAACTATGTTTGTGCTCTTTTACCAAATTTTAAAATGTCAAACAGATTTTTCGTGATAAGATACTAAAGGTGAATCTTTAAAGAACCTAAAATAATGTCCTTATATCCCTTAATTAAAAAAAAAAATGAAATAAAATTTGAAATTGGCATGCATAATTTAAAAGTATAGTTTTGAAAGCTACAAAAAATAACAAATTTGAGCAAAATGCGAAAAAATGAAACTTCTAAATTTCTTTCATTGAAACAACATTAGCCACTTTATCTCGGAGGCTTAGTGAAGTATCTTTTTGAGTTTATGGCAGTTACTTTTGCACGTTTAATCACACTGCTTAATTTCTTGAGACCTGAAGCTAAACTAAAGCTAAAAATACACGTTTATTGCTTTTGCACAAACAAAATGACATCATAGATGACAGAAAGAGCTCTTTTTCTGGTATTGATGCTTTAGGGGACTGGTAATTTAGGTTCACAATACCCTGTCTTTTTTCGAACATAAACTTTTCACCCTGTAGTTTTTCAAAGTATTTTGCATGTTTTAAAATGTAGAATATTGTCTATGTGAAAAAAAGATAAAGACCAGCAATTAGACAACATATTTCAATTTCTTTCAGTTTAAGTTGTTTATTTTACAATTCAATATGTAATGTACAAATGCAACTGCAAGTAATCCTGTCACAGTTAAGGGAAGCGCCCTTTTTATAAATCCACCCTGACTTTTAAAAAAGAAATCTGAACACTACAAATGCATGTCTTTTATATGTTTATGTATATTCTTTCTATCTAGGTTCTGCATGTCCTGCTTATCTGTTATGCTCTGTATGTTATTGATGGAGGACAATCATCTGAATTCTACAGTCCTTACTTTGAGCTCAACAAACCTGGAGCTGTTACTGCTGGATCTATCACCATAGTATTCAGTTTCATCTTCTTAATGGTTTGCATTATGGTTGTTTATGGAGTGAAAAAGGTTAGAATTTATTATTTTTTAGTTATTTTCTAAGTAGTCACATCTTAAATATTAATTGCATGTTGGTTAAATCCTTATGTATCAGTTTTTACAAATTCGAACTGCCTGTTAGAACATTTATTTTACAAATATAAAAATTTACATCTTTATTTTTTTTTAAGAAACTAAAAACTCATTAAATAAGTTGACTTTTGAAATACATCCCTCTGAGTTTTTTCATCTATGACTTTAAAATTATAATCTTAAATTGTAGAGCCAATTTTTTGTATGAAGGGTTATTCAAGAAGTAAGTTCTATAATGTAATAATTTCTGCACCCAATAGATGATGTTAATCTGTCCATGCGGTTTTGGGGGGGGGGGGGGGGTAGGGGTATGTGATTGTTTAATGCAGTAACAAATAATGATGACTTAGTTGTTATTGAGCTTAAAAGATAAGATCGTGACTCGGTGTCTATAAAATGTAGATAGATTTAAAGGTAATGACACTTGATAAGTATTCCATGGAATCAAGATTAACCCTTAACCGGAAACGTGAAAATCCCGTGCACAAACAGAACGCTTAATAATTTACCAAATAGTGAACTTAAACATTTAATCTTAAATAGTAATGCATTAACAGGACCAATTTTTTAATATAACAGCATAAAAATAAGTTTGGAATGTTGGAGAGAAAAAATATTAAGGGCAGATATGTAGATGCAACCATCTCACAGATGGTACGTTTCCAGTTAAAGGTTAATGGCTACAAACAAAGTACTTTCTGTGATCTAAACATAGCCAAAAAATTTAAAAAGGTAAAATTTGAAATGTGTTTTTTGATAGCAGTTTTTCAAAAATAAAACTTCAATAATTATGATAAAATGACTGATTTGAAAGTTTCCAGGTACAAAAAATTAGGTTTACTTTTTAGAACAACAATTTGTGCATATGAGTGGTGAATAATATTAAAGTACTTCTCACTAGTGTCTTTTACTAAAAATCATTCATACATATGAAATGCATAAAAATCATTTTCAAACAAAATTGCATTTTATTTCCTGCACAAGCATTAAAAATTGGAGATGATCCTAGGTGTTAATTAAATTTGATACCAATTACCATAAAAATGTATAGATAAGAAAACTTCCATTACGATATGTGTGATTTGTAAAGTATTTCTGTGTATATTACTTGTTGTAAATGAATAAAATTGTTTATTTTATTTTAGGACAATAGATGTCTCTTGTTTCCATGGATGCTGGGCATGTCATTCGAAATATTGCTAATGGTTTTGATTGGGATATGGTTTATATTTCGCTACTACCACAATGTAAGTGAAAGTTTATTTGTTGATCAAATTTTATACACTAATATTAACCAGAGTTCATTCTAGACGTTTTTCGTGGGGCGGGCCGCCCTTCTTTACAAAATCTGACGCCCCGATGCCCCCACTGTCCGAAAGCCCCGCCCTGCGAGCCCTACCACTCGGAAAATCGACCGAGGGAAAAGTAGCGTCCTTTAAGTTAATTTCATCACTTATTTCAAGCAAACTCTAAACTATTTGTAAACGTTATATAACGTCCTAGCCCCATTTTGCTCCTAATCTGTTCCCCCCTCCCTCCCGTCATCCTCATACAGACACCAATTATTTTCAGTAAAATTCCAGCACTGACACAGTCATAAATCTCTGTCTCTATACCCCGTTTCTCGGCTACCGTGAAAACTCAGCCGAAATAAGAAAGAAAAAAAACGGAAAGGTCCTTTGATGAAATTGGTGCTTTCTCGCAGTTCTCTGACGAAATTGTTTTTTTATTCCGGCGAACATTTCTCAAAATTTGCGATATAGTTTATGTTCAAATTTTCAGATTTATGACCGATTCTTTTTAATTTTTGGAAATGACTGCCTTAATTTTTTGGAAAAGAATCACCCCTGCATTGCAAAATGTCATGGATGGGGTAAAGGGTTAGTAGCCAAGACTTTTTAGGGGGTGGTGTCAGGGTAGAAGAGTTATTAGTTATTTATCATTACATTAATGTGCCCTTTTTTTCTTCAAAGTGCCCTTTTATGGCAAAGTGCACCCTTGCCTGCCCTTGATCCTAGAATGAACTCTGATATTAACTCTTAACCAGAAACATACCGTCTGTGAGTCGGTTGTGTCTACATATCTACCCTTTACACAAAAATGAACACGTCCCCAATCTTATCATGCAATCTAATCCTTACGCTATTGGTCCTCTGCCCTCCCCCACCCATTTGCAACACCTGCACATCTTTAGTTATTGAAAGAAAAATTATTTTATTTTTAATGCAGTCTGTGAGATGGCTCGTTTCCATTTATGTATTTTTTTTTTTTTTTTGGCTCTGTTGATATTGATATGGAGGAACCATCAAAGCGGGTACGCTACAGTGATAAGGACTTTGAAGAAACTGTTTTGCGATGGTTTGATGAAGTAGGAAGTGACATAAGCGATGTTGAAAATATTTCAGATAATGAATATCTAAATTCTGTACACGAAAGTGACTCAAGATTGTCAGAAAATGCATAAAAAATGCACATATTTAGAACATGCTAAAATATTCACTATTAAATATTTTGTTAATTTTACTGCTTATTGTTTTTTTCTAATTCATATTGTACCGAAGTGTATAAAAATATTAACATTTATTTATTATATCGAAAATGTAATATTTTGAACAATAATGTGTAATTTTAAAATATTTTCTCTCTCCGACATTCAAAACTTATTTTTATGCTGTTATATTAAAAAATTGGTCCTGTAAATGCATTACTATTAAAGATTGTGTTTAAGTCCACAATTTTGTAAATTATTAAGAGTGATTTTCTTTTTAAAAATTTTCAGCAATTTTTTTAATTTAGCAGTCTCACAGATGGCACGTTTCCATTTCTGCATGGGATTTTCATGTTTCCGGTTAATGGTTAAGACAAGTGGAAGTAGTAGCTTACAAATACTGATTGCAAAACTGATTATTATTAACTTAACAAACTATACAAACCTTTTACAAAAAGTGATATTTTCATTTTTTTAATTACATGGTTTTCTTTTTACTTAATGTCAGACAAATAAAGCGTTCAGAAGAGAAGAAAATGTGAAAAAAAATTAACCATGTCTTGAAAAAACAGAAATTGCAATAAATTTCTCCACTATCTTTATTTTATGAAAATTTTACTATTTCTGAGATATTTGGAGGTTCTCACAGACTCAAAAACGGAAGGTTTTACATTTTCTACATTATTTTGAGCCTCGTGGACTCAGTGGAAAAAAGGGCAAAAATTTAACTATATCTGCATTAGTTTAGATCAGCACACCAGAAAAATCAAAAGGAAAGGAACAGTCATGAATTCAGGGAGTGGCACTATAGGGACTACTCCCCACCCCTTTCTCCAGAGCATAAATATGTTCTCCACAGAAGGTTTGAGATTTTGTGTTTGGTAATTGTCTAAAAGTTAAAATTTGATACTACTTTGTGATAGGAGCCTTGGCATAACTCAGTTCTTAGAATGTGTGATTTCATGCCAAATATTAATAACAATTATGAATTATAAACAATTTCTACCATTATAGGGCTTATTTATGTTACATATTTTGTATTGCATTATCATATGGCTTATTTATGCATGTGTGTGTAAAAAAAAAATTCTGAATTTATGTATTAAATAATTGGAATATAAAACAAACTGTTTGTGCTTTCAATGCATTGATAGTTATTTCATAAGCAATCTGATGACTTTTTAAAGTGTAAATAAAAGTTGCAAGAAAGTGTTTTTAAAAATTTGGATTTCTTTGCCAAATTCAACCTAGCTCCTCTCTCTCACCAAGGTCCCTATAACAAAGTACTCTTCCCCCTAGACCTTCAAAATTCCCTTCAGGAGAAAAATGCAAACTCAATAGGTAAAAAAAAAAAGTAAGATTTTCTAATTTTAGCATTAATCTGAAAAATCAAAACGAAAATGTTAGCCTCTGTAAAACAAGTTACATACTTATTTTATAGCTATAGCAGACTAGATGCACAGTGGAAAACCCAGTGTTGGTGAGTCAATGAAAAGTCATTTATTTGTGATAGTAATTTTTTTTTTTAAATCTTCAACATGCAGATAGAAAAAACTTAATTGTCAAATAGTTAAAACCCAACTTCATAATATTCAATATTGTGAGCAAACATAGAAAAAATTAAGTAGTTAAAAACTCATTAATTGAAAATGTCTTATGTTACTAAAATATTTCAGGAATACATTTAAAACTATATTCAGTAATTGTAACCAGGATGTCTAAACTTATTATCATGTCTATACTGTATCCATGCTCACTTAATTTGGAACTAAAAAAAAAAAAAAAAATTATTGAAGTGTTGATCTTGAATACAATTAAAATTCATTAAATAAATTTAATAAAATTTTAAATCATATGATAAAATTTTCCTTGGAACTTGTCTGTTTAAAATTATGAAAAAACATCATACAAACATAACTGATTGAATGAAATTTAAACCATATTTAAATCAGAATAACTTAAATAAAATTGGTATATTAAACAAGAGAGGAAATAGCAAGTGAGCAGAGCAGGCACTAACTCATGCTTTCATATGTCTTATATGCATCCGGGAAACAGAATTGGAAACATTCCATTCACAAGAGAGGGTGTATTCCATATCTTCTAATTGCATACCAATCTAATGAGCACATCCAACGTTATCTCTGACCAAGTAAATGAAGCTAAATAATAAACGAAGCCTGTGAAAGCTAACATAACATGCTGATATCAAAGTAAATTCTTTTATTTCAATTTAAATTCTAGGATTCTGATGCTTCATTTAAATAAAAGAAATAATTTCTGCTAAAGTAAAATATTCCTGAAATATTAAAGTTATAGCAAAGAACACAAATAAAAAGTAAGTTTTATACCAAATTAAAGCTGTGAGTTACAATTATAAACTATGGGTTAGATAACAAAGTCTCCCCTCCCACTTGTCACTGATGAAAAGAAAATAAGTATCTTCAAAACTACTATTGCTTAAACTATTGAAACAAAATATAAAAAGATCTTCCATGAATTTACAATTTAAAGAAATTCAGATTATATGTCAATTACCATTACTACTTCAATATTCTTATTAATCTCAATAATAAGTCTAAAATTGTCATCTTAATAATAACATTTTAAAAACATTATGTATCAAAAACAAAGTTCATAATGAAAGTTTAATAAGAAACATTTTACCTTCATGCATAAAAAAAGCAACATTCCTAATCACAATACCTAAATGAGTTCAGAGTTAAAAGTTTCACCAACAGTCCATCAGATCCATTAATGAGTATCATAATACATGAAACTATGAATTAAAATAAAACTTCCTGAAAAGCAATGGTTTCTAATACAAGATTCCATAATGTTTTATCAGTGCAATACAAATTTAGCATAAACTGAAAAAAAAAAAATGAACTACTGCAGGAATAAACTAATAAAATAATGAAGTTGACTTAGAAAACTTCCTAAATATATGTGTGCATTCTTTTTCAAAGACAGACAATTTTTTCACATAAGGTTCTAATTCAAATTTATCTAGACCAGTTTTATTTGTGAGTTCATTTGAAGCCTTATTTATATTAGATTTTAAACCTTTTTTCTCTTGTAAATGAACATCCATATTTATCATTATAGATGTGAATACAATTGCACAAATTCAATACATAAAGGACCGATTAAGAGGTCAACTTATCTCTATCATCCAGAGATGATTACATCACTTAGTTCTTTTTTCACTCAATTAATGTTCAGTCACAAAATAAATTTAATATTTTATGTGTTGTTTTTCTGACACAATAAGAGATCAAACACTGTTTAAGCTCTACATTAACAAAACTAACTTAGTCAAGTTTATCACACTATACTCTATCGTTCATGCTCTGGCTCAATAGATCAAAATGTTTGATACTGTGATACGGGAAGATAAAACTTTCACATGCAATAAAATATTCTGTAGTTCGCAATTATAAACAGTTTACTAGTATGTACTTTCATAGATTAAATTTTCCTGAACACAGAGCACAAAACTCTCACAAAAGGAAAATAACTTTTAATAACAAAGCATATTCTCGAAAAATACCTCAGACAATTCTAAAAAGAAATGTAGCTTCTTTAATACACAGCTGAGTAACAACTACAGTATTTTTACATTTTATTACACCTGCATTGTGGTGACACATATTTTGTCAAATAATCTGTAATGCTAATTGAAATTACTCATTTACAGTTTCATTATTTATATAATTATTGTTTATAATTTTATTAATAAAAGCACAAACATATAGATTATACTCATTGTAAAAGTTTCCAGTATGTCAGTCAAAATTTTATTTGGTAGCATGATAACACACCTTAAGTTCTTTTTCAAACAAAAGTTCACATTTTTATTTATAAAGAATCAAACTCTTGGTTAATAAGAAAACACTTTCACATATAAATATTTACAGACATTCGATGACATTTCATCACCAGGATTAATGAAAGTTTTTGGTTAAAAATGAAAATACAATTGTCTCTAGAAATCAGCTGTCAAGATAGGTGTCCAATCACACTCACACTTATTGTTCACTAATAAGTAAGAAATTCTTTCAATAGCAAAACAGTTTCATGAAAACTATGTACTTTTTTCTGGACAAAGTTATCTCAGTATAGGACAGCACACTGTACTTAAAATAATATTTCACTGTTAAGTTGAGGCTCTTGATGAGCTCCTTAGTTTCTATTTCACAGAAATAGCTGCACTTCTCATGCCAGTAGGATGCTTTTCCCTGTATCCATCACTTCTCCAAAACTTGGAGATGCCACACTTCTTGAGAGATATCTCAAACTGAACTTTTTTAGTTTCCCTTTATTCCAACACCATAGAATTCAGGAGGAGTCTGTCTCGATCACTTAGGTTGTAGAGAAGCGATGTCACCTGTAAGCAAACTCATTATTGGATCTAAAAGAGGGAAACATGAAATTGCCCTGGAAACTTTTTTCCCGTGCTGCAATATTGGAACTCTTTGTTCGAAGCTCTTTTTAGCACAAGAAAAGAACATCTGCATTGAAATCATTTAAAAAGATAGCAATGTGGGGATATATTCAAGTAATGTTCTTGATCAGGCTTTTTCTCATGATGTTAGACCTTGTCAAGGTTAGTTTTTATGCACTGAGATATTTTCCACTTAAAGAGAATCAATTCTTTACATCCTTAACCCTCTGAGCAGTTTAGACGTATTTTTCTGTTTTCCAAAAGCAACTTAAATCTGTTGTAGAAAAAAATATTTTAAGCAGAATTGTATTTTAAAATAAATGTCAAATAAAGGGTCATAAAGTGTATTTTAGAAACAAACAGGGAAACAAAATTTAAATTAAGATTATTTTTATAAGCATTTTTATGAAAATGCAGGAAAGCCCTTAAGACGCCCGGAGGGTTAATATGATCTAATTAGAGGCTTAATTGTTTTAGAACTTGCAATTCTCAGCCATTCGATAGCTTAATGTAGGAAAAGAAATCATAAAATTCTGATTTAAATTTAAAGAAACAATTTTTTTTATTAAAAAAAAAGATTTAACATCATTCTGTACAAAAAAGGCAAAAGAGTTATAGGATGATACATGCATCGCACCTCTGTGTTGTGGTATCAGGGTTATTGGCAACATTTTGCTACTAAAAGTAAAAAGCTATCTTTGGAATATGTGGCATAGCTGAAGAGAAAATAAAGGACCTTATCCTTCCCCTTTGCATTCCCATGTGTTTATTTGTTATCTTAGTAAAATATTAGCAAATAAAAATAGATATTTATATTTTTGTCTTTTCTTTGCAACTTTTTTAACTTTCGGATGTTTTCTTCCTTTATGTATGCTTTTTGTTTTCATCCCTGTTAATTGGAAGTATTTTTCTAAAATCCCCAGTTAGGTATTCGTCATAAATTCTACTTTGAATATCCTATATTTTGAAGCATTGACTACTAATGTAATAAAAGTGTACTATGTAATTTCTGAATAACTTCTGAAATTCAAATCCAACATCATAAAACATAACTTTCTCCAGTAGCTGACAATGCTTATTGCATGTAGCATTTGCACACAAAGTGTTTTTAATTAATTTAGTAAGATTTTGTGTGACACACATGATGGGTTCTCCATCACTAATGTGTTAAAAATTGAAATTATATTGAGTATTTTTCTTGACATCTGAAAAATTCTAGGAATAAAATTTAAGATTGTTGTGATATCTTATATATAAAATTTATCTCTTAATGAAATATGCATGAATTTTTTCTTTTCTTTTTCAGTCTTATTCCTTCTTGGCTACATTCATCCTGTGGTGCTTTGATGGTTTGCATGTAAGTATTCTTTTTAAGTATTCTTTGTAAGTATTTTACTTATCAAAAAATAAATATTTTAATTTCTTTCATTTTTGTCAATTCAACCTCACAAACTTAATAGCAATTTAAGTTAACTTCAGAATTCTGGATGAAACAAATTTACACTGATATCATAGCTGCCAACTCTTCCGCTTTTTTGTATCAGAAAAATTTAATAGAAATTTCTGCCTTATTTAATCAGCCGATTACACTGATTTAAAAAGGTAAAATTTATTATAAAATTTTTGTGGTACAAAAAAGCATAAAATGTTGAAAGCTATGCAATCTGTATTTAGTTAACAAAGTGACCAGACTGCCTGGAAGTTCATAGAAAAGTCAGGAAATTTTATTTGTAATACAGATATATTAAGATTTTGCAAAAGTTGAGAATGCAATGCTTTAAAAAAATGCTTAATCTTTAATCAGTTGATATTTTTCAGAACAAATATAACTATTTTTGTTAATGTTATTTTCTTTTTAGGCTAATAAAGCAAAAGATAAAATTTAATTGTATGAGTCGATTTAGTTTTCTAAATGTCTTCTATTTTATATATTAAAATAACAGGGACACATTTCTGAAAAACTGCATGGCAAAGTAGAGTTAAGGCTGTTCTCAACTGCTCTGCTCAACAAGTGCAAAAAGTTTTGATGCATTTTCAAATTCATTTTTCAACAGAAAGATATAAAATTGTAAAGACAGACTATAGAATTGATTTGGAATCAAACTGTGTTTTCTGTTTTTTGTTAAATAAATTACATATTGAGTTATAAGCGATTTTGATCACGTGACAAAGACATTTTTCGCCCTTTTTTTTAGTAGTTTTTCTTTTGTGTGGAAATTTGGTTCAAAACACCCACTTTGACACTATTTTCTGAAAGATCTTTCATTTGCAAAAAAACAGTTCGATTATATAGTTTCTGAACAACAACACATGCTAGTTTAATGCATTTTAGACTTGAGAACAGCCTTAAATGATGTGAAAAGTTTACGAAAATGATGTGGGAAAGAATAAAAAAATAAAGTTCAAATGCTGGCCAGACTGCTCTAAAATATAATGCTGTGGTAACAATTTCTCACTGATATTTAAATCGAGGAAAAGAAGTAAATAATCATTGCTTTAAAATAACTTTCAAAACCTTCATTAGAATTTTGCAGTTTGTGAAATGAGGTTTTATGTCTAACAATGTAGCACAACAGTAATTCTTTTCTTCAATTGATATTTTATTCAGGAGAAAGATGTGAATCGTAATAAAATATATTGCTTTCAAAGCTTCAGTAGAATATTGCAAACTGTGTAAGAGGCATATTTTATGTCTAACACTGTAATGCCGCATTAACACTTTTCCCTTATTGATACTTAAATCAGGAGAAACCTAAATCATGATAAATTATTGATTGCTCTTGAAACTTTTAGTAGAATTTTGGTGTCCCATTAATGTGCATTTATTACCTCTAACAATTGTAACTCTTTTCTCCTATTAGTATTTACATCAAGAGAAGGACATGAATCAAGATAAATTTTTCAATGATTTTAAAAACTTGTGTACAATTTTGCAAATTGTCTAAGGGGCATATTTTACCTATAGCACTGTAATGCTGCTATAACACATTTCTCCTATTTATGCTTAAATCAGGAAAAAGGCTGAATCATGATTAATTATGGATTGTTTTTCAAACCTTTAGTAGAATTTCAGTGTCTCATTAAGGATCATTTATTACCTCTAACAATTCAATGCCATTATAACTCTTTTCTCCTACTGATATTTATATCAAGAGAAGCACTTGAATCAATATAAATTAAGCAGTGTTTGAAAATAAATTAAGAAGATTTTCAGTAATATGTTTCAAATTGTATAAGGGGCATATTTTACCTTTAATAATATAATGTTGCAGTAACTCTTTTCTCCTATCAAAATTTAAAACAGAAGAAAGAGGGAATCGTAATAAATTATATACAGGTTTTCAAAGCTTCAGTAGAATTTTGCAAATTGTATAAGGAACATTTAATTACCTCTAACAATGTAATGCCACTGTACCTCTTTTCTCCTATTGATATTTAAATCAGGAGAAGGTTATTTAATATAAATTATGCATTGTTTTTCAAAGCTTCAACGGAATTTTGCAATTTATTTTTTTGTTTGAGATGTTATAAAAATGCAAGATGAAAATCAAGGAAAATTTTGCCTGTTATTGACAAACGAATCCTTTTAGGATTTGTTTGTGGGTGGGATTCTATAAAAGAGTGTTGGCAAAAATGTTTTTATTTTTGGTGTGGAATTTGTGTTTTATGAAGGTTGGGAAAACAACTTTATTGAGGTATTTAAAAATTGCTATTAATTTTAAAAATATATTTTTTGAAATTAATTTTTGAAAAAGAATATGAATTGTAACTTATAATTTTTTAAAAACAGAAATCAATTTCTAGAAGCTTCAAATATGTGAATCCAAAGTTACAGCTCATTCTGCCCAGTAGTTAGTTCATGAGTTAATGTTAAGGAACTACCTGCACTATAATCTGTTTCACAATGATTACAAATGAATTTAACATTAGAAGTTCTAAATCTTTAATCATAATTTCTAAACTACTTGACTGAATGACTTCTCATTTTGGTATTATAAAGTAAAATTTACTGAAAAAGCCACACATGTTGTCAAAATTAGGTGTTTGAATTAAAAATTTGAGAGTTTGGTGCAACTTCAGCATGAAGATAACTCCCCTGAACCTTTTTCATATGCATTATAGAAGACATAATTTTCAGTCGAATATTCTAAAATTACATTGATTATTAAAAATATTCATTATTAATTATTTAATATTACAGTAAACACTCGATTTTACGAACTATTCGTTTTTACGAACTGAAGTACTGGACCCGAGCAGCATCCCATTGAACTAATGTTACTCCCATTTACGAACTTTCGATTTTACGAACACATTATGTCAGTCCCATCAGGTTCGTAAAATCGAGTGTCTACTGTATCATCAATTTAAACTATTAAAAACTTGTGATTGTTTACAGTTAAAAGCTTTGATACAAATGAAATGTGTGATTCAAACATAGGATGTATGCAATAAAAAATGCAAGGAATCCTTTAAACTGCAAAAAAGCTTGGCATTGTTTACACATTTAAAAGTAACAATATGTACCATGAAATAAAATGAGAAATTCAATGTAATTGTATTATCAAATATAACATACAGAAAACACCTGTTAAAACAGTAAACAATTTGTCATTGTTTACAGAGTAGAGATTATTTAAAAAAAAAAAAGCACTGGAAAAAAAATGCTTAAGAAATGACAACCCTTTAAACTGCAAACAACTTGTCATTGTTCACAGATTAAATTATTATAGAGAAAACAGTGAAAGAAAACAAAAGATTTGTCAAACAAATACATAAAACAACAAAAGTAGATGCAGGAGATATCTCTTTAAACTTAAATAACTTACCATTATTAATCCGAAAGTACAATGATTGAAAACAAGTATTTCAAATATGACATTGCATACAGTATCAAAAGTTAATATATGAAGCAGGTTTTTAAACTTAACCATTGTTTTTTCAGTTTAAACAGAATCGAAAAAAATGAAAAGATTTCAAATTGGGGGCTTTCAAATGAAATGCAAAGTATACCTCATTTAGCAGACACCTCTTTAAAGAATGGACAACCTATCATTGTTTACAGATTCAAGGGTATGAAAAAAAATTACAGTAGAAAAAAATGAGACATCTTCAAAGACAGCTTCTAGATAATTTTTTAATATCGTAGTTAAATTTTAACCAGTAACATTATACAGAATAACCGAATTATTTCCAGATAAGCATATTTACTAATGTAAGAATTTTAAGGATCATTTTGACAAACAATGCAATCAAAATATTAATAACCCCTTACTCAAACTGTAAAATTAAACTGAATATTTTGTATTTAAAGAACAATGCATAATTTATCATGATTCACCTCCTCCTGGTTTAAATATCAAGAGGAGAAAATGAGTTACCGCAGCATTACATTTGTTAGAGGTAATAAAATTCCCTTACACAAAACAGTAAAGTACTACTGAAGCTTTTAAAAGAAATGCATTATTTACTTTGAGTCACTTCCTTTCTCTGATTTAAATATCAATAAGAGAAAAGAAATACCATGGTATTACATTGTTAGATGTAATAAAATTCATTTCTTTCTTCTGATTAAATATCAAAGGAGAAAAGAGTTACTGCAGTATTACATTGTTAGAGGTCTTACCCCCCCCCCCCCCCCCACACACACACACACACACACGCACACACCTTACACAAACTGCAAGATTCCACTGTAGCTTTTGTAAAGTATTTGAAAACAGTTGCTAGCCACTACTGTAGTGAGATAATGTATTTGCATGTTTCAAATCTCATAAATCATGTTGCCAATGTTCCAGCATTCTTTCATAGCACTGTGTCAATTAGACCAGAATCAAATAAACATGTTTTCAGCCAGAAATGTTACTTAATAAGTGAAATCAAATAAGTACCACATAGAAACAAGACATCTAGTATTGAATAAATTTTCTGGTTCAAAACATGTTTATTTGACTTGGACCAAATTCAGACAGTGTTTGGAAAGAATACCCATTGTTTAGAATCAGCTGAGGTGTACCCCATGCTCACTGAAAGTTGAGACAGGAAAATAAAGAGCCTAGCTTTATCATTTTACATCCTTGATTGCTTCACATTTTTGCTTTTATTTTTTTTAAACAATATTTTACTTGATGGAAGTAATATGAAATAATTATTTATGAACATACATGAATTTTATACTTTTTTGTTATCTTTTAATGACATTTTAAGGTGTTGGATTCTATCTTTTATATTTATATACCGAATTTAGTATGCATTTATTTACATATCAGACTTGATGTTGGATTTCATACTATTTGGTTTACAAATCTGTGCAATCAATTAGACCAGAATCAAATAAACATGTTTTCAGCCAGAAATGTTACTTAATAAGTGAAATCAAATAAGTACCACATAGAAACAAGACATCTAGTATTGAATAAATTTTCTGGTTCAAAACATGTTTATTTGACTTGGACCAAATTCAGACAGTGTTTGGAAAATATACACATTGTTTAGAACCAGCTGAGGTGTACCCCTTGCTCACTGAAAGTTGAGACAGGACTACCACAAAATATATAAGTGCAAAATAACATAAATTTATTAGTAAAACCTTTTTAAATTGCTTTAATATTGAAATGGAATTTTGCCATTTGTAAATGGTATGTTTTCTTTTGTACTATTTTGGATATTTTTTAATCCTCAGTCGGCACAGCTGGCCTGAGAGTCCTGACTTAAATTTCAGTATCTTTTGTTTTACTTGCTTTAAGGTTAATAAATGAGGTTTTTTGATTTCAAATATTCTCTCTTTGTACATCCTAATGAAGGTCGCTGTGTTAGAATTGAGTTTAATTAGATATTAAATTTGATTTTCTAATATTCGCCTGCCATGCCCATCTATCTATATGTATGCACAGAGGTTGGGAAAAAATCTTAGCAGAGAAGATTTTTACATTTTTTGTTTGTTACATTGTTTTTACTAATATTAAATATAGCCCCCTTCATGTGATTACAGTTTTAAGTGAGACATTTCTTAATTTTCTTGTAAATTTTGATTTATTGTCTTTTCCAGTTAAATCACAAAATTAAAAGTCAAACTTTCTCTTGTAAATCTTTTAAAATTTTATATTAATTTTTTAAAGGTTACTTCAACAGTGCATTGTAAAGATTTACTTTTGAAGCCTCGCGGGTTTCGTTATGATTTTTGACTGTGTGTTGCATTATGCTGGTTAGTTGAAAAAGAAAAAAATATCTGTCACTGCTAAGATCATCAGAAATTTCTCCACCCCTGTGTATAAATATGCACACATATGCATTTTGTGTAGTTGAGTTATTGATTAATGTCACAGTTTCAATGTCCTGGAGAAATTTTTTTTACAATACTAATTTAAAAATGTGTTTATTTTCAGCTGTACTGTCTGCTCTGTGTGATTTCACAATACCAAGTTTTAAAAGAAATTCAAGAGCCTCGCTTTATCATTTTACATCCTTGATGGTTTAACATTTTTGCTTTTATTTTTTTTTTAAACAATATTTTACTTGATGGAAGTAATATAAAATAATTATTTATGAACATACATGAATTTTATACTTTTTTGTTATCTTTTAATGGCATTTTAAGGTGTTGGATTTTATCTTTTATATTTATATACCGAATTTAGTATGCATTTATTTACATATCAGACTTGATGTTGGATTTCATACTATTTGGTTTGCAATCTGTGCAACTAAACATTCTTTTTCTTTATTTTTATATATTTCTATCATTATCAAATTTATATCTTTTGTATATTGTTGAGCATTAGCTCGTTCTTCTTTTTTTTTTTTTTTTTTTTTTTTTTTTTTCTTCTCGTAACATTCCTTAAAAAATGCTTGTTGAATAATTGATGATCAGATTTTTTTTTTTTTTTTTTTGTAAAATAGTTTTTTTCATTTTACTTTTCATATTTACTTGTCATTTTCACTGTATCTTTGAATCTCATTTAATTGTCTTGTTTTAGTTTGCTGTAAGTAATTTTCTTTGCAAGGAAAAATCTTTTTTGTTTTCAAATGAATGCTAAATTTTACTGTTGGTAAATTAAAGTACCAAATCATAAAAATTGTTTTAAAAAATACACAAATTATTATAAAAAATGCCTATGACAATAGTACATAAGCATTCTTGTAATTCAGATTGTGTTTTAAGTTAATTATCTGGTGTCCAAGATATGAATCTGGTGTTAATGTGTAATACATTTTTATTCAAAAGCATGATGGAAGATCAGTCTTTTCATAGATTTCCGCTAGTCTGTTTAGCCTTTCTATTTAAAAATAATCAATAGCTTTTCTAGAACCCTTTAGTTTTACAATTTATTTACTCTAGATCAGGTCTGCCCGACCCCGTGCCTGCGGGCACCATGGCGGGCCTAGAGAAATATAATTCTAAATTTACCAAGATTTATATTTTTGCTGTAGTTTTTTACATAGGCATAGTTATTACTGCGAGATTGTGTGTGCATAGCAAAAGATCAGTATGTGTCACTAACACTTCCAAAGTAAGACAGTATTGTATGTATCTAGCCATGTGAATAATAGCAAACTTCATTGTTTGCAAAAAGTTGAGGTGCAGCCCTGATAACTGAGTGGTTGGACATGCCTGCTCTAGATTATGGTTCTGATGTATAATTTTTATTGGGAATTTATATTATATATTCCATGTAATATTCCCAACTCTGATTATTTCAAAATTTAATCAATACCTGTTGAAAGATTATTATTTTTTTTTTCACCAGATTTGAATCTTATCTGTGCCACCGAATTTCGTATTACTAAAATTATTCAATGTTTCTTCTTTGAAACCAGCTTTTACATATTTTTAATGGTTAACTACTGCATCAAGTCTGTTTTACTCTAAAGCAAAAAAAAAGTTACATTTTTATATCTGAAGGAACCTACATTAAAAAATTTGATCAGGAAAATAAATGTTAAACCTGCCATTTTAAATGTTTTAATAAGGAAAATTTTCTACTGAACTTATATTGATTTCTATACCATTGCAATTATTGAAATCTTTGATGTCATATCTACAAATTGCTTTCAGTTGACTATAAACTAGAATCCAGCATCGAGTTGTGCAACCTGATTTTACCTAAACCACAGGTTGGCTGACTTTTTTTTAGGATTAACTCAAATTATTTTTTTTCTTGTTGGAGCTTTCATTCTTGCTGTTCGAGTTCAAACAATCCAATAATTAAAAAAAAAAAAAAAAAAAAAAAAAACAGAATATTGTTTCAGATGAAACTTTGAGATATTTGAATATGAATAAATATTCATTTTTCTATGGAAAAAATAGAATTAATATATTACAGTCCAGTCAAATGGTAGAAAATGATTATACTAATTACGGTAACGCTAATTTTTTTAATATGATGTATGGGCTGGTATTCTGACCAGTTTCCACAAGTTTGCCAACAAAATTTTTTGTCGCTGGCACTGCCATCTTTGAAAAACCTCTAATTTATCAGACTTTTTTTTAGTTTTTACCAAATATCTGCTTAACTCCCCATCTAACAAAAATATTGTTGCACCTTTTTCAAAGTGGACTAAATTTGCTACAGTTTGAGTACAGACCAATTTTTATACCTGTAATAGTTGACGAGTTATAGCTCTTCAAAGTTAGGCAAAATTTTCCAAAAAAAACCAAACTTCGGGAATTTCCTGCCAATTTTTCACATAATTTTAAAATTACGAGTCCTACGATAGAAATCTATGTAATAACTTTCACACAAGAGTTAATTTGCAACAATTTGACTACCGATTGGTTTCCCTGTATTTAAAATATCACAAGATACAAAGTTTTCGAAAATATCATTTTCTCCAAATGCATCCCTCTTAATATTTAAAAAAAAAAATTGATATTTATTTAAGTGAGGGTCAATAACAGTATTAAAAACCAGTTACGTGTAACTTAATGAATTTATTTGCACATTTAAACACAATTTTACAATTTATAAAAATCTTTGCATAAAGTTTATAATGTTCAAGTCACTTAAGATTTTTGGCACTTAGAAGGGCCTGGGCAGTCAATAGTGAGATTTTCATCACATTTTCCACTGCTGCCAATGTTTATAATGTCGACCGAAAGATTTTCAGCATCTTTGTTCTCGTTTTCTCATAGCATGTTGATGGGTTCAAAATCGTCTTCCTCCATGTCAGAGGCTAGGAAAAGTTTTGGTGTATTTTCGCAAGACTGGCCATTGCAATGTTTGCGATTGTTTGTGCAGTTCAGTCTTGCTTTTCAACATCCACATGCTTTTAAACATCCTTTTTTGCAAGCGCAGAAGATGGTCTGAAGGATAGAATCTGGAGCTGGGTCATTCTTGGTTTTTAAGGGGAAGAGGCCAGTGAAGTGTTAACCCAATCCCACATCAGTAGATCATTATTCTCGCTTAAAGGGTAACCATCAAAGATTACAGAAATGTTCATACCATAATGGGTTTGCAAATATTTTATATAGCTGTCTGCTATGGCCGTGAATGAAGTATGTCTACACACACTACTTTATGTAGAATATGACCGTCATCGACAACAACATATTTACTTCCATCAGTGATGTCTTCTTTCTTGAGTGGAATAAATGAATCATAAAATGATGGTTTGGTCCCCTTAAGCATACCTGCATCTGAAAACAATGACATGGAGTAAGGAGATAGCTCGAACTTGAAGAATGTCTTCTAATCTACATCAGATTGTTTGGAAATGCGCAACCTGTGAAATATTGTAAGGGGATCTATAATTAGTTTATCATTTCCAATTTTTATGGTATTACTGGTGCCCGCGAGAATGACTACCTTCTTGCATTGAAATTTAACATCTTAAAAATTATTGCCGACAATTCTTGTTAATCCATCTTTTCCAATCTGTTCAGACAGATGGCAGTTAACTTCCTCACCCCCAATGGTTCCTGAATAAATGGACATTAATGCATCATTTTGAGGGAATGGATAGTGTTGTGAAAACAACCTATAGAGTTTTGCAGCATCTTCGCTATCTCGGGCAACATGAACAGGCTTCATGTCTATATGTTGTTCAGAGCTGGCTGGCGTAATACTGCAGCATTTCTCAATTTCAGAGCAAATACTTTGGAGGTACACCACCCCCAGCGAGTAAGCACAGCCTCTGTAATCCCTCAACCTGTTGTCAGCCCTTCTGATCTTTTAATCATTCTCATCAGTCTGTTCTATGGTCTGATTGGTCCATACACCAGACCAGAACTTTTCTGTTCACTTGACGGTGAAGCATCCCCGTGTCGTAAAGGCATTGTATTCAACTGGATCCATTTTGGTTTCTAAGGTTAACATATCTTGCAGATACAGATGAGGTGTATTTTGCATAGAAAAAAATGTTCTGCAGCAGGAAAATAGGGCAAGATTTTTTGGACACAGGCAAGATGTAAATGCCAATTTCCCCTTCTTTCTGCTTCTATAAACTGCTTTACTAAAGTGACCATACAAAAATATTGCATTCACAGCTTAGCAGTAGGTCCATGACTTTCAAGGGTATGCATAGCCTCTCTGAATTTTCTGTTGCTAATTTCAAATTCCTCGTTTTCCTCAATAGTTAGAACAATGCATGTCTCCAAATCAATAAGCATGTTTTCCATCATATTTTTTCATCCTCTGTCAGTTGAACTGTCTCCCAAATAAGTTTTCCCAAAACAAGATGAACTAAATTATGTGCTCGCACTGCCCTCGAATAAATATGGCCGTTCATCATCTTTTCAATGCTGTTATCTGCATACTCCATACTGAGAAGCTCCTTAAGCCCACTTCCAACCATGATGGTTCCAAGAGTTTCCATGTAGGACATGAGAAGATGAAATTCCCCTAAGTGCAGGACCACATTTTTCAATGCTGGGTTAATACAGTTTCTTACTATGTCCCATGCTTTAATATAGAGAGGCTGGTCGAAGGTGACAAAACTTTCTTTTGTCACTTGCTCTACATTTGTTGGCCGTGAGTCAAGAGAGCTGAATGAATCGTGTCATATTGTGTTGGAGGATTATTGATGAAAGGAAGGCGTATAATCTTGGAACGTTGATAGAACTCATCTCTGGTTGCATTTTCCATAAATCTGTTCCATCCTGGAGCTTCCACACTGCTTAAACTTTTGCCATACAGCCATAGAATATCGGTACTTGTAGGGAATATTTCATCAATTAAAGGCTGAATCCCATTCAGTTTCACAAGGAAACATTTTTCAAGCTTACACTGTCAGTTTTCTTAAACATCAACAGTTCAATGTTACCACCAGTTTTTTTAATAAATTCTGCTTTAGAGCACTACATGACACGGGTGACACTGTTTTGAGGTTTTACTGACTCATAAGGATTAACCACCATTATTCCTCCCATTTCATGGAAAGTCCCCAAACTATCAAGTGTGTTCACATTAAAGTCGGTATTGTCAAACACAAATTCTCAGAACGATCCCTTCTCGATGATTGGATTTTTAGGTTCCATTATTGCAGACAATTCCAGTAAAGATGTGTAGCTCGATGAAAACCCAAATGATGAAAAGAAGTCAATAAGGTGTTTTGATCCAAAACGCTTGTGCAAATAAACGGCAATTCCATTTAAAAGTGATGAAATGAAGGAACAAGGATGCACAGCTGAGATTACTATATGTGATAGTGCAAAACACGTTCTTTTCCATCCAACCAAAGAGCCACGCTTGTGTTTCAGAATCGCTTGTTCAAAGAAGCGTAAAAGTGATTGAGGGATCACAGAAGTCACATCAGTCAAAAAGTTATCAGGTAGTGTGTGTTCAGTGACATTGTACATCTGTGAACGAATGTCCCCTCAGATAATATCAGCAGCAGTCTCAATGATTTGTAGTTTTTCTTCGACAGGATCTGACTTACAGTTTTTATACCATGATTCTAATATAACCTTATGTCCTACATTTCTTAAACAGTCTTTTTGCGGAAATTGTCAGCAATTAGCAACTCATCTCCATACTTCTGAAAAAGACAAGCTTTAATCGTTCTTATGTCAGAGATGAAATCACTTGAATGCTTGTAATCAATTCATCCATAGAAATTTGACATTCAAAGGAATTTTCCTCACAATATAAAATAATCCGTTCCATCACTTCATTGACATTATTGCTATGGATACATCCTGTTTTGTTGCAAGTTGGAGGTAACTTGAACACCTTCAGTTGGCAAAAAAAAAAGATATTGTGCATCCGCCACTACTAAATCTTCCTCGTTCTTCACTGGTCAATTATTTCTTTCCCCCACTAATCTCTTTGTTTTTCAGCTGCTTTCAATATTGAGTCTCGCACTTCCAGTTTCTCAACTAAGGTTACTTTATTTCGTTTAGATAATTTAGTCTTTTTAATAGATTCCAAGATTTCCTGGTTATATCTTCTGCACACAAAAAACACTTGGTTTTAAAGTTGAAACTTGTCCCTCCTGAACGGAGTTTTGGTTTTGTTTGCGTATATCTTGTGAACTTCGACAAACGTATGCTTCAATCATTCATGGGTTAATATAACTTTTATAGCAACCATCATGCACAGTAATCTCGTTCATATAATTCAATAAATGTTCGTGATTTGGAAGCGTACATTTAACATTTGCTTTTAGTAGAGTTTGTACACCCTTTTGTTTCACAATCCTGGTTTCCCCTTCACTTAAACTATTGTTACATATAAAACAAATTCTCATCCGGAATAGTTATATTGTATTAAAGAACAGAAAAGTTAGAAATGGTCTCTACTCTGGAAGAGCTCCGGTACACGACTGGATATAACTGACACTCGAGTGAGGGCTCATGCTATTTTTAGCTCTCTCTCCCTGCTATTGGTTAGAATTTCCCCTTCCTCTTTCCCCATTGCTCTTGCATGCTACAACTTGTATTGGTTCATGCTATAAAGGTCAAAGGCTGTTGTATTCTTCCCACCCCCACACACACAAATCTTCCTGATCGGTAGGATGTGGAAAAAATATTTATTTTGACGTTTTTAATGGTTTTTATATACCTACTGCCTACAGTGTTATGAGGGCAAACTTAAAATAACGTTTCAAAGGTGGAGGGTGAAAAGACTAGCTATTTAGGAGATACTTTTGGATAAACATGGTGAAAATCTCCAAAATTTCTCTTTTTTGGAAAGTTTTGCCTAACTTTGAAGAGTTGTAACTCCAAAACTATTTCTGTTAAAATAATAAGCCTGGGCTTAAATTGTAAAGAAATTAGTATACTTTGAAAAAAAAAAAGTATAACTTTATCAGACCTTTTGATTTGGCAGATAGTTGGCAAGAACTAAAAAAAAGTTTGAAAATTTCGCCATTTTTTCAAGATGGCGTCACCGGCTGCAAAAAATTTTGTTGGCAAACCTATGGAAATTAGTCATAGTACTTACCCAAACAACAGATTAAATTAGCTCTACCCTAATTAATGTATCCAATCGGCAATTATCATTACCATTTCACTGGACTATTAGTGATATATAATTAAGGAGTATTTTTCAATAATTCCATTAAAATAAGAATAATTGTTTTACATTTTGGATTAAGGTATTGGGGTGAAGAATGTTGCATTCAGATCAATGAAATTTGATTTATCAGGTTTTGGATTAACAAATATTATTTTGTAATATTCAAGTCAGGTATAACTCTCCACTGTAAACCAGAAAACTAAAAAAAAAAAAAAACAGTTCTAAGCCAGAATATAGGCAGATTTCGGAATTTCACATCTGTTGAAACTTAATTCATGGAAAAATTATTTTTTTCCCATTTTGATTAACATATTTTTATATGTTCAAATTACTTATTGCATTTAATCTTTTTTTTATACTAAAACAGTTTTGAAATTTTATTATTTTATGAATATGTAGTCAAACTGTTACTATCGACATGTTACCCTTTTAATAATTAGTTTCCAATATGTGCGAGCCACTAGAAATAGAATATGTTTAAAAATTGATTATAAATCATTTGAGTGGTAACTGGCAAACACATCAGAAGAAATGAACAGTTCATGCAACATTGCACCATTTGTGGTGTACAAGTTGATAAATGTGTAGTTCCAATTGTTTGGTAAAGGATCTATAATTGTCTAAGAAATTTCAAATTTTAATCTTTATTTGTATCAGTGATGCAAAGTCCTATGCTAAAATATGATCTGCATCATAGTTTACCAACATTTGTTTTAGACACTTTCTATTATTGCTTCTCTGTAATTCTGAAGATCCTGCGACAGATGGATAATAAAACTTTTACTGTCCTTTAAAATTGTAGAAAACAGTTTTTTTTAAAAACACATATCCTGTAAATATTATCCGTTTGGCTCCAACTTGTGATAAAAAGCAGTTTTCTTATAAATTGTGTTTTATTGAACTTATCATTTGGCTACTTGATTCTCTTTGATTTTCCCCCCTCAGTAAAATTTATTTGAAAATAAATTTAATTTTTTTGAAAAAGTTTGTTCTAATCTTTTATACCTTTCTAGTTTTCATGATTGTGAATTTGTTCCTGTTTTCAGAAATTTGTACAATCTCATCAAATGTTTTTGAATAAATATATATAATATAAATTAATGGATTGACTTTTATTTTTAAATCAAGATATAAAAAATGTAAGATAATAGTACTTTATACAGTATGTGAAATTTTAACACTCTATAAAAAATTTACTGTTCAGTTTTTTTTTTTAGTTTTCAAAAACTATACCTGTATTTTCTAATTTCATACAAACTTTCCCATTGAAGAATGCATCATTTGTATTTCTCTTTTGCTATCTTTGTAGTTTTTTTTTCTAGTACTATTACTGTATGTCTATTGTATTTTATGTATGTGTTGTGTAATTACAGTAGATGACCTCTAAATCTGAATGGCTTTTGACCAAGAGTATTAGTATGATTTGTCATATCCATGTTTGTTTCATTTTAAAAAGTCTATATTAAAAATAAGCTTAATTGATAGAAATAAAGTAAATAATATTTTAACTAAAGGGGAAAAAAATCGAACTACATCATTTTAATTTCTTTTAGATTATTTGATTCAGAGTTTTAGTATTTTTTGTCTCCTAAAATATTATATGTGCGATTCTCTCTATTGAGATTACTTTTTGTTTAAAACTGATGTCTGTTATTAATAATACTTTTCCACAGTTGGTCCTTTTGATATAGAAGCATAGCTGCCAACTATTATAAATTTTTCCTATCACTATTTTTCAAAAGTAAATTTACCTTGTTTAATCACAGAAAATATAAAATTAAATAAGTCAAACAATACTATTTAAATTTATAGTGGTAGCAAAAATTCGTAATAGTTGGCAGCTATGGAGAAGCCATTTAAACTACTGACAGTGTTCAGAATCTTGTCCCGATTCTCCTCTTCCCAACAGAATATAGATTAAATATGTATATTTAAATACATATACTATCTTTTATACTTTAAAAATAATTTTTAAATGTAAGGTTTGTTTGTGATATAAAATATTCATTAATACACTTTTCAAAAACTAAATTTGCATTAAACAAATGTTATGTGAATGAGAGGAATTGTTCTGTATTTCTGTGATAGTACTGGAAGTAATACTAAATGATAGCATTATAAAAATATAATTAAGATAGAATTTATTGAGACTTTATGAACAGCAAGTTTCACCAGCTTTTCTGATTTTAAGAATTCTGGAAACGGTATTTTGAGAGTTGAGGATATTTCTAAAAAAAATAACTGGAACTTATACATTTTAATTAAAACTTTTTAGAAATTTATTGTTATTTGATTTTATGTCTAGTTCCAAATATTGTTGGAGCAATTGTCAATGTTTTATGATTAGTAAATATGGTATTCTATACCTTATTAGGTATGACTAGATTACCCCAGCCACCTTATTTATTGCATGTAATGACTAAACCGGTGTTTTTCTGCTAAGCTAGTTGTCTTTCATTTAAAAGATGTTTCTTTTATAATTGTTTAATGCATTTAACAGATTTTAGTAGTATTTGTATTAAACTACTAAAGCCTGTCTTTTTAAGTATCTGCTCAAATATTAGTGTATTAACCCAGTGAATGTTTGTCTGGTGATTTTGCATCTACAAAGAACATACTAATTGTTGACAAAGTTTAATGTGTAATTAACGTTTGAATGTTTATAAGGCTAATATGTACAGGGTGAGTGAAAATGATTTCCTTTATACAAATGACAGTTAACTCAGTTTTAAATAATGATAAAAAAAAAAAAAAAAACACACACATTGAGCACAATATAAAATAAATTTCAGATTTTTCTTTGCATACAGCAGTTCTATACGACTTCATTTAGCCACATATAGTCCCCCAAACTTAATGTTTTCTGTCACATTTAAAAAGCAAAAGCAAGGTGCATGATTTTTATTTTCTTCGCTAGATGCAACAGTTGATTGGATATGTTAAGATATGGTTTATACCACAATTTGATTCTGGTACAAGTCATTAGTTAAACTACAAGCAAATCTTTGAACTGTATTTTGTTCCTTCATATCATTATTTATAACAGAGTTACTGTCATTTGTAATCAATGCAATCAATTTGACTCACTCTGTATATTAAGTCCTACCAATAACCAATCGCATATGAGATTGTTTTAAATGTGTTTGACCTATTTTTTGCCATTACAATTTTTTTTTCTTTTTTTTTTTTCGGAAATGAAAATTATTTGTCATATATGTAAATTTTAGACTTTTTAATTTGTATGGTGTTGGGCATTGATGTAATGTATATTTGTAATTAAAGTTATACCTTGTTGATGATGCTCTCTTTTTTTCGATTCATTATGCATAAATTTTCTATTTATATGTTTGTGAGTTAAAAATTAAATGAGTTAATTTCTTGATAGAAGTTATATTGTATTTTAAATTTTACTTAATAATTTAATTTTCATATAGTTACAGTTGTTACAAAAACATTATCCAAAGAATAAATGTTAAGTGTAGATGAAGGATCCAGGAGATAAATCAAATCTTCAGATTTTTCCTCTGAATCTATCACATACTTATGTTTCTCGAACGAGATAAAAGCCAAATTAGCCTGCTGCTCCTAAACCTTTTCCATGAAGTGCAGCTTGGTTATGATGTCCATAACCCCCTGCTCCAAGACCAGAAGCTGTAAATAAACCTTGGTTGTCATATCCACCTTGACCAATGGAACCTAATCCACCATATCCTCCAAAGGCTCCTTGATTATGATGGCCTCCATGCACACCATATCCGGTTCCAAATCCTCCTTTTAAACCACTGCCAAAGTTTTTGTTTTGAGAAAAGACTTTTTCTTTAGCAAATGTATTACTATTTCCTCCAATGAATTGGTCTCCATAACCTCCTTTGCTTCCAAATAGTCCACCAAATCCATTGTTTATGCCATAGGAACCTCCACCACCTCCTTTTGCATAACCATGTTTGCCAAAAGCATTATTGCCATGAAAGCCAAGTGCACCTAAGCCATTAAATCCTCCAACTGCGTTATCTGCTGAGTGTAATCCATTTAAGCCTTGCAGTCCAAATCCTTGTAAGCCATTTCCATAGGGTATACCATATCCAAAACTTGGATATAAGTAAGGGAGAATTTTTGTTGATGATGAGTATAGATCAGATGAATCTTGTGTAAGAATTTCTTCAGCTGCTGTGAATGAAGTGCCTAATAGTAGTGTGATCTGAAACAGATAAATATATATTTATTTACTCTACAATTTTAAACATATTGTTAGCACACTGCTTTAAACTCTGTGTGTGTGTGTGTGTGTGGGGGGGGGGGGGTAAAGTGAGGCTCAAGATAACAATAGCTTTGTTCCAGTTTTATTAGTGGAATTTAAAAAGGTTTATAAGATTCCTTAAGAGTAGGGGGTTTTCCCTCTATAAACATAAGATATGTGTGAGAAATTTTCAAGTTTTCTTCTGCAACTATCTTAAATTTTGTTATTTTATTTAGTGGATAACTAGAGCTATAAGCAGGTTTGATTCTATGTCACCATTGTTTTCATAGTAATATTCCCCTTATTTAATCATAGATTTTCTGCCTTATGTAAACCGCTTACAGCCCACCCCTGGATCACTAGGAAATAACTTTTTATTGCAGTTCTAATTCCATAAAAATACTTTATAAATTCATCGTTACTAATTAGTATATCCGTTATACAGGTTGTGCCCTCTTTTTACTAACCAGTAGTTAATTCCTAAACCTTTAGTTTTACAGGCATACTTCCACTTGTTAAAATGTTTCATATGTTCATCACATTAAAGGCCGTTGGAATAGTTATTTTTGCAAAAGTCACAAAATTAAAATTTCTATTCTGCTCCCAAGACCTAAAAGTTATGTTTAGGTAAACATTCCACATGCTCTAACAAGGGAGAAAAACTTTTTTATTGCAAAAACTTATTGAGATATGATACATTGAAATTTGCAAATTTACAGTGTTTTCTAACACAAAAAAAAATCTTCATTTTTAGTGTCAGAAAGTGCATAAAATTCAACAACACCCTAACTCTGAGATCAGTCAAAAATATTTTTTTTCTGTTTTACTTGTTAAAACATTGAGAATGATTTTATAAATATAACTGATAGGTGTCAAGGATTGTATAAAAAAAAATAAATTTTTAGAAAATAATTATTTTGATGCAAATGGCTTTTAATATGATGGGAAATCGGCATTTGAACCATTATCACGATTTGAAGTATGCCTTTAAAACTAAAAGTTTAGGAATTAACTATTAGTCAGTGATAAGAGAGGGGTCACTCTGTATATTTATCATAAAATAATCCCGTAAATATCTTCCAGTTAAGATGCTTTTATTCTACATTCATATTTATTGAAAACTGAGTATAAAACGTAGTAAAGCTAGTCATCAAGGGATTCAGCAATTTTTTTAATAACAAAAAATACAATATCAATAGATGTTGAATGTGCTGTTAAAACTAGGAAATATGTATTTATATTTATTAGGCTTGGTATCCTTGCTGGAAAGGCATAAGCTTTTCATCCTATTCTTTTAGAAATTCAGTTCAAATAAATAATATCAAATTCAAGACCCTTAAATACATTCACACTTCATTATTTTATGTCCATGTGACTTTTTTAAAATTTAAAAATCTCTATGCTGAAATTATCTAATATGGCCTTTGTACTAATACAATTTTGCATTCTCATTTACAGTAAAATGGTTAATCTTAAGTAAACATATTAACATAGATTTTAGGCTATTCTCTGTAAGTTTTTGTATTTCGTTAATTAACCCTTTATCGGGTTATAGAAATATACTTACCACTTAAATTTTAATGAAAAATTGATCGATTTGCACTGGAATTTTTAGTAAACTACTTTTTTTTTTATAATTCATGTGATGAAACAGCTGTTGTTTACTTTCAAATCAATTTGTTTGTA
Organism: Maratus speciosus; assembly: GCA_963932465.1. Lineage (NCBI taxonomy): Eukaryota > Metazoa > Arthropoda > Arachnida > Araneae > Salticidae > Maratus > Maratus speciosus. The sequence continues at coordinate 232,598,642 of OZ010796.1, read as the reverse complement.
GATTCTGGTAGCAGTGAATCTTTTCAACATTTCAGCCACAGAATTGACTTGCCCAATAAAGGGTTAAAGTGACCTGGGAAACATCTCACAAATGAAAATAGAAAAAAAATGTATAAATAATAAATTAAAGCTAACTAGAACATTGAACATCAAATTAGCAGTGGCAAAAACAATAAATTAAAACTAACTAAAACATTGAATGTCAAATTAGCAGTGGCATAGCATGAGAGAATGCTTGCATACTTGAGCCATCCCACATACAGTGGTGTAGCCAAGGGGAAGGGTCCAGCCCCCCCCCCCCCCCTCCCCTCCCCTGCTGAAAGTAGAACTGGTTTACTGAATCATTGATACTACAGTAAAAACTGCTAAGACAGAATCACAAAGGATCTATAAAAAATTCGTGGTTTTCTTCGAGCCGTGGATTTTCCATGCGTAAATACGGATTAGGTTCCCTTAGAAAGACCCCCACGGAGGGCACTCCCCCCGGGCCTATATCCCTCGTGTAGGTAATTGGCCGTCAAAACTCAACCCTATAAAAAATTCCGCTTTAGAGAAGTGTTCACCTTAGAAGGTTAATTCAAAGGTATGTCTTTCTTCGGGACTATGAACTTTTCCGTTTTAGGCAGGTTTCCGTTATAAACACTTTCTGTTTTCACAGTATCCCTTAAAATTGCTAAAACGTACTCATTTCCCAAACTTTTTTCTTTCACGTACACCTTTCTTGGGTTTTTCATTTCGGCGTACCCCCATTTCTCTTAAACACACCCCCCTTCACCCCCTCCACTGAAGGAGATAATGTAAACATGCTTTTTTCATTAGTAATCTTATCACAACCATATAATAAATCGATTCCAAATTACATTGATATTCCTAACATTTTTGTGACTTCCGCCATTACCAATATTATTTTCACATACGCCCAGCAGACCCGCCACGTACCCTTAGGGGTACGCTACCCCAGTTTGGAAACCGCTACTATAACACCGCCTCTGAAGAGCATAAATCTCTTACAGGAAAATCTGTGAAGATGACCTATCTCAAAGGAAGACAATTCAAGGTTCGATGAAAACAACACTATATATTTGTGCTTGCTAACGTTTGAAACCTATCTAAAATGAAACTTGTTCCAATTGTGAATCCTTCTTGGAAGGTTTTCTGAAAACACAGAATCCTCTCATAAACAAAAACATTTTAATGTCCCGAGACTGAAGGATAACTATGCAAGTATACCTGCTATTCCGTTTACACAAATTTACTGTAACTAGATTAAACATAAAACTTCTTTATCTTGGACTTCGATGGGGTTCTGTTGTCGACACATATGGGAAAGAACGGGTTTATACAAACGCAATAAAGGTACATTGGTTGAGTTTCGTGACCCTTAACTTTGTTCACTTTATAACAGACAATATTAACAATTACTTTAAATCTGCTGCCTGCAATTAATAAAAGTAACTTCATTTTTGGACTGGTTATTTGTTATCACTTTCAAAATACACTGGTGAGAAAAATTAAAGGAACAACCATAAAAAGGTGCTTTATATTAATTCTATTAAGGGAACTTCCAGAAAGGCAACTCAATGTCAACGTTATCACATAGTCCAATGGGATTAACATTCGCTACAGAAAAATATGCAAACTTTTCAGCCTCAGCCCGTTCTTTCGGTTTACGTGTGAAAAGGAGCGCACATGGGTAATTTGTTCTAATTTTAAGGATTGTACGTGTAATTAGGTAAAACTTTCGCTTCTAGTAGGTGGAATATGTCGTCCAGAAGACATTTGACCGATTTTGAGAAATTGCGTGCGATAAGGAGAATGGAAGCAGAACAGACACTCTTAGGGGTCTGTAAAAACTTAAAAATAGCCAAAAGCGTTATGTCAAGAATCTGGAAACGGTTTAAAGACACTGGTATAATTTGCACAGACAACCATGTCAAGGTAGAAAACGTGCCACAATAGGCTCTCAGGACTGTAATTTGCCAACGATTGCTAAAAGAAATAGGCAATTGATGTCAGTTCAGATTGCAGGGAGTTTGCTGCAGCACCAAGAACTCTACTATCCTGGTTTACTGTGAGTGACAGGCTGCATGCAAGGAAACCCATGACTTGTGTTCCACTAACTACGGTAGTGAAATGCGGCCAGTTAAAGTCGTGCAGAGATCATCATCATTGGAGTACCACGGACTGGAGCCGAGTTCTCTTTACCAATGAATCCTGATTTTGTTGAGAGAGTTATTACAGACATGTTACAATATGGAGGGAGAAAATCACACGCATTAAGGCTGTAAACATCCATGAAAAGCATCGATACAAAGGTCGTGGGATCATGGTATGAACGTACATCATTTTGAATGGCCGCAGTGACCGACACATTTTTACCAGTGCAACTGTGAATGCTGAAATATGCAGAGATGAGGTTCTTGATCCTCATGTCAAGCTGTTTAAGGGTGCAAACAGAAGATTAGGTATTTTATGCTTATTAATGGTCTAGAAGGGTGCTACCCCCTTCCACGGAACTCCTAAGTGTCCCTTCCAGAGCTGCATAAATCTGACCCCAAAAAAATGTCTGGATTCAATATTACCTTTGAACCCAATTACTATTTGCGAAAGCTCAGTTTAACATTGCTTCAAGAAATTTCATGGTGGTAATAAGAGTTCTGTGTATGGAATAGGTCTTGGGTGACATTTTGTCTTTAATAGTGTGAAATCGAAAGCATAAATTGAAGCTAATCAACTTACCAAAGTCTGAAGCTTACTGCTGAACTTGGAGAATGTTTTAAAACTGTTTCGAACCATCTAAAATAAATTAGCTGGGAAGTACAAAAACAGAAACCACCATGAACCATTTTTTACACATTCTAATACTTCCAAAATGTGCTTCCATCATAAATAAACTTATTACAAAAATTTAACTTCCTTAAAGATGACCAGATATCAGAAGCAACTATTATATCAAATATGGTATCAAAAGTGGCGAGACATGGAACATGGAAACCCAAAAGAATTATGGCTGAATAAGACATAACAAAACTGCTTTTACCAGCATGAACTATATTTGATGTGTGTGCTTCTTACATTACTAGTTTCTGTAGCTGAAAATGCAAGATATTTTTATTAAAGATAAAACCTTCCCACATAGCCTTTTTAGTTAGCAGAAAATTTGCAACAGTCTTGCTTTGAAAACCTGTAAAGTTGCATTAAACTCAGCATGACAAGACTGCAGCAAGATAACCCAAACGCCAAAGTCACCACTTTCTGAACTTGCAGCTAACTTGTCGTGCAAGTTAAATTCATGCTGTATCAAATTTATTGCACACTAACGGCAAGCAGGTAATAAAAAATAATGCAAACTTACTACAAAGTAGTAATCTTTCCATGTCATGCTATAAGTTTAACCCCTTCGAAGAGGTCCATAGACCTGATCAGGTCTATTGATGCGAAAGTGCCGTCAGAAGGTGTATGCATCGGTTTTATCACCATAAACAAGTTTAGGTAATATTTGTACTTTTCATTTCAAGCATTTTTTAGTATTTAATAAGTATAGCATTTAGAAAAAGCGGTGAAGCTTTCAGAAAAACCAAATAAAATTTCTGCGTATGTGCTGATTGTCTATTCTCTCAACAGAGGGATTTTTTACTTTCGTGAATTAAAGACAGTCTTGTCATCAGTTTCACAACAAAATACTCATGCAAGTGGATGAAGGTATACCTTGCAGGAGATTTGCTGTGAATTTCTCAATTCAAATTTGTCACGGAAAGATATCAGAAAAAATCAAACTTGCTACTAATGTTCATGCTATCTGGGTTATGTCAAAAACTCCCATGAGAGCGTGGCGGATCGCATGAACGGCTCATGCAATTGACTCTTATGTGAAATCATTATCAAATCTTATACTATAATGCGAGCAAAAATTGTGTGTGTATGTAAATTTTATCTTGAAAATGGCTCTAACGATTTTGATTCAATTTTGCACCCTACCGTTTTCGGGCACGAAAAGACCATTGGGATGGGTCTCGTGTTCGAGAAAATTCGATTAGTGGGTCATAATGGGTCAGGGTCAAGCTAATTATATCTAAAGAACGACTCAATCGATTTTGACTAAATTTTGTATCTAACCATTTTTGGGCACGAAAAGACCATTGGGATGAGTCACGTGTTCGAGAAAATTCGATTAGTGGGTCATTTTTGGGTCACTGGGTCAAGCTATTTTTATCTAAAAAGCGGCTCTAACGATTTTCACTAAACTCTATATTCTACAGTTTCGGATTACGAGAAGACCATTTGGCTAAGTCACATGTTCGAGAAAATTCGATTAGTGGGTCATTTTTGGGTCACCGTGGGTCAAGCTAAGTTTATCTAGATAACGGCTCTAACGATTTTGATGAAATTTTGCACTCTACTGTTTTCGGACACGAAAAGACCATTGGGATGAGTCTCATGTTTGAGAGAATTCGATTAGTGGGTCATTTTTGGGTCACTGTGGGTCAAGCTATTTTTATCTAAACAACGGCTATAACGATTTTCACTAAACTCTATATTCTACAGGCCCCACCAGTGCCCGAGAGGTTCTGCTCTCGAAGCTGGTAGACGGGAGGTGCTGGGTTCGATCCCAATCACGCCCGTCGGCCTAATCGTTCGGAGTTTTCGTGGTTTTCTTCGAGCCGTGGATCTTCCATGCATTAATACGGATTAGGTTCCCTTAGAAAGACCCCCACGGAGGGCACTCTCCCCGGGTCTATATCCCTCGTGTAGATAATTGGCCGTCAAAAATCAACCCAACCCTATATTCTACAGTTTTGGATTACGAGGAGACCATTGGGCTAAGTCACATGTTCGAGAAAATTCGATTAGTGGGTCATTTTTGGGTCACCGTGGGTCAAGCTAAGTTTATCTAGATTAACGGCTCTAACGATTTTGACGAAATTTTGCACCCTACTGTTTTCGGGCAAGAAAAGACCATTGGGATGGGTATCGTGTTCGAGAAAATTCGATTAGTGGGTCATAATGGGTCAGGGTCAAGCTAATTATATCTAAAGAACGGCTCAATCGATTTCGACTAAATTTTGTATCTAACCATTTTCGGGCACGCAAAGACCATTGGGATGGGTCACGTGTTCGAGAAAATTCGATTATGGGTCACTGTTGGTCAATTATTTTTATCTGAAAAACGGCTCTAACGATTTTCGCTAAACTCTATATTCTACAGTTTTGGATTACGAGAAGAACATTGGGATGGGTCTCGTGTTTGAGAAAATTTGATTAGTGGGTCATTTTGGGTCACAATGGCTCAGGGTCCAGCTAATTGTATCTAAAAAAGGCTTAAACGATTTTGACTAAATTTTGTATTCTATCGTTTTCGGGCTCGAGAAAACCACTGGGCTAGGTTGCTTGTTCAAGAAAATTCGATTTGTGGGTCATTTTGGGTCACAATGGGTCAAGTATTTAAAAAGCGCATCAAAACATTTTAACAAAATTTTGTATAGTACCGTTTCCGGGCGTGATAAGACCATTGGGCAGGGTCGCACGTTCAAGAAAATTCAAGCAATGGGTCATTTTGGGTCCTAATGGATCAGGATCAAGTTAACTTTATCTAAAAAATGGCTCAAAAGATTTTGACAAAACTTTGTACTACACCGTTTCTGGACAAGGTAAAACCATTGGGCTGAGTCGCATGCTCAAGAAAATTCTATTAGTGGGTCATTTTGGTGATAATGGGTCGGGGTCAAGCTAACGGCATCTCAAAAATGTTCAAACAATTTTGACAATTTTTATTTTGTTGTTATACCGTTTCACAGTGCAAAAAGACCATTGAAATAGCTCACATGTTCGATAAATTTCGGTTAGTGGGTTTTTGAATAAACGTGGGTCAAGCTTATTTTATCTAGAAAACGACTAACGATTTTCACTAAATTTTGTTTTCCATCGTTTTCAGGCTCGAGAAGAGCATTGTGTTAGGTCGCATGTTCGAAAAAATTCGATTAGTGGGTCATTTTGGGTCACTATGTCTCAGGGTCAAGCTAATTGTATCTAAAACAGCAGGAATGATTTAGTGAGAATAATATATCGAGATAAACACAAAGCTAATTTTGACCGAGCTTAGCTTGGTTATTCCTGCTAGCATCTATTACAGCATAAGTTCTTAATTCAGTGGCAAGAAATTGAACATGGAAATTGCTGTTTTAAACTTAACCACTTGATCCTAACTTTATTGTAGGCAAATGTTATGTAATATGAAACTTGATTTAACTCATTCACTGCCAAAACTATAAAGTAAGAATTTTCAAATTTTTTGTTGAAAGTCGTTTGCCACCATAAATTCAGAAAGGCAAATTTCGCTTTACTAATACAGCGAAATTTCTGCAAATAAACGAGTCAATTTTTTTAATTCTAAAATAGTGGTGACAAAGTAATTAATAAATTAAAGCCACGAGCATACTCGTGGATGACAGCGAATGGGTTAATTAAATTTAACTCTTCAGTATGCGCTCAGCTTTTTATATCATAGTGAATCTTTTTCACTGGTAAATATTAATGTAACTTCAATGTATTATTAGTTGCAATTATAGAGATTGGCCTTATGTTTTTTATCCATGCTTTTTTTTTAAATTAAGAAATTAAATAAGGATATACGTAAATTCTTAAAGTTACTCGAAATACTTCTATTATACATACACAGTCGAGACAAGATTGCAAGGGACTGATAAAAAGCTCCATTTTAGACAGGCTTCCATGTAAAGAAGTGTAATTCATTATGCTTCTAAGATACACTACCTCAATAAGATCTATCGTTCGTTTCGCAGGGATTCTGAAACTCCTCCGTTCGAGACAGGGTTCCGTTATAGAAAGATTCAGCTTTCACAGGTTTCACTAAAGAACGATGAAAACCCCCTTTCAGACAGGTTTTCAGCAAATTTAATTGTATCACAATTCATGCAACGCTTCCGTTAAAGACAGGATTCTGTTATAGACAATTACTATTTTGACAAGTTTTATTCTATTCATATGACATAAGTAAGTATATTTATATAAATACACAAAACTTGTATGGAAACTACCTATGGAAATATGGAACCTACCTATAACCGAATTCTGTCTTAAACAGAAATGTTCCATAGTGCTACGGAAAAGAATACTATACAAATACACCTGATAACACGAAAACCTGTGGAACACGGAATTTTCCACCAATATTTACGATTTCATTTTGACAGGTTTTACTATATGTATAACCTGAAGGAAAAATTCTGGACCCCTCCCCCACCCCGAAACGAAATCCTGTCTACGCCACTGCCCACGTAGTGATATTTAGTCCCAAAACATGGCCAAAAATGATTTTTTTTTAAATAGGTTGCCTACCTTGTATTATTATTCATCAAAAAGTTAAGTAGTTACTACATCAAAAGACGAAATGCACAAAGCGCTTGAGCGACACAGACCGCCACGTGATCAGTCAGAAGTTGCCATTTACCTACAGTGTTCATGTGATTTTTCGATGCACTTATATTTTAGTGTTTTAAAATCGCATGAAATTTTGTGTCTAAACAATTTAGTGGTTGTAATTGTGATGGATTATTCTGAACCATGTATGTACTTTATACACACTACATTTACCTTTTGAATATCCAGCCGATTTTCGTCTATATGGTCGACAACTTAGGTGTAATTAGCAGTGGTATAAGTAATTATTTATTATATTTAGAAAAGAATTTGTTAGATTTCTAAACAATGAAAACTGCCGTGCAATGCGCAATACTTAGTATACAAGAAAGTTATAGAAAAATCAGACACACGAAACGGCCCCCCTATTTTTAACAAATTTCTTTGTTAGTTCCTACAATTTTTTATGTAAATTACTGCTATTTAGTTTTCTATTTTGTTATTAGGGCCTTTTGGATTGAGGTTTATGACTGGAATTGAGTTGTATGCCATCATGCAATGCTCAACTGAGTCAACATTTAATGGAAAGCTTCAATTTATGGAGCAAGAATTATTAAGAAATTATTCTGAAGGTTATCCAAGGATAGATGAGATAAAGCAAAAGCTCTCTGTTATTAAAAAGTAGTTCAAACAAAAATAGTTAGTTGCTCATAAAACAAGGGCAAGATTCAAAGAAAACAATGCTGAATGTTTAAACTGCACTATATTGCTGGCTATTGCAGGTACATGAAACACAATAGATGCAACCCTTTACTATTATTATTTTGTGCTTCGTATTTCGCTTATATTTCGTCTTCTGTGCAGTGAAACGAAATTTGTTTTGATTATTAGAAATATATTAAGTAAGTACTTGTTGTTGTTACAGGAGTCAGTCCTGGCCCTTCTCAAAAATCTTTTGTAGATTCAAGTGAAAGAAGCAAGCACCGCAAAATTGAACATCTTCAGTCAAATGATGTGGAAGTATTGATCTACACTACCCAAATGAAATTGCGGGAGCCGGCCAAAGAAGATGCTTCCAATGACATAAAAGGTCTTACGAAATATCCCAAAGAGAAAAAAAAATGTAAAGGTCATGAAAAAGTATTGAAGAACAAGAGCAACCTCGCTAGTTATCACCTTTACATACTTTGTCCATGTATTCAAAAGCAGTAGTTACTAAAGCCCAATATAAGAGAATACAAGAAACGAATAAAAGCTTTTTTCTGTGCTATTCTGTTCTTCAAAGGGTAAAAAAAGAATGCTATCTCGAAATTCACAGGATATTGGAGACATGTGCCGAAGTAAAAGTGCAAAAGTTTATGGATCACACGGCAACACGGCTAATTTTACATCTTAGAGAAGTTGTAGAATCCTTGAGTGATGAAGAAAAACAATCTTTACTTTTAATTAGTAAGTGGGCTTGTGATGGGTCACAGCAGATGCAAATGACGTAACAAACGAAGAAATAAAATATATCAGAACACAGCTCTTACTAGCACAAAAGTTGAAGATGTGTCCATAAAACATAGAATGTTATTCACCATGGTGGATGGAAAAATATGCAATGCCGCAGTGCATACCAAATCCATGATAAGGTGCTACTCCATCAGAGTTTAATGACTTACCAAAGAAGAGGAAGCGTGTTGCATTTTATCGCTGCTTGCATGGTCTTAATATAATCGTTTTTTATTTTGCGCCTCGCGCAGACGATACTTTTTTGTTGACAAATGAATTTGCTTAGAATTTTATGAACTAAAATGTAGCTACGAAATATTATGATGTAAGATTTTATTGAAACGAAATTGTGTACGTGAATGTTATGTATTTGTTTTGTGATCGTCAAATATATGTGGTTATATGTCTACTTTTTTTCTCTGCAATTACTCCTTAAACAGTATGAACTTATTTCAAAGATATTTATGTGAGCTTTTTATCTCCCGATAAAATGAACTTAGGTAAGCCTAATCCATTTGTATGATTAAATACATAGTTATGTTTTAACTTCGAATTGAATATTGATAATTAAATATCCGTCTAATAATATTGAAGATAGAATTTTCTAAAAAGGGACAGAATTCAATATTATTTGGCATCTAACTGCTGGGATATTATATTATTTCAGAAAGTAAAATAAGGTAATGGAACAAATTAAAAAATTATGCACTCCATTAAAAAGCGCTTTTACTCGAATTGCTAATTTACTTGAGAACAGATTAAATAATGCCAATAAAGACGTAGAAGAAATTGAGATTTTATATGCTCAATTAGATGAAAAATGGGCAGATCTACAACCAAAAGAAAAATAATTTTTAGATCTTCTTTTAAACGATCAATCATGTTCTCAAGAAAATTATGATAAAGAATACGAAGGTTTTAGTGTGTATGAAGAGAAATTTATTAAGTTAAAAACTAAAGTTCAAAAAATTTTAAAGGTTTTCGAAACTGAAAGTATCACGAAACGGAAGTTTAAACTTCCTAAGATAGAATTTAAATTATTCGGGAGAGACATTAAAGATTGGTTGGCCTTTTGGGCTTAGTTTGAAAAAATACATAATGATTCTAAAAATCATGAAAGGATATAAATATCAATATTTGTTACAAGCCACGTTAAAGGGTTCAAGGGCAAGAGAAATTGTCGAGTCGTACCCCGCTACTGGTGATAGTTATGAAAATGTCATTGAATGTTTAAAGGCTCGTTTTGATCGTACTGATATGTTAATAGAAGTTTATATAAGAGAAGTGCTTGCTTTAATGATGAATAATACAAAGGGAAAAGGTCCAACAAGTCCTCTTTTAAAATTGTACGACAAAATTGAAACATATTTACGATCATTAAAAACGTTAGGTGTTTCAAATGAACATTATTCTGCATTTATTTCTCCATTGATTGAATCGTGCTTACCTGTTGAAATATTGAGAATTTGGGAAAGAAATTTAAATTCCATTACTTTAAATTCAAAAGATGAAAGTAATAATAAGTTCGATTCCTTGATGAACTTTTTACGACATAAAATCGAAAGCGAAGAAAAAGTCCGTTTGGCAAGAAGTGGGTTTACTCTAGAAAATGTAAAGAAAAATATCCTGCGTCATGTAGGCGAGAAAGAGGCATTCCAACGGCTACGGAATTATATAATTCATTGAAAATGAAAAGGGAAACGTGTGTTTTTTGTAACAAGTCACATTTAAGTACCGAATGTAGACATGCTAATGGTTTATCTCATGAAGAGAAAAAACAAATACTTATGAAAAAGGGGGCTTGTTTTAAATGTTTAGAGATAAGAAAACACATATCCCGTTTTTGTAAAACGAAAATACCACCCTGTGATTGCGGTAGATTACATTTTAAAATAATGTGTCCAGCGGAAAATAATAATGAAAACCCGATTAAAGGAAAGTCGGATATCGAAATTAAAAAAGACACTTTTATCCAATAAAACAAGTACTCGCCACGTACTTTTACAAACGCTTATTGTCCGTCTTAAATGTAATAATAGGATGAAATATATAAGAATATTGACTCAAGTTGCAGTAAATCTTATTTATCAGTTTTTGCACTGGCCGAGATGGGATATGAATGCATAGGGGAAGATAATTTAACACATAGTTTATTCGGTGGCACAGAGACTGTATCATTACATAAGAAGTATCTGATCAGTCTGAGCAACTTCTTTGATAAAAATCGCTGTCGTGTCGAAGTGTTAGATCAAGAAAAAATTTGTTCGGATTTTCCTAAAATTAAATTAAGAAACAAAAAATCTTTCTGTCTGATTTGAATAGCCAAGTTGAATTGCTATATCAATTTTTACTTAACGAAATTCATGGGCTTATAGGAACTGATGTAGCAGGTAAGTTGTATACCGGAAAAATAAAACAACTGATTTCTGGCTTATAGTCCAGGCAATAGAGACCGAGGCTCTACCTAGCAAAATTCATGGTAGTTCTGAAAAAGGCTTACTGTATATTTTTTTGGGTCGTTGAATCCAAATTTTTAACTTCTCGCCAAAATTTCCCCCGGCAACCCCCAAAATTTTGGTAAAATGCCCCCCAAAAAGGTTTTTATTAAAGAAATCAATTTTGTTATTATTTTAGGGAAAAAGTATCTAGAAATTCAGAAAGTAGACAAAATTTGCAACAAATTAGATATATGACATTATGACTTAGGATGAAGGGGGAGGGGGGATCTGCCTCTGAATATGCGCGCGGTGCTGCGTGAACTAAGTTGCGCAATTCCACTTAACCACTCACACGTTTACATTCGCACTCCCATCTTCCCTCCGAACTTTCTCTACAAGGTTTACTTTAAGTTTTTTGGGTCGCTGAATCCGAATTTTTAAATTCCCCCCAAAATTTTCTCCCCGAAACTCCCCCCCTCCCCCAAATAGTTGTTTTTAACTTAAATTTCTTATTGTTTTAGGGTAAAAGCTTTACGAAATTCAGAAACTAGACAAAATTTGCAATAAATAGGATACAAGACATTATCACGTAGGATGAACGGGGAGAGGGAGAGCTGCCTCTGAACATGCACTGCGGCGCTACGTGCACTAAGTTATGAAGTCCAGGCAATAGGGGATTTTACCTGGTAAAATTAATACTAGTTCTGGATTTCGACTCACTTTATGTTTTTTGGGTCGCTGAATCCGAATTTGTAACTTCCCACCAAAATTTCACCTGGCAACCCCCCAAAAAATTGATTTTTTGAAAAAATTTGGTTTTTGAGAAAAGCACGCGGGAATGTTCCGAGACAGCCCCTCTCTCCCCGTTTATCCTACGTCATAATGTCATATATCCTATTTGTTGCAAATTTTGTCTAGTTTCTGAATTTCGTTTGCCCCACCAGTGGCTGAGAGGTTCTGCTGTCGAAAGCTGGTAGACGGGAGGTGCTGGGTTCGATCCCAATCGCGCCCGTCGGCCTAATCGTTCGGAGTTTTCGTGGTTTTCTTCGAGCCATGGATTTCCATGCGTAAATACGGATTAGGTTCCCTTAGAAAGACCCCCACGAAGGGCACTCCCCCCTCGGGCCTATATCCCTAGTGTAGATAATCGGCCGTCAAAAATCAACCAACCAACCTGAATTTCGTAATGATTTTCCCCTAAAACAATTTCGGGAGGGGGAAATTTTGGGGGTAAGTTAAAAATTCGGATTCAGCGACCCAAAAAACTTAAAGTAAACCTTATACGGAAAGTTCGGAGGGGAGATGGGAGGGCTAATGCAAACGTGTGAGTGGTTAAGTGGAATTGCGCAACTTAGTCCACGCAGCACCGCGCGCATGTTCCGAGGCAGATCCCCCCTTTCCCCTTCATCCTAAGTCATAATGTCATATATCTAATTTGTTGCACATTTTGTCTACTTTCTGAATTTCTAGATACTTTTTCCCTAAAATAATAAAAAAATTGACTTTTATAATAAAAACCTTTTTGGGGGGCTTTTTACCAAAATTGGGGGGGGGGGGTTGCCGGGGGAAATTTTGGTGGGAAGTTACAAATTCGGATTCAGCGACCCAAAAACATAAAGTAAGCCTATTTCCAGAACTACCATTAATTTTGCTAGGTAAAATTCCCTATTGCCTGGACTATTAGTATTAATGGAAACACATCTTGGTTGGACTTTGATGGGAAAAACTGGCATATTTAGCGTATCCGATAGTACGAACAGCGTCATGTTACTAGATGTAAATGATTCAAAAATTTCAGATTTATGTCGGCTAGACACACTTGGAATTCTCGATCCTGGTGAAAGCGGAAACAAACAAGAAATCGAAAAAGCAACTGAAGAACATTTTAATAGAAATATAAAAATAGATGTAGAAGGAAGGTATGAAGTGCGCCTTCCATGGATTGAAAACCATACTCCATTATCAACTGGTAGAAAAATCGCTGAACGATGATTAAGAAGTTGTGTTGAATTATTAAAGAAAACGGGAACGTTACAAGAGTATGGAGATGTATTAAAAGAATGGATACAAGAAGGTGTTATTGAAGAAGTTAAGGACTCATGAAATGACGAAAGTGAGCACTACTTGCCACACAGAGCTGTGATTAAAGAAAATTCTACTACAAGAGTTAGACCAGTCTTTGATGGTTCAGCAAGACAAAAGGATTCACCTTTAATCAATGATTGTTTAGAGAAAGGTCCTAACATTGTAGAACTCATTCTGACTATTTTAAACAAATTTCGATTGAAGAAAATAGGCGATTGTGGATATTCGAAGAGCCTTTCTACAAATTGGTTTGAATGAGCGAGATAGACCATTTCTGAAATGTTTATGGTGGGAGGAAGGTGACCCCGAAAAGTTGAAAATTTACCAACATAATAGGGTTGTTTTCGGTCTTACATGTTCGCCTTATTTGCTTGGTGCAACTATCCGATATCATCTGACGAATGTACCTTCTAGATTTAAAGAAACAGCAGATAAGTTGTTAAAGTCTTTTTACGTAGATAATTGCGTCACTAGTGTGGAAAAACATGAAGAGGTTGAAAAATTTATTGAAGAATCCAAAGTTATTCTCCAAAATGCTAAATTTGATCTTCGAGGGTGGAAGTATAATCTCCATAAAACAGAAGCAGAAAACTTTCCGTTATTAGAAGAAAAGAATGTTCCAGTTTTGGGACTAATGTGGAATTTGAAATTTGATGCTTTGAAAATAGATTTACGGAAAATTTTTGAAGACTGTACAATTGTAACGAAAAGAACTATTTTAAGTGCTGTTCATAGAATTTTCGATCCCATTGGATTCACATGTCCTGTCACCTTGGGGCCAAAGATTCTCCTTCAAGAATGTTGGAAATTGCAAGTTTCACGGGATGCAGAATTGCCTGAATCTATTGCCAAGAAATTTGAAAAATGGCGAAAGGATGTCTCTAAATTAAAGGAAATAGAAATCCCTCGATGTATTATTTCCAATTATTAAGCACCAAAACATCTGTCTTTGCACATATTCTGTGATTCAAGCAAGAATCCATAAGCAACATGTATATTTTTAAGATGTGCGACTGAAAATGCAATATCATGTCAGCTTGTACAGGCTAGATGCAGAATTGCTCCAATGAAAGCCATTTCAATTCCTCGGTTGGAACTACTTTCATGTAATATAGGAGCTAGACTAGCACAGAGTGAGATACACGATCTTCAGTTGAAACATATCCCGAAATTTTTCTGATCTGATTCAGCAAATGCTCTATATTGGATCAAGGGAACTGAAAATTGGGCTCCTTTTTTTCAATAGAGTTAAAGAAATCCGATCTTTGACAGAACCTGAAAATTGGTATCGCATCCCTGGATCATTAAATGCAGCAGACCTCCCTTCTTGGGGTTGTAATGCAGAAACTTTAGTGAAATCTAAATGGTGGGAGGGTCTGGAATGGTTGCGAAGACCGGAAAATGAATGGCCGAAATCCAACGTTGGTCCCGATTTCAACATGGTATATTCCGAAAAGAGAAAAACTGTTATTAGCACTACAAATCATGAAGAATCAACTAAAAAAAATTATAACAGATTTTCGTCACACAACAAACTGATCAGAATTATTGCTTGGATTTATAGATTTTTTACTAATTGTAAAGTGGAACGTGCCAACCAGATTTCTGGACTCTTAACTCTAGAAGAAATAAATAGAGCTGAAATAGCTTTGTTAAAAATAGTACAAGAATAATCATTTTTAGGAACTGAAGATAAAAGCTTAAAATCACTTCATTGTTATGTAGAATCGAATGGACTACTTAAAAAAAAGACTCTTATTCTGATGAGAGAAGATAAAAGAAATTTCCGATACTGTTATTCAGTAGCCATCCAATTGTGGAAAAACTTATTCAGACAAGACATCTTAGTTTAAATCATGCTGGTACCCAGATATTGATGAGTAACTTAAGAGAAGACATTTGGATTTTGAAATGCCGAAAGACTGTTAGAAAGGTAGTTAAAAACCGTGTAAGTGGTAAAAGATTTAATTCAAGACTTAAACTGATTATAGAAGCACCACTTCCGGAAGATCGTATAAAAGAAGCTACAGTATTCGAAGTTGTAGGAATTGACTATCCCGGTCCTTTACTTCTTCGAGGAGGTCTGAAAGCTTGGATAGTTATTTTCACATGCGCTGTCTACAGAGCCATACATTTAGAGATAGAAGACCACATCTTTACCACATCTTAGACCACATCTTTATCGACTGACAACTTTTTGCAAGCTTTTAGAAGATTTATAGCATGAAGAGGTAGACCTGCGATAGTATATAGTGACAATGGAAAAATTTTACGGGTGCTGGAAATTTGCTTAAGAAAATCGATTGGGATTTTATTTGGATTGTTATTGGGATGTTACCAAAGATATTTAAGTGAGCTTTTTATCTCCCGATAAAATGAACTTCGGTAAGCCGAATCCATTTGTATGATTAAATACATAGTTATATTTTAACTTCGAAATGAATATTGATAATTAAATATCAGTAAATATTGAAGCTAGAATTTTATAAAAGGGGACAGAATTCAATAATAAAAGAATATAAAAATATATAATGTTTAATATAAGAAAGAAAATTTAAGTTTCGGGCTTCCCTTGCTACATGCTCGTATACAATTTTTCGAGTGTATATTACATGTAGCATATAGACTACCTGTAAAAAAAATGGAACGTCCTTCTTTCTTCTGAGGAGAAACAAGCAGTAGAAAATTAAAAAAAAAAAGAAATTCAGGATCATTTTAAATAATAACACGGGTTCTTAGTGGACATCTCCAGAGCAAATTTTGCAAATATTTACGATGGAAATACCAGCAGAAGATTTTTTGAGGAATACGAAATAGCGGCGGCAATAACGGGAGTCGATAAAAATTTGATATATAAGCTAAAAGTGATACTAGATGCATTGTGTTGCAGATGTAAAATTATACAGAAGAATTTTTAAAATATTGCCAAAACATGGCTGAACTGTATGTGACATTATATGGTTTTTATCCCAAGTCCCTACAATACACAAGGTACAGTCGTGGAAAAAAAAAAGTAAACACCCCCTACTAACTCCTCAAAAAATTATCGTAGAAGTAAGATACTGGTACTGAACGACTGGAAATAAAGTCTACTTTTAAGTGATGTATATAAAATTGGCTTAGGGGCCATCTACATATTAAAATGAACTATAACTTTGTTTTTTTCAATAGCAGTACACAATTCTGACAGCATAAATGAACTCCACACCCTTCAATTAGTCTAAAGACAAATTTTTACGCAATTCGTACCATAAGTTTCCGAGAAATTAATTATTTTAAAACGAGCGTATTTTAAGGGCTGTATCCAAATTGAAGTTCGGTATTCGATTGTTGACCGAGAGAGCTCCCTTCTTGATCAAGGCACCTTAAGCAGTCAATTAAGCCTGTTAGATTACAGGATAGCTTAAGAAATTTCAAAATATTTAGTCACTTCTATCATAGACGGCCCCTTAAAACATCATTTTGCCGTTTTTTAAGTATAATTTGAAAACTACTTGGTAGAAAAATGTGAAATTTTGGATTTCCATAAAGCAGGACTTAATAAATCTGAATCCATAAAAAACATTGTAGGTTGCAATTCATAATTTTTTTTAATATTAATTTCATAATTCATATCAGAAAATTATAAAAATTGCAAATTCAACGTATTTATGTTTGGGTATATTAGTATTATTGCTACACAAAAAATTAGAACATTAGAATCATAATTTCAGACGTTATAAATAAAAATATGAAAATGTAATTTAACATTAGAAGCACTCAATTTTGAATGTTTTTAATTCAAAAACTTATCATTTAAATGACTTGAAATTTGGTGTCTGGGCATAGGTTGAACGAAAGACTTGAAATATCTCATTAAAATTGGGTATTGCCATTGAAAGAAATGAAGTTATGGTTCGTTTTAATATGTAGATGGCCCCCCTAAGCAAATTTTATATACGTCATTTAAAAGTAGACTTTATTTCCAATCGTTCGGTACCAGTAACTTTCGTCTACGATAATTTGTTGAGGAGTTAGTAGGGGCGTTTACTTTTTTTTCCACGACTGTACATTGTCATGGAGCAAACGTTGCAAAAGAAGTTATTCTGACAATAGGGCAACTATCTGAAAAGGCTGCAGAAGCTCACAATAAACATATTAGATTAAACTACGCAAGAAAATTTTCGCGTGTGGTCTGTAACATGGATGTTCTGAATAGGCTTCTTTTAACTTCTGACCCCCTAATAACGGGCATGAGATGCAACACAAACAAGAAAAGAGAGCCCTTATCTGCTGAAGTTTTGAATTTGTTATCAAAAAGTGATATTACAAATGTTAATATGCTTGAAGACAGCAATAGTGATGAAACTGGTGAATATATGCTTTGATTTATAAATAAGGCTTTATTATACAATTTTTACTCTACAATTTTTACTCTACAATTCAAATAAAAACGCACATATGTAGTTAGAGGTATACAATAATTTTGGCCAGATTTTGAGACTAAATACCACACTGTGCATCCCTTGAATAAATTCATAATTAGAAGCACACGTTTTCATTTAACTGAATTTTAACTTGCTTTCTTACATTAATGAAAAATAACTTAAGTAAGTCATTTAAAAAAAAAACCATAAAGTGAAACTTGTTTAACAGCCTATTTCTCAGTGCGAATGAAAAAGAAAGAATGGACACTCATCAAGCAATATATTGTTTGGCAGAAAAGCTGGATCTCAGGGCTTTGGATATATGTTTAAAATTTTAAGTGTATAATCGCCAGAGAAATGGTAGAATTCAATGGTCTATGCAAGCGGTGGTAAAAGAAGATCCATTGGCATTCTGAACGTGATGGGATATCAGCATATGGAAGAGTTCTGCAGTTAAGTCTGTTTTGTTCTCTCTTCTTTTTTCATATTTTAAATAAAAAAATAGAGGATTAGTATTCCATTGTTATTTCTTTCTGTGCAAACCAGGATTGTACTAAAACTCTGAAGTATAAGCTGTGTTCCCTTGGTGGTTGCTTTGTTTTTTCTTCAATAACATTATTTTCTGTATTAATAAATTATTTTTTAAATATTTGTTAATTTTCTATTTTAAACTGATGTCCCAATCAATGTCACATAATATATTAGAACATTGTAAATACCTGGAGAACTATAAGACTGCCTTGGTCTATCTGCATTTTGAATAGTTTAAAAAACTATAATATTCCTTGAAAAAAGTTTCTTCTAATTTAGCTTTCAGACTGCAAACTTGCACAAAATAAAACAAGGCATGAGACTTAGAAGAGCTCCTTTCTAATTTATTTTCCCCCGTAAACTTTTTTGACGAATTAAACATGATTTATTGAAAGTCAATAACTTGAAATCCTGTTGTAACTCGAAAATCTTATTTATTTTTTTCACCTTTAGATTTTTTTTTTTGCGATCGAAGGCAAGACAAATTAACTGGTTCATTTGAATATATATATATATATATATTTTATAAACTAATAGCCATGAAAAAAAATTTACGCCCAATGTTAATTACATATACTGGCTTGCAAAATTTTAATTTGATGTTTTAAATGCTTTGAAGAAAAATTTGAAATTTTGGATGCACATGAAACAGGACACAATGAATATATAAATCCAGAAAAAAAATTGTAAGTTGCAATTGGTAATTTTTTCGATTTCATAATTCATATTATAAATTTTTTAAAATTTATGACCATACAAAAATTATCACATTAGGATTAAAATTTCAGGAGATAAAAATATGAAAATGTAATTTAACATTAGAAGCTTTAAATTTTGAATGTTTATAATTCAAAACTCTTCCAAATGACTTGACATTTCGTATCTAGGCACAGTTTGAACTGAAGATTCAAAATATTATGTCAAAAGTGAGTGTTGGCATAAAAAAAAACAATTGTTTGGTACCGGTAAATTTCTTCTACGACAATTTGTTGCATAGTAAGGGGTGTTTACTTTATTTTTCTTCGACTGTACAAGTACATTAGGGGCTGTACATACATAACGTTATCACTTTAGGGGGGAGGGGTGTCTAGCGCTTGATATCGTAAGATAGGACTCTAGGGGAGGTGGGTGTTGTCTTTTGATATCGTTAGCATTTTTGATCCAACCAAAAATTTCATTTTTTGCTGTATATGTTTTGTTGTAAAATAGTATATAAACTTTTTTCTTAGTCTGTTACGAAAATACTAAGCTATTATTAAAATCCTTAAATAATTATAAAATCATTTTATTCCAAAATATGGATTATCCCAACGTTCGGCATTCCTATTCTTCTGCGATATGTGGATATAATGGGTTGTTAGAGAAACCAGGTTCGAAGTGATACTTGTTATGCTTACTGGTAAAAAAGGGGAAAGAATGTTAATCACCTATTTTGTTGATAAGAATTTCTGCTAACCCGTTTTCCGTCTAGGAAGCAAGTGTAAGAAGACAATATTATTGTTGAATGCATTATGTAACAAAAATCTATACTTTTAAAGAGTAAGTATTTCCTTAAAGTATTATTTGCTATAAAGTTATTTCATGTATAATAGTAATCTTTTATTGACTTCCCTTCAGTTAAATCAGTAAAATATGTGAATAATAATATATCATTGCAAGCGTATGAAAAGGGGAAAAAAATGTAAAAATAAAAATAATTTTTAGACATTGATAACAATATCATTAGGGAGGGGGCGGGGGGTCGAGGAATGATAATGTATGATCAGGGTCATCGCAAAAACTTTTTATTGGGAGGGGAGAGGACCTTAAATTGCCGAGTCAGATTTCAGTTTTTGCCAACTCATTGAGAAGCAAAAATAAATAGTTCTCGACGTTTTCCAACTAGTTTTATAATTTTGCCAAGTTGCCACAATTAGAAAATGTAATACAGTTCTTATTTGTTAAAAGCTTTATAATATTTCCAATTATATTTGTAACTTTTGCAAAGTCTATCAGAAATAGAAAGCACATTATAATTTTTTTTATTAAAGTTTAAAAAAAATTGGCCAACTAAGTTTGCAAGTATAGCAGCATTCGCGAACGTTTGGTGGGAGAGGCTGCCCCCCCCCCCCCCCCAACTTAGCGAGGTCCCTGCGTATGATATCGTAAGGGGGGAGGAAAGAGTGTCCAAGATTGCCAAAAAGTTGATAACGTTATACATGCACAGCCCCTTACGAAAACTTTCATGAAATATATTTTTTCTCTTTGGTTTATGGCTGGTAGGTTTTTGTAATTGTCTCGTAGAAAATCTGACTTATCAGCCAGATTGGCTGGTTGAATATTTTCACTTCAGCTAGGCCTGATTGTACGCCTATTAATTCCAAGTGATAAATTAATTCCAAGTTTTCCGACGATGCACCTGTGTCCAATTGCATTTTACAGCAAGTCGGCACAAACGAATCTTCACATAGATCAGTCTTTTAAACAATTGCGAATTTAAATGGCGATTTTGTTTGCGTTTTCTTTTAGTTATAAATACAAATTTGATTATAAGAAGTAAGTTCTTTAATAGATTATTTTTAATAATCAAAATACAGTAAAATTTCCTTTAAGGGATAATTTTCTAGGTCCCAGTCTTTTAAAGTAAAGCTTATAATACATTTAACCTTTAAATAAGACTCTCCATTTAAGGGACAGTAATAATTGTTCCAAAGATAATTAAATTGAATTAAATTGAAAAAATTAAGGAAAAAGAAATATTTAAGGGAACCTAGTTAAAAAAATATCTTTCATAAAACATATTTTTTAGTTCTGTAACTACATTGTAATGAGCCATCGTAAAAAATAAAGATTTTAAACGGATACAAAATCGCCCCCCCCCCCCCCCTTTTTTAAGTCTAGTTATTTCTTAATAGTGAAGGAATAAATGTAGTTAAACTTAAATATCCATATAGAAAATAATTTTAAATCCTAAGACAAACTCTCACTTAATTTAATACTTTTAGTAAATGGGTGTAAGTACTCGCATTTTTATGTACGCCTTGAAATATTTTAGTAATACATTACCTATTGTATTTAACTGATACCAATGACTAATTTAAATAAAAACACATTATTAAGTTAATTAAGATCAGACTTTGTATTATTATTATTAGTTAATATTTTGTTGTCTTAGGTATGTTGATCGAATTTAAATTGCATTGCGTATTTATGTATGTATTGCAACATTGCTTATAACTATAACCCTTCCTCCTAATAAAGGACACCTCTCTTTAAGGGAGAAAATGTGTGGTCTTATGATTGTCCCTTATTGAGAGGTTTTAGTGTATTACGATAGACCTATTTTTCCTTAGATTTTAATGTACTGCATGAAGAACTGTGTGCAACGAAATTGTCTGATTTTTATCCTAATTTTAAATGTAAAACATTCAAATTCATTAAAATTGCATGAATTTTTATTTCATTTACGTACCAGGTGTTTCACTGGATTCGTAGGTTTATTGAATTTGAGTACAACTATTTCCGAATTATAATATTGGCTTTATTTAATGACAGAAATTCTGCGATAAAATAAGGTGAAAATTAATATTAGAAAATTTTTCTATTGAGGACCATACAAAGCCTATGTAACTGCACAGTGAAACACCCCGTAATTACTTCTCAAATATTTTCGATTTCTGTGTATGCGTAATTGAAAGCACTTAATTAAAAAGTGCAAATAAACGTAACCATTAAACTTAGCCTGCATCAAAATAAAAAATATTTCGAGTCGTTTTGATGCATCAGTGAACACCTTTCTCC
This sequence comes from Maratus speciosus, assembly GCA_963932465.1. NCBI lineage: Eukaryota > Metazoa > Arthropoda > Arachnida > Araneae > Salticidae > Maratus > Maratus speciosus. The sequence continues at coordinate 232,576,531 of OZ010796.1, read as the reverse complement.
AAGAACAAGCAAAAATTATGTGACTATAAAAAAATAAACCTAACTTGTTTTCTCGTTATGGAGACGTGGGTTTGGATATTCTTTGGAGGGAAAATCGATCAAGCAATGTTTCGACTATTAGATTAATTTTTAACACAATTATTCAGTTTGTAAATAAATCGTAACAGTTGTAAATTTTCAAATAGATAAAAATAGTCCGAACCAGGAATGTCTTGGGAGTATAATAAAGGACACTTTTATTTGTTTATACAGGGTGAGTCAGAATTATTTTCCTGATTACAAATTACAATAACTACGTTATAAACAATGAACCGAAGAAACGCTTTAAACATTATACCATAAGGAAGTTCTAAGTCAAGTTTGCATACTTCATAACTGTTGTATGTCTCGTATTAGTCTAAAAGAAAACAGCTAAGTGGTGGTACATTTCACCTCCAGAATTCTCCATTTCTACGCCAGACTTTGTGAATGCATTGCGCATGACTCCTTGTGATTGCTTTGTATAAGGATATGTCTTTACCTATAATAGTGTATGATCTGAAGGTGCGGATAGGGAATGAAATGGTATGTGTATATGCGAATGTGCTTCACACTATCTGGCATGAAATGAACTATCACATGAATGTTTTGTGTGTAATTAAAAGGAAAGGAACCAAAAGACCAGTTATGAAGTACGCGAGCAAAACACTGAGTTTCCTTCTGCATTCTGTTTAAAACATTTCTTCCTATTATTGTTTACAGTAAAGTTATTAGTATTTCCAATCAGGGCAATTTTAACTGCAATGTATTATATTTATATTTTAATTTTTAAACATTTTACGTACTAATTTTCTAGCATTTTATGATCCAATTAGAGACCTCGAAAGATATTTTTAAAAAGATGTAATCTCCATAATTATCACCAATGATACTAACTTTGAATGAAATGATTTCTATATCATTTAATATCAATATCATTCCATGTCAACTGGCCTAGGAGTTCCTGATCGACCGCCTTCTATTTTGATGTAATCGCTACAGAATATACATACGTCTGAAATAAAGTCTGCAAACTGTCAAAGTCAGAAGTAGTATAGTTGGGGCGCGCGCGGTGCTCCTATAAAACTCACTATCTCAACGTCACAGAGAAAACAATCAAATCACCAAGTTTATCAATTTAGAGCTCATGATACAAGATATCTATTGAAAGTATGTGATTTAGTACAACTTTTTGCGATGAAAAACATAGTTGTAGCGTTAAAGATCAGAAATCAACATATTCTTCATCACTTGATCACAAACTAGGCCATACAGTCTGTCGCGATGTGTTTGTTCCCTAATTTAACAAGCTGTAACTACTCAAAATGGATTTATAAGTTTGCCACTTTACCAGCTGATTGCCTATACACATGGTGTACAGCTACTGAATGGTTTTTTTTCATGCTAAAGTATTTATTCATTTTTGAAATCGCCTTAAAAATTAAATTCATAAATTCAGCAGTATTTTCAGAAGACTATATCTCAAAAGGGACACTTCCGATTTGATTACCGTTAGTACTACTGGAAAAAACACACGTTGATTGACAAGAAAACTGTTGTTTCATTTTGGGCCTCTTTCGTATAAGATTAGAAAAAAAAAGTAACGTTCAAACATCTATTTTGCATCAAACTCGTAAGTATATACGGGTGCAAAGTCCGTAAATACTCAAATATCTCTTGAACGAATAAAGATGGCACTGTGGAACAAGCGTCTTCCTACACTAAAATGACGATGTGATATCGTATGAGTGCTGGTAAAAATGGATTAATGATTCTATGATTCTACTGATGATGAACTACGGTTCTAATTAATGGGTCAATCTATATAAACTGGCGGCCCCACTAGTGGCCGAGAGGTTCTGCTCTCGAAGCTGGTAGACGGGAGGAGCTGGGTTCGAACCCAATCGCACCTGTCAGCCTAATCGTTCGGATTTTTCGTGGTTTTCTTCGAACCATGGATTTCCATGCGTAAATACGGGTTAGGTTAAGACCCCCACGGAGGACACTTCCACCCTGGGCCTATATCCCTCGTGTAGATAATTGGCCGTCAAAAATCAATCCTATATCCACCTGCTAAGGGGCTCCTGCTCGACCCTCTTCAATTTTGATAAAATCGTTATAGGAATACAAGTATGGAATGGACATTACATCAATACACTCTTAAAATAACGAAGTAAGAAGGGAAAAAATATTTGAGCTTACCACTGACATTATCTTAATGTTTATCATTGTTCAAAGAAAAGACTGAATCTGCTAAAAAGCTAAGCTGCTAAGAGTTACAAGTACATTTATATTGTGACTGAAGTAAAAAAAAAAAAAAAAAGAATAAATCTCAGACTTTATTTGTAATTTGTTTACTTAAAAATGTTCCAAAAAATTATCCAATTAAAATGTTTCTTTTTAAATGAGGTACAACGAATTGGCCCAAACATATTACAGGCATTTTTGTCGATTAAAACACATTTTTATTAATGAAAATTATTAATAAGTTCATATAAAAATATCAATTACAGTCTACACCATTTTTTATATAAAAATAAGGAATTTCGTGGAAAGTTATGTGTTTTTACAACTTTTTCCTTTCATTATTTATCGAGATATAGAGAAATTTAACTTTTCAACGGTCTAAGATTTACGTCTCATGTTACATTTGCAGGGCTGCCATAGGGAACTTTTTTTATATTTTGTTCACACCGACACCACTATTTTTAAAAAATACATTTTGTAGTATTTCTCTTGCAAATTTTGTCAAAGGATTTTTGTTTTGAAAAAGTAGTGTGAAATAGAATTAAAAAATAGTCGCCTGTGGCAGCCCTGCGTTGGCATCTATGGAAAACAAAATCTTAGAAAAAACTGGAATTTTTTTTTAAGAATTTCGTTTAATATAAAATGAGTTTTATTTATTTGTAAAATTTCTATACAATTTTTCTGGTAATTTGTTGGATGGTAGCCTGGTACTTTTCCTTGTATGATCTTAATTTTAATTTTTGAAATTCATGGATAAACCCCTAACACAAATTCTTTTATAACTCTATGATGATTTAATCCTTTAGTGCGCAGCTTTGCATATATGCAAACAACAGAGTTTTGAATTTAATAGGGTTTTTTTTTTGTATTCGTATATACCTAATTCACACAAGAAAATTAAAATAGCGATATCTGCTTTAATTAATAACAGACATTCCTTATTTAAATAAAGCGAAATTAACCATTGAAAATTTCTGGTGTAAAGTCAGATTCTCTGAACTATGTAATTTCTAGAACATATTCTATCATGGGAATAAAAAGGGTTAAATGTTAAGTTTTATAATATAAATAATTATATAAAATAAGGTATTCGGAGACATACTTATTAAAATATTTACTAATTTGCAATGTTTTAGCGTAAAACAGCCACATGACAGGCGTTTTTACTTGTATTGCAGATATGCAACAGAAGAAAAGATTGACGTATTAAATGAAAAATGTATCTCTGATTTTTTTCATTATTTTTCCTTTCAAAGAATCATATATAATTTTTTCGAAACAAAATTAAAAAAAAAATCGCGCATTTAAGGGTTAAGACTACGTTTTCCGGCATCGCTTTGATCCAAGGAACTCAAATAAAGTGTTTGATATATTTCACAAAATTATTTCTAAAATTAGAAGAAATTTTAGCCCTATATTATGGCATTATTTAATTTTTAAATTGAAAAATACTTTACACAATAAGGAATTTGTTACGACCTCTTGAACATTAAATTTTTTTATAGTGACTCTGGGATATAACTAAGTAGCAAAATAAGAAATAAAAAGAAAGAGCTTACCACCGACGTTATCCTAATGTTTATCATTGTTCAAAGAAAATGCTGAATCTTCTAAAAATGTAAGAGTTGCAAGAACTTTTATATTCTGACCGAAGTTAAAAAAAATAAAAAATCTGAGACTATTTGTACTTCATTCACTAAAAATTATTCCATGCGTAAATAATAGCTACCGGAAACATTTGCTGATTTTTCAATGAAGTTAGCGTAAGCTTTCTGTTTGCACATGGATTTTTTTCTACAAATACTTCAAAGGAGTTTGTACATTTTTTTTCTCGAAATCGTCCATTAAATCAGATGGTTATTCTGCTCTTGTTTTTACGCTCACTTGGTTCTTAATAACCGAGTTCGTAAAAATATAAATGTCAAACTAAAAAAGACTCAGGGGAAGTTTTTGAAGGGTCTAATGTCATGCTCTCAAAAGCAATGATATGAGAGGGAATAAAAAGAAAACCTCTTATTTCTAATTACTTGATCGAAATGAATCGTAATTACTAATCTATTGTTTTAGTTTCCACATCATTAAAATACAGAGAAACTTTGGTTATATAGGGTGTGCCATAAGCAATGATATGAAATAAGCTCTTAAAAGCAATGATATGAGAGAGAATAAAAAGAAAAGGTCACATTTCTAATTGATTGATCGAAATGAATCGTAATTAGTAATCTATATTTTTTTAGTTTGCACATCATTAAAATACAGAGAAAGTCCGGTTATACAGGGTGTGACATAAGCAATGATATGAGATAAGCTCTCAAAAGCAATGATATGAGAGAGAATAAAAAGAAAACGTCTTATTTCTAAATAGTCGAATTTGATCGAAATTAATCGTAATTAGTAATCTATTTTTTTCAGTTTCCACATCTTTAAAATACAGAGAAAGTTCGGTTATACAGGGTGTGCCATAAGCAATGGTATGAGATAAGTTCTCAAAAGCAATGATATGAGAGAGAATAAAAAATAAGTCTTATTTCTAATTACTTGATCAAAAGGAACCGCAGTTAGTAATTTATTTTTTTACTTTCAACATCATTAAAATACTGAGAAAATTCGGTTATACACGGTGTGCCATAAGCTCGTTCAAATTTCAAAAAATCATAAATTTTTTTATCAGAGTGCAGTTTATACCATAAGATTTGTCAAAGAATCTGAAAGAAGAGATTTTCTTCGACAGTAGTAAGCAAAATAGTTCCAAGAGATCCAAAAGTATGTTCGGATTTCAAACATTCATGAAAATTGAACAAAACGCCGCACATTGGGACGTTTTGATGGTATACGTGGACAAAATCCATTTTTCCGATTATCACGGAATTTGACAACACCGCGTATACTGGTAGCTGAATGTCCCTATTTTCGAGATTCGTACGAGTTCTGTCGAAAAAATTCCGAGGTGTCGATTAATTATTGCCGTGAAGAAGACATTTGCGCAGATGGTTTGAGGGAGTTTCAAAAGTTGTACTAGCTTCCTCTAAGTTTGAAAGCACGAGTTTACTAAGCTTATGTCACAGGTTTGTCAAGGTTAGATTTAACTCATTTTTGTTTGAAAATAAGCGATATTAAACCCGCTTAACTGCTTTTTTCAAAGGTTGTGATTCTGGATGATCCTTGATTTTGTTTACAAATTCCATCTTGACTTTTAACATATTATTCAGCAATAAGCATATTTTTAAAAATCAAAGTGTCATTCCTAAAGTGTTGGAGACTTAAAAACTCCTGCAAAAGTTTGCAAATCATCAATTTTAAATTAATAAACAAGCATCATATTAACTTGCAGTGCATGCATGTATGTATGTTTAGTTCAAATTTTGCAAGTCAAATTTAAACCACTTTTAATCACCCGATTAAGCCGAAACAATAAATACATGTGTAATTTGAATGACAATACAATATTATTATAATTTAAAGACCATAGAAGCTTGTTGAGAATACTCTTTCTACAGGGCTCCATAAAAATTTAGATTAAAACTTGCAAGTTAACTTTAAAGAAATTTCAATGATCCGATTGATCTGAATTGTTGCTCAGGATATGTAGTTCTGATGACAATGCAATATTATCATAATTTATGGAACGTAGTAGTTACGCTTTTTTCTACGCTTGCAAGACAATTTGAAACCACTTTCAGTTATCTGATTGAGCTGAAACGTTGCCTACTTGTGTTTTCTGATGACAATTCTATTAAATTATAATTTGACGAACTTAAAAAATATGCATTTTTTACAGGGCCAAACGAAAGATCGCGGAAAGATTGTTGCTAAAAAGCAAAAATTTTGATTAAATTTCAACAATATTACGATAGGTTATTGAGCATACATTAACATTTTTACAATAGCAGTTTTAAACTGCAAACAATGTTCGTAGCAGCTGTATTTCTTTTACAGGGACAAATAAAAAATTCGGTTGCATTACCGTCTATATGCAAAAATTTTATTTCAAATTAACTAAAATTTATATAGGTTGTTTTTTCACACAACCGAAAATAATTTAGGTAGCATTTATATGTTTTACAGGGTCACAAAAAAATCGAAGTTTTTTTAAAATATGATTTTATTTTAAAATTTTTATTTTTCAGGATGACTACACAAATTTCTAGAGCAATTCTGAGTCGACAAAAATAAAATAAGAAATGAATGTTAACTTACATGTGTGGATTAAATTGTTTTTTACTTAATAGTAAAATAAGTATGTTTAACGCATTCTTTGTAATTCATTATAGTATTTTTATTTTGAAGCGTTATTGTTAAACAAACCAAATATTTCTCACTATGTGAGTATTTTATTAGGGATACATTCTAAAAATCAGCTAAAACTAAATTAAACGTCAAGGAAATAATTTTGTCCATCAAGATCAGCCATACTCAACCTGCGGCCCGCGGGCCGCATGTGGCCCCAGACATAATCATTATAAATTAAATAAGATCTGCATAAAAAGTATTTAAGACATTCACTGTTGCTTTATATATTTTCACAGGAGGACAAAATCTGTTTTGTTATCCATAATTCATTTAAAATTATGTTAAAACATCTTAATTGTCATTTTTAGACAAACGTTATTTTTACATGTTGTTATATTTGTGCTACAGAGGTGTATACATTTTTCTATCTTCAACAACTAATCAAATATCATTCCAAATTAATTTAATTTGCACTGTATATTTCTACAGTTAAGAAAAAGTTTTTGAATTGATCAAAAGTCTGATTTATTAGAGAAAGTCTCTTGATTTTTTTTTAAAATTTGGAAATTCTGCATTGTTATATTATTACGTTTAAGAGTTAAAACTACTTTTCGTTGTTACGTTTCCACGTAAAAAATGGAACAAAAGAAAATCACACCACTATTTACAAAAACAAACTTTGTGATCTATTTCTACAACATCTGCAATAGAAATCTATTACGAAGCTAATTGTTCGGAAATAGTGTTGTTAATTTTTTTTTGTAACATTTCTCCTGCAATAAACGTTAAATCTCACTTATAATATCAACTTTGTTATACTACTTATGTTACCTTACTATTTTGATTAGTATATATATTTTTTTACCCTTTTTGAAGTGTGTTGCGGCCCACTTAACGTCGCAAAGGTATGTTTGTGGCCTGCGAGAAAAAAAGGTTGAATATGGCTGACCTAGATCGTCAAAACGACTCACTGGAGTCCGATTTAAACTATAGGATTTGTCAAAAAGTGAAACTTTTTATGGCAAAAGAGAAAAATATTTAACCCCATAATTCTCGCTCCCGTCAATATCACGGGCTGAGGTGTCGTTCGTTATTTCTCATGCCCGTCATATTTCCGGGCTGGAGATTTATTGCTGGAAAAAACTCATGAAACCTGAAAAATTTAACTGGCATTTCGGTGTGAAGTCTTTGAATATTAGCGTTTGGGTTTGGTTTTTGGCGCTGATTGTGATGTTGTACTTTGTATTGTATGTATTGAAATATATCACACTCAAAAAATTATTAATAATCAAAATTTAATGTACATTATATTATTTCAAATATTATTTATAAAAATTTGTTTGATGATGAAAAATAAAGATCTAAGATGTGACAAATAAAGGAAAGTAAAAAAATGAAATAAATTCGCATTAATTTGTATGGTGTAAAACAAGCATTAAAACACAGAATTCTCGCATGACGGCTTATCCTCAAATGTGGATTTATTCTATAACATCTGTTTTTTGCGCCTTAAAAAAACTAATATAATATTTTATATAGAAACCTTATAATTATTCAAGTTCTGTAATAAAAAAATAGATGCTTTTTTGATGGTTTTTCCAAATATTAAGCGACCGTTAAGGGGTTAAAATAGTTCACATAAGTCTGTTCATACTTCAAAACTCATGAAAAATTAATACAATGTCGTGTCAGAGTGCAGTCTGCACCGTAAGACTCATTAAATGGTCGGAATTTTTGTAGCAAAAAAAGTATAAAGAAGGTTTGAACTATTTTTTTTTCTCGAATTAAGCGAGAAAATTCTATGGCATTTTATTTCATATAATGTGAGTTTATTTTACGTTTAGAAATTTTGATGGTTTTTCTGGCAACTAATCGTGTGTTCTATATCAATATGTAAAATTTCCGGAAATTTTCATGTATTGGAAATTTTTTATTTTTTTTTGCTTGAAAAATCGGATTTAAAAAAAAAAAAAAAAAAAAAAAAAACGATTTCTCACAAATACAAGTTTTTCTTCCAAAAAACATTTAGTAAATATGAAATAAGCCTTTTGTAGGTGTATGCACACGAAAATAATTCTTTTCACTTTACACGAATATGTTACAAAATAAATGAATAAATAAAATTAATAAAATAATAATAATAAAAATAAATGATTTTTATTAATAAAAATTTACTCTTTGAGTCTCAAAGTTTCCACAGAATTTTTTTTTTTGCTTAATTTAACACCATTTATATATAACATATGATTCAATGGTTATAATAATCTAATTGTTAAAATAATCATTTCAGCTGCATTTTCTAGTTTAAATTTTAAAATTAAATATTAAAACTTAATGAATAAGACTAATTTTTAAATTTAACCCCTTCAGTATCAGGTTATTGAATTCTAAGTGCGCGCCTATACCAGATAAGTGTAAAAAAAACCCTTATAAATTTCATCTGATATCACTACAGTTTGAAAGAAAATTTTAACTATTTTGTAAATCCCATCTACAGAGTACAGTAAAACCCCCATAACGTGACACCTAAATTGGAAACACCTCTGTTCAGCGAACACATTTTCAATCGCTAACATCTACATATTTGTATGTTTTTACCGCTGAATAGCAGACAAGTTTTATGGTTCCAAGGTGTGGTATTAAGAGGTTTTGCTGTATTTCCTTTTAATAGTATAAAAATGTTGCCAAGTAACCTCTTCTAGATACTGATTTATTTACATCCATTCATAATAAAAATAATAAGTTTAAGAATCTATACTTAAGATACCGGCAGACGAGAAAAGTAATTAATTCCAGCTGCATTTTATTAAAAATAAGATATTTCATTTTTTTTTCAAGAATTCCGTGTTGTAATTTTTAAATATTTCTGCTGATTACAATCTGATTATAGCTTTAAGACTCAAGAAAGTTTTCGATTAATCGATATGTAACCAAAACAAAGCTTTCCAGAACCTACACTGCAAAAAAAAAAATCTCTCAAATTGACAGAAAAAAACTGTCAATTTCAGCGCCAGTGGAAAACCGTTTAATTTAGAGAATATCTGTAATTTTTCCTTAAAACAGTTTTTTTTCTGTAAAAAATATAGATCTTTTCTATAAAAATTGCAAAATCCAGCTTTCTTTTTACAGAAAAAAACTGTTTTTCTTTAAAACAGTTTTTTTCTGTAAAAATTACAGATTTTTTTTTTACTATTTTTTACTATTTTTTTAACTATTTGTTATTATGCACGGTATTCGGCAACAAAATTTTAAACTATAAAGCTAGAAAACAATGTCACAATCATTAATGGTGGGTATTAAATCATTTCAAACGTATTAAGCGATAAAATAGTTAATACTATAGATCATAATCATTGTGACGAATGAGGCTTTAAGCACATAGAAAAACTGCACATAGAATAAGGTAAAAATAAATGAATTTTTCAAATGATACATATTTATATTGAGTTAAAATTCTTACCATTTTCACATAATGGTGTTGTTGATAAAATCTTGCATGTGAGTTTTCAATTTTAATGAGAAAAGTAGTATTTAATTACCTTACGGTAAACTTTATCTAAGGCGGAATCGATCGGAACCGAGAAAATTTTCCGTAGTAGACAGTATTCCACCTTTTAGAAATTTTGCTGTATGTCTATAGATTAGCAGGGACTTGAAAATCTTTCCGAGTTAGACAGATTTCCGTCTTACACAGTATCCGCCTTACAGAGAGTTTTTTGTATATTATATTTTTGAAGGTAATGTTTTCATGAAGATGAAGAAATATGAATGAAACAATAGCAGGTTGTAGCTATTATAAAAAATTAAATATAATATTTCAACAATGAAATTTCTATTTTTCCAATTCTTCTAAATGGAAACATGTTCCTTCGTAAAAATCCCGAATAAAACTGGTTTTTTTTCTCAAACCTTACTTTTTTTCCCTAGCATTCCCATCTCTAGTTCCAAAGGTTTTTTTTTTAATCTTAATTGTATTTTTTCAAAATTTGTGAATAAATACGCAACATGTTTTCTTTTATAAAATATATACACTGCTCAAAACAATTAGGGGAGCACATGGTTTTAACACAATTACGCAAATATTTACACCGATAAGTAAAGTAAAATAAAACATCCATAATTTACAGCGTAGTAGAAAACAGATAAAGAAAACTTTACAGGCAAATTAAAGTTTGTGACGTCAAAAACTAGAAAAAGGAGATAAGTGCAGAAATCGGGATTTTGCTGAAACGTCTGTTTTGCTGTCTCAGTTGTAAAATTCAATTGCTCAGCTTGTGTTTAGAGAAAACGTGACTTGAAAAGGTCATAACAATGTCATTTACCGGAATACGTGGCTTAGCGGGTTCTAGGGACAGTTAAATCTGGGGAAACACAACGAAGTGTAGTGGACGCTGTTGGAATCGCAAGAAGCGTCAATGCAAGGCTATGGAATCAATTCCAAGACACATAGAATGGTAGACATTGACAAGGGCAAGGTCGGCCATGTGCTACCACAGAAACGTATGACCGATATATCCTGTTAACAGCTCGTCGAGACGAAACATGTAATGCTACTCAGCTACAAACACAGTTGTTCTTGGCTGAAGGACGAAGGGTATCCAGCCAAACAGTCCGAAATAGGCTTAATCAGTGTGGTCGCTATACATGTAAGCTAATGGTCTGTATTCAGTTGACCTCAAGGAATTGTGCGGCCCAAAGAAGTTGGGAAACTGAACATCGAGTTTGCAAGCAATGTTGTTAGAGTCAAATTCTGTTTCCAGATGAGTCCCGATTCAGTTTGGATGTGACATCCTATGTGTTTTGGCATGGAGAGAATGGGACACTCAAAATAATCCCACATTCGTTGGTGAAAGATCACATTACAGACGACGTGGGATGATGCTATTGTGTGTAATCTGCATAGGTGGACGTACGGGCCTACCTATTCTTCGGAATGGAACTTTGACGGTCCGACGTTGAGCAGACGAGATACTGAGACCCAATGTCGTATTTTATGTTGCAGTAATTGGGGATTTCTTTTTTTCACGCATGATAATGCCAGACCGGATACAGCTCGTCTTGTGGAGAACATTCTTAAAGTTAAAACAATACAGCATTTGGAATAGCCAACATACTCTCCTGACCTTAATACGATCGAGCATGTGTGGGATACACTCGGACGACGCATTGCAGCGAGAATGAGGCCTCCTTTTACTGTCCGGGGCTTGGAGATTGCAATTCTTGAGGAGTGGAACAGTACTCTCCGAAAACTTATCGATAATATCATCGAATCCATGGAAAACAGGTATGCGACATTTTTATCTAGTCGAAGGGACCACACGCTATATTAAATACCGTGAAACATTACTAAACAGTACTCTTTTTTGTCATTGACATATAACCAAATTGGCGATACTTATCGATAATATCATGGAATCCATGGAAAACAGGTTTGCGACAGTTTTATCTATTCGAAGGGACCATACGCTATATTAAATACCGTGAAACATTACTAAACAGTACTCTTTTTTGTCATTGACATATAACCAAATTGGCGATACTTATCGATAATATCATGGAATCCATGGAAAACAGGTATGCGACAGTTTTATCTATTCGAAGGGACCACACGCTATATTAAATACCGTGAAACATTACTAAACAGTACTCTTTTTTGTCATTGACATATAACCAAATTGTTGCCCTAAACCATTTTTTCACGTTCTACACATTGTTTCAAAGAATTAAATCTCTCTTTCAATTTTTTTTGCGTCTTTTTTTCTGTATTGCGCATTGATACACGTTTCTCTCAATTTTATGCCCGTGCAGGACTGTCTAGCTCTGTTCTGTTCACTTTTTTGCTTGTTCCCCTAATTATTTTGAGCAGTGTATGAATACAATTATGAAGATTTAAGAAAAAGTACATAGACTATACCTTTTTCTGGGTTGCTTTGATCCAAGGAACTGAAATTGTCAAAAGGAATGTTGTCATTTGAAAAATGAAATTTGGTTCAATTATTAACCCCTTAACGGTCGCTTAATATTTGGAAAAACCATCAAAAAAGTACCTATTGTTTTTATTACAGAAATTGAATAATTATAAGGTTTCTATATAAAATATGCAATTAGTTTTTTTTAAGGCGAAAAAAAAAAAGATGTTATAGAACAAATTCACATTTGTGGAAAAGCCATCATGCGAGAATTCTGCGTTTTAATGTTTGTTTTACACCATACAAATTAATGCAAATAAGACCTTTATTTTTCACATCTTAGATCTTTATTTATCATCATCAAACAAATTTTCACAAATAATATTGGAAATAATATAATATACATTAAACTTTCATTATTAATAACTTTTTTGAGCGTGATATATTTCGAAACATGCAATACAAAGTCCAACATTACAATCAGCGCCAAAAGCCAAACGCTAATATTCAAAGACTTCACACCGAAATGCCAGTTAAATTTTTCTGGTTTCAGAAGTTTTTTCCAGCAATAAATCTCCAACCCGGAAATATGACGGGCACGAGAAATAACGAACGACACCTCAGCCCGTGATATTGACGGGAGCGAGAATTAAGGGGTTAATGTTTAGACTACACCTATTTCAAAAATCACATTCGTATTCGGAAAGTAGATACTGCAGAAGGTGTTCGCATATATTTTTGTAACGATTTCAAATTCGACTTTTTTTATGATTTAAATAAAAAAAAAAAAAAAAAAACCCTACATGACATCAATTCGAAATAGTGTTTAATTATCGTCTGCATCATTAAGACCGATGTCAGACGGGCGTCTTTTTTGCTTAAGTATTATCCATAAATATTATGCTATAGCATTGTGAATGGATAATACTTAAGTAAAAAAGCAGCAAAAAAGACGCCCGTCTGACATTGGTCTAAAAATATTCTTTGCTTTAAAATGACGCTGTAAAATAAAAAAACAAACAATGGATAGAAAGCTATGAATTTGCGTTATACCAAGATGAGTACTCTTATTCGATTATTTAAAAAAAATCTGAAAAGGATGGTTTTAAATATTTCTACACCTAAAATAAGTGACATAATTAATGAAAGATAAATAAATGTCAAAGTTTACATTTAGCTGTGAAAAACGTAAAAAATGCATACCGAACAAAAGTACGTTCACCGCTTTTGATATCTAAAGTGGTATCTTGTGTCTTAAAAGAAAATCAAACTCTCGGAAGAACTATCTCAAAACCTTTAACATCTCATTAGGAACTGTAGACACGATTATAGAATCTGATTTAAAGCTAATTAAAAGAAAAGAAAACAAAAAAATGAGGTTCACCGCCTAATGCGAAAACATGTTTCTCAGCGTAAGACAATGTACAGATTGCTGTATGAAAATTATTTCGTAGGTGAAAATGAAAATGTGTAGTTACAGTTGATGACAGTTGGATATAGTTAACTGATTGCAATAGAAAAAGATCGATTTACTACCGAAAAATAGGAGAAAAATACCTAAAGAACATTGGCTCAGAGAAAACAAGGGAAGTTTTTCTGAAGGTTTCACGGTTATTACCGGATTCGCTTTTATGAAAATTTTTAAATGAGGAAAGTAGAAAAAATAAGTCAAAATTAACACGCATTACTATCAGAAACATGTTTTTACATCTATTTTCAAAGAAGGCATTCCATCACTTTGCCCAAACAATCTTCATTCTATTAAGTTCCATGAGGATAAGGCTACCAGCATACCGCTAAATCTACTGCTATATTAAAAAAAAATGATAAATGAAACCGGAATTAAGACTATAGTCGAACTCGCTTATAGCGAGCGTGAAGGGATCGTGATATTTGCTCGTTATAACTGGGTGTTCGTAAAAAGCGGGTTCGTAAAACATTATAAAAATTCACGTGTACTTACTTTATTATACCCATTTATTTATTTTTTATTACTGTATGGCACAAAAGGAGCTGATTAATTTGCTTTGAACTGTCTTATTGTCTCTTTCTTGTGTTATTGTTCTTCGAAGAAGACTCATGACCCGAAAAACATCGTCATTTGCACACCCCCGAAAAAAAAATATAAAGTTTTTCTGCGCACTCAACAGCCGTTGGATCTGTTGGGGTCAGTTCAGTTTAAAATTCTTCACACTCGTCATTATCGAGATTTATGGCTCATCACTAATTTTCGGTTGACTTCGGAATGTTTAGCAATTAGCTGAGCTGGAGTCGTGGAAATCAATAAAAATTTTAAGAATCACAAAAATATTACTCGCTATAACCAGGGTTTGTTCGTTAAATGCGAGTTCTGATCCCATACACTTAACATTGTACCAACCACGTATTTCTGATTTCCTCGTTAAATCCGGGTACTCGTTACATCAGGGATCGTTATAAGTGAGTTAGTCTGAATTCTATTTAAGGGAACGTCCCCTGTTACTCTTGACCACCAGAGCAAATTTTCATATATATTTCCAATTCTTTTATTACAAAATATATTTAAGGTAAATTTGATGCAACTTCTTAAAAAGTCCTTCCGGCCAGTGCCGGGAGGAAGAGGTAGCTTTCATATTCCTTATTTTAAAAAAGCCAACTTATATTATTCAAACACAAGAAGCTCAATTTAGTGGAAACCGAATATAGGAGATTCAATACTAATTTTTATCAATACTAAATCATTATGAATGAGAATTTCGCAAAATTAGTCAGCTTTATCCAAGCTGCTTTTATTTAAAGTAACTTATATTTCACTAGATTAATATTAACATAATTATTCCAATTGGTAAACAAATCATATTAGATGTAAATTTCCAACTGGGCGAAAAATGTCCGGACCAGGATTCGAACCCGGGATCTCCTGGCTGAAGCCGCCAGTGCTCTGCCATCTGAGCTATCCCGGACGATTCTGGTCGAACTTTTTCACCCAGTTAACCTTGATGATTACAGCATCTGGTCTGAAACCTGGTTCAGCTCAACAGAATAAATCTCAGGTAATGGAACTCCAGAAAACGCTGGATACGAAATTACACTAGATTAATATTAGCACAATTATTCCAGTTGGTAAACAAATCATATTAGATGTAAATTTCCAACTGGGCGAAAAATGTCCGGACCAGGATTCGAACCAGATTTCTCCTGGCAGAGCACTGGCGGCTTCAGCCAGGAGATCCCGGGTTCGAATCCTGGTCCGGACATTTTTCGCCCAGTTGGAAATTTACATCTAATATAACTTATATTTGGCTGCCAAATTCGGCGTTTTCTTAAAGTGCCTGCCAATTTAAGACAACATGGTGGATGAGGCTAACCAGTGAACTTCGTCGAGACCTTAGTAATTGCTGTGCACATGCTCACTCACATCGGAATCGGTTGATATATACGAGTGCTGTCGCAGGCAAAAAATCAGATTTTTCAAAATGTCACCCACATTAGAAATTGAAATGGCTATATCTGAGCCATTTTTAAGATAAAGACAAACAAAAAATGCTCCTGAATCCTTATATCAAGGTCAAAATACTTAAGAAAGAAACCTTTTTCAATTTCTAATTTTTTTGCACCTCACTTTAAATATATTTTTTTTTATTTAATGGCCGCCATTTTGAAACAAGATGACTGATGAAGCTGGCAAGCGAACTTGGTCGAGATATTGATGTATACTATCCACATGCCTTCTTCCATCGAAATAGGCGAATACGTGCAGTGCCGAAACTAGCCTTTTTCGCACCCGGGGCAAACATGCATTTTGGCGCCCCCCCCCCCCCCTCTTTTCCGAAAAGTATATTTACAAAGAGAATTTTACTAATTTTCTAATAGCTGACTTATTTAAAATATGTAATATTGAACTACGTAATCTACAATGGAGGATCCAAGGGGGAGGTCACGGTGGTCATGACCTCCCTCTGAACACGAACAAAAATAGTCTAAAGATAATTTTTAAATTGAAATATACAGTAGAGTTCCGATTATCCGAGTCCCGCTTAACCGAGTTTCCGCTTTAACCAAGTTATTTTCTTCTGATGAACGGATGGCTTCCATTATTATGAAACAGCCATTGTAAATTAAGTGTTAGATGAAGATGAAAGAGCAGCCGTAAAAAGTTAGAATTCTGATTTTCTGGTAAGAATGGGAAAAAAAGTGGTCATAATTTTTTTTCCCCATTCTGACCAGAAAATCAAAGTTCTAAATTTTTACGACTTCTCTTTCATCTTCACCTAACACTTCATTTATAATGGCTGTTTCATAATAATAGAAGCCATTCGTCCATCAGAGAAAATGATCCATTCCAAAGGTATAATCCTTCATTTGGCGCCCCTTCGTTCTGGCGCCCGGGGCACATGCCCCCTCTGCCCCCCCTTTAGTTTCGGCCCTGAATACGTGTGTTATCGCGTGACAAATACAAGATCGTTTCAAAGTGTTAGCCATGCTAGAAATTCAAAGTGCTATAATTCAACCATTTTTTAAGATATAAACAAAAGAACAAATTTTCAGAAACAAAAACTGCTCCAGAATCTTTGTATCAAGGCCAAACACATAAAAAAAAATCTTCTTCATTTTCCAATTTTTTAATACCTCATTTTAAATTTTAAATTACATATTTTTAGAAATAGCAACCCTTTTGAAACAAGATGGCAAATGAAGCTGGCCAACGAACTCGGTCGAGACATTGGGTGTACTATGTAACCAAGTTACATCAAAATCGGTTCATAAATACGCCTGTTATCGCGTGACAAAAAATCAGGTCATTTTAAAATGTCAGTCACAATAGAAATTCAAAATGCTATAACTCAGCCATTTTTTTAGATATAGACAAAACAAAACCTGTTCCGGAATCTTTGTATTAAGGTCAAACACATACAAAAAAAAAATCTTTTTCATTTTCCAATTTTATGGTATCTCATTTTAAATTTTAAATTTTTAAAAATTTTTTAAATGGCCGCCATTTTGAAACAAGATGGCGGATGAAGCTGGCCAACGAACTCGGTTGAGATATTTGTAAGTACTATGTACACACCAAGGTACACCCAAATCGGTTCATAAATACGTCTGTTATCACGTGACAAAAATCAGGACGTTTCAAAATGTCAGCCACGCTAGAAATTCAAAATGCTATAACTCAGCCATTTCTTAAGATATACACGAAACAAAAACTGCTTCCGAATCTTTTTATCAAGGTCAAACACATAAGAAAAAAATATTTTTTCAATTTTCAATTTTTTGGTACCACATTTCAAATTTAAATTTTTCTTAAAAATTTAAATGGCCGCCATTTTTAAACAAGATGGCGCACAGTGGGGCAGGGTACACAAATAACTGGCATTAAATACCTGAGAGTTTTTAAATATTAAAATGCTTTATATTTGTTAATGATTATGTTGTTCCATGTAAATAAAATACATTTTAAATCTTTTTACGCATATTTATATTGAAAAATCTTTTAAATATTGCAATTTGTACATTTTAAAAACATTTTACCTTCATAATAAATTCAAAAATCTGATACATCAGAATCACTGGAATCGTCTGCGGAGTCCGCGATATTTACTTCTTCAGTTTCCGTATCGCTATTATCAGATTCTGTTACGGTTGGAGCTTTCAACATAGATATCACTTCAGTGGGAAGTTGTCTTAGGTTTTTCCTTTTTATTTTGCGTTTACTTGAAATTAGAGGATCACTACTGATTAGAAATAAATTAAAAACATCTTCATTTGTCTTGACCCTGCTACACTTTCTCGAATTGTGTTTCCTATATCTTTTAAAATCTTTATTACGAGCTTCTTGAGCCTCCTCACTTAATTGGCCGATAGGAAGTAATGCCTCTGATACTATTTCTGGACCATGTATGAGGTATTTACGTACAGTTGGTGACATGTTGTACCATGGATATTTTTCAGTAAAGTACATTGCGGTATGATGAGTGAAAATTCTGAATTTTTCGACATCGATTTCGTACCCGCTGGCAACTACTCTCATAACTGTGTGTAATTTTTTTATAAGCTCAAGATCAATCTTCGTGATTTCTGCTGGCAATTCTGCATTTTTAAAAAATCTTCTTGCAGTGTTGCCATCGTTGGTGCTCCCGAATCCCGGTTTTGGCATATCTACGATTAAACCACATTTTTCTCTGAACTCTTTTTGTATACGAGCTTTGTTTTCCTCTACTATTTGTTTGTCAGCTCCTCGAATTTGCCATTTCATTATTGGTAATTTATAACCCAGATGCAAGACGCACTCGAACATACGAATCCATCCATGTAAGACAGACAAACCAAAGCCCAAGTTGTCAGTGTTTATTGGTTTAGCAATCATTACTTCTATATTGTTGAACATTTTAGAAGTAGCACCACAAATAAAACATTTCTGTGTTGATGTCGTTTCAGTGAGCGCATTGCACACTTTTCCATCTACCATGGTGAAGATCAATTTATGATTTACGTGTACTTGTCTGTCCTGCGATGTTATTGTAGTGTCCCGCAACTTTTCTATTTCGTGATCTACTCTATTCTTTTCTACAATTGAAGTTTCCTTAGATTCTTTGATAAACTGAATTTTAAGTGGTCTGCAATATGCCGTAGATGCTGGACTTGGGTTTTGCCAAATAATCTTATTATCAGAAACTAGACGAACAGGAACAACGCACGTGATGAAAACTGCGGAATCACTGGCTTCAGTTCCATGAAACGCTTGTTTGTACGAGCTATGCCTGAAGAGCCATCAAAACCCCATTTTGTGAATAGACATAGTTTGGTTAGTTCTGATTCTCGAAGAGTTCTAATAACAGGTTCAATTGATAAAATCAAACGTTGCGCTGTGTGATCAAGTAAATACTGTAGGGGAACGCTAGCGGAGGTATCTGTAATATGTATATTGTTTGGGTAGCAGAATTTCTTTGCGGATTGTATGGTTTTGTAAGAGGGGAATGTTTGTGGAGCATTATTCCTCACAATCTCATATTGATATCGAGACAATTTTGCTGTTATCAAAACAGCTAGAGCATCTTCTCCAGATAAAGATTTCGGCTTTGAGTCCAAAGAAGCTGCGTAGTCTTTTATATATTTAGTGGCACGATGTGGGGACGTAGTTGTTTCACTGAGAAGTTTCGACGCTTGTACTCGGCCTTCTGACCTTAAACTCATTCTCCTTGCGTATGACAACACAGATGCTGGTGTAGTATTCCTTAGTTCCTTAGTTTTTAATCGTTTTGTTCCCTCTGAGCTATCATTAAAGCTAAGTTCAGGGCGACCACGCTTATTTACTATTTCATTAGGAAACAAAATTTATCCTTCTAGCCATTCCTGATTGTTGCTTTTAAACCTTTCTTCCATTCGCCTTGTTTTGGTGTAACGTGTCTTATGCTGTGTCTTGAAATACGAAAGTTTTTTTAGCGTTTCTTTCTGTTGTTTTGAATCACATTTACTACGTATTTTAATTTCATCATACAAGTGCTGAAATTGTTTTTCCATTTCACTACTTCCACAACTTCTCATTATGTTAATAAGTTCTTTTCTTTTGATAAACATTACAAATATGTTCTTTAATCTAAAAAAAAAATATGTTCAATATTAATATACTGATAGTCTTATTATCAATATTCCTTCAGCATAAAAAAAGTTTTTAATATTAATTCAGGAGATTAGATTAGGCTTACCTAAAATCTTCTTATATCAGTGATCCATTTAAAAATCCTTCTGTTGAATGTTCTTACTATTTATTTAAAAATCCAAGGAAAATGGAGACACGGAAACATATTTTTACAACGCACAACAATTAACGTTAGCGCGTTTCATCATTATATGATCGTAATAAGTATAAATCAATTACATATGTTAGCGACGTAAACATCCATAAACATTCTAAAAACAAATTCGTTTGTAAACAAAACAAAAATTATCGTCTGCGCGAAACGCAAATCAAAAACAATTACAATTGAGACCATGGAAGCCGTGATAAACGCAACACATTATATCAGAAATTGTCCTGAAACAAAAAAAAGGCCCAATATGGGCAACATTTTTTTGCGATCCTAAATTAAGCAATAAATAAGCTTTCCCAAACTGTAAAAACCAAAGGTTGGACAGCCTTGGAACATAATTAAAAATCTCAGTGATTCTGAACATAGAGTAAATATTTAAGTCTTTCACACTGAAATCGATTTCAATATTATTAACACACTCTTTTATTAATCCAAAACTCTTAAAATATATCTACGCACACCAACTTCAAAATGTCATCGCAAAATTAAAATTTATTGCAATAATGATGACGTACGACAACTTTCAAATTTTGTCTGCAAATCGTACATATTATCTCGACGAAAAACTCTACGCAACTAAGCGTAACTTTAACCGCGGGTGGAGGAATGAAGTAGAGAACAACATTGTTTTATGACGTGAAAAATAGTTCTTTATCGTTTCCACCGAAAAGAATAAAGGAATTCAGATTTTTGATTTTTGATTTTTTGCCAGGTTTTTAGGTATTCTGCCCCACTGTGTGGCGGATGAATCTGGCCAACGAACTCGGTCGAGATATTGGTATGTACTATGTATAAACGAAGTTACATCCAAATCGGTTCATAAATACGCCTTTTATCGCGTGACAAAGTTCAGGATGTTTCAAAATGTCAGCCACGCTAGAAATTCAAAATGCTATAACTCAGCCATTTTTTAAGATATAGACGAAACAAAAACTGCTCCGGAGTCTTTGTATAAAGGTCAAATACATAAGAAAAAAATATTTTTCCATTTTCAATTTTTTGGTACCCCATTTCAAATTTTATTTTTTTTTTAAATTTTTAAATGGCCGCCATTTTGAAACAAAATGGCGGATGAAGCTGGCCAACGAACTCGGTCGAGACATTAGTATGTACTATGTACAAACCGAATTACATCCAAATCGGTTCATAAATACGACAGTTACAGTGTGACATAGGTCAGATATATATATATATCAATTTTGAACGGAGGGTGGTTTCGGGGTCTGGGGGTCATGATCGATGAAAATATACCAAAATTTTTGTAAATCGCTTTCCTCCGAACGGCTGCAATAGGTAGCTTTATGTAATGAAAGCTACCTAAAATACATGTACTCTACTTTCATAAACCATATACAATTTGTAACAAAAAGCATTTTACTTGGCTAGATAATAAATGAAAATTTTGTTACTCTTGTGACCACAAAAAATGCAATTTTCAAAAATTGTGTTTGACGCAGAAATTCTGTGAATTATATGAGTCTATAGAAATAAAATTTACAGAATGTAGCAGGGTAATTATATCTTTTTAAAAAGCATTAATCATTGAACTCATATGATAACACATGAATTGGTTACATTTGATTTTGCAAAATGCAAAGTGTTACTCTTGTGACATTTTGTCCATAATGTAATTTTAGGAAAAATTCAGTTTAAATACTAAACAAAATAATTAAAATAAGTTTAAACTTATTTTAATTATTTTGTTTAGTATTTAAACTGAATTTTAGCAACAATTCAGTTTAAATACTAAACAAAATAATTAAAATAAGTTTTAAAAAATTATTTTCCATACAAAACAACTTTTAATGATGGTTTAATTAAAAAATAACATAAAATAATATAAAAAATTCTAAAATTAACAAACACTATAACCACATAGCAACCTCTCAGTTTCTGCTACTTAATAGAATAAATCATTATCTTCATTATCCATAACTAGCAGAAATGACCGAGCTAAGCTCGGTCAAAATTAGCTTTGCGTTAATCTCGATATATTATTCCAACTGAATCATTCTTGCTGTTTTAGAACCAATTAGCTTGACCCTGAGACATAGTGACCCAAAATGACCCACTAATCGAATTTTTTCAAACATGTGACTTAACACGATGCTCTTCTCGAGCCTAAAAACGATGGAATACAAAATTTAGTGAAAATCGTTAGTCGTTTTCTAGATAAAATAAGCTTGACCCACGTTGATTCAAAAACCCACTAACCGAAATTTATCAAACATATGAACTATTTCAATGATCTTTTTGTACTGTGAAACGGTATTAAAAAATGTCAAAATTGTTTGAACTTTTTGGAGATGCCGTTAACTTGACCCCGACCCATTATCACCAATATGACCCAGTAATAGAATTTTCTTGAGCATGCGACCCAGCGCAATAGTTTTATCTTGTCCAGAAACGGTGTAGTACAAAGTTTTGTCAAAATCTTTTGAGCCGTTTCTTAGATACAGTTAGATTGATCTTGAGCCATTGGGACCCAAAATGACCCATTGATTGAATTTTCTTGAACATGCGACCCTGCCCAATGGTCTTATCATGCCCGGAAACGGTGTTATACAAAATTTTGTCAAAATGTTTTGAAGCGCTTTTTTAAATACAATTAGCTTGACCATGACTCATTGTGACCCAAAATGTCACACTAATTGAATTTTCTTGATCATGCGACCTAGCCCAATGGCCTTCTTGAGCCCAAAAACGATAGAGTACAAAATTTAGTCAAAATCGTTTAAGCCGTTTTTTAGATACAATTAGCTGGACACTGAGCCATTGTGACCCAAAATGACCCACTAATCAAATTTTCTCGAACGTGTGACTTAGCCCAATTCTCTTCTCATGCCCAGAAACGGTATAATATAAAATTTGGTCAAAATGTTTTAAGCCTGTTTTTAGATTCAATTAGCTTGACCCTGGCCCACTGTGACCCAAAATGAACCATTAATATAATTTTCTCGAACGTGCGACTCAGCCTAATGGTCATCTCATGACCAGAAACGGCCGTATATTAAAAAAATTTGTGAAAATGTCTTGAGCCGTTTTTCAGATATAATTAGCTTGACCCTGACCCATAATGACCCATAATGACCCACTAATTGAATTTTCTCGAACACGTGACCCAACCCAAGGGTCTTTTCGTGCCCGAAAAAGATATATTACATAATTTCGTCAAAATCGTAGAGCCGTTATCTAAATAAACTTAGCTGGACCCACGGTGACCCAAAAATGACCCACTAATCGAATTTTCTTGAACACGTTACCCATCTCAATGGTCTTTTCGTGCCCGAAAATGGTTAGATACAAAATTTAGTCAAAATCGACTGAGCTGTTCTATAGATATAAATAGCTTGACCCGGACCCAATATGACCCAAAATGACCTACTAATCTAATTTTCTCGAACACGAGACCCATCCCAATGGCCTTTTCGTGCCCGAAAATGGTTAGACACGAAATTTAGTCAAAATCGATTGAGCCCTTCTCTAGATATAATTAGCTTCACCTTGACCCATTATGACCCAAAATGACCCACTAATCTAATTTTCTCGAACACGAGACCCATCTCAATGTCTTTTCGTGCCCGAAAACAGTAGGCTGCAAAATTTCGTCAAAATCGTTAGAGCCGTTATCTAGATAAACTTAGCTTGACCCATGGTGACCCAAAAATGACCCACTAATCGAATTTTCTCGAACATGTGACTTAGTCCAATGGTTTTCTCGTAATCCAAAACTGTATTATATAGAATTTATGGAAAATCGTTAGAGCCGTTTTGTAGAGAAAAATAGCTTGACCCACAGTGACCCAAAAATGACCCAATAATCGAATTTTCTTGAACATGTGACTTAGTCCAATGGTCTTCACGTAATCCAAAACTGTAGAATATAGAATTTAAGGAAAATCGTTACAGCCGTTTTTTAGAGAAAAATAGCTTGACCCACAGTGACCCAAAAATGACCCACTAATCAAATTTTCTCGAACACGTGACGCCTCCCAATGGTCTTTTCGTGCTCGAAAATGGTTAGATACAAAATTTAGTCAAAATCGAATGAGCCGTTCTTTAGATATAATTAGCATGACCCTGACCCATTGTGACCCAAAATGACCCACTAATCGAATTTTCTCGAACACGAGACCCATCCCAATGATCTTTTCGTGCCCGTAAACGGTAGAATGCAAAATTTTATCAAAATCGTTAGAGCCATTTTCAAGATAAAATTTACACACACACACACACACACAATTTTTGCTCGCATTATACACCGCTCAAAACAATTAAAGGATATTTGAAGTTTTATATAAAATAAAGATATAAACGAAATTTTTTTTGCCGAAAATAGAAGAAGAGAATCACAAATGCAAATTTTTCTGGTTTTCAAACTGTGGAGTATGCAAATTTTGAGTTCGACGTCAAAAACGTCGCTTCAGCGGCAGCAAATGAAATTTGACTTTCAACTGGATAAAAGAGAATGAAGACAAGGATGATCGGCATTCAGTGATTGCTTTGTTTCGATGAGTACGATGTCTCAGCGAAGTCATTTGACAGATTCAGAAACTTTGAGAATCGTTGGTAGGTTAGAAGGGGGCCAAACTCAAGCCGAAGTAGCGCAAGCCATTGGAGTGTCACAAAGTCTCATTTCCAGGATCTGGAACCGTTTTTTGGAGAGTGGATGTGCAGACCGAAGACCAGGGCAAGGTCGTAGATGGGCAACAACGCCCAATGAAGATCGGTATTTAGCGTTAACAGCTCGGAGACACCGAACCATGAACGCTACTCTTCTCCAACAACACCTTCGCTCGGCTACAGGCACCACGATTTCAACTCAGACTGTCCGAAACCGGCTCCATGCTGTAGGTCTGTATGCTCGCCGACCAATGGTATGTGTTAGATTAACATCAAGGCATCGTCGCGACCGCAGGGAGTGGGCAACCGAGCATGTCAACTGGAGGAGAAATGAATGGAGCAATATTCTGTTTTCTGACGAGTCCCGTTTTTCTGTGCATCCGGATAATAGGCGTATTTTCATCTGGAGGGACCGTGGCAGTAGGAATAATCCTGCGTTCGTGCACGAAAGTGTCAGATTTGGCGGTGGAGGAGTGTTGGTGTATGGTGGCATCTCCATTGACGGGCGCACTGACCTCTACATCATTCGAGATGGAGCTCTGACTGGTCGCCGATATAGGGATGAATTTCCTCAGACCTATTGTAGTCCCTTACGCTGCAGCAATCGGAGATAACTTCATTTTAATGGACGATAACTGCAGGCCACATCGCGCAAACATGGTGGAGGATTTCCTTTTCGAGGAAGGAATCGTTCGAATGGAATGGCCAGCGTGTTCTTCAGACATGAATCCAATCGAGCACGTTTGGGACGCTCTAGGAAGACGAGTTTCTGGCCGCCAACAACCCCCACAAACTCTCCAAGAACTGAAAAGGGCTCTTCTGGAAGAGTGGGGCAGAATACCCCAACTCGTCATTAATAGCCTCATTGAGTCCATGCCTCAAAGGTGTTCAACGTTGCTGGCCGCCCGTGGAAACCATACCCCCTGCTGAAAATGATTTTCTTTGAAGAAAACACCTTTTCTTATTCTTTTTTTCTCATATGCACAAATTGTGTTTTTTTCCTTTAGTACACAAACGCGCAATAAAATGCATTTTTTTCTGCCAAACATGTGTAATTTATTCTCATATAACCTACTATGCCTGTCGACCATGTATCAATCAGCTAAACAGTTTATCAGATACAAAATCCACCTAAAACTGCAATATCCTTTAATTGTTTTGAGCAGTGTAGTATAAGACTAGCAGGAATGACCGAGCTAAGCTCGGTCAAAATTAGCTTTGTGTTTATCTCGATATATTATTCCCACTGAATGATTCTTGCTGTTTTAGATGCAATTAGCTTGACCCTGAGACATAGTGACACAAAATGACCCACTAATAGAATTTTTTTGAATATGCGACCTAACACAATGCTATTCTCGAGCCTAAAAACGAGGGAATACAAAATTTTGTGAAAATCGTTAGTCGTTTTCTAGATAAAATAAGCTTGACCCACGTTGATTAAAAAATCAACTAACGGAAATTTATCGAACATGTGAGCTATTTCAATGGTCTTTTTATACTGTAAAACGGTATAACAAATAAAATATTCAAAATTGTTTGAACCTTTTTGAGATGCCGTTAGCTTGATCCCGACACATCATTACCAAAATGGCCCACTAATACAATTTTCTTGAGCATGCGACCCAGCCCAATGGTTTTACCTTGTCCAGAAACGGTGTAGTACAAAGTTTTGTCAAAATCTTTTGAGCCGTTTATTAGATAAAGTTTTGATCCTGATCGATTAGGACCCAAAATGACCCATTGATTGAATTTTCTTGAACATGCGACCCTGCCCAATGGTCTTATCACGCCCGGAAACGGTATTATACAAAATTTTGTTAAAATTTTTTGATGCGCTTTTTAAATACAATTAGCTTGACCCTGACCCATTGTGACCCAAAATGACCCATTAATCGAATTTTCTTGAACATGCGACCTAGCCCAATGGTATTCTTGAGCCCGAAAACGATAGAATACAAAATTTTTGTTAAAATCGTTTAAGCCGTTTTTTAGATACAATTAGCTGGACCCTGACCCATTGTGACCCAAAATGACACACTTATCGAATTTTCTCGAACATGTGACCTAGCCCAATTCACTTCTCATGCCCAGAAACAGTATAATATATAATTAGGTCAAAATGTTTTGAGCATGTTTTTAGATTCAATTAGCTTAACCCTGGCCCATTGTGACGCAAAATGACCCACTGATAGAATTTTCTCGAACATGTGACTTAGCGCAATGGTCATCTCATGACCAGAAACGGGCGTATATTAAAAAATTTTGTGGAAATGTATTGAGTCGTTTTTTAGATATAAGCTTGACCCTGACCCATAATGACCCATATTGACACACTAATGGAATTTTCTCGAACACGTGATCCATCCCAATGGCCTTTTCGTGCCCGAAAACGATAGATTACACAATTTCGTCAAAATCGTAGAGCCGTTATCTAGATAAACTTAGCTGGACACACGGTGACCCAAAAATGACCCACTAATCGAATTCTCTTGAACACGTTACCCATCCCAATGGTCTTTTCGTGCCCGAAAATGGTTAGATACAAAATTTAGTCAAAATCTATTGAGCCGTTCTAATAGATATAATTAGCTTGACCCTGACCCATTATGACCCAAAATGACCCACTAATCTAATTTTCGCGACCACAAAACCCATCCCAATGGTCCTTTCGTGCCCGAAAACAGTAGGGTGCAAAATATCGTCAAAATCGTTTGAGCCGTTATCTAGATAAACTTAGCTTGACCCACGGTGACCCAAAAATGACCCACTAATCGAATTTTCTCGAACATGTGACTTAGCCCAATGGTCCTCTCGTAATCCAAAGCTGTAGAATATAGAGTTTAGTGAAAATCGTTAGAGCCGTTTTTTAGATAAAAATAGCTTGACCCACAGAGACCCAAAAATGACCCACTAATCGAATTTTCTCGAACACGTGACCCATTCCAGTGGTCTTTTCGTGCCCCAAAATGGTTAGTTACAAAATTTAGTCAAAATCGTTTGAGCCGTTCTCTAGATATAATTAGCTTGACCCTGACCCATTATGACCCAAAATGACCCACTAATCAAATTTTCTCGAACACGAGACCCATCCCAATGGTCTTTTCGTGCCCGAAAATGGTTAAATACAAACTTTAGTCAAAATCGATTGAGTCGTTCTCTAAATATAATTAGCTTGACCCTGACCCATTGTTACCCAAAATGACCCACTAATCGAATTTTTTCAAACACGAGACCCATCCCAATAGTCTTTTCGTGCCCTGTAACAGTAGGGTGCAAAATTTCGTCAAAATCGTTAGAGCCGTTATCTAGATAAACTTAGCTTGACCCACTAATCAAATTTTCTCGAACATGTGACTTAGCCCAATGGTCTTCTCGTAATCCAAAGCTGTAGAATACAGAGTTTGGTAAAACTCGTTAGAGCCGTTTTTTAGATAAATATAGCTTGACCCACAGTGACCCAAAAATGACTCACTAATCGAATTTTCTCGAACATCCCAATGGTCTTTTCTTGCCCGAAAATGGTTAGATACAAAATTAAGTGAAAATCGATTGAGTCGTTTCTTTAGATATAATTAGCTTGACCCTGACCCAAAATGACCCCAAAATGACCCACTAATTGAATTTTCTCGAACACGAGACCCATTCCAATTTTCTTTTTGTGCCCGAAAACGGTAGGGTGCAAAATTTAATCAAAATCGTTAGAGCCGTTTTCAAAATAAAATTTACATACACACACACAATTTTTGCTCGCATTATAGTATAAGATAACCGTAATAAATTTTGTATTCATGCATTTTTGCATAAGAGTTTAACAGCTATAGCACAAAGATCTAAATATTTATGAAACTAGTTATAGTACGAACGCATCTCATTTGCCACGTTTGATGTGCAATTTTCGACTTGTTTTACTTCTTTTGTCCAAAAATGCTCGTTTCGGTGGTGGTCCCGTTTTAATTTAATCAGGATAAATAAAATAGTGTGTTTGTCATCTTGACTGTTTTCTTTTTGTGGGCTTTCTAAGCTTTAACTTTGATAAAAGTTGCTCAGTCACTATGAAAATTAAATAAGTACCGTAATTTCCGGCATATAATCCGCGGATCAAACAATCCTTTTTCGACCCAGAAATTTTTAAAAGTAAAATATAGCTTTTTAAACCGCGGTAAATATTTGGCTTCAATTACTAAATACAATTTCTGGGTCCAAACAGAATTGTTCGATCCGCGGTTTATACGCCGGAATTTACGGATATTTAGGATGCATGCTACTACTATATATTAACACTTTCGGGCCCGAATTTTCTTCAATTTTGAGGAAAAAAAAAAAAAAAAACTTTTGATTTAATAATAAATAATAGCTATCCAAATATATTTACTGAAGTTTAACGAAAAGTTTGTCTTAAATCTAACGAATGTAGTTATTTTGCTCACTATTCAATTCATATTCTTATGAAAACAGGATAAGGAATAGTTTTTGAAGACGTTTGGAAAATATTGTATTACGACAAGATTTAACAAATATTACAACTTTCTAATATTTTTTTGAGTTTTTTTACACGTGATATGTGCAGAAAAGTAACTTATATTTTAAATTTCAAGAGTCAAATGTATGTTTAAAATAAGAGATGCAATGGTGCAAAGGAATTAAGAAAACTTTTATTATTGTTACTAAATGCCTAAACGTAAATTAAGTCATAATAAGAAATGCATAGATATCTAACATTATCACATACCACATGTAGACAGTAGCAAAAATTTTACTATAGCATCATCAATTACGTGTCAAAATGAGCGATATTGGGAAAAATATGATTAATAAAAAAAAGTGCCCAATTACACTGATGGCATTGAGCTCTCAGACTAATCACACTAATTGTATATAATAATATTATATAATAGTCTTATTTCAAAGAATAATACCCCTCTAAAAATAAATTAAGTGGGGAATTAGGCCCCTCGTTTCCCCCCTTTATGCTTAACCAATGAACCTCCAAATCTAATCAGGGAAGCGCCTTATCAAAATAAACCTGTATACCAAATTTCAAGCAAATCGAATAATTCTGCATGAAAAACCCTTTATCTGAATTAAGGGATTATCCCCCGTCCCCCCCCCCCCTTTTATACTTAACCAATTAACCTCCAAATTTAAGTTCCTTATCAGTATAAACCAGTATACCAAATTTGAAGAAAATCGGATAATTCTGCATAAAAAACCCATTTATCTAAATCAAGGGGGGGGGGGGGAGATTAGTCCCCGTCCCCCTCCTTATACTTAACCGCTGAACTCCCCAAACTAATCAGGGATGCGCCTCATCAGAATGAACATAGAAAAAAAATGAAGCAAATCTGATATTTCTATCAAAAGTTATCGCGTTACGTACATACATACAAACTGAACCTGCGAGCACATCAGCTCTCAGGCTTTGATAGCCTGGAAGCTAAAAATTAATATGAACACTAATAACTGGTTGTCATTAGAGTCCTCGAAAATTATATTTGAAATCAACCCGAAACGAAGAAATTTTTTTTTATTAACTAGGGGGCTCGGCCCCCTACGAGCTACGTTCGCCAACCCCCGTCCAGACACCGCAGACTCTAAATGCACGCTAATTTGATCGGCTTTAAAAAGATTTCGAAAGTTTGAATTATAATTTAAAAAACAGTGGCAATCTCCCTATAAACGGATTTCTATTCATTTCTCTTTGATTGGGAAATTTTAACGCCAAATCCGCTGCGGTACTACTTGATTATCCCGTCGACCAATTTCGCCAAATTATACAAATTGGCATAATTTTTATTTTAAATAACGAAAGAACAAATAAATTAGTACAACATTAATAAAAATACAAATAAAACGTCGAAATAAAAATAACTTCATAACGTAGACACGTGTAACATTTCAAAATAAGCTAATATAAATGGAATTAAGTAAACAGAGTCTTTGTCTCCTGGTATTTTTTAACAAAGTGAAAAGAAAGTTCTTTTAAATGAGACATTTTAAATTAATCGTTTTTAATCTGACGTAATTTTGACCAAGCTATTCTTTCTCTTTTAAATATTCACGTGAAAATACTTTTGTTAGAAATGAAATATTATTTGCGCTTTGCTAACAAAAATAGTTGAAAAGATCCTCTCAAAATATCAAATAAATGTCTAGCGCAATTTCTAAATTTAAACTGTTTTGCAATATTATTTTGTGTTCATTTTATGTAATAACTGTAATGTGACGTAAATATGACGTAATTTCTCCTATTTAAGACTTCTAACGCATGTTAATGAATTTATTATTTTACAATATCCTTTCTCTTTTAAAATTCACGTGTATACTTTTTATGACGTAATTTTTATTAAGTTCCTGCTTTTTATACGCAATTATTTAATTTTAATTTGAAAGTATCTTTTCTGTTTATAATAGTCACGTGTAAATAAATTTTTTATTTGAAGCAAACATTATTGTTTCCGTTGTTTATACAGTTGGAAACAGGTTAAATTAGTACAATTTTCTAAAATAAGTAAAAAATATCTCTCGAAATGCTGAAAATTTGAATTTAAAATAGAAAGGAAACCTCGAAAAATGAGTCAAATTAAAAAAATAAATGAATTCTGCACACCGAGAGATTATAATGTATAAAATGATCTAAAAAATTATTAAATTCCGATGTATTGTTTTTGCTCCTATAAAACTTTTTTAGTGGAACGATTTTGTCCAACTTTAGCATTAAATATCTCTTAAAATAATTCTTCGATTTGAAAACTGTCTGCATCAGCGTGTTTATCAAACATTTCTGTATAATACTACCGATTTTCATATTTTTGTATGCATTATTTTTCTTAATATAAACGAAGAAAGACCTCCGGTCACAAAAAATTCAAAACCGGCGGCGGTGGTGACAGCGGTAGTTACTTTTTTTTTAGAATAGAGAGAATCCGAAAACCTTCAACCCGCACCCGGTATGGAAGAAATTAATCATATTTTTATACAATTATGGAAAAATAATCTACAATTACATCACTAATATCGATTTTATTTATTATGTTGAAAAATGAACATAATTTAAATCATCAATGTTCAAATACGTATTTTTTTCATCAGAAAAATATTCTAGACTTTCGTTTAAAAATCGGATTAACCCGAACTTAACTCGCAAGAGTGAAATCCCAACCAGAAATTGATTTGAAGCGAAACAATTAAAGTCAATTCTACCCGCAACGAAAACATTTAGAGTCAACTCAACTCGACTCGGGTCGGGTTAATCATATTAACCAACCCGATGCAGAACTCTAGTTTCCACAAGAACCACTCTCATGTGTAAAATCACACTTTCGCTAATTTACTCCAACTGGCGTGCAGTATATATATATGGGGCATTCTCACAATCTTTTGACTTTCATGTCCCTGAATAATGATTTTTTATTTAATACACTTTCTTGTTTTTTTTTTTTTATTTCATATACTGGGGAACATCCCATTGCATGATTGCACAACAATATTAAAGAGATAAATAAGTTTTGGACGATGTTGGGGGTCCAAATACCTGGAAAACTCCTGTACCGTCCCATGTCCCTGACGCTGATTTTTAAGTTTGAAGCTGTCTGGATAAAATTGTTTCAATAAAAATGATTCGATGTAATTTTTTTCTGAAACTGAAACTATTGTTTTATATAAATATGTAGCTAAAAATTAACCTGCACACATTTTTAGGGTTGTTATTATTTTTTAAACCCTGTCCCTGGATTTTAGATTCCTTACCATACCTCTTCTAAAATTATACAGAAAATCATTTCAGATGCAGCCACAGAATTTTTTTCAAGTTTTTTCTCATGCAGAAGTATGCTAGAAAAATAATGTCTAAAATTACTTGGCAGGAAAGGGTCTAGCCGGATAAGCATGGCGCAGTAGCCCCCGCGGCCGATGATTAAAATAACATGTGTGGTAATAAGGCTCACCATGAGAATACAATATAGAGTGTTTTTAGCCTCTGACCTTGAACTGTCCTTGAGATAATCGGGGAAGTATGCGCCGGCGTACTATTTTTCAAATACGTTTTTCTCAAAAAGTAAATAAGTTAAAAAAAAATGAAACCAACGCCAATTATTGAAGAATATATTAGTTCACATTATATATTTTTTTTCACATTTTTACAAAAATTTTAACATAGAAAAATAAACAAAAATATATTTTTTAAATTATTAATGTAGTAATTTTATATTTACACCAACCAAAAAACTACAGAATAAGCCTCGAAGTATGTTCTTTTAAGAAAAAAAAATTCGTTAAAATCGAAGATGCGCTTTTTGAGTTATAAAAAAAATAATTTTAGCAACTTGCTAAAATATTCGTAAGTTTCCCTGTTTGCATTTGCATAAATACGCTACTATCAGTGCATTGGTCGATTCATGACATTTCCACTCGGGCAGGATGCGCAGTGTGCCAAAATAAGAGAATGTTTCCATACATACCACTTCCCTATAGGTTTTTTTCGTGTTTGTAAACATTCTGTTATTTTGGCGTACTGCGCATCCTTCTCGCATAATAATATCAAGAATTCACAAACAAAATGGTAACATTTGCCTACGATGATTTCCACATAGAAGAAAGCTATGGGGCTGAACAGTGTACATATATAACGTATCAATTTAGGGGGGAGCGCGCGTGTGTGTGTGTGTGTGGGTGGGTGGGGGTCTGGCACTTGACATCGTAGGATATCTGTAGAGGAAGGGGGGGGTTATCATTTGATATCGTTATATATCGTTATCATTTTTGATCAAAACAAAATTTACTTTTTTGGTATCTTTTCCTTCACATCCATTATCTTAAATTTTTTAAGTCTGTTTTCTTCTTTTTATGAAAATACAAAGTTATAATTAAAACCATTGAATGATTATAAAACATTTCATTCCAAAATAGGGAATAACCCAACGTTCGCCATTAATATTCTCCTGCCATATGCGTATATACTTCGTTGTTAGAGAAACCAGATTCGAAATTATACTTGTTATTTTTGCTAGTAAAATATGAGGAAGAATGTTGTCCGCCTGTTTTGTTTACAAGAAGTTCTGTTTAGCCCCGTGCAAGGACGAAGTGCAAGAAGACAATATTACTGTTCAATGCATTATGTAACAAAGAGTTATTATTAAAAACTTTTAAATAATATTTATTTAAAATGTTATTTGGTATAAAGTTATTTCTTATATAACAGTGATATCTTATGAATTTCTTCTCTTTATTTAAATAAGTAAAATATGCAAATAAAAAATGTACAACCATAGCTGTATATCATTGCAAACGTATAAAAAGAAAAAAAAGGAAAAGAATTGTAAAAATAAAAAGAATTTTTAAACACTGATAACAACATTATTAGGGGGAGATGGATTCGTGAAATGATAACGTATGAAATCGGAAGTTAGGGAGGGGGTCCGGAATTACCAAAAAGTTGATAACCTTATATATTTACAACCCCCATAGCTTCACCTGCACAATGGACTACACCATCGACTTGATATCATTATGAGAGAAGGATGCGCAGTACTCCAAAATAACAGAATGTTTGCAATCACGAAACAAACCTATAGGGAAGTGGTATTTATGGAAACATTCTCTGATTTTGGCGCATTGCGCATCTTGCCCGAGTGGAAATGTCCCGAATCGACCAATGCATTGATAGTAACGTATTTCTGCAAATGCAAACAAGGAAAGTTACGAATATTTTAGCAAGTTGCTAACATTAATTTTTTTTATAACTCTAAAAGCGCATCTTCGATTTTAACGAAATTCTTTTTCTTAAAAGTACATACTTCGAGGCTTATTCTGTAATTTTTTGGTTGGTGTAAATATAAAATTACTACATTAATAATTTTTTTAAAAAATATTTTTGTTTATTTTTCTATGTTAAAATTTTTGTAAAAATGTGAAAAAAATATATAATGTGACCTAATGTATTCTTCAATAATTGGAGTTGGTTTCATTTTTTTTAACTTTTGTACTTTTTGAGAAAAACGTATTTGAAAAATATTAGCGCCGGCGCACACTTCCCCGATTATCTCAAGGAAATTTCAAGGTCAGAGGCTAAAATCACTCTATATTGTATTCTCATGGTGAGCCTTATTACCACACATGTTATTTCAAACATCGGCCGTGGGGGCCATTTCGCTACGCTTATCCGGCTAGACCCTTTACTGTAGAATTTAAATCAGCATTTAAATATCAATTTCAAGCATCGTGGCTTTATTGGTAGTCTCACCGTCCCCAAGGTTTATTCCTGCACTTTTCGAGGTAAATTTAAAAAAAAAATTCATTTAATCCAATGTTAACAACTGTTTCTAAAAATAAATGAACACTGTGGCTATCACTTAGTCTTAACATGATTTTCCTAAAAATAGGTGGTAATTTTCCTTACCGTTCCATCCTTACCGTCCCTTTTTTTCCCATTTCGTCCCTTCTTTTCAATACCATCCCCTTTTTTTACCTTACCGTCCCTTCTTTAACACCCCTTTAAGACAATGTTATACAAAAATTCTGTATTAAAAGTACTACATTGTTATTATTTCTCATTTGAATATCCTGTGGATACTATGCAAATTCATTATAAGTAAAAATTTAGAAGAAAATAAATAGTTATAGGGGTAAAATGGTAAGGAAAATTAAACTCGCAAGTTTAACTTAAACCTCAGTTAAATAAAAAAATTTTCGCTGCTGACCATTTTTTCTTTATTTTGAATCATAAAGGCATTCGTCTATCAGATTAAAATGTTATTTTAACAAGTTTAATTTTGTCAGATTTTTTTCCCCCCAAAGTCAAAAGATTGTGAGAATGCCCCATATATCACTGTAATAAGTAAGGGACAGTCATTTGAAGATGGTTTTATGTTTTTTTCGGAAAAAATACATGTTAAGCGCGTTCGTAATTATATAAATACATAGCACCTATAGTCATCGTCTGTCTGTCTGTCCGCATATATACTGGCCTCCAAAAGTTAAGGTACAGGGACTGGATGCTTTCGATTGCACACGTTTTGTCGAATATCTACTAACATTATTGGCGAATTGTTCTTGAACGTCTAGGATGTAAAGAACATGTTTGATTTTATATTTCTCGGTGAAGATTTATCGAAGGGTACAATTAGGGGGCTAATAATAAATTTAATAATAAAATAATATTTGCGATCACCTATGTAACAGAAAAAGCTGGAAATGGTTTGTCACTGTGGTAAATGACTATTTGGGGCCTGTTCAACGCTTGTATGCATTTGTGTAAGCATAGCACTAATATTCGTGAAGATGTTAACGTTTTTGTGAAAAATTCAAAAGTTTTTTCTTTATAACATAGAGAGTTTTCAACCAAATTTAACATAACTTTCCGAAAACTTGCCAAAGAATAGTAGCAACAGTATACTGCAATTAAAACATGAATATGTTCAATATTTGATGGGATATGGGCATTTTTATGAGATAATTTTTAACTGCGCATGCGCGGAAGATTTCAAAATTTTTATTTCATAATTTGGTAGTCAGTATTTTGGGACAAGTTCTATAAAAAGTCCAGTCAAATGTTGTGAAAGCTTAGAAAGATATATTGAGCTGATTGAAAAGTTGTGGAAAATCCCTTATAATAAAGCTATTTTTAGGAAGCAACTCACTATATCGACCCTATCTTAGTGAATTTTCACGATATTTGACTGAACATTTTATATAAGTTGACCTAAATAGCTGACTACCAAATTATATAATAAAAATTTTAGGATCTTCCACGCATGCGCAGTTAAAAATTATATCATACAAATGCCCATATCTCATAAAATATTCAGTATATTCATGTTTTAATTGCAGTATACTGTTGCTACTGTTCTTTGTCAGGTTTTTGGAAAGTTGTGTTAAATTTAGTTGAAAACTCTGTATGCTATAAACAACTAACTTTTGAATTTTTCACAAAAACGTTAACATCTTCACGAATATGAGTGCTATGCTTACACAAATGCATACAAGCGTTGAACAGAACCCAAATAGTCATTTACCACAGTGACAAACCATTTACAGCCTTTTCTGTTACATAGGTGATCTCAAATACTATTTTATTATTAAATTTATTATTAGCCCCCTAATTGTACCCCCCGATAAATCTTCACCAAGAAATGTAAAATCAAACATGTTCTTTACATCTTAGAAGTTCAAGAACAATTCGCCAGTAATGTTGGTAGATATTCGACAAAACGTGTGCAATCGAAAGCATCCAGTCCCTGTACCTTAACTTTTGGAGGCCAGTGTAGCAGTGCAAAAACTACCCAACCGAATGGTTTGAAATTTAATATGTATAATCGTAGCAGAATTTTGTCAACTCGTTTCAAATTTTATGAAAATCGAATCAAAACTTCAAAAAATATTAATAAAAGCTTTCTTCATTCTTTTAAATTCTATTATACGTAATTAATTCAATGGTATCCCATGATAGGTAATGATTCTAGGTTAGCATGGGGATTATGTCCTATTTAAGATGGAGTCATAGTATTTTCATATTACTGAATTTAATATGTATAATCGTAATAAATTCTATATTCATGCATTTTTGCATAAGATTGCAATAACTATTGCACCATGATATGAATATTTATAATAGTAGGTATAGTACGAACGCATCTCATTTGCCCCGTTTGACGTACAATTTCCGTCTTGTTTTTCTCTTATAAATGTGATGCTTCTTTAATTTTTATCGATTGCTACTTCTTTATCATCGTTTTGTGATTTTTATGTGTAGAAAATTACTTTAAAATACTAACTTTAATAGTGACTTCAAGAATGTTTATATTTGTCGGAAAATAAAACAAAGTGTTTAATTCTTGGAAACTTAAAAATTTTTGATAATTTTATCCATGTATAAAAGATTAATTTTGTAGTTATGTTAGAAAGTAGCAATTTTAGACTTAAAAAGAATCTTAAAATGCGTGCATTACAGAAAGTATATTCTTCACAAAATAATTTTTTCCCTATTAAAATATACAAAGTTAAAAACAAAAACTTTATGCCATTAGCACGCAAAATGTCCATTTAATAAGAGGAAAAAACTCTTAAGAGAAGAGTTTTGATTATAAGAATGAAGATGGCAGCACAATTCATGAATCAGGGATGAAAGGAGAGACGTTTTTTAGAGAATTTTTTTTAAAAACTTTTTTACTATTATTTGAATGTTTCTATTATTTTTTTTACCAATATTTTACGAATTCAATGTAAATAAATTAAAACAACAAAAATACTCTAAGAAATAAATATGAAAAATGAATTCAAGAGAAATACTATTTAATTTCCAGTGGAAAATCTGGATTTAATATGTCAAAAGAATGAATTTTTCCCTTTCCAAGAAAATTTGAAATAATGGTATTTTCTGAAACATTTCTTAAAAGTTGTTTTTAAATTATATCTTTTTTACTACATTAAATTCAAAGGACTAACAGATTGTCATATCTATTTGGAAATGATTTTAAATTAGAAAATTTATTTCTGATCTCCCGTTTTCAGAAAAAGCTTCAAATGTATTCAAATAATTATTATTCATACATATAACTGAAACATCCTAATACTGACAGATAATGCATAAATTAACTGACACATTAATAACCAGTGGCGACTCGTGACTGGCTTTTTAGGGCGCTACACGCAGCAGTGTTAAATTCAGGGGGCGGCCCAGGGGGGACATCTCCCCCGGAGCAATGAGATGCCCCCCCCCCCCATGGAAGATTTGAGATTTCGTGTTTTCAATGACCAAAAAGTGCAATCCTCCCCCCCCCCCCCGAAACCACAGAAATCCCTCCCATAGAAAAGTGTCAGGCAGTGAATTCAGGGGTGGCTCGGGGACAGAGCGGGCGCAACATTGCGATGGACCTGGCGAAGCAGTTCGTGGAGCCCAACGTATACTGCAATACTGGGCTAAAAATTTTTATTTTAAAATTGTGTATACCTTTGAGTAATATAGATAATAAAATGTATAAAAAAAATACCACTACTTTCACATTTAATATGCGTTATTATTTTTAATATCACAAAATCTTCCATCTTTTACAATATTTTAAATATTTATTTTTTGCGTTTATGATTACTTTCAGTCAGGATCGATAAATCTATACATTCGCCTACAATTAAATCAACTTTGCCGGTATTCTCACGAAAAAAATGTTTAAAACCAAACCTAGAAGAAAAATAACTGGGAGGGACATTCCTCCCTAAAACATCGAAATATTCTCCCGGAAAGTTTGAGATTTTTTGTTAAAATATGGTCTAGAAGTGCAAGTTACCCCG
The DNA here is from genome assembly GCA_963932465.1 of Maratus speciosus. Taxonomy (NCBI): domain Eukaryota; kingdom Metazoa; phylum Arthropoda; class Arachnida; order Araneae; family Salticidae; genus Maratus; species Maratus speciosus. Next base: position 232,537,431 of record OZ010796.1, on the reverse strand, counting down.
GAACTGCAGAAATCTCTCCCGGGGAAACTGGTTGAATTCAACATTGGCTACATGCATGGATGAAATTATGCGCTGTTTTGTTACCACACTATGTTTTAATAGAAATTTTCGTCTTATTTAATTTCAGAATTCCTACGAATAAATAAGGCGAAGATTTCTATTAAAATATAGTGATAACAAAAAGGAGTAAAAGTTGGTGCCATTCATGTAATGCTCTAAAAAGCCCGCCACGACTCAGCATTGGTAAATAAACCTTTACGTTTGAAGACATCTCCCAGGTGTCAAACTCCAACTAATTTTCCGTAATATGTGGGTCAATTTGACCCAGAATTTTTTTAAGAAATGAAATTAAATAAGTTCCACATAGAAACCTGAAATTAAATAAATATTCATGAAATAAATTTTCTGGTTACAAACGTGGCTAACATGGGTTAAATTAATCTACATATTACGAAAGATTACTGCGAACTTGGCAGCTATGCACTTATCACGCAAGCACAAGTTAACTGCCTTTTCTTTCTACTAAATTTTTTGATAAATAGTAAAGACAAATTTTCGTATGAAGTAACCATAAGTCACAAGCAATCATTTTATTGTAATGACATTTTAGCATAAAGAAACTCAAAATATTTCATATGTAACCCCACCCCCCTCTAATAATGTTATTATTATATTTTTCTAATATAAAGAAAAGACACTGATAGGCATTATATATTTACTGATACACATGACGCATTAACTATTATTTCTCCCTTTTACGCTCGAATATTGATATTATTAATATTTGAAAAACAATAAAGTGCCATTATTTTTCTTTTAAATTAATAATATGTAATTTATCTTATAATTTACCGCCAATGGGCGATGCGAAGAGATATGCAAGTGAAGTTTGAGTACTCGGTGAGTTCAGCTACACAAAAAGCAGGTTTCTGTAAATATTCTACATTAATCAATAAATATTCTACATTAATTTGATGCCATTTTATCAGTAAATTTTGACAGAATTTTAGAATTTGAAATGGCCATTTCAAACAGGGTTGGCATCAATCGATTACTTTTTTAATCGATTGATTAGCCGATTAAATATTCAATCATACGATATTGACTTTTAATTCAATTTATCATGATCGAAATTGACAAAGTAATTGCTCTTTAAACAGTTTTTCTTATAATTCTTTCAATCTGGATTAATTTAATCGTGATTAATTTAATCATTAATTGCATAGACGAAAATTAAATATGACCTCCCTGTTTTCTTTCTTAAATTTACTTTAATTGCTACGAAATTCTTTTTAAGAGTCACTATACGATTTTTCTTATTGGATATTATACAGAGTCACACAAAATTATTCATATAAACCGAAATCAATATGTTTAAATTACTTAGGGGGGATTAGAGACAAGTGAAACCCTTTTAATAAAATTGATATGTTTTAAAAAATTATTTTAGGTAAATAGGAGCAATATTATTAATCATTTGATAGTCACAAATCGATGGTGATAATCCCTGCTCCATCATAGAATATACTTTATGTCGGTGCCACTACCTCCAATGGATGCAGAAGCGAAAAAGTTCTTAAATTGCGATTTTTATGATATTGATGGGGAGAAAAACTTGAAATTTGCATGGTGGTAATTACTTAAAAGTTTTAAATGCTATATGTGAGAATAGTTTCTAAAAAAATTCGAAAATTAAAACGGTGAAATTAGCAAAAAGTGTTCTAAAAACGTCCTGAATTACGATTTCAATGGAATTGTTAAGGATAGAAAATTTAAATTTGACCTGGATGTTACTTTTAAGACTAGTCTCACAGAACAGTTAAAAAGTTTAGATATTTAAAAGGTTGAAATGAATGGCGAAAAGCGTTCAAAAAACGTTTAAAATTACGATTTTTATGGAACTGTTAAAGATACAAATTTGAAATTATATACGGTTGCTACTTTTAAGATTATATTATATGCGCATTACATTTTATTAAATTGAAATATAAAAAGCTGCGGGAGAAAAAGCGCCTTTTAACGGGAAATATAAGAAAATTTTATAAAAATGTATTTTTTGTATTTTCTCGAATGACAGTAGTTTTCAAGTTAAAAATACAAAAGATTCAACTCAACTTTTTTATACGTTTCTAGCGTAGTGACTCCTAACGAAAAAGAAAATATTTTTAACCATACTTAATGACTAGTGTTCAATTCAGGGGATGACATCCCGGAGCAATGACATGTCCCTTCCCGGAAGATTTGAGATTTTGTATTTACAATGGTCAAAAAGTGCAATCCCTCCCCAAAAACTCTACAATGCCCCCCCCCCCCCGGAGCCACAGAAATCCCTCCCGGAGAAAAGTGTCTGAATGAAACACTGTTAATGACTGAAAATAAAATCTTAAGATTTGCGTACTAAGCGTATTTCTCTTAATTGCAACTGAATTAAACTTTGAAACAACAACAACAACAAAAAAGATACAGATATATATTTTTTGGAATTTTAATCTAATTAAATATAAAGAAATCGTCTTTAAATATTATTTATTAAATTACAAATATTTTTATAGTGCACATTTATATACTTTTAGACAATTTTTAAACAGTTTGAAGAATTGAAGGAGGAAAGAAAGATTCTGTATCAGATAACTGATTTGAAGCTGCAAATTGCGTTTAATAAACATACTAAATTACGCTAAACATACTATATTACAGTAACATACAGAATTATGCTCATATTATATAAAAAAACTTGCAACAAACTGAAGAAGAAAGTCTATTGTAAAAGCAAAATGCAACAGTTTGATGCCAGCTCCACATCATAAATGTGTAAGAATAAATCATAGGGGAAGCTTTAGATCTCCCCTTCTTCTCGCCAAAGCAAATTTTTGTAGCATCATCAGAGCAATCAATTTCATTAAAATACTCAAAAATTTTCAGGAATATTTTCACAGTACATTTACATATTTTTAGCCATTTTTGAAAGATTTTAATAAATTAAAGTAAAAAAAAAATCTGTATGGATAACTAATTTGTTGCAGCAAATTTTCTGTAAATAGTCATACTAAATTTTTGTATGTCATAAGAAACTTGTAACAAGCTGAAGAAAAAAGAACATTGTATAAGCAAAATCGATGTTGGGTTTACATCATAAAATTATGAAAATAAATCAGCAGATTTGCTCTTTATACCCCCTCCCTTTTTTTACCAAAAAGAATCTTTCAAAATATACTGAAAAACCAGTTAATTTCAATAATATACTCATAAAATTTCATTCATACGCCAAAAAATCGAACGACATTTTAATTATTCTTTAAACTAAATGCATGTTTGATAATACTGCATTACTAATACAACTAATTAATTATTAATGCTACTAATTAATAAACGTCTTTTATAACTTCCACAGTTTAAAAATCTTTTCGAAACACGCACTGCTGGGCAACATATAACAATGATATGTTCCCGCACCATGTTGGTTAAATCAAAGTAAAATTGCGTAATTTGTTATTTCTGTTTGTATAAATATTTTTTATAAAATATAATTATGAGTGTAAAATTATAATGTTTATATATTTAAGTAAAATAGGAGTGTAAGTTCATACAAAAATTATTAAGTTGATTTTAAATATTAAATATATATTTTTAAAAAATTGTTGTATTGTAAAATGAATGTATAATGTTGAATAGAGTTCGGATCTCAGATAACAACAATAGCCAGACGCCATGGTGTCGTTTTATGACAAGCCAATGGAAAGTGGTGTATAATTAGAAATCGTAAAATAATAAAAACGTTGGAAGAAATTTATGGCCTTAATAAAAGTGTTGGGATAAATTTATGGCTTTTCAGACCACCCAAACTTTAAGGCAGATAATAATATTAAAGTATATGTAAGGGGCCATTTGCAGACTGTGAGCTAATAGGCCTATCGAAGGATAATGCAAAATCTTCTCACATCCAATAAGAGTGGACTAGACAAAATAGTTCCACCCACTGCAGAAGTTGGTGTGCCAGAAGAATAAGGTTTGAAAAAGGGAGTCTGAAAAAAGATGTAGAGGACGCAGGAGCTCTCCTGAAAGCCCGTGCAATGAATCCCGAAAGCCCTATTAATGCCCAGGCGAGATGGACATATCGGAGTGAGCCTAAGCAAGCCTAATTGAGGATGTCTTCCTGATGTTAAAATAAAGTGGATTGTTCTACAGAGGTCCGTAGCTATGCATCCTGACATCCCGATATCGCCGCTCTGATACGAAGCGAATTCCTGATGACATATGGATATGATCCTAAGCAACGCGACAACTCTGAATTTGATGAATAAAGGCCACCACCCCGTATATTAAAAAAAGGTACTACTTTAAACTTTTTCTTTTACCACTTAAAATCATATGAAAAATTATAAATATCCTTTTCTGATATTTTATGGTAGAGAGTAATCTGAGATCCGACAAAACCAATAATTAAATATAATTAAGGTAATTTAAAAATGAAAGAGAATTATTCTTTTAGCAAAAAGAAAAATATATAATAATAAGAGTAAATGAAAATATTGTCTTTTTTTTTTTTTTTTAAGATTAAATATACATAAAATAATGAGAAGCAAACAAAAGTGTTGCTTTCTTTTTTTTGAATTAATATTATGTATTTCTGTATATAGTTGTGTTCAATGTAAATAAAATATTTAATCAAGTTTTAAAAAGTTTCTGTAATTATTTAATTGATAATGTTTAAGGTATGTCAATTTATTTTTACAGCTTAAATTTTAGTTTAATTCATAAGTGGAAGAGTTCGTCTAAATAATTCACAACGCAAACTCTTAATTTTATTCGTAATTATTTAAATTTAATAATTACATTTTGACGCGAATTATAATTTAATTTTATTAATGCTTCGCGTTGCTCTTCTACTAGAATTATGTAATTACGATCACTTATGTTATTTGAATTTATCTAAGGTATATAAAATTATATACCAATTTACTATGAGGTTGCTTGGATGATTTGGACCAATTAACAATTTTGGATATAAATTAAATAGGAAATAAACAGGTGTAATTATCTGTCCAACACGCACTTTGACTTTATTTTTTAAGTGGTCTTTCTTTTTTTGTAAAATGAGTAATTTTGTTCGATTTCTTGGCATTCTTGGGGAGCGAATTCGTCAATTCAAGGTAGTATCTCGTCATCAAGTTTTGAGATGAAATAGTTGCCAAATTAATGTTTTAACAATAAAATTTTTTAAATATTTTGTTTTGAATTCAAGAAAACACCATTTACTTCTGTTTTTTTTCAAGGAAGAAAGATAGCTACAAGTACAGACGATTTAAGCCCCCTTCCCCACCTGAAAATTTGAAGGTAATTTTCGTTATGTTAAGCACACCGGCTCGAGGAAGGCGAATAATGATAAAATGCTAATAAAAGGCTTTAATATCGGAAAGCCCTAGAGGCTTCAAACTCACTTATTACTCACACATTTTGTCCTGCTGTTCTGATATCTTATCAAGATATCACGAGGCAGATTAAATATTTTATGAAACTGGTCAAAATCTGCAACTTGTAAAACTTTCATGCCAAAAACTCGATAACATGACTGGCAAAACCGCGTATTGGCACCCTGTTCTGCTCATATCTTAGAAAAAATATCACAAAGCAATCTGAATTATTTGTAGTACCAATATGCATTAGTGCTTTAAAATTTCATATTGAAACTCGATTGTACGATATATCCAAAATGAAGAACTGGTGCCCTGTTATACACATATTCTTACAATATATCGTAAGGCAGATTGAAGTATTTATATTATACTAATCAATATTTAAAACATAAAATTTCCTTCTAAAATTCGATAACATGATAGTGTCGTAAAAATGACGGATTGGCAAGCCGTTCTACTCGTACCATATCAAAATATAAAGAAGCAGACAGAAGTGTTTGTATTGTACTAATCAATATCTTTAATGTGTCAAAATTTAATGCCGAAACTGAATAACATATTAGTAACTCTGAATGACGATTTAGCTCCCCGTTTTGCTCATATCGTACGAAAATATCACGTGCCAGATCAATACTGTTTAAGGTAGACTTAATAATCTGTTTCTAAATAATTAATTCATCTTGAAACACACTGCCGTAGTAACTTATACGATAATACAATGAAAAATTGTGTCTCAATTGTACTACATGACGTCATTTTCTGCCATCAAATTTAGTCTGCCGGGGGGGGGGGGGGACCTACCGAAATATTTTAAATGTACTTTCTTTAAGCTTTAACTTTGCATTAATTTCATCTCGGAACTTAATGACGTTAACCCATTAACCGCCAAAACTATTACGATAGAAATTTTCAAATTTCTTGTTGAAAGTAGTTTCCCACCACAAATTCAGTAAGGTAAATTTGGCTTTACTAAAATAGCAAAATTCCTGCTAATAAATAAGACATTTTTTTTAATTCTAAAATAGTGGTGCCAATGTAATTAATTCATTGCATGAGCAATTATTTTGACTGTTGCGTGAACGCAACGTCAGCGGTTAATGGGTTAAATTAATGCCAAAATGAAAAATTTTACTCTGCTGCTCATATCGTAATAAGTTATACCGACGAAGAGGAGTCATTTATTTAACTATCGTTTATAATCTAGTCCCATATCATAATTTCATCTTGTTTCTGGATTACGTAGTCATTTTTTTTGCCACCGCTTGTTTTATGATATCAAATGTGAATAAAAAAATAAAAGAAGAAAAATGAAAAAGAGCAAGGAAGAAAACAAAATCACCCTCTATCGCGAAATATAAGAATTAAAATAAAGTTGTGGGGCAATATGCATATAAATATTTCAATTAAAAACAATACTATTATTAAATACGCCATTTATAATCTAAATACGAAAATTTCAATTATATAGGGAAACATGCTAGTAACGCCCACTGGAGGAGATTCCTGTTTAAAAAAGAAAAACTAACCGCCAAAGATGCGCTAACATAGATTCCTATTCTTTTGGACGGCGCTGTAAAAAAAACCCCTCTATATAAACATATACTCTAGATACACACGAAAAAATTGCTGTAAGTGATTGTAACAAAATACTAAAATTACATTATAGTAGCGTTCCACAAACACCGCACTGAACATATATTCGTTTAATCAGTAGTTTCATAAAATATTTTCACAAATTCATGTCATAAAATCGTTTTATTAGGATTATATCTATCTGTATATGTATACGGTAGATATCAATTTTCTCGATTCTGTATTAAAATAAGCACATGTACATTCATTGTATCCAACTATAGTTTTCTTCATTCGAAAAATATTCAGATTTTTTTTTTTTTTTTTTTTTTTTAATCGAGTCATACCGAGCCCGACCAGAAAGAATCAAAACCTACTCGAAACCGAATCAAATCCAAAATATTTAAAAAGAACCTGGTCCGAGAGAAGACCCGATGCAGGACCCCCCCCCCCCCCCCCAGTTAGCATGAACATTAGCAGCAAGTTTGATTTTTTCTGGCATTATCTTGCCTTGACAAATATGAATTGAAAAATTTGCAGCAAATTTCCCTCAAGGTATACCCTCCCTAGAGATCTGCACGGGCCGGAATTTCCAGGCCCGGGCCCGGCCCGGCCCGTACGAAAGCTATCTTGGCCCGGCCCGGCCCGGTGTAAAAATTGGAAGTTCGGCCCGAGCCCGGCCCGGCCCGTACAAAAATCAATGAAAACGGGCCCAGTCAGATACAATTTCTACAAAAAAAAAATAAAATAAAAATAAAAAAATCCGTTTTTTCTCAACATACAATTAAGATTCTTTTAATGAATACTACATACATATTTATGGGAACATTTTACAGTATATTTTACATTACTATGATGTTCGCAAAACAGAAAACGCACAATAATAAACATTAACGATTACTTACAGTCATCGTGTCTACAGACATTTCAAAATGGAAATAAGGATTCATTAAAAGATTAATGTAGTTCAGAATAAAGGATTAAAAACAAGATAACATTTGAAACTGTATAATAAAAAGTAGATTTGTGAAAATATTTCTCTCATTTTTAAGACTTTCCTCAAATCCAAAGGAGCTACATTTCGACACATTTATGAAGTCTTTTCTTTTCGGAAACGCGTAAGATTGGCAGGTATTCTTATTCAAAAGCTATGTAAATGTCGTTTTTTTCATAGATAAAAGCAATATATCTTTCTGAAAATACTGTCAAAGTTAGCGTTTTGAATCGAATTTCCGGAAGCGATAGCACAGTAAAGGAGAAAAACTTACAGTCACGTGACAGGAATCGCTGTTATCTCTGTAAGTAATTTATTAAATATGGAAAAAGCTATTCGTTTCCAAATGCCTTCAATAGGCAGGCCTGTCAATTTTATGCCTTTATAGTTAAAGTTTTTGTCAGAAACATGTGTCTGAAAGCTTTGCATTGTTGAGCAGTGACTATGAGAACCACTTTAAGGTATATTTCCAAAGATACTGTAGAGGATGATAGAAGTTCATTATCACTATTAATATTACAAAACAAAATGACTGTTCTACACATCCTGAGATCGATTAAGACCACTTCCTTCCCGGCACGAGTCTGCTGAAAAAAAATTAAACTCGGAATCAGACATCTTGTAACTGTACGATGCCGATCTCTACGATGGACACGTTACATTTCTGTATTGATGTTGTTAAACTCGCATCGGCTCGTGACGCACATTTATACTTCTCGAGAAAATCATATTCATTGAAAATGGCTCGTATTTTATCTGCTTCGCTTAAATTCTTATATCGGGCCGATAGGCCCGATTAATTTTTTTGCCGGCCCGGCCCGGCCCGTTTATTTTGTCTGTCGGCCCGGCCCGTTGAAAAAATTGTCCTAATTCTGCCGGCCCGGCACGGCCCGCGGGCCGGGCCGGGTACGGGCCTCGGGCCAAGCCCGGGCCCGTGCAGACCTCTAACCCTCCCCTACTTGCATGAGTAGTTTATTGTGAAACTGATGGCAAGACTGTCTTTAATTCTTGAAAGTGACGAAAACAAAAAATCCCTTTGCTGTGAGAATAGACAATCAGTACATACGCAGAAATTGCAGAAATTTTATTCGGTTGGCACCGCTTTTTCTAAACACTATACTTATCAAATACCAAAAAAAAGAGGTTCGTGCTGAAAAGTACAAGTATTACCTTAACTTGTTTATGGTGATGAAAGCTACCCAGATAGCATGAACATTAGCAGCAAGTTTGATTTTTTCTGGAATTATCTTGTCGTGACAAATTTGAATTGAGAAATTCGCAGCAAATTTCCCGCAAGGTATACCATCCCCCACTTGCATGAGTAGTTTGTTGTGAAACTGATGCAAGACTGTCTTTAATTCACGGAAGTGTCGAAAGCAAAAAATCCCTCTGTTGAGAGAATGGACAATCAGGACATACACAGGAATTGCAGAAATTTTACTCAGTTGGCACCACTTTTTCTAAACGCTATTCTTATCAATTACCAAAAAAGGCTCGTATAGAAATATACAAATATTATCTTAACTTGTTTGTGGTGATGAAAACGATGCATGCACCCGCTGACGGTGTGTTCGTGTCAATAGACCTGATCAGGTCTATGAACCCCTCCGAAGGGGTAAAGCTTATAATATAACAGTTGTAAAACGATAGTGGAGCGTGGAACGATTACTACTTTGCAGTAAGTTTGCAGTATTTTTGATTACTTATTCAGTGTTGCCACTAGGCTACTTTTTAAAATTCAGATATCTTGATTGGCACCACTTTTTTTGTAATAGTGAAATTCCCCTTATTTAATGACATATTAATTAAGGTGAAAACAAGGGAGATTTTACCATTTCAGAAAAGTGGTGCCAATCTGAATTTTAAAAAAGTAGCATACTGGCAACACTGTACTTGTTTGCCGTTAATTTGCAATAAATTTGATAAAGCGTGAATTTAACTTTCACGACAAGTTAGCTGCAAGTTCAAAGTTTGGTGACTTCGGCGTTTGCGTTATCTTGCTGCAGTCTTGTTATGAACTTTCAGTCTTGTCATGCTGAGCTTGCTGCAACTTTGCAGGTTTTCAAAGCAAGACTGCTGCAAATTTTCTGAAAATTAAAAATACTGTCTGGGCTAGTAGCGATCAAGGGTGATTAAACCAGAAGAAGCTTGAAAAAAAATAATATAAAGGCCCCAAAGCCAAAACAATACATGAAGTTTTTAATCATAAATCAATCCTTAGATTGACTATTTAGACTGAGAATTGATTTAATCGCAAAAAAGCAAGCGACTGCATCAAAATAATCATTGGTCATTAGCCTATGAGTAGGATTGAATTGATTTAATCGTAATCAAAGCATTGATTACATTAAAATAATCACTGATCGTTAGTCTATGAGTTGGATTGAAACTAAGTTTAATCGGCCAATCTTTAGTCATGATTAAAAAATTAATCGTTAGTTTTCAATCGTTAATCTAATTAAAATTCTGCACAACCCTGATTTCAAATGTTTAACGTTAACGGTTATTGAAGTTGTACCGTTTTTATTGTCTTGCAAGAGAGTAGCACTATTTTTAAATACTGATATGCGATCGAATTGCGCCTGGTATCAAGAATTTAGATTCAGAAAATTTGAACACTTTTATGTATATCGTATTAGAAATTATAGACAAATAAAAGCTTTCGAATACATCTTGGAAGTAGTATGAAGAATTTTCAAAATAGAGCATATCTGGAATCAAGATAACATAATAAAAATAGAAAATACAGCATAATGATTATGGTTTTATTAAAGTTTTCAGTTGAAAATGTCTGAAAATTATAACGAATTTAAACATAGAGATTATTCTATCATATTTTAAGCGCGATTGAAGTTCCTTCATGCTCTTTTTCTTATCTTTTGTTAGAATAACTAGTTTTTTTATTAGATAAACGTACTTTCAAAGTAACTGAAAGTTATGTTTTCATTACAGCAGCAGAGCTAAATTATGTCAATGATTTTGTTTGTCTTTACCGCTGTCTCTCTACGGTTAAATGAACCGGTAAAATGAAAGCACGGTATGTCGCAAAATGTTATAATTTTGTTGAGTTTCAGTCAGTGGTTATGCGAGTTCCCAAGTCCAGTGTCACAAAAAGCGTGAAAGGTAGACAAAAAAAGCGGGACAGTGGATTCTATATCGGGGCATAAATATACAATACAGTAAACTGTATGAAAGAAGAACCTGCTTATAACGGAATCCTCTCTTAAATGTAAAAATTTCATTGTTCCTACATTAGGGATATCATATAATTGTACCTGCTAAGACGAACGGAATTTTTCACCAGTTCTTGTGATTCTGTCTTAGCATGTTGTATTATATTAAAAAAGACGCAACAATCTTATACAGTAAAACCTGTGAAAGCGGAATCGCTAGAGACAAAAACAAAATTCCGATTTCGAACGTATAATTGTACAGTATACTTAACGTAGGGATAATGACGTTTTTATTTTTAAATCAGAATTCCGTTATAAAAATGTTCCGTTTACACAAGGCTTACAGAACAAAATGCAGTAAAACTTGTAAAAACAGAATAGCTAGGTACCGCAAAAATTCTATTTTAGACAGGTTTTCGCCTAGGCAAATAGATTTTTAAGGCATTCCTTTTGAAGGGGCTATAAAAATTTCCCGTTATAAATAGATTCTGTGTTCTCAGGTTTTACTGTGGAGTTCCTGAAAATCGGGACACGTCGCGTAAATCGGGACACGGCAACACTAGTGATTATTCATAGTAAATATTAATTTTGCATGTGAAATAATCCTGCCGAATGAGAAATGGCGTGAAATAAAATGAAAACTATTACTAAACGGGTTCTGTAATTTTTTAAGATATTTTAAATTGAAATTATAGAGTTCCGATTTCAGTTACTTTTTAATATTAATCTGAATTGGATTTTAAAATACTAAAAAAAATGTCGAGGAATTAAAATTTTCATAGTTTTGGTTCGTGTTTTTTTTTTTTTTTTTTTTTTATAACAAAAACCATAAAATAAAAGAAAGCTCATTTGATTTAAATAACTTCCTTTTTAAAAAATTAAATTAAATATAATTTAAATAACCAAATGTTTCCAATATTGATCACATTGCATTTTATCCAATTTTAATCAATACCATTGATTTTGAATTTTAAAGTCTTCATATTGTCACTATAGCGTATAAGAAATGTTTGCATTCGAATTAAATTATTCTATTAATCTTCAAATAAACACTTTGGTTTTCAGAATTTTCATATTTGGCCGCCTTTTTCATACCTATTTCATCTAGACCAACATACTGTCTAGTAATCCAGAGTGGTGGCTGCTGGTCGGGAGATGTTACATTCGAATTCTAGTTAAAGCTTGAGTGCTCGTTGTGATTTGAACGTCAAAAATTTGGAAGGATTAATCTAATAAGCCTTTATGGGCATAAAGTCACCCTACACTGTAAGAAAATGCGGGAACGTTCCTAAGAAGTATTGGAGAGTTAGTTACTAACATTTAGGGAATTTATTGAAAATATTAGAAACCTCTAGGTAGCTCGATTCACATACAGTTTTTGCCAACACCGATCAAGAGTGTTTCAGAATAGGAAATCAGAATTATTCTGGGAATTGTTTTGGGCAACCAGTTACCAATTATTTCCCAGGAACGTTACGGGATTTCTTTACAGCTTAGCGCTACAAACAAGCCAGTCGATTACAGCTACACCCGCACCACTTAAAAAGATTCATTGATAAAAAAAAAAAAAAAGACAATGTAATAAGTCTTTTACACCCCATTTTTGTGGTGCCAACATAACAAAAGAAATAATTTTCTTGGAGTAATATTATAGCGTATAGCACGTTTTTTAAAGTCTTTATTGTCGTTGCATTAATGATTTCTAGTAACAAAACAACATTATCTGAAAATCATATTTGACTTAAAAATGTAAATTTCATTTAAATTGTAAACCTAAACATAATATAATATTATAAAATCTGCTATCAATATTTTAAATGCTAATTATGCATGCATAAAATGCATATTATATACTAGCTGATCCGCCTAGCGTATCCCGGTCACATGATAATAACCTTAAATACACCTAAAATCAGTTTTTTATGATTCTATATTTTTAAACGAAAATCTTTCTAAACGAACCTAAAATTGGGGGGAAAGGGGGGCGTACACGCTTGAATTTGTATAATTATATATTTTTTCAATTAAGATCTATCCAAACGAACCTAGAGTTAAGCGTTGTCCACTGCCTTCATCGGCGTACACAGGGCGTGCTACGAACATTCAGGTCTGTTTGGATTTTACATTTTTAAACGAAAATCTTTCTAAACGAACTTAATGTTTGGGGGCACTAACCTATGGCACCGTACACCCTCGAATTTGTACAATTTTATATTTTTAAACAAAAATTTATCCAAATGAACTAAGGGGGATTAATTCTGAAATTTAGATATAATAAACTTTCAAATCTGACCGAAAGTTCCTGAGAAAGCCTAAATAATATAAAACACGCACCTTCTCTCTACATCTTTTAAAACACGAATATGATAAAGTTGCGTGATTAGTTTCAAATGCAACACATTTGATATTCGGGAAAGTATTAAGAAAAACAAAATCTGCCAACTTTGTGATAGGACTTCCAGAAAATAGTTTATTTGAAATAATAAATATTGATATTTTTAAACACAAAGACATCGTTAGAAAGGAAAACGTACCATCTATAAATGCGTATATTTCATTTTTTTGTATTTTTATTTTGTAAACGGATGACGATTTTAAAAAAATGCAGAAAAAACAAAAATCGCGAAATCGGTGCTCGGAAAATAGTTTCTTGAAAGGGTTAATATTAATATTAACACTTATAAACAACTAATACAGTTGGAAATGGAAAGGTACCAGCAACACGCGGGAATTTTTTGTATTTCGATCAAGAGAGCCGATGTGGACTTGTAAACATCCGGAAGAAAAAAGAAACACGAATTTGACATTGGGAAAATATATTTCTTGAAACGTTTAATACCAACATTTCTTTAAATGGATAGCACCGTTAGAGCCAGAAAAGTACGATGATTAAATGGATATTTTTAGGGTTTCGTTCATCTGACGAAACCCTAATTCGTCTCACTCCTCTGTCTGTCTGTCACAGAGCCCGTTCTTAGAAACTATATATGTTGGAGACTTGAAATTTTGGATACTTATAGCTGGACACCTCAAATCAAACGACAAATCATAAAATTTTGAAAAAGTCTTATATTTATCCGTCTGCGCCCTAACTTGTGTATTTTAAGCTTTTTTTTTTCTAACTGAACCCCTAATTAAGTTGAAAACGTGAAATTTTGAATACTTATAGCTAAACACTTGTGATCACACGAAAAATTATAAAAATTTCAAAAAGTCTTATATTTACCCCTCCGGTCTTAAGTTGTCCATTTTAAGCAAATTTTCTAACCTCACCCTTTTCATCCGGAGGGCATTTTTCTATGCCGACACCCCTTTGACCACTCTTTCATAATATATACCATAGCCTTACATATTTTAGTTCCAGTTTTTACCGCCAGGGGGCGCCTAACTATCTCGGGTGCTATGGGCCCGATCCCCTCGACAAATATATCTACGGATAGGTTGTAAAACGGAGTTTCGTTCCTATAGAGGTTTGTTTAGAATAGAGTGCGCCCCCTGGCTGCGAAATGTGGAACTAAAAGATTTTGCAAAAGGATAAAGTGTTTTGAAAGGAATATTAAACGAAACCCTCTGTGCGGTCTGTGATCACACTTACCTACTTGTTTTGCTTGTTTTGTACTTCGATCTCGAAAGACGTTTCGGATTTGTAAATATGCAAAAAAAAAAAAAAAAAAAAAAAAAAAAAAGAGAGGGAACAGTTTTCCCCGATTTTTACTTCCCTGCTTGCAGAACTTTGCAATAATTCTGATACCCCAGCGATCTTTGGTGGCGTGCCATTTCGGATGTTCATTATGGTTTTTAATTAATATCTCTCTTAATTAACAAAAAATTAAAAATCTGAGCGTCATGTGCATTCGGATCTGCCTTAGACCATCCTCATCCAAATTTTCAGACCTCTACGTGCGATAGATTTTCTTAGCCATCGCCATCGCACACACACTAAGAGACAGACTCACATAAATACAAACATCTTTCTTTCATTAGTATAGATTTATTATATACTACTGTTTATAGATATTTGATACCAACTTTTATAAAATGTACTATTTGATATTGCAATTTCCGTCATCCCAATTGGATAATTTTCTATATCGTCAACTGTTTTCTTATTTCAATTTATTTTAATCATCAATACTACTATGATATATTTTTCGATAGCTGGCCCTAACAGGTTTCAGTTTCATCTTTCATTTTACCCCTATTTGTGTATAACATATCTATTCCCTATACTATATCTATTATATATATGTATATGTGTGTGTATCTATCTATCTATCTCTCCCTCTATATATGTAATATTATATTATATTATAAAAATATACAGGTTACTATTCGTATATTCTGTAAAAATGAATTTCAAAATATACATATTTTCGAAAAAAAAATATTAATTGTAACCCATAATATTTATAAACAGAAATCGATTTCTAGAAGCTTTAAGTATGCGAATCCAAAATTACATCTCATTTCGAAAGGTAGGTTTTAAGTTATTGTTAAAAAGTTACCCATACTGCTATCTATTCTGCAATGATTAAAAATAAATTTACCATTTGGAGTCCAAGCACTAAACCTACATAATTCTGAAACTACTGACTTGAATGACTCCTCGTGTGGTATCTGAAAGTACAATTTACTGGAAAATAGAAATATGATGCTAAAATTAGGAGTTAGCATTGAAAATTTTAAAGTTTGTTACAATTTTTACAGGTAGACAACCTTAAGCAAAATTGGAGCATAGCATTCATTAATAGTCGGTATTACTAATCGATTGGTACCAGTCACATTTTTATATGATGATTTGTGTCAGAATGAGTAGTATTATATTTTTTAAGGATTACGTACTTAAAAAATAAAATCGGAACCATTATAAGATCACTAGATCACTCTTGTATCTGTCTGTCACAGCCATTTTACTCCTAAACTGTGGAACGTGGAAAGTTCAAATTGGAGGAAGTAATAAAGACTATTGGCCTACATATTTACAGATTATTAAACATTTACTAATATTTTTAGGAAAAATGTGCAGGGGCTAATTAAGTTACTTGAAAAAAAAATCTTTTACTTGTATATCGTGTGGAATATCATGCGAAAGCTTTTGTAACGCTGAACTAAAAAATATATTTTTTTAAATTTTAGGTATTCTATTTTCAGAGATATCGTCGAAAATGTAGTGCAAAAATATGCCCCCCCCCCATCTATTTCCGAATCTACTGAAATTAAAATTGTGAAAAAATTAGAGGTGGTCGACGTTAACTTAAGCCTTGCATGAAAATTATAGCGATTACCCTGGGTCACATAGTTTTTGAGAAAATCGCATTTTTCCGTTACGCACAAATTTCGATTTGCGGTCATTCAGCAAAGGTGTTGAGGAGCGCTGGCGGTATCTATCGTAGCAGAAGTATAAAAGCATTGTTAATAATGATTTTTTAAAAAAATCGTCGGTAATTTGACGAGATATTAACCCTTAAAGATACGGACGTTTTGGACATACATAACAGGGGCGGCCTACTCTATGTACCATCGTCTGTTAAAGCCTAGATAACAACTTTTAATGATACAGTTGTGTAATACAATGTTCAGTAGCAGTATAAAAGAAAGAAACATCAAATTGTTAAAAACAGACTAATTTAATTAGAATTAATCATATAAATGCTGTGGGATTCACGACTAGATTTCATTGAGTGGATCTATCAATACGCCTCCCGTGTCTTTAAAATTAATTAAAAACCTATCTGGAAAAATGCGGCACGGTCTGTTAGGCGTTGCAACTTTGCGACCTCCTTTCGAAGCGCGCTTAGCACTATGCCAAGTTTACATTGAACAAAATTTTTGTTTTACTACACTGTAAAAAGAAAAGATTATTACGACGCGGACTTCAGTTTTATGAAATGCTAAATGAAGTTTAAATATGCACTATTTTTATTCTCAGTGCCGAATTAAGTTCATCATAAACAAATTATGATAAGATATAAACAAGAGTCATACAGAATAGTAATATTTGATATTACTATATTAGGATTCACATTTCTTTGAACTTTTATGGTATACCCATTCATACTTTTCTAGTATATACACAGCTATACCAAACCGTACGTTGTATACTTTTTACAAAGTCTTATTTTTTACTTTCTTCTATCTCTACAAGAAGAAAGTATTTGATTCGTGAAAATGTTCGGCTTCGTTTTTCGACAGATTTACACGTTTTAGGGGTCAGAGATCCCGAAAAACATGTTTTTACAAAATGTCTGTCTATAACTCTGTCTATCTGTATGTATGTGGCACAAATATTGTGGGCGCTCTATCTCAAGAACTAATGCACGGAATTTAATAAAAGTGTATATTCAGGGAGTCCCTAATATAAATTGGTGCTGATTAGTTTTTGGTGTAAATCTCCTAACAGGTGGTGCTGCTATGCTGCATTTTTCCCGATTTCTGCAACAGCTCTATCTAAAGAACTAATGCACAGCTTTTCATCAAACTTCAGATTCAGTTAGTCCTTGATATAAGTTGGTACTGATTGCGTTTTAGTGTAAATCGCCCAAAAGCTGGCACTGCTATGCTGCATTTTGTAGGATTTACACGATTTCCGCAATAGCTCTATCTGAAGAACTAATGCACGGATTTTCATCAAACTTCAAATTCAGTTAGTCCTTGATATGAATTGGTGCTGATTACGTGTTGGTGTAAATCACCCAACAGGTGGCACTGCTGTGCTGCATTTTTCACGATTCGCACAATAGCCCTATCTCAAGAACTAATGCACGAATTTCCATCCAACATCTGATTTAGTTAGACTTTGACGCAAGTTTTTGCTGATTCGGTTTTTGTGTTAATAGCCCAGTAGGTGGCGCTGCTATGCTCGAATTTTAACAATTTTCGCAATATCTTTATCTCACAATTTAATCCACAGATTTCCTCAAACTTCAGATTCAGTTAGACTTTGACATTTGTTGTTTCTTATTAGGTTTTGGTGTAAATCACCCAATAGGTGGCGCTGCTAGGCTGCATTTTACAGGATTTACACAATTTCCGCGATAACCATTTCTCAAGAACTAAATGCACGGAATTCCATATCTTTAGAATCCTCATTATGGGTTTAGATTGTCATTTAATTTTGGCAGAGTGATAGCGAATTTTGAAGTATTAACATGCATGAGATAGAAGAAAGTTTTGGGAATGGTACATCCGACCAGTTCTTTTAGTAACGAATTTTTCAATAATACAGTTAATAATTCATATATTTATTGTACGGAACCCTCTGAGCGCGAGTAATACTCGCACTTGACCGTTTTTTTAAAAGTTTACTGTACTTATAACACTGTACTTCAAATACTTCGATAGTATTAAACACTGCAATTAATTTTTTTTTACCCTCGTATATTTCTAAGTTTGCAAATTCTTCTATTTTTAGTTTCTTCTATCTTCAACAGAAGAAAGTATTGTAATCGCAATATTTTTCGACTTCCGGTTTTCGACGGATTTTTACGTTTTAGGTTTCAGAGATCCCCAAAACATGTTTATACAAAATGCCTGTCTGTCCGTGTGTCGCCATTGTACCATCGAAAAGTGTATGAAGTTATGCCAAATGTATGAAGAATTAAACCAAATTTTTTTTGTATGTTTTTGGCTATGGCCAGCAAGCCATCCTTCTATTTGAAATATTCCGCTTGAAGCGGGCGCTACAATAGCGATTTTTGTGTCATTTTCATTACTATACCATTGAAAAGTGTATCAAGTTACGCATAGAATTGAATGGATTTTTTTGCGTATGTTTTTGGCTCCGTGTGTATGTTCTATTTCTGTCATCGAAAATGCATGAACTTATACATATAATTGAACCAAATTTCATATGCATGTTTTTGGATATGACCAACAGATCCTACGTGAATTTGGAAACATTCCTCCGGAAGGGGGTGGGGGGCTGTAATATTAATTTTTGTGCCATTTTCATTATTGTACCACCAAAAAGTATATGAAGTTATGCAAAGAATTGAAAGAAATTTCATATTTATATTTTTGGTTATGGCAAGGAGGTCCTCCTTGAATTTCGAAATATTCCGCCGGAAGGGCAGCTGTAGTAGCGATTTTTGTATAATTTTCTCGATTTTTCGTGGTTTTATTGTACATTAGTGAATACTGCAGCGACGGGAACTTCACATCCTGCTAAGCCGGCTACTCGCAACAGCTGATGTACAAAAGAATAACGAAAACTCTTGAATTTTATCAACATCATGATTAAGATTAACTCGTTTTCACTCCGACGAATTAACTTAAGCAGAAATTTAAGATGAATGTTAAAGTTGGTATAGTATTGAATTAATAATATTGAAGTATTAACATTTGTGACTACTTTTTGAAATATTAAGATGCATGAGACAGGAGAAAGTTTTGGGATTGGCACATCCAACTAGTTTAATTTTTAAATATATTTGATCGTTAAAAAAGAAATTCAGAAATTAATTAACTATAAGAAGGCTATACTTTGGGGTTGTTAAAAAGTATACAGTGTGTGTAAAAACTATAAGGTCAGCAAAAATTTTGATAAATTGAAAATGCGACAAGTGAAATGGTAATTTAAGGTTGATCATAAAGTGGAAATACTAATATAAAAGTCAAAAATCCCTGCCGGCCCGGCTTACACGCGGAGGTAGATTTCGAAGTTAAGTATATTAATTGCACCAACAAAAACTAAATCATGATTAGATATAAATCCACTTCAACTGTTTTATCTGGCCGCTTTTGACGAGTTTTTATTTCATTTTTATATAATAGCTGGTTTTATCAGAATCATGTTAAGGCGGTATTAAAAAAAAAAAATACTTTTCCATGCTCAACAACTCAAAATTTTCTGGTACATTTTCAGATTAATTTTTAATAGAAAAAATACGAAACTTGCTGACGTGATTTTTGAAAAGATTTATAAGCGACATGTGTTTTTATTTTTGTTTCAATTAATTGAAACTTGATTAATAAACAATTACTTTCTCAGTAGGGCAATATTTTTCATTTCTAACAAAATAGCTTCGGGAAATTCTGTTCAAAATGCCCACTTTGACATCATTTTTTGAAATATATTCTGCCTGTATCAAAAAATCGATCATTACGGTACATTATATAGTTTCTGAAGAAGAGAATCTATCAATTGGACGCGTTTGAGAGCAAAAATTAATTAAAAAATGAGTAAGAAAATAAGCAGTTTGGATTTGAATACATTCTTAATAAGATGATTTTTTTATTCAACCGCTATGTATTTTTAATTTGTTTTTGCTGTAAGAATTGGTCCTGTCAAAAACTTATGTACATAAATGTTGAAGACAATATTAAGAAGATATATGATAAATTCATGGGGATTTTATATCTTGTGAATTGACGGAGTTATAGAAATTTTTCTTCTTCACCCCCTCCCTCCCCCCTTTTTTTGTTTTCGTTTTCAATTTTTTTTTGCGGTACGAATTGGTCCTATCAAAAACTTGTGAATACAAAAGTTGTAGATAATATTAAGGAGATGTATAATAAAATTAATTGGATTTGATATCTTGAGAATTGACGAAGTTATGAATTTTTTTTCTCCCAAAAACCCTATTTTTGCGCCCCTTGAGCCCATTTTTATTTTTATCAAAAATCTGTGATACATAAGTTTTTGGTCCTATTTTTAGAAGTAATAAAAACTTTAAACTGATTTGATATGTACAAAAATTAAGAAGTTATGGGTTTTTTTCTGTTTTCACAAAACCCCTCCCTATTTCCATCCTCTTGGTCCGATTTTGCCCATTCACGAACTTGACCGAGATTTTATGCCCTTGATTTTATGTATCAGTTTGGGAGAGATTTGTGCAGAATTGTGGAAGTTATCGTGTCCAGAAGAAAGTGACATATATGTATATATATATAGATAGATAGATACATAGCTATATATATATATATATATAAAGTTTTTTACTGATGGTGGTTTTGGGTTCTAGGGGTCATGATCGGTGTAGATCTGCAAAACTTTTTCAGAAATTCCAACATAGGAACGACGCCAATAGGTAGTACTAATCTACCTAAGGAAATCTACCTAACAGAATTCCTTACTGTGTCCTTTTTATTGCGAAAAAATCATAATTATGCAAAAAAATGCAATTTTTGACCGTGTAAAAAATTTAAGAACACCTGTATTTTTTTTTTATAGAAATGGTATATATAATTATTATTAAGGATCGACCAAAACAGATTTTTAATGCCGAAACCGAAACCGAATTTTGGAGATCTTCCTATTTTCGGCCGAAAATGAAAACGAATATGTCCAAAAACTTTTTTAAAGTGATTAAATTGTATGCATTATAGTAATTAATAAATACATAAATATATTATTAATTAATTGCACGTACTTATTAAATATGCATAATAATTATTTAATTATGCGTATTTATGAAATATACATAGTTATTAATTAATTATACGCGTGGCCCAAGTCTCCGTGCCTTAGATTCAAAACTTTTTTTTTCATATAAAATAAAACGTAATTAATTCATCAACTACACAGATTTTCTAATTATACGAATTTCATTTAATAAAAAAAATATTTTATTTTTATGTATACACACCTCGATTTATCTTTTATAATGATTTCTGTAAATGATCATCTGTTATACTTGAACTTTCTCAAAGAGTATTCGAAACTCTTCTGCGGTTTCAAACTGAAAATTTTCTATTACTGTTATGTCTGCAGCTTCTAATGAGCACGTTAAAAAGTTTAGTTATTACATTGATTGCTTTATAATTTGCATTCAAGTCTTGAGTCAGTCATGAATGATAATTACAAACAACGAAGTTCGTAGCAATAAATAGTCTCATTTGAGCCGGCCGACAAAGCTGAAATCGGTGAGAAATGTTAAAAATTTCCGACGGAAGAAACGAGATTTTCGGAATACTGATATTTTCGGTTGAGTTTCGGTCCAAAATCTGAGTTTCGTTTTCGGCGAAACTCAGATTTTGGATCTAAGCACAGAGAGACAATTTGGGCCACACGTATAATTATTTAATAATTATGTATATTTCCATAAATACGCATAATTCATTAATTATTATGCATATTTAATAAATACGTATAATTAATTAATAATATATTTATGTATTTATTAATTGCTATAATACATACAATTTAATTACTTTAAAAAAGGTTTTGGACATATTCGTTTTCGTTTTCGGCCGAAAATAGGAAGATCTCCAAAATTCGGTTTCGGCATTAAAAACCTGTTTCGGTCGATCCTTAATAATAATTATATATACCATTTCTATAAAAAAAAATACAGGTGTACTTAAAGTTTTTACACAGTCAAAAATAGCGTTTTTTTTTGCATAATTATGATTTTTTCGCAATAAAAAGGACACAGATACATTCTGTTGACTTTTATATTAGTATTTCTACTTTATGATCAACATTAAATTATCATTTCACTTGTCGCATTTTGAATTTATCAAAATTTTTACAATTTTTTGCTGTCCTTCCTTTTTTTATACACACTGTATATCGTCCCCCTTATGCCAGGGACATGAATGTGCAAGTTTCAAAATTTCGGGAAATGGCGTTTGAATTTTAACTCATTAGTCGCTTATTTTTGAACGACACAATTGGTAGTATGTGGGCGTTTCTCTTACCATTCCCATTGTAAAAGCAGTGCACGTAATGAAAAGAGTACAAATTTTTTTCTTATATTACATATGATTAATACTTAAAGAAAAACAAGGATATTTGGAGGTCATTTGTAAATTAATTACTCGCTTTTACCTAGCGTGAGAGAAATGCTTATAGCACGATCAACGCTGGGTTGTATATGGGGCATTCTCACAATCTTTTGACTTAAGGGAAAAAAAAAACTGACAAAATTAAACTTGCTAAAATAACATTTTAATCTGATAGACTAATGCCTTGATGATTCAAAATAAAGAAAAAAGGGTCAGCAGCGAAATTTCTTTTTATTTAACTGAGGTTTAAGTTAAACTTGCGAGTTTAATGTTTCCTTACCATTTTACCCCTATAACTTTTTATTTTCTTCTAAATTCTTACTTATAATGAATTTACATGGTACCCACAGGACATTCAAATAAGAAATAATACAAATGTAGTACTTTTAATACAAAATTTTTGTATAACATTGTCTTAAAGGGGTGTTAAAGAAGGGACGGTAAGGTAAAAAAAAAAGGGACGAAATGGTAAAAAAAAGGGACGAAACGGTAAAAAAAGAGACGGTAAGGATGGAACGGTAAGGAAAATTACCACCTATTTTTAGGAAAACCATGTGAAGACTAAGTGATAGCCACAATGTTCATTGATTTTTAGAAACAGTTGTTAACATTGGATTAAATTAAAATTTTTTTTAATTTACCTCGAAAAGTGCAGGAATAAACCTTGGGGACGGTAAGACTACCAATAAAGCCACGGTGCTTGAAATTGATATTTAAATGCTGATTTATATTCTGCAGTAAATTTTTTGTCAAAGAATTTTAGATATTCTTTCTTTAGCATACTTCTGCATGAGCAAAAACTTGAAAAAAATTCTGTCGCTGCATCTGAAGTGATTTTCTATATAATTTTAGAAGAGGGATGGTAAAAAATTTAAAATCCAGGGACAGAGTTCAAAAAATAATAGCAACCCTAAAAATGTATGCAGGTTAATCTTTAGCTACATATTTATATAAAACAATAGTTCCAGTTTCAGAAAAAAATTACATCGAATTATTTTTATTGAAACAATTTTATCCAGACAGCTCCAAACTTCAAAATCAGCATCAGGGACACGGGACGGTAGATGAGCTTTCCATGTGTTTGGACCCCCAACATCATCCAAAACTTATTTATCTCGTTAATATTGTTGTGCAATCATGCGTTGGAATTTTCCCAAGCATATGAAATAAAAAAAACACAAAAAAGTGTATTAAATAAAAAATTATTATTCAGGGACATGAAAGTCAAAAGATTGTGAGAATGCCCCATATATTTTTATAATTCATTTGTTTTAATTTTTTAAATGTTTTTTAATGCTAATTCAAGGAATAGGGTAACTCCGGGAGAGTCGTCGCATACGGGATAGATGCCGCATCCCTTGTATTTCTTGTAATTATCGATAGATAGTCGTCAAACGCACAGTGTAGGTGCGCAATGAGATTACTTTAACCAGCGTATAGCGTGAATCCCATTTCGATGTTTACTTGTAGAAGTACAATACTTAATTTGACGTAAGTGCATGATTTCACTGTCCAAACTTTTAAACACGTTATGTTTAAATGCTTTTCATACACTAATTACTAAATGCATGCATGATTTCGAAGTCAAAACTAAGTGTAGCTTTTGTATAGAGTACTGTGTGTATGGTTACGACATTCCCCTTAGCGATGGCAGGTAACTGTGATGGCCGACCGCATCACCATGCAAAATGCGATATATGCCGCACTGCTATTCCGGTATACATGCCGCAGTTTCTTTTGTACGGGATGATTAAATGTTATTAACTTTTCCTTTTCTTTTTGCACAGACTAACCATGTTTGGCATGTTATCAAGTTTACTAAAACCAAAGGAGAAAAAGGGGGAAATAAAAAGTAAAAAGGGCAAGAAAGATGCAAGTCTCGATGATAATAATGAAAAATTGAAATACGCGTAACGCAGACGTTCTTTGCAAACTACTCCAAAAAAAGAGGACGTGGAATTAGCTTCGTTGTATCATGTGTTTAAATGTAGTTACATAAAGACTGTACTTTTTCGACACTTTTCTGTAGATTGCAGTAAAAAAAACAGGTCTCTTAGACCAATCGGGACCATAGGTGCATATAAGCACCTTCATAAAGAGCTTACAAAATTTGTTTCTGGCACCAGTAAAAAAGAAAAGTAATATTTGCTTTGTTTAATTAGAGCCTTTTCATGATTATTTAACTAAAGGTAACTTCTTTTAAAAAAGTGGTACCAGCCGAATAAAATTTGTGCAAAAGCCACCGATCCCGAAAGGGTTAACATATAAATTATATAAACACAATTTTATTTTTTTTTTATTTTCCCTTTCTAATACATTAATGTTACGTTGTTGCTGAAATAACAATTAAAATTTGATGTAAAAAAACCAATTCGATAATTTTAATAGTGAAAGTAGGCAATGTAATAGTGTTCAGTGGAATGGTTCGCTTAATATGCAAAAACTCCAACCATATTACAGGAGCTATGAAAATTTATTTAACATTTTAAATTTAAAGTTACAAAAGAGATCTTTCTCATAATTAATTAAGAGTGAGAGAGAGAGTAAATATTTTACAAGGTACGCCTGGGCGTGACCCACAGACCGTGAAAGTCTTACATCCTCTTGCTGTGGAGATCAAAAGTTGAGAGAGTGATTTCATAAGAATCATATCACACTCGTCGCTACACTTCGCCAAATTCAAACATTGGCACCCTGAACGAACTGTGAACAAAGGTTTTATTCTCGAGCCAAATGATTATCCCAAAAATCCAGCAACCCCGATGAGAACAATGAAACGCGTCATGGAAAATGGTTGCCAGTCCACAAATCCTGGGAATCATTATCTAAGCGAAATGATTACGTTAAAATGCCCGCAACACACAATCGAGAAATGCCAAGAAAGGCATCTGGTAAAACCAACTGACAAAAAGATTTAGCCTCCATGCAACGTGAATTTAAAAACCGCATCTCATTTCGATGTGAGAGACTGCAGGAACATCTGGGAGGTGTTTATATTACAGACTGGCATTCGCTTAAACAAGTGTTACTTAAAATTACATAATGCAGACCGAGGAAAGGGAAAGATGCATAGACTTGCATAAAATACATTCCTTTCACATTCGTTGTTAAAAGATTTTCAACGGTTCCATCTTAGCAGTGATAAGGAAGCTTTTCTCTGCATGAAATTAAATGAAGAGATATTGTTACTAGCAGCTGCAGAGGAACAGACAGATAAGGGGAAAAAAGGAAAAAAAAAGAAATGAATCTTTGAGCGGCGTGAAATAAAGATGTTTTTAGAAAAAGAAAGAAACCACATTAATAAACTCTGGATGTTTTTGAGAAATGAATTTAATCACCTATTTCATTATAGGAAAGAGGGGGGGGAGGCTAATATGATATAAAAGTAAGAAAGTTATGTTTTAAATTAATTTTGAATAAAAATGATACCTATGGGACAGAAACGATGTCACACAACTCACCCCCACAACAGAAGAAAGCTGAAACGTGTACGTTGCAGCTTTATATCTACTTAAAATCCTTTGTCCACCTTCGCACTTACAGAATATGTATCATGACAAAATAAGTAAAATTAACTATTTAAATTGATATCTACCAAGAAACATATTTTAACTTGTCTGTGAAACTATTTCCCGTTAGCTCCTGTAAAATATTTTATACAACTATAAGTAAGTAGATAAAAAAAAAATATATTTGCTTGCTTTCAAAACAATTCACAAGAATTGTGTCATGTCCATGACTGAGCGCTCATAATATTCAAAATAATCTTTTTTTTAAATTAAATATTCCACAAATTAAAAGGGCCACATTAGTTGATAACACAGGATCCTATATTTAATTTTTTTTCTTTGTGGCATTGTATTGTGGCGCTGGTACCAGCATTTTAGTCATGTATGTATTCATATAGAGAAGCATTTACTGCATTTACGACTTCTCCAAAATTTGATCTTACATGAGATCATAATATTAAATAAATGCAAGCAAATAAAAACAAAGGACAAAAACACACCAGTAAAAATTGTTACTTTAAGGAAAGATGAATTCTTTCATAAAATTGAAGCTTATTTGTATTATCTTAGGTTGCTTCATTACTGGCATAAGAAACTTACAAAAATTTGTGCATAACGCACAGGACTACCAGAGACAAAAATTGTGTAAGCTGCACGCGCTCAAACAAGTGTAGCCCTAAATATTGGAATATTGTGAATTCTAGTGGCATCATCTTATGGCTTCTGCCTTAAATAATAAGGGGTAGTTTTTTTTTAGATTCCTGCAATTTAACTAAGTCCCCGGTTTCAAAAAAAAAATCACAGTATGTTATTATTTAGCATTTTATGAATTTTTACACTGCCATCCTGACATTCCGTGTATTGATCAAAATTTAACCCCTGGCAAACTTATAAAAAAAATTAATAATAAATTGCATACAATTTTGTATAGTGTAACAAGATATCTTACTCGATCTGCCACCTCCAAGTAAGAAGTATCCGATGAAAGTGTAAAAAAATGTTACCTGTTAAAATTAACAACTTCGAAATGCATGTGTAGTTTAATATGTCATGTGACGGATAACTCCTAGAAACATTAAAATCTTTGTATAGATACAAAGTGATGATGCCATTGATATGTTCTGACATTATGCAAACACAAAAAAACTGTTAAAAAAAGAAGTATTTTAATATTGAAACATGGTGTAAAATTTAAAAGATAGAAAAGTAAAAGGAGAAACTGTATGTGTGTGGGGGTAGGGGGGAAAAGTTCCCAAACTCATGAACTACTTGTAATGCAACACATGAACAAAAGTGTACGCAAGCATACACAACGTGTAAGTAAACACATGAACAAATTGTATAATTCCCATGAACTCTATGTATTAATGTCTCAATGAACTCAAATTGTTATGCATTTGCCAACAAAATAAACAGACAGTATATGTGTAAAAACCCAAGACACTTGCATACGAGTGAGATTCAATTACATAATTAATGAGTTATCATCAAAATGTAATGAATAAGGGTTAAAAACAAATGAACTACATGTAATGTGTGTGTAAGCTCTGGTTAAACTCTAAACCAGCCAGTGTGTACAACTCAATGAACTACTTGTAAGAAAAAAAAAAAGAAATACTGCCGAATAAATCGCTAGCAAAGTACAATGTGTAAAAGCAAATGAACAAAATATGTAAATCAACACATGAACTAGTGTAATGTATGTATAAGAATGTACCAAAATGTATTAAAAAAAACAACTGTTGTGAAACACAAACAAATATCCAACATATGAACTACATGTGAAAGAAAACTGTTGAATGAGTGGTTGACTAAGAGTTAAAAAGAAACTAAAACAGCATCTGCCAAATTCATTACTGTCTTAAGTTAACAGAAGCGTGCATAAAATGTATAACTCTACGCTAAAAATTGTAGAATTTATGTAAGCCAAACATGTTCCAAGAAAAGAATGAAAGGGAAAAAAAATATATTGATAGCCAACAATAACAAGCAATGTACCTTATGTGGTATGAATGTATGTATCCCTCACAAGACAACTGTGAGACTTGAACTTACAAATTAAAAAAATTTTAACTCTGAAGAAGAAAAAAAATGCCAAAGATTTAGTTTAATGAGAATATGTGAATAGCCCTTTATAAAAATAATTGTACCTAATAGCTCACATTATGCATGTGACTACATTTTATAAAAAAAAACTCATACCGATATCAAACATCATGTCAGTTATAATAAAAAAAATACCTTATGTTATAACTTAAAATAGCAACGAGTCACCAGCCGCGCGTAAACAATGAAGTCCAACAGTACATTAGCTGCATGTGTAAAACTGTACACCCGGTTAATTATCCCTTGCAAAAAAAACCTTTAAGATGACTGTGTAAACAATGTACACCAGTTACATTATGTTATAATTTCTGCAAGACTTTTAAAGACACGAAGTAAAAAAAAACTTGACATTAAAAGAAAGTTTATCTAAAAAAAAAACTACGAAGTTGTGAATGCAGTGAAAAAAAAATTCAATTTTTAAGCTAAACACAAATGATGCTAAAAGAAACGTATACATGCACAGACGGCACTGAATGTCCTTAACCATGGTGAGTATTAATTGAAATCTAACAAAATTCAGCAAACTGAACGAGTCAATGTGTGTGTGTGTGTGTGTGAAGTACCAGGCCAAACATGACATCCCAAACCATGTGCATGAGAGGGAAATAAAACATGTGTGATTAATACCTAACCATGCTATCTGCCCATAGTAAGTTAGAAATAAAGTGTAAATTAGTGTAAAGGTGTTATCCATCATCAGCATTAGGAAACAATTACAGGTGAAATTTTAGCAATCTAAAAATAATTTTTAAAATGTAAACAATACTCCAATTGTAAAATTAATATTAGTGTAACTCCATCAATCATGTTAGGAAACATATCCGATCCCTGATTAAGCTAGCGGCCAACTTGCTTAACCATAGATCGAAATACACACCCCAGACATTTTGCTATCCCATGGAAAATAGCGCAATGACTGAAGTATCCCACACAAACCATGACAGAAGTACAAGCAAACAAACTTACACACACAAAAAAAAAACCAAAAAAAAAAACCGATGTATTAATGTGAATGCATGTCATTGAGAAACATAAAAAAAATAACAGTTTAAAACTATACGTCAAACCTATGTTGTACATCTTATGTATTTTGCAAAAGCAAACGAGAGCCAAAAGGGAAAAAAATATTTTGTAACCATGACATGATGACTCGAGCTATGTAATATGCCTAAATAAAATGTATGCCAGGCTAAACTAATCTAAGCTTACTAAATATTTTGCCAAAGTTCACAATCCAAGAAAATATTAATGTGAAAGATAACTAATCTAATATATATATTTTTTTAACTTATGATTACGCCAACTCTATGTAAATTTTTAATCAAGTGCCCACATCTAACTGAGAAAAAAAATGTTATGCTCACCTCCTCTATACTTATTTTAAATTGCCACGAATATGCAAATCCAACATATTTCACATTACTTTTAATCAGTGCAAAAAAAAATTTAATAAAGTCATAAAACATAAAACTTTCTGCATAGAAAAAAAATAATATATATTAACTCTAAAAAGAAATTTCAAAAGTGTGTCCCAGGTCTAATAATGTAAAAGGTATTCAAAAGCAAGTCATTTACAATCAAAGATAAATATATCTATAGACTTTTTTTTTTATCCCAATCTTTATGAAAGTCTGAATGACAACATCTTAACTAACAATAAAAAAACATTTAAAAATCCCCCCAAAACTACTCATAAAAGACACTATACTGAATAACTTGCAATATGACACAACATATTATTTAAATCATACTGTTAACAGACAGCATACGAGCCAGCGTATTTATGTGCAACAAATGATAAAACAACAGAGAAGCAACTTCAAGGCCTAGAGACAAAATAAAAGGAATATATTATCTCTGAAGTGCGTCAATGTGTCAATGCAAGATACTCAGGAAGTTTCTAATGTGAATCAAATGCAACAAACTTGAAAAAATTGCTACCCTTTTTTTTATCCCCTTAGAAATGCATCCCAATTATTCATAAATTTTACTTTACACCTCAACTGCCGATCTGTAAGTAACAACTTATATTTTTAAAAGCAGATGAAATATTACCTAACATATTAAATATTCATAACAGAGATAAATACAAATACATCTCTTTTCAATCAAAATAGAAATTAAATTAAAAATAAACACACCTTTCGTTAAAAATATGTCATTCATAACTATAATTAAAAACAACAAAATGTGCACAGATAAATTAGATAAATTTTAAAAGGCTATTGTTTGTGCAATAGCGACAAGGACTGCAAGCGCAATATCTTTCACGATAAATGTTAAACCCAGAAAATCCTTGTCATGCATGAAAATAAAGTATATTTAAACATTCATAAAATAACTGAACTTAAATAGCACTTACCTTTTAACCCTTTGAGGGGCGCCGTTTGCAGTCTGCAAACGGTTAATTTTAATGCCTAAATATCCAAATGGCACCAGTAATTTTTTAGTACAATTTCGATCTCATAATAAACGTGAAAAAAGGCTTTTGATTATTTTAAAATAAATTTGTTTGTTAATTGCGGTGTGAATTAATTATTTGAATATTTTTTGAGCAGAAATGCCTTGCCCCTGAAAGGGTTAAACACTAACATGCAAAGAGCAGCCTAGAAATATAGCTGCAAGTTTAACGGTTTAAAATACATTTTTTTTTTCTTTTTTTAATGCCGATATCTTCTCTCTTCCGGATGTCACATATTATACAAGGCAGTAATAAAAACAAATATGAACTGCATGAAGTAACGATTTTTTTTTTTTTAACAGCAAGTATAAATAAAGAAACATTTATCATAGCATGAAAAGAAACAGAACTGAAAGATAAAATATTAATCACTATATCAATTAAGTATCTATAGGCAATATGAGAAACAATATTGTGCATGTTAAACGTCATCCAATTCTATCACTATTGGGGTATCCTAATTTGGGATACCTAGATATGACACGAAAACGAATTGCACAACATGAATGAGCCTGTTGAACGCTAACTTCTTTTTTTTTTTTTTTAGATTGCATGCTGAAGATGATAAGATGCACAAAACAAACAATCTGGGAATGAAGAATCTAAATTAGAGATGTAGTCATAAAAAAAACGCACATATGGCAAAAGTTTCACGAACTATTTCGTAACTGAAATAATTTTTCTTTTGACTTCCAACACATGCATAATGCAGCACATATTATACCAAGATACACCAGTAGATTATTGGCTTTCCGTAAACTATGCGGTTATATTAGCTCTATTTTCTTTAACTATGGAGCACCAAACAAACACCTTAGTATTGGAATGAAGGCAAAATTTATTTTGTAGAGAAACACCATAAAAAAAATTTAACATATTTCACATTTGTACATCCAGCAGGTGATGCGAGGAGAAAAAAAACTTGGTGGGGCAACGGAGTAGATGAGTCACAACATAACTCTCTCATTTATTCCAAAATCACCATTGTAGAAGCACCACAGAGTGTAGAGTTAATCCAGTCTTCGCTTAGAATTGAAAGACAATTTCGAAGCAATCTAGCAGTACCGCTCCGGCACATAGATCTTACAGCATGTTCTGGTGTTTTACGAAGCGTCAGGAAATTGGCAGGAAACCTCACGAATAAAATTGTACTTTTAAGATGCAGGAGTACTACGTCGAAAGTGCAGCATAAAAAATATTTTAAAGGTTGGGGGATGGGGGGGTTCTCTCTCTCAAATAAATATGCATTCCTTTTTTTTTTTTTTGGTTGGAGGAAGTCCGGCCAATGAACCAAATTTATGTAATAGTGTTCAGTGGAATGGTTCGCTTAATATGCAAAAACTCCAACCATATTACAGGAACTATGAAAATTTATTTAACATTTTAAATTTAAAGTTACAAAAGAGATCTTTCTCATAATTAATTAAGAGTGAGAGAGAGAGTAAATATTTTACAAGGTACGCCTGGGCGTGACCCACAGACCGTGAAGGTCTTACATCCTCTTGCTGTGGAGATCAAAAGTTGAGAGAGTGATTTCATAAGAATCATATCACACTCGTCGCTACACTTCGCCAAATTCAAACATTGGCACCCTGAACGAACTGTGGACAAAGGTTTTATTCTCGAGCCAAATGATTATCCCAAAAATCCAGCAACCCCGATGAGAACAATGAAACGCGTCATGGAAAATGGTTGCCAGTCCACAAATCCTGGGAATCATTATCTAAGCGAAATGATTACGTTAAAATGCCCGCAACACACAATCGAGAAATGCCAAGAAAGGCATCTGGTAAAACCAACTGACAAAAAGATTTAGCCTCCATGCAACGTGAATTTAAAAACCGCATCTCATTTCGATGTGAGAGAATGCAGGAACATCTGTAAGGTGTTTATATTACAGACTGGCATTCGCTTAAACAAGTGTTACTTAAAATTACATACTGCAGACCGAGGAAAGGGAAAGATGCATAGACTCGCATAAAATACATTCCTTTCACATTCGTTGTTAAAAGATTTTCAACGGTTCCATCTTAGCAGTGATAAGGAAGCTTTTCTCTGCATGAAATTAAATGAAGAGATATTGTTACTAGCAGCTGCAGAGGAACAGACAGATAAGGGGAAAAAAGGAAAAAAAAAAGAAATGAATCTTTGAGCGGCGTGAAATAAAGATGTTTTTAGAAAAAGAAAGAAACCACATTAATAAACTCTGGATGTTTTTGAGAAATGAATTTAATCACCTATTTCATTATAGGAAAGAGGGGGGGGGAGGCTAATATGATCTAAAAGTAA
Source organism: Maratus speciosus (assembly GCA_963932465.1). Lineage (NCBI taxonomy): Eukaryota > Metazoa > Arthropoda > Arachnida > Araneae > Salticidae > Maratus > Maratus speciosus. Next base: position 232,504,186 of record OZ010796.1, on the reverse strand, counting down.
GAAAGTTATGTTTTAAATTAATTTTGAATAAAAATGATACCTATGGGACAGAAACGATGTCACAGGCAACTATTATTAATTTGAATCTACTAATACGTTTCATTCTACTCATTTAGTTTCATTTTGTTATTACATCGTTAATTATAGTCCATATATGAATATTTTTTTTAATATTTTTATTTATAATTTCATTCTGTTCTTATTACAAGCGCGGCATTACTACCGCACAAGTGCGGCGTTTCATCCTGAATGTACGGGTGACGCGCCGCAGTGTAATGTTTTAGAAAAAAAATCGCTAAAAAATATTAATAATTTGTTTTGAATTTTTTGTCGCACTACACGCGTTGTATATTTAACATTAAATAGCATAGCATGATTTTTTTTATTTTATGTCCACCATGGTACTTTATACACAAGTTCAAAAAAAAGTGCGGCGTAAATCCCGGAATTACCCTACACATTCGCATTTCTGGCAAAATTTAGGTATCAATTAAATAAAGAGAGAGATCCCGCCATCTAATAAACCCATTAACCGCCAAAACTGTAAGATAGGATTCTTCAACTTTTTTTGATTAAAAACGTTAACCGCAGATTTTGAAAAGATCTTATCTTTATTGGATGTCAAACTTTCTGTTATTATGTAAGCTGAATTTTTTAACAAAAAAAGAGTGGTAACTTGATAGTTAATTTAAGCTTGCGCAATTATTTTTACCGCTGCGTCAAAGCAACACCAGTGGGTAACGGGTTGACCCAAAAAGTAAAAATTTGCACTTTCACGTTTTTGGCATAAGGGAAACGATGCATAGAATACTTAGCCACATGCAATATAAGTCTTTTACCATCGAATTTCTAAATATCCTCTTTAACTAAAGTGATAATTAATTTTCTTGTTTCAGTATGTATTAGAATTCTAAAACACCAGTTAAATATGATTATTTAAGCTATTAAAACGGATTCAGAACTTTTAATAATATTTATCTTGATTTGAATGCTATTAAAATAGTTGATGCTGTTTTTATTTTAAGCTGAAAAACACTTTTCGATTAAAATATTTATTAAAATGTTTGGCATGAACTTCCTTCGAATACTCAGTAGCTAAAATTGATAATATATGTGACGCTGAATGATAAAACGCACCCACAGTGTCAAAAATTGTGTTTTGAGTTAATGGCTGAAATACACACCTAGAACATCGTCGCAATTTTTGTTGAAATTTTATGATTTAAAGCATCATTTAAAATTGATATAAATTTTGTATTTATTCTGTATTATTGTACGGTGTTATTGTGTTACTTTTTTGTGATTTTACAATTTTCATGGGTAATGATATGAACTTCGGACATGTTCCATTCTATTGTAGTGTGTTGTGAGTATTCAAATTCGACATTAACTCACGACTACATTTCTTTTTTCACACTAGGTGACGCTGACATATACATTCCACTGACCGATAGCAGTGATGCCACTGGTGACTATTAGGTAGCTTTTATTACAAAAAGTAAAAAGCTATTGCAGCCGTCTGGAGGAAAGTAAACCCAGAAAATTTTGATATATTTTCTCCGATCATGACTTCCAGACTCCAAAACCACCCTTTTTTTAAGTGTTGATATATATATATATATATATATTATCTGTGCTATATATATGTGTGTGTGTGTGTGTATCTATGTATCTTATATTTGTCAAGCTGTAACTCTCGTATTTATGAACTGATTTGGATGTGACTGTACATGTGTACACGACATGTGTTCGACCGAGTTCGCTCGCCAACTTCATCTGCCATCTTGTTTCAAAATGGCGGCCATTTAAATTTTTTAAATATTAAAATTAAAAAAGAGGTAAAAAAATTAGAAATTGAAAAAACGTTTTCTTTTAAGCATTTGAACTTGATAGAAAGGTTCCTGAGCATTTTTGTTTCGTTTTTATCTTAAAAAATGTCTGAGATATAGCAGTTTGAATTTCTAGATTGGCTGACATTTTGGAACAATCCGATCTTTGTCATACGATAGCACGCGTATTTATTATAAGCAAGTGTACAGGACATACTAAGGTCTCAATCAAGTTCATTAGCTAACTTCATCCACCATCTTGTTTTCAAATGGCGGTCATTTAAAAATTAAAAAAGAATTTAAACTTAAAAAACAGGTACAAAATTTAGAGATTGAAAGAGCTTCTTCTATTAAGTGTTTAACCTTGATACAAGGATTATAGAATACCTTTTGTTTCGCCGTTATCTTAAAAAATAGCTGAGATATAGCATTTTGAAATTCTAGTGTGTCTGATATTTTGAAACAATCTAATTTTTGTCGCGCGCCAGCACTCATATATATTAACTGATTTTGATGTGATGGAGCATGTGTACAGGAACTTAACAAAAGTCTGGAACTGCTTCACGGCCATGTTGTTTTAAAATGACGGGCACTTCAACATATCACCAAATTTGGCGACCAAACGTAAATCGCTGTAAATGAAATCAACTTGGATATATCTGACTAATTTGGCGAAATTCTCATTCAAATACAGTATTGACGAAAACTGTAATTGAATCTTCTATAATCGGGTTCCACTCATTTGAGATTCGTATATAAGCTGACTTGTTAAAATCAAGGTATTAGCAAGCTACCATTTCCTCCCAGTACAGGCCGGAAGGATTTTTAATATATTCTATTCGTAACAATATTTACAAAACATTTTCCTTGCTGTAGATTTCTTTTGATATTCTCGTAGAAGTGTTTGACAAAGATTATATTTTGGAATTAAAAAATGTTAGTCAAAGTAATCAAAGGTTTAATCGTCCAGCGTCACAAATGTATGATTTGTTTAATTTAGTTTTGTTTATTATATTTGGTTTATATAGAATTGATACTATCTATTATATTCTACTGAATACAATGTTGGCATCTGCTGCTGTAGAAAACAAGAGCTTTTATCGTTTCTCTACATATCATTGCTGACAGCAGTAAGTCAGCGTGATCATAAGTTTTGAACAAAATGAACAGACAATGCATTTTTAATGTATAATATTCGAATAATGAATAATATATATGTACTGATTTTTGTTATGTATAATTAATTAATTATTAGGATTTTTAATATTAATATGTTTCTGTATAGGAGATCATTGTGTAACATCATTGTGAAAAATAATTTTATTTTAATATGCACCAGAATGTCATTCTTCACACTCATAAACACAATGTCTCTGAATGCTTTATTGTGCATAATTAAAGCGGCACAAATAAAGTTTACCAGCTTCTACATATAGAAGATTAGATGGAGCAGTAGCACATAGCATCAAGGGGGTGAATTAATTTCACCCAATAGTCAACAAATGAGAGTTTTCCCGCCGCGCCTTAAAAGTTTTTAAATGGAGATGAAACTCTAAAAAATAGACACTCATATGTATAGATATTAAAAAATACATAGACTTTATATTATAGATAAGATGCCTTTACTTGCATGAGGACGTATACATATTCTCATGCAAGCAGTTTTGTCTTTGATTATGACGCATTAAATTGCATCTTAGTTTGATGACTACACAGAAATGGCAAGTAGCAGATGAAGCTTTCAAAGGAGTCGAAAATGCCTAATGATTACTTTTGTTCAGAGTGGGCACTGAACTCTTACCGTATGTCTACATCAGTGTTAATTATAAATCTTTGGATGATTTTCAGATGTAGAAACATGAGCTGTCTTTGGATCCTGGACGACAGATGCAAAAGTAGTCGACTACAAGATAGTAAGATTTATTTTGGATCAAATTGTTGTTAAAGTTAGTAATTCTGACTATATATGCAGGGTTTTTGTACCTTTATAGCCCTATGTAGAGCCTCACCCTTTATTCAAAATTATATGTATACTAGCTGACCCAGACGGCATTGCTCGGAACAGTGATAATATACTTTAAATTAGGATTGAATAATTTTGTATTTTTAAACGAAAATATTTCTAAATGAACCTAATGTTGAAGACCCACTGACTTCAGCAGACTGCACCTTCAAATATGTATAATTTTAAATTTTTAAATGGAAATTTCTCCAAATGTCTTCAGCAGCGTATATCGGGCGTACTACGCACGCTCAGGTCTGTTTTGATATTATATTTTTAAACGAAATTCTTTCTAAATGAGAATAATGTTAGGGGCCTATGATAGAAAATGTAACTACCTTCGGCAACGCACACTCTCAAAATTGTACGATTTTATTTTTTTGAACAAAAATTTATTGAAACGAAGTAAAGGGATTGATTCTGAATTTCTAATCTAAGAAAATCTAAACAATATAAAACACACTCTTCCCTCTACATCTTTTAAAACACAGATATGATAAAGTTGAGAGATACGTTTTTCACGCAACACAATTGATAAATGGGAAAGTATTGAGGAACAAAAATCTGCCGAATTGGTGATAGGACTTCCAGCTTTTTTTGGATAGTAAATATTAAGATTTTGTTAACCCAGTACATTGCTGGAACCAGAAAAGTGTCAGAAAATACTTTTTTTGAAACGGTAAATATAAATATTTTTTGTTAGACATCGTTAGAAAAACAAAAGTACCAGCCAAATGTGGGTACTTTTTGTTTTTTCGTATCTCGATCAAGAGAACCGATGCTTGTAGACATGCGGAATTAAAAAAAACCACGAAATCAATGTTCGGGTTTTTTGAAACGGTAAATATTAATATTTTTTATAAACAAAGACATCTTTAGAACGGCAGAGGTACCAATGCAGTAAGAGGGTGTTTTTTGTACTTTCGTATTTTGACGTGGAGAGTGGATGCGGCAGTTTCAAGATGTGGAAAACTTCTTTACTCTCTTCTTGGCTAATTATAAAAAATTGAAAAATCGGAGCCTCAAGTGAATTCAGAATTGATTTTGTCTATCCTCATCCAAATTTTCAGACTTCTTTCAGACGGTAGATTTCTCTAGCCATCACCAACACACGCACATACAGACAGACAAACATCTTTTGTTTTATTAGTATGGATTAATTTAGTAAAATATTTAATAATATGAAAATTTTGTAAGAGTATTCAGTATTATATTTTGAGTATTTATTTTAATAGGAAATTGTGATTTATTAACGAGTATCAATTGTATGAGCATTTAATGCATTTCTCAATGTTTTTCATTTCTTTTAACTATAATGTGCTTTTTGTTAATAGTATTTTGTAAATAAAATTTGTTATTTGTTAATTGATCATTTAAAATTTGACTATCTTTTCTTTATTTTTCTATAATGTATACTTTTTATTAATAGGCTAGTTTACTTCTTAAAATTATTTTTAAATTAAATTTCTCTAAAGAATTATTCAGTTCTCATTAGTTAAAATAGCCAACGAAATACACAACGCAATTTGTTATTAGCTATTTTTACAATCTTGAATAGAGGATCTGTACAATTATAATTGCAGTAATTAGGTATTAAGTGGATTGTCTGGGAAATTTTAAAAATAGATGCAGCCAGCTGCACACATATATCAGTTTTCTTCCCAGCATCTGTACTATTTTGAACATTTTTTCTGTTTATTTTTCTAAAAGTTTCAAGTTCAGCACCTATTAATTCAAAAATATAACTATCCAACTATAAATTACGCTACATTAGCAATTTTTTTCAATATAAATATTTAAATATATTTGTTATTTTATGAAGTTTAGTCTTTAAAAGAACCAATAAAGGTGTGTTGATACAATTTCAGCTATGTAAGCTATGTATGCAATTCAGGCCTGTAAGCTCTTACAACCATAGTCATTATGTATCCTATTTTTAAACCTTTAAAATTACTTTTTCTTCAAATCCAAGTTGTTTTTTGTAATATTCACTAATAACGTGCATTAGAACCGAGATAACAGTAAACTATTTATGTTTTTAAACGCAAATTATCTTTTCTACTAACGTATATTCATCACAAGTCGAGACTATTACATTTTTAAAGTTTACTAAACAATTGTTGTTTGAATCAGGATTGTTTCGTGAAATACTTACAAAGAACTAGAATTGAATGAACACTGTTTGTATATCTTCTTTTTCAAATTAGCTTTTTTATTTACTTCTATCTATTATGAGATAATGCTATTGCTGTCTCAAGATTTAGAAAGAATTTTCGATTTATACGCCAGTTTCTTCTTTAAACATTCTATAAGAATCATTTTGAGCACAGGCGAGTTTAAATGAAGTTTTTATAAAATATGTTTTTTTTTATTAAGATTTATTTAACACTAGAACAGCCTGCAATTTTACTCAAGTTTTATAAAACGTATTTCGCACCAGAATTTTTATTTAAAACTATTTAACTTATTTAATTTGCCTATTTTTCTGATGCATACATTTAACATATCTTATGAAGAAATTTCTGCTTAGAATCGACTATTATCAATTTGTCAGGGGTCAAAATGACCCCTTTTGGCGGTTCTGGTGTTAAGGCTGTTCTTAACTGCTCTGCTCAACAAGCGAAAATCGTTTTGACACATTTACAAATTAATTTTTTAACGAAAAGATATAAAATTGGAAGGCCTGGCCATAGAAGCGATTTGTAATTGAACTGTTTTTTCCATTTTTTGATCAATTAATTACCCATTGAGTTATAAGCGATTTCGATCACGTGACAAACACGTTTTTCGCCCGCTCTTGAGTGATTTTTCTACTTTCGCGCAGAAATTTGGTTCAAAACGTCCACTTTGACACTATTTTCTGAAAGATCTCTTTCGTTTGCAAAAAATTGGAAAAAACAACTCGATGACATAGTTTTTGAACAACAACACCAGCTAGTTTCATGCATTTTCGAACAAAAATAAATTAAAACTTATGTTAGAAAGTTGCTCTTTTGGATTTGAGAACACCCTTAACATGTCGAATCCATTCCATTTTTTTAAAGCTAAGTATGAATTTTATACTAAATTCGAGTAGTATTTATTGAAGGCCACCATAATAATTCGCTTTATTCAAAAATAATTTATATTAATAATATATTTTTTATTTTTTAACAATTTTCAACATTTTTGAAAAGTATTTATGGCTCCGATTTTTCTGTCTGGCTATCTGGCTGCGATCAAACTCTTGTTAATACACATTGATTGCCACGAAATTGGTAAACGTTTATGAGGTTTACTACAGCATGTTGCTTATTGAAAATGAAGTGTGTAGTATTTATAGTTTTTTACAAGGCCACTCAAAAGAATTCGGATTCATTATGGTCTATAGACGAAATTGTTTGAAGTCCCTTTATTAATAGTACACTCCTTCAGACATTACAAAATTTATATAGAATGTTGATATAGTACATTAGAACATGTTTTTTTGTATAAAAAGTGTCTTGTTATTGTTTATTTACTGAGACTCACAAAATAATTCGATTGTATTATTCTTTGTGGACAGTAATTGTTTGAAGTGCACTATGTGAAGTTTATATAAATTAACACGTTCGCTGCCAAAGCTGAGAGGGTGCATCTGTTCATACACGCCAAGATCATATCTGCAATTTAGTACTTTTAAATTATGCTCTGTTTTGTTATTTAAGTACTATCTATATAACGAATTACTTTTAGCAATAAATTAATTCACACGAGTATGCTCGTTGTTGGCATATGAAACATTGCAGGTATTTTCTATGGCAGTGCCCGTAATCGGTGATTCAGATAAGAAGATCAATAAGGAGTTATCTCGTAGCTGGTAAAGAAACCCAGTTTGTCAACTACGAGTATTCTCGTAGATGGCAGCGAACATGTTAATGAAGTTTGTGATAACACCTTCCTCAGAAAAATAGATCATGTAACATTTGATGTTCTTTTACGAGGCCGCACAAAAAATTCAGATACGTTATTGTCAACGAACAATAACTACCAGAGTTGGGTTTTCAATTTTAACTAAATTTTAGTATGTTATATCATGGGTATAAATTCTATGCATTCTATTCATATACAGGGATCCCCGAACGAATTAATTAATTTGCATCGATGATAATTCCTGAAACTGCGTTTTCAAGTGTGTTAACCGTTTTACAGCCTAGTTTAGATTTCATGAAACTATGTGGTGTGAGTATAATACAAATAAATTCATATGTAGGGTTACCCAAAAGCACATGGATACATTGCCATTGATGGATGGTAATTACAATAGAATGATTTTAATTGATTTATGCGTTTCCAGCTCAATTAAATTTTTGTTACGTGGCAATGTATAAAAGATCAATAAAGCCGAAGAGACTAATATTCAGCTCGAAGCCGCTAAGGTCGTCCGACGTCTTCAGAGCCGCGAGCCCTACTCGTCCTGTTTTTTAATGTCTTTAATTTAATAAAATCGAATTTCAAATTTTTTCGGTGTACCGGTCATTGTTTGAAAAAAAGTGGTCAGTGTTCAAAAGAAAGGAAAAGGACGTCGGGCGGGTTCGGGGAACGCTGTGTTAAGGGGACTGGTCAATCAGCTTCGGAATTCTTCTCCGTAATGTTAAGTCTATGGACTTTTGATGCATTCGTATATTTAAAATATCTTCTCGGGAAATTTATATTTTTAAAAAGTTTTTCTGTATACTCTTCTTAAAGGATGTCTCTTTTTTTCTTAGTTTTCAAAATTTTTCTAAAACCTATGCTGAATTTAATATTTTATGTGTTAGAAGCGGGCGAACTGTGAGTAAGATTATAATACTTCCTATAACATTAAATTTATACTTTAGAAAATTTTTGAGAACTAAGAAAAAAAGAGACATCTTTTAGGACGTGTACACAAAAAATAGAAGTTAAAAATATTAATTTACCGAGGAGATATTTTAAATATACGAACGCATCAAATGCCCATAGACTTTACATTAGTGAGGGGAAATCGGAAGCTGAGTGACCAGCCCCCTTAAGCGAATTCTGCGGTGGTTCGCACCCAACCCCGATCGCTAGCGAAACGAACATTAATCTCAAAGCCGGGTCATCCGACATCTTTAGAGCAGAGAGCCCTATCCTTCCCGCTTTTCGATGTCTTTATTTTATTGAAATAGGCTTTCAAAAATTTCTGGTGTATCAGCCAGTGTTTAAAAGAAAGTGATCAACGTTCAAAAAAAAAAAAAAAAAAAAAAAAAAGAATAAGACCTAATAAAAGGAACGCCGTGCATTCTGCGGCGGTCCCCACCCACTCCCGACTGCTGCCGAGAAAACATTAAGTTCGAGGCCACTGCGGTCGTCCGACGTCTTCAGAACCGCGAGCCCTACCCGTCCTGTTTTTTAATGTCTTTAATTTAATAAAATCGAATTTCAAATTTTTTCGGTGTACCGGTCATTGTTTAAAAAAAAGTGGTCAGCGTTCAAAAGGAAGGAAAAGGACGTCGGGCGGGTTCGGAGAACGCTGTGTTAACCGAATTCTGCGGTGGTCCGCACCCAAACCTGATCGCTGGCGAAACGAACATTAAGCTCGAAGCCGGTTCATCCGACATCTTTGGAGCAGAGATCCCTATCCTTCCCGCTTTTTGATGTCTTTATTTTATTGAAATAGGCTTTCTAAAATTTCCGGTGTATCAGCTAGTGTTTAAAAGAAAGTGGTCAGCGTTCAAAAGAAAAAAAAAAGAATAAGACTCACGACTGCTGCCGAGACAAACATTAAGCTCGAAGCCACTGCGGTCGTCCGAAGTCTTCAGAGGCGCGAGACCTACCCTTACCGCTTTTCGATGTCGTTAATTTAAGAGGCTACTTCAATCAGGCGAAAAGACCCGTTCACTAATGCTAATCCTATGGAAGAAATTTATAAAGATATCTCGGTTGCATTTCAATATTTTTAAATTATTTCTTTTGCATTGGATAGTTGAGATCGATATGTATGCAGGCCGTTTTTTACTTTTTCGATTTTCATTGCAGATTTTTTTGTGGGGATGTTTTCACTTTCGAAACCGGTTCCGAAAATGAAAGTGTCCCCATAAAAAATATCTGTAAACAAAATCGAAAAAGTAAAAAACAGCCTTTGTACAGATCGATATCAGCTGTCTAACGCAAAAAAAAAAAAAAAAAAAAAAAAATCTTTTAAAAATATTGAAATGCAATCGAGATACCTTTATAAATTTCTTCCATAGGATTAGCATTAGCGAACGGGTCTTTTCACTTGACTGAAGTAGCCTCTTAATGAAATCAGATTTCAAATTTTCCCGCTGTACTGGTCAGTGTTTAAAAGAAAGCGGTCAGCGTTCAAAAGAAAGGAAAAGGACCTCAAAAGGGTGCGCAGACCGCCGCGTTCCGCGAATTCTGCGGCTACAAATTGTTTATTTCTAATTACAAGGCCACACAAAATAATTCGCATGCATTGCCCCCTATGAACAGTAATTCCTGAAAGCACTAATTTCTGAACAGTAATTTTCGATCTTGACTATGTTATGTGTTTTCTAAATTATTTATTTCGCTATTTGCTTTCATGGTGTGAAAAAAAAAAAAAAAAAAGTTGGATAGTGATTCGTAATCTGCGAGTGATGCATGATTTTTCGTTCTTGCTATTTATTAATAATTAAGGAATTCTTTTTTATATTTGATGCTGACGGAGTGCTTGACGTTTGCTTGCTTCTCTAGTGGCTAGGGCACTAGCTGTTAGTCAAGAGGTGCCGGATCCGAATCTTATTCAAGGTTCCGATTTGTTTAGTCCTCTTATGCAAATGATGACTGTAGCGCCCGAAACCAAAAAAATATTTGAGTAAATACAAAGATTTTTTTGATATAAGTAGTAAAGAAGAAAGAAAAAAATCACGCGTCAAGCACAGATTATGAAACACTTTCCAACACATTCAGAATAGTGTAACAAAACTGCACCGTTTAATAAGTTAAAACGCTATGTCTATTTCAACCATATGGAAGCGCAAGACACATTTGAAAACCCAATTTCAGCTGTTCCCATCTACAATATCGGAAAATTATCCGAATTTTTTTCAGCAGACCTGTATATGATAGATAGATTTGTATCTATTAACTACATGCATGCCAAAATTTAGTTCACTTAAGAAATACATTTACCTCAGTTGAAAATTCCCTTACAACAACTCCCTCTAATGAGGAGAATGGTACGTGAATACTTTTGTGCAGCCCTGTATATGAGTTTATAGAATTTATATATAACGAGTAATACGCAAAAAATTAGTTACATTGAAAAGCGCATACCGCATTTTAGAACGCACACTCCAGCATATATTAATCAAAGACAGTACTGTAAACGATTTCTTTTGTGTGTCCCTGTAAATGAATAAAAAATGATATAAATGCCCTGTTTAAACGTAATCGTAGCGAAATTCAGTGATTTATATCTGTTTCAATACATTTGAAATAGCATAATCTCATTAAATACTCTGTAAACGATTTTCCCCCATATACCATAATGTAATGGAATTCTTTTGAGTGCCCCTGTAAATGAACTATTGATCCTACATACTTCATATACAATACGAAACAAGCTTTGGTGACTCTAAATAACTTTTATCAATCGCATGAAAATCCGAGTATAATTACGGGAGTTAGAGCGCGGACAGACAGCCAGACGGCCAGTCAAACCGAATGCATAAACACTTTTCAACTTTGTTGGAAAGTGTTAAAAAAAGCACTGGAAATAACAATGTTTAAATTATTAATGCATTTTTGGGTGCGTTCCTAATTATATAAATACGTAGCACCTATAGTAGTCGTCTGACCCGTCCGTTGGTCCGTATACAACACCACAAAAACTGCCCAACCGAATGGTTTGAAGTTTAATATATACAATCGTTCGAGAATTTTGTCGTGTCATTTCAAATTTTATTAAAATTGAATCAAAACTTAAAAAGATATTAATAAAAATTTTTTCATTCTATTAAATCCTATCATACGTAATTATTTCAATGATTCCCATGACATGTAATGATTTCAGGTTGCCATGTTGATTATTCAATTAAATTCTATCGTACGTAATTAATTCAATGATATCCCATGATAGGTTGCCAAGATCATCACGTCCTATTTAAGATGGAGTCATATTATTTCGTACAGTAGCGCTCAAAAGTATTTTGACAACATTATATTCTCTATTATTTTATTTAATATAAAAATGTAAAAGGAAATCTATTCCCTATAATTGAGAACACTATGACTGCAGTTATTCAAATGTATCAAGTTTCAACTTGTTTGTTTACATTCGGCGCCACCGAAGAAATATGACTCCTCCTTAGCTCAAAAGTATTTTGACAATTAGTTTGCATTTAATTGTTGAAGGTGTCAGTGGCGGTATAGCTTCGATTAGTGCTTATATCGACTTATTGTGATTATTTTTAAATGCCGAAATGTAAAAAATATTTAAATGATTCTATAAAAGCCGCTGTAAATGCACTTAAGAAAGGTAGACTGCAAGCAGAATTAGCTCGTTCTTTTAACGGGTCTCGGCAACTTGTTATTACATGGAATAAAGTTTTTAATAAACAGAAATACACCGAAAATAAACCTCAAAGTGGCCATCCGAAAAAAACAACTTGCAATGTTGACTGCATTCTAAAAATGATATCAACAAGTGATTATCGTAAGTCCGCTATAATAATAAAAAACGAATTGAAAGAAAATTACTGCATAGACATACACGTTTCATCAGTCAAACGACGCCCAAACCTCTATGGTTTATATGGCAGAAGACCAGCAAAAACACGTTTGTTATCTACTAAGAATAGGAAGGCTAGAGTCGCATTTGTAAAACGGCATAACCCTTTCAGGGGCAAAGCAACTCCATTGCTAAAGTGTTGAATTTAATGACTGACACCGGAATTTGAAAACAAATTTATTTGTAAATAAGAAAAAGCTATATTTCACTCACATAATAAACCGAATTTTTTTTAACCAAAATTCCGGTGTCAATCATTAATTTCAACACTTTAGTAATGGAATTGCTTTGCCCCTGAAAGGGTTACGCCGTTTTAGAAATGCGACTCTAGCCTTCCTATTCTTAGTAGATAACAAACGTGTTTTTGCTGGTCTTCTGCCATGTAAACCATAGAGGTTTAGGCGTCGTTTGACTGATAAAACGTGTATTTCTATGCCGTAATTTTCTTTCAATTCATTTTTAGGTGCGTTCGTAATTATATAAATACGTAGCACCTATAGTCGTCGTTCAGTCCGTCCGTCTGTCCGTCCGTCCGTCTGTCCGCATGTAACAGAGCAAAATCTACCCAACCGAATGGTCTGAAATTTCAAATATATGATTGTTGCAAAATTTTGTCGAGCCATTTCAAATTTTATGAAAATCGGATGTATAGTTTAATTACAGGGACAGTCAAAAGTTTTTCTTTACATCACGGCCAATGGGAAAAATTATTGCAAGTGCATTTTAATGATATTAGAGCCTTCCGAATGATCTGAAATTTTAAAGATATAACTGTTGCAAAATTTTGTCGAGCCATTTCAAATTTTAGGAAAATCGGACGTATAGTTTAATTACAGGGACAGTCAAAAGTTTTTCTTTACATTACGGCCAATGGGGAAAATTATTGCAAGTGCATTTTAATGATATTAGAGCCTTCCGAATGATCTGAAATTTTAAAGATATAACTGTCGCAAAATTTTGTCGAGCCATTTCAAATTTTAGGAAAATCGGATGCATAGTTTAATTACAGGGACAGTCAAAAGTTTTTCTTTACATTACGGCCAATGGGAAAAATTATTGCAAGTGCATTTTAATGATATTACAGCCTTCCGAATGGTCTGAAATTTTAAAGATATAATTGTTGCAAAGTTTTGTTGAGCTATTTCAAATTTTAGGAAAATCGGATCTATAGTTTAATTACAGGGACAGTCAAAAGTGTTCCGTTACATTACGGGGAATGGGAAAAAATTATTGGAAGTGCATTTTAATGATGTATCAGACTATGCGCTTTATGAAGTGCAAAAAAGTATACATTCAGTACAATATGGGGTGCAAAAAATAATTATAAAACTAGTTATAGTACGAACGCACCTCATTTGCCACGTTTGACGAGCAATTTCCAACTTGTTTATTTTTACAGCGGACTTACGACAATCACTTGAAGATATTATTTTTAGAATACAGTCAACATTGCAAGTTGTTTTTTTCGGATGTCCACTTTGAGGGTTATTTTCCATGTATTTCTGTTTATTAAAAACGTTTTTCCATGTAATAACAAGTTGATGAGACCCGTTAAAAGAACGAGCTAATTCTGCTTGCAGTCTACCTTTCTTAAGTGCATTTACAGCGGCTTTTCTAGAATCACTTCAATATTTTTTACATTTCGGCATTTAAAAATAATCACAATAAGTCGATATAAACACTAATCGAAGCTATAGCGCCACTGACACCTTCAACAATTAAATGCAAACTAATTGTCAAAATACTTTTGAGCTAAGGAGGAGTCATATTTCTTCGGTGGCGCCGAATGTAAACAAACAAGTTGAAACTTGATACATTTGAATAACTGCAGTCATAGTGTTCTCAATTATAGGGAATATATTTTCTTTTATATTTTTATATTAAATAAAATAAGAGAGAATATAAGGTTGTCAAAATACTTTTGAGCGCTACTGTATTAATGATTTTAATATGTATAATCGTAATAAATTTTGTATTCATGCATTTTTGCATGCGTGCAACAGCTATTGCACCAGGATCTGAATATTTATATAACTAGTACGAACGCACCTCATTTGGCACGTTTGACGTACAATTTACGACTTGTTTAAATATAATTTAACTTCTTTAATAATATCTGTTTAGAATAAAGTCAATGATTCAACTGTAGCTATTCTTTGCTGTCGCACTTTCAAAACGTACATCGTGTTTTCGGTTTAAATCCGACTTGTTTCATGAAACATTCAATAAATACAATCCTAACATGCGCAAAAGTTTAAACTGATAATATATTTATCGACATCCATTCATGAGCGTACTCCAAGTTACATAATAATAGAAACAAAGTATCCTCAAAATCAATTTAATCACAGACGAGGTCTTAGAGTTCTGACGCTGACTGAAGTTACGCCGTAGGCAACACCTGTATTCTGAAGTGCCTTTGTTAATTATTACAAAAGCAATGCCACCTGTTCTGAAAGCGTAATTCAATAAAGTATACAATAGCAGCACGATCTTCAGAGAGGTTTAATAGCTTTGCATCTTAAAAGAGAATTCTATTTGAAATGTTTCATATTTAATCTTTTAGACTTCTAAACAAGGCATGAATAATAGTATTAGATACTGGGCAAATATTGTTCATTTCTGAGAAAATATTTGGTGCTGCTTAACCCTCTCGCTGCGTCATTTTTCTACCAAAGTAGGTTAAAAAATTTCGCATTTTTTTATTACATATTTCAAATTGGAGTTATTTGGAGTTAAAATATATAAAACATTTTTGTAAAAGAGGTTTTATTTAAATATGGAATTAGGTTATAGAAAAAGGTTGGCAGAAAACTGAATTTATAGAATAATCATATTAAAGTGAAATTTTGAAAATTAATACGAGATAAATTATGATTTATTTTATGAAATACAAAGGTAAAACATATATACAGTGAAATCTGTCTAAGAAGGAATCTCTCAAAGGCGGAAAAAATCTGTGTAACGCGGAACCGGGCATTCATTTTGGGGTCCCATGTAGCAAATTTACTGTCTAAAACGGAAGAAAACATTATCTTTTGATTATGACATGTATTATCCAGTCCCTCTCCCAGAGGTCAGAAGGTTCCCTCACAGATTGATGACAGTGACAAAGAACAATATTCGATTTTTTTTCTAAGTAAGTTTAAGAGAATAGAAGTTTGAGGCATTTATTAAGGTAAATATAACTTTTTTTTTTCACTAAAACCTGTAATTTTTTATTTATACCAGTGTGTTTGTGTACTATCAATTTGTAATGTAAATTAAACTGGCCTCCAAAAGTTAAGGTACAGGGACTGCATGCTTTCGATTGCACGCGATTTGTCAAATATCTACCAACATTATTCACGAATTGTTTTTGAACATCTGGGATGTAAAGAACATGTTTGATTTTATATTTCTCGGTAACGATTTATCGAAGGGTACAATTAGGGGGCTAATAATAAATTTAATAATAAAATAATATTTGCGATCACCTATGCAACAGAAAATGCTGGAAATCGTTTGTCACTGTGGTAAATGACTATTTGGGTCCTGTTCAACGTTTGTGTGCATTTGTGTAAGCATATCACTCATATTCGTAAAGATGTTAACGTTTTAGTGAAAAATTCAAAAGTTTTTTGTTTATAGCATACAGAGTTTTCAACCAAATTTAACACAACTTTCCGAAAACCTGACAAAGAACAGTAGCAACAGCACACTTCAATTAAAACATGAATATACTGAATATTTGATGAGATATGGACACTTGTATGAAATAATTTTTAACTGCGCATGCGTGGAAGATTTCAAAATTGTTATTTCATAATTTGGTAGTCAGCTATTTAGGGCAACTTATCTAAAATGTCCAGTCAAATATCGAGAAATTTCACAAAGATAGGGGCAATATAGTGAGTTGCTTTCTAAAAATAGCTTTATTATAAGGGTTTTTCCACAACTTTTCAATCAACTCACTCTATCTTTCTGAAATTTCAGAAAATTTGACTGGACTTTTTACAGAAGTTACTCAAAATAGCTGGCTACCAACTTATGAAATAAAAACTTTGAAATATTACACGCATGCGCAGTTAAAAATTATTTCATACAAGTGCCCATATCTCATCAAATATTCAATATATTCATGTTTTAATTGCAGTATACTGTTGCTACTGTTCTTTGTCAGGTTTTTGGAAAGCTGTGTTAAATTTGGTTGAAAACTGTGTATGCTATAAGCAAAAAACTTTTTGAATTTTTCACATAAACGTTAACATCTTCGCGAATATGAGTGCTATGCTTACACAAATGCATACAGACGTTGAACAGGACCCAAATAGTCATTTACCACAGTGCAAACCATTTCCAGCCTTTTCTGTTACATAGGTGATCGCAAATATTATTTTATTATTAAATTTATTATTAGCCCCCTAATTGTACCCCCCCCCCGATAAATCTTTACCGAGAAATATAAAATAAAACATGTTCTTTACATCCCAGAAGTTTAAGAACAATTCGCCAATAATGTTGGTGGATATTCGACAAACCGTGTACAATCGAAAACATCCAGTCCCTGTACCTTAACTTTTGGAGGCCAGTGTAATATTATTATAAATATATAAAAATATGTACAAAGATTTCAAGTTTATGTAATTAAAAAAAATTAAAAGATACGTTACTTTTAATCTTTATCCGAAGAAATGTTTAATATTCTGTGAACGGGATGGGATGTATATAAATTTTTTCCGTGTAAGCCGGAAATCTGTCTAAGGCGGAATTTTATTTCAGTCCCAAGCTATTCCGCCTTAGACACATTTCACTGTACTAATGAAAATATGCAAAATACTTACAAAAATTGTACTAGAAATGAAATTTAGTATGATACATTTCGAAACAAGATTCGAGGCAATGTTCTACTTCGCAATCTTAGCTCCAAATTCCCGTTTCTTTGCGAATGCTTTTGCTTGTTTCAGCTTTTTTAATAGCAAACGAGGTCTACGAGGTCTACGAGGAAATTGTCTACGAGGCTCTTTCTTGATGGGAATGGGGGGTATATGGCTAACAAAATGTCGACCGGTTAATCTCATATGGTGGAGACATCCTTGAGCTTTCAAAAGAGTGCGCGGAACGCTTGCAAATCAAGCTTGTGAACTTCACAGAAATATGGACAATTAACGCCACCAGTTAATCCAGAAATGAATCAACAATCAAACGTCGCAAAAAAAGCCGAAATGTACCGCTGAAGAGGAAAAGAGCGGGTTGATCTTTTATAAAGACGGAAAAAATGCATCCCCGCGGAAATCGCGGGTTACACAAATTTTGCTACTTTTACGTTGCCCATGGAAACCGCGGGATGCGCAGCGAAAGGATTAATGTGTTTTTTTTTTATCTTAAATGAAAAATGAATCCTTTTATTGAACATTTGTTTGAAAAATTAAAAATATTTTTGCATTTGAAGTACAGTCGTGGAAAAAAAGTAAACACCCGCTACTAACTCCTCAACAAATTATCGTAGAAGAAAGTTACCGGTACTGAACGATTGGAAATAAAGTCTACTTTTAAATGATGTATATGAAATGTACTTAGAGGGACATCTACATATTAAACCGAACCCAAACTTAACTTTTTTCGATGGCAATACACAATTTTAACAAGATATTTCAAATCTTCGGTTCAAATTATGATTAGACAACACATTTCAAATCATTTGAATGATAAGTTTTTTAATTATAAACATTCAAAATTTAGTGTTTCTAATGTTAAACTACATTTTCATATTTTCATTAATATCTCCTGAAATTATACTCCTAATGTGCTAATTTTTTGTGTAACAATAATACTAAAATACCCAAACAAAAATGCGTTGAATTTGGAATTTTTATAATTTTATGATATAATTTATATCCAGGGACTGACAAAAGTTAAAAATTCTTAGGCGCCAGGAAAAACTCTTAGGAGCCAGCTTGAAGAATCAGATCTCGTGACATTAACGCATTCACTGCAAAATGGAACACTAGCTACTCATAATCGTATTCGGCTATTTTTGAGGGATCTATGTGTCATTTTGCAGTGAACAAGTTAACTATTCAATAAAAAAAGTCAAACAGAGCAGAAATTTTAACATAATACCACTTTTACACTGTAAAAATTAAATAGAAACAAACTATGAAATTAAACATTAAAACGGTAGACAAATTAATACCCTTACCTTTAATTCACAACAAGAAATTATACATAAATTAACAATGCCTTTGAGGATTTTATTTGAAATATCATTTGTCACTTTTGTGAGATCTATTTGACAACTGCACATTTTGGTACATTCTACTTAATGAAACATCATTTAAATTTTTCTTTCATTTTTCTTCTTTTCAAGTTTTCTAATCTAAGCAGTGCTCTTTCAACATGCACTTTAATTTGGCCTAGCGAAAACTCTGATTTCTGAAAAATTAGGGAGAGTTGTTGCGCCGGTATGGTGTATTTCTTTACACTGCAAATAATCACGCTATTAAAAATAAATATTTTCGTACATGGAATTTTTTTGGTTAAAGGAAAAAAAAATAATAAGTAAGTAAAAAAGTTAGTCGCCAAGAGGAATTTTTTAGTCGCCCGGGGAACCTGGCGCCCGGGGTTTGTCGGACCCTGTTCATATCATATGAAATTAATATTCGAAAAAAATATGAATAGCAACCTACAATTTTTTCGATGGATTTAGATTTATTAAGTCCTGCTTTATGAAAAACCAAAATTTCACATTTTTCTTCCAGGTAGTTTTCGAATTATGCTTAAAAAACGGCAAATTGGTGGTTTTAGGGGCCGTTTATGATAGAAGTGACTAAATATTTTGAAATTTCTTATGCTATCTTGCAATCTTGTAGTCTTAAATGACTGCTTGAGTGGCCCTTAAGATGCCTTGATCAAGAAGTTGGGCTGTTTCGGTCAACAATCGAGTACGGAACTTCAATTTGGAGTCAGCCCCTAAATTACGTTCGTTTTGAAATAATTAATTTCTTGGAAACTTATCGTACGAATTGCATAAAAATTTGTTTTTTGGCTAATTGAAGGATGTAGAGTTCATTTATGCTGTCAGAATTGTGTACTGCTATTGAAAAAACAAATTTATGGCTCGTTTTAATATGTAGATGGCCTCCTAAGCAAATTTTATATACGCCATTTAAAAGTAGACTTTATTACCAATCGTGTGGTACCAGTAACTTTCTTCTATGATACTTTTCTGCAGAGTTAGTAAGTGGTGTTTACTTCTTTTCCATTACTGTACATTCAAATTTTTGGATATATAAAAGCTGTAGATTTTATGCAATAATTCCTTTATTTCACATTATCCATTATATATCTCCTGCATAATACTGAAATAACTTTACTCTATTAGTATTACAGAATAATTAAAGCACATAAATTCAAACGAATGCATGACGTTCTGATGCGTCAAATCTGCTCAAAGTGTTAACATATTTGTGAGATAAGAATTGGTACTGTAAAAACGTACAGTTGTGGGAAAAAAGTAAGCACCCTTACTAACTCTGCAATTAATTATAATAGAAGAACGTTACTCATCCCAATATATTCGAAATAAAGTCGACTTTTAAATGATGTATGTAAAATTTGCTTAGGGGCAATCTACAAATCAAAATCCGACCAAACTTTGTTTGTACCAATGGAAACGCTCAATTTTGTCAATATATTTTAAATCTTCAGCTCAAACTATGCCTAGAAACGAAATTTCTAGTAATTTAAATGATAATCTATTGAATTATAAACATTCAAAATTTAGAGCTTCGAATGTTAAACTGCATTTTCATATTTTTATTAATATCTCCTGAAATTATAATCCTAATGTAATAATTTTCTGTGTGGTTATAATACTAAAAAACCCAAACATAAATACATTGAATTTGTCATTTTGAAAATTTTATAATATGAATTATGAATTAGGAAATTAATATTCGACAAAAATATGAATTGCAAAATACAATTGTTTTGATAGATTTATATTTATGTCCTGCTTTATGCCAATTCTCAATTTCAAATTTTTCTTTCAAGTAGTTTTCGAATTATCCTTAAAAAAAGTCAAGTTGATCGTTTAAGGGGTTGTCGATGATGTGCAGAAAAGCATAATTTGAAAAAAAATACATTTTACTCATTTTATTGAAATATTTGGGATGGCAGTAGTCGAAACATATTAAACAAGTGAAATGGTCACATTTGCAAGAAATAATACATTAATAGAAGTGACATAGTCATTCTGTAGAATTTTAACACTCGAGTACCGAACTTCAAATTAGATACAGCCCCTAAAATAGACTCTTTTTAAAATAATTAATTTCTTGAAAACTAATCGTACGAATTTCATGAAAATTTGTATTTAGGCTAATTGAAGGGTGTAGAATTTATTTATGGTGTCAAACTTGAGTATGGATATTGAAAAAAAAAGTTTGGGTTCGTTTTGATATGTAGATGGCGCCCTAGGCAAATTTTATATACTTCATTTAAAAGTAGACTTTATTTGGAGTCGTTTGGTACCTGTAACTTTTATCTATGATAATTTGTTGCAAAGTTAGCAGGGATGTTTACTTTTTTCTCCACGACTGTATATCAGAATAAGGGGTCTTGTACAGTCGTAGAAAAAAAAAGTAAACACCCAAAAAATTATCGTAGAAGAAAGTTACTGGTACCACACGATTGGTAATAAAGCCTACTTTTAAATGGCGCATATAAAATTTGCTTAGAGGGCCATCTACATATTAAAAGGAGCCATAACTTTGTTTTTTCAATAGCAGTACACAATTCTGACAGCATAAATTAACTCTATGTCCTTCAATTAGCCTAAAAAAAATTTTTATGCAATTCATATGGTAAGTTTCCGAGAAATTAATTATTTTAAAACGAGCGTATTTTAGGGGCTGTATCCATATTGAAGTTCGGTACTCGATTGTAGACCGAGAGAACTCCCTCCTTGATCAAGGCATCTTAAGCGCCACTCAAGCAGCCATTGAAGACTGCTAGATTACACGATAGCATAAGAAATTTCCAAAATATCTAGTCACTTCTATGATAGACGGCTCTTTAAATCATCATTTTGCCGTTTTTTAAGCATAATTTGAAAACTACTTGGAAGAAAATTGGGAAATTTTGGATTTCCATAAAGCAGGACATAATAAATCTAAATCCATAAAAAAATTGTAGGTTACAATTAATAATTTTTTCGAATATTAATTTCATAATTCATAATTCGTATCATAAAATTATAAAAATTGCAAATTCAACGTATCTATGTTTGGGCATTTTAGTATTATTGCTACACGAAAAATTGGCACATTCGGAGTATAATTTCAGGAGATATTAATAAAAATATGAAAATGTAATTTAACATTAGAAGCACTATATTTTGAATGTTTATAATTCAAAAACTTAGCATTCAAATGACTTGAAATTCGGTGTCTAGGCATAGTTTGAACCGAAGATTTAAAATATAGTGTTAAAATTAGGTATTGAAATAGAAAAAAATGAAGTTTGGGTTCGTTATAATATATAGATTGCCCTCTAAGCAAATTTTATATACATCATTTAAAAGTAGACTTTATTTCCAATCATTCGGTACCAGTAACTTTCTTCTACGATAATTTTTTGAGAAGTTAGTAGGGGTATTTACTTTTTTTTCCACGACTGTAACTTTTAAATACGACGAAAATCAACAAAAACGTTCAAAGTTTGATTTAGTGCATCTCCAAAATCTTTTTATGTATAAAAATAAAATTTTGACTGTTAATTAAACAAATTATGCTTTTTAATATTCTTTCATAGGAGACAGACTAGACTTTTACAAAATGTGTGTATTTCTGAAATTAAAATAGCTCTTTTTTTTGTTACCCTGTCGGTCATTGCGCCCATATCTTGAGAACGTAATTTTACGTTAATTGTTATGAAATTTGATGTATATAATAATCACGTATGCATTTTTAAAATGATCTACTTGTCAAAATTGTTTCATTAACCTGTAAATAAAATATTTTCCTAAAAATGTTTCAAACTTTTACATTATTTAATGAATAAAAATAGTCATAGATAAAAACTTATTACTGTAAATAATTAAAAGCAGATCATTTTAAAAATACTTATATAAACGACTAGTCAGTTTCTTGTGGTGTCCTTCTATATATATATAAAAGTAACGATTTGGAATTGGGCCAAAAGATTTGGAAATGGACCAATGAAATTCTGCGTAGATACCGCAAAACGCATCTGATTGGTCGGAGCTTTCTATCTGTTCTCGGCGGACATTGTGAGTGGTGAAAACCATGAAAGTAGAGAATTTAGATAGGATGGGCGGTTAAAGGGAAGAATCTTCTGCATTTCGATAAACTTCTTTTTTTTGGGGTTTTTTTAGGGGTCGATGGCAAAAGGGATTTTTATAGAAAGAAGATAATTTCCATTAACTAATGAGAAAGGGGGGGGGGGTCATTTGCGTTTGGAATCTAAAAATTGAATGCATAGAAAATAAGAGATCGGCGAAGCGATCCAGAATGGAAAAGCGAAACAATTACGTCTGGGGTGGGCTGGAAAATAGGGATTACCGACTTCGCGATACCGAACGGAATCGCGAAGCGATTACGCGGGGGATTGGCGAGCGTAGAGAGCAGGGGGCAGAGCCCCCCTAGTATCTTAAAAAGCACCATGTACCGTATTTTCCCGCATTAGCCGGCATACCGGAAAAAATCGAGGTACCCCAGCATGCCGTAAAAACTCGTATTTACCGGCATGCCGGAAAATATGATGTTTCGCAACTGGAGGACGGGCGGCTGATTTATTTTGGTTTTTTTAACAACATTTTTCATTTTATGGAAAAAACATCAATTCTTATTTTTCTCTATGTCTCTCTCGATACATATATTCATTGATATCAAAGTAATTATTAGATTTTATATATCTTACTAGCTGAGCCGCCCGGCGTTGCCCGGGTCCGTAAAATGAACCTGAAATTTGTACAGCAGAATCTCATAAAAAGACCTAATCTCGTACCGGGTTCCCGCTGCCTATAGTACCGTTTAGCAGGCGGGATGCGCACGCACTGCAAAATCTTGCAAAAAAAAATTGTCGAATTCCTTAGTTCCACATTCCACCGCCAGGGGGCGACCTGTATTCTTAAAAAAATGTTTCTGAACGAAACTCCGTTAAACAACGTACCTATAGCTATATTAGTCAAGGGGGTGGCGGGCTTAAGCAAGAATTTAAGATATTTGTTGAAATTACTATTGAAACATAGTGGTAAGTACACTTTTGAAATTTTACATTAAATAAATAATTTTTATCTCTGGGCCCTGTCAAAAATCCGCATTTAAAACGGTACGATTTTAAATATTTGATCCCCCCCCCCCCACCTTAAATTTTTTTATTGCCTCCTCGCCTCGAAATTTGATGTCCCCTATTTTTTAAAATCATTGTTATGTGTTATAAATTATATGAAAGTTAAAAATTGATCGGCACATTAAAAAACGCTACAGTTTAAAAAAAATTGTTTGCGCCCCTCTCCTCCTCTCCTCCCAAAATTTGACGCACTCTCCTTTTTTAAATTTTTATTATGTGTTATAAACTATCTTAAAGTTTCCGTGCTATTAGATTTCCTAATTTTAGCAAACTCGCGTTATTTATCTAATCAATAAATCAGTTCTTTTTAAAAATCGATTTTTTAAATTCTTTCTTATTAAATACAACACTGGATTTCAGTTAATTTTCAGTTTTTTAAATTATCATATAAAACTACTTTTTTGATATAAGGTAAGCACATATTTCTCTCTTTTTATATTTACATAATTATTATATTATTCTTATTTTATGTATAGTAAGAATATTTCTGTTCATGTAATAATTTATGAAAATATCTATTTCTACATTGTAAATATCGGATGTGTGCTGGGGAGAGAGCTTTGTGTGAAAAGGTATGAGACACATGAAACACGTTTTTACTATCATGAATATGTAAAAAAGGTAAACTGAATAATTAGAAAAGTGGTGACAAACTCTAATATTGCACCTCTCCTCCCCAACATCAGTCGCTGCTACTGAATACAGCTAATGAACCTCATTCCTTTCTGTTTTCGAAGCACCTCATTTTTTCCGGCATGCCTGAAAAGACCATGGACTAATATTAAAAAATCTTGTCTCCCTCGAATTTTGCAGTATGCTGGCTAATGCGGGGGAATACGGTATTTAATTAATACTCAAAATTTCATGTTTTACATAAGGTTTTGAACATACCCTAATTCAAACTTTCAAGTTTTTCTTGATTTTCGTCGCGTTTAAAAGTTACAAGACCCCTTAATAAAGGTTTTTTACAAACATATTTGTGGCATATAAATTTAATTAAAATGTAAAGAAAAGGGGGAATATTGACGCGTAAGTATTATGTAAATATTAGATAAAGTGCTTGAAGTATGAATTTTATTTTACGGAAAAGTGCTCATATCTCGATTCAAGTAGTTGACTTTTTTTTTTTTATTGTGAACCTTAAAAACAGAGTTATTTATTAGGAACTATTAATAAGTAGTTTTATACTTAAAATTGATTGAAATTAACAGCATTGAAGTAGTTTTATACTTAAAATTAGTTGAAATTAACAGCGTCGAAGAAGTTTTAATTAAATTTGCTGATGAAAGTACAGTCATTTTTCACAATTACTTTTACGAACTATTATAAACTGCTTATCTTGAATTTATAGTCAACAATCAAATATGTATAACAATCAAATATCATTATGAAAAATAAACTGTAATATTTTTATAAACTTAACTATCATTAAATAAATCATTAAATCATTAAATTAAGTCATTAAATAAATGCAATGCAATCCAATGAATACCTTTAAGAATGTTATTTTTGAAAAGAAGGGTTATGTGTTTCACGTGTATCTGTGTATGTGGATTTCTTTATACCCTCGAAATATCCCAACGGCTGAATGGATTTTAATGAATGAGGTCTCTATCAATTCGTCTTAACGGCCCGATGGTTATAGGCTAGGTTTTATTTTTATAGATTCAAAATGGCGGCCGTAAAATACAAAATGGCGGTAGAGACGAACAGAAAAATTTACTCACCCTATTGAGTGGCATATCATTGGATAGGTCTTTTAAAATGAAGACGATGTTTTATTGACTATTTTACAGTCAGAAGCTCCGTTAAAATATTATACAGCCTGGAAGTTGTGTATGTATTGTGGATCCCTAGCTTTACTGCAACTATAACCATCATAGACATCTATAGACCTCATCAAAACAGTGTTTATAGATAGGAACTAACAGTTAAACACAACTTAAAAGTCATCAATACACGTAAATAAAAAGAAATAGGTAAGTAATATAAACAAGTAATATAAAAAAACATTTTAAGTCAATTCCTACTTGCGTCAAGAGAATTTTTGTTCTCCCATTCTTCTTTCCTTTTGAGTGGCGCTTAAAATGCCTTGATCAAGAAGAGGGCTCTCTCGGTCTTAAAATACCTTGGTCAAGAAGGGGGCTCTCTCGATTATTGAAAATTAATTAATTTAATTTAATTAATGAATTAATATTTGAAAAAAAAATCTAGATTAATATCAAGTGTCATCCACTACAAGTTTTAAAAAATTTATTTGAGCTTGATTGGATGAATAATAAATATTTTATTAACGATTGAAAATTTGAACAAGATATATATAGCGAGAGTGTGAGCTATTAGTAGGAATTGAAAAAAAATTGTTTCACATTCATGAGAAATAATGAATTAGTTCGCTTTTTACGCAGTCGGGTTTTTTGATTTTTTAAATTTAATTGTTTATTAATATTTTGGACATCCCATGCGATAGGTTTAAAACGTGTCAAAGACTTTTTGTCCACCATGTATTTTTAGTGATGAGACGCAGTAACATTAGACATCAACATTTGTAAATGTCAGAGGATTTAAGAATTTTTTTTAATGTTCGCGACGGAGTAAAATATTTCAACTTTTATTGGAGGGCAGTTTTTCTTCCTCTTTCTATTTACAGGAGCAAAACCTTCTTAACCCTTAAATGCCGGGTGTTGCTTTCGGCAACATACCCAATTTAGGTTCTAAAATACTATTATAATAATATTGAAGCTATAATGCCTAATGTTGCCAATAAAATACATTCTGAAAATATTATTAAATCGACTTTCAGCATGTAGATGGCAACACTTGTGCTGTTTAAGAATAAAGATAGATTTATTTTTTCAATTGTTGCTACCTGTTCTTTTTGTTTTGTTTGGAAACTTGCGAAATACCCTATTTTGTTCTGCATTGAGCAAGTAAAATTTATTTCTTATTATAGTTCCTAAAATTCTTGTGTGTTTAATATTATAGAATTTTATCAAGGAAAATAATTTTTTCAATTAAAGACCAGTATTGCCGATTAGTAACAGTTTTTTAGCCGTATACCATACTTAAAACAAAATAAGATTTTTTTGAAGTAATTTTCCCATGATTTATTTAAAAAATGAAAGCCGAAAAACATCATTTCAATGATTTTTTAAAAATCAGGAATTTAAGGTTTAACCTTTAACTGATGTTACCGGTCTCACAGACCGATGCTTTTTTCAATTTTCATAAACTTGCGATTTTCAGTTTATCTACAAACACTACTGAAATTTTGTTTCGTTTGGAACTTTAGTACTAACACCAAAGACTTTTGAATAGGTGAATTTTAATTATAATACTCCTGTACAAAAAGTTAAGTACAAAAACAACATCCTATGAGTTAATCGTGGCTTTTATTCATCTTTCGATGGAGGGGTCTCACAGACCGCTTCACACTAGTTATGTGACAATTTCTGTGACATCAGTTAAAGGTTAAGTATGTACTAAGAAATGATTTTATGAAGTTTC
Source organism: Maratus speciosus (assembly GCA_963932465.1). Lineage (NCBI taxonomy): Eukaryota > Metazoa > Arthropoda > Arachnida > Araneae > Salticidae > Maratus > Maratus speciosus. The sequence goes on along the minus strand of OZ010796.1, from coordinate 232,476,756 downwards.
TCCATCTTGGGAGCCAATGGTCCAAAAAATTTGCATTACAGTCCATTTTATGCGACATGTTATAGTTTCAATTTTTGTCCAGCTTATGACATAATCAACATATCAAAGTACTTAAACATCCTTTAATTGCAAGATACTGATAAAAAAATCTACTTTGAAACTCATGAAAATTCACGATAAAGCTTTTATATTCAAGCGATGAATAAAATATAGTCTTTTTAAAAATAAAAGCCGGCTTCAATACTAATTCAAAATACAAAAATAATAAAGAATGTTTAAGACTTTAGACATGGTGATGTTATTTGTTTATCCTTGGATAAGTTATTTTGAAGAAGTGAATTGGGGTTGTTTAGGAGAGAGGATGCTTCGGACAAACCAGTACCATAACTAGAAAAATATTTCGGGCGAGAGAGGTTCAATTTTCAGTTTTCATATAGTGTATCAATATAGTGTTAGTTATAATAGGCTATATTTACTATACTATAAAAATATACCATAGTTTATTTAATTTAATGAAAATTTCTAAAAATGAAATAATAATTCAAATTTTTCTGATAATGTACCTATAAAATTTCGGGTAAGGGGTGGGAAGTTGAATCCTTTATCCCCTCTTTGGCTATCGCTCTGAGACAAACAGATTATTTTTCAACATACTGCAGGCGATTGGACTAAAAAATTCTAACAGATGGCATTGGTATATTTTATGAGCTATCGGGTTTACACAATGTCGGATTAAAGATGGCTGAACTAATGCATATATAATCCTAATTTTGACACGAAAGTAACTTTTTGAAAAATGTTAATGAAATTAATGTTTCGCAAAAAAAATGAATGAATTGACATTACTTTCTTCTTTCTAAAGAAGAAAGGTATTGCAATTTAAATTTTTTTGTTCTTCCTATTTTCGACGGATTCACATGTTTTAGGAGTCAGAGATCCCGAAAAACATGTTTATGCAAAATGTCTGTTTGTCCGTTCGTGTGTCGGTATGTGTGTATGTCCTCTTTGCATCATCGAAAATATATGAAGTTATGCGTAGAATTAAACCAAATTTCATATATACGTTTTTGGCTATACCAGCAGATCCCAGTTGAATTTGAGGATATTCCACTGATAGGGGGCGCTGCAATAACGAGTTTTGTATCATTTTCATCATTGTGTCATCGGAAATTGTACGAAGTTATGCATAGAATTGAACCAAATTTTATATATGGGGCATTCTCACAATCTTTTGACTTTCATGTCCCTGAATAATAATTTTTATTTTAATACACTTTTTTGTGTTATTTTTATTTCATTTACTGGGGAACATCCCATTGCATGATTGCACAACAATTTAACGAGAAATAAGTTTTGGACGACATTGGGGGTCCAAATACCGGGAAAACTCCTATACCGTCCCGTGTCCCTGATGCTGATTTTTAAGTTTGGAGCTGTCTGGATAAAATTGTTTCAATAATAAACGGTCAAGTGCGAGAATTACTCGCGTACAGAGGGTTCCGTAGAATAAATATATGAATTTGTAATTGTATTATATATTAAAAAAAAAAAAAAAAAAAAAAAAAAAAAGTTGCTAAAATAATACTAAGACTTTGTAAAAAACTATACAACGTAGGGTTGGGTATAACTGTATATATTAGAAAAGTGTAAATGGGCATACCATGAAAATTCAAAGAGATATAGAACCTAAATAATATCAAATATAGCTATTCGTATAACTCTTTTAGATAGCTTTCATTACAAAAAGCTACCTATTGCAGCCGTTCGGAGGAAAGCAATTTCAAAAAAATTTGGTATATTTTCATCGATCATAACCCCCAGACACCGAAACCACCCTCCGTTCAAAAGTTGATATATATATCCATATATATATATATCTGATCTTTGTCACACTGTAACTCTCGTATTTATGAAGCGATTTGGATGAAACTCGGTGTGTACATGGTACCTACCAATGTCTCGACCAAGTTCGTTGGCCAGCGTCATCCGCCATCCTGTTTCAAAATGGCGGCCATTTAAAAATTAAAAAAAAATTAAAATTTGAAATGTGGTACCAAAAAATTGAAAATAGAAAAATATTTTTTTCTTATGTGTTTGAACTTGATACAAAGATTCCGGAGCAGTTTTTGTTTCGTCTATATCTTAAAAAATGGCTGAGTTATAGCATTTTGAATTTCTAGCGTGGCTGACATTTTGAAACGTCCTAATTTTTGTCACGCGATAACAGGCGTATTCATGAACCGATATGGATGTACCTTGGTGTGTACAAAGAACATACCAATGTCTCGACCGAGTTCGTTGGCCAGCTTCATTCGCCATCTTGTTTCAAAATGGCGGCCATTTAAAAAATTTTTAAAAATTTTAAATTTAAAATGAAGTATCAAAAAATTGGAAAATGAAAAAGGTTTTTTTTTATGTGTTTGACCTTGATACAAAGATTCCGGAACAGTTTTTGTTTTGTCTATATCTAAAAAAATGATTGAGTTATATTATTTTGAATTTTTATTGTGGCTGACAATTTGAAACGACCTGATTTTTGTCACGCGATAACAGGCGTATTTATGAACATATTTGGATGCAACTTGGTGTGTACATAGTACATACCAATGTCGGGACCGAGTTCGTAGGCAAGCTTCATTCGCCATGTTGTTTCTAAAGGGAACATTTAAAAAACATTTTTAATTTAAAATTTAAAGTGAGGTATCAAAAAACTGGAAAATGAAAAAGGTTTTTTTTATGTGTTTAACCTTGATACAAAGATTCCGGGGCAGTTTTTGTTTCGTCTATAGCTTAAAAAATGGTTGAGTTATAGCACTTTGAATTTCTAGCATGGCTGACATTTTGAAACGATCTGATATTTGTCACGCGATAACACACGTATTTATCAACCTATTTGGTTTTAAGAAGGCATGTGGATAATATATTGCAATGTCTCGACTAAGTTCACTGGCCAGCTTCATCCGCCATCTTGTTTCAAAATGGCGGCCATTAAATTAAAAAAAAATTATATTTAAAGTGAGGTGCAAAAAATTAGAAATTGAAAAGGTTTCTTTCTTAAGGATTTATCCTTGATATAAGGATTCCGGAGCATTTTTTGTTTTGTCTTTATCTTAAAAAATGGCCCAGATATAGCAGTTTGAATTTGTTTATGTGGGTGACATTTTGAAAAATCTGATTTTTTGCCTGCGACAGCACTTTTATATATCAACGATTCCTATGTGAGTGAGCATGTGCACAGGAATTACTAAGGTCTCGACAAAGTTCACTGGTTAGCCTCATCCACCACGTTGTCTCAAAAGGGCAGGCACTTCAAGATATTGCCGAATTTGGAAACCAACTATAAGTTACTTTAAATAAAATCAGCTTGGATAAAGCTGACTAATTTCGCGAAATTCTCATTCATAATGATTTAGTTTTTATAAAAATTAGTATTGAATCTTCTATAATTGGTTTCCACTAAATTGAGCTTCGTGTGTTTGAATAATATAAGCTAGCTTTTTAAAAATAAGGAAAATGAAAGCTACCTCTTCCTCTCGGCACTGGCCGGAAGGACTTTTTTAAATATTATCCTAATCTGTTTATGATGAACTTAATTTGGTACTGACAATAAAAGCAGCGCATAGTTAAACTTCATTTGGCATTTCATGAAACTAAATTAAGCGTAGAAATAACCTTTATTTCTACAGAGTAGCTAAAACAAAACCTTTGTTCAAAGTTGTTTTTCCAGATAGGTGTTTAATTAACTTTTAAAGTCACTCGAGGCGTATTGAGAGATACAATCAATGCAAACTATCGCGAATCCCACAGTATTTATGCGATTCATTCTAATTAAATCTTTCGAGGGCGTTGCCCTTAAAAAACGGACACCTAATTTTAATTCAAAAAAAGACAAACGGCACCAAGAATATTTAATTAAAATTTTCCTTTTATCATGTACGTGAAAATAAGCGAGTTCGCATTTTCTAATAAATTCGTTGATAAATTCTGGTGTCAGTTCATTATTTCATAAGTTTATAAATAGAATTACTCCGTGCGGGAACGGATTAAGTGGTCCAGGACTCTTAAAGCTTCAAAATTTAAGAAATTTTAATTTTTTTAGATGTTAAACTCCTATCCCTTCTGAATATTTTGATATAATTGTTTCCTTGAAATTCCTATTAGAACAGAAGTTTTGGCTTTTAGAATTATACCCGATCAATAGCTGAAGCGGCGTTTCCGAAACTTTATAGTCATTATTTTCCAAATGGCGTTTTTTGGGCATAACGCGCAGGATAAAAAACTTCTGAATATTTTTTCATGAAATTTTCAAAACATATATTTCTTGTTATTCTGTATAAACTGAACCTAAAATTTCCTTTTTATTGTTTAAAGAAATACTGTTTTAGGTGATTTTACTGTTGAAAATTTCAAAATTTTGTATTAGCTAAATGCAACATTGCATTAAAAATATAAAAATGCTTTAAATACGAATTTATTTAAGTTCAGAGAAATTATTACACTTTGAAGTATAAGGAAGAACCAAAATTTTCATTCTAGTTGCAATATTTATTTTGTAATCCTGCGCTTAATCTGTTATGCCAATTTTTTGTCGAGAAATGTCTAACAGTTTGGAGCCCCTATAAATACTAATTCTGTATCTTGCAATTTTTTAAATACATGAAACGAAAGAACATACTTATATCTTTCATTCCAATTAAAATTGTGTCTTAAAATCATATACATTTTAAGACATTAAATGTTGAAAATGGTCTTTTTTTTATTTTTTCCACTTTTTAGAGTCCCGAGACCCCTTAAATTAGTATGTTTTTAACAATTTGACGTTTATTGCTTTTATACTGTTACTGGACATTACATTACACATATATATCATTAAAAGTTGTTAACTAGGTATAGAGTACGCCGCCCCTGTCGTTGTGTATGTCCAAACTGACCGTACCTTTAAGGGTTAATATCTCGGCTAATTACCGATGATTTTTTTCGAAAATCATTATCAACAATGCTTTTATTCTTCTGCAACAATAGGCATATTCAGCAATGCTCAACAATTTTTCTGAATGCCCGTAAATCGAAATTTGTGTATAACAGAAAAATGCTAATTACTCAAAAACTATGTGAGCTAGGGTAATCGCTATAATTTTCCGGCAAGGTTTAAATTAACGGCTACTACCTCTAATTTTTTCATAATTTTAGTTTCAGTAGATTCGGAATTAGATGGGGGGGGGGGACATATTTTTGCGCTACATTTTCAACAATACCTATAAAAATATAATACTTAAAATTAAAAGGAATGTATTTTTGAGTTCAGCGTTACAAAAGCTTTCACAGTATACCCCACATGATATACAAAGAAAATGTTTTTTTTCAAATAGCATACTTAGCTCCTCTACTTTTTTACTAAATATATTTATGAATGTTTATTAATCTGAAAATATGTGGGTCAATGGTCTTATTACTTCCCCGAATTTGAACTTTCCACGTTCCATTGTTTACGAGTGAAATGGCTGTGACTGACAGACAGACAGACGGACAGACACAGGAGTGATCTTATAATGGTTCCGGTTTTTTTTTTTTTTTTTTTTTTTTTTTTTTTTTTTTTTTTTTTTTTAAGTACGGAACCCTAAAAACAATTCGATGTAATTCTTTTTCTGAAACTGGAACTATTGTTTTATATAAATATGTAGCTAAAAATTAACCTGCACACATTTTTAGGGTTGTTATTATTTTTTAAAGTCTGTCCCTGGGTTTTAGATTCCTTACCATCCCTCTTCTAAAATTATACAGAAAATCATTTCAGATGACGCCACAGAATTTTTTTCAAGTTTTTTCTCATGCAGAAGTATGCTAGAGAAATAATGTCTAAAATTCTTTGGCAGGAAATTTACTGTAGAATTTAAATCAGCATTTAAATATCAGTTTCAAGCATCGTGAATTTATTGGTAGTCTCACCGTCCCCAAGGTTTATTCCTGCACGTTTCGAGGTAAACAATAAAAAAAAAAAAATCCAATTTCAGCAACTGTTTCTAAAAATCAATGAGCATTGTGGCTATCACTTAGTCTTAACATGATTTTCCTAAAAATAGGTGGTAATTTTCCTTAACGTTCCATCCTTACCGTCCCTTTTTTTACCATTTCGTCCCTTTCTTCCAATACCATCCCCTTTTTTTACCTTACCGTCCCTTCTTTAACACCCCTTTAAGACAATGTTATACAAAAATTCTGTATTAAAAGTACTACATTTGTATTATTTCTTATTTGAATGTCCTGTGGGTACTATGTAAATTCATTATAAGTAAAAATTTAGAAGAAAATAAAAAGTTATAGGGGTAAAATGGTAAAGAAAATTAAACTAGCAGGTTTAACTTAAACCTCAGTTAAATAAAAACATTTTCGCTGCTGGCCATTTTTTCTTTATTTTGAATCATTAAGGCATTTGTCTATCAGATTAAAATGTTATTTTAGCAAGTTTAATTTTGTCAGATTTTTTTGCCCCAAAAGTCAAAAGTCCTTTCGGCCAGTGCCGGGAGGAAGAGGTAGCTTTCATATTCCTTATTTTAAAAAAGCCAACTTATATTATTCAAACACACGAAGCTCAATTAAGTGGAAACCGAATGTAGGAGATTCAGTACTAATATTTATCAATACTAAATCATTATGAATGAGAATTTCGCGAAATTAGTCAGCTGTATCCAAGCTGCTTTTATTTAAAGTAACTTATATTTGGCTGCCAAATTCGGCGATTTCTTAAAGTTCCTGCCATTTTAAGACAACATGGTGGATGAGGCTAACCAGTGAACTTGGTTGAGACCTTAGTAATTGCTGTGCACACTCACATCGGAATCGGTTGATATATACGAGTGCTGTCGCAGGCAAAATATCAGATTTTTCAAAATGTCACCCACGTTAGAAATTGAAACTGCTATATCTGAGCCAATTTTTTAAGATAAAGACAAACAAAAAATGCTCCTGAATCCTTATATCAAGGTCAAATACTTAAGAAAGAAACCTTTTTCAATTTCTAATTTTTTTGCATCTCACTTTAAATATATATTTTTTTATTTAATGGCCGCCATTTTGAAACAAGATGACTGATGAAGCTGGCCAGCGAACTTGGTCGAGATATTGATGTATACTATCCACATGCCTTCTTCCATCGAAATAGGCGAATACGTGTGGTATCGCGTGACAAATAGAAGATCGTTTCAAAGTGTTAGCCATGATAGAAATTCAAAGTGCTATAATTCAACCACTTTTTAAGATATAAACAAAAGAACAAATTTTCAGAAACAAAAACTGCTCCAGAATCTTTGTATCAAGGCCAAACACATAAAAAAAATCTTTTCCATTTTCCAATTTTTTAATACCTCATTTTAAATTTTAAATTTACATTTTTTTTTTAAATGGCAACACTTTTGAAACAAGATGGCGAATGAAGCTGGCCAACGAACTCGGTCGAGACATTGGTATGTACTATGTACAGACCAAGTTACATTCAAATCGGTTCATAAATACGCCTGTTATCGCGTGACAAAAATCAGGTCGTTTTAAAATGTCAGCCACAATAGAAATTCAAAATGTTATAACTCAGCCATTTTTTTAGATATAGACGAAAGAAAACCTGTTCCGGAGTCTTTGTATTAAGGTCAAACACATACGAAAAAAATCTTTTTCATTTTCCAATTTTTTGGTATCTCATTTTAAATTTAATTTTTTTTTAATTTTTTTAAATGGCCGCCATTTTGAAACAAGATGGCGGATGAAGCTGGCCAACGAATTCGGTTGAGTTATTTGAATGTACTATGTACACACCAAGGTACATCCAAATCGGTTCATAAATACGTCTGTTATCACGTGGGAAAAATCAGGACGTTTCAAAATGTCAGCCACGCTAGAAATTCAAAATGCTATAACTCAGCCATTTTTTGAGATGTAGACGAAACAAAAACTGCTCCCGAATCTTTGTATCAAGGTCAAATACATAAAAAAAATATTTTTTCAATTTTCAATTTTTTGGTACCACATTTCAAATTAAAATTTTTCTTAAAATTTTAAATGGCCGCCATTTTTAAACAAGATGGCGGATGAAGCTGGCCAACGAACTCGGTCGAGACATTGGTCTGTACTATGTATAAACGAAGTTACATCCAAATCGGTTCATAAATACGCCTTTTATCGCGTGACAAAATTCAGGACGTTTCAAAATGTCAGCTTCGCTAGAAATTCAAAATGCTATAACTCCGCCATTTTTTGAGAGGTAGACGAAACAAAAACTGCTCCCGAATCTTTGTATCAAGGTCAAATACATAAAAAAAAATATTTTTTCAATTTTCAATTTTTTGGTACCACATTTCAAATTAAAATTTTTAAAATTTCTTTAAATGGTCGCCATTTTGAAACAAAATGGCGGATGAAGCTGGCCAACGAACTCGGTCGAGACATTTGTATGTACTATGTACACACCGAATTATATCCAAATCGGTTCATAAATACGAGAGTTACAGTGTGACATAGGTCAGATATATATATATATATATATATATCAATTTTGGACGGAGGGTGATTTCGGGGTCTGGGGGTCATGATCGATGAAAATATACCAAAATTTTTTGAAATCGCTTTCCTCCGAACGGCTGCAATAGGTAGCTTTTTGTAAAGAAAGCTACCTAAAATAAGTCGATGAGTTTAATTGTGAAAGTAGCAAACAATTATTGATTTGAATTTACTAAAAGTCCTTCCGGCCAGTGCCGGGAGGAAGAGGTAGCTTTCATAATCCTTATTTAAAAAAAGCCAACTTATATCATGCAAACACACGAATCTCAATTTAGTGGAAACCGAATATAGGAGATTCAATGCTAATTTTTATCAATATAATGAATGAGAATTTCGCGAAATTAGTCAGCTTTATCCAAGCTGCTTTTCTTTAAAGTAACTTATATTTGGCTGCCAAATTCGACAATTTCTTAAAGTGCCTGTCATTTTAAGACAACATGGTGGATGAGGCTAAGCAGTGAACTTGGTCGAGACCTTAGTAATTGCTGTGCACATGCTCACTAACATCGGAATCGGTTAATATATAGGAGTGCTGCTGCATGCAAAAAATCAGATTTTTCAAAATGTCACCCACAATAGAAATTGAAACTGCTATATCTGAGCCATTTTTTAAGGTAAAGACAAACAAAAAATGCTCCTGAATCCTTATATCAAGATCAAATACTTAAGAAAGAAACCTTTTTCAATTTCTAATTTTTTTGCACCTCACTTTAAATATATATATATTTTTTAATTTAATGGCCGCCATTTTGAAACAAGATGGCTGATGAATCTGGCCAGCGAACTTGGTCGAGGTGTTGATGTATACTATCCACAGGCCTTCTTACATCGAAATAGGCGAATACGTGTGTTATCGCGTGACAAATACAAGATCGTTTCAAAATGTTAGCCATGCTAGAAATTCAAAGTGCTATAAATCAAACATTTTTTAAGATATCAACAAAAGAACAAATTTTCAGAAACAAAAACTGCTCCGGAATCTTTGTATCAAGGCCAAACACATAAAAAAAATCTTTTTCATTTTCCAATTTTTTAATACCTCATATTGAATTTTAAATTTAATTTTTTTTAAATGGCAACCCTTTTGAAACAAGATGGCGAATGAAGCTGGCCAGCGAACTCGGTCGAGACATTGGTATGTACTATGTACAGACCAAATTACATCCAAATCGGTTCATAAATACGCCTTTTATCGCGTGACAAAATTCAGGATGTTTCAAAATGTCAGCCACACTAGAAATTCAAAATGCTATAACTCAGCCATTTTTTAAGATATAGACGAAACAAAAACTGCTCTGAAATCTTTGTATAAAGGTCAAATACATAAGAAAAAAATATTTTTCCATTTTCAATTTTTTGGTACCACATTTCAAATTTTAAAATTTTAAAAAAATTTTAAATGGCCGCCATTTTGAAACAAAATGGCGGATGAAGCTGGCCAACGAACTCGGTCGAGAGATTGGTATGTACTATGTACACACCGAATTACATCCAAATCGGTTCATAAATACGCCTTTTATCGCGTGACAAATTTCAGGACGTTTCAAAATGTCAGCCACGCTAGAAATTCAAAATGCTATAACTCAGCCATTTTTTAAGATATAGACGAAACAAAAACTGCTCCGGAATCTTTGTATAAAGGTCAAATACATAAGAAAAAAATATTTTTCCATTTTCAATTTTTTGGTACCACATTTCAAATTTAAATTTTTAAAAAAATTTTAAATGGCCGCCATTTTGAAACAAAACGGCGGATGAAGCTGGCCAACGAACTCGGTCGAGAGATTAGTATGTACTATGTACACACCGAATTACATCCAAATCGGTTCATAAATACGCCTTTTATCGCGTGACAAATTTCAGGACGTTTCAAAATGTCAGCCACGCTAGAAATTCAAAATGCTATAACTCAGCCATTTTAGGTAGCTTTCTTTACAAAAAAGCTACCTATTGCAGCCGTTCGGAGGAAAGCGATTTGAAAAAATTTTGGTATATTTTCATCGATCATGACCCCCAGACCCCGAAACCACCCTCCGTTCAAAATTGATATATATATATATATATATATATATATATATATATCTGACCTATGTCACACTGTAACTCCCGTAATTATGAACCGATTTCGATGTAATTCGGTGTGTACATAGTACATACCAATGTCTCGACCGAGTTTGTTGGCCAGCTTCATCCGCCGTTTTGTTTCAAAATGGCGGCCATTTAAAATTTTAAAAAAAATTTAAAACTTGAAATGTGGTAACAAAAAATTAAAAATGGAAAAATATTTTTTTCTTATATATTTGACCTTTATACAAAGATTCCGGAGCAGTTTTTGTTTCGTCTATATCTTAAAAAATGGCTGAGTTATAGCATTTTGAATTTCTAGCGTGGCTGACATTTTGAAACGTCCTGAATTTTGTCACGCGATGAAAGGCGTATTTATGAACCGATTTGGATGTAATTCGGTGTGTACATAGTACATACCAATCTCTCGACCGAGTTCGTTGGCCAGCTTCATCCGCCATTTTGTTTCAAAATGGCGGCCATTTAAAATTTTTAAAAAAATTTAAAATTTGAAATGTGGTACCAAAAAATTGAAAATGGAAAAATATTTTTTTCTTATGTATTTGACCTTTATACAAAGATTTCGGAGCAGTTTTTGTTTCGTCTATATCTTAAAAAATGGCTGAGTTATAGCATTTTGAATTTCTATCGTGGCTGACATTTTGAAACGTCCTGAATTTTGTCACGCGATAAAAGGCGTATTTATGAACCGATTTGGATGTAATTCGGTGTGTACATAGTACATACAAATCTCTTGACTGAGTTCGTTGACCAGCTTCATCCGCCATTTTGTTTCAAAATGGCGGCCATTTAATTTTTTAAGAAAAATTTAAATTTGAAATGTGGTACCAAAAATTGAAAATTGAAAAAATATTTTCTTCTTATGTGTTTGACCTTGATAAAAAGATTCGGGAGCAGTTTTTGTTTCGTCTATATCTTAAGAAATGGTTGAGTTATAGCATTTTGAATTTCTAGCGTGGCTGACATTTTGAAACGTCCTGATTTTTCTCACGTAATAACAGGCGTATTTATGAACCGATTAGGATGTACCTTGTGTGTACAGAGTACATACAAATATCTCGACCGAGTTCGTTGGCCAGCTTCATCCGCCATCTTGTTTCCAAATGGCGGCCATTTAAAAAAATTAAAAAATTAAAAAATTTAAATGAGATACCAAAAAATTGGAAAATGAAAAAGATTTTTTTTTGTATGTGTTTGACCTGAATACAAAGATTCCGGAACAGTTTTTCTTTCGTCTATATCTAAAAAAAAATGGCTGTGTAATAGCATTTTGAATTTCTCTTGTGGCTGACATTTTAAAACGACCTGATTTTTGTCACGCGATAACAGGCGTATTTATGAACCTATTTGCATGTAACTTGGTCTGTACATAGTACATACCAATGTCTCAACCGAGTTCGTTGGCCAGCTTCATTCGCCATCTTGTTTCAAAAGGGTTGCCATTTAAAAAAAATTAAATTTAAAATTCAAAATGAGGTATTAAAAAATTGGAAAATGAAAAAGATTTTTTTTTATGTGTTTGGCCTTGATACAAAGATTCCGGAGCAGTTTTTGTTTCTGAAAATTTGTTCTTTTGTTGATATCTTAAAAAATGGTTGATTTATAGCACTTTGAATTTCTAGCATGGCTAACATTTTGAAACGATCTTGTATTTGTCATGCGATATCACCCGTATTCGCCTATTTCGATGTAAGAAGGCATGTGGATAGTATACATCAACACCTCGACCAAATTCTCTGGCCAGATTCATCAGCCATCTTGTTTCAAAATGGCGACCATTAAATTAAAAAATATATATATATTTAAAGTGAGGTGCAAAAAAATTAGAAATTGAAAAAGGTTTCTTTCTTAAGTATTTGATCTTGATATAAGGATTCAGGAGCATTTTTTGTTTGTCTTTACCTTAAAAAATGGCTCAGATATAGCAGTTTCAATTTCTATTGTGGGTGACATTTTGAAAAATCTGATTTTTTGCATGCGACAGCACTCCTATGTATTAACCGATTCCGATGTGAGTGAGCATGTGCACAGCAATTACTAAGGTCTCGACCAAGTTCACTGCTTAGCCTCATCCACCATGTTGTATTAAAATGACAGGCACTTTAAGAAATTGCCGAATTTGGCAGCCAAATATAAGTTACTTTAATGAAAAGCAGCTTGGATAAAGCTGACTAATTTCGCGAAATTCTCATTCATTATATTGATAAAAATTAGTATTGAATCTCCTATATTCGGTTTCCACTAAATTGAACTTCGTGTGTTTGCATGATATAAGTTGGCTTTTTTTAAATAAGGATTATGAAAGCTACCTCTTCCTCCCGGCACTGGCCGGAAGGACTTTTTTAAGATATAGACGAAACAAAAACTGCTCCGGAATCTTTGTATAAAGGTCAAATACATAAGAAAAAAATATTTTTCCATTTTTAATTTTTTGGTACCACATTTCAAGTTTTAAATTTTTTTAAAAATTTTAAATGGCCGCCATTTTGAAACAAAACGGCGGATGAAGCTGGCCAACGAACTCGGTCGAGACATTGGTATGTACTATGTACACACCGAATTACATCGAAATCGGTTCATAATTACGGGAGTTACCGTGTGACATAGGTCAGATATATATATATATATATATATCAATTTTGAACGGAGGGTGGTTTCGGGGTCTGGGGGTCATGATCGATGAAAATATACCAAAATTTTTTGAAATCGCTTTCCTCCGAACGGCTGCAATAGGTAGCTTTTTTGTAAAGAAAGCTACCTAAAAGATTGTGAGAATACCCCATGTATGTTTTCGACTATGGATATCATATCCGAGTTGAAAACAGGGATTTTCTTATGGAAGAGAGCGCTGTGATAGCTATTTTCTCGATTTTTTTGTAATTCTGTTGTATATCGACTTGTCATGCAGCGACAGGCAATTCGGATCTAGCTAATCCGGTGATTCTCAAGGAGGTGACTCACAACAGAACAATGAAAAATATTCATTTTATTACTTTTTAGAGCATACTGAAATCAAAATTTTTTTTGGATTTCGGTTTTCGACAAATTTACATGCTTTAGGAGTCAGAGATCCCGAAAAACATGTTCATATAAAGTGAGTGTCTGTCCGTCCGCATGTTCGTATGCCCGCTTTGTATAATCGAAAAGTGTGTAAAGTTATGCATAGAATTTAACCAAACTTCATATATATATATTTTTTGGCTATGGCCAGCAGGCCCCACGTAAATTTGGGAACAATTCGTCACAAGGGGGAGCTATTTTGTGCCATTTTCAATATTGTATCATCGAAAAGTGTATGAAGTTATGCACAGAATTGAATCAAATTTAATATGTATGTTTTTGGCTATAGCCAGAAAGTCCCACGTGAACTTGGGAACAACCCGCCGGAAGGGGGCGCTGTAATAGTAATTTTTATTTTAAATTTTTAATATTGTATCATTGAAAAGTGTATGAAGATACGCGTAAAATTGAACCAAATTTCATATATATAAGCTATGTAAAGAAAAGAGGCACGCTCAAGGTGAAATAAACCCAATTTCTGTTACGCAAGGTATAGCTTCCACTTGAACAACTTCATCTTACGTCAAATTAACAGAGTTGTTCCTGTATCCAGGATTAATTGCGCTGCGATACTATAATAAGAGGAGGAAAAGTATGAAATTTTAAGCAGTTCACCGAACAAAAGGCAGCTTGAAGATGACGCTGCGGAAAAAAGTCAAAAACCTTTACAGAAATAAAAGAGTAAAGGTAAACCCATGAAACGGAGAAGTGCACCAAAAAAAAAAAAAAAAAAACTGTGGATATGTCCAGGCTGATCAGAAATCTATAGAAAACCAATTGTAGAGGATCGGATCGAGTGCATTTCTTGCAGAGATTGGTGGCACGAAGAGTGCACAGACTACGCAGTTCGTCGTCACTATAAATGTTGCGTTTTTAAGTGAAAAGCTTCCTTTTTTATACTGAGCACTGTTGCAATCAATGGTTGTGTACAAGAGTGCGTATTTAGGAGGGTAATCTTTTTGCAAATAATACCGAAAATGTTTCTTATAAGTTGATAAATGCAGTTTTTTTTTTAGCTTAATAATTTAAGATTATAAATAAAGTATAACATCATCATACCCTTAAATCTCTTCATTTATTGTTATTTAAGAAAATAGCTAAAGTGCGTACACCTGCACCACCTTACCCTATATGTTACACAAAAATTTTTACTTACTTATGTCAATTAATCAATTATTCAACTGCTTGTTACATTCAAAGAGAAAATCTTTTGTAATATTTTTTATCTTAATGTCAAGATAAAAAGAACTTCTTAAAAACAGCATTAAATTGTTTTTAAATAAATACGCAAGGTCTTTCGAAAGAACTAGTCTTTCTTCAGCAGGCGCAGAAAACACGTCCTACTACTTTGAAAACAGCATCAAGACGTAGGATATTATGTCATTTGTCCGTCAGCTTGTCTAGTGGTTGCGGCGGACAAAAATACAGGACAAAAGTTGCTGGGTTCGAATCCCGACTCGGACGTAAATGTTTGCAGTGGGTAAATGAAGTAGCACCCGCAACCAGCAACCAAATAACCTTATTACATTTAAAGAGTAAGTGTATTTTTTTACAGTATTATAAGAAAATAATCAGTTATTTGTGAGTTAATTAATACGTTTTAAAGTATTTTTTATTTTACTAGATTTCTAAATATCTGATTATCGAAAGTATACTTTCTTTTTTAATGGAAAAGTTTTATAAAGAAAGAGAATAAATTGAGTTATACTAACAGTGTTTCACTTTGTACCAGAAGAGAAGCTTAAATTTAAAAATAAAATGTCGAATAAAGAAGAATTTATTTTTCTTGCTGGTAAGTTATTGACTCATAAATTACTTCAAAATATGGATTTGGTGCAAGAGTGAAAATCTATTCTACGATGTATTTATCATAGATAAGACCATTTTTTTTCTAAAGAATTTTCTAAATATTTTCATCTAATATGTTTTATGTGTATTCTCAAACATGAAATGTATAAAGTTACGTAATGTTTAATGTGCCATTTAGCAAGTAGAAGCTGAAATTGAACAATAAAGTAACGTCTCAAGGAGAATATATATCTTTTTGGTTGTAAATTATTGATGTATAAATTTCATATAAACACGAATTTAATGCGGGAATGAGAATTTATTCTACTGTGTAATTTTCATAGAATAGGCCATTTTTGTAAAAGAATTTTCGAAATATATTTGCATAATTTGTATTTGTTTTCTAACATTTATAACATATAAAAAAATGTTCAATATTCAACTTTTTCAGATAAGAAGATGGAAAATTTTTGCTACCTCTAAATTTATAAATATATTGGGTTAGTGCAAAAGTTCTACCCGTTTTGAAGATATGTAGATGTCAAGTGGAGTACGGGCGTTAAAGCTTATGTTTCGAGGATAGGAAAGTGACCTATAACACGTAGAGTAGTTGAGTATGCATAGGCACAACATTTGTCAGAAGAACTCATGCCGAACGGGAAACAACATGGCAATAATAAATTCGAAACCAGACATTGTTTACTGTACGAGTATGATAAAGCCGTTACAGCAGCAGCAGCTTGCCGCAGCATTTCTAAAGTGTATGGGGAGGATGCCAAAGACCTGCTGCTGATGGTTTACAAAAATCCGGGACGGGGACTGGAGCTGTAAAAATCATCCCCGTTCTGGACGCCCGTCAGTGGTTTCTGACGGGATCTGGACACAGCCATAACAAATTCCTCACATTCAACAGTCGAAAAATTAGCGGAAACGTTCTCGTACACAGAAAAACAGTCAAAAGACTGATGCATTGGCTTGGCTTCATCACCAAGCTCGATCAGTGGGTACCATACCAGCTTACAATAAAGCAACCAGATGAGAGGATCAGCACCTGTGTTTCTTTGCTTTCCTTGAACAGTGGGAAACCATTTTTGAACCAAATTGTAACGGATGATGAGAAGTGGATACTGTACCGTAACGTGAAGCGTCGAAGGATCGTGTGCTGATGTTGCAGAGGGTACTCCACTGACCTAAACATCAGGACTTCATCGCGAAAATGTTTTGCTCAGTGTATGGTGGGATGCCAAGTGAATCACCAAGTAGGAGGTCTTCGCACCAAACCAAACGATCAATGCAGACCTCTACCGCCAACAATTGGACAGACTGTGACTAAAACTCACGTCTAAGTCGCCAGTACTCATCAATCGCAGAGGGAATCTCTTTCATCGCGATCCTCATGTGCTTTAAGGACTTAGCAAAAATTAATGGTCCTTGGTTGGAAAGTTTTACCTCACCAGGCGTATATCCCAGACCTTGAACGTGCCATTTATCACATTTTTTGATCATTACACAACGCCTTCGGTCGCCAAACTTTCAATGATGTAGAGACAATTAAAACGGCGTTGCAACAGTATTTTGACTCTAAAACAGAGGGGTTTTATCTATGTGGGATTCACTTACTTCCACACAGATGGCAAGATGTCATACATAATTATGGTGCAAGCGTGAATTCATAGGTGATTAACTTTTTGTGTTCTCCGCCTTTCTGTTTTCACTAAAAAACGGGCAGAACTTTTGCACTCACCCAATATAAGAACTTTAAAATGATATACAGCAAAATCTCCATAACGGATTCTATCGAATAGTGGACACCTTAATTTAACGAAAACCTTTTCAATCCCCACTCCCAGAAAAATCAAGTTATTAGGAGTACTGTTATCTGTTATCTGTTTGAAGAGCAATATGTAGATGATTATGTGATACAGGCATTTTGTGATACAAATTGTGATCAGTTGTTATTGTCGAATATTTTCTGGATAAGTTGCAAGTGGGAACCAAGATGCCTGAGTAAAATTTTTTTAATTGTATCAAAAGATTATGATTTTGGAATAGTATTCTTGTAATGTTGAAAAGTGTATGATAAGATATATGTGACACATGATAATTATTTACTGTTATAAATGTTGCGTCTTTTACAACTGGTTAGACTTTTCAGGATAAGTAATATGCGGATTATTTTTCTTTCTGGATGAGGTCGTACACTGTAAAAAATTACTGCGAGTTTTCCGGTAGGAATCGGAAAAATAGTTGCCCTTATCGTACCGGAATAATTTCCAACCCAGCTCGGAATAAAATCCGTAAAATACCGTTTTACTGACCATTTCCTTATTTTTACGGATTTTATTCCGAGCTGGGTCGGAAATTATTCCGTTACGATAAGGGCAACTAATTTTCCGATTCCTACCGGAAAACTGGCAGTATTTTTTTAACAGTGTATACGTGTTTGCGTCAAGATCCTTTGCTAAATTCACTAGAGATTATATTTGTAAAATTAATATTACAGATATTGCGTCTGTAATTTTTAACAAATGTTGTAGAGCACATATAAATTCATTAAAGTAATTTGGCTGTTTGGTTGTAGGTTGTACTTAGTACAATTCTAAGTACAGCGGTATCTTCTTACAAGGCTACATAGGTCATTAGTTAAATTTTTTTTTTTTTGCTTGCAATTAATATTTTTAAAGCAAAATATTTTTTACTTCTTCACAGAAAAATAAGATAAAAAATATATCAATTGAAAAGTAGAATAAATAAATAAATAAATAAATAAGTTTTCAATATTTTTTCTAAAGGTAATATACACTGTAAAAAAATACGACCTGTTTTCCTGTAGGAATCGGAACAATAGTGGCCCTTATCGTACCGGAAAAATTTCCGACCCAGCTTGGAATAAAATCCGTAAAATCGGAATAAAATCCATAAAATATCGTTTTATTGACTATTTCCTTTTTTTTACGGATTTTATTCCGAGCTGGGTCGGAAAAATTTCCGGTACGATAAGGGCAACTACTTTTCCGATTCCTACGGGAAAACTGGTCGGATTTTTTTTACAGTGTACATTGCTCAAAAAAATTAGGGGACCAAGCAAAAAAATGAAGAGAATAGTGAAAGACAGCCATGTATGGGCATAAAATGGATAGTACACGTGTATCAATACAGAAAAAAAGACGCAAAAAATTGTAAGGGAGCTTTTATTCTTTGAAAAGATGGAAAGAACATGAAAAGATGGTTTAGGGCAACAATTTGGTTTCATGTAAATGATAAAAAAAAGTACTGTTTAGAAATGATGCAAAATTTTTAATATGGCGTTTGGTCTTGGTCTCCTCGAACAGGTAAGACTGCTGCACACCTGTTTTCCATGGATGCTATGAGGTTATCTATAAGATTTTGGCGAATACTGTTCCACTGCTGAAGAATTGCAATCTCCAAGTCTTGGAAAATAAAAGGAGGCATTGGTTTCGCAGCAATGCGTCGTCTGAATATGTCCCAAACATGCTCGATCGGATTTAGGTCAGGAGAGCATGCTGGTCATTCCATACGCTGTATTGTTTTAGCTTCAAGTATGTTTTCCACAAGACGAACTGTATGAGGTCTGGCATTATCATGCATGAAAAAAAAGGAATCATTAATTGCTGCGACATAAAAAACGACATGACGTTTCAGTATCTCGTCTGTATAACTTCTGACCGTCAAAGTGCCATTCCGAATGATATGCAGGCCCGTACGTCCATCTATGCTGATTCCAGCCCATAGCATCAACCCACCTCGTCTGAAATGTGATCTTTTACGAACGAATGTGGGATTATTTTTAGTGCCTCTTTCTCTCAATGCCAAAACACACCAGGTGTCACATCCAGACTGAATCGGGACTCGTCTGTAAACGGAATTTGACTCCAACAACTTTGCCTCAAAACTCGATGTTCAGTTGCCCACCTTCTTTGGGCCGCACAGTTGCTTGAGGTCAACGGAATACAGACCATTGGCTTACGTGCATAGAAGTCACCCTGATTAAGCCTATTTCGGACTGTTTGGCTGGATACCCTTCGTCCTTCAGCCAAGAACAACTGTGTTTGTAGCTGAGTAGCATTACATGTTTCGTCTCGACGAGCTGTTAACAGGATATATCGGTCATCAGTTTCTGTAGTAGCAAATGGCCAACATTGCCCTTGTCGATGTCTACCATTCCATGTGTCTTGGAATCGATTCCACAGCCTTGCATTGACACTTCTTGCGACCCCAACAGCGTCCGCTATACTTCGTTGTGTTTCCTCAGATTCAACTGTCCCAATAACACGCCAAGCCACGGATTTCGTTAAATCACATTCTTGTGACATTTTCAAGTCACCTTTTCTGAAAACATAAGCTGAGCAATTGAATTTTACAACTGAGACAGTGAAACAGAAGTTTCTTCAAAATCCCGATTTCTACAGGCATTACCTTTTTTCTACTTTTTGACGTCATAAACTTTAATTTGCATGTGAAGTTTTTTTATCTGTTTTCTACTACGCTTTAAATTATGGATGTTTTATTTTTTGTTACTTATCGGTGTAAATATCTGCGTAATTTTGTTAAAACTATGTTCTCTCCTAATTATTTCGAACAGTGTGTATGTTTAAAAAAATGAAATTTGAAATCGCGAAGTTTTTGAAAGAAGAAACTTAGTAAAATAAAACAAACCTTTCTCTAAAGAATTATAGACTCAAGTGAATTGGATAGTTTTTCTTCTTCATTGTTAGCTTTTTTTGAGATAAAAATGTTTATGCTTTATGAAATAAAATGAAGTCACAGGTTGAGAATTTCTATTTCATCATGCTGCAAAAATAAAGAAATAGTACAATCTCCATTTGAAAGCGACTGGCATTTTCATGAGCGATGTCTTGAGAAGGTAAAAGGAAATGCAAAAATAGTTAAAATGAAGAACTTTCTTCCCCTTGAGATAAATGCATTATCTCTTATTTTATTTCTATAAGAAACAAAACTTTCTTTTCACACTTTATCAGAAGTTGGATTTATTTTATGTCAAAGTTTCAGAATTTTAAAAACAGAAAATGGATTAAAAGGCGAGCTTGACATACATTGTACCGTATTGTGTAGTATTTTAAAAGAGAGTTAAAAAACCCAGAGATATCTCTTTACTGAAAAAAATATTCATTGAACGGATTTTTATTAGTAGAAATAAATGAGTTGAAAGAAATGAACCCATCTCTTTTATATAATAAAGAATAAAAAGCGTATAAAGTTTCAAAATTTTCAAAAGCAAAAATTTTCTAATTAAATGGAAATTTATTTGAATGTAGCCTTGAAAATGTTGATTTTAGAAAAAGTACAGGGAGAAAAAAATCTGCAAATCATGCCATATTTATATGTTTAAGAAGTAATGTTGTCAAATGAGGTGATGAGAATGCCCTCCCTAAATTTCCACAGGCCTTATGCTTGTGGAAGCTCAGCTCATAAGGGGAGCCGGTGCATATCCATTTTGTTGCCCAAAATAACTGCCATATTGGAGTCTGGATCAGCATTAGTCTATCGACAGAGCTGGTGCTGCCATCTACAAAGGGCTCTGTCGCTCTCGCCCATTGGCTAACGCTAACCGGTTTCAGCTTCGTGTTTGGTCATTACCGTCTCAATACTCAAGGCCTCCGGACTGATTTCGTGACGTACCAAATGAAGGTTAACCCATTAAAGGGCAAGCAATTGCGTTTGTGTAATGCTTAATTCCCACCGGAAATTTAGAAAAAAAATATTTCAAAATAAGGAAAAGCAATTTTACGACTTTTCTCCACTAAAGTCAGAAAACTAAAATTTCCTAAAATTTTTTTGGTGCAAATCCTTATTAATCGTAGGTGGGATAAAATATATACCACCGCCCCTCAAGGGGTTAAGAGGTGGCGGTATATATTATATACCACCTACGATTAATCAGGATTTGCACCAGAAAAATTTTAAGAAATTTTAGTTTTCTGACTTTAGTGGAGAAAAGTTGTAAAATTGCTTTTCCTTATTTGGAAATAAAATTTTTCTAAATTTCCGGTGGGAATTAAGCATTACACAAGCGCAATTGCTTGCACTTCAATGGGTTAATCTTCATTTGGTACGTCACGAAATCAGTCCGGAGGCCTTGAGTATTGAGACGGTAATGATTTGGTCCCGGGTTCATAAACAGCGGGGCTGATTCAGCCTGTAAAGAAAAGGCAGCTGGCGTCACTGTGGGAGAAATTACTGTTCGATAGGAAGATACACCTGGCTCCTACTGTACACATGAACATGGACGATCTGATTGGTCTACCTTTAACAGGTCTATTTTATGATTGGTCTACGTCGCCATGTCGAACCTTGCAATGGTCGCTGCAACAGAAATGTAGCGGTAGATTGGATGACAGAAGTGTTTGTTTGTAAACGTGCTCTTTCCTTATAGTAATTCAGTACTGGCCTGTAGACTATAATGCACTTTTGTTGGAATTCGTGACGTCACATTGTCACGGAAATCGCCTTCGTTTCTTGATGTCACGAACCCCAACGGAAAGGCATCGACGTCTAAAGGAAAGTGGCTGATTATGATATTGTATTTTCCGAAAGTACCTGCCAGAACCTCTGGTGTCCCTGCATGGTTCTCGCATCGAATGTTCTCGAGTGGCTCATCCAGTATGCATAGTTTATTGAGGAAGATACGCCCCTTTTAGGGGAATCGGTATTAAAATGGGGACAATTTAGTGATCTTGGAAGTTAAAGTCTTCTCGGAATTATTTTTTCTGTAAAAAAGTAATTTAATTTCAGCCATTCCTGTTCAGGGAATTTTAGAACTCAGGGAGAATATTTCCACCATCTCTAACAGCTTCTTTTCTGAAATATACAGGTATGATGTGCGTTTCTTTTTTTTAAATTTAATCTTATACATTTTCGAGGCTACATTCCCGTATGTTCGAAAAAAGAAGAAAAGAATTTTAAATCAGGGAGTTTTTGAATGGAAAAAATTAGTGTAGCAATAATTTTTTGTCCTATTTCTAAAGCATTTTCGACTCAACAATTGGTTTTTTCTTTTCTTTCCCCCAGTCTCTTTTTTAAAGATAAAAATAGTTATGCTTTATAAAAAAATTAAGTCACGGGCTAATTAAAAAAATTCATGCTGGAATAATAAGAAAATAGTACAATTTGTATTCAAAAGACATCGATATTTTCTTGAGCAATATTTTCGTATGTTAAAGGATAAATCTGAAAATAATTAAAGTGAAGAACTTTCTTCTATTTTGAGAAAATGTATGCATTATCTTTTATTATATTTCTATTTGATAAGAAACTTCCTTTTCACTATTTTAGGGAACTAGAAGTTTCTGAATTTTGAAAACAAAAACTAGCTTAAACTGTGAGTATGACATGCATTGTACTATATTATGCAAGATTTAAAAGGTGAACTTACAGAGATATATACATTTGATGAAAAAAATATTCATTGTACTGACTTATTACTAGTGGACATGAGTTTTTTCTATCGAATTTCTTTAATACAATAAAAGTCAAGAAAAGAATAAAGTTTCAATATTTGTTTTAACTAAAATTTTCCAATTATTTGGAAATATGTTTGCAAAAAGCATGAAATTTGAAACTGCAAAGTTTTTGAAGGAAGAAACTTAGTAAAACAAATCACTTTCCTAAAGCATTCCAGGCTCAAGGGAATTGAATCTTGTTTTCTTTTTAAAAGATACAAATATTTATCTTTTATAAAATAAAATGAAGTCACGGGCTAAAAATGTATCTTTAATCACGCTGGAATAATATGAGAAAAGTACAATTTGTATCCGAAAGCGACTGATATTTACATGAGTGCTGTTTTCAGGAGGTAAAAAAAAAAAAAATCCCTTAAAATAGTTAAAATGAAGAACTGTTTTCGTTTTTGAGATAAGTGTATTATTTTTATTATTTTATTTCTATAAGAAACGTTATTTTCGATGTTGTTTCATTGGGTAAGTGTATATATATAGCTAAAACAAACTTCCTTCCCACTTGAGTTAATACATTTAATTTTGTATTTTATTTCAATGTGATAAGAAACATTTTGTTACATTTTTACTGAAGTAACATTTATTTTACTGTTCTCTATATGTTATAAAAAAACTAATTGTGCATCTAACTGGCAATGCGAAAGAGTCTGGAACCCCCCCCCCCCTCTTGAAGATTACGTTTTTTATTAGTCCGCTTTAGTTACTGTCAAAGGATGTGTCCTTAAATTTTATTTTTGTCTTTGTTTACAAAAGGTACTTATCAAAAATATCATTTTAACGATGAAAATGTTTAAAATCAATGATTAAAATTCTTTAACTAAAGGAATAGAAATCACGACAAAATGTATTCAAAGGTGTAATAAAACTTTTCCTTTTATCAGATTATATTAACTCTTTCTATTTTGTATCTGATATTCCTGACGGTATTATTAATAATTTTTTTTAAGTTATCATATACAATAGTTTCATTTCTGAATGAGAGTTTTGCTTTTGTGTGAGAGTTTCTGCTTAAAGCTTGTGTATTTAAATTCATATAAGTGAAATTAATCTCATTAAAAATTTTTGAATCACTTTGAAGATTTTGAAACTTTGTTATCTCGCAATCAATAATTCCTAAGATAATTAATAATTAATAGTAATAAATGAAAATGAAAGATATTAATTAGAGGTTTTTAAAAACAAATCAGGCTTTAAAGTGTTTTTTCGAACTAGGTTTTTGTCTAGCGAGTATTGAAATATTGAATTTCGCGAGAATGAAAAAGTTGGGACAATAGCTTAAAAAAATATTTTACTGAAGGCAAAGAAATAGTGAGATTAACAAATGAAATAATTAGGATATATTAATAATTACCCCATTACGGACAGAAGATGTGAAAAACATCTTATTGTTATATTTGTTCGTGAGCGTGAATTATACGCATTATATGCTGCGTTGTTTCACAAAAAATAGATACTATATATATGTTTATAAATTAATTGTATAGCACAAGCTGTTAAGGTGATTCTGTAATTCCAGTGCCTCAAATAACTGGTAACCGAGTTAGCTAGAGCGATGAACGGGGTGTCAAAGTATAGTAAAATCGTTATGGGTTACATTATGAGGCACTTGGCAGCGTCCCTAGCGACAAACTGCGGAGTTATCGCTCATTTCTCGAAAATGGTACGAGATATGGAAAAAACACCAATTGCAAAGTTGTAGATTGTCCTCGATTTAGTAAAAAATGACATTTTACAAAATAACTTTATTAGAAGCTCTAAAAATATACTCCTTTATATTGAAACCTAAATACGTAATATTAATTGTACATAGAAGTGTGGGGTTAGTCATGGTAGGTACACATTTACTAATAAGACTAAGTTAAGCAAGGAACATACAATTGATTTTAATAAGAACAAGTTGGAAATTGCTCGTCAAACGTGGCAAATGAGGTGCGTTCGTACTATAACTAGTTTTATAATTATTTTTTGCACCCCATATTGTACTGAATGTATAATTTTTTGCACTTCATAAAGCGCATAGTCTGATACATCATTAAAATGCACTTCCAATATTTTTTTCCCATTCCCCGTAATGTAACGGAACACTTTTGACTGTCCCTGTAATTAAACTATACATCCGATTTTCCTAAAATTTGAAATAGCTCAACAAAATTTTGCAACAATTATATCTTTAAAATTTCAGACCATTCGGAAGGCTGTAATATCATTAAAATGCACTTGCAATAATTTTTCCCATTGGCCGCAATGTAAAGAAAAATTTTGACTGTCCCTGTAATTAAACTATGCATCCGATTTTCCTAAAATTTGAAAGGGCTCGACAAAATTTTACAACAGTTATATCTTTAAAATTTCAAATCATTCGGAAGGCTCTAATATCATTAAAATGCACTTGCAATAATTTTTCCCATTGGCCGTAATGTAAAGAAAAACTTTTGACTGTCCCTGTAATTAAACTATACATCCGATTTTTCTAAAATTTGAAAGGGCTCGACAAAATTTTGCAACAGTTATATCTTTAAAATTTCAGATCATTCGGAAGGCTCTCATATCATTAAAATGCACTTGCAATAATTTTTCCCATTGGCCGTAATGTAAAAGAAAAAATTTGACTGTCCCTGTAATTAAACTATACATCCGATTTTCCTAAAATTTGAAAGGGCTCGACAAAATTTTGCAACAGTTATATCTTTAAAATTTCAGATCATTCGGAAGGCTCTAATATCATTAAAATGCACTTGCAATAATTTTTCCCATTGGCCGTAATGTAAGGAAAAACTTTTGACTGTCCCTGTAATTAAACTATACATCCGATTTTCCTAAAATTTGAAAGGGCTCGACAAAATTTTGCAACAGTTATATCTTTAAAATTTCAGATCATTCGGAAGGCTGTAATATCATTAAAATGCACTTGCAATAATTTTTCCCATTGGCCGTAATGTAAAGAAAAACTTTTGACTGTCCCTGTAATTAAACTATACATCCGATTTTCATAAAATTTGAAATGGCTCGACAAAATTTTGCAACAATCATATATTTGAAATTTCAGACCATTCGGTTGGGTAGTTTTTGCTCTGTTACATGCGGACAGACGGACGGACAGACGGACGGACAGACGGACGGACAGACGGACGGACGGACGGACTGAACGACGACTATAGGTGCTACGTATTTATATAATTACGAACGCACCTAAAAAAAAGTTAAGTATGCTCATTATGTCCAACATTGGCAGCGTGCTGTGATGATGTACTTGATTTGATGGACTTAACTTGTCGAGATTGTCAAAAGTCTGACAGATTTTTCTGATTTGAAGCATATTTGCATCTAAAATTGTGAATTAAATACACACAATTATTGCGTTAATGATGTTTTAGACGAATTTGCTTGAAGAGCGTGTACATGGATTTCTAATTTTGTGTAGGGTAGACCGGGGCAAGTTTGGTACAAGGGCACGTTTACCCAGTTGCTTTATTTCACAAACGATACGATCACACCACTACTCAAAATGTAGGAGGACGCGTGGTGAATTGGAATATACAACGTCGTTTGCATTTACAAAATAGTGGTATTTACTTTAGTAAATCAACTGTTGTGATTTTTCAAAAGTTGACTGAATTTTTTCATGCTTACATAAACTGTCATACAGTATTTATTATTTAGTATTAAACTTTAAGAGTATTATATTCAGAAAGAGGATCCTTTCCTCTATATATTTGGCTATCTAATTGAATGAATACATTTGAAAGGACGTTTCTAGATTTGTTTATACAAGAAAATGGCGTCAGGGGCATTTTTACACATAACGCTAAGGGTACATTTACACAGCCGATAAACGTGCCCCGGTCCTCTACGTCAGCTCGTATTGCTTTATGCTATGTTGTTTTATGAAATATTTTAAACAAAAATTAAAGCATATTAATAAATTTTATTTGTATAATGGCCTTTGGGGTGTCACAAAGTTTGACAATAACATTGATAATAATATGAAAATTAAACATAGCAATCTTTACAAACAACATACTTGCAGATGCTATCTTATTTAGCATTAATATTACCTACGCAATTCCACGATGTTAAATGAATTTTACAAATTTTAGAACATAAAAATAAGAATATTGAACAGAATGTAATTATTAGGACTTTTCGAAAGCTTTATTAAATAGGCCCATTTCCTAAAAACATAATTATGTCGAATTTTGATGTTGAGCGTGAAAGCGCAAGTGCTGACTGGTTTACCTCTTTTTTAAGGAACAGCAAAAAACTATCCATTAGGATGCCATGACGTCAGCAGAAAGAGGAACACGGTTGGCGGTTGCACTAGAAGTAAATGCTGCGGCAAATTATATCCCACCATTTTTAATATTTCCAAGAGTAAAATTTCATCCCCACTCATTCGTGATGATCCTGTGGGCCATGAAGGGGATACAAATCCTTCAGGTTGGATGGCAGAAAAAAATTTCTATAATTTTTTAAACACTTTGTATCTCATGTACGATGTTCTCCTGAACATTCCTGCCTTCTATTGCTAGATAATCACAAATCTCACCTATCAGCAGAAATCCTAGACTATTTAAAAGCAAATGGAGTAACACTCTTGTCATTTCCACCTCATTGCAGCCACAAACTTCAACCATAGATTGCAATGTCTATGGCCTTTTGAAAAAACAAGTTATTCACTTCTTTTGATGTATGGATGTCCAGTCCACCCATTAACTGTCCAATGACCATTTACGGCATCCCCGCCATTTTAGCTACAAGCATTCTTTTAGCAGCAACACCTACGAATATAACGTCTGGGTTTAGGGTAACAGGAGTATTTCCTTTGAACACAGGAGTGTTTACAGATGCAGATTTTATGCATTTCAATGTCACTGACACACCCGATTCTATAAAATAACATGATGACTGTATCCCAAACACTTCTGCACAATCCGATAGTTCCATATCAAAAACTTCTGCAGAACGCGACAGTTTAATACCAAGCACTTCCTTACAAATCGATAGTTCCATACCAATCACTTCTTCACAGCCCAATAATTCCACACCAAGCACATCTGCACAGCCCGATGGTCCTATCTTCCCTACCCCTGAAGCTGTGAAGCAATTCCAAAAGGCATGAGCAAGGAAGGAAAGTAACAGAAGAAGGGAAAGGGAAATCCGAACCGTAGCTCCAAGCTGCAAGCCTGATGGAGTGTTTTCCTACGGACGGCCGAAACCCATTTGTTAGTCTATCCTTTTGGCAGCAGTTAAAAAGAAATGTTCAATGTTTATATTTATGCTATAGTAGATAAATAATTAAAAAAAAAACATGTAAGATTCTCAATATAGCTGCCTGGTTCAAAACATGGCGAAATATAATAAATACAAAATATTAATAACAAAAACACTACTTGTAACAAAAAAAGAAGAAATTGGCTATTTTGACTGACACACCAGTAAAGGAGGCTTTAAAAGAAAAGCAAAAAGTGTCTAAAAAAACAGGCGCAGAATAAACAAAAATATTTAAAGGCAGTTAAAAAACAACGGTTCACTAGTGATATCCAGGGCAAAAATTATACTAAAAAGCATTATAGAAGATTTAAGGACGGTAAGAAATCTAAAGAAGTTTTTCTTTCTAACAATTATTCAGATGAGGAAGATGACGAATGTGCCTGTATTTATTGTTTTGGATCTTACAGTAATTCTAAACCAACAGAAGAGTGGGTAAAAGGCACAAAATGTAAGAGGTGGGCTCATGCAGAATGCATTAGCGGAGATTCTACTTACTTTGCGTTAATTGTAACAGTGATGATGATTTTTGTTAAACTAAACATACCTAATTTTGAATTTCAGTAACTTGTAGCCTATTGTTTAAATGGAGAAATATATTGTTTTAATAAATATTTGTGTCATTTTACAATGTCTTAGTTGATCTAAATGCCTGTGTATACGTGTCCCGGTCATGGGGCAATTTTACACACGCGACGTAAATATAGAAATTAGATTTTCATAATGTTTAAAATGGCACAGAACTAAATTTGATGATGTCAAACTATACTCTAAGGACCATTTGTATAAATACCAATACTAGTGTAATAAGTAGCGTCAGGTGGGGGAAAGTGGGGGTAAAATCAAGATTTTTTTAGAAAAGGCCCTAAAACCAAACTATTAAATTTATTTTAATGAAACTTTTGATGGATTTTATATACATTGGATTCATGTAGATTAAACATGAAGCATAACGATTCAGTTTTGTTCGATTGTTTTCTCACAGTGAAAGATTTAAAAGAGCATGTTTTGATGCTCCCACTTTACCCCATGGTGGGGGAAAGTGGGGGTAGTTCTTAAATTAGTGTATATTTAAATAAAAATATGTAAATACTGTTTTTGAAACAAGAATACACTGAAATAAATGTATCTTAATTATATTTAAAGGTACAAATGCACAAAAAAAAATATTTTTTGCATATTATTTAATTAAAGAAATAATGTCCACGGCTATCAAAATTATGTTCACTTAGTATGCAACATATATTGCTGAATTCTACACTATCTTCATCTCAAATAGCAGAAGAAGTGTAATAGTTCTTCTGGTGACTTAGTCAAATGGTGACTTAGTCAAATACTTTATGTGATAGAATGTATTAATTTTTATCACTCGGCTGATGAATTTAGCTAATTGACTTTTTGACCGGTACTCAACTTCTACTCATGAACCTTGCTTTATTTCTTTAAAGTCAACTTTTATATTACCTGTTTCATTTCTTTTACTTTTTATAATTACTCTGCTTATTGGATGTTCATCCTTTCCTTTTCTTGACAGATTGTTTTTCCTATTGTCAGTTTCTTCTGCATTTTTTACGTCCTTTTCAATATTTGCTTGACTGAATTTTTTCTTATCGTCACTTTCTTTAACAACCAAAATTTCCAAAACAGTTTCGGTGGCTTAAACCTCACCACACTTGACTGTAATTATTTTGTGGCTGTAGTCATTTTATTATGAAATATAGAGCATCAGACACTTACTAAAGTTAACACATATACAAGTTAACACATATTTTAACAATAGGTAAAAAAATATCCCTATCATAGAACACTTAGCTAAGCCTAACCATACCCCCACATTACCCCACCTCAGAAAACAACTCATAATAAATAGAATTATAAAATTTATTCTTAACTTTCTATGTGGATCTGTTCCTTAGATGCTCCTCTACAAGTCTGAACTAAAATTAAGAGTTTTTGAGAGTTAATAAGGATTTTAGAAGCAAGTTCATCAGAAGCTTAAACTAACATATCATATGCAACAATTGCAACAAGCATAAACAAAATAGTTCATGAACATTAATTTTGTTTCCAGTTCCTAAAACTAAAGTAAAAATATTTGCCATAATCTCAATATATGTCTCTAAAAAAGAATTAATTAAATATCTCAATTTAAAAAGAGAAAATTGGTGTTTTTTAATATACCCCCACTTTACCCCATGGGCCCACTTTCCCCACCTGATCCTAAAACACAAAAAATCAGAAAAAAAAAGTGCCCCGGTCTATCCTACTTTGAAATTTATTAATTATTTATAAAAGAAGAAATTAATTTACTCGAGTATAATGCTAATTTTTTTTTCCAAACTTTTAAACTAAAAAAGTGGGTTGTGCATTATACATGGAATATTTCCGATAGCTTTACGGAACCACACATGTTTTCGCTATGTCTCTGAACATAGAGATCTACGAACATAGAAATAGTAAATGTAAAATAAGTGAAATAATAGAATAAAATTTTGGTGGTAAATATTATAGGAAAATATACGGTAACTATCTCTAGTGTTGATAAATACTTTAAAACAAAACTTCTAATGAGAGAAAAATACACACTGCAGGAACTTTTATTTTATGATATTTTAATAAGGGAGCCAATGTATACGTGGATGAATACGGTAACTTAGATTTTAGAGAGGGGAGAAATATGAGTGATTATTTCTATAAACATTTTTTCTCATGACCTGGGTTTATTAGCCCTTTTTGGCGCAGGATAACGTTAAGGAAATTAGTGTTCAGCATCTTACCCGTTTATTGCTCAACATTTTGCCAGCTCTCGATTTAGTATTTTACCAGTATTATGTTCAAAGTTTTACAATTTTATGGCTGAACTTACTCAAGTTTATGTTTCAATCGAAGTACTAAATATCAGAACAAGATTTTTTGCCATTTTATTGTTGCAGCTATGGCAATACTAAGATTCGGTCTAACACAGCAACAAATTCTTAGCCATCTACAAGATTATAAAAAACATCCCTGCCGGCCCGGCCTACAGGCAGATGTAGATTTCGAAGTTAAGTATACTAATTTCACCAACAAAAACTAAAGATACTAAATGATTAGATATAAATCCACTTTAACAGTTTTATCTGTCTGCTTTTGACGAGTTTTTATTTCATTTTTATATAATAGCTAGTTTTATTAGAATCATGTTAAGGCGGTATTAAAAAAAAAAAAATACTTTTCCATGCTCAACAGCTCGAAATTTTTTGGCACATTTTCAGATTCATTTTTAATAAAAAAATATAAAACTTGCTGACGTGATTTTTGAAAAGATTTATAAGCGACGTGTGTTTTTATTTTTCTTTCAATTAATTAAAACTTGATTAATTAACAATTATTTTTTCAGTAGGGCAACATTTTTCGTTTCTAACACAATCGCTTCGGGAAATTCTGTTCAAAATGCCCAATTTGACATCATTTTTTGAAATGTATTCTGCCTCTATCAAAAAATCGATCATTACTGTACATTATATATTTTCTGAATAAGAGAATCTACCAATTGGATGCGTTTGAGAGCAAAAATGAATTTAAAAATGAGTAAGAAAATAAGCAGTTTGGGTTTCAATACAACCCTTAATAAGATGATTTTTTTCTTCAACCGCTATGTATTTTTAATTTGTTTTTGCAGTAAGAATTGATCCTATCAAAAGTTTGTCTAAATAAATGTTGAAGACAATATTAAGAAGATATATGATAAATTCATGGATATTTTATATCTTGTGAATTGACGGAGTTATGAAAATTTTTCTTCTTCAACCCCCCTTTTTTGATTTCGTTTTTAATTTTATTTTGCGGTACGAATTCGTCCTATCAAAAACTTGTAAGCATAAAAGTTGTAGATAATAGTAAGGAGATGTATAATAAAATTAATTGGATTTGATATCTTCAGAATTGACGAAGTTAGGAGAATTTTTTTCTCCCAAAACCCTATTTTTTGCGCCCCTTGAGCCCATTTTTAATTTTATCAAAAATCTGTGATACATAAATTTTTGGCCCTATTTTTAGAAGTAATAAAAACTTTAAACTGATTTGATATGTACAAAAATTAGGAAGTTATGGGGTTTTTTCAGTTTTCACAAAACCCCTCCCTATTTGCATCCCCTTGGTTCGATTTTTTCCCATTAACGAACTTGACCGAGATTTTATGTCCCTTAATTTTATGTATCAGTTTGGAAGAGATTTGTGCAGAATTGTGGAAGTTATCGTGTCCAGAAGAAAGGGATATATATATATATATATATATATATATATATATATATATAGATAGATAGATAGATAGATAGATAGATAAAGTTTTTTACTAAGGGTGGTTTTGGGTTCTAGTGGTCTTTATCGGTGTAGATCTGCAACACTTTTTCAGAAATTCCAACATAGGAACGATTCCAATAGGTAGTATTTCATACGAAATCTACCTAAAATGAAAATCTCTGATACTTATGTTCAATTTACATGAAATAACACTAAATTATAATATACTAGTTGTCTAGAACGGCGTTGTGCCCTACTGGTAATAACTTTAAATATACCTAAAATCAGTGTTGAATGATTTTATAATTTCAGACGAAAAACTTTCTAAACGAGCCTAACGTTGAGGCCCTACTGCCTTCGGCAGCGTACCCCCTACAGTTTGTATGATTTTATATATTTTAACGAAAATATATCCAAACAAATCTAGAGTTGGGAGGCATACTGACATCGTCAACGTACACCGGGCATGCACGGTCCGGTCTGTTTCGTTTTTTTTGTTTTTAGACAAAAAACTTTCCAAAGGAAACTAGTGTCAGGGGTCCACACTGCCTTCAGTAACGTATACCCTCAAATTGTATGATTTTATATCTTTAAACGAAAATACATCCAAACGAACCTAGAGTTGGGATATCCACTGTCTTCGGTCGTTCTACGCAAGCCTGAGTCTGTTTTGATTTTATATTTTTAAACAACAATCTTTCCAAATGAATCTTATGTTGTTGACCCCCACTGTTTTCGACAGGGTACAACCTCGAATTTGTATGAATTTATATTTTTAAACGAAAATCTATCCAAACGAACCTAGAGTTGGGAGCCCCGCATGAAACCGTTATAATGTTTGCAATTTAATTTCTGACATTTAGCTATATTAAATTTTCAATTTTGACCAAACGTTTCTGAGACAACCTAAATAATATAAATCACGCACCAGCTCCTTACTCTTTCAAAACGCGAAATGATATCTTACAGTGCATTCACAATAATCTGATGAAAATGTTTTTCCCGCACATGTCCAGAACCCCCCCCCCCCCTCAAAAAAAACAAACAATCGAAAATGTTTAAAAGCACAATTAAAACGGGGAACAGTATCTTCAAAAGCACTGAGAGAAAAAAAAAATTCGCAAAATCCGTGAAACATCTTTCTGATATATTAAATATTAATTTGAAATTAAAAATATAGTTCGAACCGGAAAAGTTACGGAAATAAATAGATACTTTATTTATTTATTTATTTTTTATTTTTGTATTTTCTTCTGCAGAAAAGAGGTGGCATTTTAAACTGCAGGGAAAAAAACCCCAGAAACGTTGAAAACAAACGCGATTCAACCTACGATAAATATATTTTTTGAAACAGTAAATATTAATATTATTCGAAATTAAACATACCGACAGAATCGGAAAGTACGCGAATAAGCCCGTATTTTTTATTTTTTTATATATTCTTCCAGGAAGCGCATGCAAAAGTTTTAAATATAGGGAAAACAGAAAACATGAAAAGAAATTGAAAAACAGGAAAACCAACATTAAATTATAGTATTTACTTTAGAATATATACTTTTGAACTTTAGAATATATAGTTTTGAAATAGTAACTATTAACATACTTTTAAAACAAGTACACCGTTGTAAAGGGAAAGGTACCCCAAATAAGTGAGTATTTTTTTCGTTTCATTTATTTGCTCGGGAAGCAGTTGCAGCAGTTTTAAAATGTAGAAAAAGAAAAAACTTGAAAGGGAAACGGAAAATACAAAAACCAACATGGAATAGAACTTCGAAAAATATATATTTTTTTGTAATAGTAAATATTTATATTTTTAATGTACAATATACCATTAGAAAGGGATAGCTAATCCAAATTAGTTCTTTGTATTTTTGTTCGGGAAACGGACGAGAGAGTTCCAAATTACAGAAAACGGAAAGCTTGAAAACTCACGCGAATCTAGGTCGAATAAAAATGTTTTTCCAGTAGTAAATATCATTATTTTTTAAACGAAAGAGATCGTTGGAATCGGGAAAATAAAAGCAAAGTTAAGCATTAAAAAAGGCGTGTTTTCTTTTCTTTTCTTTTTTTCTTTTTCTTTTTCTTTCTTTTTTTTTTTTTTTTTGTAAATTTATGGAGAACTCAGTGATCGTGATTTCAATCTGCAGAAAAAAACAGAACTACTTCAATTAAATTTTTAGTAAAAATAATAGTCGGCGGCAAGATTTAGTGAGTTTCGATTTGACAGTGACACGCAATTGTTCTTGTTTATTCGTCAAATAATAGTTATATTTAATCCCTTAACGGTCGCATTAAATTACAGTTTAAAATTTCAAATTGCTCATTGGCACCATATTTTTTTGAAAAAGAAATATTCACCTTATTTAATGACAGGTAAAATTATACCATAATAAAGCCAATTACACTGTTTCATAAAACTGGTGGGAATCAAACAATCTGAGTAAAAGACAGAGCCCATGAATATCACGGGAGCGAGCATTAAGTGGTTAAGATGTTTTTTGATTTATGATTCGAATATTCGAAATAAGATATGATATGAACTTTTTCCAGAATCCTGACCTTGATTTTTTTTATGGTGCTTTACCGTTGAGAATACGGGATTTTAATAATTTATTGTTAATTATTTAAATTGGTGAATAATGGTGTCTTTCGTCTGTATGAAGATCCGAGAAACCCCTATGAAGGCGCATACAGATTCCGGAGATTTTCAAGCGCCATCGGTGGAACGAAACAAGTTCGCCATTTTGCGGTGTCCATTATGGTTTTTAATTATTATCTCGGATAATTATACAAAAATGAAAAATATGAGTTTCAGGTGCATTTGGACTTACTTTCGTATATCCTCATCCAACTTTTTAGATCTCTACCTGACATATATTTGTCTAGAGATGGACAACATTCACACAGGCAAACAAAAATCTTTATTTTATTAATATAGAGAAAATTTTCAGTGTTACAATGCATGCACGACGTAACGCTCAAAGCCGAAAACCTGATTAAAATTTTTCGTACAAAGAGCTTTCTATTTATTTATAATTGATACATATATCAGAGTAAACATAGAGTGTCCCATAAATATGTTTACATTTAAAAAATTGTTTAAAAAATTAAAAGTTGTTGTTTGTACCACAAGACTTACCAATGTGTAACTGTTTTTGTAGAAAGAGAAAAAAAATATTTCAAATTTTCTTTCAAATTTTTTTACTCAAAAATTCGAACCATTTGACAAGTCTTATGGTGCAAAACGCATTACGACATGACAATTTGTTGAAGTTTTGTGAATTTTTGAATTTTGAAATTACTTATGAATCTCTTTGAACTTTCGTTTTCATTTGCCACGAAAAAGATGACTCTCTCACAAGTACACTATATGGCCAAAGGTGACCGGTCACTTGCAATTTTAGACGTTTTGTCAAATATCTCGAAAAATACACGAGGAATTAACCTGAAACTGCAGGTGTGTAAACAGTATAGTATAAGTCATATATTTCGGTGAAGATTTTTTCCCGAAACCCCATAGGGGACCGTCAACATATTGAAAAAGAACGAATATCTTTTGGATAACCCTGTAAAAACTAATGCAACAAAAGCGTTCAAACTCGAGATTATTAATAGGTAGCTTATTGCAATATACTGTGTTCATTTTTATGACGATAGCATGTATACTCGTAGAGAAATTAAGGTTTTTATAAAAACAGCCCCACATTTCGCCAAGTTTTTTGCTTATCATTTGCAGAGTTCTTAATATAAAAAAAGTTCTTTTCAGAAAATATGACAAACAACATGGTACACAATACCCTGCAATCAGAATGAAAAAATAATAAAAATTGTATGAAAAATGAGCAGGTTTACTAAATAATGATTCCCTGCGCATGCTCGAACGCAATCAAAATATATTTTGCATAATGTGTTAGCTAAATGTATAGACCAACTTTTGTGAAAGTCTTAAAAACATATTTTGAAAAGTCTCATAATTATCTTTTATAGAATGAGCTCAAAATCCGTTATTCCTAAAAGGAAACAAAAAGATGAGAGGCTGCATCCAAATACAGTAGCACGTACAATATTGTGTATGCTATAGTTGCACTAATCAATGGATATATAGATGCAACCCCTCATCTTTTTGCTTCATTTTGGGAAAAACGGATTTTGAGCTTATTCCATAAGCGATTATTATCAGACTTTTAAAACTATGTTTTTGAGACTTTTACAAAAGTTGCTCTATATATTTAGCTAACACATTATGCACATTATATTTTGATCTCATTCGCGCATGCGCAGTAAAACATTTTTTAGTAAACCTATTCATTTTCATTTTATTTTTATTTTTTTTTAATTCTGATTGCAGAGTGTTATGTACAATGTTGTTCGTCATATTTTCTGATAAGAACTTTCTTTTATATTAAGAACTCTGCAAATTATAAGCAAAAAACTTGGCGAAATTTGGGACTGTTTTTATAAAAACCTTAATTTCTCTACGAGTATACATGCTATCTTCATAAAAATGAACACAGTATATGACAATGAGCCACTTATTAATAATCTCGAGTTTGAGCACTTTTGCTACATTAGTTTTTACAGGGTTATCCAAAAGATATTCGTTCTTTTTCAATTTGTTGACGGTTCCCTATGGGGTTTCGGGAAAAAATCTTCGAGGAAATATATGAGTTATACTATACTGTTTACACACCTACAGTTTCAGGTTAATTCCTCATGTATTTTTCTAGATATTTAACAAAACGTCTAAAATCGCAAGTGAGCGGTCAACTTTGGCCCTATTGTGTATTATGGTAGAAACCACACTCCTATACCGCGGTTTGTAATTTTTTTTTATGAATTTAGGAATTGTTACAGAAGTTATGAAACACCATGTGAAAAGCATGTAGTAAATTTTAGGAGTTTCAAAAACGACATTTATTGAACATAAAAAGTGCGTGATAAAAACTACTAAATCAATTAAGTGATAAATATTTATCTTTCCAATTACTTTCGTTAAATATTCTTAAGTGGAATTAAATGCTGAGCTTAACAATGAATAATTAATTAACTTCGCCCGACAAGTAATTAGAATTTTTTTTCAGTTATAAATTGTTGTAATAAAATTTCTTAAGTGTTTTTATTAATTTGTTGAGAGTGAGTACAGCGATATTAAAACAAAGATTGTCGAGTAACTATATTTAAATAATAAGTGGAATACTTTTTAAGTTATTTTAGAAGTAAATTTATTTAAATGTTGTTATAATCTTCGGAAATTACACAGGCCTGCGATGGAAAAAATACAAGGGAATTGATAGCTGAACTTAATGTATTTTTGAGTGCTAATTTTAAAAATAATATTGAAAAAAATCAATCACGTCACGTTTTCTTGAAAAATTCACTTTTATTTGGATTTTTATGAACAATTCATCATCAATATCATCATCAATCATCATCAATCATTCTGCGTTCCTCATAGAACTGCTGTCCCAGTGCTTTTGCCTCAAACTGAATTGCAAAGCCAGAGTCTTCAGACACGGAGCATCCAGAAGTTCAAGGCTCCGATTACGGAATATAAGCCCTCTGGAAGCGATTCAACTCAGCCCTTCTTTATGGTTGAACTTAATGATCTGACTGGAGATCTGGACTTTTCGAAAGAGGCAGCTGAACTGTTGGGCTCCAGCTTGAAAGAAAAATCTTATTGGTCAAAGGAACCTTTTTGATTGGTACAGGAATTGATAAAAGGAATTTGTTATGTACTTTGAGGAAGAGAAGAACCTGGTCTATTGTTCTGATGTTCCCGGATTGATGAGCAATTTTAATATCACCTTCGATAAAGATGAATGGAGGCTGTTTATAGATTAATCGAAAAGGAACCTTAAAGCTGTCCTTCTTCATCACATAAGCCAGTATGTATCTGTACCATTTGGATACTCGGTGCATTTAAAAGAACGCTATAAAAACCTGGCTCTTGCCATCAACAAAATTAAATATGCCGACCTCGGTTGGACCGTTTGCGATGATTTGAAAGTTATCTCTATGCTTTTTGGTCAACAAGGCGGATACACAAAGTACCCATGTTTAATTTGTAAGTGAGACAACTGTGATAAGACTCAACACTTGGTCAAAAAAGAAAGGCCGAAAAGGCAAAATCTGAAATCAGGCACCAAGAATGTGATTCGGATCATCTTATTGAGCCAAAAATTGTACTGTTTCAAAAGATTGCGATTGTTTCAAATACCAGTGCAAAAAGTTTCCAGATTTACCCGAAGCGAAGTTGAAAGAGAGAATCTTTATTGGTCCAGATATCCGCAACCTTATGAAGGATAAAGAATTTGAGACTAGCATAACAACAAAGGAAAAAAAGTTTGGATTGCTTTCAAAGATGTCGTTAGCAAATTTATGTGTAATTACAAGAATCCTGACGATAAACCAATTATAATGAATATGCTGGCCAAATTTCAAGTGTTCGGTTGCTGCACAGGTGTCGAAATACATTTCCTTCACTCAGACTTGTACCTTTTTACCCGGGCATTTAGGATCAGTCAGCGAAGAACATGGTGAAAGGTTCCGTCAAGACATCAAAGATATGGAGAGCAAATATTAAGGAAGATAGGGCAAGAACATGCTCGCCGACTACTCTTGGATGTTAACACGAGATAGACCTGGGATTGAACATAAAAGAAGAACGTCAAAAAAGAAGTTTCAAAGGCAAAAGAGTACGTACTTAAACAGAAACTTTGTTTTGTTTTGTTTTTGTCAGTTTAAAATTTGTTTGAAACTTTCACATACACATACGTAATATTTGCTCCTCTTGGTCAGTCGTCTATTTTATGTACGTTACATTAATAAAAACAAATTAAAATAGTATGTTGATGATTTTTTTCTAGAAACTGCACCATAATTTGATGTGAAAAGTTTAAACTCAACGGAACTTTTTGTTTTTCTCTCGACCAGAGGCGGCTCGTTTGATCTGGCAACAGTGGTTTTTATCCATTTAAACCTAAAAAAATAATCGATTACTGAAAAACCAATTTTCCTCACCAAGAATCGATTAATTTATATAGATTTAAATGGATAAAAATCTATGTTGCCAGATAGTACATGCAAAATCGTTCCACAAAATTCCTTTTCAAATAGCATTTTAGCAAAAATATCGATGTCGATTTTACAAAAATTCCTGACGTGATGGGGAACAATGGAGGTTATTTTCGAAATCAACACACCAAATAGCATAAAAATCAGCGAAAACTTCTCTTGTATTTTTCAAAAAGTTCAATTTCGCAGGCCTGTGTTATCTGTTGTGCAAATACCATCCAAAATTTAAATGAGTTTGTTTTAAATGCGTTAACCTGTTGAACAATCAATATGTAATATCATTTTAAAAACCTTGAAAAAAAATCAATATTTAAAATCAATATTTTCTTTTTTATTAAAAGTATTGTTTAAACAATTAACAAGTATTTAAAAAAAAATAAGAACTTGACTTTAAGTGTCTGTTTATCAATTTACGACTCGCTTAGAACTGTACAAAAACACTCATGGCATTAATATTGCCCTTGTTTTTTATTTTTGCACACCAGTTGGCGTTCTTTTGCAAAAGTGGCTTGGTGAAAATGATTTTTTGGCAGCCTTTTATTTTTATACATGTTCAATTTAATATACATTGTTTACAGTTGAGTGCGTTAGTGAATAAAAGAGTGACAACATATAAAAAGAGCGTATGCTCAGATTGGAGGCTTTTGACCAATTTATAATAAGTCGCATTCCTGAACTTGATAAAAATTTGCTTTTATCGCCATTCATTTCTTTCACAGTGAAGATAATTTTGTGAAGAAAAAATGTGGGTGTTGCCATTAGAAATTCTTGATATTTGCTAATGTAACTGTAATTGTGATAACTATATTATTATTCTTTTCTCATTTTGGAGCTCATGCCATAAAACACCCACATATCAAATTAAATCCAATTTTCACTGAGCGGAACGGCCGCTAGAGGCTCATATATAGGCGAATACGTTTTTTAACGAACGCGCTTAGCATACCGGCTAGAAATAGAAGCATTTTTCTTTTAGTGCTTTGTTCAGTCCTTTGTACAACTTTGAAGCCGCTATAAACATTATTTCATTCTCCATTTGAAAGTTGCGCTACCCTATAAGTTCTTGTCTTCCTTGAAAGCAAAGCTCCTTCATTAAAATTAAAGATAAATCATTTAAATATGTTGATATCGCTATTATTGTAAAACATACGA
This sequence comes from Maratus speciosus, assembly GCA_963932465.1. Taxonomy (NCBI): domain Eukaryota; kingdom Metazoa; phylum Arthropoda; class Arachnida; order Araneae; family Salticidae; genus Maratus; species Maratus speciosus. Next base: position 232,436,005 of record OZ010796.1, on the reverse strand, counting down.
ATAACATGGTGGAACCCACGACTGGCGGTATTCGAACCACGGCCATTTGATTTGCAAACCATAGCATACTATATATACTACTATACTATTATTGCATTTAGTATGCAATAGTATTATTACATACCACTATACTATTATTGCATTTCTTCCTTCTCTTCTGTATCCTGGGGAGGTTGTCTGTGAGCAAATTTTCCAAATTATACCTTTTGCACTATTTTTATAAATGTTTCTCGTATACGCAATATTTAGATTATTTCCACATTTATTTTTTTAAATCAAATTAATTACTACTAAATTACATCTTACGAAGATTTTAAAGTACGAAAGTGCAATTAAAAAAAATCCCCCCCCCCCTTCCAAAAAAAAAAAAAAAAAAGAAATTGCTGTAACACTTATCGTACTTAAGTTTGTTTGCGATTAATATGAAATCTTACAATTCCTTTTTATTCAACTTCTTCGCAAATTGCAAGCTAATTTTTTTTTAAATAATCTATACTAATAAAAGAATAAATCGCTCTGTGTGTCTATCTGTGTGTGTGCGATGGCTAGCGAAAACTACTGCACGTAGAAATCTGAAAATTTAGATGTGAATAGTCCAAGACAGGTCCTGATGCACCTGAAACTCAGATTTTTAATTTTTTAAGGGCGGAGCCCCTGGGCCCCTTTAAGTTTTTATGCACTAAATTGTTAATAACTTGCCCCCTTTTCATCCCATCTTCTTCATTTTGGGGGACCTATCTCCATTTAATGATTATCGCCTTTCTACTTTTCAGTTAAGTCCCTGGCCCCTTGAAGTTTTTGTGCAAATAAATTGTTAATAAATTGCTTCCTTTTAATCCGATCTTCATTTTTGGTATCCCTTTTCCATTTAGTTATTCTTATGTTTCTACATTCCAGTTAAGACCCTGGGCCCCCCTGGGGTGCGTAGGGCCGGATCAGGGTTGGTTGGTTGAATGAATTTTAATGGCACAAGGTCCCTTTAGGGACATGCTGCGCCCAGACAAAGTCAAAAACAAAATAAAAAGTATGGGTAAAAATAACTAATAGGATTATAAAAACAACTTAATTAAATAAAATCAATAATGATATACATAATTAAAATCATTTTAAAAGCCAAAAGACAACAGTTGAAAGACACAAAATTTTTATAATTAAAACATCTGCAAAGAATGTAAAGTGAAGTAATAATTGTTAAAAACAAAAGAACAAAGTATAAGATGTTGTATACAAGATAAGTTTAAAATTAACTGAATTTAAAAACAATGTATAATTAATTAGGCACAAACTCTTCGAAGACAGCATTATTTTAATCTATACTCGAGTCATAAGAGTCCGACTCCATAGCCGCTTGAACATAATTTTGTAGCCGCCACGGATCCTTTATATTGGAAAATGATGGACTAGGAGATGATTTCCTGCTTTTTTTCTTCACAGTTTGCCACCGTGAAGAGCCCCGAACCGTCTTCCCATCTCTCTGTACGCAAGTTTTCTGGCCCGGTTTCACAGTTTGACTAGAATCAGGTTTTTTCAATTTAAGTGCAGATGAAAAAGGGGGTTTTTCCGTCTCATGTTGTATTGACTTTTTTATTTGATGTGAAGATTTCTGCGACTGACTATTTAGGTACTCTATTTTGACAGGTTTGGAAGATGCTGGCCAAAGTCTAGTTTTGGTGCAAGTTTTAGAGTAGTGGCAGAGGAGACATCCCGGGTTGTTTTCTTTGAAGTGCTGGAAGATGGTGTCACAGATGAATTACTTGGGGGGAATGAGGTTTCAGTCTGAGTGTTAATGTAGCTTACAGATTTTTATTGTTGCTTGAGTAAACTGGTATAAGAAACTCCGATGGATGGAGTTGTGGATTCAACAAGTTTGCGAGCTTCTGGGTATGAAAGGTTTTCGGTAATTTTAACAGCAAGGATTTCTTTTTCTCGTATCCAATTTGGACAAGAGCGAGAGTAGGCTGTATGGTCACCCTTACAATTTACACAGCGTTCACATTTACTGCAAGATTTACTATCGTGGCCGACTTCTGCACAATGTGCGTAGGTAACAGAGCCACGGCAGGTAGTGTTTATATGCCATACCGCTGGCATTTAAAGCAAAGGAAGGGGTTAGGGATATAGGGTTGGACAGGACAGCTGAAGTAGGCAGCTTTTATTCTGGTTGGTAAATTTGGGCTGTTGAAAGTGAGTATGATGTGTTTTGTAGGAAGCAATTGGCCAGTTCGACGGATTGTGATACGACGTGCATCTATGATATTTTGATCTTTTAAGTTTTCTAGGAGCTATTCCTTTGTAGAGAATAGAAGTTCTGGTTCAGATATGACACCACAGGTTGCATTTAAAAATTTGATGTGCTTGGACAGAAACAGAAAAGGAGCCTATTGATGTGCAATTCAAGAAAATTTGCGAGTGTTTGGCTGAAGAGACCTCCAACAACAAATCTCCAGACTGCATTTTTTTCAGCGAATAGCCATCCTCAAAGACTGACTGCAATGTTTTACCAATAAGAAACAGTGAAGTTCTTGTAAATGAACTATCAGAAATACTGTCAGTACGTTTAATTATGAAAAAAACGTGGGAATGAATTGTACTGTGCAGTTTGTTGCTCCCCACATGGGAGAGCTTTAGAAGGAAGTGAGGTTTTTCTATCCATGTGAGAAAAAAGTACAATTCTGACCCCGGTCGCACCATCCACTACCGAGCCCAACAAGGGGATGCACATTCGTGCACCGGTGCTAACCAGGGCATATACGGTCACAAGACACTCCTATGCCAGTCTCCACCCTTAACGAGATGGCTAGTAAGTGCCTGATCACTTGATCCCCAGCCAGTGACAAGTCAGCTGACCAGCCTATTGATGCATACGGGACGAATATGCACCTCCCGTTTACCGGAGGCAGAGGCTAAAGCTGTGTGTTGGTTTCACTTAACTGCCAGGATCCCCCTTTCCAGGGACACGGGTCGCCACGCACGGCAAACACGTGGGTGGTTTAAAATTCTCCATGAGTCGATTTACAGGATGATATCGGCTCATATAGAATTGCCCTTACCTCTGAAGAGGAAACCACAATGAGAGTGAAACGAAGAGGAAAGAAAGACGAAAAATAAGAGGAAAAAGAAAAGAGAAAGATCGCTCAGGTGCCCGAGGTTGCGAAGCCCGTGAATACCTAAAGAAGGTATTCCCCTGGGGGTGCCGGACCAGGGCCCCTTGGACTTTTTATGCGCCAATCATTTTTAGTGCCCTATATTTATCATCTTCTCAGTGCATAATTTTAAAGTTGAGTCTTAGACTCTTCTTACCAGACCAGTACCCTCATATTTTATTGAAGCCCTAGGGGCCCTTTTTAAAACATTTACCCCCTTTTTTATATGCATTTCTTGAAAATATTACTTTAACGAATAATTCATATTATTTTCTATGCTTAATTTAGACTAACTGAAGATCTAAAGCGCTAAGTACTAACACGTTTTAACATGTTTTCATGTTAGGGCTCTATTTTTGACTATCAGTTGGCTCCTTTTGGGCACACCCCCCCTATTATGACTCCTTTAAAAATGGTCCGGTTCAAAAGCTTTTTTTTTTTTTTAACAAATTCTTAGGCCCTCCAACTACTACATGAGCGACAAATAAATTTATCAGTCTTCAGCTACCACCAATTTTGAATATTAATTGTCTTCATGGAGCCCTTAGTGCAGCTTCTTTAAAAATGATCCGAAATGCTTGCAGTTTTCTTTAACATAGTTGCAGCGTTTTTTGATTACTTTAAAAGCTACTAAAATATCTTTATGCCCAACTACATGCCAGTTATGTCCCTGGCCCCTTGAAGTTTTTGTACCATAAATTGTTAATAAATTGCCCCCTCTTAATCCGATATTCATTTTTGAAACCCTTTTTCCATTTAGTTATTTTCACGTTTCTACATTCCAATTAAGACCCTGGGGCCCCTCATGGTCCCGTAGGGCCCGGTCCAGGTCCCTTGAACTTTTTGTGCGCGATGCATTTTTCACTCCCTAATTTTTTCACCTCCTCAGTGCATAAATTTAAAGTTGAGTCTTGGACTTTTCTTCCTGGACCAACACCCTCATATTATTATTGGGGCCCTAGGGCCCTTTTTGAAGCATTTACCCTATTTATGTGCATATCTTTAAAATATTATTCTAACGAAAAATCCATACCCTATGCTTAGTTTTGGCTAATTATAGATCTAAATCGTTAAGTACTAAAACATTGCAGCATGTTTCCATGTTAGAATCCTGTTTTTAACTATCAGTTGGCCTGAGAAATTTTCAAAGAATAGTCGAAAAAATATATACTTCGAATCAGAAATTTACCACATCAGTCAATAAAATATGCAGAACGATTTTATCCATTCAAAATATATCATAACTCTAATAATTAAAAGCTCGAAAATTTTAATATGAATATTCTCACTTTTCTACATTCCAATTAAGACCCTGGGTTCCTCATGGTCCCGTAGGGCCCGGTCGAGGTCCCTTGAACTTCTTGTGCGCAATGTAGTTTTCACTCCCTAATTTATTTTTTCACCTCTTCAGTGCATAAATTTAAAGTTGAGTCTTGGACTTTTCTTGGCTTTTACTATTTGGTAATAATATTTATTATTACCAAGAAAAGCCTTGGTTCAGATGAGATATAGCGCTCATCACTCGCTTCAGAATTTACTTACATCTACATTAAAAACAAACTGAAAAATAGTAAAGTAAAATAGGGTTGCAATAATTCTTGACGATGACTAATTTTCGCCAAGTCAAACAGAAAGAAAGGGGGTTTTAACACTCTGCCCCTGGATGAACAATTACTATTGTTCATCATTCAAACTAAATTTTTATCAAAATTTTCAAACTACATTAATAAGACAATTAAAAGTTAGAATATACTTACAATAATGAGACATACAAATAACTCTATTATCACAGGAACATCTACTGAAACTGAAATATACAAAAAATATTGGATTAGGAAAAGTTAAAAAATGAAAATGTAAACAAAATGTTCTTTATAAGTGAAAAGTTCAATGTTAGTCTATAATGTCAAGTTCCAGTTTATGTAACAGTTGAACCGGTCTTTTTATCATGCCGGATTCAGTTTGAACTGCACAAGATCTGACTTTCAAATCTCTTCCTAAAAAGAGTTCTGTAATTCGACCGCATTTCCCCATGTGCCTTGGAGTTTTATCTTCATTAATCAATACCACATCACCAATTACGAATTTAGTCAGAGCTTTGACAGGAACTGAAAAATTGGCAGAATGAAGTTCTAGCAAATATTCCTGCTTCCAACGTTTCCAGAAATGATTTAAAACTTGATCTCGATATTTTAATATTTTTGTTAACGTTACTTTATTCGATTTAGGTTCAGTAACACAGTGAAAGTCTGGTAGAGAATTTATTCGCTTGCCGATCAGGAAATGTGAAGGAGTAAGTGGAAGCGGTTCACTGTTTTCTGCATAAACATAAGGTAATGGACGACCATTAATCATTGCTTCGATTTCAGTTAAAGTGGTTTGTATTTCTTCATATGAGAGACAAGACCTTCCGAGAACTTTCTTCAAAGGAGTTTTCACCGAACGAACCACGCGTTCCCAAAAACCGCCCCACCAATTGGCTCTTGGAATAATGAATTTCCAAATGATGCTATTTTTATTAAAATATCGTAAAACTTCCTCTTTCGATATTCGGCTCCAAACTTCTCTAAGTAAATTATTAGTTTTGATAAATGTTTTCGCATTATCACTGTAGATTGTTCGTCAAATTCCTCTACGAGATATAAACCTTTTAAATGATAAAAGGAAAGTTTCTGTAGTTAATTGGTAGACAGTTCAAGGTGCACAGCTCTAGTGACTGCGCATGTGAAAAGAACTATATATGCCTTTTCTTGGCCAGTTTCTGCTTTGACATAAATAGGTCCTGCAAAATCCACAGCACAGGTATAAAAGGGTGGGGTTTCTGTGATACGATCTTTGGGTAATGGTACAATTTCTTGCTTCCCAGGAGAAGCTTTAAATTTTGTACAAATAAAGCAATGTTTCAGTACAGATTTGATAAATTTTCGTCCTCTAATTATAAAATATTTTTCTCGTAAATGAGCTAAAGTTGTTTGAATTCCATAATGGAAAACCTTTTAATGGGCATTCCAAACCAACAATTTGGTATAAGCACTCCCATATGGAAGTATAAAAGGGTGCTTTTCCCTTTGAGATAATTCTGAAAATTGTAATCTTCCAGATAAAATTAACAAATCATTCTCATCCAATTTTGGATTCAGACTATACAAGGTTGAAACTTTATCGATGGGCTTTTCCTTTTTCAATAAATCAATTTCAAGATTGAAGACAGATAACTGGGTTTGTTTTAGCCAATAAAATTCTGCCTTTTCAATTTCTGGAGCTGTGAGCTCACCTGAAAATTTAGTTTTTGATTTGTTGATATTATTTAGAAATCTTAAGATCCAGGCTGTGATGTTAAGTAATTTGGAAAGAGAACTTTAATTTTCTAACTTTAACACCGATTCTGGAGGTACAACACCTACTGTACAAGATAATTGAGCAGAACTCAAATTTGATGATTTTCTTTCGTTCAAAATATTTTCATTAAATATCTTTTCAGGTTTTGGCCAACTGTCCTTTGGTAATGACAACCAGTCAGAACCGTAGTACCATAATTTATTTTCCAGGTGGTTATGTAAATTCTCGCCTCGAGTAAGAAGATCACTAGGATTATCCTTACCCCGAATATACTTCCATATTTTAGGATCAGTGAAAGATTGTATTTCTACAACCCTATTAGCCACAAAGGGCTTCCAATCCATGGCTGATCCTTTAATCCAATACAACGTAATTGAAGAATCTGACCAGATATGAATTTCCAAATTGTGAAAATTAAATGCACTTTTCAGATATTTAGACATCCTTGCAGCTATTAATGCCCCCATTAATTCAAGACGAGGTATTGACAAACATTTAATCGGGGCAACTCTACATTTTGCCGAGATAAGACTAGTCATAATTTTATTATCACTTGTGATACATCGAAAATAAGCTACGCCCCCATAAGCCTTAGGCCTAGCATCGGAAAAAAATATGAATTTCAATTGGGTCCGAAAATTCTAAAGCCTGTGGAAAATATTTGCGGGGTACCTCAAATTTATGCATATGTTCGATTTCTGCACACCAATTTTCCCATTCAATTTTTAAATCATTAGGGAATTTTTCATCCCATTCCAAACCCCCTTTCCATGTTTCCTGTAGCAAACTTTTCATACGAACAGAAAATGGTGTGATGAATCCAATAGGATCAAAGAATTTTAACATGGCTTTAAGAACAACGCGTTTCGATGGATTAAATTTCCAATCATCAGGAAAAGATTGTATATCAAAACGTAAAATATCCCAATTAGTATCCCATAATAATCCCAAAATTTTTAAAGAATTATTCAAATTTTCTTCTGAGTCACATAATTTATTTTCTTTCCATAATTTTCTAAGTTTAACAGAATGAGTATTGAATTTTAGCTTCCTTAAAAATATGCGAAGCTGTTAAGGATAGATAATAAGCGTCTTCATCAGATTTGGATCCCATTATCAAATCATCTACATAAAAAGAAGAGTCCAAAATCTTAACAATTTCAGGATGATCATCATATTTACTTATATGGGATTTAATCGTCGCAGCCAAAAGAAAGGGACTACAAGTTACTCCAAAAGCAGCTCGTGTAAATCTCAAAATTTTTAAACCATCCTTTTCGTCACCAAACCACAAGAATTTAAAATAATCCCGATCTTCTGTTATCCCAATTTGCAAAAACGCTTTCTCTAAGCCAGCGCTAAATGCAACATTAAATTTTCTGAAATTAAATATTACATTAAGTATGTTCGGGTTAAGATTAGCTCCTGGATATAAACAGTCATTTAAATAATTTAAATGTTTTTCTTTAGAAGAAGCATCGAAAACCATCCTTACTTTGGTAGTTAATTTATCTTCTCTTAAAATCGGTCTGTGCGGCATAAAATAACCACTTTCAATTATTTTATCAAGACATTCTTCTACAATTCCAGCAGTTATTTGTTCTAATATAATAGCTTTATAATTTTTACATAAGTCATTATCCTTCTCGAGTTTACGATTTAATTCCTCAAAGCGACCTCTAGCTATTCTAAAATTATTCCCGACTTTATTTTTCTCATCCTTCCACAATAAACCCGTTTCATACCTATTATTTACGAATTTTAAGTTATTCTCAAATTTATTCACAATCCCCATATCTGCATCAGAAATATTATCATTTGATTGAGTAATACCCAAAGATTCAATTTCCCATAAAATATTGAAATCTTCTCCAATTGGAGTGTTAACCGACAGATGTAAAACAGAAGTACATTCCATTTTTCTTTTTTCATTTTCATAAAAACCACAAAGCGAATATCCGAATAAACTATCACATAAAAAGAGAGATATAGTTATTTTTTTATTTCTCTATCGTAACAGATTTGATAAACATAATCCGCCCGAATAAGAATATTTATTTTAGAATGGCATGATGCAACCGCATTTGATAACTTAAAAAGTGTCAGTTTATTTTCTATCTGTCTCGAGAGAAGGGGCAGAAATCCTAGTGTTAGAAATTACATTCGTGACTAATGCCTCAATAAATATGAAACGCGATTTGTTTTCAATATGGGATAATTTTAATTGCACAGCGTCAAATGTTTTTATTTGCGGTTTAACAGCTGCAAAGGAATAAATTTGAAGTTTTTCTTGACGAATAATTCGAGGATTTAATTTTGAAACTAATTGCTTTGTAACAAACGACCTTTGACTTCTCAAGTCAAATAAGTATAATGAAAGCTCAGAATTTATTCCAGATTCCACATTTACACAAGCTGTTTGTAATATAACCTCCTTAAAGAAATTTTCATTTTCGGTTTTACACTGAGATATCGAACTAATAACTAAGTCAGCTGATTCGATTTCTTTGGGAACTGTTTGATGAGATTTTTTTTAAACAAATCGAAGAATGATGAACATTTCCATTGCAGAATTTACAAGGTTCTAAATTAAATTTACATTTGGCCGATACGTGGAATTTTTTAAAACAGGTGAAACAACGTCCCTGTATACGCAATTTTTCCCGTTTTTGAGGAATAGTACACTCTTTACACAATTTTGAATCATGTTCATTATCACAAAATAAACAAACATTTTTTACATTAGTAGCCAATTCAGAGGCTGAAGGAATGTCGCGTTTATAATTGCTAAATTGTTTATAACTGTTATTATATTTATTCTTTTCCTTTTTAGCACTAAAACTATTTTCAGAGCTCTGGAGTGCCATCGTAGATTCTCGCGATTGCACTTCGTTTTTAATGAAGGAAAGAAGCTCTTCGACCTCTATTTTTTTCCATCGGTTCTTTTACGATAAGAATTTAACGCCATTTCAGAAGGTATCAACTTTAATAAAATAGGGCATAGAAGTTGTCCATAACTTCCTGCTGTAACTCCGAGAGAATTCAAATTTCTAATTTGTACATATCATACAATTCCCGAAGTTCTTTAATATTAGATGCATTCTTTACCTGTTTTAAATTTAATAATTTACTCATATGTGCATTGATGACTAGGTCGTCACGACCGTAGCGAGCTTTTAACAAATCAACTGCAGCTTTAAAGCTTTCCTCCGAAAGCGAAAAACCTGCAACAGCATTCATTATATGCAATACCTCCAAGAAGAGATTTCAAGTAGACAAATTTGTAAATAGAAGTTAAATTAGAATTCTTTTCGATTGCATTGGAATATTGCCCCCAAAATGCTAGCCAAGAACTGCTATCACCAAAAAATTTATTTATAGTGAGCTTCGGCAATTTCATAGATCTCTCTAACTGTCCGTTTTGAGAACCGGATTCATTTTTCATAAAATTTTGAAACGCGTTATTTTGTTTTTGGGAGTTGTGTTCATTTAAGAATTTTGTGATCTTATAACGAGATTAAATTATTTTCTCACTATAGGTTTCAGAATTTTCGATTTCTTTCTCAAAATCGTCATCAGCAATAACATCTTGTATATCAGAGTTTAATTTTTTTAATGATTCATATTTGTCATTCAATTGATCCTTACAAATATTTAATAAATCAAATTTATTTTCTAATGGCATAGAATCATCTTCAAGTGTTGCGCTTATTTTTGTACACAACTTTGTCGTTTGTGTGCGTAAACCTGATCTTTTCTTTTTTAATGTTTCGACATTAGTCGACATATTTATTTTTCAATCAATCAACAATAAAAATAGCTTACCTCAAGCCTTCAGAATCAGAAATAATAACTTTCAAACATCAGTTCAGACATCCTGTCGCGGATGCCAGCATGAGAAATTTTCAAAGAACACTCGAAAAAATATATACTTCGAATCAGAAATTTATCACATCAGTCAATAAAATGTGCAGAACGATTTTATCCATTCAAAATATATCATAATTCTAATAATTTAAACCTCGAAAATTTTAATATGAATATATTTATTATTACCAAGAAAAGCCTTGGTTCAGATGAGATATAGCGCTCATCACTCGTTTCAGAATTTACTTACATCTACATTTAAAAAAAAAAAAAAAACTGAAAAATAGTAAATTAAAATAGGGTTGCAATAATTCTTGGCGATGACTAATTTTCGCCAAGTCAAACAGAAAGAAAGGGGGTTTTAACATGGCCCCTGTTGGGCCTCATAATATAGCTCCCTTAAAAATGGTCCGATTCAGCAGCTCTTTTTCTAACACCTTATTAGGTCCGCCAGCTACTACATGAACGACAAAAAAAAAAAAAATCAGACTTCAGCTACCACCAATTTTGAGTATTGATCGCCTTCTTGGGGCCCTTGGTACAGCTTCTTTAAAAATGATCGGAATTGCTTGCAATTTTCTTTAACACATTTCTAGCATTCTCTGACTACTTTAAAAACGACTAAAAATAACTTTATACACAACTACATGCCACTGAAATCCCTGGTCCCTTGGGGCCCGGTACCCCTTGGGCCCCTTAAAGATTTTGCACCATAAATTGTTAATAAATTGCCTCTTCTTAATCCGATTTTCATTTTTGAACACTTTTTCCATTTAGTTATTCTCCCGTTTCTTTATTCCAGTTAAAATCCTTTGGCATTCTGTAGTTCCATAGGGCCTAATCCAGAGCCATTTTTTGTGCGGCATGCATTTTTCATCACCTAATTTTCTCACATTATCAAGGAAAAATTTTTAAATTGAGTCTTGCCTTCTTCTCCCCGGACCAATACCCTCTTATTTTTACAGGATCCCAGGGCCCTGTTTAAGCATTTCCCCCTACTTTTTGCGCATTTCTTTAAATTTTTTTCTAATGATTAATTCATACCGTATGCTTAATTTTGACTAATTGAAGATCTAAAGTTACTAAGTCTAAAGCTAGTAAAGATCTAAAGCTGTAACTTAGACCTTTATACAAGTTTTCATTTTAGGGCCTTGCTCTTTACTATCAGTTGGCCCTCTTTGGGCCCTTTGTTATAGGTCCCTTAAAAACGGTCCGATTCACTAGCTTTTTTAAAAACAACTTCTTAAGTCCTCCTGCAACTACATGAATGACAAAAAATTTCTCAGACTTCAGCTACCACCAATTTTGAATATTAATCTCCTCCTTGGGCCCTTTGTTGCTGCTTCTTTAAAATCTATCCGATTCTATTAAATTTTTCTTTAACATAGTTTCAGCGTCCTCCAGCTACTTTAAAACTACTAAAATATTTTCTTATACCCAACTACATTCCAGTTAAGACGCTGACCCCTAGGGCCCGGTCTTTCTTTATACCTCAGCTACCACTTTTTTCAAACATTAATCTCTTTTTTCAGCATCAATTTGCGTTTACTCACTACAGCCGTAAATTAAAAATCGCGTTAATTTAAAGGTAACTTTAGATAATGGATTTCATCAGCTATATTAGGTAGATTTCGTATGAAATAATACCTATTGAGATCGTTCCTATGTTGGAATTTCTGAAAAATTTTTGCAGATCTACACCGATCATGACCCCTAGAGCCCAAAACCACCCTCAGTAAAAAACTTTATCTATCTATCTATCTATGTATCTATCTATATATATCACTTTCTTCTGGACGCGATAACTTTCACAATTCTGCACCAATCTCTTCGAAACTGATACATAAAATCAAGGGCATAAAATCTCGTTCAAGTTCGTTAATGAGCAAAATCGGACCAAGGGGATGGAAATAGGGAGGGGTTTTGTGAAAACCGAAAAAACCCCATAACTTCTTTAATTTTGCACATATCGAGTCAGTTTACAGTTTTTATTATTTCTAAAAATAGGGCCAAAAATTTATGTATCACAGATTTTTGATAAAGTTAAAAATGGGCTCAAGGGGCGCAAAAAATAGGGTTTTTGGGAGAAAAAGTTCATAACTTCGTCAATTCTCAAGATATCAAATCCAATTAATTTTATCATGAATCTCCTTAACATTATCTACAACTTTTATATTCACAAGTTTTTGATAGGACCAATTCGTACCGCAAAAAAAAATTAAAAACGAAAACAAAAAGGTCGTTTGAAGAAGAAAAAAATCCATAACTCCGTCAATTCAAAAGATATAAAATCCCCATGAATTTATCATATATATTCTTAATATTGTCTACAACATCTATATAGATAAGTTTTGGATAGGACCAATTCTTACAGCAAAAACAAATTAAAAAATACATAGCGGTTGAAGAAAAAAATCATCTTAGTAAGGGTGTATTCAAATCCAAACTGCTTATTTTCTGACTCATTTTACAATTCATTTTTGCTCTCAAAGGCTACCAATTGGTACATTTTCTTACTCAGAAACTATATAATGTACCGTAATGGTCAATTTTTTGATAGAGGCAGAATATATTTTAAAACGTGCTGTCAAAGTGGGCCTTTTGAACCGAATTTCCCGAAGCGGGTTGTGTTGGAAAAATCAACGTATTAAGGGTGTATTGAAATCCAAACTGCTTATTTTCTGACTCATTTTTAAATTCATTTTTGCTTTCAAACGCATCCAATTGATATATTCACTTATTCAGATACTATAGAATGTACCGTAATGATCGGTTTTTTGACAGAGGCAGAATATATTTCAAAAATGATGTCAAAGTGGGCATTTTGAACGAAATTTCCCGAAGCGATTGTGTTAGAAACAAAAAATATTGTCTTACTGAGAAAATAATTGTTTATATATTAAGTTTTAATTAATTGAACGAAAATTAAAAACACAGGTCGCTTATAAATCTCTTCAAAAATCACGTCAACAAGTTTCATGTTTTTCCTATTAAAAATGAATCTGGAGTTATGCCAGAAAATTTCGAGTTGTTGAGCATGGAAAAGTATTTTTTTTTTGAATAACGCCCTAACATAATTCTTATAAAACCAGTTATTATATAAAAATGAAATAGAAACTCGTCAAAAGCGGCCAGATAAAATTGTTAAAGTGCGTTTATCTCTAATTATGATTTGGTTTTTGTTTGTGAAATTTGTATACTTAACTTCGAAATCTACTTCCGCCTGTAGGCCGGCCCGGCAGGGATTTTTAAATATCGTGGTAATGTTAAAAGCAATTCATGAAATTTACAAGGGGAGAGGTCATCTTCCACCGCCTGGGGGCGCATTCTTTCCTCCGATTTTAAAGACCTAATTTCAATTCTTGGTTCATTAACCATAACCTCAATAACTAATTCATAACCCCAATTCTTGGTTTATTCAATATAGATTACAATTCATCCACTTTCTGTATTATGAAATTTTATCTTAGACTTCAGTTACCAACATTTTCTAACGTTAATGATGCATTCTTTTTTTGGATTCTATGACTTGGTTACTACGAGGCTTGACCACTCAACTTAGTTTTCAATTATCTCCGGCATGTGTTGATCACTTCTGGTACATGCTGCCTTAGGTAGCGTGGACGCAGATTACAGGTTCGTACGGAAAGAAATTTGTTGGGAACACACTACACGCTTCGGAAGGCAATGGGTGCCTCCGAAATTAGGTTCATTTAAAAGAATTTCAAAAGATATAAAATCATTCAAACTTGAGTTTTGTTTAAGGTTATTATTTACGGACTCCGGGCAACGTCGGGCGGGTCTGCTAGTGAGTAAATAAATTAGGAAATGAAATTTACCATTTCAGAAATTCATTGAATAGAAAAGAAGCTCTATGATAATATACAGGGACCGATTAAGACTGTAAAGGGTCTTTTACAGGATACAGTGTGATCTTATTAAAACTATCGTTGAAATTTATTAAAATTTCAAAAACCACACGCTGGTATCAAAACCCAATTAACGAAAGGAAATTAGGCTCAGAATATTGCTTTCAATACTTAAAAAAATATAGCACTACAAAAAAATTTGGACATACATAACAATTTTTATTTATCAGTTACTCATTTTTTATTTTCACCTGTTTTTCCTATTTTTTCAATACATTTTCTATAAAAATGGGGCTAGCCGGTATGTCAACTAAAAAACATACGCAGTTTCTGAAGCTGGGAGACTTACTGAACAGCTCTATATAGTTGACAAACTTGGGAAAATATATACAATTTTCACTTGTGCCGTAGGAATTCGTCGTTTCGGCACTCTGTTCCCCGCAGAAAGAGGTCTTTTGTGTTACATGAGTAGCCATCGTCCCCTGAATACTAAGACTGAGGCCTGAGACAAAAATGGCGGCTGTCGTAGGACGATTTATTAAGCTTTTGTACGGTCCACTAAATTTAGACACCAGTAAGTTTTCTTCCCCACGTTTTCCCCTTTAAGAATACGCACAATCTAGCGGTTTAGTTGAACGATGGAATAACGTTCTTAAAGGAATTACACCATGTTATAAGAGAAAATACCGGAAGTTGGCATAAACACATAAACCTTTTATATTGTTGTCATACAGAGAGGTGCCAAATACTACAACGGACGTTATTCCATTCCAGATGTTATATGGTAGACGTCCAACTGGTCCTCTTTCCATAGTAAAGTCATCGTATATTAACGAAACAACTTTACCATTTGGCCAATTACTCTCTGTTACCAAATATTTAAATGACTTGAATATAATGTTAGAAAAAGCAGCCGAACATGCAGGAATTTCTTGCACGGATAAGCAGAGAGCTTACGCTTATTACCATAACAGGAGAGCTAGACACAAACTCATATAACCCAATAAGGTTAAGCGAAATATGCTGGTTGTCGGCCCAATTAGCTTAAATGGTAAAGCAGTGCCCTTGTAAGCCAAGGATATGGGTTCGATTCCCAGCCAGGGAATTTTTTCGCTCAGTTGGAAATATGCAATTCGTAGACACAAAGTATTTAAACCGAATGATCAAGTTATTGTATGAATTCCAGACAGCAATAACAAAATATACGCTAGATGGAAGGCACCAGCTTCGATACTCGAAAAGAAATCTCCCTATAGTTCTTTAGTACAGTTGCCATATAATAGTATAAAACATTTTCACGCTAATAAAATCCGAGAGTTAAAAGCTCAAACAACACATGTAGGAGTCATATATGATGACGATATTGATTTTGGTGAAATTGAAAATGTCCCAAAGATTACTAAAGGTGATCCGAACAAACTCAATCAAGAGTTACACCTAGACCATTTAGCATGTAAAGAGAAGGAACAACTTATTAATCCGAAATCAAAGAAAGATGTCAGAAGCTTGTTAGGCCTTTTATGCTACAATCGATCCTATGTTCCTACATTCTCCGAAATAGCTCGACCGTTGATTGAACTAACCAAAAAACGTGCTCCAAACGTAATTACCTGGACCGAGCAATGTGAAAAGGCTTTCCGTGATCTGAAGCAGGCAATCAGCAAAATGCCAATTTGTTATTCACCAAACTTTCAGAAGCCCTTCATTATTCATGCAGACGCTTCATCATATGCGATAGGTGCTTGCCTATCTCAAAAACATGGAAATGATCAGGCACACCCCATCTCTTTCAAAAGGAAAGAACTCTCAAAATGCCAAGAACATTATGCCACTATCGAGAAAGAAGCATACGCGGTCTTCTTCGCTCTAAAAAAATTTTAACATTATATTTATGGCTCGCAAGTTACTGTTGTGAGTGACCACAACCCCTTGAAATTTCTGACAGACTGTGCATTTCAAAGTGCGCGCCTTCATAGGTGGGCTCTGGCATGGCAGCGGTTTTAAGTCCAGATATCCTGTGGAAAGCTCGATAGTAACGCAAATCCCTTGAGTAGATTATATGCGTCACACTGGACTTAAAAAATGAAACTTTGCCTTTCAAAAACTCATCAAAAACCTATGATTTATTTTGTTTTGTCTGATGATCCTGTGTTACCTTCAAGACTTTACTGAATATGATTTTATTGAACACTGTTTTATTGAACTTTAAAATATTTACCCTAGAACTTTAAAGTATTAATATTAGTATTCTATTATTATTGCATAGTAGCTTAGTTATTCTTTTTAGTTATCTTTATGTTAAGTAAGTATTGTAATTTTGATTTCGATTAATAATGTGTTTTACTAAATGTTTATAGATGTCTACTAGATTTTGATTAGTCTCTAAAAACTAAATCAAAGCATTGAAGGGGGCAGGTGTGACGTTCGCGCATGCCTTCTCTGCTTTAGCAGCGCCCCCATTTTGTAGAAAGAGGAAAAACTGTTCAGAACATGGAATGCCTTCGCCTAAGAAGGTGAGCTATAAATGACGAGAAAGACTTTGGCCAGTGCTAGTCGTAAAAATGAAAACGAAACCATATAGGAATTGAAGATATTTATTAGTGTTATTGGTTGTGCAAGTATATGTCCCAGTGATGTCCTCCGTATTTAAAAATAAACTGTATTAAGTCAAGACAGGTCAATTATTATTAGAAGTCCCACACGACTCGACCATCCGGTCGTTATTTGAAATATTAAAATTTATTTTTGGGGGACATCTTCGGAAAAAAAGCACTTATTTGGGGGGAAATTTATGAATTTTTCGATAAATGTACGTTTGACTAACTGGCAACACCTTTGTGGGAAGGGAAGGAGGGTAATTTAGTTAGGAAGTAAAAGACCTCTCAAAATTATTGCACGGTGCCTGGCTATCGCCAAGGATGTTTCTGGCCCCGTGACAGTAAATAAACGTGGCGGATGTCAACGTCCTCTGACTCCTTCTTATTGACAAGAAGACTTGAACATTAATCTCTAAAAAAATAAACTTTTAGACGAAATAGCTTATAATAAGCATGTAGTAATATTAATAACTATCTTCAAATACGTTTTTGCACGCTAATTTATATACGGTTTTAGCAATAAATTTAATTAATTAGTTTTGATAAGGATTTTAATATTAAAACATTTTTTTTTTTTTTACATACGGTTGTGATTCCCTAAATTGGTAATATTTTTAAAACAAATTTTAATATACATTTTCAGCAAATTATTAAAGAAATGAATTCAAGTGATTATTGCAATAATAACTTTTTAATACAAATATAACTGCATTAACATTTTTTAAACAATTTTGTTTTAAAGTTTTATATGATTACTGTAAATTTTATACAAACAAAATGCAAGTTATTTTTGCATGACAGTGAAGTTTATTAAAGAAAAATAATAATTCCATGTATGCGTTATATATATAAAGACGTGAGTTCCAAAACTCGCCTTATCCAAAATTTAAAAAATCGTGTTTTCTCTATCACTCTGTTCTATTGGTAAACCTGCATTGAAAAGCAGCACTACAATCTGACAAAAAAAGTTTTATCCTGTATTTCTGACATTGGAAAATCTTGGTTCACGATGAAAATCAATGGCCGCAGTAGGTTTTTCGCGGTTCACCTAGATTTGATTTTTTGGATAAGGCGAGTTTTGAAACTCACGTCCTCATATATATATATACACCGAAGAGCCATCGCATTATGACCACCCTCCATCTATAACAATGAGCTCGCCCAGAAATAAAACCACGGCGCGTGCGCGGCTGATATTGGAGTATATAAAGCGGCCATGCATTGTATTTCAAAACATAGCGTGATTAGCGACTTAATGGAAAAAACAGCAGATTTATCAGACTTTGATAAAGGTAAAATCGTTATGGCTCGGTGACTGGAAACGTCGATATAGGAAATGGCGCGCCTGGTGGGCTGTACACGAGCAGTCATTGTGAGCACGTACCTAAACTGGTGTATGGATGATGAAACGACAAATCTCCTGCGAGCGGTGTGTCACCCGCGGCGCATTGATTCCAGAGGAGAGCGGAGACGCATTATTCGTCGTGACGGAAGAGTTGCAACAGCCAAAATCACCAACAGCTACAACAGTAGCGACCCAGACAGTGTTTCTCAACACACAGTACCGCGTGCACTGTTACGTATGGGTCTACGCAGCTGGCGGCCTAAGCACATCCTGCGCTGTCAGAACGTCATCGCCAGCAGCGCCTTCAACGGGCCCATCAACATCGGAATTGGACCAAAGAATAATGGAAGAATGTTGCATGGTTCAACGAATCACGTTTTCTGGTCCATCACATTGATGGGCGCGTGCTAATAAGCCGCTTTCTAACGGTAACCCTGGCTCCTAGATGCACAGTTGGTCGGAGACAAGCCTGTGGCGGTTATATTATCGTGTGGGAAATCTTTTTATGGAACACATTAGGACCCATAATCCCCATAGAACAATCCCTGACGTCTGTGCGCTACCTGAACATCGTTTCAGACCAGGTGCACCCATTAATGACAACAATGTTTCTGGCGGCTTATTGCATTTACCAACAGGACAATGCGCCGTGTCATACGGGTCGAATCGTCAGGGAGTGGTTTGAGGAGCATTCTAGTGAGTTTCAAGTAATGTCCTGTCCTCCAAATTCACCTGATATGAATCTAAAAGAAGATTTGTGGTTCCACATGGAAAACCCAATTCGGGCTGCCACGTTACCACCTCACAATATGCGAGAATTTCAGGACCAGTTAGTGAGTGCTTGGTACCAGATAGCTTATACTACCTGTAAGAATTTGTCGAGTTGATACCATGTCGGTTGTTGGCGGTTTTGAGGGCGAAATGTCTACGTCGTATTAAACAGGTGGTGATAATGTAATGGCTCTTCGGTGAATATATATAATAAAGATGAAATCACAAATATATGAAGAAATGGTAAAATTCTAAAGATGAGCAAGATATGGACATAGGAAACCAGTATGTAAAATAAGAAACTACAAATAACCCACAGAATCATCAGAGGTGCTTGTTGGTTAATTCATAGTGAAGACGCGTTATTTTATATATATATGAGGATGTGAGTATGCATATATACAGGGGGATTCTAAAATCATGGTACAGACTTTAAGGGTTGGTACAGGACACTGTAACAATCATTTATTGTATAGGAATGTATGGGCGCAAGTGGTGCGTTGAGATGCAAGCACCAGAGGGCCAATTTGGCCCCTTTTTTATTTCAAAATTTATCATTCATACCAGAAAATACCTATACTATTATTTTCTTTATTTAAGACATACAATTCATGATTACATAAAGAAAAAATTCTTCTTTGAAAATTTCCGGTATGAAATCAAAATTTTTGAATAATTACAAAAAAACCCTCAAAAAACACCATTTCTATTTCTTTTCATGTATTTCCTGTGTTTGACAGTTTTTCCAGTTTTGCAGGGGTTTTTTATTAAAAAATTTCGATTTCATACCGTCAATTTTCAAAGAAGATTTTTTTTTCAATATGTAATCATGAAATGTCTGTCTTAAAATAAGAAAGAATAGTATAGGAATTTTCTGGTATGAATGAGAAATTCTGAAATGAAAAAAAGGTCCAAATTGGCCCCATGGTGTTTGTACTTCAACGCGTCACTTGCGCCCATACATTCCTATACAATAAATGATTGTTACAGTGTCCTGTACCAACTCTTAAAGTTTGTACAATAAATTTAGATACACCTTGTATATATATATATATATATATATATATATATATATATATATATATATTGCAAACATTGCAAAAATAAATCCCTCTCTCTCTATATATATATATTCATTTCCCCTACTTAAAAAATATATATATATATAACTATACCACTGAATTTTCATGAATTTTTAAATGCTTCATATTATTGCTTTAAATCTTATCCAAACAAAAAGAATTTTTTTCAACAGATATTAGTTAAGAAAGTAAAATGATAACAATAATTAAATAATTCCATGTATGTTTTTTACATTCATAATTTATATTCATTTTATCCAAACTTTTAAAGAAAATAAATTATAGTGATCATCTCAATAATTATGTTTTTTATATGTAAATATATAACTACATTATAGATTTTTTTAAAGCATTTTTTAAAATGTTTCATTTTATATCATTAATTTAAATCTAATGCAAATGAAGTGCAAATTAAAGATTAGATTTAGTTTTTTAGACATTAGTGTAGCATGTAAAAGGTTAATAATAATAATAATGATGATAAGACAATAATTATTTCATGTGTGCTTTTAAAATCATTTTCCCGAAGACTTTTCATAAAATCTTAAATATATAACTATATTAGATATTTTTTAAGCAGCTATTTTAGTTTTATATCATTGCACTGAATCTTATGCAAACAAAGTACGAATTAAAGAAATAGTTTTATCAGTACTTTTTTAAGAAATAAGTAAAATGATAATAATAATTAAATACAAATTTCATGTATGCTTTTTCCATTCATTTCTATACATTTTCTCCAAAATTTTAAAGAAACAGTGTTATTCTTTACTGAGCAACTGTACGAAAATATCGCCCTGCCGTTCTCTGTTTTGGGGAGTGTCAGGAACTCCTATTGAGAAGGTCACGCTTCGCTGCGGTGTATAAGGCTGCGTACGCACCATCCTTCTAACTATTATCAGTGTCGGCATCGATTGTTGTGGCCACGCGGTGTTTTTGATTTTTAATAACTTTAGTAGGAAAGGAACTGATGTCCAGCAAAAGAGGAATCTTTCCTTCAAGTAAAGTCAAACTCCTTATCTCCTGACCTATTGTTCATTCCCCTCATTCTTTTGTGAATAAACCGCAGATGGGTTCAGAAGAAAAGATTTCCACGAAAACAGTCTTATATTTTTTGATTACCCAGATGGTGATTGGAAGTGATAGTGATCACACAGAAAGAATTTGCCAAAGTGAAATACAGCAACAAAACAGACATTCACTCACAACTACATTAGTCACAACTTTTTTTGGTCTATAAATAAGGATTTGAAACTGCTGTCACTATGTAGCAAATAACATCTCTAGAAAAAAAAAAATTGTGCATTTAAGCAAGTTATAAATTTTATATATGACTTTATTAAAATATCAAATATATTCAAAAACTGAATATATTTCTAAATATATGTAATTCAGTTTAGAATCCTACACGGGTCGGGCTGTACCCGACCCTAACCCGCAAATTCCATTTTAAGCCAACCCGCAAATCGAACCGAACCCGGCAAAAATTTTCTGGACACGCAAACCGATCCGAACTAGCAAAAATAATTTTTGGCAACCCACAACCCGACCCGAACCCGAGGTATTTCAATCCGCACCCGACCCAAACCCACAATATTTGAACCCGCAACCTTCAATAAAAGAAATGCAAATCATATTTTAATGCCATTATGAAAAAAATCTACAATTGTATCTCTAATACCATTTTTATATTTTTCATAGAAGAATTAACAAATCTATGTTGTTTAATATTCAAATATAGTAAAACCTCTGAATAGTGGATACTTGAAAAAGTATGTTTATATTAATTTCCAGAAATTAATTCTAAGAATATTTTGTTTTCATGAAACTTTGATCTGCGGTTTAATGGACTTTTAACGTGAAAAACTATTTTGGACATTCTTTTAAAATATCGGGTCAACCCGAACCCGACCCGCAAGAGTAAAAAAACCAGCCCGAAACCGAAACAATGAAAACCAACCCGACCCGAACTCGACCCGCAACAAAAAAGTTGAAGTCAACCCGACCCGACCCGCAACCGGAAAATATAACGCCAACCTGATCGGGTCGTGTTCGGGTAAAAGTGAGTAACCCGACTCGATTCAGGACTCTAGTTCAGTTTATATCTTGTCGTGCCGTTTTGATTTCATTATACGGACAGCTAAAGTATACAGAGGTGGAGCAACTGAATATTACTTTTTGTCTTGTGACGTGTTTATTTTTGCTTCTTAATTTTGTCCAAAAATATATAAATGGAACATGATCTTATATTTCCCAACTTTCTTTCATTTAGTTATGTTCTTGTTCACATATGTATGTTGATAACTGCCTTACTGTTATACTGTCCATATTTTCTAATATGAACAGATTTTTAGAAGAAAACAAAATCAATAATGTTCCGTTAAAAAATATTAATATAAGAACACTCGTACAAGTTTATGTTAACATAAATTCGTCACGTGTGGCCAACTTTTAATTTATCAGGCCAACGATAAGCCTTAATTTTGTGAAACATTTTCGCATAGTTAATGTAAGAATATGCTAATATCAATTTAGTTATTACAGAACAATTGTAAAAGATAACACTTAAGAAAGTATCTAATCAAAATTATTTTTGGATTTGGATTTTGGTTTTTTAATTTCTCTTTTGCAATTGAAATGAATTGAAATTTTCGATTTTCAAATAAATTATGTTAAAAATTAAAAGTAAATGACGTGAAAACAGAAAACAATGCGTATCTAATATCGTTTTACGTATAAAAAAATTACTTAGGGGTATGACAGTTTTCGGCTTCAAAAAATTCTTTTATTTATCATTTTCTAAATGTCTAATATTTCCCAAATGTTCCCTCAACGAAGATTTGAAAACATTAAAAACATGAAAAATATAAAGCGATTCTTGCTGCACAGTACACGAACGAGCGGTGATTGTTACACAATTTTAAACGAGATATTCTCGAAATAATATTTTTAAGACGGTATCCAAAATATCTCTGAAAATGATGAACCGCTTTACTTTTGTGTAAGTGAAAGTTTTTGTATTTCCCTTGTCTTTGACTGTTGCATAAAAAAAGTAAATCATTCTTTTGTTATAAATAACACAAAATCAGATACTTTGTTGGAAACTAATACGACAAGTTTCATATTCCGCCATCTAGTTAAAATTACAAAATTTTGAAAAACATTAGTGCAATAACTAAACAATTATACATTATTTAACGTAAATTTTTTTTATTGGTTTCAGATGAAACCACTCAGAGAAATCTTGGGAACTATGGCAACGAAGAAAAGCAAGCCGAAAAGGCGCATTTTTCAATAAACATGAAAACAATACGATTTTTGAAGAGTCATAATATGTTTTCTTATGTAAAATCCTAAATATTTCTACTTCATTTCTAGACAAAAAGAACCCTCCCCATGAAATATGCTTATTTTTCAAGTTGAAAACTGCTATAACCCTTTAATCCTTTGAAAAGCGTTGGTATATTATTTATACCACTTAATTTTAATTCCAAACTACCAAATAGATCCAGATTTGTTTTAATAAAAGTTTGCTTTTACAATGTAAGTGAAGATATAAAATGAATTTATTTTCAAATGAACTTGTTTGAAAATTCCAATGGCATTTAAGGTTAGTTGGGTTAACTGGACCCACGAGGTAACTGAGACGTACGCTATTTTATAAAAAAAGAACTGTTGATGTTTTTTAAGTTTTAGCTTCTGTGAATAATGCACCTTAATCTCTACTTCCAAAAACAACGTGTGTCAACTCCATAATAACTCTCACTTTGCTGTGATAGGTTGTCAAAAATTTACGTTTCTTTTTTTAAAAACACCGTCAATATGGTTGAACTTCCTCGGCTTTTTATTAAAATACTGTAAGTACTTCAAACTTTTTTTTAATGATTAGGCATATAACTACATTAATATTATTAGGTATCTATACATATTTACTTCATGATTCAAATGTAAGCCCGGTGTCCCGGTTACCCCATAATTTTTTCATGAATCGGGTAACTGGACCATGCTGGATCCAGTTACCAGAATAGTTATAAATATTTTTTTTGAGTTTCTCTTACTACGAGGAAAAAATTTCTCCATTGTTTCTTGCTCAGAATAAAGAAAATTATAGAATATCTTATTAAAATTACGTAATAAAATTAAAAAAAAAGTATATTGGGTGGTATCAAACCAAATGAGAGGCGGTGATGCCGTTATGGCATCACATAATTTTAATCCCTAATTGCCACATTGGCACCGGAATTTTATAATGAAAATTTCACCTTTATTAAGTACTCGAAAATATACTTTTTCTTGTTTACAAATAGATTCTCTTGTAATTACTCGTTTCATTAAATTATTTCAACATTTTACGGATGCAAGTACCTTGCCCCTGAAAGCGAGATAGCCAAACCTTGAAATTGTACGATACACAGGGGTCGCATTCTATAGGGAAACTTTTATTGTTCCTACCACTATTTTGAAAATAATATCTTCAACAAACCTTTCTTTAGAATATGTTAAATAAAATTATAATGAAGGTAACTCATTAAGGGTTCTGCTAGGAACAACAAAATTTTCCCTATATAATGCCCTGGATACAGATAAAGTACTTAAGTACTTACGTAGCCGTTTGTTCATAGATTTACCTTGCTATTTGTTTCCTTAAAATACCCATGTGACTTTTATATTTATTACCTATGCTAAAGTACATAAGTACTTACTTAATTTTTATGTTTATGGTATAAATAAATCTAATATTTTCACTTTTAGTGCTTTTTAGACACATTGACAGCAAAGGTTTCCCTTACAACGCTCTTTAGTTGATATATAATTTACATGATCTGCCTGGTTTAAATTTTTTTAAGCTGTTTACACTTTTTAAAATAGGACCTGATATCCCATGTGAATAAAAATAAACACGTGTGAAACATTGACCCTCCTGGTCCACTTACCACATTTTCATCAGACAACTGGACCCTCGAGGAAAGAAAGATGAAATATGCATATTTTTATATTTTTAAATATTTAAATGTAATTTTTAGCATTTCTATCTGATAGAGAGAACCTAACTGAACAAATTTACAGAAGTTCAAACTTTAATTCAAATCAACAGTGGCTTTTTGAAGCTGAATTGTTAGAAGTTCCAGAGTCACATTGTAAAATCATGGCCCAGTTGCCCCAACTAACCTTAAACCATTTCAATGATTTAGCAATAGAATTATTTTGCACAAGAAAGGGTTAAACTACGTGTTTTTCGTAGGTGAGATATTTTAATGCAAATAATTCTTTCACATTGCTTTTTTTTTGGCACAAATAGTGGAGTGAAAAATTAGGATAGCTCTAGAATAATGGAGAAAATGTGTACTTTCAATTTGATCAATGTGTTTTAAATCATGAAAAAAGGTATAAACGTAAAATTTCTTTAAAGGAATAAAGCTTAGTATAGGGTCAACTAGACTATTTAACGTTATCTTCCAATCAAAAACTATGTACAAACAAATTTTAAATTGATTTATTTGTTTTTGTGCCAATCTATTCAGAAGATTAAAGCCCAAATTTTATGAATAATATAAATAGAAATGGGATTTTTCAAGAAGACTTAAAACAACACTTTTTCACTTGGATAAAAAGAAATAAAATCCTTTGTAACATATGTACTTTGAAAGTATCCAGAGACGAGGAAATCGATACTTTTGAAGAACTGAAGTACTGAAGATAATGGGAGAAAGTAAATCTTATTATGATTCACTTTTTTTTTTTAGTATGAAACGAATGAAAATGATTGCATAGAATTTAAATAAAATTTATTTTTTTTGCGTATAAAAACTGTTCTTTAAGATGATAAATGAAATAAAGTACGATATCGCATTTCTTTTGAATGAAAAGATATAATGGGCAAATTAATATGTATATATATATTCTTTTGATACAAAAAATAATACATTTGAAAAAGGTAATTTGTTGTACGAGTTAGCAAAAAGCTGCAAAAAGATATAAATTCTCAAAACAAAATAGTAAAAGATAAGAAAATAAGATATACTAGAATATATTGTTCTAAATACATTAAAGCTTTAGGCGTGAGTTACTCCAAACAGTGAGTGAAGATTGTTTTGGGGCCTATAGCAACAATGGCTGTCGCCTCGGATGATTCTGATTTATATACAGAAATAGTTACACAAACCAGACATAACACAATTTTACTTCTTTCCATTACATATAACTTTTGAAAACACAATCACAATAACATCCGTGCCTTACCCAGGGATTCAAACCCGGGCCCTCAGTGTGGCAGCAGCTTCCACTTACTGACCACGCCCCTGGGCGACCAGAAAATGGTTAGGACTCAGACATAAAAAAGAGGAAAAATTTGCATTATAATTTTTATTTCACCTATAGAGGGTTCTAAAATGTCCAATCCATATGGAGCATGATTTCTCCCCATGCACCGCAGAGAATTTTCCCAAAATCTTGGTCAAAACTGGATCACTTCTCGACTAAAAATCTTTAAATAAAAAAAAAACAAAAAAAACCAGCAATATCTTTCTTAATGCAAAATCTCATGGCTCCTGCAGTCCGATCATTTGACCTACTTTCGAGGAAAACAGAAAACGTCAGAAAACGTAATAAATAAATAAATAAATAAATAAATAAAAACTACGTTCGATTTTTTTCCTCTTATTTTTTTTTATTTTAAAGAAGACTATTTTCTTTTAGTGAATCATCATGCCGTTCAGCCAACGTGGGGGGCTTTTAAAGACCAACATTCACAGATAAACACATTATGAGCTAAATAAAAATATTTGCATACATTATTTGTTTTCCAACAATTTTTTACCAAATGTATGTGTTGTGGATTAAAAAAGTTTTTCGCTAAATAGACGTGTCGAGTATTAGAGAATGTGCATTAGTCTCCATAACTGACACTCCCGAATACCGGACAACTCTATTTAGCGAATCATAATGCAGCGTTGGATATTTTGAAGAAGAACAAGTTGATTAAAGCACGGGCAAACTGGGCAGTGTCCCCTACCCTCTTCCTACGATTTTAGAAGCCCCAAATTAGATATGTAATTTTCGTAAAAAAAAATATTTTAAATATGTTTCGACATTGTACTGATTATAATCAATATTTTTAACTTTTAACGTAGAATAAGATTAAAAACTAAGTTAAAAGAAAATCTAACTACAGTAAAACCTCTCAGTCGTGAGCACCTCGAAAATGCTGAATTTGTCTGCTATTCAAAGGTTTTCGCTTTTCTGAGGTAAAAAAATTATATTTATGTATAAAAAGGTGAAGGTTCGCTAAATAAAGTTATCAGCATGAAGGTATTGCGGTAAAATCTCCATAACGGACACTCCTAAATAGATGACACCACTATTTAGGAAACACATTTTTTATTCACAACATGCACAATTTTTATACCCTTTTACCCCAGAAAAGCAGACACTCCTGAATGGCGGACAAATTCCACGGACCTGAGGTGCCCGCTATTGAGCTATTTTACTGTATTTAGATAAATATTTCTTGATTTTAATCTTATTCTACTCTAGAATTTCAAAATACATTATAATCAGCACAATGTCGAAAAACTATTTCAATTATCAGCTTTACGAAAATTGTATACCAAATTTGGGAGCTCCTAAATTAAGGCTGTATGGAGTGGAGAGGGCAGTACCATGAATCAGTTTGCATATGATTTAATCAGGTTCTGGTTCTGTAACAAAAGCAGCCCTGCTTTATGGTCAAATATTTTTCCAGTCTTCAACGTGGTGAAAGATGACTATGTATAATGCTTACAAAAAAAAAAAAAAAAAAAAAAAAACTAAAATGGCTGCGATTTAGACATTTAAAGTGTCAGAAATTCAGACGCAAAAAGTGTCTGAAAAAAATTAAGGCACTTTAAAGGTCTGAAAATTGAACACTCCGTTTCAGACATTTCAATTAACAGTGTGTATTATCACGGACACAGGCGGGTCAGGTACTTATTAATGAATTGAAAAAACTAAATTTAAATGAACTTTGCCTCTTATTCTGGCCCCAAATACAATATTGAATTTTTTTTTCAATTCATCATATGTATTTAAAAGGTATCAAAGAGCGTATCTAATTTTTAAAAAATAAAAAAATCAACTAAAATGTAGTTATTCGTATCTCCTGTTTCCAACATAAATGAAATGAAAATAAAAAAACGTTTAAGTTTATCTGATATCAGAAAATCGAAAAATAAATTTTTCAATCATTTAGATTTGGCGAAGCAAAAATTTGAAATCGGTTTCTGTCTCTTTCAAGCTCAAAAGAAAAAAAAAGTCTTTATTTTTAGAAGACCACAATGCAACAGACATTTTCTCGAATATGTTGAGAGATATTTCTGCTTTATTTGAAGGCTTTGAAACACAGATATAATATTTTGAATAGTTTTGCATACATCGGTAATTTAGATGATATAATATTAGAGCGAATTTTCCTTTTTCATTTTCTTTAAGCATCACTCCAAATTTTATTTACGGAAATATCGAAAGAGGTTGAAAAGAGCCTTACATGAACATTATAGTAAAAATAATGGTTAACATTTTAATTTAAGAAGTGCCATTTTTGTTAATTATTTTTATTGACTGCAAATATTTGTGATGTATTACAATGTCTTTTTAATAGTAAATATTTGATTTCATATTTACTTTGGTTACTTCTCAAATCCGTTACAATTGGACCTAGACTTAATCAGGGCAGTTTTAAATATTGGATATCTTCTTAAGAAAATCCAGTTCTTTATAGAAAATCCAATAAAAATTATATTTTGGTCAATATCGATCTAAATTTGTTCCCTGATGTCAAAATCAGGATCAGAAAATTTTAAAGTTTGTTTCTAATTAAATATGAGGTAGCCCGTAAATTTATTTATATATATTTAAAGAAAGTACAATTTCTAGTCCAATGGCATTATACACTTCTCTGTGCTAAATTTAGGTGATAAAATAAATATGTGCCATTAAAAAAACCCTAGTGCAATTTCAAACACATTACAAAGAAATTCAAAACAGTTATTTACAGTGGACAGGAAAGTATTTACACGCACATTTTTTTTCTTTTTGCATAAATGAACACCGAAAACAGTTGTGACGTAATTGTTTTAACTGTTACTTTATATACTTAATAAAAACATAGAAACATGCTATATTAAAAAGAGAGAAACAACCTTTAAAGAACACAAATGTAAGTAATTTTAAAAAGCATATAGCTATTTCGAAGCCTCTAAGGCCCCATCATCAGTGCTTATAAATTAAACATAAAAATAAAACTATGGAATAAAAGAGGGGGGAGGCAGAGCCAAAAGGCGCACCTCACATCCCGACCGTCAACAGCGAAATGAAAATCACTGTTGACAAACAGCCACGGAGTCGGTCTCACACGCACTCATGGAGACCAATCAAAAACCGCCCAGATGCTCCGGGAGAGTTCAAATAAAGCGGAGAAAAAATGGGGAGGAGGGAAGAGGACGAGTTAAAGAAAATTAAACCATAACTTTGAAAAAGTAGGCGTGCTGGACAAATCGTTTACTAAGCTGTTTGAATTTTTCCATATGTGGTAGGCTTCCCAAAAGTCAAGATCGTAAATTGATGATCATTTTTGTATAACTGAGGCTTCGGAAAATTTAAAATTATGATTGTTGGACCAGCAGTGATTAGCAATAGCGGAACAAAAACGGGAGCATAAAACTTGTGTCAAAAATTGTGACGTCAAGCGTTCCGCTATTGCTAATCACTGCTGGTCCAACAATCATAATTTTAAATTTTCCGAAGCCTCAATTATACAAATATGCTCATCAATTTACGATCTTGACTTTTGGGAAGCCTGCCACATATGGAAAAATTCAAACAGCTTAGTAAACGATTTGTCCACCACGCCTAATTTTTCAAAGTTATGGTTTAATTTTCTTTAACTTGTCCTCTACCCCCCCCCCCCTTTTTTTCTCCGCTTTATTTGAACTCTCCCGAAGCATCTGGGCGGTTTTTGATTGGTCTCCCTGAGTGCGTGTGAGACCGACTCCGTAACTGTTTGTCAACAGTGATTTTCATTTCGCTGTTGGCGGTCGGGATGTGAGGTGCGCCTTCTGGCTCTGCCTCCCCCCTCTTTTATTCCATAGTTTTATTTTTATCTTTAATTTATAAGCACTCATGATGGGGCCTTAGAGGCTTCGAAATAGCTATATGCTTTTTAAAATTACTTACATTTGTGTTCTTTAAACGTTGTTTCTCTCTTCTTAATATATTGACACAGAGTACAATCCTCTCCCCCTTTTATGTAAACATGCTATAGTTTTCTGTCAAAAATAATAATACACATTTTAAAAATTAAAATAACATTTTTTTCATGTCCATAAAGCATTTGTACACTTTCTTTTCTTACAAATAACTTTATGGAAATTCTGAGCAAATGCAAGTCCCTCATTTCCTATAAGACATATAACATGATCGATGTCCTGGCTCCAAAAATGGGAAAATTTATCATAACAATCCTTGGTTGTGGGTAAAGTTATAGAGAAATCGGTAAAAATGTAATTAAAAAATTTCTTGTAGTATTAGATATGTAATAAAGGAAAAGAAAAAAATAATACTCGTTCAACAGAGATTTAATCCTTTGTATCACTTTGTTGTATTCATCCAACATAGCCAAAAGTTAACCCTTTATGTACTGAATTATGATTTCATGAAAATTTTATCTTTTAAAGCATTTATCGTGAATTATTTAAACTACGTTAGAAGATTTACATGACCATTTAATAAATTTTAGGAGGATTAATTAAATTTGAATTTATGGGGATTTTGTGCAATATATTATAACCCCATTCATATCTTTTATTTTACATCTTTTTCTTAGTATTTTGTAGAATTAGAAAATGTACAAATATAATGTTCTTGCAATAGAAATATAGAAATATTTCCGAATTGAAAAATCCCCCCCCCCAACCCCCAGCGCCAAGAAAGCTGAAAAGATGCAAAGCCTAAAGAAATTATCCTTTTAAAAATATTATTGTTTTGTATAACCCATAATGCTTTAAAAACAAGATAAAGTAATGTATCTATAACTCATTCTAAAGTGTATTACAACTAATAGATACATTGAATGAATTTTATAACAACGTATTTTAAAGGTACTTATAAGTACCACCAGTAGATAAAGGGTTAATGTTACTTATACAGTTGGCGTTAAAAGACAATTTCATTTCTTGCTGCTATCTCCAAACACAGCAGTTAATATAAATTGTTCATAGACTTTAAAATAAAAGCGGTACTGAACTAATTTTTCATGCCAAAGTTTTATTTATCATTAGAGCAGTTTCGCCTCGTTTTTGCTAAAATGAACTTCGTAAATTTTATGAAATGAAAAAAGATGGATCCGTTCAAAAATACATTTCTTACAAAGATAATTACATATACTTTACAATTTTGTATTCGAAAATTGACAATATTTATGAGAAGTGTGTAATTTTCTGTTTGTTGTAGATGTGAAAAAAGTACCTTTTAGCCAATGCATTTTTATTTTTATGTTGTATTTTTCATTATTATATTTTACATGCTTAAAATGATGTACTGTAACATCTAAATAAATGTTTCTCATATCGGAGTTATTGAGTTACAAAGTGTTAGTTGCAATCTGGTCATCCAAAGAAGATAAAGGCAAAAGAGAAAGGTCATTAACCCTTCACCGCACAATTTCTATTTGTATGAAATAAATTATTTGAATTCTATATATCGGTCTATAACAGGAAAAATGTTAAAAAAAAATTGAATTAAAAAATTTTCAGCTAAAATTTGATATTTTATGGCGTGTACATATGTACACAATTAGAGTTTTAAAATATTATATTGCTATATTTTACAACTAAATGAGCTTAAATTAATTAATTTTATCTGCTTAACACTCTGCTACATTTTTTATATTAATATATTTAAGTATTCAGTAAAAATAATGAAAGTAAATTTTACCTTAATAGCTTGATCGAATTTTTTTTTTTGTTTTCGAAGAACAAATTCTAATTTTTTGTGAAATGCAGCTATCTGACATGGACAAAATAAGTGTTATTCCAATCTTTGGAATGTTCTTGATCAGGGATGGGGATCATATTGGCCAAATTCATAGCACATAATAAGAATTACAGTGTTTTTAGGCATGTGCCAGATGTGGCACGCGGTGCAGTGAAGAGTTGAACAACGTCGAAAAACCCTTTCTTAAGTGCACCTGAATTGACTGCTGAAAACGCTTCAACATCGAGTCGCACCCCAAACTATTCGAAATATCCTTCATAATGTAAATAAGGAAAAAACAAAACATACATGAGTGCAACAAATAGGCACAGATAACTTGTGGTTGACAGAACTTATATCCCTTTAAGCCCTGACTCGCGCAATTGTGCGGGTGATACTAAAGTAAAAGAGAATGCCTATTTCCTGTTATTGTGAGATTTAAAACCAAATCTGCACGTTTATATGAGTTAATTGGCTTCAGATGTTTTGCTAAGACACAACTAGGGGGCACCAACTACAATACAGGGTTAGATTTTCTGCTTTTAAAAAGACTATATCATCTGACAGCAATAGACAAAAGTATGTACTGTCGTAATTTCTTTTAAATATGATTTTTAGTGTTTGCTTAGATTTAATTTTTCTTTTCAAGTACTTTATTTATGATTTTATTTGATTTTGTCTTTCATAAATTTAATTAAGCTTTACAAATGTTGAAAAACAAATGACCCGTACAGTTGCGCGGGTCCGGCATTTACCACTTCCAAAATGGACACAATTCCTAATATATAAAATTTTTATTTTTAAGTGATTTTTTTTTAACTTATGTTTTTGGCATTTGTTTTTTAATAATTACATTTTTAAAGCGGATTAATTTAAAATTAATAGGTTTGTACTGTTCATGATTTCTATTTAAAATTGATAGTATTAGATATATAATATGCACATATAACGAATTGTATGTTTCTGCTCTGAGTTATACATGTCATATATGATTTATATGAGTTATATGCATATCACGAGATAGATTTTAAAGTTTGATAAATTCATTCCAATTTCTAGACACAGCAAGTAAACCACCAGGAATAACTAATAAATTATGGAAAGTTCAGCAAATGCTCGACAGATTCCGCAGTGTCTGCTTGAATTTTCCAGGTGATCAGGGAAAATTTTTCATAGATGAGCAGACGATTCCCTTTTTTAGGACGTGCTTCAGTAAAGCAGTATATAAAAAACAAACCACACTCTGTTGTAACAGTATCACCTGGGATAGTTTTAAATTTTGTAGTGTACCAGTGGGAAAGTACAGACCTGGTCCACAAGAATCTGGGCTTAGGAGCTGCTGTAGTCCTTACTCTGGTTCAGATCTAGTTATGCGTACTTCGATCGGTATTTCAACAAAATAGCGCTGCTGGAAAAACTAAATAAAAGAAATTTGAAGGATCAGGCACAATACAAACGGAGTGAAGGCCATTACATTTGTCAACGGCTCTTAAGAGGGGTGAGAACATTGAGCACGTCTCAGAAAATGAAATTGTAGTTGTCTGTCCAAAAACAAAAATTGTTTCAAACATTTTCATTGTGGCTGATGAAAATTATCTCAATAAACAACAACTTTTTTTGCTTAAACTTTTATCTTTAGATATTTGCACACATAATCCCAAACTACACAATTGTGTAGATTTACGCCAAAAACGGCTGCATTAAGGCCGAAATTGTGCGGGTCCTCCCTTGGCATAACCTGACATCGGGTATTTTTTTTATATATTTTTTTCAATCAAATACGGTCCTATCGATAAGGGGAAACCACCCAAACTTTCAATTTCTACCAAAAAAAAAAAAAAAACTCCCGGTCTTAAAGGGTTATCAATAATCCGCAAAGTTACGAAAAAAGGAAAATCTTTTCGATGAAATGCAGTCTAATATTTTCAGCTTCGATGGAAATAAAACGGTTTGACGAAAGCCGAATACGTCTCTAGAAAGAAAAAAGAATAAGATCAACTGTCAAACATGGCGTTGGACATGTAATGATTTGGGATACATGTCTTTTAATGTATTCAGTGGTGATTTAACATTGTAAAAAAAGACGAATAGTTAGTTTCTTAATCAACGAAAATTAATAGAGCAACGAACGTAAATATACAACAACCCCTTCCGAGTAATCCATGATTCCGAAAAGCATTTTCTCTATTATTCTTTATCACTAGAAACTTCAGAAACCAGCATATTTTCGAGATTTAAAGAATCATTTATGAAAACAAAGTTTCTTTTGCTACTACTGATTTTCGGAAAAGTTTTCGAGAAGTTTTTATAATGTATTAGTTTTATCAAACAAATATCGGTTTTTAATACGCGAATTATTCACAGGTAAACATTTTCAGCCGGGTAAATTAATTTATACATGCAAGACTAACAAACTAATATTAATTTTATTATTAAGGGTAATGCTCTTAATTTATCATCTTTGTCTGTAAAACATGTTTGTTGGATATGAAAATGCTTACTTTAAAATTGACATCATCCGAAAAACCTATATTCCTAATTGAGAAAACTGATTAATACACTATAGAAACCACTCGGAAGCGTTTCTGAAAATTAGTGCCAGTAAAAGAAACTTTGTTTTTAGAAATGTTTCTTTAAATCTCGAAAACATATTGGTTTATGAGATTTCTACACATAAAGAACGCTTTTCGGAATCGTTAGTATCTGGAAAGAGGTTATTGTGTATTCTCGTTCGCTATTATATTATATCTTCCTACAAAGATACATCTGTCTTTTTTCACATTGATGTAATATGAATGCTAAACAATATGTCATTGTAATAATACAGGGTGATTATAGTTAAAGTTTCACTTTCAAAAAGCTGTAAAAAAGAACCATTGGTCAGAATGATCCGATATTTCATTACGTGAAGCAATGGGAACTTGTATACAAAGTACAAAAATTGACCAATAGATGGCGCTGTACTCGTCATAAGATGCTAATAAATAGACGTCACATGCGCACTACACATTACAGTTGTGATAAAAAGGCGGGGAACATGCAGTTACTCTTAATCTGCGTCTGAGAAGGTAGTCATGACTCCATCATTGAAGGATCGGGCTCCGCTTGTGAAGCTTTTATTAAAAGAACGGTGACTGTGCGGCAGTTGAATTGAAGGAATTCCGAACATTGAACGGTTTAAGAAGCGGCTCTGGCCCGAAGGCTGCAGTCAGCCTGAAGAAGTTGATTGATAAATTCGAAGAGACGGGTTCATTTTCGTTTTTGCTATTTTCACGGTTTCTGGCCTAGAGACATTTAAAAGCCGATTTTTTCCTATCGGTTGTGGCACCATCTTATCGTGGTGAATATGCTTTGAACAAAGAGTGCCACAAGAGCATGTCACACCTTTTAATTAGCATCTTATGACGAATACAGCGCCATCTGTCGGTCAACATTTGTACTTTTTTTCTTTTGCGAAACAAATTCCCAGTGCTTCACGTATACTCACATGAAATATCAGGTTATTCTGACCAGTGATTCTTTTTTACAGCCTTTTGAAAGTGAAATTTTAATTATAATCACCCTGTGTATTGTGAGGTAACTTTTTTAGCGTATTGAAATTAAGAGTTTGTAATTCATATTATTTTCAACACGACAGCGCTCCGAAACATACGACCAACATAACTAGGTATGTTTATTATATAACGTAAAAAAGCAATTCAAAACTCCTCCAAAATCGCTGGAACTCAGTGCTATTGAGAATTTGTGGCATGATTTGGATATACAAGTGATAAAGAGAAAAATTGCAAGCAAAGCTGATCTTAAGAGATCTCTATAAAAAAATTGGTTAAAAATCAGTGTAAGAACCTGTCTAAAATTAGTAGATTCAATGCCGAGACGAAAGTTGCACCATTTGTGGGAGGCTAGGAGGCAGCTGATGCACCCGCAAGGAATTTTATAAATCAGCACTCACATGTTAAAAAAGAAAAAAAAAACACAAAAACTAAAGTTACGTCAGATTTGACATTATCATTAAATAAACACTTTAAGCACAGATATAGTGGCTCCAAAAAATGAGCACTTCTACATACTCTGGACTTAAGGCCGACACAAATCCTTCCGAGTCGGGACTCAGAAAATTCTGAAAGGTCGTCCTGCCCCTGACAGACGATTGCAGGCAATTATCCCTCCAAAGGTGATGCATAGCAAGTATTACCAATATTTGTTTATTTTTAATGTTTCCTATTTTTGTATTGGCCCCACCAGTGGCTGAGAGGTTCTGCTCTCGAAGCTGGTAGACGGGAGGTGCTGGGTTCGATCCCAATCGCGCCCGTCGGCCTAATCGTTCGGAGTTTTCGTGGTTTTCTTCGAACCTTGGATTTCCAAGCGTTAATACGGGTTAGGTTCCCTTAGAAAGACCCCCACGAAGGGCACTCCCCCCCTGGGCCTATATCCCTCGTGCAGATAATTGGCCGTCATAAATACAACCAACCTATTTTTGTATTATCATTGCTAAGGTGCAAATATTTCTTTGGCGTTAGAAATGTCCATTTCTTTATTTTTATTTTATTTTTTATATAAATAACGAGTAATATATTAAATATATTTTATGTTTTATAAATATGCTCTACATTCTTCCTTGGCAATTGTTTTTGCATTTATTTATTCCTGGTGAATTTAAAATAACAGCTTCTGGAAGTACTTTTTTCCCACTGTATTTGTTTCTCTAACACCTAGGCACACTTAATCATGTTCACGAAGGTTGGTTTCAGCGTGTCAGTTTATTTTATGAGCATGCAAATTGGCTGCATTATTCAGTTAATTGTTGCATCGGATAGCGCATATTGTTCACCAGGCTTCGCATGAAATAGTTTTCTCACTTCTTTGAACGATTTCTTGTTGGAAAAAACTTTTATAATGCAGAACGACTCTTTCGAGAGAAACATCATGTTCACTCCAGAAACTTACAAACGTGTGCGTTTATCGAGAATTTTCTGAACTCTGTTCGCTATGCTGATTTTAGCTGTTACCGCAGCAGCCTCTATTGTTTCACCTGGGGGTGTTTATATGTTCTTTGCTCTTGTCTTACTAGAGTTCGGATTATTTAAATTCTTACTAGCACTTTTTGGAACACCCTGTAGTATGTTTTAGCATTTGAAAGACAGCATCTCTTTTCGTTACCTTAAAATGAATAATTCAATTTCTCGGTATGTCGGATTCATTACTAATCTTTACGTCATATAATAGTTCCCTTAAGTATCCTTAGATATTGAAATAACCTTTTCCTTAATTTAATCTTTTTTTTTCAAATAAAAACATAATAAAAGAAAATCTCCTAGAAGTGTTGGCATCTTTTTGAAATATCCCGACAACTTATTATTTTTTTTTTCATTTCCGTTCAGTTGGCACACTATTAAATTAAAAACAATCCCTATCACTTCTAACCATTTGTTCATTATACGAAAACTATTCCCATATTTAGGAATTCTTCAGTGGAATTTTCATTGTAATAATCAGTTTTCTAATAAACTTTTTCGAAGAATTGTTGTGCCGATGCATTCATTCTTTATGACATTCTTTTCCTCAAAGCATTTTTTTGGGACAAAATTTCATATAATATCTAAGCAGGGCTACCACTGACGGCTAGTTTTTTATTATATTGTCCACCGCTGTTTCAAAATAATAATCTTTGTAATAGATATCTAATCATAGTACCATAGCTGCCAACTTTTACTCTTTTTTTCTACTACTAAAATTTAACAGCAATTTTCGCCTTGCTTAATCGGGAGATTTCGACGATTAAATAACGAAATATTTACTATAAAATTTTAGTGGTAAGAAGAAAGCGTAAAAATTGGCAGCTCGGTAGTACTTGTCTTCTTGGTAGAATATTTTTGTTTAGAAATAGTGGTAGATAAAAAAAATAAAAAAATAGTCGCCAATGGTAAGCCTGATAGGGAACTGTAAATGTAAGCTTAAGGAAGCATAAATGATTTTTTAAATGTGAAGATTATAATAAGCTGCAATTATTTCCTAAGTAGTTAATCTATGTGACTATTTTAAAAAAAGCATTATCCGAGAAAACAGCTTAATTTGTTTTATAATATTATAACTAAGGCTAGGTGATGTTGATCTAAAAACTCTTTAAAATTAAAACAAAACTCTTTACAAAATCGAAAACTTGCCTTTAGAGTTAAAAAAATAAATTCGAAATATTTCTTATGTTTAACTATTTAAACTTTTGCATTAACATACTGAAAACATGATTTACAGCAGTGGAATAACGTCATGGATTGCTGAATCATTTTACTACCAGTATTATTATATACTAAGATTGGCCTTATTTAATCTTGCAACGTTCAAATATTAAATAAGATCAATTTTGATTTGTAAGTCAACATAAAAAGTTGTGATACATTAAAAGTTAAAGTACAAATTTTGACTATTTCATAACACATTTTTAATGCGTTTAAAGTGGAAGAAAAAAAATACATATCAATATTTAGGCTTAAAAGAAGAATTACCCTTTTCGGGTAATATGAACAAGTCAGGTAATACGGAACATTAAAATTGAAAAAAAAGCATGATTTACAAGAATAAGCAATATTATTTAATGAGTAAACAATAGTACATCATCTACAAATAATAAAATCCTTTGAAAAATT
Organism: Maratus speciosus; assembly: GCA_963932465.1. Taxonomy (NCBI): domain Eukaryota; kingdom Metazoa; phylum Arthropoda; class Arachnida; order Araneae; family Salticidae; genus Maratus; species Maratus speciosus. The sequence goes on along the minus strand of OZ010796.1, from coordinate 232,397,342 downwards.
GTTTTAATTTTAACGAAATGCACAAATGTAGTGTGTTGTTTTGGCCCCACCACTTTCCACATGGGCCCAAATCGCACACATCAGCCATTTTATTCAATTGTTCCTTCTTCCATCCTCTGAATGTTTTCCATGACAAAACAGATCTTTTTCATCTGGTGTATAACTTAGTGAAAAACTTATCTCAGATGATACGTCGAAGTGGAGAGATTGTTAATCTCAACTAGATTCTTTGAAACAGTTGTCTAGCTGATATTCCATATTATCCAACAAGTCATCTCGAAAAAAAAAAAAAAACTTTTTCACTCGTCAACAAATTAGCAAAAAAGTCTACGCAATAAATATGTATAACTGTTCAACGTAATACTGAACTTCATTAATATAATTGACGAAGAGGTCTTATAGTTAATACGAATTTTACAAAACTTACCTGCAAAAAACTGGAACGATTGAGAATAAGATTTGATTTCACTGTTTAACTCCAACAACAGGTATCTAAACAGAACCTACCGCAGTGCATCATGGGATTACTATGAAGTCGTTTCCCAGTTTTATGCTTGGCTTCAGCCCCGTACGGGCCAGATGTTGAGGTATTCCATATTTCCCGACCATTGCGAAATACCCGAACTTTCTAAAATAATACTGGTAGTAAAATGATGCAGCATCTCCTGTTTCTTACGTTACAGATTTACAGAAGATTTATCTAGATTACCTATAAAGATAAAATCTACTATAAAGAGTTATAGGGAGAAACAACAGTTGCGAGATCGTATGGAAAACAGCTAATATTAACGCATGTTTTTTTTTTCGGAAACTACCGAAGCGTTTTCAGTATACAATATTTATTGTTTTAGAATTAACTACATTTTGAGAGTTTTATTTTTCTGATAAATCAATTGCCTTTTAGTAAGGTCACTCACAAAAGAAACTTAGAATTTTTGTTTACTATCGCAAATTTTAAAAATTACTTGCCGAGCGTAGAATTTATAATTTAACTACTTACCAAAAGTGGAAATCGTTTTAGTATCTTTCAAGAAAAAGGTGCATTAATATAATCTGTTAGCCATAGAATTTTGCAAACGTTGTTGTTCCTTTAAACACTTCACGCCCTTGGTCATACATGTGGGCTTTTAGTTTTTTATAATTATAATTACTGTCAATAATAAAAAGAACAATACTTTGAGAATAACTTATTCACTGCAGATTTCCTCAACAAGAGAAGTAAAAAGGTTATGGTTTGGCTGCACTGATAATGTGTTCCAATGAACAGTTAGAAATATAAAAAAGCATGAAGTAATTTTTCGACAGTCAGTGTTATTAGAATATTTGAACAAATCGTTAATATTTGATAGAAATAATATCAGATATATTAAATATATTAAGTTTTAATAATCTGTAGAAATGTGAGATAGAAATTTACTGTTAGTTTTTTATTTTATAACAAATCATTTCAGTCATAAATTACCATTAACGCTCAGCGGCCACATATGTGGACGTTATTCTTTTTGTGAATTTTTATTGTTTTTCCTTTTTTTTTTTTTTTTTTTTTTTTTTTGCTTTTTGAATTCCTATTAATATAAAATGAAAAAAAAAACATATAAAAAATTAAGTCATTTTTTCTCACCATAAAAAAACGTCCCTGAAGAGGTTAAATGTTAGCAACGCACCAATACAAGAAGCTCAAAAGGAATCGTTCGTCAAATTTCTTGCACTGCAAATAATTTTGGACGTGGTTGCTTAGGAATATTCCATAATGCTGCTGTAAGCTAACATAAGATTCACACATCTACTGCAACTGTCAGAGGTTGATAAGAGGACTTACAGGAGTGGGAGAGAATACTGAAATCGAAATATTGCTGTCACATTCGACTTCTCAAGAGGAGAGAATGCATACCATAAAAACAATGCATAAAAAGTGGTAACAAATACGAAAAACCGCTTTTAAATTTTCAGAAAATGACCTTAAAATATTTTCCAATTTTTGACCGTTTGAATTTTCTCTATAACATAACAAAGGACGTTGTTTTTCACGTTAATGTTAAATAATATTAATTCGTTGACCTGAAAACTTTAAAACGTAGTCATTTAGGAATGTTCCGAATCTGCTGAAAATCAGAAAGTTGTTAATGTATTCCCTTATGTTTAAATAGCCAATTTTGGACAAATATCGGATTTAAAAAATATATTTCAAAGACTATGTAATTAACTATCCAAAACTGCTTAACTGTTTTAGTTTTCTTTTTATGATCATTAGAGATGTAATTATGGCTATTTTGTTTTCAGCACTCAAACTGGAAGTCATTATGTCAGGAAAAAAAAGTTACTGATTTACAGATTTAAGAATTTTAAGTGAGCATATCTAATAGATTTCAAGAAATAAAATTTTAAATGCGTTTTCTGAAAAAACATAATTTTCATGAACAATCAGCTGCAAAATAGGCTCTATATCCCTTTCAGACCTGACCTACGCAATTGTGTAGGTGATCCTACAGTGAAAGAAAAAACAATTTCTTCTTTTTGTGCGATTTAAAGCCGAGCCTGCACCCGCACAGTTGTGATGGTCCTCCCTTGTCATAACCTGAAATCAGATAGTTTTTAAATATTTTTTTAATCAAATGTGTTGATATTATTTGGGGGAAACCACCAAAACTTTTAATTTCAACCAAAAATCTTCAGGTCTTAAAGGGTTGCTCAAAAATTATGGCTATATTGATATAAAACCGATTGCCTACAATTTATGTGATGTTGTGAGTGTAATGAATTATCGGTTTAGATATCTGAGAATATTCTGAAAGTTACAGATTTTTTTATTTATAAATTAACACTCAGAAAATATGTGAAAAGCATCAATAATAATTTGAATGTCCAAGCTTAAAAAGTCATAATTTGAGTGGCTATATCATTGAAGTATTAATGTTAGTCGAATAGGAAATGAAAGAATTTAGACTTTTTCGAAAAGAAGCAAATTATTTTACTTTACTACTTTAACTAAGGAACTCAACTAACGGTATTTCAGGTATAAGTGTAATGATTTAATATTTAAAGGAAAAAGGATAACTGTATTCATTACAATTTAACCCTTTGAGCTCTGGTAGGCGAATTTCTTCCTACTTAATTTTAATATCCAAATGTCACAAATGGCACCGGAATATTCGATCAAGCATTTATTAATGCATTTTTTCGTGTATATATTAAACCGAATTTTTTATTTGCAAAATACTGATGCCAATGTGACATTTGGGTATTTTGAAGAAATTCATCCACCAGAACTTAAGGGTTAAGAAATTTCTGAAAAGGAGTTCATCACTTTATCATCTTTAGAAAAAACATAGTCACTCTTGTCCGCGTAGTTTTGATTGTCCTTTCTTCAAGAATTGAGGAGTAAAAATGGAAAACGCTGAAAGTCCAAAAGAGAAATTTTTCAAAAGTGAAAAAAAGAAAAACTCCTATATCTGGTACTTACAGCGTTTTACATTTCACTCCTTTTGGGCTCTTAGTTTAACACTTTAAAATGTTGGAAAACTAGCTTCTTTTCGTTTAGTGTTTAAATACCTAATATTATTATTTGTAAACATTTCTTTTATTTCTAAATTTAATATTTGTCACCTTGCTTAAAAATATCCCATTGATGTAAACTGTAACAATATGATCAAGCTGTGTAGTGGCCACCAGTGGCCGTGCATCGTATCACAGGCATTTTCGGCGTTTTCCACTTTACTTCATGTTGCACATGCAGCATTCTCCGCTTCACTTCGTATGGCTCATTCAGCGTTCTCCACTTCACTTCGTGTGGCACATTGAACCAGAGACATTTTCTGCTCTTTTTTGAACTACACTGCTCAAAACAATTAAAGGATATTTGACGTTTTATATAAAATAAAGATATAAACGAAATTTTTTTGCCGAAAATAGAAGAAGAGAATCACAAATGCAAATTTTTCTGGTTTTCAAACTGTGGAGTATGCAAATTTTGAGTTCGACGTCAAAAACGTCGCTTCAGCGGCAGCGAATGAAGTTTGACTTTCAACTGGATAAAAGAGAATGGAGACAAGGATGATCGGCATTCAGTGATTGCTTTGTTTCGATGAGTACGATGTCTCAGCGAAGTCATTTGACAGATTCAGAAGCTTTGAGAATTGTTGGTAGGTTAGAAGGGGGCCAAACTCAAGCCGAAGTAGCGCAAGCCATTGGAGTGTCACAAAGTGTCATTTCCAGGATCTGGAGCCGTTTTTTGGAGAGTGGATGTGCAGGCCGAAGACCAGGGCAAGGTCGTAGATGGGCAACAACGCCCAATGAAGATCGGTATTTAGCGTTAACAGCTCGGAGACACCGAACCATGAACTCTACTCTTCTCCAACAACACCTTCGCTCGGCTACAGGCACCACGATTTCAACTCAGACTGTCCGAAACCGGCTCCATGCTGTAGGTCTGTATGCTCGCCGACCGATGGTATGTGTTAGATTAACATCAAGGCATCGTCGCGACCGCAGGGAGTGGGCAACCGAGCATGTCAACTGGAGGAGAAATGAATGGAGCAATATTCTGTTTTCTGACGAGTCCCGTTTTTCTGTGCATCCGGATAATAGGCGTATTTTCATCTGGAGGGACCGTGGCAGTAGGAATAATCCTGCGTTCGTGCACGAAAGTGTCAGATTTGGCGGTGGAGGAGTGTTGGTGTATGGTGGCATCTCCATTGACGGACGCACTGACCTCTACATCATTCGAGATGGAGCTCTGACTGGTCGCCGATATAGGGATGAGATCCTCAGACCTATTGTAGTCCCTTACGCTGCAGCAATCGGAGATAACTTCATTTTAATGGACGATAACTGCAGGCCACATCGTGCAAACCTGGTGGAGGATTTCCTTTTCGAGGAAGGAATCGTTCGAATGGAATGGCCAGCGTGTTCTCCAGGCATGAATCCAATCGAGCACGTTTGGGACGCTCTAGGAAGACGAGTTTCTGGCCGCCAACAACCCCCACAAACTCTCCAAGAACTGGAAAGAGCTCTTCTGGAAGAGTGGGGCAGAATACCCCAAATCGTTATTAATAGCCTCATTGAGTCCATGCCTCAAAGGTGTTCAACGTTGCTGGCCGCCCGTGGAAACCATACCCCCTACTGAAAATGATTTTCTTTGAAGAAAACACCTTTTCTTATTCTTTTTTTCTCATATACACAAATTGTGTTTTTTTTCCTTTAGTACACAAATGCGCAATAAAATGCATTTTTTTCTGCCGAACATGTGTAATTTATTCTCATATAACCTACTATGTCTGTCGACCATGTATCAATCAGCTAAACAGTTTACCAGATACAAAATCCACCTAAAACTGCAATATCCTTTAATTGTTTTGAGCAGTGTATTTCTACTAGGATTGGCACTTCAAGGGTTCTCCTGTTTGTTAAGCGTGGCATTTAAGACATTTTATCGAAAAAAAAAAACGATTTTCGATTTTTTTTGGTACTTTCAGTGTTTTCTATTTTTAGTCCTCAATTGCTTTCCGGCTCTGCAAGCTTTGTCTTCCAATATCCGATTTTATTCCAAGTAGGATATCCGTTCACCCCCCAAGATAATTATGATTGGAACGCAAATGTTATAAATACACCCTCAAATGCTAGCAACAATTTCAAAGTAGGAAAAACATTTTTATTAAATATGATACACACAATAATATAAAGAGTTACCGTAAACCGTACTTTGGGCCACTTTTTCCTGGTTCCAGTAACATTTCCATCATTAAAAAAATACTATATATGATTTTTCAATGTCGAAATTGAGTTGTGAGCAATTAACATGAAACAATGAAGCAAACTGTATGGTTTTAAAGAGGCAATTTTTTATTTATTTTATTTTTTAACTATTTTTAAAGTTTTGGAACAAAGTAGCCCCTGCTGGGGGCTTCTTTGGTCTATTCACTTGTTTTCATATAAAATGAATACATGTCATATGTTGGAATATTGAAACCCCCTTGAAATAGTATCTGCTAATGAATTAACACTGCAAACTTGATAAACAAATGTTTTTTTTTTTACATTTAAACACAATAAACCAATTGTTAATATTAAAGACACGAGAAACAGTTATCATCAGGTTATCCTCAGCAACTGGAACAAAAATAATTAATGTAACATTTTGCTACAGTAACATTTGAAAAAAAATGATACTTAATGCATTTTTTAAGAGATTTGGTTCCATAAAAGGCATGTCTAAGTAACTGGGGCTACTTCTGGACTAAAAAATGCCTTGCACAAAGTAACCCGGAAAACTAGTTTTCATGTTAGCTTTACGGAAACGTAAACATTTCTGTCAAAATAAAATAGGTAAAGGAAAAGCTATGATCACACAAGGGTTACAGGTTACTAAAGGTAATATTTTGACACTTACCTTATTTGTATCTCTTACCCAGATTGTCTCACTATAGAAAGTTTGGGCAGTTAAAATCAACAAAGGAAAACAGATGTTTACAAACACATCCAGTGTTGCCACTGACAAAAATTTAAATTACCCTCAAACTATTCGAATACCCTATAGTAGGGTATACAGTATTTTTCAAGGGCAAAAACTCCGAATTATCTTGTATTTTTTGTTCAATACAAAGAATAAAAACTTTTTTATGGGATGGACCAAAGTAGCCGCGATTGACGGTACAATAACTTAAAATGTGTTCATACATAAGAATTTTCAAAACTAGTAAACACTAAAACAAAAGAAAATGTAGATAAAATAAACTTTTCTATACGGAAACTACGCAAATTTGCAGATATCATAATGGCCGCTTCTTTTTCTTTCATTCAACCATTTTCCGACCAACCATTCCCGTATTTCAACCAATACCCGATAGAGGACTGCTCAAACTGAGTCAAAGTTCAGATATCCGGATACATTTTTTTAAAATACTTTCCCTATCTTCCCATTTTTAGGGCCAGAAAATGCTGAAAATTAATAAAATTCAAAGTATCATAACTCGGTAGGTTTTGGACGTACGAATCTTTTTTATTTCTATTGTTAAAGTATGGGGAATATTTTTCTAAATATAACTTAGTATATTTAGAACCGTATAAAAAGTTAAATTTCGTAACTTAAAAAAAATAAAAATAAATATTTTGATAAAAAATGGCTTTTAATTTGATGAAGAAACGTTTTTGGCATTTGAAACTTTTTGGAAATTTATAGTATACGTCTAAATTAACCGGTTTTGAAATTAACTACTAGTCAGCGATAAGTGGTGAGATTCCATGTAGAATATAAATCACATGAAATATTTTAGTTTTAATTTAATACAGCAACTAAAGTATGCATTTTTTCAAATTGTATCATATTCTTAATATCAGAATTTTGATCATAAAATAATTCTTTCTCTGGCAACAGATTAAAAAAGTCCTTCCGGCCAGTGCCGGGAGGAAGAGGTAGCTTTCATATTCCTTATTTTAAAAAAGCCAACTTATATCATTCAAATACACGAAGCTCAATTTAGTGGAAACCGAATATAGGAGATTCAATACTAATTTTTATCAATATAATGAATGAGAATTTCGCGAAATTAGTCAGCTTTGACCAAGCTGACACAAGCTTGACAAGCTCACTCACATCGGAATCGGTCGATATATACGAGTACTGTCGCATGCAAAATATCAGATTTTTCAAAATGTCACCCACAATAGAAATTGAAACTGCTATATCCGAGCCATTTTTTAAGGTAAAGACAAACAAAAAATGCTCCTGAATCCTTATATCAAGGTCAAATACTTAAGAAAGAAACCTTTTTCAATTTCTAATTTTTTTGCACCTCACTTTAAATATATATATTTTTTTAATTTAATGGCCGCCATTTTGAAACAAGATGGTTGATGAATCTGGCCAGCGAACTTGGTGGAGGTATTGATGTATACTATTCACATGCCTTCTTACATCGAAATAGGCGAATACGTGTGTTATCGCGTGACAAATACAAGATCGTTTCAAATTGTTAGCCATGATAGAAATTTAAAGTGAGATTCAACCATTTTTTAAGATGTAAACAAAAGAACAAATTTTCAGAAACAAAAACTGCTCCGGAATCTTTGTATCAATGCCAAACACATAAAAAAAAATCTTTTTCATTTTCCAATTTTTTAATACCTCATTTTAAATTTTAAATTTAATTTTTTTAAATGGCATCCCTTTTGAAACAAGATGGCGAATGAAGCTGGCCAACGATCTCGTTCGAGACATTGGTATGTACAATGTACAGACCAAGTTACATCCAAATCGGTTCATAAATACGCCTGTTATCGCGTGACAAAAATCAGGTCGTTTTATAATGTCAGCCACAATAGAAATTCAAAATGCTATTACTCAGCCATTTTTTTAGATATAGACGAAACAAAAACTGTTCCGGAATCTTTGTATTAAGTAAGTAAGTAAGTAAGCACCCACCCTGGGAACCCGCTTTTGGCTTATGGTTAGGTTTGAACCCCGAGCCCAGGGCAGGGAAAAGTACTATTACCTGTAAAACCCTCTAAACACATACGAAAAAAATCTTTTTCATTTTCCAATTTTTTGGTATCTCATTTTAATTTTTTTATTTAAAAATTTTTTTTAAATGGCCGCCATTTTGAAACAAGATGGCGGATGAAGCTGGCCAACGAACTCGGTCGAGATATTTGTATGCACTATGTACACACCAAGGTACGTCCAAATCGGTTCATAAATACGCCTATTATTACGTGACAAAAATCAGGACGTTTCAAAATGTCAGCCACGCTAGAAATTCAAAATGCTATAACTCAGCCATTTCTTAAGATATAGACGAAACAAAAACTGCTCCCGAATCTTTTTATCAAGGTCAAACACATAAGAAGAAAATATTTTTTCAATTTTCAATTTTTTAGCACCACATTTCAAATTTAAATTTTTCTTAAAAATTTAAATGACCGCCATTTTTAATATATATATATATATATATATATATATATATAAATTTTGAACGGAGGGTGGTTTCGGGTCTGGGGGTCATGACCGATGAAAATATACCAAAATTGTTTGAAATCTCTTTCCTCCGAACGGCTGCAATAGGTAGCTTTTTGTAATGAAAGCTACCTAAAAATAAATTTAAAATGTTTCATTTAGTTACTTTTCGCTTCACATAGTCCTGAGATATTTTCACGGAACATCGGATCAAAGAATGCGTACAATGTAAAGAGCAATTAATGTGGTACTTAAAAGCAATCGGGATTAAGGGATGGTTTACTTTAAGTCTCATTATTTCAACACGTTGGAGAATGGTTTTTTTTTTTTTGCTTTATTAATGTTACTGTGAGAATAACCTGATGTCAAACATAGTCTTGGCAAATTATTTAAATTCAACACGTGTATCTAAAAAGTATCATATATGGTTCGTGTCTAATTTTAAACAATTTGAAACCGAGGGCGTGATGCAATTCAATTGTATAGATATATTTAATATATGTCCACGCATAACCTTTAAATGGATGCTTCGATTTCCATAACTTTTTTTTTTGTAAGGGGCATGTGTGCTGGAGTTTCAGCTTCGGGTTCCTTATACACTTAGAAGGCGCCAGAAAGACTGGATTTGTTTATATTAAATTTGAATGATTGCTACTTATTATTGCACTCTGCAAAGAACAGGGCATCTCTTTTCAAAATTAGACATCAAGCTAACGTACTCAAGCTAACGTACATGGGATGATTTCAAAGACCGCATTCGCATAAAATAAATGTTACATTTTTTGTTATATTTCCTCAACGGTTAAATATTATGAGCAATTAAAGAATGATTTATCTCTAGCGTGGGCGGAAGCCGATGAAAGGAAAAGTAGTTGTAATTTTTACTAACAGCTGCATTTCTACTTTTTTTGTTTACAGTTTATTTCTTTTAGACAAAAAGCGTTAACAGACAGAAAATGATTTTGCGGGAATAGAATTTTGATAACTGGCGAGTAACTGACAAAATGAAATCATAAGACTGAATATTTAAAAGTATTGAATTAAAGACATTACAGAAAGGGGGAAAACACTAAGATAAAAATCCGTATGGTTTTTAAGAATTGAATTAAAAAATACATATTTCAGTTTAACGAGGAGGGGAGGGGGGAGAACAACATAATTTAAAAGCAATAAAGTTATGTTTAAATTAATTTTGAAGAAAAACCGATATGTAACAGAGACATCTGTCACAGCATGTTTCGACGGTGGTCCCGTATCGATTTTATTAGGAGTAAAAAGTGGTAAAAATGCCCGTCTGATTGTTTTTTGTTTTTTCGGACTTTTTAGTATTTAAATGTCGCAATAATCACGTATTTAAATGTCGGAAATCACCGAGAAATTTGAGTATGTTGTTAAGACAAACAAAACTACTTTAAGTTTCAAAAATATTCTTCGCATCTTTCACATTTTTTACCGACACGTCAAAAACGTTAATTAAGGATTATCAGTTATGTGTCAAAACCAGCGATATTGGCAACAATGAGATTAAAAATTAATGTGATCAACAAAAAAGGGCTTCCGCAAAAAGACTTTGTTGAGCAAACTACTCGTGCTAAATCCCGTTAATGGGTGCGTAATAAGTATGTATCAGTGCAATACGTTAACACGTTCGCTGCCATCTACGAGATTACTAGAATACGAGAATACCAGTCTAGTAGCACTTTATGAGCTTAATGTTCAAAAAGTTCGGTTTTTACTGCAATGAAAGGCAGGGCCGAAACTAGGGGGGGGGGCAGAGGGGGCACGTGCCCCGGGCGCCGCTTTAACAGGAGGTGAAGGGGGTGCCAAAATGAAGATCTTGTTTGACGTTTGACACAAGAATGTATATATAATATATATATATATATATATATATATATATATATATATATATATTATGAAATTTGTATAAAAATGTCTCGCAGCTGGAAAATTTAAAAGGAAAACTGAACCAAATGCATTAAATTTTACAAATAGATAAAAACATTCATTACAATACAAAATTTCAAAGTATCATGCCTATGCGTTTGCTTTCTATCTTTTAAATCACTTCCTGTGAGGAGAATCCGAGGGAGAATCATTACCGTTTTTCAAGGTCAGTCTCTATTGTGGGACACCCTACTGTCCACTACGGATAACTACCAAAGGAGAAGTCACCCCTCAGTCTGATTTTTCTTCTAGATAAAAAAATTCCATGAAAGCTGTTTGTTTTTTTTCCGCTGAACAGTGTTGAGCTTCCTTCCTTTCTTTCTTTTTTTTTTTTTTTTTTCCCGTCTTGCCATGGGCGCTGACTGCCCAGGACAACGGGAAGGGGAATGCACAGAGTAAAATTCTTAGTAAAACCTTTCTTTTTTAGATATCGACCTCATTTAGACTATGCAAGAAAAAAAGTTTAAAAAGATTAAAATGCAATTCTTTTCAGTAACTTTTCAACGATTTTAATGGATCAATGTTTGACAAAGCTGATTACGTAGTTCAGTTTTATATATTTTAAATTTAAAAATAAGTTGTCTGTTAGATATTTAGTAAAATTCTTTTTTGTAAATTTACTTTGCGGTGGAGGGGGGGGGGGGGGCGCAAAATCCATGTTTGCCCCGGACGCCAAAAAGGCTAGTTTCGGCCCTGATGAAAGGAGTTTACTGATAACTCAGAAACTGCGGGCAGATTATCCTGTGTCGCTAAAGCACGGACACAATGTGATATAACTGAGTCTCAAACACCCTTGAGTGTCAAAGAGTCACTCATACAGGTAATCTCACATTGACCGCCCAGACTGAAATTAATTATTCGAAACCCACGTACGACACACACATATGCCAAACAGCAAAATGGCTGTTCCTAAACGTAAAGCGTTATTGCTGGGCTGAAGATTTAAAAGCCGCTAGAGCCATGCGATTTTTTCATTTGGGGCTTTATAAAAGATCGTGTATACGTACCGCTGCTACCTAATGATTTGCCAGAGTTGAGACACAGAATTGAAGAGGTTATTACTTCCAGTACGTCGGGCTTATTAACCGAAGTGTGGGCAATAAGAATTAGATTTTAGATTGGATGTATGCCGTATAACTAAAGGTGCACATATTGAACATTTGTAAGAAAAACTAGTTTAGTGTACCTTTAATTTGATGTATGATTTGTTGTAACTAGTCTAAATTAAACTATTATAATATACCATTGAAACTGGGATATTCTTTTATGGACACTGTGTATTAATAGGAATCGACATTGTTATCTACCAAAATAAAATTATATATTAATTTTATTAATAGTTTTCTATTTAATTACATTTAAATTTTTTAATTTAATGTTACTGATAAAGGTGAGCTTTTATAAAGATAAAAATGGTGACATAAAAAATAGTCACTTTAAAGGCATCGAATCCCATTGTAACGCGAAGGATTCCTTTTACATTTTCTTTACAAAAGGTCATTTGTATTTTGAATTTAAGACTATTTAAAATGATATATGTATACTATAACATAAAATCTGGAATCTTTTAACCCTTAAATGCCTGATTTTTCAAAAATCATTGTAATAATGTTTTTCGGCTTTCATTTTTTAAATAAATCATGGGAAAAATACTTAAAAAAATCATATTTTGTTTTAAGTATAGTTTACGGCTAAAAAACAGTTTGTTACTAATCGGCAATACTGGTGTTTAATTGAAAAAATAATTTGCCTTGATAAAATTCTGTAATATTAAACACACAAGAATTTTAGGAACTATAATAAGAAATAAATTTCACTTGCTCACTGCAGGTCAAAATAGGATATTCGCAAGCTCCCAAACAAAACAGAAAGAACAAGTAGCAACAATTGGAAAAATAAATCTATCTTTATTCTTAATCAGCACAAGTGTTGCCATCTACATGTTGAAAATCGATTTAATAATATTTTCAGAATGTACTTTATTGGCAACATTAGGCATTATTGCTTCAATATTATTCTAATAGTATTTTAGATCCTAAATCTGGTATGTTGCCGAAAAGCAACACCAGTCATTTAAGGGTTAAATGACATTTCCTTTATTCTTTAGTTTCATTTAACATCAGTTGAAATATACAAATAAACTGAAGTCATAAGCACTTTTTTATTGCGTTTGAAAGTGTCAAAAGCTATTTCGGATACAATAGAATAATTGAACTGTTTACAGTTAAATAACTGTTTGCGCTAGCGTTGACAGTCTCAGAATTTAGACAGTGGTTAAACTGACATTAGCAGTCATTCTTGAAATTTGGAAAGCAGATGATATTAGCAGGAAATTCCAATACGCCTAAGACATTCTCATTCACAATTGTTGAGTTTGTATCTGTTATCTGAAAAGCGATAATTATTATGAGAGAAAAACTTCAGACATTTCTGACCGACACAGATCCAGATTGTGGAATTCAATATATATATTCAATATATATAATCAATATCGCATTGTGGAATTCAATATCAAAATATTGAATTCCACAATATTTTGATAGGAAAAAAAATTCTTTAAAATGCAATTTGCTTGAAAAGTATATCCAAATTTATTGATTTTCATGATTTTAAAAATAATTCTCAACATAATTTATATATATATCTCTATCCTGAACAGACCTATATCAAAAGATAAAACAACCCGTTTGATATCAAAATCCGTTTGAATTTGGACACTATAAATAGTTCAGTCTTTGCTTCTGGCTGATATTCCATCATAACGAAATTAAAACTTCATCAATAAAAATAGTAAAATGCAATAAATAAAATACAAATTCAACAGACATGTACTCGAACTACTCTGTTAAACAACTAAAATCAACATAATCAAAAAGGTGCCTGTAAGTAGTGACCTTTGTCGATTTTTCAGCTATTACCTCCTTGCATGCGGGTAATATGAAAGTATCACTTTTAATATACTTCAAAACGAAAAAAAAAAATCTAACACAGTTCTCTTAAAAAGCAATTGGTTTTCGCCTATGTTCTTTAAACCGGGAAAGCCCGATTTGGATCGCCTAGTTATTTTAAAATTGAATATTAGTACTTTTAAGTTTAAGCGATATTTTTATGTAATTAGTGGGATTTTAATATTGTTAAGACCTGCAAACATAAATAAGTTTGTAAGTAAAAAAAAAAAAGTTTTGTTTTTGCATATTTATCTGCATTTTTTAATATGCGTGACCCAACGGTTGTGGTTGTCTCCTTAACATTACCAAATATAATATATCTACTTATGTAAAATCCAAGTTTAGGAAAGCGTAGGTAACCATTCCGGGGTGAACCGTGCCGTTTATCTATAGATATATAACACAAGGCTGTTTTTTAAGTCATCTGTCTTGAGCTTCCTACTGAGCCGACTTAGTTAATTATTTTTTTAAGCCCTTAATTCTCGCTCCCGTGATATTCACTGGCTGCGTCTTTTATTTAGATTATTTGATTCCTGTCAGTTTTTTAAAATAGTGTAATTGGCTTTATCACGGTATTATTTTACCTGTCGTTAAATAAGATGAATATTTCTTTTTCAAAAAGTGGTGCCAATAAGCAATTTGAATTTTTAAACCGTAATTTAATGCGACCGTTAAGGGATTAATGAAAGCTGTTTATTTGCAGATGTACCCGCGCTAGCTATATTTTAAAAAATATTTCTATTTTTATATTTTAATTTTAATTATAAAAGTTTTATTATGAAATTTCTTCAAAATGGTGGCAATCGGATTACTTCCATTGTTTCAGATAAATGAGAAATAATGAAAAATATTCAGACACGCGTGGCTTTTTCGACGTATTTTTTCATTTGTAAGTTATTTTCAGTGAAAAATTTATGCTCGTGTACTTTATTTTTATAAGCGAAAAAAAAAAAAATTACATTTATTGCGACGCCACGAGAATATTGTCTACTGGGTTTATTTTATCTTTTATGCATTATGACTTTATTAGTCTTTTTCATTACAATTAAATAGAAAATATATTTATATTTGAATATAACTGTTGTTAAGCGTAAAAGTGTGTATATAAAATATGTTTGAAAAGTTTGCGCCGGTGACGTTATGCTGAGCTTGAAATGTATTTTTACATTAAAAAAACTAAGGTTGGTTGTGTTTATGACGGCCAATTATCAACACGAGGGATATAGGCCCAAAGGGGGATAGTGCCCTTTGTGGCGGTCTTTCTAAGGGAACCTAACCCGTATTTACGCTTGAAAATCCAAGGTTCAAAGAAAACCACGAAAACTCCGAACAATTAATAAAACTAAGGAGAAAAACTGATATGATTGTGTAAACATGACGTAATTTTCACTGATTTTTCATTTCATAATTATAGATTAGAATCGGAGCCTTTATTGATCATTCAACTATTTCAGAAATTGAATATTGAGGGAAAAATATATCCTCATCTTTCGTATTTGTAGAAAACATTTGTAATTTTTAAAATATACTTTTCTACACAGTAAACCTCACAATAACAAAATCTTCATGTTGTTTGTTTGTATGAAGTCTTGTGAAAATGAAATGCAGATCAACATTCAGTCATTTTCGACGGGATTATATACTAGTATAAATATAAAAATGTTGCATCGCTGCGCTGTCGTGGAAAAACACAACATAAAGAAGTGGTAACTTGTCACTCGCAACGTCAATCTGCGTATCTCCGTTTGTTTTATTCAGATTCTAGTGGATTTGAAGTATGTTTGAAGTTATAATACACTGTAAATAATTCTATTCAAGCTCTTAGAAAAGTTATCTATATTAATAAAAGAAAGTTTCGCTCCGTGTGTGTGTGTGTTCGCGATGGCTCGCAAAATCTAGCACACATAGAAGTTTGGAAAGGATCAAGGGCCATAAACCCGCGTTTTAGGCACATGAAATCTATATATATATTACGCTAACGTACGTGGCACAGAAATCACGGTTATTTGTTATTGTCTAATGGCAATGCCCAAGAAACGCATCTCATTGGTAAAAGTCCTTTGCCAGGATTTTGGGCGATCTGGTTTATTTACATTTCGCCGTGGAGGAAAGAGCTCAATGATATTTCGCTCTTTTGCTGCAATTATAGAGCTTCAAAATATAATTTGAAATGCCCGTAAAAGATCTCGGCGAATGCTTGAAAGTGAAGAAGGAGCCGAATTAAAAACAGAAAATCGAAATAGATTGGATGGAGAACACCGTTGACCACGTATGCTCCGTTACACAGAGCATAAGCGATCGCTAAAATAGGCTTAATAGCCGTAGCATGCACGCGTTGCTTCTGAAATCCAAATTACTGATTTAAACGTTCCGAGGCATAACTGTGGGACTTTGAGTAAAACGTGCAATTTCTGCAAAGCACTGTATTGGAAATGCAAATTAATCAGCAGCAAGAAATTTACAAAATGTTGTCATGACGTTAAAGTAATTTTGTTTACCCCCCTCTGTACGGACGTGAGATACAAGTTTCAGGTTAATTTAAGAATATTATTACGGGCCCACCAGAAGTAAGATACAATAAAACCTGCTTACGGACGGAAGGATATGGGACGGAAACAAAAGCAACCAGCGATAAATTCCGTTTTATGCAGGTTATTTAAACTGAACAAAGCATAATAGCATTTTTGGGGAGAGAGGGGAGCTGGAACTTTTCTTTTTTTGTTTATTGCCTGATTCCGTAATAAACAGGCTTTACTCTATTAGAAAATAAATTTGTTAGATGGTATTTTTTTTTTTTTTAAATCTATATAGTAATATTTGCTTACAATTTTATTATTTCTTTTCAGTATTACAGTTTATGTTGTATTTGTAATTGCTTTTTCTGAAAATATAATTAAATTTTAATTGAATTCATCAATTAATTTGGAATAAAAAAATATGAGACATATAAAAATTTAAAAACTTAACCTGTGAATTTACACAACTTTGGAACTGAACAAGAGTCCGGCCCTGGTAATTTGCACCGTCTCCACCCCCACCCCCCTCTGTACGGACCTGCGATAAAATTTTCAGATTCATTTAAGAATATTATTACGGGCCCGGGCAACGCCGGGCGGGTCAGCTAGTAGACTAAAATTCGATTATGTTATACTGATTTAATTATTTCACTTTTTTATTTTAGAAGGTATATATTGTACGATTTTAACAATAATTTTTGTATTTTATTCTGATTTATATGACTTACACAAGCTCAAAGTTCGTATAATTCGTAGTCTAGATGAAAAATATGCAATTTCTGCTATTTTTACCTCAATTATTCATATGAGCGCAATCGTACAATAATTTTTTCTCGACATATATTATAAAACACATTAAAAGATACAAAATATGTTAAAATAAAAGTGTTGCAAAGCTGCGCTCATAATAAAATATTAAAAATAGAGAGTAAATTGAGGTAAAAATAGCAGAAATTGCGTATTTTCCATCAAAACCACCAATTATACGAACTTTGAGCTTGTGTAAATCATATAAATCCGAACAAAATACAAAAGCTATTGTTAAAATCCTACAATATATACCTTCTAACATTAAAAAGTGAAATAACTAAGTCAGTATAACATAATCGAATTTTAGTCTCTTTCATGGGTCAAAAACGCGGCTTTGTATGAGGATAGTCCAAGGCAGGTCCGAATTCTTCTGAGACTCAGGATTTTAAAATTCTGATAATCAGTCGAGTTATTAATTAACAAGAAATAAAAAACCATGCGTCATGCATAGATTAGTAAACACTTTCCAACACATTTAGAATGATGTGACAAAACTGCACCGTTTAAAATATTAAAATATTACGTCTAATTCAACCATATGGAAACGCATAACCCATTTTAAAACCCAATTTCAACTGTTCCCATTTACAATCGGAAAATTATTCGAATTTTTTCAGAAGCCCTGTATATGATATATTGATTTGTATCTATTAACTACATTCATGCCAAAATTTAGTTCACTTAAGAAACAAATATACTTCAGTTGAAAATTCCCCTTCAACAATTTCCTCTAATAAGGAAAATGGCACGTGAATACATTTGCGCGGCCCGGTATATGAGGTATAAAATTTATATATAACGAGTAACATTCAAAAAATTAATTAAATTTAAAAGTGCATACCGAATTTTAAATCGTACACTTCAGCAATTATTACTCAAAGACAGCACTGCAACCGATTTCTTTTGTGTGTCCCTGTAAATGAATAAAAAATTCTATGAATGCCCTATTCTAACATGATCATAGTGAAATTCAGTGATTTACATCAGCTTTAATACATTTGAAATAGTGTAATGTCATTAAAATCTCTGTAAACGATTTTTCCACATATACCATAATGTAATGGAATACTTTTGAGTGCCCCTGTAAATGAACTATTAATCCTACATACTTCATTTACAATACCAAACATGCTTTGGTAACCCTAAATAACCATTATCAATTGCATGAAAATCCGAGTATATTTAAAAGTTCTTTGTTGCTTTTCAACTTTGTTGGAAAGTGTTAAAAACTCATCAAAAATCCCCATTAAAGGAGCATGAAGATGAAGCCATCTTTCCAAAGGAGCCATCTTTCACAAAACCACAAAAGAAAGGCATCAATACCTGCATCTAATGTTCACAGCGGAAAAGGGGTTACCGTAAGTCGGAGTTGCCAGATAAATACGACAGTCAGAGATTTTTTGGTACAGTAAAATTAGCAAAACCATTATGTTTATCGATTTGATACGAGGCATACATAGATAAAAAAAACTGTAAAACCGATACTCGAATTTTCGAAAAATCGGTTCATAATTTGTTGAGATATATTAATTAAGAACTCGTTAATGAAAAGATTTCTTTCGATTTCATCAGGACAGCTGCAGACATTTGAGGGGGGTCGTATAGAATTTACTCCTGCCTTGGGGATACGCCTATCCATCTACTTTCCGATACGATAGGAAAAAAAAAAAAGAAAATCAACAACGGACTGGAATAATTAAAAACCACACTCAGAAATTATAAGGTATATCGAAACTTTCAAAACCATTTCAGGTAAGGATTTAAAAATTGGGCATATATACGCAAAATAATATTCTATTTCAGAAATTCCAAAATTTTTATTTCATACAAAAGTAAACGGTCAAGTGCGAGCATTACTCGCGTACAGAGGATTCCGTAGAATAAATATACGAATTTGTAATTGTATGATTAAAAAAAAAAAAAAGTTGCTAAAAGAATACTAAGACTTTGTAAAAAACTATACAACGTAGCGTTGGGTATAACTGTATACATTAGAAAAGTGTAAATGGGTTTACCATGAAAGTTCAAAGAGATATGGAACCTAAATAATATCAAATATAGCTATTCGTATAACTCTTTTTTTAATATTATCGTAATCTGTTTATGATGAACTTAATTCGGTACCGACAATAAAAGCAGTGCATAAACTTCATTTGGCATTTCGTGAAACTAAATTCAGCGTAGTAATAACCTTTATTTCTACAGTGTAGCTAAAAAAAACCTTTGTTCAAAGTTTAAATTTGGCATTGTGCTAAGCGCGCTTCGAATTGAGGTCTCAAAGTTGCAACGCCGCCTTGGTCAGTGCCGCGTTTTTCCAGATAGGTGTTTAATAAATTTTTAAAGTCACTCGAGGCGTATTGAGAGATACAATCAATGCAAACTATCGCGAATCCCACAGTATTTATGCGATTCATTCTAATTAAATCTTTCGAGGGCGATGCCCTTAAAAAACGGACACCTAATTTTAATTCCAAAACAGACAAACGGCACCAAGAATATTTAATTAAAATTTTCCTTTTATCATGTACGTGAAAATAAGCAAGTTCGCATTTTCTAATAAATTCGTTTATAAATTCTGGTGTCAGTTCATTATTTCATAAGTTTATAAATAGAATTACTCCGTGCCGGAAAGGCTTAAGTTGTCCAGGACTCTTAAAGTTTCAAAATTTAAGAAATTTTAATTTTTTAGATGTTATACTACTATTTTTTCTGAATATTTTGATATACTTGTTTCCTTGAAATTCCCATTAGAACAAAAGTTTTAGCTTTTAGAATTATACCCGCTCATTAGCTAAAGCGGCGTTTCCGAAACTTTAAATTCATTATTTTCCAAATGACGTTTTTGGGTATAACGCGCAGGATACCTCAAAAACTTCTGAATATTTTTTCATGAAATTTTCAAATCATATATTTCATGTTAGCCTGTATAAACTGAACCTAAAATTTCCTTTTTATTGTTAAAAAAAATATTTTTTTAGGTGATTTTACTGTTGAAATTTTCAAAATTTTGTATTAGCTAAATGCAACATTGCATTAAAAATATAAAAATGCTTTAAATACATATTTATTTGAGTTCAGGGAAATTATTACAATCTGAAGTATAAGTAAGCACCAAAATTTTCATTCTAGTTGCAATATTTATTTTGTAATCCTGCGCGTAAACTGTTATGCCAATTTTTTGTTCGACAAATGTTTAACAGTTTCGAGCCCCCTATAAATACTACGTTGTTCAGTATCCGATTAAATAATGACATGATAATCGACAAACACTTCCAACATGCCTTCGATAATTTTAGAATTAAAATCGCGACATACTGCTTCCTAAATGTACAATGCTTGGATTAAGTATAATATGTTTTCCACTGATTTCAACTTGGTATTATCAGTGCAAGGTATAAACATATGTAGTAAAGTATTGTTTACACGTAGCATCCGTTTTTTCATAATAAGAGCACCAGAGACAAGTCGGCGAACTGAAATATTAAAGTATTAATTATAGGTTTTTAACCCGGGAGAACTCGCTAGTGAGAATTTCTCTCACGGTGTACAATTGCTTTTCTTTTACTTAACATTCGCTTAATATCATTTTTTTTTTGCTTGGCTTCGTGCTTTTACTCACAAATAGGTAAAATAATTGAAATAACATGTTTAAATTTTAATTAAAATGAAAAATGGTTTAAATAAGAGTGTTAAAAAAAGTACGACGGTGAGAGAAAATCTCATGCAGCGAGTTCTCCCGGGTTAAACATAGATACTACCACATCCAACTGATTAGAAAGCGATGCAAAAGATAAAGAAGATGACAAAGACAGATGTTATGTTGTTTTTACTTTTCTTTTAGACTTCATAGATAAAATTAAATAAATGTATTAAAACATTACACTGTAAAAAAAAAAAAAAAAAAAAAAAAAAAAAAAAAAAAAAAAAAAAAAAAAACGGACTAAAAAACGGAGATTCTACCTGGTAATCGAGATTTCCGTATTTTAACGGAAATTTTTCCTCATAAATTCGAAAAAACGGTAAATTTTCTGTAATGTATGGGGGAAAATGTTCCGTAAAAGTACAGGTTTCTGGAATTTTTGGGGGAAAATTTCCGTAAAAATACAGATATAGTACTGACGTCTCGATTGCCAGTAGAATCTCTGTTTTTTTTTTACAGTGTATTTTGCTATGTGTATATTCCTTTTTATCTCACATTATGATTTTCAATAAAACATTTTGGACTATTTTTTTTTGTTTCTTTATTTATTATGACGTTTCCTCACACATACGTAGGTTAAGGGTATTAAATTCGTTTGTACCAAAAATATGTCTTACAAGCATCTCATCCTTTATGTATGCATATTTATCAGTCAAAAGATTTCCTAAAGTAACAACTGAAATTAGGCATATTTTAGCAGTGTACGGTAGCAACCTTTTGTAGAATATCTTTATTTATTTCAATTTTACAAAAGAAAAAAAAAAGAAAAGAAAATCGGTAAGATCAAGATTAACAGACCAGCATATGTAAAGGGCTCACAATCCCCATCAAAGTCCATTTTGTGACAAAGTCCATTTTGTGAAATAATGAGATAGTCCATTTAGAAGGTGCATAAAATCTGTTTTATCCACTGCCACAGTAAACCAAGTCTGTAAACAGATGACGTATATGACAAAGTATGTGAAAACAGACTTTTTTCATTGTGGGAGTGGATAAAAAGATTTTATGCACCTTCTAGATGGACTATCTCATTTTTTTTCAAAAAGGACTTGGTCTACTATGGTTGTGAGCCCCTCATATATTCAATAAAAAAATAACAACTCAACAAATTTAATCGAATGTAGTTTTGGCTGACGAAAAATATTGTCAAGATGTTTTTTTTTAAAAGCAATTGTTGCATATTTGTAACTTTCGCTTTGGTGACGAAACACTCCCCCCACACCCCCACAACGCAACCTGTCAACTCTTTTGTCTTTTGCCCGAGACGAAAGGGTCCTGTTTACTCTTTGGCAGCTGGGCGCACGGATACATCTTTAATAAATACTATTTGTTAATGTACTCCGCATATAATTAATCTTACGCAACCTCCGTAAAAAATGAAAATACAAATATAAAAATACTAATGCGCGATAGTAATACTGTAAATCTGGCTCTTTTTTTTGGGGGGGGGGGGGGTGAGGGAGGAATGGGAGAGTATGTGGTCTACGACATGAACATAGAGTAGCAAAGAACATCAATCATAATAGTGTTAATATCGAGTCGCGACTTTCGAACTAAATAGGCAGCATCGTACAACTCTGCTTAGGAAGCGCTACCACCAAAACCTGTTTTTGTATTGTAATATAAACGAAGAAGCACCTGAACAAGTGAACCATAATAGAACCATGCTGCGTATTTGAAACATTTTTCGAGGAACGATTTTCCTCTTCCAAAGCCTACAGGTCCTATTCCAATAATTTATTTCTCCCCTTTTTTTGTTTGGTTGTAAATAAATAATAAAAAGGGACATAATTCTCATTTCATTTCATTTAGAATAAAAATAAAACATAATTTATACTAAAATCCGCCATATATACTCATATATCAATATAAAACACCCTGGATGTCAAAGGGGTTCAATTACTTCGTGCTTTTTAGGTAGTCTTAGTTTAAGGTTGTTTATATTCTATAACAACACGTTAATGTATTTCGATAATGAATAATTTTTGATAAAAAAATATTTATTTAATTTATAATTCATGGTAATGCTTTATGTGGTCTTAGCTGGTAAACGGGTTTGGCATGCAAATTGTAGCACTTCAACACATAAAACATTCTCGGGGTATAATACTCTGAATACTCACAAAAAAAAAAAAAAAAAAAAATACAAATATAAAAATACAAATTTTATTCTGCACGATAGTAATACTATAAATCTGGCTCTTTTTTTATATATTGGCGCTTCCTTAGCACGGTTCTACGACGGCAGCCTATTTAGTTCGAAAGTCGCGACTCGATATTAACACTATCATGATTGGTCCTTATCTACTCTACGTTCATGCCGTGGACCACATACTCTCCCCACCCCCCAAAAAGAGCCAGATTTATAGTATTACTATCGCACAGAATAAATTTTTTATTTTTATAATTGTACTTGTTTATTTATGTTTGCCCTTTTACAAAAACATGGAGAATCATTTTTTCATTCTTTCAGAAGTAAAACTTATTAAAACTTTCATTCATCTTCAAAAAATACCTATAATGAAAACATAATTAAATCTTGTGAGGTGTGTTTATCGATTTCTATTTGAGATTTATTTAAGATATAATGCATTATAATATAGAAACGTTTTCACTGATATGACAAGTACTATAAGACCCACGTTGAAACGTTTAGGAAATGTCTCGAACAAACAGAGTTGTGTTTATTTAGAATAACTGCATTATTCGGTGTGGTGAATGTATGAACAGAATTTCGTTTATAAAAATAATTTTAAAAGCGCAATTTTAAATAAAAAAAAATTTTATATGCACTAGACGAAAAATTCCCTTAGAAAATTAATTAAATGCTAAATATTTATCTTTCTAATTTCTCTCGAAATCTTAAGAGGATTTATGCGTGCATCTTAAAAGTGAATAGAGTAATTAAATTTTCCAGACAGATAACAAAAACAAGAGTCTTTTATTATATTTTAAGATTATCAGGATAAGTTTTTCAAGTGAATCTCTGAATTTATTGTAGGAAAATTTTCAACACAATTCAGAGTTTCAAAACATTGAATATTATCAGAGTAAGCCCAGTAAAATATACAAAGAAACTTTTCTTAATTGTTTAAGAAGTAAAACTTATTAAATGATTCATTGATCTTCTAAAATATACTTAAATTTTCTGAGGTGTGTTTATCGATTTATTGGCGATGTATTTACAACATAAAAAATTATAATACACTGTTTGTTTTCGGAATGCAAAACCCTCCGCGCTTTTGCGCATGCGTCAGGTCTGCTTTGATTTTATTAAAATAGGGTGAACGGGGTTGGTTTAGCTGCGTTTGGCTGAGTGCCAATCTTAGTGATAACGTACGAGTGAACGCCGAAGTAGAACTTCGGAAAATGCCCATTTCAGCGTAACACCCCTTTGGATAGTAGAATCGTCCCACAATGCTAGGCGCGGCTTTCGAAAACAAACAGTAGATAAAAGTTTCAGTAATATGACAAATATCACTTTCATGCTGAAGCATTTATGATATTTCTCTCAACTACCTGCTTTCTATTTATTTAGAACAGCTGCATTGTTCGATATAAGTCATGTAATGGAAAGAATTTTTTTTATAAAAAATATTTTAAAAAATCAGTTTTCAATATAAAAAATTTAAATAAGCAGGGGGAAAAATTCCACTAGAAAATAAGTTAAGTTATAAATATTTATCTTTTTAATTATTCTCTTTTAAAATTCTTAAGTGGAATTATACGCTGCACTTAAAAATGCATAAAATAATTAAATTTTAGAAAAAGGCAACGAAAATAAATATCTTTTGTTAGAATTTAGATTATCATGATACATTCTCTTGTGGATATATTAATTCATTATAAGAAAATGTACAATACAATCATAGCAGCCAAATTTTACACCTTTTTGTTTCCACTAAAATTTAATAGAAATTTTCGCCTTGTTAAATCTTGATATTTTGACGATTAAATTAGACAGTTTAATATTAAACTTTAGTGGTAAGAAGAAAGCGTAAAACTTGGCAGCTATGATACAATGCAGAATTCCATAATATAGAATCCTGCGTAAATCCATCTAAAAATGACGTCGAATCGTTTTTTAATTCTTTGCCAAGTAAAACTTATTAAACGTTTCATTAATTTTCTAAAATTACCTATGACGAAAATAGAAGAATTTCTCAGATGTGTTTATTGATTTATTGGAGGTATATTTATGATATAATGCATAATAATATACAGAAATATTAAGTGATTTGAAAAATATAATTCTCAAGCCAAAACTTTTGTGAAATTTCGCTAAACAAATACCATTTTATTTATTAAGAATAACTGCATTGTTCGGTGCAATTAAATGAATGAACATAATTCATTTTATAAAAGAAATTTTAAAATGGAATTTTAAGTATACAAAGTTTCATTAAACATTGAACGAGAATTCATTTTAAAAATATTAATTTACAAAATAATTAAGTATAAACGTTAAATTTTTTATTTCCTCTTCTTAAAAATTCCTAAGTGGATGGGATTGGGGTTTTTAGTAAACATCGGTCTGTTTCGGCTATAGAGTTATAGGACGGATGCACTAAGAGAGGACTTTTAGCATCTTACGTGGATTTATACTCTGCTGTTAAAAATTAATAAAGAATTTTTAAGACAGGTCACGAAAATAGCCGTAATTTATTTTAGTTTAGATTATAAAGCTATTTTTTCTCAAGTGGACACGTAAAAAAATACAATAAAACGCAGAGTTTCAAATCATAATATTTTCAGAGTAACTTCATTAAAAAAAAAATCATTTATTAATTTATTCAGAAGTGCATTTTATTAAACAGTTCATTAATGTCCTAAAATTTTTTATAATAAATTTAAGGCCTTCCGAATCAGTCGGAATTTCAGATTGATTTTTTCTCTTTAAGGAATATGCATCAGATTTAATACAAATTAAGCAAGTCGGAGTTAGTCTTTCTAAGTTCACTATTTTGACTGGAAAAGTAATTTGTAAATCTTTTTTAAATTCTTTTAGAGGTCGTAAGTTTTACACAAAGGCCTATCTTGTTTATAATTGTTCTTTAAAGTTAATTTCAATTGAATACACATGTAAGAGAAAATTAAATTCTTCTTACCTGTATGGACGAAAATGCTGGGGCTTCGGACACACACCAGTTTGAATATATTTAGTGGAAGCTGTGAAACGTATATTTTATTTAAAAAAATGTAGTGTTTGGTGAATTCCTTGTAATGATGCAGACCTTCAGTTTTAAAAGGCTATCTAAATTTAATAAGAACACAATGATTAACACACGATACATATTCTGGATTATTAATATGATATACATTCAATATTCTGGGTTAAGAATTAACTGCATTCTTGAGGAGCTAAGATTGCTTCCTATGAAAATGAATGCAGAGAGGAGAAAACAAAAAATTACGTCCTTATCGCACAGATGCGACGCCCAGATTTATTAGATAAAGGGCTTCAAAAGTATAGACACGGTCCCTTGCTTGAACAGTTTAAATTTACAAAGAAAAATCGCTGATCTTTGCTAAAACTATTGTTCATGGCAGTTCAAATGAAGATATTCAGTTCTTGGTGTCTTTGAAAGTTTTTTTGTAGTGCCGCCCTCTATGCGAAAGGAAACGAAGGTCTGATTATTGAGATGATATTTCAGTTCCTTAGAGTTATTGGGAAACACTAGCCTGGGTAGTGGCGAGCCCTGGTGCATATTTCACAAACAACGAAAGACGAAAACACATTTCTTATTGTTTCCAACAAATTCGAATATGCAGTTGAATAGATATGAAGTAATTATACCAAAACTTTAAAGTTTTCTTGAAATCCTAGTTTAAAAATCGCCCATTGCCTATAATGTATTTCCGCCCGCCCTCAGACAAGGTTCAAACACAAACCATTCAATGAATGTCAATTTAATTATTTTTAACACAATGAACTGATTTGTAAATAAATGATACGAGTAGTAATTTTTCCAATTGAGTATCATTCATCTACTCTTATCATTTATTTACCAATTAATTGATTCTTTAAAAAATAATTAAAATATAATTACGCATCCATTGTTCGTTGGTGTATCCTTTACCTGCGGTTCAACCTGTCGAGCTGTTTCAAATAACAGAACAGATGTCATAACCAAATGGTTTCTCAGAGTGAATATTATGTTGGCTCGGATGCCGTCCAGATAGCCCAATTGGAAGAACATTGGCAATTAAAGCCAAAAGGTTCTAGGTTCGAGTCCCGGCCTGGACACATTTTCACTCAGCTAGAAAAATGACTACTATTATCATTTATTTACCAATCAATTGATCGTTTAAAAAATAAATAAAGTTTAATTACGCATCCATACTTCGTTGGAGTTTCCTTTACCTGCGGTTTAATAGGACGAGCTGTTTCAAATAACAGAATTTATGTTATAACCAAATGGTTGTCCCGAGTGATAATTATGCTGGCTGGGTGGTCCTTCAGATAGCTCAATTGGAAGAGCAGCGTCAATTAAAGCCAAAAGGTTCTAAGTTCGAGTTCCAGCCTAGACACATTTTCACTCAGTTGAAAAAACTGCTACTTGTATCATTTATTTGCCAATGAGTTGATTGTTTTAAAAATAATTAAAGCGTAACTACGCATCCATAGTTTTCTGGAGTTTCATTTACCTGCAGTTTATTCTGTCGAGCTGTTTCAAATAACAGACCAGATTTCAAAAACAAATGTTTGTCCTGCGTGAATGTTTGTTGGTTGGTATGTCGTCCAGATAGCTTGATTGGAAGAGCATTGACAATTAAAGCAAAAATCTTCTGTTTTCGAGTCCTGGCCTATACACATCTTCATTCATTTGAAAAAATAACGACTCGTAGCATTTAATGAATGCCTCCGACATTTTTTAATATGCCTATCCCAACAAAGCAAACAGCTTTTAAAATTTTATTGAAAGCAATGATTTTTAACATGTATTAGTAATGAACTGAAAATATAGTCCCATTGGCTGTAATGTTATTCGGATTTTAAGGGGTCGTTATTTTCGAATGAATTACCTAATCCTCTTGATTAAGGAACTCATCCAAGATATTTTATCTTAAAAATATCAAAGAAATAAACCTACTCTTACGACTGTGCGGGAAAGACTTGCATATTGTAATCAAAGATTAACTTACAAGATACGATAATATCATAGATTATAATGGTAACCGATGACGACCGCAGCGCCACTAGTGACAAGGAGGAAGAAACTATCATACACGAAATATTGCTGCTACTGTGCGTCTACCTTATTATAAGCTTCTTTTTTTAAATGTTTCTTGCTTACGTTTTCAATAGAAGCTTATAGTTTTTTGTTCTCTTTTTTTACGTAAACTAGTGGGCTCCCTCCCCCCTGCTCCCTACGCTCACCAACCCCTGCGTAATTGCTTCGCGGTTCCATTCGGTATCGCGAAACAATCCCTATTTTCTAGCCAACCCCAGACGTAATTGTTTCTCGTTTCCATTCTGAATCACTTAGTGGCCCCTTATTTTCTGTGCATTCAATTTTTAGATTCCACTTGGTAAAAACGCACTTCTCCCCAACTCCTAACAATTTTATTTCCTTATCTCCAAGAACATAATCATTACAGCTTACAGAGTTTCATAATTATAAGAATTATGAAATATAAATAAATTAAAAAAAGGTAAAATTTATAATTTATTTGAATAATTGCAAATTAAATAAATTTATAATTAAATAAAATTATAAATTAATAGAAAATTCAAAATTCAAAATATTGTAAATTTAAAAAATATAATAAATTAAAAAAGTAACAAACTTATTAAAGTTATCTGGAATTTTTTTTCTTTATCTTTGTAATGAAGTCGCTAATTTGTAGTTACAGTAAATAATCTTATCATATAAATCTCCTCTCTTCTGAAATTTTCACTTCGCCGCCTTTTCTCAGCCAAAATATATGTGTAAAATTATCTATATAGTGTTACGAATATTTTAAATAGTTGGTGTTTGGGTTTAAAAATAATGTAAATAGTTTAATTAAGCTCTATTCATAAGCTAATATAGTTTTTGTTGCATTGAAATACCTCGACTTGTTGTTTTTCTGGAAGCAAGTAAACCCTATTGGATTTCAATGGGAGTCTATGGAAATTTGGCGAAATACTGGAAATAGCGTCAAGTTGGCGTCACTTTTGGCGATTAATTTTGGTTGCCAAATTTGGCGATACATCGCCAATTTGGAGACCTTTTTTTACGGTTTCTTAGTTTTTTTTTACGGTTTCGATGTTTCTTGGGGAAGTTTTTTTACAAAAAAACTTGGCGACTTTTGGCGACAGAGCCGCCCCCCCCCA
The DNA here is from genome assembly GCA_963932465.1 of Maratus speciosus. NCBI lineage: Eukaryota > Metazoa > Arthropoda > Arachnida > Araneae > Salticidae > Maratus > Maratus speciosus. Next base: position 232,368,154 of record OZ010796.1, on the reverse strand, counting down.
TTGGTAACCCCCTTATAACGTCAGGAAGCTCTGAATTAGATGCGTTTCGCGGTATTTACGCAGATTTTCATTGGTCCATTTCCAAATTGTTACTTTTTTTTATATATAGAAGGATTATGGCTGAAAAAATATAAATGAAAAAAATACAAAAAAAAATCCTTTTTACTGTTATTAAATACTACGATGTAAGCAGAATTAAAACGCTCGGAAAGCAATCGTGTACTATAATAATATGTGAAGCAATATACTCTACTACTCCCAGAAAATTTCTTATTTTGCACGCTGTTGAGAAAGTACAGGTGAAAAATTGTAAATTTCAGAAATAAACATTAATACTTCGAAGGAAATCTTAGATGCCTAATGAAAGCCTAATGTAAAACATTTATCACAACAATCTTAATAAAAAGAAAGTCTATTACAGAGAGAAAATAAAAGTTTGTTTTTAATGTACAATCTTTTGAATAAGAGGGTAAGGAGAAAATGGTTATTTTTATGCTGGGTTTAAGAAAAAAAAATTAAATTATCTTGTAATAAGTGACAGTTATGGTTTTCTGAAGCAGCTGTTTTATGTATTTATGTATTATACGGTCTTCGTTAATTTTCATCACCAATCTTGAATTTTAATATCGTAGTGTTCATAAATTTACCATGCTTAGGTATAATATTATGACAGTTGCAGGCAAAAGTATCAAGAACATCGTAATTTTCACATATCGACTGCACTGATATTTAACTATTCGTTTAATTTCGTATTAGATTATTTTAATTAAAACGTTATGGCCACCAAAACCCCATAAAAACAAATTGTGGTGCAAAACGAATGAATAGATTATTTTTATGTATTTTATATTACAAAAGCTGACATAAAATATTCGACGATGGAAATTAGAGAAGAACTTACCGTTTTGTGTTATCTGTAACCGAAAAACAAAATTTCGAATTCAGGTTCCTGTGCAGATTCTGCATAACATATTTTAACATTTTTTGGTGTCTTAAGAAAGTTCTATAAAGAGTTGTTGCTTCAATAATAATATAAAAAGAAAAGTTCCCAGTTAAACTGATAGCATTGAATTCACAGGCTATTCACACTAATTGTATATAATACTCTTATTTCAAAGAATAATGCCCCTCGAAAAGTAAAGAAATCGACAAAAAAACCCATTTAGTTAAGTTAAAGGGGGGGGATTAGCTCTCTCATTTCCCCCTTTATACTTAACCAATGAACCGCCAAAACTAATCACGGAAGCGCCTTATCAGAATAAACCGGTACAAAACTAGCTCTCGCCGCAAAGCGGCGAGCCTTCGTCCGGCGATATAGGCTTACGAGAGCCAAGAATGTCTCGGAGCCAACGCAGAGCGAGCCCTCCACGAAGGAGTTTCCTCACCGTGCACCTTCCGCCGATCCGAAATCGCCCAAGGATGCGCACCGCCCAGCGCGCGTCACGCATCCTGCATCGAAGCTTTGGTGTCCGGTCGATGACGACAGAACCCACACAGCCCGAAGAGCCAAATGGTTCCTTCGCTTGGTCCTCCCGCAGTGCGCCCCGCTGAGGGTTTTTCGCCCGGTTCCCACCTCAGCTGACGGAGCCCCTCGCGGCTCGAGGCCGGAGGCCCGGGAACCGAACTAGGGGCCGTTAGCGACCCCAGGAGGGCACGGAAAGCTTCTCCTAGACGGGAAGAGACCCCGCCTCGCTAGGGGGTTGGATGTCCGGAATCCCACCGGGCCTACCCGCCGTCCCCACCCATGGACGGGGGCGACGGGGGAGGCCGGCCCCCCTCTACCTTACCACACTGTCGCCGGGGTATCTGAGTACGAATGCTCGTCACCCGTGCAATAGCGACCGCTACCTGTTAGTCGCCAAAACACACCCCCAGTCGACAAACCGAGAATAAGAACAGGGGACGTACTCGCGACGGCTCCCGCAGTCGATCAACCAGAAATGCGTACCGTGATCGCTCGTGCAGCCCCAAAGCTTCCGCCAGACCCAGGGACCGGAAACACGAACAGTGACAAATCCGCACGGCTCACATAACCAGTCCAAATGTGGGCGACCCACCCGAAGCTGTCCGAGGATTTCGGGATTTGTGTTCGAAAGTTATGTTTAGAAACCGCTATGACCTCTCCATCGGGCGCGGAAAGCTCCGATAGCACCTAGACACGCAAGTCATGAGTAGGACCAAGAGTTCGTCCAAGATTCGAGGAGCCGCCGCGTTAGTCGGCGAGCCCCCGGTCCGGTTCCCTGCGGGGATAGAGTCTTGTGGCGGACCTGCCGGCCGACCCTCTACCAAGGGATACGGCCCGACACTGGGCAACCAATGCCATACTGGCCTCCCTCTGCGACCGCTCCTTGGTCGACGAGGGCAACACCAAACTCCACCCACCTTGGGGTCGACTCACAACTACTCCAGCTACTGGAGCCTTGGCGGGATGAGCCCCTTGACACAAAAAGTTCGCCAGGCGCTGTACGAACCTCACCCTTTGGTTGCTCCGGGAGTCCCTGTATGGCGTTCCCGCGAGCCCCATCGTCACAAATGAGCACCAAGGACAGTTCTTCTAGGTCCGCTCTCTCCTCTCAGACTCCCTCTAAATCAATTGGTGCACAGGGTCCTACCACATTTGCTTACCCTTTGCCCAGAGTCACCACCCAGCCAAAAATCGGCTCTGGGATCAGGCTATGGAGCGTCGCTATCCGGTTTACGTCAAAAACCAAGGCGCCGGGGGTCGAGGAAGTCGAAGTACCTGAAGACCACTCAACCCATGCACAACGTCCGTTACCCATGACCGCCGGGGTCGAGGCCTGTCGTCCGCGAGCCACTCGAGGAGGCTGTGGTTCGTCCCTGTCCTGCCCCCCCCCCCCTTGTCTCGACACAACGAGTGCTGCCGGGCTCCAAGTCTCCTCCCCCACTCAAGGGATCGATTTCGGATCACCCGGAGGGCGACCACAGAATAAAACGTATACCAAATTTGAAGCAAATTGGATATTCTGCATGAAAACCCATTTATCTAAACTAAGGGGGACTATCACCCCCCCCCATTTCCCCCTTTATACTTAACCTCCAAATCCAATCAAGGAAGCGCTTTTTCATAATAAATTGGTATTCAAATTTGAAGCAAATCGGATAATTCTGCATGAAAAACCCATTAATCTAATTTAAGGGGGAGTTAGCCTCCCGTTCCCCCATTTATACTTAACCAATGAACCTAAAAATCTATTCAGAGAAGCGCCTTATCAGAATAAACCGATATACCAAATTTGAAGCAAATCGTATAATTCTGCATGAAAAACCCATTTATGCAAATTAAGGGGGATTAGCCCACCGTCCCCCCCCCCCTTTATATTTAACCAATGAACTCTCAAAACTAGTCAGGGAAGCGCGTTATCAGAATGAAACTATATCCAAAATTTTAAGCAAATCGGATATCTCTATCAAGGGTTATCGCTTTACGTACATACATACATACGTACATATAGACGGCACATTAGAGTTTCTCAGGATTTGATAGCCTGTGAGCTAAAAAAAAAATATTAATTATAAAAGAGACTTAAACAACGTGCCAACGATCAATCAAGAGAAAATTGTCTGCTTTGGAGAGAATATAAAAAAGGAGTCAAACAATAGATATTAAAAGCATAAAGCATAATTTTTTTAAAAATGCATAGATAAATTTCGAAAGTTTATTAGTTCCCCCCTTGTCGCTAGTTATGCTAGTTAACGGTGTCATTACAGTTTTTGTTTCAACTGTGCTATCTCGTTTGCGAATTTATAATAGTAACATTAAACGTCCATTGACAGTAATGCTTAAGAGCTCTTTTATGAAGCTCTTTATATAATCTATAGGATTTATACACACCACCTAGTAAATTGAAATATATGTAAGCCTAGAAATGTATACAACAACAGAAAAGTCTCTTCCAAACAATTATAGCTCATAGACAGTAATGTAAATGAATTCTTTTGTGTGTCCTTATGAAGGAACGGTAAATGCTACGTACGACATATTTTACAGAAAGAAAGTTATTGTGCAACTCAGTAACGCATATAAATTCCATCATGTGCGAAGTAGTGTAAAAACATTAAAATATACAGCATACGATTCGGCCACATAGACCATAACGAATCGAAATTCTTTTATATGTCTGCGTATAGGAACTATAAGAGCTATATTTGATAAACGAACTCATCCATAATATATCTTGCAAGGTCAATACACTGTCCCAACTAGATTGGAATTGGTTATTGGAATTGCTAGATTGGAATTAGCTTTCTTATGGCTAATATGAAGATGAAACCACACACTTTATTTGTAGAACTTTAGGCATTCAGGACCTGAAGATTCTGTCTAAGTTCTACAAATATCCGTTTTTCTTTTTCTGCTCATTTTATTTATTTATTTATTTATTATGTTTGATGGTAATTTGTGTTGATTTTTAATGGTCATATATATATATATATAATGTCATTTTATTCATAATTTCAGTTTTTGTTGGCGGTCAGTAATGTTTATTTAATGATTATATATATATATATATATATATATAGATAGATAGATGTAGAAACGGAGCGATTGCGATGGATCGATTTCTAAAGAAATTAACGTAATATAATTAAATTTCTTGATGTGTGTTCCACTATTTATTCATGGAGGTGTATTTACGATGGTGGAAGTGTATTTACAATATAATGAATTGTAATTAAAAAAAAAAAAAACAACGAAAAAGAAACACGCTGAAACGTTTATGAAATTTCTCTGAAGAAACCGCTTTTTATTTATTTAGAATAGTTGCATTGTTCGGTGTAGTGAATACATGAACAGAATTCCTTTCATGAAATTAATTTTGAAAATGCCTTTAATTTAAGCATAAAAACTTTATTAAAGATTGGACATAAAAGACCCTTAGAAAATCAATTAAATATTTAATATTTATCTTTCTAATTACTCTCTAAAACCTCAAGTGGAATTATATGCTGTTTTTAAAAATAAATATAGTAATTAAATTTTCCGGACTGGTAACTAAAAATAACATTTTGTGCTGGAATTATCATTATAATATTTCACAAGTACTAGTTTATTGTTTGAAAAATTAAGTACAAAGTAGAGTTTCAAATTATAAATCACTCTTAAAGTACGTCCATTTGAAAAAATATGAAGAATCATTTCTTACGTATTTGACAAGTAAAACTTCATAAATGTTTCATTAATTTTACAAAATTATGAAATATGATAAAATTTTTGAGGTGTGTTTATTGATTTATTAGAGGTGTATTTATGAGATTGAGAATTACACTATACAGAAATGTTTATTGATGCGACAAACATAACCTTCGCGCTGCAAATTTTAATCTAGGATTAGCTGACCCACCCGGCGTTGCCCGGCCGTCATAATAACCCGCAATATACCTAAAATCAGTGTTGAATAACTTTATATTTTTAGTTAAAAGTTTTCCAAACGAACCTAATGTTGAAATTCCAAAGCCTTTAGAAGCGCATACCTTCAAATTTGTATGATTTTATATTTTTAAAACAAAACCTATGCATGAGAACGGAGAGTTGGGATCCCACTGGCTTCGGCAGCGTACACCGGGAGTGCTACGCACGCTACTGTCTGTTTTTGACAATGAATCTCGAATTTTTTGATTTTATATGTATTAAATAAAAATCTTTCCAATCCAACTAAATATAGTGATTGCTGGTTTAATTTCTGACATTTAGATACACTAAACTTTCAATTCTGATTAAAATTTCCTGAGTAAAACCTAAATAATATAAAACGAGCGCCAGCTATTCACTCTTTCACTATACGAGAATATCCTGAACCTAGGATCGGTATAACGCATAAAATATTTTAAAACTATTACTTGAAGATGATAAAAACATGCAGCCAGCTGTATTAGTTTATTTCTTTGAATGTAAATAAATACAGTCAAAATAAATAACCTGATCGTTGTTTTTCTGTTCTCCTGGTAGGTGCATGTTTTAGAATACGCCGCAAAGTTCCCAAAATGCTAATACTGTTAATAATTAGACCAAAATGTAAAAAAAAAAATATGATTCTTCATGTCTAGAATTTTCAAAAGATCGGATTTTTTGTAGCTTCCGTCTAGTTCGAGATTCTTAGGATTAACTGTATTTAATAAAAAAATTCGAATTTCAATTTATTTATCATAAATCACTTGCAATATTTTTATTTGCAAAGAAATACATAATCATATGTTATTATTTGTTTTTTTACATTTCTCCCTTTTAACGAAATTGAATAATGTTTCCTACATCAAAATTTTCTAATACAGTAGAAAACCGTTATAACGAAGCGAAAGAGAGCATGAAAATTATTTATTGTACTAGACTTCGTTTAACACTGAATGTATTACGCATTTTGCGATCTGCAGGGAATTAATAAACAATTAAATTTAAAAATTCAAAGGACTCGACTACGTAAAAAGCGAACTAATTAATTATTTCTCATCAATGTGAAACAATTTTTTTTCAATTCCTACTATTAGCTTACACTCACGCTATATATACCTTGATCAAATTTTCAATCGTTAATAAAATACTTATTATTCATCCAATCAAGCTCAAATAAATTTTTTTAAAACTTGTACTGGATGACACTTGATGTTAATCCAGTTTTTTCAGATATTAATTCGTTAATTTAATTAAATTAATTAATTTTCTATAACCGAAAGAGCCCTCTTCTTGATCAAGGCGTTTTAAGCGCTACTCAAGAAGAAAGAAGAATGGGCGAAAAAAAATTCTCTTATTGACCTAAGTAGGAATTGACTTAAAATATATTTTTTTATATTACTTGTTTATATTACTTACCTATTTTTTTATTTACTTGTATTGATGACTTTTAAGTTGTGTTTAATTGTTAGTTCCTATCTATAAACACTGTTCTGATGAGGTCTATAGATATCCATGACGGTAAGAGTTGGAGTAAAGCTGGAGATCCACAATACATACACAACTTCTAGGTTGTATAATATTTTAACGGAGCTTCTGACTGTAAAATAGTCAACGAAACATTGTCTTCATTTTGAAAGACCTATCCAATGATATGCCACTCAATAAGGTGCATATATTATTTTTTCGTCCCTACCGCCATTTTGTATTTTACGGACACTATTTTGAATTTATAAAAATAAAACCTAGCCTATAACCATCGGGCCGTTAAGACGAATTGATAGAGATCTCATTAATTAAAATCCATCCAGCCGTTGGGATGTTTCGAGGGTATAAAGAAATCCACTTACACAGATACGCGTGAAACACATAACCCTTCTTTTCAGTCGGCTAAAAACTAGTTGGATGTGACAATCCCAAAACTTTCTTCTATCGCATGTCAATATTTAATTTTACTTAGTTTTATTAGTATTTTTGTTAGAACTAAGCATAACTTCATACACTTTTCGATGGTACAATATTGAAAATTGCAAAAAAAAAAATCGCTATTGCAGCGCCTCCTTCCGGCGGAATTTTTTCAAATTCAGGGAGGACCTTCTTGCTATGGCCAAAAACATACACAAAAAATTTGGTTCAATTCTATACATAACTTCATACACTTTTCGATGATACAATATTCAAAATGCACAAAAATCGTTATTACAGCGCCCTCTACCGGTGGATTTTTTCCAAATTCCGGGAGGACCTTCTTGCAATGGCCAAAAACATACACAAAAATTTGGTTCAATTCTATGCATAACTTCATACACTTTTCGATGCTAGAATATTAAAAATGCACAAAAATCGCTATTACAGCGCCCCCTACCGGCAGAATTTTCCAAATTAATGGAGGACCTGCTTGCCATACCCAAAAACTTAAAATAAAAATTTGGTTTAATTCTATGCATAACTTCATACAATTTTTGATGGTACAATGGCGACACACGCACATACGGGCACACGGACAGACGAACACACGGACAGACAGACATTTTTTATAAATATGTTTTTTGTGATCTCTGACCCCTAAAACGTGTAAATCCGTCGAAAACTGGAAGTCGAAAAAAATTTCGATTACAATACTTTCTTCTATTGAAGATAGAAGAAAGTAAAAAGTCCTTCAGGCCAGTGCCGGTAGGAAGAGGTATCTTTCATATTCCTTATTTTTAAAAAGAAAGCTTATATTATTCAAACACACGAAGCTCAGTTTAGTGGAAACCGATTATAGGAGATTCAGTACTAATTTTTATCAATACATGAATAAATGATCAATACATGCATATCAATATCATGCAATATCATGCAATATCAAATACATGCAATATCAATACATGCATTATGAATGAGAATTCCGCGAAATTAGTCAGCTTTATCCAAGCTGCTTTTATTTAAAGTAGGGATGCACAACCTGTGGCCCGCGGGCCAAAAGTGGCCCGCGATGGTTTAACTTGTGGCCCGCGAATTTCGTCAAATTATAACTGCGAAAATCGCAATTTTTTTACATATGTCGCTAGAAAAAATCGGTTATTTTGTCAATTTGTCGCTGGAAAAAATTGGAAATTTCGGATTGATCGGGTTCGGAAAAATCGCAAATTTTGTCGAGAATGTGCGGAAAAGTCTCAAATTTCGTTGATCGGGTGCAAAAAATCTTGAGTTTCGTCAACTTATCGCAAGAAAAACGCTAATTTCGTCAATTTGACGCGGGAAAATTTTCAAATTTCGTTAGAATAAGTTAAGAATCGCGAATTTTGTTCAGCACGCACGGAGATATCGCGAATTTCGTTGATCGAGTGCGGAAAAATCGCAAATTTTGTCGATTCGGTGCATAAAAATCTTAAATTTCGTTAATCGGGTACAGAAATATCGCGAATTTTGTTGATGAGGTGCTGAAAAATTCCAAATTTCGTTGATCGGTTGCGGAAAAATCGCGAGTATCGACAGTTTATGGTGGGAAAAATTACAAATTTCGTCAGTCAGTTAAGAATCACGAATTTCGTTGATCGGGTTCGGAAAAATCGTGGATTTTGCCGAACCTGTGTGGAAAAACCTCATTTCGTTGATCGACTGCGGAAAAAATGGCGAGTTTTGTCAGTTTTTTGCAAGAAAAACGCTAATTTCGTCAATTTGCCGCGGGAAAATTTTCAAATTTTGCCAGAATAAATTAAGAATCGCGAATTTTGTTCAGCACGCACGGAGATATCGCGAATTTCGTTGATCGAGTGCGGAAAAATCGCAAATTTTGTCAATTCGGTGCATAAAAATCTTAAATTTCGTTAATCGGGTACAGAAATATCGCGAGTATCGACAGTTTATTGCGGGAAAAATTACAAATTTCGTCAGTCAGTTAAGAATCACGAATTTCGTTGATCGGGTTCGGCAAAATCCTGTGTGGAAAAACCTCATTTCGTCGATCGACTTCGGAAAAATGGCGAGTTTCGTCAGTTTTTTGCAAGAAAAAATAGTAAATTTCGTCTATATTCCGCAGGAAAAAAAATACAAATTTCGTCAGTTAAGAATTATGAATTCCGTTGATCGGGTTTGGAAAAACCGCGAATTTTGTCGATCACGTATGGAAAAATAACAAATTTCGTTGATGTGCTGCGGAAAAATTGCGTGTTTCGTCACCTTATCAAAAGAAAAAATAGCGGATTTCGTCAATTTGCCGCAGAAAAAATTACAATTTTCATCAGAGTCACTTAAGAATCTAAAATTTCGTTGGTCGGGCACGGATAAACCACGAATTTCGTTGATCGAGTGCGGAAAAATCGCGAATTTTGTTGATTTGATGCAGAAAAATCTGAAATTTTTGTTAATTAGGCACAGAAAAATCGCAAATTTTTTCGATGAGGTGCAGAAAAATTGCAAATTTTGTTGATCGGTTGCGGAAAATTCGCAAATTTCGCCAGTTTATCGCGAGAAAAATCACGAATTTAATCAATTTTCCGTGGGAATAAATTACAAATTTCGTCAGTCAGTTAAGAATCACGAATTTCGTTCATCGGGTTCGGAAAAATCGCCAATTTTCTCGATCCTGTGCTAAAAAATCTCAAATTTCCTTGATCGGATGAGGAAAAATCGCGAGTTTTGTCAGTTTATCGAGAAAAAGAATCGCAATTTCGTCAATTTGCCGCGAAAAAATTACAAATTTCGTCAAGTCAGTTAAGAATTTCGAATCTCGATGATCAGTCGTGGAAAAATTGCGAATTTCGTTTATCGGGTGCGGAAAAATCGTGAATTTCATTGATCAAGTGCAGAAAAATTGCAAATTTCGTTGAAAGAGGGCGGAAAAATCGCGAATTTTGTCTATTTGGTGCTGAAAATTCTCAAATTTCGTTAATCGGGCTCAGAAAAATCGCGCATTTTGTTGATGAGGTGCGGAAAAATTGCAAATCTCGTTGATCGGTTGCGGAAAAATCGCGAGTTTCGTTAGTTTATCTCGAGAAGAAATCGTGAATTTCGTAAAATTTCTACGGGAAAAAAATTACAAATTTCGGCAGATTTCGTGAGATTTTTCAGGCGCAGAAAAATCTGAAGTTTAGTTGATCGGCTGCAGAAAAATCGCGAGTTTCATCCATTTATTGCCAGAAAAATTAGCGCATTTTGTCACTTTGCCGCGGTAAAGAAATCATGAATTTCGACAATTGATGGAGAAAAATAAAAATTTTATCGATTGGTCGCAAAAATATCGCGAAATTCTTCAATCGCTCCCGGAAAAAATTCGTGAATTTTGTCAAAATTTTCCATTTATGAAGAAGGAGCAGTCAGTCTTCATAAAAGTGTTGTATGGTTATTCATACAGATGTGAACAGGCTCTGCATGCAATTATTTATTCTATTGATTTATTTTTTATGAGCAAAAATCAATATTGTTCAAAAATAAAGAGTTACCCCCCCCCCCCGATATAGAATTCTGTCTGTGTTACTGATGTGGCCCTCGACAACCCAAATATTTTTGTAAGTGGCCCTTCTCTCAAAAAGGTTGTGCACCCCTAATTTAAAGTAACTTATATTTGGTTGCCAAATCCGGCGACATATTGAAGTTCCTGCCATTTTAAGACAGCATGGTGAATGAGGCTAACGAGTGAACTTGGTCGAGACCTTAGTAATTCCGGTGCACATGCTCACTCACATCGGAATCGGTTGATATATCAATTGCTGTCGCAGGCAAAAAATCGGATTTTTCAAAATATCACCCACCTTAGAAATTGATACTGCTATATCTGAGCCATTTTTTAAGATAAAGACAAAACAAAAAATGCTCCGGAATCCTTATATCAAGGTCAAATACTTAAGAAAGAAACCTTTTCTAATTTCTAATTTTTTTGCTCCTCACTTTAAATATAATTTTTTATTTAATTTAATGGCCTCCATTTTGAAACAAGATGGCTGATGAAGCTGGCCAGCGAACTTGGTTGAGACATTACGATATACTATCCACATGCCTTCTTACATCGAAATAGGTTAATAAATACGCGTGTTATCACGTGACAAATATAAGATCGTTTTAAAATGTCAGCCACGCCAGAAATTCAAAGTGCTATAATTCAACCATTTTTAAAGATATATACGAAACAAAAACTGCGGAATCTTTGTATCAAGGTGAAACACATAAAAAATCTTTTTCATTTTTCAATTTTTTATAACTTATTTAAAATTTAAAATTAAATTTTTTTTTAAATGGTAACCCTTTTGAAACAAGATGGCGAATGAAGCTGGTCAACGAACTCGGTCGAGATATCGGTATGTACTATGTACACACCACCTTACATCCAAATCGTTTCATAAATACGCCTGTTATCGTGTTACAAAAATCAGGTCGTTTCAAAATGTCAGCGACAATAGAAATTCAAAATGCTAAAACTTAGCCATTTTTTTAGATATAGACGAAACAAAAACTGTTCCGGAATCTTTGTATTAAGGTCAAACACATACAAAAAGATCTTTCTCATTTTCCAATATTTTGGTACCTTTTTTTAAATAAAATTTTTTTTTTTATAATTTAAATGGCCGCCATTTTGAAACAAGATGTCGGATGAAGCTGGCTAACGAACTCGGTCGAGACATTAGTACGTATTATGTATACACCAAGGTACATCCAAATCGGTTCATAAATACGCCTGTTATCGCGTGACAAAAATCAGGTCGTTTTAAAATGTCAGCCACAATAGAAATTTAAAATGCTATAACTCAGCCATTTTCTAAGATATAGACGAATGAAAAACTGCTCCGGAATCTTTGTATCAAGGTCAAACACACAAGAAAACAATATTTTTCAATTTTCAATTTTTTGGTACCACATTTCAAATTTTAAATTAAAAAAAAATTTAAATGGCCGCCATTTTGAAACAAGATGGCGGATGAAGCTGGCCAACGAACTCGGTCGAGGCATTGGTATGCACTATGTATACACGAAGTTACATTCAAATCGGTTCATAAATACGAGAGTTACAGTGTGACAAAGATCAGATATATATATATATGGATATATATATATATATCAACTTTTGAACGGAGGGTGGTTTCGGGGTCTGGGGGTCATGATCGACGAAAATATGCTAAAATTTTTTGAAATCGCTTTCCTCCGAACGGCTGCAATAGGTAGCTTTTAGTAATGAAATCTACCTAAAAATATGTGATTGTTTGGTTTAACCGGACTTCCATTATCTAGGTTTTAACGTATTTGTAATAAGATATAACCATGAAATAAAACTTTTACATGGCTCACATTATTAAAAAAAGATTACATTAAATAAGTAGTTATGTGGACGAGATGTACATGTACAATCTGGAGGGATCTACGATAACTCTAAAACAATACCGAGCGTAAATTTGTAATTCCTTTTCTATCCACAAAACGAGTTTTACTGTATTTATAATAAAAATGGAAACTCTTAAAACACAGACGGAACTATTACTTGGTTCACAAAAAGAAAAAAAAAACACTTTAAACAAATACTCATGTGGGAGCTATGCATTGCAATTTCCTTTTACTAGATTTGGTTGGATCTTCGCTAACACTAAAACAATGCAAAACACAAATTTTCAATTTAATATCCATCTCAAAAGCATGAAAATATTAGCAAAGTAAAGATTTTCTCAAAGGAATAAAGCTGAGATCAAATGTGTTATTATTGTCTACCAAACAACAACTTTAATAAACAAATAATACGTTACGTATGTTTATTTATCAGTTTTCCTGTTGTACCTCTTCAAAAGATTAAAAACCAGAATTTATGAAAAATATAAGCAGAAATGGGATTTTTGAAGAATCTTAATACAGCATTCTTTCACTTGAATAGAAATGAAATAAAATCCTTTGTTATATATCTATTTAAGTATCTAGGGAGAAAGAAATCGATACTTTTGAAGAATTGAAGCAGTAAATCTAATGGGAAAAAATAAATCATGTTACAATAAACTTTGAGTATGGTTTGGATGCAAAATCATTGCGTAGGATTAAAATAATAAAAATATTGCAGGCTAAAAAACATTTTTTTGTATAATAAATACAATTAAGTAAAATACTGTATAAGATTTCTTTTGAATCAAAGATATTTCATGGGTATATCTTTCGGAAAAGAAAAATATAAGTTTTTAAAAAATGGTTTTAAAATCGAATTAGGAAATACTTGAACTAAAGTATAATTTATGAAAATAAGATAATATAAAACACCCTCTGATAAAACCATCAAAGGAAGATTATCCTTCAAGTTAGATGAACAAATAAGTTTTTTTAGAAAGCATTGCATTTATTTGAGAAACATTCTTAAAGCCTTTGATTCAAATAATGGATACAGCCATTAAACAACTGTTAAAGTGATCAAAAATATTGATCGTAGATGGCCCAGGTTTCACCAGATAGGGATGTATGAGGCAATTGGTCCTTTGCATAATTATGCCGAAGAAAATTTTTCACAAATTTGCCACTGTAAATTTTCCACCAACAATGCCACTGTATATATATATGTATATACATATATATATATATACAGATATACTATATCGTCGGTACCATGTCAAACTATCCAATGTGAAAATAGCCAATTTTCAGGGGGGGCAAAAAAAACTGTTTTAATTGTGGATTCAAAATCAGTGCCAAGCACCAGTAAACAATTATTATATTTTTCGGGTGCTGTTTCATATCCTATTTAAGCATGCTATTGAGATAAATCATTTGAATAATTTTACTCGCCAAAAAATCACATTGGATAGTTTGATATGGTATGCTTATTTGTACGTTTTCAGCTTCGTTGTACTTTTTCAGCTTCAAACTATCCAATATGCCACATTGGATAGTTCGACTTGTAAAAATTTTGTGCTTTTCCCAGTTTCGCCATTTCATTGTTACGAATATGACATATTGGATAGTTTGACTTGTAAAAATTTTGTGTTTTTTCAAGATTCGCCGTTTCATAGTAGCAAATGTGTCATATTCAATAGTTTAATTTGTAAAAATTTTGGTATTTACATACTCAATATAAAACTCTTAAGAATTTTCTTTAACAATTTTTATAACGAGTATACAGTAAATTAATAAAGACAAAAGCTTATTTTTAAACATTCTGTTAATTTTATAAAATATAAGAAAACAAAAATAACTCAAATAATGGGGTAGTCAACAATGAGCACTTCATACCCGTAATTATAAATAGTAATCTTCGCACTATTTTTTCTAAAAAACTCATGGGCCGCTTTCTACCACTATTTTCGAACAGAAATCTTTGATTTATTTAATCTCCTATTAAAAAAAGTTGCAACAAACGATTTTGAAGAAAATTTGTCAGCAATTCATAATAGGCTCTTTTAATACAATAATTGCAAATGTTCTCCCGAACGTGGGGAATGATAAAACGGTAATTCCTTTTTTTCAAGACTTATTGTTCGTTAAAAAGTTTTTATGACTTTTGCTTTACTTTTCTGTCGTCTAACCGTGCTGTAACTCTAGTAAATATACTCGTATTGCCATATAATTTATTTATATTTTTTATGTTTACTATGGCATGTCCGGTGAAAACGGAGCGTCTAGCATTTATAGGTCTTTCACAGGGACACTCAAAAATATCCCGTTACATTACGCTTAATGGGGAAAGAAACGTTTGTGGTTTAGTTTAATTATGTTACACAATTTCAAACATAATGAAATTTATATACATTATTGAGGTGCAGAGCAACATGCCTACGTTAGAATATGAAGTGTGCAACAGTTATCGTTCATTTACAGTAGCACACAAAAGATTTCGCTTAAAGTGCAGTCTATTAGTGATAATTGCTGGAAATGTGATTTATATTATGGTGTGCGTTTTCAAACTATGTGCATACTATATGGTACGTATAAATTCTATAGATTTCTACAGAACTACCTAAAATAAATCGTTAGCATTAATAAGTATGATTCTGAACTGCTTAAACATAGTTTTTAATTGTGTCATGCATTTCAAAGCTGAACTATAGTTAGTATATGAGATGTTTGTGGAATATATATAAAATCATATACAGGTCCAAGCGAAAAACTAGAAACATGGACAATTATGGAAGATAATTTCTGGAAGTTTCATTTTAGTAGTTCTAAGCTTCCTTTACTCTGCATTAAATTTTTAGCTTATTATGTGGCATATGTAAAAACCTGTAGGTAATATACAGGGTTGTACAAAAGATTTCAGTTATGCTCGTCCATTGGTAGAAATTACTGAATGTGAATTTTCAACCTATTATACTTTTAACACTTTCCAACAAGGTTGAAAAGTGTTTATGAATTCGGTTTGTCTGTCCACGCTCTAACTCACGTAAATATACTCGGATTATCTTGCAATTGAAAAATATTAACGGTGCTTACAATGGCATATTTAGTATTGCATATGAAGTGTGTAACATTAATAGTTCATTTACCAGGGCACGCAAAAGATTTCCATCACATTATGGCACATGGGGAAAAATCGTTTGGAGGGTCTTTTAATGACATTACGCTATTTCAAATGCATCAAAACTGATATAAATCACTGAATTTCATTACAAAAAGATTACGTAAGAATAGGGCATGCATTCATAACATCTGTCGTTCATTTACAGGGACACACAAAAGAAATAAATTACAGTACTGTCCTTGAGCAATAATGTTTTAAAGTGCGTTCTTGAATTTCGGTATGTGCTTTTAAATGTAACTGTTTTTTTGTATGTTGTATAAAAATCCTATTGTTTAATTTTTAAGAACTTAAATACTACTAGAAATATTGTAAATACGAATAAATATTTTTGTTTAAAAGGGGGGAAAAAAAGGGAAAAAATATTTCTTATCAAAAGTAAAGACGAATATAAATACTTAAAAATTTTTCAAATAGTACACAAATTCCAAAACATATAAATCATAATTGAAATACATTTCTAGGCTCGCCCTGAAACAATAGGGCAGCCAATTGTGATTGGTAAAGAATCGCTATCTTAAATAATAATAAATTTTCACAGGCGGTCCGGGGACACGGCACTTGCCTTCTTTCCCGGAAACTGGGGTTCTGGGCTTGTTTCCGCAGGTAGTAAAACTTTTCCCTGCCATGGGCTTGGGGGTTACACCTAACCATAAGCCAAAAGCGGGTTCCCAGGGTGGGTGCTTACTTACTTACCTCGTATACAGGGCTGCACAAAAGACTTCATTAAAAATCAATCACCGTCATAGACAGAAAAAATACTCGAATGATAGATAGTATGCGGCAATTTAGTTTAATTAGAAAAAGCGTAACTCAATTTACACTTTTAAACTTTAGCAATTTCCGCTATTAAACGGAAATATATTCGAACTTTTTGTATAGACCTGTATATTATCTACAGATTTTTATACATGTTACGTAATATGATAAAATTTAATTCAGGCAAAAAATTGTTATAAACACACTTCCAGAAATTACCAGTCATATCCGGCAACGTTTTCAGTTCCTTATGTAGCCCTGCATATTAGGAATTTCTACTAACATATTTTAGTACAGTAAAAAGAAATAAAAGACCGAAATTGCATAACTCAATTAGAAACCTCCTTTAAGAAAATCCCTCCTATACAAAGTTATGCTTACAAATTCTTTTGTGTAGACCTGTATATGAGCTATAAAATTTATACGCACCACGTTACATTCAAATAGTTAAAAACTCATACTATAATTGAGAACGCACTTCAAACAACTATCGCTAATAGACAGCAGTGTAACCGAATTTTTTTGTGCGTCCCTGTAAATTAACAATAACTATCATACACGTCATATTATACAGTAAGCATCTTGTAATGTAAATCAATTATGGATGTGAATTTCACTTTATTTGGAATATTTTAACATTATTAAAATATGTTTCAAACATTTATTTTACTATAAACCATTATACCTGTAAATAATAATAAATGGCTTGCACATCATATTCTACATAAAACATGTTTTAATACACATGATAAATCCATATTAATATCATTATGTTTTAAATATAGTAATACCATTAAAAGACACCGCTCTTTTTCCCTATTCAGTATAATGTAACGGGATTCTTTTGAGAATCCATGTAAATGCACTAAAGATTCTCACATTCCATTAACAATAGAAAACATATGCTATAGTAAACGTCAAAAACATATGTCAATTGCGTTAAATTTCAATCCATATATAAAACAGTTCATGTCTTCCTGATAAAAAGACTATTTTCATATTGGATAGTTTGACATGGTACGGATACTTAAAAAAAGGAAAATATCCAAACATTTGCGTCAAATGATCGAATATGCCATATTGGACAGTTTGACATTGTAAATTTTAGAAAAAAGTGCATATTGGATACTTTGAAATAGTCATTATCTGAGTTTCAAAGCAAGCTAGAGACGTGACGATTTTAATTAGTAAGTATCATGGACAATACAACAAAATGGCACAAAATATGAAAAATGCATTTTTTCACATTGGATAGTTTGACATGGTAGTGACGATATGTGTGTGTGCTTCGGGAACACTATCTGACACTATCAGAATAATTTCGTGTATCTTTAATTCTTTCACACAATGAAATGGTATACCTAAATAAACAAGGAAAATATAACGAAAAAATCCATTTTCAGCAAACACTGTGCATAGCCGGTAATGTGCGCGAATTCTCTCGTGCAGCCCTGTATATGATTTATGGAATTTAAAAATACCCAGAAATACACAGAATCAGTTACGTTTAAAAATTTATATTACGGATGAAAACGCACTTCCAAAAATTATCGCTCATAATCATTGCTGCAACTAAATTATTTTGTATATTTCTGTAAATGTACGATAGTATCTATTCACTAAATAATCTATAGCAGACATGCACGTTGTAGCCCATACCAGCAGTGCATATGAATGTCCTTATGTTTGATGTATCAAAGCATCATTAACATGCACAGCAAACGGCTTTCCCCATAGACCATAATGTAGCAAAATTATTTTGTATGTTCCTGTAAGCGAGCTATAAATGCTAACTACTTCAATATAAATAGAAAATATGCTATAGGGTAACTCCTGGTGAGTCACCGCGTCCGGGATAGATGCCGCACCCCTTGTATTTCTTGTAATTATCGATAGATGGCAGTCAAACACGCAGTATATGTGCTCTATAAGATTGTTTTAATCAGTGTATATCGTGAATCCCATTTCGATGTTAACTTGTAGCTGTACAATCCTTATTTTGACGTAAGTGCATGATTTCACTACCCAAACTTTTAAACACGTTGTGCTTAAATACTTTTCATAAGCTAAATTCTAAATGCATGCATGATTTCGAAGTCAAAACTAAGTGTAACGTTTGTATAGAGTACTGTGTGTATGCTTACGCCATTTTCCTTAGCGAGGGTCGGTAACTGTGACGTGCGACGTCTGTACCATACAAAATGAGAGACATGCCGCACTGCAATTCCGGTATACCTTCCATAATTTCTTTCGTATGGGACGATAAAACGGGATGATTGGTTATTAAGTTTTCCTTTTCATTTTGCACAGACTAACCAAGTTAGGCATGTTATTAGTCGTTAATAGTAATTGTAATGATTATGCATTTTAAAGTCCTGGGTTTAAATGAAATATTGTTTTTCAAAAACAGATAAATTTTAAACTTGTTTACAGTATTTATTAGAAATACCCACATTTTATAAAAGAAAAGAAGGTGTAAACCTACGAGGACAATGGTATCTGTAAAGGTTAATGCGGAATGTTGGGCGTAGATTGACTTTGCATCACGTAGGATCTTTAGTCTACGATGCTTGGAACAAATCGGCAACTGTTGGCAACGCTACTTGTAACTTTAAGGCTACTGGGATCTTCCCTTTCAACAACAACGTTCTCCCAGATCATTTGTATTCTGCTTTAGCGGATAGTGAAATGCCTCACCAGAAAACACGACGCAAAAGAAGGCAAATCCATCACGTAAAGTGCTAATCAACACATCTCTAATCAATTTAAAGCCTGCAGAACCTGGAACTAGCAGTGTAAAACTACCATCACCTACCAATCACCTACATAAAATATCTTCTATTCCGAGAGTTAATAGCCCCACCAGTGGCCGAGAGGTTCTGCTCTCGAAGCTGGTAGACGGGAGGTGCTGGGATCGAACCCAATCGCGCCCGTCGGCCTGATCGTTTGGAGTTTTCGTGGTTTTCTTCAAACCGTGGATTTCCACTCGTAAATACGGGTTAGGTTCCCTTAGAAAGACCCTCACGGAGGGCACCCCCCCCTCAGGGCCTATATCCTTCGTGTTGATAATTGGCCGTCATAAACACAACCAACCAACCGAGAGTTAGTCAGGGGACAGCAAAGCACAGAATTAAGAAAATGGGAGTAAACTTAACCTCTATTGACAATTGGAAAGAGCTTAATGTAAATTAAAAAAAATTCCAAAAATGTAAGAAAATTAGCAAAAAAGATACAAAACTGCCAAGAGAAAAATTTATTTTGATTCAGATAGAGGGTCCCGAGAGTATCCATCAGACATTGGTGAATGTTCAAACAGTATAAAGTTTACTACACCAATGGAGAAAAAGGGAAAATTAAAAATTAAGCAGGCGAAGAAAAATGCAAGCCAAGATGATAATAAGGAAAAGTTGGATCACGCGTGACGCAGACGTTCTTTGCAAGGAATTTTTAGAAAACTGCTTCAAAAAAGAGGAAGTGTAATTGGCTTCGTTGCATCATGTGTCAAATGTGGTTACATAAGGACTGTACTTTTCGACGCTTTTTGTGTAGCTTGCGGTTGAAAAAACATGTCTATTAACAAATAAATTATGTAAACACTATTTCACTTTTTTTTTCTCCTCTCTAATACATTGATGTTACGTTGTTGCTGAACTAACAAATAAAATTCAATGTAAAAAAATAAGTCGATAATTTTAATAGTATAAAAGTATGCAGACAATTGAAGAGCTAAGTGGAAGAACATGTTAAGTAACAAAAATTACATTTCAAGAAATTTGAAGAGAAAATTTTTGCTGTAAATTTTAATGATTTATTTTCTGTTTGATACCACGTGTTTAAAATATCAACAGGTATGGTACTAAACTCTCTCAGAAAAACTTATTCATTTTTAATTTTCAAATATTAAAAATTATTAATATTATTGACATTGTTAAATATTAAAATATTAAATATTAATGAATAATCTCTTAAATCTTCAAGACTAAATAGAATCTTAGTATTTTAGCTTCACCATGTGATAGGATACCTCATAACGCTTTCATCCAAAAGATAAAAAAAAAAATTAATTAAAAGGTGTAGCATAACATGTTCATCCACTTAGCTCTTCAATTATTAATTTTACTCTACTAGTACGTTTCATTGTACTCATTTAGTTTCTTTTTGTTATTACATAGTTAATTATAATCCAGATATGAATATATATATTTTTATATTTTTATTTATAATTTCATTCTGCTCTTATTACAAATTGTGCGTAACTACCGCAGAAGTGCGGCTTCTCAGACTGAATGTACGGGTGACGCGCCGCAGTGTAATGTTTTAGTAAAAAAAAAATGTTAAAAAATAATAATTATTTGTTTTGAATTTTTTGCCGCAATACACGTGTTGTATATTAAACATTAAATAGCACAGAATGTTTTTTTTATGTCCCCCATGGGACTTTATACACAAATTCAAAAAAATATGCGGCATAAATCCCGGAATTACTCTACTAAACCTCAATAACATATATCAATTACATGAAAATCCAAGTATATTTTCACGAGTTTGAGAACGGGCAGGCAGACGATAGATAGACAAGAACACTTTTCAACTACGTTGGAAAGTGTTAATAAGAAAGAAAAATGATGCGTTACACATAGATTATGAAACGCCTTCAGACAATTCCAGAACACTCTATCAAAACTTCACTCTTCAATAAAATAAAAGAAGATGTCTAAATAAACAGTTTAGAAAAAGCACAAAACTTTTGAAATCCTAATTTCAGCAGTTGAAGCCTATAATCGACAATATTCTTCATTTGAATTCTTTTAAGAAGCCATGTATGTGTTCTAATGATATGTTACAATCCACATGGTTTGATAAAATTTAATTCACTATACAACTTAAAACACATTTGAAAATTATTTTTCGACATTTAATGCCCATATATGCTAACTTAAAATATTCGGTGTAACCCTGTGTTATGGTCTACAGATTTTAATGCGCACCAAAAATTAAGCTAAAATTTAATTCTGTTAGGAAACGCGTAATACAATTAAAATCTCGCTTCCAATAATTACCATCGATGGACGGTAATATATTCTGTTTTTTGCGTAGCCCTCTATATGAAGTTATTTATATACAAAGACAACTTAATATATACTTATTAAATATAGTTAATCTGGAAAAGGCATAAAACAATTAAAAAACACCTTTCAGCAATTCAGACACTTCAGAAAGTAATGCTTACGATTTTTTTAAACATCCTTGTATATGAGCTATAAAATTTATACACACCACGCAATGTGCTAAAATTTCGTTGAGCTTTAAAACGCATACCGCATCTGAAAATGAATTTCCAGGGGTTATCGCTCATAGGGAGAACAGTACACAAAATATTTTAGCCAGTGGCATACTTAGGATTTTATTTCGGGGGGGGGGGGGGGGGGCGTGACTTAAATTTCCATAATGTTCTCAATCTTACGAAACATGTTGAATTGTGTTGTAAACAGAAATAATTTTTGACAATAAGGTCGTAGCCAAAGTTGGGGGGGGAGGGGAGGGGCAGGGATGATTTTGTTCCGACTTTTACGAAAAATTAAGGCATAAGGTTCCAAAAATTTAAAAAAATCGGTCATCGGTCCGAAAATTGGGACTTAAAAAAATATCACAATTTTTGACAAATAGTCGCCGAAAAAAACTCCAATTTCGTTAAAGGATCGAGGAAAAAACCCGAATTTTGTCAAAGGACCGAGGATAAAATCCGAATTTAGGATCGTGATAAAAAGTCAAATTTCGTCAAATGATCGCGAAGAAAACGAGAATTACCTCAAATGATCGTGGACGAAACGCGAGTTTCGTCAAATTATTGCGGAGCAAAAGCGAATTTCGTCAAATGTTCCCGGAGGAAACGCGAATTTCGTCAAATGAGCACTGAAAAACCCCGAATTTCGTCAAAGGGCCGCAAAAGAACGCGAATTTCGTCAAAGGGCCACAAAAAACGCGAATTTCATCAAAAGGCCGCGGAAAAACGCGAATTTCGAAAAAAGATCGCTAAAAAACGCGCACTCCGTCAAAGGGCCGCGAAAAACGCGAAATTCGTTAAATGATCGCAAAAAATCAAATTCCGTCAAAGGAACACAGGAAAAAACGTGATTTTCGTCAAAAAGCAGCGGGAAAAACGCAAATTTTGACGAAGGATTGAGAAAAAAACGCGAATTTTGACAAAGGATCGCAAAAAAACTCCGCGAATTTCGTGAAAGGGCCACAAGAAAAAACATTAGTTTCGTCAAAAGGCTGCGGAAAAAAGCCAATTTCTTCAAAAACCCGCGGGAAAAAAGCAAATCTTGGCAAAGGATCTTAAAAAAATGCGATTATCGTCAAAGGGCCGCAGAAAAAAAACGCCAATTTCGTCAATAAACAGCAGTAAAATTGCAAATTTCGTCAAAAAGTCGCAACATAACTCAATTTCGACAAAGGTTCGCAAGAAAATACGTATTCCGTCAAACGGCCGCGGAAAAACGCGACTTTCGTCAGAGGATTCCAAAATACGCAAATTTCCTGAAAGGTCCTCAGATAAAACGTGAATTTGGTCAAAGGGCCGCGTAAAAAAGCGAATTTCACCAAAAGATCGCGGGGAAAATGTGAATTTCGTCAAAGCGTCTTGATAAAAACCTGAATTTCATCAAAGAGTCGCGGAAAAAAAAACATACAAACATCTATGTTTATTATTATAGGTATAGTTTTTAAACTGAAATAATATGCTGAACAAACTTTTTAAAAATCTGGTTAACCCCAACCCAACTTGCAGGAATCTACACTTAGCCTGATATTGACCTGAAATGAAAACAGAGTTAACCCAACCTACAACAAAAATAATTAGCGCCGGAAAGGGATTTCCTCCTCTTCCCCCCTCTGTAGCCTTTCAGAAAATTTGCTGTGAATTTCAGATTTTTTTTTTCTTTTTTACTCAGAATCAACCATGGGTGGCAGGGAGGCACTTGTCCGATCCTGAGGCCGTCCCACGTCGAAATAAATTGAAAAGTGTTACTAGGTTTTTTATATAAAAAGAAAGTCATTGTAGCTTAAAATCTATAAAATTGTTCTTCCCACCCATGAAACTAAATTCTGGCTACAGATCTTGTTTACCAATAAATTAATATTGTAACAAACACAAAATATTTATTGTATACGCAAAATATTTTTACACACATAAGTAAAATAACGACTGTTTATTATTTGTGCATTGCACATGCAACAATAATGACTTTAAACCGTTCCAGACAAAAAATACTGGCTGCGAAGTTAGGACGGATTAGGAAGATAAGTGGGGGATGGGGGGATTTTCGTGGTCCTTTGACGAAATTCGCATATTTTTCGCGATCACTTGACGAAATTCGCATATTTTCCGCGATCACTTGACGAAATTCGCGGCCCTTTATCGAAATTTGCGTTTTTTTCGCTGCCCTTTGTTTAAATTTTTGTTTTCTTCCGCTACCCTTTAACGAAATTTGCGCTTTTTTCGCGATACTTTGGCGAAATTCGTGTTTTGTCCGCGATCATTGACGAAATTAGCAGTTTTTTTACGAAATAGTTTTTTCGCGGCCTTTTGGCGAAATTCGCGTTTTTCCCGCGAGCCTTCGACGAAATTTGTGTTTTTTCGCGATCCTTTATAGAAATTGGCGTTATTTCATCGATCCTTTGACAAAATTAGTATTTCTCTGTGGGACTTTGACGATATTCGCGTTTTTTTCGTGCTCTTCCAGGAAATTCGCGTTTTTTTCCGATTATTTGACCAAATCCACATTCTTTCAGCGATACCTTGGCGAAATTGGAGATTTTTTCTGCGAATGAGTGACGAAAATAATTTTTTACGGCGACCATTTGTCAAAATTCGCAACTTTTTTGTGTCCGAATTTTCGGTCTGATGAATTTTTTGGATTTTCTTAACCGAATGCCATAAGTTTTCAGAAAATTCGAAACAGAATCACCGCTGTTTCTAATTGTGCGCGAGCAGTAAATAAATCATGCATAAAATTGGAGAATATTTTTAATTTTTGGCATTTTTAAAGAAAAGTGTTACAAAAACAAAAAAATATTTTTTTCTTTTCTAAACTTTTTCTGCAAAATGCCGAATTTTTCGAAAAATTTTTTGCGCACGGCGTACGCGCGTGCGTCTATATGGTATTACTCTGTTTGTAGGTCTTTTGAATTGAGCATATACAGGGTGTCCAGCTAATAAGACCCTCATTTCAAAATTAAATATCTCACAAACAAAGATCAATGGAATTATGCGGTAAACGGTTTGTTTATTAGTTAAGCTGTAAAAATGTTATACAGAAGTTTCAAAATTTAGTTGCAAAAACCGTTAATAGATGACGCTGTAATAGCAATGCCTATAAATTGTGCTTCGAAGTCCAGAGCACTAGTGTCTCATTCCTAGATGGTTCCCTATGGAATCACGAAAAGTGGGAAGTCCACTTCTTTGTTGGGGGTGAAGAGCAGAAACGGAGCCATGTGTTCACAGAATTGAGATTTGTTTCAAATTTTGTTATAAGCTGTTTCTGTCTGGATACCAGTATCCCTGCGGTATGCCTTTTCTGTCCCAATTGGCAGATCGTGGAATCAAATCCAAGCAGAGGGGGATTTGAAAAAATTGGAAATCTTTACTTTTAATATATATTTAGATTATGAAAAAAAGTTTGAATTAAAAAAAATCCAAAGTTTCTAGTTTTAAAATTCAATTAAGCTAAAACAAACCTTTTTTTTTTTTTTAAATCATTGAGCACTTATAATAATGATTCATAAATCATTTTTTTTAATTGTAGAAAATAGTCTGAATAAAAAAACACAATGTTTCTATTTTTAAAAACTTTATTAAGTTAAAGAAATCATTTTAATTTTAAAAACTCATTTCCATTGTTTTTCATCATTGAACACAGAAGTATGGTGCAGCTTCTAGCGATAAGATCCGAAGCTTTGGAAAAGAGTGCAGCCTCCAAAATATTTTTGCTTCGACGTTGTTGATATGACTTATCATCAATTCCTTTTAAAAATGAAATAATTTAATGCATAATTTCAGTCCCTAAAACTTTGTTTACAAAGGAAAGAAATATATGTGTTGTGCTAAAACCAGAATATTATGCCGTGATTTTAAAATATAAATGAAAAGTGCAAAATTACTTTTTCATTTATAAAAATTCAGGTATAAACAATAGTACCAAAATATTATGCCGTAATTTAAAAATATAAAAAATAAATAGAAAGTACAAAATTATTTTTCTAAATATATGCGTTTTGGTTTAAATAATTATATGGCATTAAAAATTGAATTTAATAAAATATTTTAATAAGTTCATATATAACTTCTAAACTTTTCATTGAAAATTCTATTAATTGAAAGTCTCTAAAATTAGAGCTGGTGCAATAAGTCTGTGAACAGATGTCTCCACTTCTGCACATCACACACTTTTCGTCCTTACATAGGGAGCCATCTAGGAATGAGATGCTAGTGCTCTGGACATGGTAGCACAATTTATAGGCATTGCGATTACAGCACCATCTGTTAACGGTTTTTGCAACTAAATTTTGAAACTTATGTATAACATTTTTACAACTTAGCTAATAAACAAACCGTTTACCGCATAATTCTATTGATCTTTGTTTTTGAGATACTTAATTTTGAAACCAGGGTCTTAATCGCTGGACACCCTGTATGTATTCATTTATCCAGCAAAACTGGGATGAAGCTATTTTTCAGTCATTTGAAATTAGATTTTGTGGTCTCCAGTAAATTTGGTCGCAGGACTGAGAAGGATATTGGATTAACGAAAAAGACAAATTCGTGGCATGCCAGAAAATAAAACAAATTTATCTCAAAAAGAAAGAAACAATATCAGCTTTTTTTCCCATTTCAATGAGATTTCTTCGGAGAGGGAATGGAGTTGTAACTTCAAACCCCGTCCCCATCGAATTATTTGGGTATTGAATGCTGGTGCATCACTGCGCACTAACATACGGGACTAACGAGAATAGCTGCACGACAGAAAAAAAATACAAATTTATCTTAAAAGAAAGAAAAAAAAGCAGCGGTTTTTTTTATTTCATTTTTGATTATTTCGAAAGGGGACCTGTAACGCCATCAGCCCCCTTCCCCTCGTTGGGTATACTGTGGTGTAACTGTGCTCTGATATGAGACTAACCAGAATGACTAGTTCGTTGTATTGTACAGAAAAAAAAGTTACAAATTTATCTCAAACAAAAAGAAAAAAAACAGCCTTTTTTTCATTTCATTTTCGGCTATTTTGGAAGGGGGCTGTAACCCCATTACCACCTTTCCACTCTTTCGGTTTTAATGTGGTGTCACTGTGCACTAATATGGAACTAAATAGAAGAGAGTGGCTAGTATGTTGAATGATAGGCGAAAAAAATACAAATTTATTTCAAGCTGAAAGAAAAAAAAGCAATATATTTCATTTCATTTTCGACTATGTCGTGAGGAGGCTGTAATCCCATCAGCTGCCTCCCCTTCTTTCGGTATGCTGTGATGTCAATCTGGACTAATATGGGGTTAACGAGAATGGCTATTTCGCTGTATGGCAGAAGAAAAATTAGAGATTTATCTAAAAAAATAAGGATTGAGGAAAACAAAAATACAAATTTATCTCAAACAACAAGAAAAAAAAAATCAGCATTTTTTTCATTTTATTTTCGACTATTTTGGGAGTAGGCACACTATTAGCCCCTTTCACCTCTTTTGGTATAATGTGGTGTTACTGTGCACTAGTATGAAACTAAAGGGAAGTGAGCGGAAACTCTCTTGAATTGTAGGGTGGGGGGTGAATACAAATTTGTCTCAAAAAAAAAAAGAAAAAAAATCAGCACTTTTCCATTTCATTTTTGACTCTTTCGAGAAAGGGGGCTGTAATTCCATTAGCCTTCTCCCCATCTTTGGGTATGCTGTGCTGTCAATATTGACTAATATGGGACTAACGAGAATGACTATTTTTCTGTATGACAGAAGAGAAAATTACAGATTTATCTAAAAAACTAAGGAATAAACACTTTTTCATTTAATTTTTCGACTATTTCGGGAAGCGGGGGCGGGACTGTAATTACATCAGCCCCGTTTCTCTTCTTTGGTGTGAATCTGGACTAATATGGAACTAAAGCGAAGGAAGCGGCTAGTCTGTTGAATGATAGGGGGGATGCAAATTTATCTCAAACAGAAAGAAAAAAATCAGCACTATTTTTTCATTTCATTTTCGACTATTTCGAGAGGAGGGGATGTAATTCCATCAGCCTCCTCCCCATCTTTGGGTATACTGTGATGTCAATGTGGACTAATACGGTGTCAACGAGAATGTCTATTTTGCTGTATGACAGAAGAAAAAAAAATACAGATTTGTCATAAAAAGTAAGGAAAAAACACTTTTTCATTTAATTTTTCGTCTATTTTTAGAGGAAGGGGGGGGGGGGGGGTTATAACCTCATAAGGCCCCTTGCTTTTCTTTGGTGTCAATGTGAACTAATTAGAATGGCTAGTCTGCTACAGGACTGAAAAAAAGTAAAAAAGAAATTCCAAGAAACAAAGAAAAAATATCAGCACTTTTTCATACCACTTTCGGAAATTTCGGGCTTGGATACGCCCATGCACCTTAGCAATGAACACCAACTTCATTATGTTTAAAATAGTGTAACATTTTAAAAATACATTGCAAATGATTTTTCAACATAGGCCACACTGTAACGTAATTCTTTTGTGTGTCCCTGTAAATAAATGATAAATGCCCTTCATTCCATATTCGACAGGAAGAATGCTGTATTGCACCGCAAATTCATACCAATTTTAGTATGTTTGAAACAGTGTAACTTTATTAAAATACACTGCAAACGATTTATCCCGTAGACCATAATGTAACGGAATAATTCTTTTGTGTGTCCCTGTAAACTAACTATAAAGGTTTACATTCCATTTTCAATAGTGAACATGCCATGATAACGCTATTTCTGATCATGACGAACACGAATGACTACAGTTCTCTGGCATGCATTGTCAGGAAAAATCCTGCGAAGAGGATGCATTTCTTCCTCATTAAATCTCACGTTACGTGTGCTGTATGTCACTGTAAAATGGTTTTCTCTCCTCTCATCAGTATTGGAGGCTACAGCGCAATTTCTGAACTTATGTAAAGTATTGTTGTATATTGTAAAATTATGTATAATTGTAAAATTGTATAGTTACTGTATTGTTAGTTGCATATTTTTAAAATTAGGCTAAGAATAGAACGAGTAAAATGCTCATTAGTTTGTAATTTGCAACATTTTTCCTAAACGAAACGTGTTAGAAAGAGAAAAGAACAACTAACCATGACTAGATGCCATTATTTTCGGTGTTTAATCTGCCTTCCCTCACCTCCAATACGCATCTGGATATTTGTTTTAATTCCACGCTTCCTATTTTGTGGCATATCAAGTGACACGCTGACACAATCATCAGTAATACGTTGTCGAAAGTCTTCCAGTGTTGGCGAAAGGATCGCATCGCAGTCAGCGAAAAACAATACCGCGTTACCCCCACCCTCCATCTTATCTCTCATACGATCAACATAGGTTGGTTTCCATTAAAGCCAAACTGACATGTGATCTAGGTAAGCTGAGAAGCATCGGAGATCGGCGAAATTCCGCGTCCTGTCTCTTTCGTTGGCTAAGGGTCGCATACACCAGCTGTTTGAGGTACCCACATATTTAAAAGACCGATGACGTCAGGCAGGTGAGTTTGGAGTCCACTCTTAACATCCCGATGACTTGTCGCGTGAATGTCTGCGCCAGGTACGTTTGGTGTCTTGTGTGGAGAGGTGGCCGAGGCGGAAATACTCAATACACCACTCAAACTTCTTATTTAAGTACTGTTTCAAATGTTCTCCGTCCCTTTGGTAGTTGGAAAATAAAACCCTGCTTGAATTTTTCCGAATAATGAAATTGCAACCGTACAGAGGTATTCTAAAAGTGGTCTTCTTTATACTTATGGCATTTGGTCAATTTTAGCCGAATTTTATTCGACTTCGTGTGCCTTTATTTTTGAAGATAAAAGTTTGAAAATTTGAGGCTATTTACCTTCTATATAGAGGACAAGAAACTAAAATTAACCCGCTCAAATATCGCGTTACTATATCGAAAATTATGGTAAAAATATTTACAGTTTATAATAGCAAGTAAAATTCATTGTCGAAGCTTTCAAAAATGCTTCATTAGCCTCCGACATGGTTTGGCAATTTTTCGCATATACATACATTCAAGAAACAGTCGTATTTATTTCAGCTGCAAGTACCTCATATTGTGGCCTTCGTATTCACTTTTGTCATTCCCCCGTTTAATTAAAATTCCATTGTTATTTCGAGAATGCTTAGACGTTTCAATTTGAGACTAGTCTTATTCTATTCCTCGCACGAAAATACTTAAGATTCATCTCAAACAGCTTTAAACCACATAACGTTTCAAACTTTTGAATTAATTTTCCATTTGTTTACTTGCTTTCTTCGGCATATTCTTTCATTTTTTAGTTTTGGTACTTTTTCTAATCGGTTTTAGCCAATTTATGGGAAATAATGAGACTAATATTATGAATTAAACTAGTTTTGTGGAAAAAGTGAGGGTTTTTAATTCAAATATAGGCTCAGGCCTAAATTCCAGCTTTACACCCCTTTCAACGTAGTCATATTTCCCTTAAATTGTCAAATGTGCCCAGACAAATAGTTATAATTCAATTGCTATGGTTGCATTGACCTGCAGATGGTTCCATTCGATTCAGAGTAAAAAATTAAATAAAATTCGACACTGAAATAGTTCATGCGCAGATAAATTTTAGTGTTCTGAAATAATTAAGAATTTAAGTTACCGAAAATCGATAGAAAAGTGGTTATAAGTCGTAAGCTATGGGTCGTATCGACCTGCGAATAATCTCATTCGATTTCTCTGAAGCAAATACATTGGAAACAGTGCTCAAAATCGAATTTATGAAAGGTGGGATGACTCCAAAATTTTTGCCGGGAAACCGGGATTTCGCCACACTCTGCGCCATCATTTTCGAAACGTATAATCTCTAACTTTTATTTGTAATCCTTTTTAAAAATTATAATTGCTTGTCTTTTGAAAATCCCTCCGAAGTCATTTATCTTATGGTCATGAAAGTAAATTTGTTCAATATGTGCTTTTTGTATTACATTATCAATCTCCTAACAATTCCAATATTCCTATATCTAGTCCTGTTGCCCTTTCTTTTCGATTCATAATCACAGTTCTACCATTATGTGATAAACCCAAGCTGTAAATGTAGCTATTACTCATATGAATGGTCACCCTTCAATTTTTTTACTTGTCAGGTTTCACAATAAAGAAAAATCGAATTGAAGTTTCGGCAGATTTTAAAAATGAACCCACTAATTTTACTTTGAATTATTTTCTTTTGTTAAGTATACTCCATTAGATTCTTAAGAACTCACGACCACCTCTAAGCAGTTATTTATTGCATGAAAACTATTCTCATATATCTAAAACTCATTTTGGAATTTTCTAGAGAATTTGCCTTAGCCATATTAAATTTTATAGTCATTTTTCTTGAAGAATGGGCAAATTGGCATTCACATTCATATCGTTTCTCCCACAAGAAAATCATAAATTTTTCCATACAAAATTGCTTATGATAGCTAAGGTATGCAAAGTTCGGGGAAATATAATTCATTTGTTTAAATGCGAATATCATAAAAAATGGAAATTTTTTTCCTGGAAAACAGATAAAAAGATGCTTTTAATGAAAATGGTTTCACCTTTTTAAATGTATTATCGTATAAAAGAAACATTTCTGTAATAAAACACGGGGATTTTGATCTAAAATTTATTATAAAAACCCATATAATAATGCAAAATATTGTTTAAAAATTGATAAAAAAAGTTCATTGATATTTAAAAAAATGACATTAAAATATTTTTAAATATTTAATATATATTCTGTTTCTTGAATGTATGAATGTTACAGTTTTACAGAATCATTTTTGGTGGAGCATAATAGGATGCTACTCAGTAAATCGTAGTAGCATCAGATTCTAAATTCCTATTCCTCCAAAGTTCATGCCTGAAGATTTTTAAATTTGGCGCATAATTGGTTGCTTGGCAAGTTAAGACACATGCACGTAAAGTAATTTCTTTCAAGGATCGTTAAGGTAGATAAACTACGTTTATTTCAACATTGAATAGTTTCATTTTTAAAAATCGACCGGTTAATTACGCACTTCTGAATATTATAACATTTTCTTTCAGGCAAAATCAAAAATATAACTCTCTAAAATGATGAAATTATTTACAGTGGCTATCACTATAGCGCGTGTAGGAGCGCTTCGCGCCCATGATAAACGAAAACAAGTACAATACTGAATTCGGCTAAATCGCTGTATTCGAACCTCCAAAAAATATGAAATTCTTCTTAGCGCTATCGCTGTAAAGAGTGTGTGAGTGCTTCGCGTCCATGAATACAAACAAAAAAATTCATCACTGGATTCAGCTAAATTGTTGTATTGGAATCTCTAAAAATAGGAAATTCATTAAAACTGCAATCACTATAACGAACATTAAGAAATATACACATTAGGGGAGGTTAGTACACAGTGAGACGAAAAATATTATTTCTTAACGTATGGCGACTATTTTTATTCTTTTGAAAAAATTTTTGTTACGTCTTAAAGCAACCCAAATACGCTACACATTAATGTAGAAATGGTTTTAAAAAAGTTATTTATAAAAGCACAGAAGCATGATAACCGGGGTATCGGAAATTGTCCCATTGTGTACCATAAGTGGTACACAATGAGACAATATATATATTTTTTCATGAATAATACATTTTTACACTCTATCCATAATTTCCTTCAGTGTAATAATGTCTTAACTACTGCCTGAAATCGTGTTTATCACTTAGAGTTTAATCGGGCAGTTTTGGGGTCGAGTAATTTTGATAGAGCAATAGTAAAAAGGCAAAGAAAATTTCAATAGTTACAGGTACACATATTATTAACAATTCAACCACATTTTGAGCTTAACTGAAACGTATGGTGGATTGTGGTAATTAAACTATAGTTATCCCTTTTAAATAAATGCTTAAATGTATGCCTAACAATGGCAGTGTGTAGCTTAATGTACATCCAAATTTCCGAAGGAAATCGGAAACCGGTGATATCCTGATAGTTGTTTTGTTATCATATATTATAGTTCTGGCAGTAGCATTGAAATATCTGATTCATTACTAGACACCATATCTGAAACATGACGCACGAAGCCTACCTTTTTAGCACTCTTCGAAGATAAATCACTTCAAAATAACCATCGTCATCCTTACAGGTTAAGATTTTTCCTACATAGAACACACTATTTAGAAACCATACAAGAACATAATCACGAACGACAGGCTCCCGTTCTAGTTCCTGAAACCTAAATGATTCATCGTCGTCAGAAGAATCATCTAGAACCATCTGTGTACACAGTGAGAAATGTCTCACTGTGTACTTTTGTTACATTGTAACAAAATGGATGCCAGATCTGTTTCACCAATTTCATCGCTTTAAAAAGTTTGTGTCGTTTTGTCGAAATACTCTATTATTATTAGATATAGCTAGGTTTGGTTAAGTAAATATATGACGGAAATAAACTGTAAAATAGACGTTTATGTAACTTTGACCACTGTAAAATAAAGAATTATTTACTGTTTTGTCGGACGAGTAACCGGAGTGCCGAAACTACATCCACGTGTTGCATAAGATCAGGTGGTTATGTGTGAGTGCCAGCTAGGAGAAAAAATTATAACTATATGTCAAAATGACTGCTGTCTCACTATGTACTATTTTCCCCTATATAATATTTTAATATTGTTTCAAATTATTTTTTATAACTTAAATATTTATTTAAAAATAGAAAGTTTTCATTTTTTCATTCAAATTACTTTTTATAACTTAACTAAACGCTGAAAAATAAAACGAATTCCCTTTTTTAAACTTTTCGCTCTTTGAATCCAAACTCGAGTCTACAGAACCGGAGCAAAAAGACATACCACAGAGCTACTACGCAGTCATTCCGGAATAATATAGGGAAAAATTTTAAATAAAATGCTTGCTAAGGTTAACTCGCCAAAAATCAGACAGTGTAAATTGAAAACGAAACTATATCTTCGATCACGTGATCATAAATTTCGACAAATGAGTTTCCAGAATTCGGTGCTACGAAGATCTAAAATGTGCCATCCGATTATATGGCTTATGAGGATATAAAGAGTTTAAAATACAGAAACAGTAAACGGTAAGAGGCTACTATAAAATCTTTCGTCAACTTCCCTGTCCTAAAAATTCTTGCACAAGTTATCATTTGGGATATTTCATTGGTTTTATTATACACTAGTATACTCTTAGAGGTGTTGGTATGTGCTGAAAGTGAAATTTGGTCCTGTAAATCGCCAACTGAAAAAGATTACTAGGATGTGAAGTATGCTTTTGATTTCGATTCTGCTAAAAGTATTTATTAACCCTGTGAGAATTTCATTTTGTAGTCATGTTAAACCCAAGAAAACGCACAAGAAAGATTCCCACGGTAAAAGACCTACAGCTGAGTGTCGGCAATTTCAAGAGAACATCATCAACTAACCTTTAGACTGTCTTGGAAAAAGCTGCGACAATAGAAATTTGTTAAGGTATGCATTAATTGACAATTTAAGCGTTTTCGGTGGGCCAGTAACCAGTGGTGAGACGCAGATTGTCCAGACGGCCGCAGGAAACACTCTTGATCCTAAATAAAACATACACCAACCAATGATGAACCCACGAGAAGAGAGCACAGAAGCGCACGCTTACATTTTCCCTCCCCCCTCTTCCCCAAGGAGTACGAAGAGAAAAAGAGGATTTTATTTCTCGGAGGATTGAGAAGTGAACTCTGGATAGAGTAGGTGAGCTAAAATCAGGTGTGGAATGGATATAGCTTCCGCGAGCCCTGAGCCACATTTTCGGATACTATTTCTCAATTTGAGAAAAGATAGGGAAGATCAACCCCAAGTAGAGTTACGTTTACTTCTTCAATAAACCCAGCGAGTGCACCAACCTGAGACAAGAACTTTTCCGTTTATTATTAGAACCAGAACCTTACAGCGTTAATGTGAACCATAACTTTTTTATGAGTAAATTTGAACTGCATTCCAAATAACAACTTTTACTGTCACTGGTTTGAACTTGCGTGTACATTGTACTATACTCCTGGACCCACGTTCATTCAACGTTTAGATTTTACGTATAATTTTCAATTAATTGGTGAAGGCCAATATTTATTTTGAATAATGTCTTTGCCGATTAAACAAAGTTTTGAGTGACTCCACGCTACCACCAATATGCCACGATCTCTGGTCTTTACAACCCATTTCTATACTTGAACATGATTTTATAAAAGCCTTTCATGCCCTTAAATAATGAAAAAATGGTGGTAAATGGTTCGCTGTCTATTCATTTTCAGATTTCTGGAAATCTTATACATCTTCTTTTCTTTTCTCAATTTTTATTTACTGTTTCCGCATCACAAGCTTCGTTCCACATATATATTCCTTTAGACTATCCGTTCAAATATTTTCAAGTCTTGTTTAAACAACTTACCTTTCTATCCCGTGTCTTCACTATATATTTAAAAGCAAAACTGCAATATTTATTACCCTGTTAACGTTGTGTCAAATACTACCGAAACGTACATGCAATACTTTGAAAAACTTTTGTAGAACGTTGTTCATTTACTTATTCAAAAGATTTTTTTAATATTTTGTTCTATTTGTAAACTGGTGTCATGGTTTGAAGGATTTTCTCTGGGAAATCTAATTTTTTCAATCATTTTGCAGCAACCTTTCTTTATAGAACTAACAGGAAATACCCTCTAGTTATTTTCTATCCATTATATATATTATGAATATGAAAGTATGAAAATATTGATTTTTAGCCACAAGGTCCTATTTTTTTTACAACGGACTTTTCTGTCGTCGTCAGAAACGTGTATACTACTTTTAGACCGCTGCCAAAAAACCGGTTGCTATTTTTGTCGCTCATACATAAGTTCTAAATATGACATAATTTCAATTTTTGCATCATCAAATAGAAAAAGTATACATTTTTGAACGGAATTTACTTGGTAATAATTCTAGCTTAATTTCGTCAGTTTTTGTAAATTTTAAATAATTTTTCATCAAGTAAAAAAAACAATATATTTCAACAATGAACTTTAGTTTGCTACAATAATTTAAAGTAACTAGTGACAGAATTACCACAATTGACGTCTGATTGAGCGGAGCAAATAACCCCCCCCCCCTTCCCAGATTAACCACAAGATGATATTAATCATAAGAAACCGCACTTTGGTGCTAAAATAAAATAAAAATCAATTTTTAATTAAATTTCATAAAATATACTACGATGCATCAGAATATGCTCGAAATTGCATTTTAATTGTTATCTCTTTTATAGATAGTATGTTTTACTTTAAATTTGCTTGGTGGGCAGTTCGATTCGCGCAGTAAATTGCTTGTAATGATACATTTTTTAATAAAAAGCAGAAAAACAACGTTTAAAAATTCACAAATAATACGTAAAAAGCTGCAAACAGCTGTTTCGAATCTACTAGCGAGATTCTTCTTCAGTGCAAGATGGAGCAAGGCACTAGAAAAAGCAAGGCTGGGCAAAACGACAGAGACGGCTTATATACCCGAGACGGTTAGCGAATGCGACAAAAACAACCAATGAGAGAGAAGCAGCATGAAACAACTGGGTGGACAAGTTGCGACATCTACCGGAGAACGAGAGAAAAAGAAACCAAAGGAGGAGGAAAATAAATTAATGCTTTTCAAATACTTGGAAAAGCAGGAGTACCAGATAAGTCATTGACTAAAGAGTGAGAGTTTTTAATGATGTGGTAAGCTTCCAAAAAATCAAGATCAAGGTTAGAAGAACATTTTTGGATAATGATGGCAGAGGAAAAATTGAACCTATGTTGAAAAGATCAACAATGTTGAGCAATAGACGAATGTTTAAGCTCCTCATTTTAAACATAAACTTCATGTTCTTTTAAACTAAATCTAAGAGCGCGTTTAGTCTGGCCAATATAAGAAAGACCACACTGGCAAGACATTTCATAAATATCTCAGTTATCTAGACGATAAATGGGGTGCTTGAGATTTAAAAAAGAGATTTTATTAACGGGAAAAAAAATAACATTAAAAACAAACCTTCTTAAGATTTTAGCAACTTGCTGACTGATTTTGAAGGAAAATGGCAACACAACTGAAGTATTAGAGTTGGAATTAAATTGCTTTTCAGAATGGACGGGTTTCGTCAATTTCTTATAAATAGAATCTATAATATTAGAGGAATAACCACGATCAACAGCAATAGCTTTGAGGTAATTAAGTTCAGCACTAAGTAACTGAGGAGTGGAACAAATATTGGTAGCCCGAAAAACAAAAGTATTGAAAGCAGCGAATTTTTGATTAGGCGGATGAGAAGAATACCTATCAGGTGGGAGACTGACAGCAAAATGTTTACTAAAGACGGTAGTCTGAAAGCCATCTTCACAACGAATAACGAGAACATCCAGGAACGAAAGACAGTTATTGGTCTCAATTTCAGAAGTAAATTGAATGCAGGGATCAATGGAATTCATAATATAGAGGATATGATTAATATCCGAATTCGTTTCAGCCAATAAACATCATCAACATAACGAACATGGAATGGAAATTTTAAAATTTCAAAAAGTTTGACCTCAAAATAGTGCATATAAATATCGCATAAAATTGGACTAAGAGGATTACCCATAGCCAAACCGTCAATCACACGAAAGAAATTTCCGTTAAAAACAAAAGTATTTTGCGACAAGCAAGCGCGAGTGAGAAGGATGAGCTCCTCGATTTCAAAGTAAGAGAAATAAAATTCACAAAGCCTTTTCTTGAGGCAAACTAAAGGCCCCTGAACCGGAACGTTAGTAAATAGTGATTTTACATCAAAAGAGACCATCGTGTGGCCCTGCAGCTTAAAACTATGAAGCTTTTTAACAAATTCAATAGAATTCCTAACAGTGAAACAACTACTGCTCAAATATGGAGAAAAAAACAGAAACTAAATATTTGACAAGTTTATAAGAAGCTGTACCGATACTGGAGACAATAGGTCTGAATCCAAAAATGTCCTTCTAACCTCGATCTTGATTTTTCGGAAGATCACATCAAGTTTTTAATGATCACCACATCATTAAAAACTCTCACTCTTTAGTCAATGAATTATCTAGTACTCCTGATTTTCCAAGTATTCGGAAAGCATCAATTTAATTTCTCCCTCCCTTGGTTTCTTTTTCTGTCGTTCTCCGGTAGATGTCGCTACTTGTCCTCTCAGTTGTTTCATGCTGCTTATCTCTCATTGGTTGTTTTTGGCGCACTCGCTACCCGTATCGGGTATATAAGCCAGCTGTCTCTGTCGTTTTGTCCAGCCTTGCTTTTTCTAGCACGCTGTGCCTTGCTTCATCTTGCACTGAAGAAGAATCTCGCTAGTAGATTCGAAACAGCTGTTTGCAGCTTTTTGCGTATTATTTGTGCATTTTTAAACGTTGTTTTTCTGCTTTTTAATATTCTTGCACAAATGCTTTATTTGCTATATTTATGTATTAGGCGTTAACAAGCCTTTATTCCTCTGTGATATTTTGTGTTTT
Source organism: Maratus speciosus (assembly GCA_963932465.1). Classification (NCBI taxonomy): domain Eukaryota; kingdom Metazoa; phylum Arthropoda; class Arachnida; order Araneae; family Salticidae; genus Maratus; species Maratus speciosus. The sequence continues at coordinate 232,329,791 of OZ010796.1, read as the reverse complement.
TCTTCTTTTTGCTATGTCTCAAATCAATAGGTTTTGTAACTTACGATTAAAAAAGTATAGATTTTTGTAACACTCATATTTCCTGCTTGACTGCAGGCGTATAAAGGTTATTCCTAATTTCATTTCCATACGATGTAATTTATTTCCTTCAAGTAGAATTGAGAAGGTCTTATTTCGTTCTAAATTAGCTCTTTTAAGGTCTTTGATCCAAGAAACTCGCCCTAAAATTGCTCATATAGAGCGCGAGTTATATTCTTTACATATCAGCTTCGCCAATTCTGCTCCTGATTTTGAATCTATTGAAAGAAGTTCATGGACTAGAGTTCTCACAGCTTCTTCTGTTCACTTTTCGGTTTTAAAGAAGAAATTTAATACCCTTTGTAAAAGTTCTGTGGTTAATAACTCCAGCAATTTGCCTGTTGTTAACCAAAATATTGCTGTCAATCTTTCCAATGTTCCTCTTAGTGACAATCAGCTCCATGATCTCAAATTGAATAACAATTTTTCTGTCTCTGCTACTCCTTCTTTACCCAATCTAATTGCACCTATTGAAAGAGCCTTTAAGCATAGCGCTCTATCTTTTTCTCAAAAAGACTCAAAATTAGGCATCTCATTGCCAATATTGTTGATTTCAATCAGTGTTGCGAGATTGGGGACTTTTTTGTCCCCAGATTGTTGATTATCACCGCTTTTTTGAAACAGAAATATTCGGCCTATTTAAAAATAGATTAAAATTCTGAACAATAAAGTGAATTATACTATTTAAAAAAAGTGGTGACAGTCAAATAATCTGAATTAAAAATGTCTCCAGTCTGGCAACACTGATTTCAATTCCAATGTTTATATGCCTAATCTTAGAAATCCTGTTAAACAATCTCTGAAAAATTTGCGTTCTGATCCAAATTTAATCATTACCAAGGCTGACAAAGGTGGTCAGATTGTTCTTCTTGACAAATCTACGAATTTGAAAAAATCCCATAATTTAATTAAGGATGGTCCCTATGTGGATATCCGCAAAGACCCTTCCACTAGTGAAATTAACTCTATTAAGTGCGCCATCAAGTCTTCTTCCATTATTTCTGCCAATTTTAAGAAGTCTCTTATTTCTTCTATTGCGCATTGTGCTAGGTTTTATGCCTTACCTAAGGTCCACAAACCTGGCATTCCTTTCAGACCTATTGTCTCTGGTATCAGTACAGCTTCTTATAAGCTTGCCAAATACTGAGTTTCCGTTTTTTATCCGCTTTTGAGCAGTAATTGTTTCACTGTTACGAATTCTATTGAATTTGTTAAAAAGCTTCATAGTTTTAAGCTGCAGGGCCACACTATAGATTTTTTTGATGTAAAATCACTATTTACTAACATTCCGGTTGAGGGGGCTTTAGATTGCCTCAAGAAAAGGCTTTGTGAATTCCATTTATCTTACTTTGAAATCGAGGAGCTCATCCTTCTCACTCGCGCTCTCTTGTCGCAAAATACCTTTGTTTTTAACGGAAATTTCTTTCGTATGATTGACGGATTGGCTATGGGTAATCCTCTTAGTCCAATTTTATGCGATATTTATATACACTATTTTGAAGTCAAACTTTTTGAAATTTTAAAATTTCCTTTCTATGTTCGTTATGTTGATGATGTTTATGTCTTGGCTGAAACGAATTCGGCTATTAATCATATCCTCTTTATTCTGAATTCCATTGATCCCTGCATTCAATTTACTTCTGAAATTGAGACCAATAACTGTCTTTCGTTCCTGGATGTTCTCGTTATTCGTTGTGAAGATGGCTTTCAGACTATCATCTTTCGTAAACATTTTGCTGTCAGTCTCCCACCTGATAGGTATTCTTCTCATCCTCCTAACCAGAAATTCGCTGCTTTCAATAATTTTGTTTTTCGGACTACCAATATTTGTTCCACTCCTCAGTTACTTAGTGCTGAACTTAATTACCTCAAAGCTATTGCTTTTTATCATGGTTATTCCTCTAATATTATAGATTCTATTTATAAGAAATTGACGAAATCGGTCCATTCTGAAAAGCAATTTAATTCCAACTCTAATACTTCAGTTATGTTGCCATTTTTCCCCATAATCAGTCAGTAAGTTGCTAAAATCTTAAGAAAGATTGATTTTAATGTTATTTTTTCTCCCGTTAATAAAATCTCTTTTTGAAATCTCAAACACTCCATTGATAGTCTAGATAACTGGGGTATTTATCAAATCTCTTGCCAGTGTAGGCTTTCTTGTATTGGCCATGTAAAGTAGTTACTTGTTGTTGCACAGGTGGTTCATTTTGCTGAGCTTCAATACTGACTCTAAGGCTAAAAATGAATTGTTGATTATTTTAAGAAGGAGGCAGGAAACTGCTGTGATAATAGAAGGCAGATATTTTCTGAAGGTCTTTATTGTGCACCGGGATCGTTTCCACCACCGCCGAGAATTACACGGCCAATGTTGGAGAAGGGAGCGAAGAGTTACATTTCTTTTTATTCACATCATGGGAGTTCAGAAGAAGTCTCACTCAAAATTACACTTTCTCGAAATCTCGAGTGTTGGCAACCGTACATACACAATTTCGCCAAATACATATACTATATGGCGAGATTAAAGAGAGAAAGACATGCGGTTAAAGTACGATAATTGAAATTGAATGGGGGATGTAACAGAGTGATAAGAAATATTTAACGCCAAATGATAACATAGAAAATATAGCTCATAAACCGCGACCAAAGATTGTATAGGGGTTTACCAGAAATCCCACGGGACTGAAATGCCAGCTAAAGAACGTTAATAAAATAAGACAAATTAAAGACAGGGTTAATAACTGAACTGACTAATATCTCTTGCGTCTGGACCAACGGATAAAAATGTAGAAGTAATTTGCTTGACTAATTTCTGCATATCATCAAAACTTAAGCAGAAGGATGAGAATTAGAATCCAGTTGCTATGCGAAAAGAGGAATTTATTTCTTTTCTTTTAATTGCAGTGCGCTGCGGTTAAAATATTAAAGAGACTGAGAATTGAATGCTTAATTTATGAAGGGAAAAGAGCGCTAAAAACAGATTGAATCCGAATGCATACAGATAATTAAATTTAAGAATTTAAAAAATGTAATTTTAAAGGGGGGGGGGGAAGAGAAAAGGTCTTAATATTAATATGTGAAGGTAAGCGCCTTCACATATAATTGTCTGTAGCGAAGCTTTGGATTTTTGTACATTTGTATTGAATTATTCCGATGGCTGTAAGAGTTGATAACGAAGTGAAACAATATTAACAGAACGAATTAATCCATATTGCAGATAGAGACAAGCCGAATGTTACAACTAATTTTTTATTGACCAAATCGGACACCAGGTTCGGGTAGTTTTTTTGCAAGGCCAGCCCTCGGCCGGAGCTGGGCGTTGGAGAGAGAGTCTCGTTACATTCTTATGCTCAGAGCATGCGAGTTCAGAAGAAGTCTCACTCAAAATTACACTTTCTCGAAATCTCGAGTGTTGGCAAGCGTACATACACAATTTCGCCAAATACATATACTATATGGCGAGATTAAAGAGAGAAAGACATGCGGTTAAAGTACGATAACTGAAATTGAATGAGGGATGTAACAGAGTGAAAAGAAAGATTTAACGCCAAATGATTACATAGAAAATATAGCTCATAAACCGCGACCAAAGATTGTATAGGGGTTTGCCAGAAATCCCACGGGACTGAAATGCCAGCTAAAGAACGTTAATAAAATAAAACAAATTAAAGACAGGGTTAATAACTGAACTGACTAATATCTCTTGCGTCTGGACCAACGGATAAAAATGTAGAGGTAATTTACCTGACTAATTTCTGCATATCATCAAAACTTAAGCAGAAGGATGAGAATTAGAATTCAGTTGCTATGCGAAAAGAGGAATTTATTTCTTCTCTTTTAAATGCAGTGCGCTGCGGTTAAAATATTAAAGAGACTGAGAATTGAATACTTAATTTATGAAGGGAAAAGAGCGCTAAAAACAGATTGAATCCGAATGCATACAGATAATTAAATTTAAAAATTAAAAAAAATGTAATTTTAAAGGGGGGGAAGAGAAAAGGTCTTAATATTAATATGTGAAGGTATGCGCCTTCACAGGCCAGACTAAACGCGCTCTTAGATTTCGTTTAAAAGAGCATGAAGGTTATGTTAAAAATGAGGAGTTTAAACGTTCTTCTATTGCTCAACATTGTTGGTCTTTTCAACATAGGTTCAATTTTTCCTCAGGCATCATTATCCAAAAATGTTCTTCTAACCTTGATCTTGCCATTTGGGAAGCTTACCACATCATTAAAAACTCTCACTCTTTAGTCAATGACTTATCTAGTACTTCTGCTTTTCCAAGTATTTGGAAAGCATTAATTTATTTTCCCCCGCCTTTGGTTTCTTTTTCTCTCGTTCTCCGATAGATGTCGCTACTTGTCCACTCAGTTGTTTCATGCTGCTTCTCTCTCATTGGTTGTTTTTGGCGCATTCGCTAACCGTCTCGGATATATAAGCCGTCTCTGTCGTCTTGCCCAGCCTTGCTTTTTCCATGGAACTATTAAGAAAGAGGAACTGACATATCCTTAAAATAGTGAAGCATCAACTGTAACTGCTATCGCAGGCATTGTTTACGGCCGGTGGAAGCTTCCACCAGTATATTTATACAGAAATTTTCAACTTACTTAAGCGCCTTAATGTTACAAAATTTCAGTCATAAATAATGGTAGAAACAGATTTTCATTTTTACTGGTAGGAATTTGTTTTGGCAATAGTTAGGTACTGCGTTTCAGCCATATTGTGACAACCAGGGAAACAAACTGACAGTATTAATAAGCATACTGACACCAGTAAAAACAAACAAAAGTTGTTACGACATTTTTGAGAAAAATTTTCATTAATAAGACGTAGAAATAAGACGAAATTTTCTATTAAATTTTACTGGTGGGATGTATTTTAAAAAAGCAGCCGCCATCTTGTGACAACCTCCTCAGTTACTTCACTCGCAACTGGTAGACAGCACACTACATGTCGCCTCCTCTTTATTCATAACTCCATTGCTTTTTCTAGCACGCTGTGCCTTGCTCCATCTTGCACTGAAGAAAAATCTCGCTAGTAGATTCGAAACAGCTGTTTGCAGCTTTTTACGTATTGTTTGTGCATTTTTAAACGTTGTTTTTCTGCTTTTTAATATTCTTGCCCAAAGGCTTTATTTGCTATTTTTATACATTTTTCACTGTTTAATTTTTAAAGACTTTACTTGTTATATATTTTAAATACACCGTCCATGGTTTAATCATATTTTTGAAAAGTTATCAAAGAGAAAAAAAATTCCAAAGTCTGTAAGATGAAGCAAAACTGTTCTCAATAACCTATGAATTAAGTTGGAAGGATGCAGTAAATTGAACTTGTTAGAAAATTGTAAAATATATACAAATATTTTCTTCTTTCATTTCAAATTAAATTTCTCATCATTTATACTAATTGGAGTCTGATAATTCTTCTAACCGTCTGTTATAATTTTTTTAGAGATAATTTTTCTTGTAGAAACACACATGTTTGAAGTGTATTTTCTTTTTTATAATGCAAAACAATTTCATGCATTACATTTTTTTTTATGTATACTTTTAAATGACAAAATCAAAATAAGAAACATTGTTTTCCTGAAATCCCCACCACCATGATTGTTTAGCTTATACATATATTTTTTAAGTGTATCTTTCCCAACTTTATCTTCTGACTACATAGTTTAAGGTTTTTATTATACTCAATATCCAAATTAAAAGGATTGCATGATTAAATTAAATATACACATTTTATGTAATTAATCTGTGTTTATCCCTGTGTTAAAATTGAAGAAAAAGTTTCTAAGTTTATAATGTTATTCATGATAAATAATTTTTCATCAGTTTGTAAAGAATTATTTAACATTGAAACACTTATTTCTTGAGGAAAGATAATTTTATTAGAGCACTATTTTTAGTAAACATCTAACGAGTTTCTATGTTTCTTTTAAACATAATTTTCAGAAAATTGGTTAACTATTTATGGATTAAACTTAAAACTAAATATACCAACAACCGGTCATTGGAACGGTGCCAAATGAAAATATTTCAATTCGAACCAGAAATTTCTCCATAAAAAATATAAATATAACAGAAATAAATGAAATAAATAAGATAAATAGTTTGAAATAAAAATTCTGGTGTGAAATATTTTTTTATAAAACTTCAGTAAAATTCCCGTTATGTTCTTAAAAATGCTTTACAGAGAATTTCTTATCTGCATTAAACATACATAAAAGGTGACTCTTTCTTATTAAAATATTTTCTTACAATCTTAATACATTTAACAGAGAACGGAAAATAAATGTATTTGTTTGAAATTGCATTATTAACCTGCTGTGTTAAAATTTGTTGAAGAGGTCATATTATGTTACACCAAACCTGTTTGGCATGTATAGCATAACAGCTAAGTTTATAGAAATAATCAGTTAGTTTATTATTTTTATTGAAACCTAAAGTGAAATATATATTATTTAATACATAACTGCTGGAAATTTTCTATCGTATAAGATGGCGTTCATGCTATTATATTTTATGAGATAATAAAATCTTACCGATCATCTATTAATAACTTTTATTATTTAATTTAGCACATACACGGGCTATAATACCGTATTTGCTGTAGTTTATTATGCTTTTACGAAGTGAAATATACATAAAATAATTATTTTGTCAAAAACGTCACAAGAATTGTGTAGATCTATTTTTATGTTGTTTTAGTACGTTTTCGCAAGAAGGTAATGAGGAAGGGAAAAAATGATAAAAGAACATAGAATTAATCTATATATAAAACAGTTTGTCCTGGCTGACTCATAATAAACAAACAGCCCAAACTACTGAACCCAGAAGCATGAAAATTGGGGGGAGGGGGATATTTCTTACGACACAAGCGTGCACTAAGAAAGGATTTTCGAAAATCCCCTTCCCCTTTAAGGGATTAAAGCGATGGGGGTCGAGTATTATAGAACATCTGGCCATATCTCAGCAACCGTTTTATGTAGGAGCTTGAAATTCCAGAAAATAAATCTACTAAAAAATAATTAAACACGTGTTTCAGCTATTTTACAAATTATCCCCAAATGGGGTCGAAAATTTTAAAACATTTGGTATATCTCAGCAGCAATTTTTGGTAGGGGCTTAGAATTCCAGAAAATAAATATACTAAAAATATAACTAAACACGTATTTGACGATATTACAAATTCCCCACCTAAGGTTGTTAAAGGAGGGGTGGAAATTTTAGAACATTAGACATATGTCAGCAGCCATTTTAGGTAGGAGCGAGAAAATCAGGAGTGCAAATTTATTATAAAAATAATTAAAAATATATTTCAGCGATTTTAAAAATTTCCCTTAACAGTGTTAAACGGTAGGGGTAAAAGATTTTTGAACATCTGGCCACATCCCAGTAGCCGTTTTAGGTAGGAGCGTGAAATTCCAGAAAATAAATCTACTAAAAGAATAATTAAACACGCGTTTCAGCGACTTTAGAAATCCCCCCTAAGGCGGAGAAAGAGCGTTGTGAAAATTTGTAGAACATTTGGCCATATCCCAACAGCAGTTTTAGGAAGAAGCGCGAAATTCAAGATAACAAACCTACTAAAAATAATTAAACATGCATTTCAGCGACTTTCCACATGTTTTCTACTAGATTTAGGCCGCTGTATTTTGATGGCCAGACCAAATGTATTTTATTACTTAAAAATGGTTTTGTATTTGACCCTTTACAGACAAAAATATCTAAACCGGGACACCTTTTCTTCGGTAAGAACGTTTATGGACGACATTTTCGCACCGACGACCATGCCATTAAAAACGGAAACTATGCGATCCACCTCAAATGAACTTCTTCCCGTCTGAGAAAATTACATCTTCTAGCTTCTTGCCAAATATCACACGCGTTTTAGTAAATTCTCTTTTTTATCATTGGAGGTAATTTTTTTAATTTTGCATATTTCGCAAGAAGACCCTAATACCTTAAGCAAATTTCGTTTTACCAAAGAAATATTCAGATTATATTAAAATTGATAAGAGCTCTTTTCCAGGAAAGCTGTACGTATAACAGCTCTTCACACTCAATCACTAACACAAATTCCGCAACATATCGAAATATTCTTATGGAAAATATAACGACAGAAGCACCTTGCATAGCTGCAAACTTGTATGCTTTTTTTCTTACCACTAAAATTTAACAGAAATTTTTGTATTATTTAATCGTTACATTTTTGTCGATTAAATAAGACAATATTTACTGTTAAATTTTAGTGGTGAGAAAAAAGCGTAAAATTTGGCAGCTATGACCTTGTAGCATAGTGCTTAGCTACTATTTTATAAAGATACTTTGTGGTAGAGTGAGGTTTGAGATTTTGCGTGCGATGATAGTGTCCTGAATTCTAATATGAAGCTAGGTCGGGATCCAGATGGATTTTTCGCTGTTAGCGAGACGAGATTAACCAATCAGAGGCCTGCATTTTGGGGAACTTTTCGATGTTTTCAAAAATACAGGTTTCTGATTGGTCAATCTCGTTTCGCTAACAGCGAAAAATCATCTAGATCCCGCCCCTATTTCGCCATTTCTTTAAGTTTCGCAGAATGATATGCCTGAATCTGTATCTGCGTGAATCTGATTGTCACTGTTATTTCTTGCAATGATACGAGAATTAGGTATCTGTGATTATGTAGTTGCTATATATAATGTTGTAGGAGTTTGATTCGATGGATTTGGCACGTTTTCTACTATTAAGTTACTTTAGTTCTAGATCTTGAACGTCGAGTTCTCCCCGTGCTGAGTTGAAGCAGAGTTGCCCATTATATATATATTTTTTTAATAAAATTTTTGGCTGTAAGTTTCGTCAGCATTGTAATAAGTTAAACTTCGTATTACGAATGAAGGATTATTGCAATCCATGGGGTTCTATTTTTGTAGTCTGATGTCTATGTTAAGATCTCTTTGAAGTGAACAGCTAGGCAGGGTATGTCACAGCTTCTTATTAATCTGGAAAATACAGAAAAGGAAAATGCATGTTACATTATGATAATGCTTCAATCTGTGGTTCATCCTCATGATAAAAAAATTCATGGTTTAAAGGAAATGATGTTTCGTTATTATGCTGGCCATTAACAGAGCTCTGATTTAAATATTCACTCTCCAAAAAATCCGTGATTCGAACGAATTTTTCTGTTAAATATATTTTTTTAAAACTTGAAAATTTCCGCTTTAACTTCCTCATTTACCCTACAAAATATAGAACTGTAACGTAAAAAGTTCCAGAAATCCTCCAATCTAAACCTGCATTTTGGACAAATCACTAGTGTGTTCCAGGGTTAGAGAGAGCATTTCCCACTCTAACAACAAAAGATCTGTTTTTTAAATAATCAGCATAGATTTTAATTAGTTGGCCAGGAAGGCCAAGAGTTATAAGTTTAAAAAGCAAGGCGACATGCCAGACTTTAACAAAAGCCTTTTGCACGTCAAGAAAAATAGCCCCTGTGACCCCACCTGATCTAATTCCTTCGTGTAGGAGTTCCGTGACCCTCCACACTTGGTGTGTTGTTGAATGACGAGCTCGGAACCCGAACTGCTCCGGTATAAGTACGTCACGAGAGTCAAGGAACGCCTTAAGGCGGGTCACAAGGACGTGTTCATAGACCTTAGATAGACATGAAAGTAAAGAGATTGGTCGAAAGCTAGAAGGGGCGTGGATATCGTCGGCTCCGCTTTTGGGCAGAGGGACAACAATCGCCCTTTTCCAGCAATCTGGGAAAATATTAAGAGAAAGCATGCAATTAATTAGAATAACAATATAGAGAATAAAGTTTTCAGGTAGATTAATAAGCATATTAGTAGAAATACGGTCATCCCCTGGAGATTTGTTCTTTTTTAGGCCTGATATGTAATCCCTATCCTCCGAAGGGGAGGTTAGGGTAAGAGTGTTTTGAGTGTCAGAATTTAAATAATTTTGAACTGTGCTCTCCAGTACCGCAGTAACCCTTGGGTTGGCCAAATCTTCATGAGGTGTAAACTGATCCTTAAGACTTTCAGCAATCGCTTCAGCCTTAGCAATATTAGTATAAGCAATGCCGTTATTTGGGCTATTAATGGCCGGAATGTGCTCGTGTGTGCCTCGAATACGGGAAGCAGCCTTCCAAATTGTGTTGTCTTCAGTCGACAAGGATTCGAAAAAAGTGTTCCAACGTTCATTTTTAAACTCATAAATAGCAGCTTTAGTCCTCCTATTTAAATTATTTAAAAGGGACCTAAAGTATGAAGTCCTGTACACCTGCCACAATCTACGTGCACGATTCCTCTGCGTAATCATTTGCCTGATATTCTCGGGTAACTGTAGGGAGTTGTTAGAATTATGTCTCGGCTGAGAACATTTCTCAAACACCCCACGTAAAGTGTCACCGAGTTGCTCTATGGCTTCAGTGACCTACCAATCCGAAATTGGTATGAGATCTGGAGTATCCATTCTTTCTAGCATCGCAGTATAGTCCTGCCATCTAGTGGAGATACTCTGAAATACACTTAGGTCATAAGAGTCAACCCTAAAATAATGGAGTTATGAATGAAAAGGAGGAGACATATAGTGTATTGTCTACCAGTTGCGAGTGAAGTAACTGAGGAGGTTGTCACAATATGGCGGCTGCTTTTTTGAAATCGGTTCTTCAGTTTCTGACTACCGATAGGTCAAGCATCCCACCAGTAAAATTGAATAGAAGATTTCGTCTTAAAGAAGCGTCTTATTCATGGAATTTTTTTTCAAAAATGTCATAAAAATTTCTATTTGTTTTTACCGGTGTCAGTATGCCTTATAAAACTGTCGGTTTGTATCCATGGTTGTCACAATATGGCGGAAACTCAGGGCCTAACTACCACCAAAGAAAACTCCTACCAGTAAAAATGAAAAATTGCTTCTTCCACTATTTATGACTGAAATTTTGTAAAAATAAGGCGTTTAAATAAGTTGAAAATATCTATATAAACCTACTGGTGGCAGTTTCCACCGTCGATAAACAACCCCTTTGCTAGCGGTTACAGTTGAAGCTTCACTATTTTAAGGATATGTCAGTTCCTCTTTATTAATAGTTCCATGCCTAAAATTGAGAATGACTGGCAAATGATCAGAAGATAAATCATTACATGTTCGAATAGTGTGCGGGTATGGAAAATTGCGGGTGACCGCAAGATCTAGGTAATTATTTGATCTGATGTAGGTGGGGGAGGGGGGCGCTATAATTTGCGCATGATTTCGGTCCACCCATCTACGAAGTTTACGTCCATAAGTATTAATATTCCTGGAATTCCAGGAGTGATGATGAGCATTAAGATCACCCGCTAAAATAAAATTTGGAAAAGAATTAGTGAGACGGGTAAGCTCAGGCTCCATTAAATTTGCATTCCTATTTGGAGGGAAGTAAACAGCTGCAACAAGAAGTTTTTGAATAAATGGGAAGTCCAAAATAATCGGGGTAGTTTTCACAAAATTTTGATTGGGAATATTAATGAAATTAGCATTAAAACCCTTTTTTATATAAATAGCTGTGCCGCCTTGGATACGATTATTATTGCCACTACGAGCCCTGTCAACATTGAAACTCTTGTAGTTTGCAATTTTGCAGACATATCCCTGGAAGAAATGGGTCTCATTGACCAAGATGATGTCTAAATCGTTGTTGTAAATCCAAGCACCGAATTCCGTTGCTTGGCGTCGAAGCCCATTTGCATTAAAAAAGACAATGGATAATTTATCCAGATTTCCTGTAGGAGGGAACATGGTAAACAGAAGGGTTGAGTCGAGAAATGTAGGGCGGGAGAGCACCAAGAGATGGCGTCACCTTAGCCGGTTTTATTTAATTTTAGGATGTTTTGATATAAAATATAAATACGATCAATTTCCGTGGATGCCGTACGGAGTTCGGGTAATGATTTGGTAAATGCTGCACTGACAATGTCAGCGTTAAACTCTTTTTGAAATTCTAGTAAATTTTTGATAAAGCCGGTGGCTGAAAAGGCATCCGAATTTTGGCTCGGGACCGACTGATTTGAATTTTGAGAAACGGAGGGGGGGACGTTATGTCCGCTTTCAACTCTCGAAAATGATTGAGAATTGCCAACCTTCCTTTCTGAGAATGCCCCCGAGGAATTTTGAACCGTAACAATTCTTTTATTATCAGATTTCCTTTGGTTTTGGTTTTTCTTTTTACCATTTTTAGGAGGGGGGGGGGGTTGTTTTGGGGAAACTAGGGCAGTTGCGGAAATTTGCCGGGTGAGGGCCACCGCAGTGATGGCACTTGCAGGGCGCATAAAAGGGCTTCGCACACACCTCTGATTTATGAAATGCAGAGCATTTGACACACCTTGCGGGTAGATTACATGACAGGGCGCTATGAAAAAGCCCTGGCAATTGTGACATTGTGAGTGCCCTTTGCGCCCCCGGTAGATTTCGAAACTGACCTCTGTTTCCATAATTTCAATAAGTTGGAAGATGTGGTCAACATCCGCCTGCTTTGGGATCGAAACATAAAAAATGGGCATAAATCTTTTATTGGAGACGGGACCTCTATACATTTGGGTCACCGAGACATCCAAAAAATCTTCACATTCCAGGGCATTCTTAATGTCCTGAACAGCTGTGTTGATGGGTAATCCCCTAAGGACCGCTCTAACCGGTTTTGCCTCATCCAACACGTAGCTTTGGAATTGGACATTCTCCGTTAATAAATAAGCTTGAATTTGACGATAATCGTCAACATTTTCGAATTTGATAGTTAAAAATCTACCCTTCATTTTAGCTTGAGCAGAATTCGCTCTTCTTTTAATTTCAAGAAGGAGAAATTGCCAGTTATCTGGGGGAATGATTTTGATGGGAGGGACTCGCACTTTTTTAGATTTCTCGCTAACAGCAGGTTGATCCTCATTGCCTAGCTCCATAGACTCTACATCGTTGTTGAGATTAGCCTTCTCTTGCTTTTTCTATTTTTTTTTATCCACTGGGGTGAAATTTTCCTCGCCTTGGGGGGGCAGAATTTGGAAAGTCTGGCTCCTCATCCAATCTTCTCTTGCTAGCAGAGAGACTTTGGCGCCACGTCACTCTCGCTGCTCGAGTCGGTTTTTGGAGGGTCAGATGTAACAATCTTCGAAACGGAGTCAATTTTGGGGTTATTCACAATATCTATTTTGGCAGACAGATAAGAATACGTGAATAAAGGTTTTTTATTAACCCGTGTAAGTGTGTGAACAAGAACATCCTCCGACAGCATGTTGAACATCAAAACAGCTTTGTTAAGTGCTTCCACCCCTGCCGGAGTAGGCTCTTTGATCTTCCGAAGTTTTAATCGGACGTTTGTACTGAATAAATCAGCACTTATTTTAGAATATAGCTCCTCGAGCTCATCACTAGTAAGAGTTCGTACATCCGTGATGCTTTTACGCGTCACAAGAGCAAACATACTATCCCTGAGAACTCCCTGATGTTTACTTCCCAGTGCACCACCGATATCCGTAACGCTAGGCTGCGTATCCGGATCGGGGCTAAATACCGGTAAACCGGTAGCCATCTAGCTAAAAATATCAGGCACCGGAGAGCGGGAACAACACGTCTCTCCACCTCAGCGTCTGCGACCAAACTCTCGGGAATCTATGACTGCTAAAATGATAAACTGATTGGAAATACTAGTAAGGAAAAAGGGCATATGTTACATGTGAGCAACGTCCATTTAATCTAATTACCTTTAGAAAAAATTCTTTTAAAATTTGTTAATAGTTGATAGTAATGCTATTACTTACATTATTTATTTAATTTACTACATTAATTTATTAAGATATTTCACCTTTTTAAAATTAGATTTATGGATTATGCAAATAGTTAAAATATGTGTAGAAATGAATACTAATACAGACAACCATAAAAAAAGTTTTTAAAGTTCCTTTAACTTGGAAGAAAAAAGAATTTATGTCCGATAATTACATTTTTTTCGTTTACATAACGAATTATTAGAAACTAACTAATTATTACAAATATAAAGAAAGAGCGTTTTAAAAACTTTTTCTTTTGGATGAGCATCATCAATTAGTTGAACTATTAAAAGATTCACTAGTTGACTGATACTGCAATTAAAATGCCGTTAAGTACCGACTTATAATTAATGATGTAAATTCAATGATAATTAGCAGGAGGTAATTGAAGTTAAATGAAAATGACATGAAATCCAAGTGAGCTGCATATAATTTTTCCGATATTAAACTTAATTTCAGATTAAGTAAGATTTGGAATATTTCCTATTTTCTCTACTTTACAGAGGATGTGGAATATAAATCATAATTTAATGAATTTATTCAAAGAAATAACATATTATTGGAACATTCTGTAAGCCATTTATTAAATAACGTGTAATTTATAATGAAACTAGTATTATCACACGCGCTTTAATTACACGTTTTGCATTGATTTTCATGCCATCGAAGAATCTACCTTTGATGATTCTCTTGAGGAGATGTTCTTCTTATTATTCATTTCTATTTAATGTAGATTATAAGTGATGTATATATGGTTTTGCCGAAATTCCCCTTTCCAACTCGCAGGATTCAACAAGGTGCTGTATTGGTCACAATTACATGAAATTTTGACAACACACTTCCGAGATTTGTTTTGCAAAATAAGACAAAAATTCATACTGAAGTAAGCACATTGGAGTGAGGAAACTCAAGCGTTAGGGCACTGAATAGGACACAACAGTGATAGGGCACTGAATAGGACTCTGAAGAGAGACAAAATGATTAGTGGCGACGCTATCTCGTACGCGTAGTATAAAATGAGCAACGATCAACTTAGCTAGACTTTTGCTGGACGTTGTAGTGCTCGTCTACTGTTCGAGAGGCTGTGGTTAGATTCTTGTCACCGCTCCGCACATCCTTCAGTGCTGACCTTGGACAACGCAACTTCCCCATCATCATCTCCTTTCGGGAAATGGAAGCACCTTCAGCTTGCAAATCCTGTGAAAAGCTCAGAGTGCAGAGCCATGATGACTGTATGGAAGAACAAGGCCTATCTCTCCGGTCATTTCCGGTGTTACAGATGCACCATGACAACGTGACAGCATCACTCTGGCAACTGCCACGCAACATGAGTGGACATCGCTCATCCGACGTCACCGACACGTCTTTCTCATCGGGGTGCAATATGGATTCGAAGCTCCCTTGCACGGGTAGTATAAAATGAGTTTTTAGAAACGAGCAACTGAGAGCCCTTTTCTCTAAAATTTATTGCTGGTCAGCTGTTCTGATATACCTGATTCAATACTTTCCACCGCTCCGCACTTTCTTCAGTTCTATTTGTGTTATTCTTGAACGTCTCTAACCATTACCTTTCACGAAACAATGTGTTCCACAGATCAGTGAATCAAGTCATCTTAAATTTATTAAAGATGACGGCACATATTATTATCAATATGAAGAGTCTGGTGCAAAAAGGAGTACAATTTAAGAGGAGGTAAAAATTTCAATTTTTTGAGGAGGTTAACTGTTTAACTTAAAAAAACATGTATTTTCTCGTTTTTCTGTAAAAAAAAATTGTATAGTAGTTTAGTAAGAAACACATAATATGTTTAAATGTCATATTTATAAATTAATTCGTTAAAGTGCACCAATAAAAAAATTGAGGAGTTGCCTTACTTTATACATTGGGAAGTACTCTGAAATGCTTCGACCCCAAATAATGCACTAAGCAGAATCAATAATATTTCAAAATTTGTATCTAGAAAAGGGTTTCAAAATTAATTTAGAATGTGGTAATAATTAATATTAAAGATCTGTGAAGCTGTCTTCAGTCTGGTTAGACTGTTGTTCTGGGTAATACTTAATCCACTCATAAACCCTCACACAGTCTGCGGGTGCAAATTCTATTGTTAGTTCTTTTAGATGCAGGTTCTTAGCGTGCAATAGCTATAACGGCCCAGAGTACCTAATCCACTAATAAACCCTCACACAGTCTGCGGGTGCATATTCTGTTGTTAGTTACTTTACATGCAGGCTCTTAGAGCGCAACAGCTGTAAAGCCCCAGAGTAGAGATGTGTCTTAGCACCAGATAGAGTCAGACTGACTCGGGAGCTGCTTCCTTCCGAATTGATGAAAGATACATAACTATACTTTGTGTAGCATCCAAACAACACAATGGAGCTACATATTTCTTGTGCCAGCTGATACAGCATATTTGTGTAATGTTTTCTGTTATAAAGTAAAATTCGTACAAAAGTGTAGCTGCCGTCTTTTTGCACCGGATCTTTCAATTATGACAGGATTGTGGATTGTTCATGGTACACTTGATATTTTCAAAATTATCGTAACCAGACGTTAAATTGGAAAAGATAAAGTGAGCGAGGCGGCCATGATATTGGGTAACAACGGCTGATAATTCAGGAACAAAAATATAAATGGAATATAAGTGGAGTTAATATGCAAAAACTTTTACGGGAACAGCTTTAAATAAGCCGTTTATTTAGAATAGTAATAAAAATCTGTCGGTTCCTACTTTTTATATATATACAGTGGTGGCCAAAATTGTGAACACTTTTAGATAGCTTTCATTACAAAAAGTAAATAGCTACCTATTGCAGCCGTCCCAAGGAAAACACTTCGGGAAATTTTGCTATATTTTCACCTATCATGAACCCCAGATACCAAAACCGCCGTAGGTTGAAATGCTAGTTTATATATGTATATATCATGAAAGACGGTAGTATTTCGAGTGACGCAGCCTTAAGCCTAAAATCGTATCGTATCGTATCGTTAAAATCGTATCGTATCGTATCATAGAATTCGTAGATGGCGGAACTCATATATACAGCTAACTCGACATCAAAGAAAATTCGAAAAGCCGCCTTTTAATAACTCAGCAGATATACGTCTTATTGTTCTGAATTTTCTAAAACAGTCTTATATCTGCAGTCTAATCGTATACTGAAATTTTTACATTTCTACGTGCAGTATATTTTGAGATCTAAATAGTCATTTTTAAAGTGAAAACGTTGGTATAATATCGAGGAAGTTCCTAATTTGAAAATCTCGAAAACGGTTCTAACGATTATTTTTAAATTGATACATAATATAAATGTGATTAAGGCGAGGTGAATAACACTTTTCTTTTTTCTGGGAAAACTCTCGTTCGTTAAATAATTCGATTTTTTTTTCTCTCGAAAATGACACGGGCGATTTTTTAAAAATCAAATAAATATGTTTCAGATGAACCAAATAACAATTTACTTGTTTCCAGCAAGACTCTTGTTCGTTTTATAATGCGCATGAAAAATCGGACTATATTTCTTCGCCATTCTATGGAAATTTCACCGAAAATGCATGACACTGTATTCATACACGTGCTTTCTTTTTAACCACTTTTGGGGAGAAAAATTTTGTCTTCCCACGGCTGAGTGGTTGAGGGCCATCGTCTACTGATCTTAACATAGGCAGTTCGATACTCGCTGGTGCGTGTGAAGTTTTTTTTTTTTTTTAAGTCTGTTAGTTGACCATTATTCTCAGTTCCTTTGTAATTTTTTAATTGCTATTAAGTTAAATAAAATTACAATTATAATGACGCCAATTTGATGATGATTATTTCTTGGCAATTTTTCAACAATAAAAATATTACCATAAATTTTATAAATATATTTAATTTCAATCACTTTACAAAAAATATACATTAATACAGTAAACTCTGTGTAAGGCGGAATCGATCGGGACCAAGAAAATTTTCCGCAATAGACAATATTCCGCCTTAGACAAATTTTACTCTATGTCTATGGATTCGTAGGGACTTGAAATTCTTTCCGAGTTAGACAGATTTCCGTCTTACACAGAGTCCGCCTTACAGAGAGTTTACTGTAATTATTATTTGAATATAAATCACACGATCAGAAACGTAAAAAAATAATTCATTTCAGCTCTTCTTTTTATAATATCATTTTTTATTATTATGACGGTCAATCAATATATAATCACTGACATCCATAATATTATTATTATTATAATTATTATTTTCCTTGCATAAAAACTATTGTGATGTAATAATTATTTTATAATAAATAATTTAGTTGAAATGTTTTATTTATAAATAACAATGAAGTTTTACATAATAAGCATATCAGAATTCTGGTGTCGCCATCTTTTGACGCAATTGCGTACCACATTTCAGGGTCGTACTGGCATAACTGAGAGGGCGGTGGCAAAATGGATAAAAAGGGCGCCGATTGCCTTACAAAAGCTTATATATACATACATACACATACTATATAAATTATGTATAAAAAATCACTTTAAAAATATACACGAGTATATTGCTATAGCGAAAACTTTATTCCTAAAATAATTATGTCACCCAAATTAGTATTTTACACTATAGAAATGTAATATGCACAAAAATAGTTCCCCGCAAGGCATTGCAGTTTAAAAAAAAATCTGATGTTAGACCAGTGTTGCCAATTTAGAGGTATTTTTTTCCTCCACACTTTTCTAAGAAAGCTATCTCTGTTTTCGAATTTCGCTCACCTTATCTAATGAGTTAATTCAAACTTTACCCCGAATATTTGAATAAAAATCTCCATACGATTATCTCCAAATAGAAAATAAAATATTAAAATAAAACAAACAAAAACAAT
Organism: Maratus speciosus; assembly: GCA_963932465.1. Taxonomy (NCBI): domain Eukaryota; kingdom Metazoa; phylum Arthropoda; class Arachnida; order Araneae; family Salticidae; genus Maratus; species Maratus speciosus. The sequence goes on along the minus strand of OZ010796.1, from coordinate 232,311,075 downwards.
TTCGTTGGGTCAAAACTCAAAAGTGCAAAACATTATTTAATACAATTCAATAATATTTTATATAATACAATCTCTAGAATACAAATACTAATTATGGTGTATAAAATTTCAGGAAAGTTATTTTTGTTTAGTTCAAGAGTGACGTCTGTTTTACGTGAATTATTTTTAAAATATGTTTTATTTCTTTATTTTTTCAACATTCAAAAGATATCATAGATTTTTTTTTTTTTAATTATGGCCATTTTTTTTTTCCATTCTGATCAGAAACAAAATTATGGCCATTTTTTTTTCATCCTGACCAGAAAAAAAAAAAATTATGACCATTTTTTTTTTCCTTTTCTGACCAGAAAATCAGAGTTCTAACTTTTTACGACAGCTCTTTCATCTTCACCTAACACTTCATTTATAACGGTTGTTTCAAAATAATGGATGGCACCAGTCCATCAGTTCAGAAGAAAATGATCCATTCCAAAGGTATAAGTTCGATTGAAAAAAACTATTTAATACTTTGAGCAGAAAGAAGAGGCTACACCTGCAATTTTTATGACACTAATAGAATCCCATAGCTGCCAATGTGTACAGTTTAGTTACCTCTAAAATTTAACACAAATTTTTGCCATATTTAATCGTTGGCAATTGTTAGACTTTTTAAACTGAAATTCCGGAAGTGACAGCCGATTGTTCCCTTGCGACGACGTTCCTCTGGCTTCAACTCGTAAAACTTGGCTAAAAGTGCTATCTTTGACAACATTTTCTGAATGAATCTTTGCCTTTATAAGAAAATGGGAAACTAATTTCCTGGTATCTCAACAAAATGGGCAAATTTTATATTTTTACGAATATTAATGCAAATTTTTTGTATTTACGAATGAAAATGACTTCGCGAAAGTATCAGAAAAGTAGTTAGTTTGGATTTGGGAATAGCTTTCAATATAAAAAATTCTCATAACGAGGATGTGATCGCCCCCCACCCCAAAAAAGGAAATCCATGACCCCCTCTAAATGATGAGCTGAATCCGTCCTTGGCTTTGTCGAATATTGATTGATTAAAATCTCGGAAACGGAATCGAAAAAAAATCCGCTTTATACAGGATCCTTATGCCATATCATCTTTAGATTCTTCTATGTTTTGTCATACGCCAGACAGAATGATTTTAACAATACCGTGCAAAACACAGATGCGAGAAAAATCGACAAACAAAATCTTTATTTGGCGCCCGGGGCACATGCCCCCTCTGCCCCCCTTAATTTCGGCCCTGCTTTCAAATCAGCAAACTTACAAAGGCTGTGCCCAATAATGGAGTTGTTTCTGTTTTTCAAAGATCTTGTTCTTTTTTACCGCGATTCATGTGTGTACGCAGGGTAGGGGGGGGGGGGGAGAAAATCTTTGGAAAAGTAATACATTCTTTAAAAGTATTACGCTGAATGTAATTATTTTGAAAAGTAGTATTACTTGAATTTTATTGCATGATAGTTTTGTTTTAAAGGTTTTCATTAAATTTCATTGTAACTGCTGGCTGCTGGCTGAAAATACCAATTATTTTTTATTGCCCACCAGAAACTTTTTAATCGAACTGTCTTTTATATTTTTTGAGAAAAACAAAAGATCTTTCAGAAAAGGCTGCCGAATGTGGCGTTTTGAACCGAATTTCCGGACGCGACAGTGGAGGAAGAGAAAGAAAACTGTTGTCATGAGACAACAATCAATTTTAACTCAAGATGTAATTAATTTAAAGAACAGAATCTATTGTATTGCAAATCACTTCAATAACCAAGCCTGCAAGTCTCATTCTTTTATGTGGAGTTTCGCCGAATATTCGGTTTCATTTTCGTTTTCAGCCCAAAATCCTAGTTTCGGCGAAAATACTGCCGTATATTCGGTATTACTATAACTGCCCCTCCCTAGCCTCCCCCAAACGGCACTCCCATCCAAAGAGCCGTACATACTATATATTCACATACAAGGAGATAAATCTAGAAGGTATTACTAATATTGATTAAATTCGTTATTTTAAAATTAAATTATTTTTTAATATATTTTTTATGTTTATAGCACCTTATATTTAATTAATTTTATTTCAATCAAATTATTTTGTTAATTATGTACTGCCGTTTCTACGCAAAACATTATTCAGATAACATGCGTATATGTATGTTTATGTTACTTACTTTGAATTTATTTTTAAAACAATTTCGCTTACGTTTTCAGTCGATACTAGGAATGTAACCGAAATTCAGTTTCATTCGAACACTATTTTTATGTTTGTAAATCAGCAGAAATTTTCGCATTATTGAACGTTAAAAAAAAATTTTTTTTTGAGAACCGCTTTAAGGATTTACATATACATTTATAATCATAACTTATAAATTTCGCAAAATCGAGTTTTTATTTTAGCGGCTTTATCAACGGAATTGAGACTTCTTTATGTGGTCAGAATATAGAATAGACAATTCTATGTAAGTAAAAAAAAATAAAAAAATACAATAAGCATTCTATTATAATTATAACATAAAATTGAAACTAGTTTTTTTTCTCAAAATTGCATTTTTTAATAGATGACCACGGCACGATTACTTTAATAATACTGAATTGTTTTTCACTTCTAATTTTGTCAGCTTTTTCCTTCTATATATAAAAAAAAGTTTCGAATTGGAAATGGACCAATGAAAATCTGCGTAGATATTCCTGGTAGATCGGCATCCAATTTGAATGCTTAAGCATGGCCTTTCTTCGTTAATATAAAAAAAAACTGTTGCAAACAAAAATATGAAAATCAGTGGTATTACAGAGAAATGTTTGATATACACGCTGATGCAGACAGTTTTCAAATCAAAGAATTATTTTAAGAGATATTTAATGCCAAAGTTGGAAAAAATCGTTCCATTAAAAAAGTTTTATTGGAGCAAAAACTACATGAGAATTTAATCATTTTTAGATCATTTTATACGTTATAAGTTCCCGGTGTGCAGATTGAATTTATTTTTTTTATTTGACTCATTTTTTGAGGTTTTATTTCTATTTTAAATTCAAATTTTCAGCTTTTCGAGAGATATTTTTTATATATTTTAGAAAATGTTATTAATTTAAACTGTTGCCAATTGTATAAACAGCGAAACAATAATGTTTATTTCAAATTAAAAATTTATTTACACGTGACTATTGTAAACAGAAATAAAAACTTTAAAATTAGAATTAAATGATCACATGTTAAAAGCAGGAAAATTACGTCCTAAGAACCATATTCACACTTGAATTTTAAAAGAGAAACAAAATGTTAAATAAAAAAAATTATGCGCTAAAACTTGTAAAGGGGAGAAATTACATTATTTAAAATGACCAAAAAATATGGTAAAAACATTTAAATTAAAAAATATATTTGCGCGAGATATTTTGAGATAATCTTTTCAACTATTATCGTGAATTCAAAGACAGCGCAAATATTTCCTTCTAACTACTAAAGTATTTTCACCTGAATATTAATAAGAGAAATAAAACTTTGGTGTAAATTACGTCAGATTTAAAACGATACATTTAAAATGAATTATTTAAAAGAACTATCTTATATCGCTGTTAAAAAATACCGGGAGACAAGGACACTGTTTACTTAATTCATTTTACATTAGCTTATTTTCAAATGTTTAACTAATTTTTTAATTAACGAATAGAAACCCGTTTACAGGAAAATCACTACTGTTTTTTTTCTTTTGTTTTTTTTAAATTCAATATTTTTAAAGCCGATCAAATTAGCGTGCTTTTTGGATTTTGGTGTGCCTGAACGGGGGTTGGCGAGCGTAGCTCGTAGGGGGCAGACCCCCCTAGTTTCTTATATAATTATGCAGTGCATTAAGGATTTTTTTTTTTTTTTTTTTTTTTTTTGTCAATCATTAAAAATCAGCCTTTTTCTACGATAAAAGTTGAATACCCTCTTCAAATAATCAGCATTAAAGAAAAAAAAAAGAGAGAGAGAGAGCTTTTCATAATTTCCACCTTTTGTCTCGTCTAGTCACTAAAATAAGTCATATTTAATTAAAAATTACTGTTTATTTTAATTTCAGGTAAGCCAATTTTAAACTACAATGGTCGTCGCAACTCACAAGCAAAAAACACCAACAGCACGTCGTGTCGCGCATGTGTCGTGTGTTAATAAGTATTTCATGGGAAAATACCTCCACATCCGCCGATTTCTATTTTCTCCAGAAAGATAGAGAGCTCCAGAATACGGTATAATAATTTAAAAAAAAGTGTCACACCTGGTATTACTACAGAAACCACTGGGTATCTATAGAACCGATTTGAAATCCCGCCGAAATGGTAATTTGTCTTCTTAGGAATTCCCACGTTAATGACTAACAGCATTGAAAACTGAACCCAAATACATCTGCACTTCTCTTTACTTATATTTATCCATTCTTTTGTAAAAGGACTTTTACAATTTTAGTGGTTTATCTATTTATTTTAATTACATATGTATTTTTCAATTTATATATTCGGGTGGTGTTTGAAGTTTAAAGAGGTTAAGCAGATCCGGTTTAAAAAAAAAATAAATAACGTTTTTACATATTGGCTTTTTCGGATGCTAAAAATATTATCGAATTTTTAAATAGATATGAAAAATTAACATTTTCTTCTTTCAAAAGCCAAATTTACATAAGTTTCCATTGCAAAATCTTGTGAAGAATTAGTCTTGGCGCCCTTGGCGGTCTAACACTTATATTATCATTGAGAAATTATGGAATGCTCCACTTTAGTAGAACTAAGGGCATCAATTTGTGTGTGTATTTGTGGGGAGTGTGCGTGTGTGTGGGGGGAGGGGGGTTTGCTATTACAAAAACACGATACTAAGAGTGTGGTTATTTTTAAGGCTCATTCAAAAGGAAAAAAAAATCAGACTTTGTTATCGGCTCGGTTAACAGAAACCTCGATTAATCGAAGCTCGGTTAATCCAGGTTCTACTATAATTCAATCTTCCGTAATCTTTTTAAAGCAGATCAAATTAATGGACTTTAGCACGAAGTCACATAGCTGATAACTGCCATGCTTGTTGGCCACCTTTTTTTCAAAAAGTTTGGTTCACCTTATTCAATTAATGAGATATCTCCGATAAAATAAGTCACATTTTCCCGTTCTAAAATACTGGTATCCAAAAATCGTAGCATGTAACTGACACTACAAGTACTCATGGAACTAGACTATTTTAAGTCTGATTTTTATTATAGACTATATAAAATTATTAAAAATATATATTATGATAGGAACTAGCGGGCTTCGTCCGCTATTTACGTTATGGATATAAAAATCATGTTTTTTTTTTTTTTAGGGAAAAAGAAATAAAAACCTATTTGACGATAGGTTTATAAAGACACATTTTGTATTTGTTATATTTCCGGGGATGAGGAGGGGGGGGGGGGGACTATTTTGATTAAATATCGCAATTAGTCTACATGGCAGATATAATTATGATAGACACTAGTGGGCTTCGCCCCTCTATGGCGCCTTATGGGTCCAGCTTCCATAACTCAGAAACCACCTTTCGGACATCAATGCAACAGATTCCAAACGTTATAATTAACTTAATAATCACCCTATATAGCATTAAAGTAAATTTATGAGTACTGCATACTATTTTTTTATCCTAATTTCTGAAGAGAAAAAATTATTTCGGTTCCATTCTTAGGTACTGGTCTGAAAAATTCTGAAAAAGGGGGGAAGGAGGGGACATGAGACTGCTGTTTGTGAAACAACACAACGGGGTCTGGCTTATTCAACTTGGTTTTTGGTGACTTCAATTGGAAGGGGGTTTGTTTAAAAGAATGCGTTCCCTGCCCCATGAAAATTGGAACTATTGGTGCACCATCTATGTAAGGATTTAATAATTATAAATTAACATTTTGGATTTATTAATTTAAGGACAAAGTGTTTTTAAAGGAATATCAAATGAAACCCTCTGTGCGATCAGCGATTATACTTACCCACTTGTTTTTATATACAAACTGCTATAAGGAAAATTGTAATAAAATAGTAAAAATTAAATCTGCATTAAATTCCATAAGTATCTTTTTTTTAATAATTTTATCACTAACCTCAAAAAAGTAATGATATCAATGCAAAAACCCTTGACGGGTTAAAAGTTTCTGACGCAGCAATTTATCTTATGCTCTAAGAATTTTAAATATGGAACTTAAAAATACTGATATCAAATTTTGAGTGACGTTATGCTATTTCTTAAAAAATATATTTGTATTTATTTCATCATTTTATTTTTGTTTTATTTATAATCGCATGTGCAAAAGTTATGTTCAACATGAAAAGCTGCATAAAATTTTATTCGCTGTTGCTTTATCATTTACATCTCTCATAAATTCAAAATATGAGTTTTAAAAGATATGATATAAAATTTAAGTGACGCCTTGATGTGACTTTAAAAGGTTTGTTTTAAAATTCAATTTAAATTATTTTTGACTTGGTTAAAATATTTTTTTTTACATCTACACAATACTTTTAATTTTCCAATTCACTGTTAAATATATCACTTTCATTGAATCTATACTATGCATTGAAATGTATTTATTTCAATAAATTGATTTATCTTTTGTGTCACGCTATTCAAAATTGTGAGTAAGATTTATGTAAATGGTTTCTTTGCGTCAAACTATCCTTTTTCATACATTTCATGTAGTTTGGACACAATGACGCAAAGAAACCATTTACATAAATCTTACTCACAATTTTGAATAGCGTGACACAAAAGATAAATCAATTTATTGAAATAAATACATTTCAATGCATAGTATAGATTAAATGAAAGTGATATATTTAACAGTGAATTGGAAAATTAAAAGTATTGTGTAGATGTAAAAAAATATTTTAACCAAGTCAAAAATAATTTAAATTGAATTTTAAAACAAACCTTTTAAAGTCACATCAAGGCGTCACTTAAATTTTATATCATATCTTTTAAAACTCATATTTTGAATTTATGAGAGATGTAAATGATAAAGCAACAGCGAATAAAATTTTATGCAGCTTTTCATGTTGAACATAACTTTTGCACATGCGATTATAAATAAAACAAAAATAAAATGATGAAATAAATACAAATATATTTTTTAAGAAATAGCATAACGTCACTCAAAATTTGATATCAGTATTTTTAAGTTCCATATTTAAAATTCTTAGAGCATAAGATAAATTGCTGCGTCAGAAACTTTTAACCCGTCAAGGGTTTTTGCATTGATATACTATACAGGGTGTCCGGTCTCAACGGTGTCCAATGGCTAATTCCTAAACCGTTAGTCATAGACATATAGTTCCAATTACAAAAATGTTTTAAAACAGGTAAAGAAACATTTTAAAAGCGATTTGGGTCAATAAAAACATTTCTTAAAAAATTACGAAATTTAAATTTTTATACGATCCCCCGGTCCTATTTTAGTAATTCCCCATTTAGTAATTTTTTCCTATTACACTCACAAGTAAGACAAAAAAGTCTTATTCATATAACTCTAAAATTGAGCGAGTTATGAAACTTTAAAAATGCATGACTTATGCCACTTTTCTACTCTGAAAACAAATGAGTTCGGCTTAGCTTTGAGGGATCATATACCAAGTGTTTAAAGTATTCGAAGATCTTACTTCATGTGTATCTGCGCTTTGAAAAAAAAATCCTACAAGTATTATGATTAAGTCTCAAATTGGCTAAAATAACATATGTTTTATTTTGTCAGGATTTGAGACTGTTTCTCTTATGATTTCTTTTAACAAAAATTATGTTTTTTTATAAGTTTTTATGTTACTTCAACAATGGTATGTATGTTTTTCCATTTCAAAATTTGTACTCGAACTTTAACCCACTTTTAAATGTCCGATCGAGATTGCATTTTACATGCTGGCGCAAATCGATAACAATGTAATATTATTAAGATTTTCGGTGGTTACCATTTATACTTATTTTACAGGATAACACAAAAAATTTCGGATAGATTTCTGCCAAGGTGTTTAAGAAAAAGTTTTAGATTAGATAATAGAAGACTGCGATTGTTGGGTTTTTTAACTCTTATGTATTTTTTAGCACTGAATCCGAAAATTACCTTAATTTTTAACCATCATGTCAGGATATTTCGCAAATCATAAATTTTCAAATTTAAAGAATAACAAAAATCGAATACTATAAAGTAGAGGAGATGGTTGTGGTTTTTAACTTTTGATAATTTATTTTTACTCACTTTTTAGCACTGAATCTGAAAATGACCTTCATTTTTAACCATCACGCTAGAATTTTTTTGCAAATCGCAGATGTGTAAGTTAAAATATAGCGAAAATCTCATACTATAAAACATATGCAGGGCTCCCAAATGGTCCGCCAACTGAATACCAATAAATTTTAACAGAAAATTTTATGGTAGGTTTGCGGTAGAATTAACTTTCAAAAGTGGTTCCGGGGCGGTTTGTAAAAAAAAATCTAAAAAGAAAATTTTTCTAAAATAATATTGGTATTCAGTTGGTGGACCATTTAGGAGCCCTGCATATGTAAAACATTTTTTATTTTATTTTATTTTATTTGATTAAAAAATCTATTCGATATTTTTGCCTTTCCTGGGATTCTTACAGCTAAACAGCTGAGTGGTCCGATGAGATGGGGGAGGAAATTCAATTTTAACATTGAACTTCTTAATTTTGAAATTTGCAATTTGGGAAAAATCCTGATATGATAGTTAAAAATGAAGGTCAATTTCGGATGCAGCGGTACAGAATATATAAGAATCAATTATCAAAAGCTAAAAAACATGACATAGTCCAACTTTTGCAGGCTTGTGCAATCTAATAATATATTAAAATACGTGGCTGTTAATTTAGAATCATTTTATTTAACAAAAATTCTGTTTTTTCGGTCTTTTTAAATGTTTATTACAAATTGTATATTTTCCATTAATATGCCAGAATGATTAAAGATTTCAAATTTACATTGCAATGTTAATTTTACTCCCAAACATTTTTTATATCTGAAGAAATTATATTTCGACTAAATTTGTGAATGACCCCCAATTTGCAGCAAAAAATATGCTTCAATTTTAAACGTCTATTACTCAGTCAATTTTAATCGTAAAATAACGCGACTTTTTTTGTATTACTTGTCAGTGTAAAAGGAAAATTTCACTAAATATAACTTATAGGACCAGGGAACCGTATAAAAATTTAAATTTCGTAATTTTTTAAGAAATGTTTTTATTGACCCAAATAGCTTTTAAAATATTTCTTTACCTGATTTAAAACATTTTTGTAATTGGAACTATATGTCTATGACTAACGGTTTAGGAATTAGCCATTGGAAACCGTTGAGACCGGACACCCTGTATATATAAATATCCACATATATATATATATATCCATATATATTTATATCTGAACTTCGTCATGTTGTAACTCTCGAATTTTTGAACCGATTTGAATGAAATTTTTCATTTTCATAGTACATACTAATGTCTCGACCGAGTTCGTTGGCCAGCTTCATCCGCCATCTTTTTAGGGTTTCGTTCATCTGACGAAACCCTATTCGTCTCGCTCCTCTGTCTGTCTGTCTGTCCGTCTGTCTGTCCGTCACAGAGCCCGTTCTCAGAAACTATACATGTTGGAGACATGAAATTTTGGGTACTTATAGCTGAGCACCTCACATCATACGACAAATCATAAAATTTTTAAAAAGTCGTACATTTAACCCTTTGGGCTCCCGCATGTGTATTTTAAACAATTCTTTCTAAGTGAGCTCCTAATTATGTTGGAGACATGAAATTTTGGGTACTTATAGCTGAACACCTCACATCATACGACAAATGATAAAATTTTGAAAAAGTCGTACATTTAACCCTTTGGGCTCCCGCATGTGTATTTTAAACAATTATTTCTAAGTGAGCTCCTAATTAGTTTGGAGACGTGAAAATTTGCATACTTATAGTTGAACACCTCACATCAAACGACAAATCATAAAATTTTGAAAAAATCGTACATTTAACCCTTTGGGCTTTCGCATGTGTATTTTAAACAATTCTTTCTAAGTGAGCTCCTAATTAGTTTGGAGGCGTGAAATTTTGCATATTTATAGCTGAACACCTCACATCAAATGACAAATCATAAAATTTTGAAAATGTCGTAGTTTAACCCTTTGGGGTCCCACATGTGTATTTTAAACAATTCTTTCTAAGTGAGCCCCTAATTAGGTTGGAGGTGTGAAATTTTGCATACTTATATCTGAACACCTCACATCCAACGACAAATCATAAAATTTTGAAAAAGTCGTGCATTTAACCCTTTGGGGTCCCACACGTGTATTTTAAACAATTCTTTCTAAGTGAGCTCCTAATGAGGTTGGAGGTGTGAAATTTTGCATACTTATATCTAAACACCTCACATCCAACGACAAATCATAAAAGTTTGAAAAAAGTCGTGCATTTAACCCTTTGGGGTCCCACACGTGTATTTTAAACAATTCTTTCTAAATGAGCCCCTAATTATGTTAGAGACATGAAATTTTGGGTACTTATAGCTGAACACCTCACATCCTACGACAAATGATAAAATTTTGGAAAAGTCGTACATTTAACCCTTTGGAGTCGCGCATGTGTATTTTAAACAATTCTTTCTAAGTGAGCTTCCTAATTAGTTTGGAGACGTGAAATTTTGCATACTTATAGCTGAACACCTCACATCAAACGACAAATCATAAAATTTTTGAAAAAGTCGTACATTTAACCCTTTGTGCTCCCACATGTGCATTTTAAGCAATTCTTTCTAAGTGAGCCCCTATTTAGGTTGAAATTTTGCATACTTATAGCTGAACACCTCAGATCTCACGTCAAATAATAAATTTTGAAAAAGTTTTATGTTTAACCCTTTCAACTCCAGCTTGTGTATTTTAAGCCATTCTTTGTAACTGAGCCCCTAATTAAATTGGAGATTTGAAATTTTGCATACTTATTGCAGAACACCTGAGGCCAGGCGACAAATCATATAATCTTGAAAAAGTCTTACGTTTAACCCTTTGAGCTACCACATATGTATTTGAAGCAATTCTTTCTAAGAGAGCCCCTAATTAAGTTGGTGACGTGAAATTTTGCATACGTATAGCTGAATGCCTCAGACCACACGACAAATCATAAAATTTTCAAAAAGTCTTTTATTATTTACCCCTCTGGGCTGTAACTTGTATATTTTAAGCAATTTTTCTAACCTGCGCCCCTTTTAACCCAGGGAGAAATTTTCCAACTTTTGCCGACACCCCTTTGACCATTCTTTCATATTATGCACCATAGCCTTACATATTTTCGTTCCATTTTTTCCCGCCAAGTGCGCCTACTTATCTCGGGTGCTATGTGCCCAATCCCCTCGACTAATATATCTACAGATAGTATGTAAAACGGATTTTCGTTCGGATACAGGTTTGTTTAGAATCAAGTGCGCCCCCTGGTTTTGAAATATGGAACTAACAGATTTTTCAAAAGGATAAAGTGTTTTGAAAGGAATATTAAACTAAACCCTCTGTGCGATATGTGATCCCACTTACCCACTTGTTCATACAATTTTTATTTTTTTTTCAGTCTGATTGCAGGGTATTGTGTACAATATTGTTCTATTTTGGCATTCATTCTGTTCTTATGGACTTCAAAAGAAAACAGGAAAGAAATTACATTTTCCACTTTATTAATCTTACAAAAGACTCCTTTAACTGGTATTCTCTACAACTATTACTATTTTTAGAAAAATACCGTGTAGTAAGCATAAGACGGAATATTGTTTACGGCGGAAATTTTTCTCGGTCCGTATAGATTCCGCCTTAGACAGAACTTAGAGTAAAATACCTCATTACCTGTTCATGGGAAATAGAGATTTCAGATCACTTCTGTTTCTTCAGATCACTTCTGTTTCAGATCTCTGTCTCTTCAGTTTGAATAAAATTTACGAAACCGATTTTTTCGGAATCTTTCCTATTCGCTGCAGCTCCGAAAGCCTCAAATGAATGTTTGTCTATAGCAGCGATAAGACTTCTCATTCTAGCAACACAAGGGAAAACTATTAGCTTGTTTTAAAGTTCCCTTTTTTTAAATAATGAACGTCGAAATCGGCCACTGCAAATATACTTTCAAGCAGAGTCACGTGTTCTGAGATTTCGCATGAGAAGGGTGTTCTTTGGGCATGGGCGAAACTGATAAAATTTCAACATCTTAAAAGTATATTTTGTTATTATTATTATTATTAGTTAATAAATACGCAACAGGCAGAAAACTTTATTAAGTTCTTCAGAGAAGGAAAACTTCAGAAAAGTAAAAATAATAAATTAATAGTTTAAAAGCCAACGAATTATTTTATACTTAAACAGAAACTTTTAGGATGAATGTTTGTGGGAGAAGAAATACAAGTAAATTAGTAAATAATTTTGTATAATTAAAAATTTCTTTGAGCTCTTTTAACTTTTTTTAAGAGCATAAAAAATGCCCGCTGTCGGTTTCCTTAATGATATTCATGCCCTTCTTAATTAGAATGGACTATTTTCGGTTCTATTAATAAATACGAAAGAAATTTAACATTTCACTCTCTTCAGAAGTTTCGTTTTCAATTGCTTTAGAAAATATACATTCAATCCGGAAAAATTGCAAAGTTACTTTTTATTTATTAATATTGCTTGTGGAGTTAACATTCACAATATCATTTTCGGTCTCCAAAGAGATGTTTCACTCTACCTTCTGAGTTGTTCAGACGTGTATCTTGTTGCTCTCGTTTGTGCGGTGAATGGGCGCGCCCAAAGCGATATAAGTAAGCGTCTTATCTTAAATGGGAGAGGTAACCGCAAGATTAAAGGCGAGGTCGCACGGAGTGAGCGGACGGAGTGAACAACAGAAAGATGCCTAACTGTTTTCTTCTTTATGGATAATCTATTAATTGCACATCTTTGAAATAACTGCGCAAGCGCCAACATCGTGTTTTTATTTGTTTGTAGCATTTATATTCTGACAGTAATATAATGTTCTATTAAATTTTATTCGTGTTTTTTGACTTATTTATCATAGTTAATTATTTAAATAAAAACAGCTCTTTTTTAGAACTAATATTATTTGTTAAAATGGCAAAATGTTGGTAATCGAATAACTCTAGTTTTCGAAATTGTAAGAAAATTCTTTTTCTTATAGAATTCATATGTCCTTTTCCAAAGAGCAAAACAAGTTAGTTACGTATTTTAACTTTAATTTATTAATATATATATATATATATATATATATATATTATTTGATATATATTATAAAGTGTTGTTGATTTAAATACGCTCGATTTTAATTATTTCCTTTTAATGAAATGAAAAATGACGCATAAAAATTAGTAAGTAGTTAATGTGTAAAGATTGAATTTTGTAGTCTTATTTTTTACTCAATTCTTGATGTGCTAAAGTTATAAAAAATGATATACACGGTTCTATTCCAGATGAAAATAGAATGTTTATCAAGGTTGAGAATATGTATAGAATTTAATAATAAATAAAATATTCAATTTTAAGTCCTTTTCTTCGTTTCGCAGACGATACATCGAAAACTTATTCCAATATTCGTTTGATCGTATTGTATTCATGTTATTTAAATTACAAATAATTCATTTATTTAATTAAAAATTCATTTTATTTTATATTCAGAATCACTTTAATTTAAATTAAATGTTGTACTATTTAACGAGCAAGTATTGTTTAATTTAGTATTTGTTTAAATATTTTGCGAGTCCAGACAATAACTGCAAAAATTTTCCTAAAATCGCCAGATTAGATTTTTTTTTTCCCCTTGAAGCAGACAAAGCCATTTAGAGAATCCCTGTTAAAAATTCTATTACGAATTTCAGATTGTTACTTACTCACATAAGATGAATCTTGTTTGCCAGATATATTGCAAAATATTTTTGTTACAGCTTGTTTTGATAAAAATATGTGTATTTAAAAAAAAAAAAAAAGTCGCAATGTCATTTTAGTTTAAGGGCTAAAGGCAGTAATGCTTTCGTGGCATTAGTGCTTTTCTCCCGAAATTGAAATGATATTGCGATTATTTTTTTTAAATGTGCATAATTTTACCAAAACAAACTGTAATAAAAATATTTTGCAATAAAACTCGGAAACAAAATTCATCATCCATAAGTGAGTAAAGAATCAAAATATGCGCAAGAGATGCGCAGATAGTAGATATTCTGTCATATATGACGTCATACTGAAAACCCGCGTATTTGCATTATTCACTCCGTCCACTAGATGGCTCAACTGTGTCAATATACTCCAGATTCCAGTATTGACATTGTACGCTTACTTATATCGCTTTGGGGCGCGCCTGCTCACGCTCGACCTTTTTGATTTTTTGCGGAATGCGGTGCGGCGGAGGAGTAAAGTTCTTGTTAGAATAGACTTTTTCGTGGTACTGTCGTCCAATAAATAGTGTGGTGGTGATTTTTGATTTGATTTAAAATGGCGTCTGTGGAAAGTACCCAGACAATAAATGATATTATACAAAGTATAGTGGACAATACTGCTGATCCAAACTTTGCTAAAGAATTTCAAGATCTCAGTATGAAGAAAAAGTTAGTCAGTGTATGCTTGAATTCTTCGCCTATCTTGATGACTACATCCACTCAACCAGAAGTAGGATGGATTATGGAACATCTTCCTCTGATCATCAGGAGGTGAGTGTTGTTTGCCAAGAGGCTTTTTCTTTAATTAGGGAGCCTATCTCATACAATAACTTACTTAATTCAACTTATTTTGGTATTTTTGGCTTTTCAAAGTATAGATGTTCGGCAAATAAAATTTTATCAGGATTTGGTCTTAACGACTTTACTCTACCTAAAAAAGGTACGAAACGTGTATTAGACGAGGGAAACTCACAACTCCCCTTACAAAACAAATATTTTAACCTAGCTAAGGATACCCTAATGGATGAAAATGATCCGGTGACCACTGACGTTGCCAATAACGCGTCGGGAAGTTCCAAAAGTAGGATAAACCCGTTCTATATAGAATTGGAAGGTAATTGAACTATTTTGGCTAAAGAAATAGCTGATATAAATCAGGAAAAACCTAACATTGCGCTTAAAGGTGAGCGCCTGATGGTGCTTTGTAAGAATGATAGTGATTTCCGGAAAACCCAAAGTTTTCTCGACCAACACGCCAAAAATTATACTACCCTGCACCCAAAGGACCAGCGTCCAAAGAAAATTTGTATTAGAGGATTACCATCTTATACTGAAAATAGTGTTGTAGTTGATTGTCTTAAAGAATACGGGTATACTGTAACTAGGGCTGCAATGCTCAAGAACAGAAAAACGGGCAATCCTATGCCATTATATATGGTTAATGTACTCCCAACTAAAAACTTTGAGGAAATTTATAAGATTAAGGAAATCTCGTATATATCAGTTACTATTGAGGCCTTTAGGAGCCATAATCAGGTAAAACAATGTTACCGCTGCCAGGGCTATGGTCACGCCAGCGAGGTCTGTGGATTTACGGAGAAATGTTGCAAGTGCGGCGAACAACATCTTACCCCCAACTGTACTCATAAAGGACGCATTACGCCTAAGTGTGCGAACTGCGGGCTGGCGCATCCAGCCACGTACCGCGGTTGCATCAAAAACCCTTATAGGAGGGAAAATAACAATCAGAACAGTAAAAATAAAGGCAACTCAGCTAGATATACTACTAGTAAGGTTTCTCAGCAGGCCCAACAACTGGCAGAAGTCTTCAAAGATTTCAATTATACTAAAACTAAATCGCAGGAAAAAACTAACTCGGACTCAAATAACTCTGCTTCAAATAATGTTGAATCCCCAGTTGAGGTTGCTTCCTCTTCACAATCTCCTGAAAATACTAACTCTGCTAATTCTGAAAAAACTAATAATACTCCATCCCAGTCAACCAAAATTCCTTCCAGCTACAGTAATGATATACAGGAAATATTTAGTACTTTCCAAGACATAAAAGAGATTTTGCAAATATCCGAATTCATTAAATGTATAAAAAATATTTCTACTCAAGCAAAAAAATATAACAATCCCATGGAAAAAATTATTGTTTTTATCCAAGAGTTCGACAAATTAGCTAATGATTTCTCCTCCCCCAACCATGTCTAGTCTTCATCTTAAATCTCTTATTGTGTTATCCTAGAACTGTTCTACTTTAAATAACAGAATTGACGAGCTTCGTATTTTTGTCTCTAACCACCCTAATATTGATATAATTCTTCTTCAAGAAGTGCATAAACCTAATAAAAGTATCAAAATTTCTGGTTATAAGCTCTACCATACCCCCCGTCCTGGATCTGTTCAGGGTGGAACTGCCATATACATCAAACACCACATACCACACTATCCTACTCAACACTCTACATACACAGGTCTTGACTACACGGGAATTGTTGTACAATTGCCACGAGTTAATATTAATTTTGTTTCTTTATATGCTAGACACTCACCTTTATTCCCAGTCAATGATCTAACACAGCTTTTTTCACAAAATACGCACTGTTTCATCGCAGGTGATTATAATGCGCACAACTGGCGATGGAACTGTCATTCAACCACCCGTCGTGGCAGTGCACTACACAACCTAATCACTCACCTAGGACTTAATTTACATGCACCCAGCACCCCTACACGTATTGGGCTTGGTAGAGGTTGCCCCTCCATTATTGACTTTGCAATTTCAAAAGATTTGTTTTTTCCTATTAGTTCTACAGTTATTAATGACTTAAGTTCAGATCATCTTCCTGTTGTTTTCAAAATTGACTGTGTTGATCCTCCCTCTCCCCCACCCCCCTCTGTGGCTGTGGACTGGAGTAAATTTAAAACTATTCTTTCCAATTCTGACCTAACTTTCCCTAATATTACTAATACTGATGATATTGACAAAGCTGTTGATAACTTTCAAAATATTATTATTAATGCTCAAAAACAAGCTACTTACCAATATACTAAAAATAATAACTCTTTTACTATGCATAACTACATTCATAATGTTTGTAAGCAACGTAATGACATCCGACGGCTGTTTCAAAATACTAGAGATCCTACTTTAAAGCCTATGATTAATCGGCTTAATAATAAAATTAAAAACCGCATTTCTAAGGAAAAACAAAAAATCTGGAGCAATTTTCTTAACTCCATCTCTCCTCAAGATAACTCTCTTTGGAAAATAAAGAAAAAAACTTAATAATAATTACTCTACAATCCCCCCCTTAACTGCCTTTAATACCACGGCATATACGGACAAAGACAAGGCGGAAATCCTCGCCAGGTCCTATGCCGAGCAGTTTTCCCCTAACCCTTATCTTGCCAGCCCTAATCATTATTTTGAAGTAAATGAAACTGTTCAAAATTTTTTAGCTACCCCTCCCACGGACCCACTCCCGGAAATTCAACCAATTGTTATTTCTAATATTATCAAAAATCTTAAAAACAGAAAAGCCCCTGGATACGATAACATAACTAATTATGCTCTTAAAAATCTTCCTTGCAACTGTATTATTTATCTAACTGAACTAACTAATGCTATTCTTCAGTTCTACTACTTCCCTAAAGCATGGAAGACTTCTATTATTGCACCTATTCCTAAACCTCAGTGTAATCTGCAAGATCCGACTAACTACCGTCCCATCTCTCTATTACCCTCTATCAGCAAAGTTGTTGAGCGAGTCATCAGGTCCCAGTTACATGACATTTTAGATGCACAAAACATACTCATTCCTGAGCAATTTGGCTTCAGAACTAAACATTCCGTATTACATAAACTCCTTCGTGTTGTAGAGTTCTTGAGTGATAAACTAAACACGAACACACCAGCTGCGGCTGTTTTTCTCGATGTCGCTAAGGCTTTTGATAAGGTTTGGCATATTGGCCTTATATACAAACTAATTAAGCTTGGAATTAATGCTAGACTTATCTTTCTCATACATTCTTACCTTAGCGACCGCACCTTTCGCGTCCGCCTTAACAATATACTTTCCTCTTTATACCTTATTCTCTCTGGTATTTTACAAGGGTCGGTCCTCGGCCCTACATTATTTAACATTTTCTTCAACGATATCCCAAGAACACTGAGGACTTATCTTGCCCTGTACGCGGACGACACGGCAATGTACGCCTCTGCACAACACCCATTCACATTATACAAAATTCTCCAGAAACACATAGATAAATTCCTTAACTGGTGTACCCTGTGGCGTGTTAAGCTCAACGAGCAGAAAACAGCTGCTGTCTATTTCTCTAAAAAATGAACATTTCCTAATCGCATTACTATCAATAACACTACTATTCCTTGGACTAATGACACCAAGTATCTGGGGGTTACCCTTGATAGAAGACTTACATGGAAAAAACATTTTATTAATATCCGAGGTAAAGTTGCTGGTATCTCCCAGGCCCTCTCTCCTCTTCTCAAAAGCAATACTCTTTCTATTCATAATAAACTAATCCTGTATAATGCATGTATTAGATCAATCTTAACCTATGCTTGTCCGATCTGGGGATTCGCTTGCAAAACCAGTATGGAGTATCTTTACGGTGCTCATAACAAAAACTTACGCTATATCCGTAATGGTCACCATTTTCTTCGTAATACCACTATCCGCGGGGATTTGAAAACCACTTCCTTAAAACAGCGCATTAATAAACTTGATAATTTTTTTATAAATCTGTATACAACCTCCCTAACCAAATTATAGCGGAACTTCCCGACTACGAGGTATCCAACCCCACTAACAGAAAACGCCCTAAATACTCGCTTTTGCTTAACGATGAAGACTGAGTTTCCCTCACCTTCTGCTATACTTAACCTTTCTGTTTGTTCTGTCCTGTCTATAGTATAAAAAAAAAATTGTTTTTCTGCTAGTTCTTTAGCATTATATATTTTTAAACTAATGTATGGTCTCTGAAAAGAGTCTTTTTTTTATGGGGCACTCCCCGGTAGCTTTTTCGTCTTTTCCTTCTTTTTTTGGAACTAATGGAATTTTCTTTCTTTTTTAATTATTTTTTTTCTTTTCTTTGTTTTTTTTAATTTTCAACATATGTTATATTAGTACTTATGTACTTTGTCATTTTTTGTTAGTCTTTTCTTTTTCTTAAAAGTAAATTTAATTTTGTGGCTAATTTTGTGGCCACGTCTAAACATTATTTTTTTTAAGGCTCCCTAATGCCCTTGCAACACAATCACCTATCCACTGGATGTAAAGTTGCAACGCAACTAGGCAATCCATTCAGCTGCTCACATTGTTCCATTGTTCCAGTTAACATTCAATATGTTACCCGTATTTATTCAATAACATTGATTCCCATAGCTGGCGATTCAATGTCATATCATAAAGATAGAGAAACTTTTAGTAGGGTAACTCCGGGAGAGTAGCCGCATACGGGAAAGATTCCACACCCTTTGTATTTCTTGTAATTATCGATAGATGGTCGTCAAACGCACAGTATAGGTGCGCAATGATATTATTTTAACCAGTGTATAGCGTGAATCCCATTTCGATGTTTACTTGCAGAAGTACAATCCTTTATTTGACGTAAGTGCATAATTTTACTGTCCAAACTTTTAAACACATTATGTTTAAATACTTTTCATACACTAATTACTAAATGCATGCATGATTTCGAAGTCAAAACTAAGTGTAGCGTTTGTATAGAGTACTGTGTGTATGGTTACGCCATTCTCCTTAGCGATGGCAGATAACTATGATGGCCGACGTCTGCACCATACAAATGGGATACATGCTGCACTGCTATTCCGGTATACATGCCGCAGTTTCTTTTGTACGGATGATTAAGTGTTATTAACTTTTCCTTTTCTCTTTGCATAGATTAACCATGTTAGACATGTTATCAAGTTTACTAAAACCAAAGGGGAAAATAAAAAGTAAGAAGGGCAAGAAAGATGGAAGTTAAGATGATAATAATGAAAAATTGGATTGTGCGTAAGGCAGACGTTCTTTGCAAGGAATATTTAGAAAACTACTCCAGAAAAGAGGAAGTGTAATTGGCTTCGTTGCATCATGTGTTTAAATGTAGTTACATAAAGACTGTATTTTTTCGACACATTTTCTGTAGATTGTAGTCGAAAAAACAGGTCTCTTAACCCTAGATCTACCGGGAATTTTATTCAAGTTTTAATAAAACGTTCTACACCAGAATTTTTATTTAAAACTATTTAACTTATTTATTTACCTTATTTTTGTCTGGTTTATATACTTAGTTTATTTTAAAGAAATTTCTGGTTTGAATGAATATTTTGTATGTACCTGTCGGGTCCAATGGACCCGTCTGGTAGACGGAGGGTTAATACATTCGGGACCATAGGTGCATATAAGCACCTTCATAAAGAGCTTACAAAATTTGTTTCTTGCACCAGTAAAAAAGAAAAGTAATATTTGCTTTGTTTAATTAGAGCATTTTCATGATTATTTAAGTAAAGGTAACTTCTTTTAAAAAAGTGGTACCAACCGAATAAAATTTGTGTAAAAGCCACCGGTCCCGAAAAGGTTAATAAATAAATTATGTAAACACAATTTTACTTTTTTTCTTTTTTCTTTCTAATACATTGATGTTACGTTGATGTTGAAATAACAATTAAAATTTAATGTAAAAAAAAAAAAAAATAAGTCGATAATTTTAATAGTGAAAGTACGTAACAATTATTAAGCTAAATCTACTAATACGTTTCATTGTACTCATTTAGTTTCATTTTGTTATTACAGCGTTAATTATAGTCCAGATATGAATATTTTTTTTAAATATTTTTATTTATAATTTCATTCTGTTCTTATTACAAGTGCAGCATAACTGCCACACAAGTGCGGCGTCTCAGCCTGAATGTATGGGTGAAGCGCTGCAGTGTAATGTTTCAGAATTTTTTTTTTTTAAATATTAATAATTTGTTTTGAAATTTTTTGTCACAGTACACGCGTTGTATATTTAACATTAAATAGCACAGCGTGATTCTTTTTTATTTTATGTCCACTATGGGACTTTATACACAAATTCAAAAAAAAATGTGCGGCATAAATCCCGGAATTACCCTACTATCCTCCTTGTTCCAGGTCTATCATAAATATCACGCCGCGACAGCTTCTATCAAATCTCACTTCGAATCAATCACGTGACCGAAAAGGGGACCGGATGCAAATTCACAAACACTCAACGTCCCAGCGCTCTTAACGCCAACCTCTGTTGCCAAGCGCTTTGGCGAGAAAATGAACTTCGACGCACATGCGTGTGTTCTTATACAAATATGTTTGCAAAAATCTGAAGCTACTTTAATTTATCCATTCAACTGCGTATTTCTTGTTTGTGGAATACTTGTAAGAATACGAGTGCGAAATACTAAATCATTACTTTACCTTCTGAATAACTGTAATAGCATGCATTACATATTGTGAACAAGTCAAATATTTAATTTTACAAATCTGCTCTATGACTTTGTATTTTTTTTCCTCTCAAGCTAAAGTATTTATTTCTGTAGTGGTAAGTGGTATGTGCTGCCATCTAGTGCAAATATAACAATATTACATTACAAATTGTACATACATTACAATAACAAGTCCTTATTTCATCCTCTGAATAATTATGATATGTATAGGTATATTCATGTATATGTATACTGTGAATAAGTGAAATGTTTATTCTTATAGTAACATTCTTAAGTAATTTAAATATAAGTTATATTTATATAAGTATATATGTATATATATATTCCGCTCTATAATATAGGTAATATAAATAATATATAATCCGCTCTTTTTAAATGGTCATCATAAATAAATGAAAATTTACCATAATTATCTTAGTTTCTTTTTGCGTCTATGCTCAGATAAGTACTTTGTTGCTGATTGATAATAAGTTAAAAATAGCTAGCAGGGGGCGATCCAGACAAAATTTGGGGCCTATTTTTGGCACTTTCGAAAAAAATCAATTTAATAAAACAGGCCCCTTTACCAAATTATTTTTATTAAAAATATCCCCTTCGTAAAATTCTTCTTAATAAAATAGGTCCCTTCAGAAAGCTCATTTCATAGAAACATACCCTTCATTAATTATTTCTTATTTTGTCAGATTTTAAAATGTGCATTTTGTAAACAAAACAAGTTCACTAGAAAACAAAACTTAACAGGATGACTTAAAGCCGTTATTATTAATTAATAGTACTTTGTTCAGGTTTGGGTAACTGTATTTCATCTTTCGTTGTAAAATTTATTTGTCACAAAAATATAAATAATTCACATAAATAACTTTTGCTTTTCACAAAATGCCCCCCCCCCCCTCCCGAAAAAAAGCCTCCATAGTCTCCTGACCAGTAATGGAACACCCCCCCCCCCACACACACACACACATACACACAAAGTTTTTGATTCGTAAATAAATAGTAAATAATAATTTAGTTTTTTTTTCATAACTTTTCCATGCATGCTTCATAATCAAACCACTTCGGAAGTAGAAAATTTGCATTTTCTTTTCAAAGTAATAGAAAACTTTGAATTTTATATACTAATGGCCATTTACAAAATTGCATTTATTTCAAAGATTTTAGGATATTTTATCCATTTCTCCTTATTATTAATTTTTTCCATATTTATCCATTAATGGAATACTCAATTAATTTTCTTCTCTGTACGGCTATCAAATTTATTTAAAACAAATCAAAAATTTTACTTAATTAGGATGAATTTCAAAAAGTAAAAACCTAAGCATGATCATTACTTTATTATTGAATTTGTGGGATTATTGCAGTGTTGTATTCATTTAGAATGTGCATGCCAGGTTCTGAGAAATATCTGCTATTAGAACTGGGGCTCTATATTATTTTTGTCTTAATATATTATATATTGTATGGGCTGTGTACTGGAATTTCAAAATAACAGTCTTTCCTTACCTAAAACTGGATCTAAGCCGGTGAAAATGTATAGATGGTATGAAAGGGAAAAAATAGTTGTAGAGGGGTGTGCCCAAACTTTTGAGATGTCTGTGGAAGATGGGGAGACAAAAGCATTCCACGAACGAAGAAAAGAGTTTGGAATGGGAGCCAAGTAGAAAACCTCGGAGGGGTTACGTTGAGAGGGAGCAAGGGGTTGCTGGAAGGCAGTCTCTTCTGCTGAGAGAATCAGTTTTTGAGCGTAGTGCGCAAACTGGACGTGAGTTCCTTGGATAGCTCTGAGAGAGTGCGTAAGGTTGAGAGAGGCTCGGAGAGCTTAGGCTTAGAGCCCATGTGTTGGGAGATCGAGATTGATCTCCGGAAAGCTAATTTAACGTGTGTAGAGTGAGAGTGATTTAACGTAGTTTAACAGTACACAGCCAGCATTTACTGTATTTAATTTAATGTTGAACCGGATCACCTACATCCGAGTTTTAAGTGTAAATAGTGTTTTGTTGTTGTGTAAATAGTGTGTAAATAAACTGTTAATTTAGTTAATTGAAAGCTATGGTTTTCATTTAAACAATCCTCTCAGTGCGTGACCGATATCATGTAATCATATCGGTGGTGGCAGCACATAAATAACAAGGATTTTCTTCTAAGTTGTGCGGACTAAGAGGAAACTCCGACAGTGCATCCTTACTTTGTAACGATAATCTTATTCTAACAGCATCACTATTTGACTTAGTATAATCAATTTGTGTAGACAAAATTAATCGGCGAAAGCTTAAAAAAAAAAAAAAAAAAAAAAAAAAAAAAAAAAAAAAAAAAAAAAAACTCTTTGCAAGCGTATCCAAAATATTCATATAAAGCGGATATAAATATTCGCACACGCAAATTCAAACTACGATATTAAAAATAGACTACAGCATGCACGCATGCGCGTCAAAGTTCATTTTCTCGCCAAAGCGCTTGGCAACAGAGGTTGGTATTAAGAGCGCTGGGACGTTGAGTGTTTGTGAATTTGCGGACCTGATGGCAGCATCATGTTTGGGGATATCCCGCCACTGGTACTTTATTTCAACGGCCACAACATTAGTGGGTGGATATCCTCAACATTCACGCATCGTTTACAAATTGCAAAATAAAAGTAATGTCACACCTGTTTTCCAAACATTCTTCTCTGCACTCTGTTCTAAGATGTAAGTGGACTGTAAAACAAATATTATTAAGAGAAGAGACTGTTTGAAAATGTAAAATTATTGTCATCAATCTACATCTAACAAACACGTGGAATATCAAAAGTATTGTAGTCGCAAAAAAAAAAAAAAAAAAAAAAAAAAAAGCAAAGACTATACGCTATCAGCAGAGGGTATAAGGTGGACACATAAACGTCCATGGCTAGGGTATACGCTATAGCTTTATGTGAGAAAAATAGGGTATACGGAGCTTCGTAAAAAAATCCAGAAGGCATACCGCATATACCTCCGTATACACTCTGCTACACCCCTGAATATCAGACGTGCTTCCGTTTTCCTAGAAAGATGATGAATGATTGATACACACCATTGATTGATGGATGCATACCAATAACACTTGTCAAACTCACGCACCAAAAGCTGTTCTACGAAAAAATACTGCAAATTCAAAACAAACCTCAGTGGCTATAGGAATGCAGGTTTTTTTTGTTCGCTCCTTCGTTTGAACTGCAATGGCCATTGTGACAATCTCAGCTCCTTCATTGCCAAAAATGACTTGGAAATAGAGGTTGACAAAAGCCAATTCGCTAGGATATTTTAAGCTAGGTGAAGATCCAAACTGAGCCATCAAGATAATGATGAGCCTCCTTTCGAAGAACATCAACCAGGCCTTTCAAAGCTACCAAAACGACACTAATGGAAGAACAACTCTGCATTTCTCTTTTTTTCCTGTTTACAATCTTATGTTATTTTATTAAACTTATAATAGTTATAATTGTACAATTATAATCATGTAATAGTCATAATCAGATTGGTTGCAAAATAAACAGAGTGTTTGTGATTTGAACAGAGTGAACAGAGTGTTTGTGATTTATATTTTTCTTAATTAACTGATTTCAACTCCTTTTGTTAATAAACATATAAAAGGCTTAAAACTTGGTAAGCAAATGTTAACAAATTTGAAATGCAACTACAATTAAATAAAAAGCAAGCTTCAACTGGGTGATTGAAATGGATGCATTGTGATTGTATTGCGTTTTCGTCCTCCGATGATGGAATTTGAATATATCGCTAAAATTCTTTTTGCTGGTATTGCCACAAGTATTGTTCTTAATTAAAAAAAAAAAAAAAAACCATCGTATATGAAAAATGTAGGAAATATTTTCTAGTTTAATTTGGCGCTGCAGTTTTTTCAAAAAAGTTTAACCCTCTAGCAACTCAAATGGAAAATCCGAAAAAAAAAAAACGGATTTTTTCATGGTTTTTCGCTTATAACTTTTTAAGCCGTCCGGATACGAGATGGCAAAGTTTAAAAACGTATTCAGCACCCCCCCAAAACATAAAGGGAGAAAAAGAAAAAAACTTCTCCAAAACTTTCCAGGCAGAATCCTAGATTGACTGGACTATTAATGCATATGTTTTTATTGCAAACAAATTTGATAAGTTATTCTAGCGTTTGAGTATTTTTTAAATTTTTGTTTCAAGTCTGACATTTGATGGCTGATAAATTTTCTGAAATATCAAATTCCTTAGGGGTGGGGGGTGCTTTTGCCCCCCTCAAATGGCGCCCCTCCGGGGAAGGGGGGTTAAATTTTTTTTACTGGCGAGGTGGCCATCTCATTCGATTTATGGAATTATGAAACTGCGACTCCGCCCATATTGAAATCCAAATTTTGATGCTGCGTGAGTTTATTGCCATATGCATTACGATGTTCTTAAAAGATTTTATTTTTACTTCGAAAATGTTTGCCTGTAACTTTAAATGTCATGAAACTGAATGATGTGTCTTATTATTTTGGTGTATTCTGAGCGTGGATTCATGATTTCAACGGTAAAATCTTCACATCTGGGACAGGACAGTCAGCCGGAATATGAAAAATTCGCCAAATTATTCACCTTCAGAAATAACATCTTTGAAACGGAACTTTTAATTAGGAATGAACATTTTTTAATAGCATAAAAAATATCCACTATGAGTTTCCTTAATGATATTCATGCCCTTCTGAACATTTGCACTTCTGTTATTAAATAGGAATGAAATTTAACATTTCAATATCTTCAGAAGTTTCATTTTGATTTGCTTTAAAAGAAATCAACTCAACGCGGAAAGAATTCAAAAGTATTTTTTTTATTTAATTGTTGCTAGCTTTTGTAATACATTTTACTTTATTGAACGTATTCAATAACATTGAGGCCCTTTACTGGCAATTCAATGTCTTGCTTACTAGCTACAGTAAAACACGAGCGTCTGGGGAGAGAACGACTGCTAACAGTAGAACTTAGAAAAAATTCTCCTTCCTTTTCAGCTGTGGAGAAAAGGGAAAATCTACTGTGTTCTTCCCTCAGCCTCATGTTGCTTTCCCTTTTTGCTTGCATTTGTTATTCGATTATGGAAATTGTTAAAATTATAAACAGCGAAGAATAATTTGAACAACACAGAGAAAAAAAAAAAAAAAAAAAAACATCGAATTTGCGAAAAATGAAATGTTTTCTAAAGGAAATAATTTTTAAAAAAATAGAATTCTAGTAATGGCTGTTATTTATCGGAAAACCTTTTGTTAGATAAATCTGATAGAATATTTTTATAGCTTAATATTTTATTATTATTATATTTTAATATATTTTTGTAACAGACTTAAAAAATAAGTAGTTTTGTCAATTCTGCAGTATTCTTTATAGATAATATATTTATTCGAAATAAGCACTCATCATATCCTTCTTTTTTTCTTTTGTGTGTGTGTGAGGGGGTGGGGGGTAAGCTTGTGTAAAATTTTACAGCTAAAGGATTTTTGTAACTTTTGTACTTTTTTTTTTTAAATATTTTATAATATCTTACTGACATATTATTAAATGGTTCTATGAAGGAAAATGACTTAATAAAGGATAAATGTGATTATTGCAATAAGATTTGAAAAGTTAATTTAAAAATTATTATGAAGATTTTAAAACCACACTTCCTTTTAATTTCTTACAACATTCTCTTTCATATTTTTAATTCTGTGTGCGCTCCATAACCGTAAGGACCAAATTTCCGAATAGTTAATTATTTAACCCTTTATGCCCCGACGCTACTTTAATGTACCATTAAAATAACTTAATAT
Source organism: Maratus speciosus (assembly GCA_963932465.1). Taxonomy (NCBI): domain Eukaryota; kingdom Metazoa; phylum Arthropoda; class Arachnida; order Araneae; family Salticidae; genus Maratus; species Maratus speciosus. The sequence continues at coordinate 232,283,871 of OZ010796.1, read as the reverse complement.
AAAATATGCATCGATTAGTAGTAGTACATTTTAGAATGAGTTATAGGTACTTTACGTTATCTTATTCCAAAAGCATTATTGGTTGAACAAAACAAAACTATTCTTAAAAGGATGATTTTTTTTTCTCTCCTCTCTTTAGCTTTTTTGACTTTGGAAGTTTGAGGGTGAAAAGTTTCAGTTCGGAATTATTCCTATATTTCTATTGTAAGAGTATTGTATTTGTACATTTTCTAATTCTATAAAATGGTAAAAAAAAATATTTAAAATAAAAGATTTGAATGAAGTTTTAAATATTGCACAAAATTCCTATAAATACAAATTTAATTAATTGACTTTAAATCGCAAAATCCTTCTAAAATTTATTAAATGTGTGTGTAAATCTTCTAATGTAGTTTCAAAAATTCGCAAAAAAATGTTTTAGAAGATGAAATTTTCATGAATTCATAATTTGGGACATAAAGGGTTAAAAAAAATAAATGAAATGTCATGACATGTTGTAAAAATAATGTACAAACGACTATTTGCTCAATATTTTTATTTAAAAAAAATACTAAGCAAATACTCATCAACAGTCAATTTATATTAAGGAAAATCCTGTCCTTAATTTTATGAACCATGAGGATTATCCATTTAAAAACCGAGTTAATTGAAAAACAGGTCGAAGTTTTAACATTTTAATGTTTAATCACACTGATATATATAGATATATAGATACAAAAGAAAGAAAAAAGAACTTTGCAACTTGGGAAGGGAAATTCCGTTTAATGCCAAATAGATGCGGTAAATTAAACAGGAAAATTGACATTTTCGTCATTTATGTAAGTTAAAGAATTTAAACGGAACTCTACCCCCCCCCCTCCTTCCTACTTAATCTAATAAACATAATCCTTAAAATATTATCTCATATCTTCTTCAGAAAATCATTTAATGATATATTGAAAAAGCATTGTAAAATATTCAAATCGAATTCCCCAAACTAGAAATATTGACATTTTGCAAAAAAAAAAAAAAAAAAGGATACGATGAGGTTGGTGCTAATCTTAACAAAATATCAAACATTTACGACAATTGGCCTTATTTAAAAAAAGAATAGGTAAACAGTAAACACACAGAAAGGTAAATGGTTAATATATAAAACTTAATAAAAAATTAAAACGGTAAAAATGAATTTTCCGATGTGAAAAAGTTGGAAAAAAAAAAAAATCAGTATTTCGTGGACACAGATTTTTTAATATAGTTATATATATAATATTAATTGCCAAATAACTATATTATATATAAATATATGCAGAATTGACAAATCTACTTATTTTTTATTTTAAATATGTTAATATTTATATAATGAAATATTATAATATTAAAATATGAAGCTATAATTATAAAAATAATTTTTACAGATTTATATATAAAAGGTTTGTATATAAATAACAGCCATTCTTCTTTTTTATTTATTTCCTTTTAAAAATATGTTATTTATTTTTGAAAAAAATCATTTTTTTCTGAGAATCAAATTATAAAATTCAGCATTCGACATTTTTTATTTATAATTTTAATGTTCCCATAACTGGATAATTATTGCAAGCGAAAAGGGAAAGTTACACAAGGTTGAGGGAAGAACGCAGACTGTTTCCTCCCTTTCTTCCCTGTTGAAACGGAAGCCGAATTTTTTCTAAGAGCTACTATTAGAAGTCGTTCTCTCTCTCCCCAGACGCTCGTCACTTCAGTCTTCCTTAAATCATAACTCAAGCTGTTGCGGTATTGTATAGAGTTTAGAGTCACCTCTGCTAAGATTACAGAAATTAAATATCAGCATGTATCTGTTTGTGACATTCCTAATTTTAATTCCAACTGCTTGCGAAAGCAGTTTTCACTAGATGCTATCTACTTGCTTATAACAGTCTTGAATTCAGAGTGTGAAATATATTGGTATTTTTTTATTCATAATAGTGGTGTGGATGTCTTTTTTGTAAAGCTTTTAAATAATATATTGTATATTCCTTAACCCCTTAAATCTTGCTGGGCTGTGTCTTTAACCAGGATTGTTTGATTATCACCAGTTTTATAAAATAGTGTAATTGGCTTTGTTATGGTATCATTTTATCTGTCATTAAATAAGGTGAATATTTCTTTTTCAAAAAAGTGGCGACAATGAGCAATTTGAATTTAAACCGTAATTTAATGCGACCGTTAAGGGGTTAAGGGGATAGTTTACGTTTTCAACAATTTTTCTTATTTTTAAAAATATGGTACAAATGGTGAACTCACTGTATTTCAATGTTCACATAAAAGGACATTTTGAAAAAAAAATAACTGCTTATTTAATTAAAACTTTTACAAAGTTTAAAAAAATTTGAAATTTTAAAAATCCTTACTACTTTTTTAAATATTGATATTTTTGCCCATTTTTTCTTTAAGATTTTCAAATGTGTATTACACAACACTGCGGATGGATTTTTAGATACCTCTACTATTACATTTAATATATTTTTTATAGGTATATATTAGGTATCCAAGAAAAATCTGTCGTTTAAAGTTCTTTCATCCCTACTTTTTTTTAAATTCTGATTTCTTCATTAGCACCACTTTCTTTTAAATGTTAAAATTCGCATAGTTTTCACATTTCACATTAAGGTGAACACAATGGGAATTTTACAATTTCAAAAAAGTGGTACCAATGAAGAAATCAAAAATTTTAAAAAGTAGGCGCGAAAGAACATAAAAACGACAGAATTTTCTTGGAGACCTAATATAAGCAACATCTTATGCTTTTTTGTACCACAACAATTTTATAGTAAATTTTACCTTTGTAAATCGCTGCAATCTGCCGATTAAATAAGGCAAAAACTCCTATTAAATTTTCGTGGTACTAAAAAGCGGAAGAGTTGGCAGCTATGATATAGTGTAAAATGGAGAAATCTAACACAACTTCATATACTTTTATTTAAAAAAAAAAAAAAAAAAAAAAAAAAAAATCTTCAAGGTTAATTCCACGCGCACATTTATCATATATATAATAATGGACATGTACGAAAAAGTTCAAATCTCTATCTCAAATACAAAAAAAGCCTTAGCATTTTTGAAGCATGAAAGTGAAGAAAATATGAGCATGGAGAAAAGCCATTTAACCCCTTAATTCTCGCTCCCGTCAATATCTCGGGCTGAGGTGTCGTTCGTTATTTCTCGTGCCCGTCATATTCTCGGGCTGGAGATTTAATTGCTGGAAAAAACTTCTGAAACCAGAAAAATTGAACAGGAATTTCCATTTGAAGTCTTTGAATATTAGCACTCTGGTTTGATTTGAACGATCTATAATTTGCCATAGATTTGTCATAGATTTGTAATATTTTTGTCATTTTGATATGGATTCTGATGAATCAAGACTTTCGGATGATAACTGGAATATTAGCCCCTTCACGGTCGCTTAATATTTGAAAAAACCATCAAAAGTGTACCTATTTTTTTTATTACAGAAATTGAATAATTATAAGGTTTCTAAATAAAATATGCAATTCGTTTATTTTTAAGGCGAAAAAAAAATATTTTATAGCCATATTCATATTTGTATAAAAGCCATCATGCGAGAATTATGTGTCTTAACCTCTTAAGCTCCGCCCCCGATAAATGTAGGCTACTATCTTTTAATTCAGATTGTTTGTCTCCCACCAGTTTTTTTTAAATAGTGTAAATGGCTTTATTTTCGCATCATTTTATCTGTCGTAAACTATGGTGGTGGGAATCAAACAATCTGAATAATAAAAAAAAGTAACCTACATTTATCGGAGGCGGAGCTTAAGAGGTTAAGACACGTAATTCTCGCATGATCAGGAATGAAGTGGAGGGTATCCTCTGCTTTTTTTTTAAGGAACACCGTATACCCTCTGTTTCTCAAGAAAGCTATAGTATATATAGACTAGAGTATACCCTCTGCCTTGAGCGTATACCCTCTGCTTAGAACGTATACCCTCTGTTTTTTTTTTACGACTACACCACTGCGCATGATGGCTTTTATACAAATATGAATATGGCTATAAAATATTGTTTTTTCGTCTTAAAAATAAACTAATTGCATATTTTATTTAGAAACCTTATAATTATTCAATTTCTGTAATAAAAAAAATAGGTACACTTTTGATGGTTTTTTCAAATATTAAGCGACCGTGAAGGGGTTAAAGTTTTAATTTGTGTGGGTAATTGCACTGGGTGTATTAACAAAATTTAAAATACCTTACGATGTTATTACTGTATGTGTAAAATTGAGGTGTCAAAATATCCACAATTAAACAGGCTTTCATTTAATAATTAAAAATAAAAATCGATCTTTTGATCAATTTTGTGGTAAACTTTCCCCTTAAAACACTATTATAACTCGTTAAAATAATCTACCATAGAATACCTTCTTGTTACTCCCATTTGTATTTTGATGTTGATTTACGTTTTTGACGTTTATATCAGTTAAATTTTTTACAACGCTAAAACCGGTTTGACAATTAAAAAAAAAATCCCTGCCGGCTCGGGCCTACAGGCGGAGGTAGATTTCGAAGTTAAGTATTAAATTCACCAACAAAACTTAAATTAAGATTAGAGATAAACCCAGTTCCTCCACTAAGAATGAGCTCTAGGGAGCTAAACATTTTGTGAAAATTCTAATATACACGAATACACACACGCACGTATATGGAATAGGTTTAAAAAATAGCTAAAGCAAATTCAGAGAACCTCAAAGTGTTAAAATAAGTTAATATTTCCATAGTCGTGTTTTTATCATGTTTTAATACGTTTTCTCAAACTCGCATGACGTTACATATTCACCAACTGAGGTCCATTTTATTTCCAATATGACGCAATATTTTTTTTTTAATTCGTCAAACTATTTATTTCATTTTGAGTTTTCATGCGGAAATCTTGCTCTAGAAAACTTATGACGTAATATTCAATTTGTTTTCAATTCGTCAAACTATTTATTTAATTTAATTTTTCACGTGAACTTGCAATAGAAAAGCAATTGTTGTGGTGAGAATTTTATTGCTTTTTTTTTTAATTGTTGGCAACTGTTATAACGAAAAATATTTATTTTTTCCTGTCATTGTTGTGTAAGAGCTGGTTTTATCAGAATTTTGTTAAGACGGTATTCAAAATTTTGAACCTTCCCCATTTCCATTCCCTTGGACCGATTTTGCCCATTTTCAATCCCCGCCGAGATATTAGCCATCTCAAAGTTGTTGGCGAGTTTGAAGACGATCCGTGCATAATTGCGACTTTTATCGTGCGGACAAAATTTAGTACATACATACATATATATATATATCCATGCTGAAAAGGATAACTGTAATGCCGTGGATGAAAATTGTGTAAACTTTTGTAAGGTATTTAACTGTGTGTATAGATTAAAATGTAAAATTTGTAACATGTCTTACATAGGACAAACGTCTAGTCCTTTTAATATAAGATTTAACAACCACAAAAAAGATATAAGAAAGATAACGAGTGCGAGGGAAGAACAGGAGATGGAAGTAGTACATTTTGCAAAACATGGAATTGATAATATTGAAATATCGATTTTGCATATAGTTGCAAACAAGGCTGAAAGACTAATATGTGAAAGGAATATGATGGCTAAATACGGTACAGTGTACCCTTATGGTTTAAATGTTATGTTTGATCAAATTAATGTTTTGAAGAATTTTAGAAATACAATATTGAAAGAGTCAGTCTATGAAAAAATTAATCACGATTTGAGTTGTGAGTGTGAGTTACATAATAAACAGGATGTCAAGGTTAATGATCTAATTTGTAGTAAGGATATTAAAAATGCTATTGTCAATATTAATTCCGGCAATATTGTTAAAACAATAAAATACATAATTTTCAATGTGAAAAAGAAGTTAATTCCCGATTTATTGAGAAAATTATACGAACATAAAGGTAACGGAAATATAGATATAGGGTTTGATCTGTTGAGATTCAGAATAGGTAAGCAGAAACTTAATGGTTACATTGAGTTGAAAAACAACAAAGTTAATATAGAGAATAAGATTTATTGTGTATTGGATTACATGGGGCACCATTTTAGGGGTGCTAATTTTAAGGGAATTTTAAATAAGTATAATGAATACCTGCCGGATAAAAACATACATATTATTAAAGCTTACAAATACGATAAACCATTAGGCAGAGTTATTTTTAACTACAACAGTTACTCTAGGAATTTACAGAGTTGTATTGAGAACAGTATTTGTCATTGTAATAAAGTTGAATATAATAAATACGTTAATTCAAATTACGGACATATTCTTACCGGGGATCTTACTATAGTGGCAGACGCAAATCTCAGAAATTACATGAGATATGGTACAAAATACAGATTGAGGAGAGTTGTGAGTAGAGGGTTAGCTATAAAACGTTTGTCAAATAATATAGATATCTTCATTCAAAAATTAATATATAAATATGGTTTACCAAAAAGCGTTTTTGAGGAATGGAGGCACTATATTTTAAAAGAATTTCAAGGCTTTTACCAAAAAGATTTTGAGGGTGTCTCGGGAGAATCTTACAAAGATTTGATTAAATCAGTAAAAAATCTACAGGATGATTTTATCATTACGTATGTGGATAAAGCTAACACCAACTATGCTATAATATGTAAAAAATTATACGGAGATATTCTAAGGGAAACCTACAATAATGAGGGAAATTATCAACTACTAAAAACTACTAAACAAGTTATTGTAAACAGAGTGAAGGCGTTTTATAAAAAAATAAAATCAAAGCAAAATAGTGTGGAATTTCCTTATCTTGTAATAATTCCAAAATTCCATAAAAACCCAATTACTTTTAGAACTGTAACTTGTGGGTTTGGTTCTTACCTGGAATGTGTAAATAAAAAATTGCTGAATATATTAAAAAAGATTTTCGATCAGGTTATAAATGAATATTCTTCGATAGTAATAAAAAATAGCTATGAACTTATAAAAAGTTTAAAAAAGCTGAAAAAAATTACAGGATTATATACATACGATTTCGAGGATTTGTATAATAGCATAAATTTAGATGATTTGAAGTACAGAGTTATGGATTTTTTCAAGAAATCTAAAGAGAAAGATATCAGTATTGAAATATTCACCGATTTATTTCAATTTGTTGTTTACGAAAATTATCTGTATGAAGGGAAACAAATATATAAACAAGTGAGAGGTATTCCAATGGGGTGAGTTGTAGCTCCATCCTTGCAGATATTTATCTGTTTACATATGAAGCCGGTTTATTGTTGGAAAAAGACTTAAAGATATACAGATATATAGATGATGTTTTGGTGGTTGAGCTGAATAACAATAAAGAAATTTATCAATTTAAATGTTATCCAGACACTTTGAATTTAAAGAGTGCTTCGGATGATCAGGGCAGTGTCAACTACTTGGACGTGAATTTGGAGATTATAAAAGGAATTTTAGTATATAGTATTTATGATAAAAGAAATTATTTTGATTTTGATACAATAAAAATATTAAACTTTAATAGTAACGTGCATGTTTCAATTTTTAGAAATATATATTTAAATGGTTTAAATCGTATTGCAAATTTGTGTTCAAATGTTGATAAATTGGTTGGTGAAATTTATAACCTTTACATAAACGCCAGTAAACAAAATTACCCAATACATTTTCTGAATGATTTAACTTTCAATTTTATCAAGAAAAAAAGCTATCGAAATAAAATATTGGAATTGTTCGATGATGGTGATTTATCGATACGTGATTCCTATCGAAAATAGCTTAGCGGTGAGGATATTCACAGACTTCATTTGACGGCTTTCGGGTTAGTTTGTGGTTTTCATTTCTTTCAATTTCTATTTGTTTGGTCTCGGCAAGTGAGGGGGAATGTTGTGCACGTAAAACATGTTTAACCCCGCAGTACAAGTCATAAGCCTTGACCACTTGTCTTCATGTTTAGTTTTTTCTTAGTTACTCTTGGTTTTGTTAATTATTGTTTTAGTTACAGTTTGTTAGATGTTTTTTCGTGTAATAAATTATGTGAATTTGGATTTTTCAATATATATATATATATATATATATATATATATATATATATATATATATATATATATATATATATAACTTTTTAGGTGGGGGTGGTTTTGGGTTCCTGAAGTCCTATAATGAAAAGTTAAGAAGGAATTTTTAAAAAGTCGCACTATGGTAACGACTGCAATAGGTAGTATTTCTTACGAAATCTACCTAAAATATCACACCTATTTTTTTAAAAAATTATGTCTTTCAGAAATTATGGTGCAAAATTGTCCTATCATTATTTAATGTACGACAGAAACTTTAACATATGTCAGCAATAATTATCGGCACTAAGAATTTTGCTCATGTCGCTACAAGTTCCGCCTAATTTGTGAGATGGCCAAAGAATCGAGGTGTCGAAAATTTGTTAGTAAGCTCTGTCGACAAATTGCTGTCTAATTTTTAGATTGAAAAAGTAGCTTGAAAATTTACTGTCATTTTTAGTTAAAGCTCACACCAGAATGGGTTTTTGCCGGATAAGCATTCGAAACATGCCTTTCAATCAAATTTCCTGATTTTTTTCCCCAGATGTGGCTGTTTATCTGACAATATGTTTCCCTTATTATCAGCTTAATGATATTTTATGAGATAAAAATGTTTTTCCTCTTTTCATAAAAACTGATTTTCTCAAAAACTACTGCACTGAATTTCATGCCATTAATTGGGGTTATATAGGTAGCAAAGCTGCATAATTGAGAATTTTTGTGTAATTTTCTGTTTATAAAAACTGTGTGAAATTGTGATGAAAAAATTTACAAAAATAAAAACCATATCTTATGGTTAAACGAAAAATTACCATTTTCTTCTAAAAAATTCCTTATATGTGCAGTGCACGTATGTTATATATAAATGCCGAAAGTGAGCATTGGTCATAACATATAAATATTTACTAAAATATGTGTAAAAACACATACAATTCATTTAAAGGAATAAATTGGGGCGGAGCTACTCAAATTCGATATCCTAAATATGTTTGGAATAAACATTTACAGAATTGCTGTACTTTAAGTTTAAATAAACACACAGGCATCATTCTCAACGAGGTCGACACTGCTTCGGTATCAAAATTCTCGTTGGTGACGGGGACAACAATGCTAAAGAATAATTATGGCATGGAAACAAACTGCATTCTTCGATGTTGAAATGTAACGACAGTGATCACAATAAATTTAAATGAAAATGTTTTTTCATCTATTTTAATGATGAGTAATTATAGTTAGTAGTTTGAACCTTTTGAAACTAGCAAAATGCTTTGATTACTACCATGTTTAATGCTTATGTCAAACTAAAATTAATCGCCGCGCTCTGAAACTGATTTATTGTATAGAGTGCATTCGATTTGTTACGATGTCATTTAACCCCTTGGGGACGAGCGACACGCATACGTGCCGGAAATAGGCCTAGGGATCCTCGTTTATCCTCACCAGTAAAATTTTACTGTAAAATTTACCTTATTTAATCCGAGCATTTTCCCGATTTGAATAGGCACAAACTTCTGTTTTTTAAAACCGGTAGCAAAGTAATAAACATTTCGTAAAAGGCTCCCGTCGCGAAGGGGTTAAGAACCATAATCCAAAATGTAATTGTTGTGGGAGTTTTATGAATAAAACTTGTGGTTACAAAAAAGAAAAAAAAAGTGAAAACAGATGAAGAATTCGCATTGTTTTCAATGTCGACTGGCAAGAAGTTATTAGATGGAAATAACATATGTACAAAATGTAAAAAAACGCAGTACTACAAATGAAATGCATCGAACAAGGTAAGTTTTCATTGAATGTTTTAACTTCGCTAAATGTTTTTTTCATTCTTATTTATTGTTTGCACCAGTTTATATTCTTGTTGTATTTTCAAAATCCCATAAGCGTAAAATGGTCCTCAACGTATATTTTATGACCGTATTTTGTACAGACATGTTAACCCTTTCAGGGGCAAGTAATTGCGTTTATGTAATGTCGAATTCACACCGGAATATTCGAAAAAGTTTGTTTCAAAGTAAGGAAAAGCAAATATTCAACCTTTTTCTCACCAAAGTTAGAAAGGTAAATTTTAATTGAAAGTTTCTGGTGCAAATCTTGATTAAAATTCCCCTTGAGGGGTTAATAAGTTTTTGGAATAATAAATTAGTAACAATTTTTAAGAGTTTATTTTTATTTTTCTAATTTCTTTTATAAACTTTTCTATACTTGCGTTTAATTTCTTCATTACAAACACGTTCTTAATTACTTGAAATATATTATAAAACTTTGCTTGCTTGTTTTTCCTTGTATGATTCAATAATTTTCATAAATAACACTCAATAGCATTAGCGCATCTAAAGGAGGATGAATATTATGGACACCCCACTATTTAGAAATACGAATTTCTGCAAAATTAAAAAAGCGAAGTTTTGTATTTGAAAATGTCAGTATCAATATTATCCTCCCTCTCTGGTTTCGCCAATGCTCTGTAGCTACGCAATATACGTCGATTAGATTCCAATAAGCTTTTTTCAACCTCTAAATGGTATGAATAGCATTCAAAATCAATTTACAGAGCTGCACAAAATAATTCGAAGTTACTTCAATGAAATCATAAGATGTGATACTCAAATTTCATTTTTGTATTGTGGAAGTATTTCAAAATCTATGAGTGATTATTTTTTCATTGTTGCATTTCATTTTCAGACACCAATCAAAGAAGATCCTGATTATAAAATATGTGATACGATCGTTTCTATCTGGGTCGAAAAAAAATTTATGTCCTTTTCCCAATATTTATTATTATTTTTTTAAGTATTCAGTTTTGACCAAATATAATTTTCTCTGTGTTTATATGCATACAACCTATGTAAAATCAGTTCCAGCATAGCTAAATTCGTAGTTAGGATAAAAATACAGTCACCTGAAAATGTTTTAACACATAACTTCATTTTAATTTCAAAATGGCACACATGCACCAGGCAATTGGAATGGAAAATTTCTTTTTATTAAGTACGTGAACAAAAGCTTTTGCTTATTTTGAAATAAATTTGTTTGTAAATTCTGGTGTGGTCATTCGTTTCTGCATTTTACGAAGAGAAGTGCCTTGCCCCTGAAAGGGTTGAAAATTAATATTATACTGGACAACATCCAGTCAATTTACAACATTTATATTCCTATCAAAATATTATTTCTAGTCTATTATATCATCATTAGTGTATTAGACTTCAATATGTAATTTTATATTCAAATAAAAACAGTAATGTGGATTAATTTATATAACAATATATAACACTTGTTACTTATATTCAGCATTACATTAAAAATTGAAGTAGCCTCTTAAGACTGCAAATGAGTATTGTACCAAAATTTCCCAATTTTATGATCACACTCATTATAGAAATCTCATGAGTTTAATTACTGAAACATGTTTTGCTCATACTGGTTAAATAAATTTACGTTATTATGGATAAGCAAAACGCATCACACAATTTACTTTAACTTATCAACAATTTAAAAAATAATAAAAAATATTTGAAATAATAATACACATCTAACTGTTTAGTTATTAATTTCAAAGAGATTCTAATATGACTTGTATTTCGCCCATTATGCTATAGATAATAAACATACAAAACACAATCTTTGAAAGAGATAGTCTTCATTTAAGAAATACATTCGTTGGAAATTTTCTTGATTTAACTAGCAAACTTTTGTTAAGAGAGTGAAAATGCTTCATGCACAAAACATAAGCCTGTCGCCAAAATGGCTGTTTTCGAAACTTTCATAAAATAAAAATTGTTATGTATGTAAGTAAAATTGTGTATAATCGTAATCGTTTCATCAGCTTTATCTGTAACCGACCCAGCATTATTTTAACTGTGTAATAAGTCATCTACACGCCATGTGCCGTATCTATCATCTTCATCTAAGTTTTAAATAAACATAAGTTTTAAGATATAATATGGTGTCAGAATAAATCGGCACGCCTAAAAATACTCTTTTAACACTTCACCATCGCTTATCATCTATCGAATTACAGCAATGGCACACAATTTTCTACGCATCGAACCATTTACCCCCGGCGACAACCCAGCAGATGCATGGTCGGATTGGCGACGCAGCTACGAACTTTTTGAAACAGCGGTGAAGTATAATAAAGAGGATCACGAAACAAGAATAGCTTTGCTGCCCAGTGTAATTGGTAAAATGTCATACAAAAATTATTTGACTTTTACATTTCCGCCTGTCACAGGAGCAACATCAAGAACAGTGAAATATGTGTTGGATAAGTTTACGAACATTATAAGCCTTACCGCAACGTGACGTTACAAACATTTGTTTTCAACAAACTTGTACAAAAAGATGGCCAGAATTTCGATTCATTTATTACTGAAATAAAACTACAGGATGATCATTGCGAGTTCGGCGCTGCATACGACCGTAATGTTAAGGATCGGATTATCCAAGGTCTTCGTGACGATGTGCTTCGCGAGCGCTTACTTCGTGAACCTGAGCTCACGCTAAAGAAAACTCTAGAACTGTGCAAATCTGCAGAACTTTCCAGAATGCATTCTCTTGCAATGTCACAGACTTCAACATCTGTTCCTGCTCAAGTTGATGCCGTAAATAAAAATAAAGTAAATAAATTTCATAATAATCACTCTAAGCAGCATCATAGCCATTAAAACAATAAAAATCAACAAAATAAAACACCATGTTCACGCTGTGGATCACACCATCAACCTCGACATTGTCCAGCTTATGGCAAATCTTGCAATAACTGTCATATGCTCAACCATTTCTCAAGCGTCAGTCGACAACCTAGGCAGAAGCACACATTACAACATCGTCAAATATCAACAATTGATGCTGGTGATCCCAAAATTGTTTCCATAGGTGCGCTTTCAACAGCTAGCAGCAGTGATTGGCTGCAAAAGGTCCTTTTGAATGACTATCCTGTTACCTTCAAACTGGATGCCTGTTCTCAGGTAAATGTTTTGCCTCTTACAGTATTTGAAAAGATTTCTAATCGCACAACACCTGGATCAACATCCTTAACTGTTTGTACATACACTGGTGATATTTTGCCAGTTGTTAGTGAATGTTCTCTTAACTGTGTTATTAATAACCAATCACAGCTTTTAAAATTTATTATTGTAAATTTAGATGTTCAGCCAATTCTAAGTGCTGCATCTTGCATCAATTTAAACCTTGTTCAGAGATTTAACACTAGAACGGCGGCGAGGGGTCATTTTGACCCTTGCCGAATGAATACATTTCGATTCGAACCAGAATATTTTTTTATAATATAAGATCAATATATGCTACACAAAAATAACTTAAATAAATAAGTTTAATAGTTCTAAATAAAAATTCTGATGTGAAATATTTTTATAAAACTTGAGCAAAATTTCCCGCCGTTCTAGTGTTAAGCAACCTGATGAAAGTGTAGAGCTCTCTGCCGACAGTGTGCATGATAATTCATCTAAATTAATCCAAATTCTTGATGAATATAGTGATGTGATTGAGGGAGTTGGTCGCCTTCCAGGCAAACATAAAATTCTTCTGAATGAAGGAGCTACACCACTAGTAGCTTCCTATCGAAAAGTTCCTTTAGCTCTTGGGAGCAAAGTGAAGAATGAACTCTTGCGAATGGAGAAAGATCGAATTATAGAGAGGGTAACTAAGCCAACCGTCTGGGTGAACCCAATAGTCATTGTCTCTAAGAAGAATGACTCCATCCGAATTTGCCTTGATCCCCGGCATCTAAATAAATATATCAAAAGGCAACATTATCAAATCCCATCGCAAGAACAGCTATTAGCCAAATTGAATGGCTCAAAATTGTTCTCACTGATAGATGCAAAAAATGCATTCTATCACATACAACTAGATGATGATAGTGCAGACTTATGCACATTTATAACTCCATTTGGAAGGTACCGCTTTCTTGTAGCCATTCGGTTTAAGCTGCGCACCAGAAGTGTTCAAATGGCCATGGATAATTTATTCGAAAGTTATTGTGATATTTATCCATATTTTGATGACATTATAATACATAGTGAAATTGTTGATGAACATTGCAAAAAATTAAAAACAGTGCTTGATGTCGCAAGACAAAATGGGTTAAAATTTAACAGAGACAAAATCCAGATTGCTGTTCCTCAACAAAAATATTTGGGCCATATTGTGTCATCAGCTGGACTTTCACCAGATCCCAAGAAGGTCCAAGCAATTGTAGATTTTCCCACACCTGCCAATAAACAAGATCTCATGAGATTTCTGCGCATGGCAACATACCTAATGAAATTTGAGCATCAATTTTCCCAAGAAACTGCCAGCTTAAGAGACCTCTTAAAGAAGGATACATGTTGGGTTTGGGACTCTCATCATGAATTGGCGTTCTTAAAAGTTAAACAACTACTGCAGTTGGCACCTATCCTGCAATTTTTTTATAAACATAAACCAATTGTGCTCTCTATCGATGCTAGCTCCTTTGGACTCGGTGGTGTACTGCTGCAGGAAAGCAATACTATAGCCTACACATCTGCAACATTAACCGATGCTCAGTCCAGGTATTCACAAATTAAAAAGGAACTCCTGGCTGTGGTCCATGCTTGTGAGCATTTCCATTATTATGTCTATGGACAACATATTGTTATTGAAACTGATCATAAACCCTTGTTAGGTTTAGTGCAAGAGCCCTTTGATGGAATATCACCTAGACTCCAGAAATTACTGTTTCGTTTACAAAGATACAACTTCACTCTTACCCATGTTCTAGGCAAACAGCTATGTGTAGCTGATGCATTCAGCATGATTCTTAAATGTATTACATTAAATATAATTGTCGTTTTATTGTAATGGTGCTGTATAGTTGAGTGTTGAATTTAGATACTCTCATCTGAATTGTGGGGGTGAATTGCACTCTTACAACTGGAAAAGTTATTAACATGGAATAGAAAAGATATAATTCAAAATCATTGTTAATACTCAGGGATCGTATCGTATAGGAAAAAATTTATTCTTCTTACCAGAACCCTGAATGAATAATCTTCATGAACATTTCGTTTAAAATATGCTATACAAAGATACGATGAATATATTATTTTCAAAATAGTGGTAGGAAAAATAATATTTTTCCTATGGAATGAGACTCCTAAATACTACATAAGCATTATCAGCATAAAATCGTCAATTCTCCAGTGTGTCTCCACTAGACCAACCCCCTAAATTCATTACTGGTATGACGGGTAACGAAGCAATGACTCGACAAATTCCCATGTTTTGTACAGAAGATTCTCTTTACAAATGTTTGCAAGTGTGCTAAAACAAGAGAATGGTTAACTCATTGAGAACGAGTCACGTGAATTGACGTTTTCGGGGATTGATGGAAAAATATTACTGGCACTGAAGATTTTGTAAGGATGAGTAAAGAAGGTGTAATCCAGGCATGCTTACTTCTGATTGGTTGTGAGCAGGTTTTAATTTCTAAAGACATTTGTAAACGTAATTTTCGTGCTCGTTTTTGAAAAATGACCCGTCCTCACTGTGTTAATATTAACACTCGCACTGCGGAACCCAAGATTTCCTCGGGGATGCATTTTTTCCTCTAATTAACACTCCTTGATTATTCCCACCAGTTATTTTTTATAGTAAATTTTTCTTATTTTATCGGGGATTTTCCCGATTGAATTAGACAAAAATTTTTGTTTTGAAAAATTAGTGACAAAAGAACAAAAAGTCTTAAATACACAATTTTTGAAGCTATTTTGATAAAACAATTACGCAGCGAGAGGGTTAACAATGATTTTGAATTATATTTTTCAATTCCATGTTGATAATTTTCCCAGTTGATTTGCATTAGAACGATATCTTTTATATGTCTACTAAGGAGTAAATTTTAATAAGATTTCACATATTTCATAATTTATTATCTGAAACTGGATAGATATTTAAATATCTATTAATTAGTCAAATCTATTTAGTTTCATTAAAAGTTTGAGATCTTATTTTTTAAAATATTGCATTTTTGTTGAAGTTTTTTTTAAAAAGCCCCCCCCCCCCCCAAAAAAAAAAAGAAAATAAATAATAATAATAATTTAATTGTTGTGGCTATTTGAACAAAAAATTGCTAGAAAAATTTGTAACGAAATTTCATGATGTTCTGTGTTTTTAAATATATATAATTCAGGAAAATGTGTAATAAACAGTTTTTTTAAGAGATGGAAGAGGGGTCAATAATGTTGCTTTCTAAGATATACTAATGAAAAGCTTATTAATTACTGATACTTCAAAAGCAAAAACTTATACGAAAATAAAATAATTGGATTTTTTTTTAAATTTGCAGATATTTTAACAAAAACCTGATAACTTAAAATACTATTTTATAACCATATTTCATTATGTTAAATGTTTTAGGGAAATAGGTATTACTCTTATGAAAATATTCAGTCTTTTTAGACAATTTCATCAATAGAATTTCGAAATAAATTAAAATTCATTGGTTATTTTTTTTAGTAATTTAATACTTTAAAATCTAGTAATTGAAATTTTTGTTTAATATGAATTAAATTCATATAAAGATTTTATGTATATGGGATAACAAAAGGAGAAAAAACTGTAGATCATTTTATATTTTATCGGGATATGATGAACTTATGAAATTAAAAATTTTACAATATTTTACACTTGAATCAGCCATATCATCCCAAATATATATATATATTTTATTGCGCATACTCACAGTATACTGATATAATTGCAAAAATGTATACTTAGTAAAAAGTTAAATGAATTATACTTTTTACTAACTATAAATTTTTTTCAATTACATCAATGTTCTAAAAATATGCTCACTAAAAAAAATTATTGAGATGATTCCGGTGAAATTTTTATTTTTAAATGAATAGTTCTTAAAAACCCAATAAAATATAAAAATATTTAATATTTTCCTTTTGTTATCCGGTATACATAAAATCTTTAAATGAATTTAATTAATATTAAACAAATACAGGGTTTTTATAAAATCTCGGACCCATTTTGATGTTTAATAACTCATAAAATAATAAAGATAGATTAAAATTAATAACATAAATGGTTAGATAGACTCAAAAAGTTTCATGATCCTTGTCAATGAACTTCCACGTGTGCCCCTTTTGTCGCACGGAGAATATCAAGTCGATAGTCAATTTCACGCCAGGTAGCGGCAAGCATGTCGACATCCACAGAGGCTATTGCAGTTGTAATTCTGGCTTTTAAGTCATCAATGTTCGACACTCTCCTCCTGTAAACATTGTCCTTTACAAATCCCCAAAGGAAAAAGTCCAGCGGCGTTATATCAGGTGATCTGGGTGGTCAAGGAATTGAACCTCCTCGCCCAATCCATCTTCCTGGAATAGCGTCTGTGGATGCCGCAATAGCCTCTGTGGATGCCGACATGCCTGCCGTGAAATTGACTATCGACTTGATATTCTCCGTGCGACGAAGGGGGCACACATGGAAGTTCATTGACAAGGGTCATGAAACTTTTTGAGTCTATCTAACCATTTATGTTATTAATTTTAATCTATCTTTATTATTTTATGAATTATTAAACATCAAAATGGGTCCGGGACTTTATAAACACCCTGTATTTAAATTGCTAGATTTTAAAGTATTTAATTGCGAAAAAAACTAACCAATTAATTTTAATTTATTTCGAAATTCTATACATAAATTTGTCTAAAGAAAAATCTAAATATTTTTACAAGATTAATAATGATTACACATAAACATTTAACATAATGCAATATTGTTACAAAATACTCTTGTTAAATTATCGGGTTGAAAGCAAAACACCGATGCAACGACTAATATCGTATAAAAATACTGGTGACTGGTTTCCCTGTGACGTACTCTGTTTCACCCACTGACCACTGTCGACACTAAAGTGCGCTAGCAAATTTAACACGTACTGCGCAAGGGCATTGGTCACGGGAGATATATATATTGTCAGTCTTATAGTTATTAACCACTTAACTATCACTTTTTTTGACACCATAAGTTAAAAACAGGGAGCCAACACCACGTTTTAAGTACAAAACTATTTGAGTAAACAATAGAGAAAACGCTGCCATTCAATGAACCGAAGATTTCAGGTAAAAATTAGTGGTGTGGAAAAGGTTTTGATAATGAAGGAAGTTAGCTTTTCATGTCCGCAAAACAGTTAAGTGGTTAAAATATAAATGTTTTAGTTGAGTATTTGCGTTCTTCGATTCACAATTGGGCGTTCCAGTAAGCACATTACGATTGGTTACAGAAAACTCCTGCTACATTTTTCATCATAACTGGTGTAATTGAGCACTTTTTTCCTAAATGCATATGAAATATTTGTCTTTCATATATGAATCTTTAACAGTATTTTGTCCCCTTAATCAACACCTACTGGACACAAAGCCTTTGGGCGATTTTGTGACGTCATTCTTAGACAACCTACGATCTTTATCCCCGATGGAACTCTGCGCTTTTCTTGTGCGTTGAAAAATTTTTAACGGTTATTTAACTTACGAATTTCAGCACTACTTGATCTTCTTTAAAGAGAATGAAGTTAAACATTTTTTTTTTCATTTTCTTCCTATTTCGAAAAAAAAAAAATGTTTTTATTGATTTATTATTATTATTATTTTAAATATAGAAATCTGTTTAACACTAGAACTGCCATTAGGGGTCATTTTGACGCCTGCCAAATTGATAAAAATAATAGTCGATTCGAACCAGAAATTTCTTCATAAGGTAATGTTTAATATATGCAGCAAGAAAATAAGTTTATTAAATAAGTTTAATAGTTTTAAATAAAAATTCTGGTGTGAAACACTTTTTTATAAAACTTGAGTAAAATAGCCGGCGCACGGTGGGTGATTTAGCGATTCTAGCTGGCCAAAAGTCGATTTTTCAAAGTTGATTCAACCGGAAATATTTTTTTACCACCTGTATCTTAAAAGAGCAGGTGATGTGTCCCAGCAGATGTTTTTGATATACGTTCAACCGTACGACCAGTAGGTTAGGGTGAAGTTGACGTTACTTAAAGCAGAACAAATCGATGTTTTTTTGTATATTGTTTTAGTTTCTAATAGAAAGTAAATTTAAGAGAAATAATACATTATGAATGTTTCAGAAGAAGGTATGTACTTTACTTTTTTCAATTTATGTGTATAAATTTTTATTTCATCAATAGATTTTTTACATTTAATGTTGCTAATGACTTTACATTTTTTTATAATTTTTCATTTTGAAAATTGGAAAAGTTATATGATAAAGCTCGATTAATCTCAATTTTTAATTTTAAGAAACAGGATAGAATCTTAGCTATTTGATGAAAGTTAACTTGTCTGCATCTAGGTGCAGCCCCAGATTTTACAGCAGTTTTTATCGTTTGAAGTCTAAAATTAAGATTTCAAAATTTAAATTCTGACTACATTTTTCCTTTACCAGGGCCATTCGAATTTTTAGCCAATCACACGAATAAGCTTTTATAACATTATAAAACAGCAACAAGCTTCCACATTTGACGAAAAACTTGATTTGGCTGAAAATGTTTTGTTGAGAAAGGAAAATTATAATGAAGAACAAATGAAAGTTTTTAAGCAGGAAATGATTGTATGTAAATTTCAGTTTAGACTAAAGTGGTTATCTACACACAGAATGCATAAGAAATTCATGAAAAAGTATGAAACTTGGTAGCAAAGCAGTTTTGAAATACCACGTTCAATGTTTACACGCGAGTTACTAGTCCAGGCAATAGGGAATTTTACCTAGCAAAATTAATGGTAGTACTGGAAATCGGCTTTCTAGATGATTTTTGAGTCGCTGAATCCGAATTTGTAACTTCCCACCAAAATTTTCCCCGGAAACCCCCCCCCCCCTCAAATTTTGGTAAAAAGACCCCCAAGAAAGGTTTTTATTAAAAAAATCACTTTTTTTATTGTTTTAGAGAAAAGGTGTCTAGAAATTCAGAAAGTAGACAAAATTTCCAACAAATTAGATATATGACATTATGACTTAGGATGAAGGGGAAGGAGGGATCTACCTCGGAACATGCGCGCGGTGCTGCGTGAACTAAGTTGCGCAATTCCACTTAACCACTCACACGTTTACATTCGCCCTCCCATCTCCCCTCTGAACTTTCTCTATAAGGTTTACTTTAAGATTTTTGGGTCGCTAAATCCGAATTTTTAGCTTTCCCCCAAAATTTTCTCTCCCGAGCCCCCCCCCCCCCCCCCAAATAGTTGTTTTTAACTTAAATTTCTTATTGTTTTAGGGTAAAAGCACTATGAAATTCAGAAACTAGACAAAATTTGCAACAAATAGGATACATGACATTATGAATTAGGATGAACGGGGAGGGTGAGGGCTGCCTCTGAACATGCACTGCGGCGCTTCGTGCACTATATTATGAAGTCCAGGCAATAGGGGATTTTATCTGGCAAAATTAATACTAGTTCTGGATTTCGACTCACTTCATGTTTTTTGGGTCGCTGAATCCGAATTTGTAACTTCCCACCAAAATTTCATCCGACAACCCCCCAAAAAATTGACTTCTTGAAAAAATTTGGTTTTTGAGAAAAGCGCGCGGCGAATGTTCCGAGGCAGCCCCCTCTCTCCCCGTTTATCCACGTCATAATGTCATATATCCTATTTGTTGCAAATTTTGTCTAGTTTCTGAATTTTGTAATGCTTTTCCCCTAAAACAATAAGAAATTTAAGTTAAAAACAACTATTTGGGGGGGGGGGGGCTCGGGAGAGAAAATTTTGGGGGTAAGTTAAAAATTCCAATTCAGCGACCCAAAAAACTTAAAGTAAACCTTATAGAGAAAGTTCGGAGGGAAGATGGGAGGGTAATGTAAACGTGTGAGGGGTTAAGTAGAATTGCGCAACTTAATCCACGCAGCAATCCGGCGCATGTTCCGAGGCAGATTCCCCCTTCCCCTTCATCCTAAGTCATAATGTCATATATCTAATTTGTTGCAAATTTTGTCTACTTTCTGAATTTCTAGCTACTTTTCCCCTAAAACAACAAAAAATTGATTTTTTTAATAAAAAACTTTTTTTGGGTGGGTTACAAAAATTTGGGGAGTTGCCGGGGGAAATTTTGGTGGGAAGTTACAAATTCGGATTCAGCGACCCAAAAAACATCTAGAAAGCCGATTTCCAGTACTACCATTAATTTTGCTAGGTAGAGTCCTTATACGGTCTCTATTGCCTGGACTATACCTGGAGCAGTGACGTGGCGTCCGGTCATCGCTGGATGCGGCGATGACCAAGCAATATTTTAAAACTCTTAATAAGCTTTTAAAACTCTACGATCCAGTTTTAGCAGAACATTTGGAGTTCATGTATAAGTGAAGGTAAGATTTAAAGTTTCTTTTTTGAACATTCAACCACTGAATTTTAGAGTTAATAATTTTTCACCACAAACTTAAATAATTGCGATGACCACCGAAAATTTTCACGCCACGCCACTGACCTGGAGGACCAGAAAAAGCTTTTGCTGAATCAAGCGAACGTTCGAAGAGAAGGAAAACTGAGGAGTTACGCAATAATTCAGAACCTGGAGAAATTGTTTTCGCTGCTAAAATAAAACTTCAATCAGCTGGCAGAAAAGATGCTGCGGGAGTTCTGGAAGACATTCAAGAATCTCCTAAACGAGCCACAAAATACAAAAAAGCTTATTTGAGAAGTCTTAAAGAAAAAAGAAAGCAGTTGTCACCTATGAAAGCTCTTTCCATATTTGTCGATGCAGGTAATTAGTTTTTTGCTTTTTCAGATCAATTTACAATTGTCACAATTTTTTTAAATTTAATAATTATTTATTGTGTATAATAATAGTCAATATTCATTCCGTAACTTTTCCTCATTAAGAATACATTTATTACAGGTTTAACAAGAAACCAGTATAATATAATTCGAACTAGTGATAGGAAGTTATGGACGTGTTATAACATTATACAAAACACCAAAAAAGAATGTTACCCGAATCCCGAATCTTACCTGGTAACAGAGACTTTCGCTGAAACCAATTTACAAGACTTATTGAATCACACTACCGCAAGATTGATTTGATATTTAGATGAAGTGATTCAAACTTTGACAGAAAGCGAGCGTGGAACAATACTGCTATTTACTAAATGGGGTTGCGATGAATCTAAACAAACACAAATGATGCAAAAATTTGAAGAAAGCTCTCACTCTGATGCTAATATATTTCAAAGCTCTATGGTACCATTGCGACTAATTTGCGAGAGTAATAACAAAGTTATTTGGCAAAATCCTACTCCATCATCCCCCAGATACTGCAGACCAATAAGAATAAGATATGTGAAAGAGACCAGTGATATAACAAGGGAAGAAATTTATTATGTGGAGGACAAAATAAAAGCTTTGGAACCATCAAAACTTCCTAATGCAAGTGTTAAACATTCCATGATGTTGACTATGGTTGATGGCAAAGTCTGTAATGCAGTAACCGATACGAAATCAACTTTTAAATGCTATATTTGTGGTGCAACATCTAAACAATTCAATGATTTGCAAAGACCAACAGTTAAGGATGAAAGCTCATACAAATTTGGATTATCTATCTTACATGCCAGGATAAGGTTATTTGAAAGTTTATTGCATCTATCCTACAAATTACCCATTAAAAAATGGCAACAGAGACTGGACAAAAAAGGAAAAATCTATTCTCGAGAACAGAAAGTAAAAAATACAGAATGAGTTCAAAAACAAAATGGTTATCATCATTGATACTCCAAAATCTTTATATGGAAATACCAATAATGGTAACATAAGTAGGAGATTTTTTAGTGATCCAGAATTATCAGTTGATATAACTGGAGTAGACGTAAACTTAATTCATTGACTAAAAACTATTTTAGAAGTTATTTCAAGCTTCTACAGAATTGACACAGAAAAGTTTGCTAAATTCACTATGGATACCGCGAAACTTTACGTAGAATTATATCCATGGTTGCCTATGACTACTACTCAACACAAGGTTCTAATTCATGGTCATGTTATTATTGAGCATGCGCTTCTACCCATTAGACAATTGTCAAAAGAAGCTGCTGAAGAGAGAAATAAACATTTCCGAGAATACAGACTCAGTTATGCGAGAAAATTCTCGAGAAAAGCTTGTAACCTAGACATTATCAACAGACTATTATTGACTTCTGATCCTTTCTTATCAAGTATTAAAGCAAAAGCAAAAAAGAAAACTGTTTCTTTTTCAAAGGAAGCCTCTGAATTATTACTTTCTCCAGAAATAAAAGAAAGTTATGATTTTGGGGAAAGTCATAATGAAGAATATTCAGATGATGAAATGTCAGAAAATGTCTAAGGATTTTTTTTAAATATATTCTTTATATATTTATTTATTTATTTATTTATTTATTTATTTACGTATTCCTCCTTAATATTTGTTTTATACCTAGATTTCTAATAGATTTTGTAATATAAAATGTTTACGTTTGCTTTAATAATTTAGTTTCACACGAATAATGAATTAATTCTATCGCTTAACTCTTAATAACATTAACAGAGGACAATGCGATGTCTAAGTAATAATTTGTAAAATATATAACACGTATGGAAACACAATTCCAATCAAAGTCGAAAAATAGCCGAAAATTTTGAACATCCCTGTATATGAACCACAAATTTATCATATAGGGGAGAGTAGCCATATTTGGACCGCCGCTTTAATTGGACCGTTGCCATTCTGCAGAAGACATGAAGAGGTTCTATCTACCGCTGAAATCCTAGTCATCAGAATGACGCCACTCATGACTGGAAGAAGCAGCCGCCTACCACGTGCCGTTTTCAGACAATTTAAAAAAACATAAAGTTAGCTGTTTTGATCTAATTTTTTCCTACTAAACGTAAGTGAATATTTTAAAACTAAGGTAAGTTGTTATGTTTTCATATACATATATGAATTCATCTGTTTATTGCGCATATTTTTCACTTGGATTTGTTTGATTTCGTTTTTGTTCTTAGCTTTGAAATTAACTGTTTCAAAAAATGACGCAGTTGCCCTAATTGGGCCAATTTAAGTTGCTTAAATTGGACCAGATATGCGATCATAAATTTGAAAAGTAAGTAATCAATTTCGAAGACGGTACGCTTTGTACACTTTTTTTCATATTTATAATGAATAACTATCTCCATGCAAGTTTTTTTTTGTATATCTGGATTAATTTATTTATACAGTTTAGGTCTATATAAACATAATTATATTTTTACATGTCTATGCAATAAATCTTGTTAGCAATGTCTTTTATCTTGTATGTAATTGTATTTATTTTCTTTGAATTATTTATTCCTACGGCATAATTGATTTACAGAGTTGAATTCAAATATTTTCCTCCTGCAGGATATTTGTGATGGAAGACTTTTTACAGTTCTGAAGGATGGAATTATACTTTTTTGCCATTAAAACGCATAAAATCGCAAACCTTGATGAAAATGTTGAAAAAGACATAGATAAACTGTCTGGAAGAAAAACACCCATGACAGCAAAAGCAGTTAAAGATATAGGGGGGAAAAGCAGAAAGTAAGTTCTGAAGAAATTGACCTGCAACGCTGCAGCTACAAATCCTACCCAAAAACAAAAAAATTGTTAGAAATGTTATTTCCCTTGCTAAATTCAGTTAAATAAAAGTACAGAGGGAGCCAAAAAGCAGTTGTGTTAGCATCATCGCCATATAAACTAAACCTTGAAATGAAAAAAAAAAAAAAAAGACAAAAAGGAAGCTTTCACATCACAAAAGCAATTGAAACATCGAGTTTTAAATAATAGGCGTAATGCAATTAGCAAGAAAAGGATGGAAGAGAAGAACTAAGGGGATAATGTAAAGAAAACTTCTGTTGCACAAAAAAAGTCTAATAATTCAGAATCTAAAAAGAAAAATCTAGACAGTGATGACTGGTTTTGCCTAATTTGTAAGAAAAATAAAATAACAGAAATGATTCAGTGTTCAGATTGCCATATACGGTTCCATGTTGTGTGCTCTGGGAAACAAAAACAATAAACAGAATTCATGTATAAGCTTTGCACCACTCCTTACATCTTATTCAAGTAACTGACAATTAGTTCCATAATTTCTATTCTTAATTATTCATAACTTTGATTTATATTTTGAATACATTTTGATTTAAAATAATTACCCTTATTTTCAGATATTTGATTTCATTATATTTCATTGCTGTTGTTTTGTTTGATTGGTTCATTAATCGCAAACTTTGCTTTTAATAAAATTAGTTATATTCCCTAGTCATTAAAACAACCTGATATTATTTGGTCCAGTTTAAGAGACTGGTGGTTCTACTTAGACGACCAGTCGCTGAATTTGGACCACTTTTGACAAATTTTTCAAATTAAAATAAAATTTAAGATTTTCAAAAAGAAATTGATCTAAATATTTATTTAGTTAGTAGATAAATAGATTGACTCTGTGTAGTGATCTTTTGCAGATATTCCAAAAATTATGCGAGTTACACCTGAAAATAAGTGAAGTGGTCCAAATTAGGCTACTCTCCCCTAATTCACAATATGCAAAAATTTAGAACAGTTAGTGAACGCATAGCAAAGGTGAAAATTCCTCGTCAGCAATTTCCGTCAATAAGCAGAAATGTACTTCATATGTTTTGTGCAGCCCTGTATATGATTTATAGAATTTATACACACTAAATAGCATGCAATTTTTATAATTTAAAAAGTGTTCCACAACTAAAAACGCACTTCCATCAAGTATTGTTCATACAGAGAAACATATAACTGATTTATTTTGTGTGCCCTTGTATATGAAAGATGAATGGCACATCATATTCAATAGTATGCATGTTATAGAGCGCCTCGGAGATTATCAATTTAAGTACTTTTAAAATAGTGTAACATGAACAAAATACACCACAAACAATTTTTCTCCATAGACCGTATTGTAACATAATTATTTTTAGTGTCCCTGTAAATGATCGATAAATGCTATCCATACCATATTCTATAGCAATCGCCTTGTAATGCATTTCATGGATATGTATATAAATTTCAAAGTGTTTGAAATTATGAAACATCGCTAAAAACCACCGCAAACGATTTTTCCCCATATGCCGTAATGTAATGAAATACTTTTGAATGTCCCTGTAATGAAATTATGACTGCTACACGCTACATTTTGCAATACCTAACAATCAATAGTGAATTTCAATAACATTTTTCAATTTCATGGAGATGCGACTATATAGACGCCAAAAATAATTTTGGCCAGCTAGAATCGCTAAATCACCCACCGTGCGGCGGTTCTAGTGTTAAAGAGGTTGAAGTAGGTGTTGCTTTAGCCCCTTAACGCTCGAATTAAATTACGGTTTAAAAATTCAAATTGCTTATTGGCACCACTTTTTTGAAAAAGAAATATCCACCTTATTTAATGACAGGTAAAACGATACTAAAACAAGTGGGTAAGTGTGATCACAGATCGCACAGAGGGTTTCGTTTAATATTCCTTTCAAAACACTTTATCCTTTTGAAAAATCTGTTAGTTCCAGATTTCGCAACCAGGGGCGCACTCTATTCTAAACAAACCTCTATCCGAACGAAACTCCGTTTTACATACTATTCGTATATATATTAGTCGAAGGGATTGGGCCCATAGCACCCGAGATAAGTAGGCGCTCCTGGTGGTAAAAAGTGGAACTAAAATATGTAAGGCTATGGTGCATAATATGAAAGAATGGTCAAAGGGGTGTCGGCAAAAGTTGGAAAAGTGCTCCCCGGGTGAAAAGGACGGAGGTTAGAAAAATTGCTTAAAATATACAAGTTAGAGCCCGGAGGAGTAAATTATATAAAATTTTTTGAAAAATTTATGATTTGTCGTGTGGTCTGAGGTATTCAGCTATACGTATGCAAAAATTCATGTCTCAAACTTAATTAGGTTTAACTTAATTATAAACTTAGAAATAATTGCTTAAAATACATATGTGGTAGCTCAAAGGGTTAAATGTAAGACTTTTCCAAGATTTTATGATTTGTCGCCTGGCTTCAGGTGTTCTGCTCTAAGTATGCACAATTTCAAATCTCCAATTTAATAAGGGGCTTAGTTAGAAAGAATTGCTTAAAATACGCATGTGGGAGCCCAAAGGATTAAATGTACGAATTTTTCAAATTTTTCTGATTTATCGCATGATCGTGTTCAGCTATAAGTATGCAAAATTTCACGCCTCCAACCTAAATAGTAAGTAAGTAAGTAAGCACCCACCCTGGGAACCCGCTTTTGGCTTATGGTTAGGTGTAACCCCCAAGCCCAGGGCAGGGAAAAGTTTTACTACCTGCGGAAACAAGCCCAAAACCCCAGTCTCCGGGAAAGAAGACTTCAGAACGACCCGCCTGACACGCCGAAGAGAGCACAAGAGGCAAGTGCCGTGTCCCTGGACCGCCTGTAAAAATTTATGATTATTTAAGATGGCGATTCTTTACCAATCACAATTGGCTACCCTATTGTTTCAGGGCGAGCCTAGAAATATATTACGATTATGATTTGTCACTTAGAAAGAAGTGTTTAAAATACACATGTAGGAGCCCAAAAGGTTAAATGTACGACTTTTTCAAAATTTTATGATTTGCCGTTTGATGTGAGGTGTTCAGCTATAAGTATGCAAAATTTCACTCCTCCAACCTAATTAGGGGCTCACTTAGAAAGAATTGTTTAAAATATACATGTGGGAGCCCAAAGGGTTAAATGTACGACTTTTTGAAAATTTTATGATTTGTCGTTTGATGCGAGGTGCTCAGCTATAAGTATGCAAAATTTCACGCCTCCAACCTAATTAGGGGCTCACTTAGAAAGAATTGTTTAAAATGCACATGTGGGAGCCCAAAGGGTTAAATTTACGATTTTTTCAAAATGTTTTTGTTTGTCATTTGATGTGAGGTATTCGGCTATATGTATGCAAAATTTCACACTCCCAACCTAAATAGGGTCTCACTTAGAAAGAATTGTTTAAAATATACATGTGGGAGCCCAAACAGGGGTGTAGTGGAGGGTATACGGGGGTATACGCCGTATACCCTCTGGATTTTTTTTAAGGAACACCGTATACCCTCTGTTTCTCAAGA
Source organism: Maratus speciosus (assembly GCA_963932465.1). NCBI lineage: Eukaryota > Metazoa > Arthropoda > Arachnida > Araneae > Salticidae > Maratus > Maratus speciosus. The sequence continues at coordinate 232,255,699 of OZ010796.1, read as the reverse complement.
AAGCTATAGTATATACACTCTAGGGTATACGCTCTGCCTTCAGCGTATACCCTCTGCTTAGAGCGTATAGCCTCTGTTCTTTTTACGACTACATCACTGAGCCCAAAGGGTTAAATGTACGACTTTTTGAAAAACTTACGATTTGTCGTTTGATGTGAGATATTCAGCTATAAGTATGTAAAACTTCACCCCTCCAACTTAAATAGGGGATCACTTAGAAAGAATTGTTTAAAATACACATGTGGGAGCCCAAAGGGTTAAATGTAGGACTTTTTCCAAATTTTATGATTTGTCGTTTGATCTGAGGTGTTCAGCTATATGTATGTAAAATTTCACGTCTCCTAATTAGAAGCTCACATAGAAAGAATTGTTTAATATACACATGTGGGAGCCCAAACGGTTAAATGTGCGGCTTTTTCAAAATTTTATGATTTGTCATTTGATGTGAGGTATTCAGCTATAATTATGCAAAATTTCACGCCTCCAACCTAATTAGGGTTTCACATAGAAAGAATTGTTTAACATACACATGTGGGAGCCCAAAGGGTTAAATGTAGGACTTTTTCCAAATTTTATGATTTGTCGTTTGATCTGAGGTGTCCATCTATAAGTACGCAAAATTTCACGCCTGCAACCTAGTTAGAGATTCACTTAGAAAGAATTGTTTAAAATACACATGTGGGAGCCCAAAGGGTTAAATGTACGACTTTTTCAAAATTTTATGATTTGTCGTATGATGTGTGGTGTTCATCTATAAGTGTGCAAAATTTCAAATCTCCAACATGTATAGTTTATGAGAACGGGCTCTGTGACGGACAGACAGACGGACGGACAGACAGACAGAGGAGCGAGACGAATAGGGTTTCGTCAGATGAACGAAACCCTAATAATGCCAATTACACTATTTTCTAAATCTGGTGGGAATCAAACAACCTGAGTAAAAGACACAGTCCGTGAATATGACGGGCGCGAGAATTAACCCCTTGGGGACGAGCGACACGCATACGTGCCGGAAATAGGCGTAAGGATCCTCGTTTATCCTCACCAGTAAAATTTTACTGTAAAATTTGCCTTATTTAATCCGAGCATTTTCCCGATTTGAATAGGCACAAACTTCTGTTTTTTAAAACCGGTAGCAACGTAATAAACATTTCGTAAAAGGCTCCCGTCGCGAAGGGGTTAAGGGGTTAAGCCGTCACAAACTACAGAAAATTAAGTTAGATGCGACTGGGCATAGATGCCCAGCAAAGAAAAAATTCACATTTTTCCCAAAAGCATTTGTGTCTTGAGTGATATACAGGGTGTCCATTTCTGATAGTATTTTATGGTAGTGATACGTACAAAAAATTTCAAGTTGGAGATTTGACTACAAGCTGAGATATGGCAAGGGCAATATGTCAAAACACACTGAAAAAATTCCGTTTTATTGTAGTCACAGGTAAGTATTTATCTCAGAGTGCCATTTAATTTTTTTTTATTATTATCTTTAAACAATAATAAGAGAAAATAAAGCCTTTTAAAAAGCTTAGAAATTAATTTTTAAGAAAATATGCCTAAGGCCTACATTTTGTATGGTTTCCATAATTTTCGTTTTAAGTAATTTTAATAACTAAAACAAACCTCAATAATAAAAATAATAATGTAAAAATAATTATGTCATGTTGGCAGCATTAATTTCTAAAAAATCTTACTCTTATAAACTCACAGATTTTGGAAAATATCTTAAAATTTATGTTAAAATTTCACCAGTAAAGTTTTATTTTAGGAAACTATTTTATTACCATATTTTTAGACCTTTTTATTCTGAACAAATTGCTTTAAACCCAAATCAAATTGGAAAAATAAAATATGAGTTATTCACTATTCCGTAATCCCTAGGATGTGAAAAAATGCTGCACACGATGAAACAAAGATGGCCGCCATGCACAAACAAAAATTAATAAAATTAAAATAATAATCATTTTGAACTTACATCATGTTAGGGTTGTTGTACAAAAATTTTCAGATTTTTTAAAAATGGTCAAGCAACCAATGAAATATTTCCTGGACCACTTGAAATGGATTGACCCCCAAAAATCTCGTTTCTTCTTTCGGAAATTTTCACCATTACTCATTGAATTGAGCTGTATCGAAAACTGATTAAGAAAAAAAAAAAAAAACTTGTCAAAATATAATAATGTGTCAGCCTAAAGATAATAATGTGTCTCATCCTATTATAGTCTTATATTGTCTACACACCTCAATAACATTCCATAAATATCGATGATTTGAAATTGTATAACGTCATAAAAAAAATTACCTTGAAAAAAATACCTTTGTAGAATGCAGTCAAAGAAAAGGCAATATTAAGGGCGGGATTTCCTCCTTGTACAATTTTGATGTTTCATATAACTCCGCCCCAAAATTTGAATTTTTTCTATTTATCCATTTGTACATATATATTTGTAAATATATATGAAGGTACCGATAGAGCAATTTGGACGTATATATTAAATATGCACATGAAGACATTTGGAAAAAAAAGTGACTGCTCTTTGAATGTAATGATTTTTTTTTAATTTTTTGAAAGAAAATTATAAAAAATATGTGGCGTCCCTCCCCTCTTAGTCAAAGGATTGCCACTAGACTTTTCTCTTGCCTTCTTACACCCATCTTTTATGTTCATTCATGAATCACGTCACATTTAACTCTCTCTCGCTCTTTGCCAGAAAAACGCAGAACACAAATAAAAATTCTCTTTCCCCCTAGATTTTGCAAAAGTTTCGGCAATTATAAGAAAGTTTTCCTTAAGGCTCCTGTCCCTGCCAGCGAAGACACTCACGAGCTAATGCTAATCCTATGGGGAGGGATTTTTCTAATTCTCGTTTGCCCCAAATTGCCGTATTTCGTGTCTTTAACATTTTTTTTTTCTATTAGCAAGCGACGATAATTTAAAGTGTATAACACGTTTTATATTAAAAAAGAAGTTTCATTCTTTATTCACCTAAATAAGTGCACCTGAAAATTTTATCCTAATAATTCCCAGAGTTGATAAAAATTATGATATTTCTTTTATAAAATAAAAAAAGAGATTTTTTTGGTCCGATTACATATAGTACATGAAATAGAATTATCACATTTTTTTTCCTTTTAGCAAGAGACTATAATTTAAAGTGTATAAAACTTTTTTTTATTAAAAAAGGAGATCCATTTTTTAATCATCTAAATAAGTGCATCTGAAAATTTTATCCTAATAATTCCCAGGGTTGATAAAAATCATGATTTTTTTTTATACAAAAAAAGTGATTTATCTGGTCCGATTACATACAGTACATGAAATAGAATTATCCATTTTCTTATACGAAATACTTTCTGATCCGATTTAATACATAATAACTGATAAAATTTTAGATAAGCTACCGCAACGATATGAAGACTAGAGCAAAAGCACGTGGTTTTAAACGCAAACAGCAATGTCTCCCTCCAAGGTTGCTGTGTTAAAAATTCGCCAAAATTTAGTCATTCGAAATTCAAAACGAAACTCGGAAAAAGCAAGCGGGGATTCAGTGGTCAACTTATAAAGGGTGCTGGTAAATTAACTTCTTTCTTAATTTTGCCCGTGCTCTATTAAAACATACGATGCTGTTCCTATAAGGAACACCATTCGCTTTAAAAATGATGGCAGTTACTTAAAAAAGATGGTTATAATAGATCAGTGGGAGATTTTATAAAGAATTTATTCTATAATATTTCTGACATGAATGTTGTTTACTGGGCGCAGATTATTTTCCTTCTAAATTTTTGCTGCCTAGGGTATCGATAATTCTGTGTTTATTTCATGCTTAATAAGTAATCATTAACAGTACAATCTTAATAATATTATAAATGTGTTTTTGGATGTTCGAAGGAACATGGCGACGTCAAAGCGAGTTAGCAACTTCATAACCTTGTATAACTTTGCAGCCTACAACAGAATATATCATTTAAACATGTAATTATAAAACAGCCATTTTTTTACGAAAAATATAAAGGTTCCAAATCAAGTTTAATGATTTTTTTTTCCTTAACCAAATAATTTTCAAATATTTTTTTAGATGGAATCATTCATCTTTGAAGATTAATTTCAATTTAAATGCTAGTTAAAATTAATGACTTTCAACAGTAAAATTTCCATCATTTATATATGGCTGAGAAGAAAGAACTATACATAAAAAGGATGTACATAAAAAAGAACAATATAATTATATTTTAAAATACATATATTTTATTAAATATACTATGTTTAATTAAAAATATACCTTTATTAGCAGGCGATAGAGTTTGGCCGTGGTAAGACATAAAATAAAAGATTGGGGAGAAACTCTCCATCGCCCCTTCCTATGTTATATTTGCAAAGTTATTCTAAAAACGCTTATTAATTAATCATAAATGCAATCACGGACTCAATGGTTACTTACGTCTTACCTGAACGTGTTTGTACTTGCACAGGGCATTTTACAAGTTTAAGGTGCTACAGAAGTGCTTCGACTAAAAAAAATACATTTTCTCGTTTTCTGAATGTCTGTCATTTTACAAATGTTCTCTAGAAGGCATTAATAAGAAAAAAACAGAAAAAGAAAGTATTTTACAAAAAAAAAAAAAAAAAAAGCGCAGTATTTGTTTGAATTCTTACCGCATAATTTTTTTCTTCTTCATTTTAATAATTCTTAATTTTTTGTATTTCCTTGCATTTTTTCAAGAAATGAAATTTTCAAATATTTTCCTGTTCCTTTACTAACCTCCTTGCACTTTTATTTTAGCTTTATAATACGTTCGTTTTTTTTTTCATTTATTTTAAAATAAACAATGTAAAATGAGATATTAGCTTTACTTTTTATTATTATTTATTTATTTATTTTGAAAACTGATACATTGAATTTGATTTTCGGACTTTTTCTTAAAAAAGCGAAATAATAATAATAATAATAAATTCTATCAAGAATGTGAAATTTATACATAGTTAACGCCTTTTTCTGTAGTATTGATTTCATTTGAAACCATTTAAACACCTCTTACACCATTTAAAACCATTTGCGGATCAAGAAAGAGTGATCTTACAAGGTGCATTTTTCAAAAAAATCAAGGAGACCCAAGAGATTTGAAATGAGGAAAATGGACTGAAGCTTGATTGTGGATCGGGAAGCCTGTCATTCATAGACACAAAGGCGGATCCAGAGAATAGTTTTTTTTTTTTGGGGGGGGGGGGGGATACCGGGTAACATATAATCAAGAGAGTCATAATTTCTGTTGCTTAAATTACTCCTTGCGGTTAATTATTAAATGAATATATTTCATATTCATTAAAAAATTAATTAATGCGATTTGAAAACACAATAAACTCTCAATTATCCGACTTTCGATGAACCGAAACACTCTGTTAACCAACTCTCTTAAAATATAATAACCCCTCTCCTTAAAATATGGCTTATTGTTTCATACTGCATCAAAAAATTAAAAACGTTATACCAGAAATCATTTATTAAAAGTCTTATTTTTATTATTTTTATTTTTACTTTGATAATTATTTGTCTTATGTTTTGTATTTTTTAATTTTATACACAAGTTTTAACGTTGATAATAAGTTTTTAATAAAATGAAGCCAATAAAATTATGGCAAATACTTGAATTTGATATTTTTGTTGGTTGTCTTATTAATCTGTAATGGCTAGTATTTCTTGCAAAAAGCAGTATTTTTATTGCATGTGGCAAAATAAAGTTTAAGTGGAAAGTGGAATTATTCATATAAAAAATCTATACTTACAATTATTCTATTTCCACAACAATTGTTCTATTTCCATTAGAATTATTCTATTTGTTCTCTTTTTGAATAATTCCAGAATATCCATATTTTTGCCTTTTCTTTTCGGACTCATTCTTGACAGCACTTTTCTCATTTTAAAAATGAGAAAACGACTATTTTAACGACTATTGTCTATGTATCTCAGTGTACAAATAATTGAACACTAGGAGATGGTACAACATCTGGATGTTTTAATGTCAAGATATAAGAGTAAAAAAAAAAAAAAAAGCAAAGAACTAGACACAAAAAATTAGAAATTTCTTGTGATATCGAGTTAGGTATCTACTTTTTTTTAAGATATTTTTTTAGTTTAGCCCACCCATTTTGAGTTAATTCCTATCGATCCTGATCCAGTTTTTGCTAATAAAGAAACCTAGTATGCCCCTACGTTTGTAAATAGCTAATGAAAATTTCACACTTCTTGGAACTTTACAGTGTACGATTGTGCGAACTCATAAGAAATATATTCCTGTATTTGGAGCTCGGGAGCGGGAGGGGGGGGGGGATAGTGTAGTGGGAAATGAAATGACAAGAGCGTGAAAACATACCTTTCTTAGAAATTAACTTCTTTCTCTCTTAATTTTGCCCTTGCTCTGTTAAAACATGCGATGCTGTTCCTATAAGGAACACCATTCGCTTTAAAAATGATGTCAATTACTTAAATAAGATGGTTATAATAGATCAGTGGGAGATTTTATAAAGAATTTATTCTATAATATTTCTGACATGAATGTTGTTTCTGGTGGCAGATTATTTCCCGTCTAAATTTTTGCTGCCTAGGGAATCGATAATTCTGTGTTTTATTTCATGCTTAATAAGTAATCATTAACAGTAGAATCTTAATAATATTATAAATGTGTTTTTGGATGTTCGAAAGAACATGGCGACGTCAAAGCGAGTGAGCAACTTCATAACCTTGTATAACTTTGCAGCCTACAACAGAATATATCATTTAAACATGTAATTATAAAACAGCCATTTTTTTACGAAACATATAAAGGTTCCAAATCAAGTTTAATGATTTTTTTTTCCCTTAAACAAATAATTTTCAAATATTTTTTAGATGGAATCATTCATCTTTGAAGATTAATTTCAATTTAAATGCTAGTTAAAATTAATGACTTTCAACAGTAAAATTTCCATCATTTATATATGGCTGAGAAGAAAGAACTATACATAAAAAGGATGTACATAAAAAAGAACAATATAATTATATTTTAAAATACCTATATTTTATTAAATATACTATGTTTAATTAAAAATATATCTTTATTAGTAGGCGATAGAGTTTGGCCGTGGTAAGACATAAAATAAAAGATTGGGGACAAACTCTCCATCGCCCCTTCCTATGTTATATTTGCAAAGTTATTCTAAAAACGCTTATTAATTAATCATAAATGCAGTCGCGGACTCAATGGTTAATTACGTCTTACTTGCACGTGTTTGTACTTGTACAGGGCATTTTACAAGTTTAAGGTGCTACAGAAGTGCTTCGACTAAAAAAATACATTTTCTCGTTTTCTGAATGTCTGTCTTTTTACAAATTTTCTCTAGAAGGCATTAATAAGAAAAAAACAGAAAAAGAAAGTATTTTACAAAAAAAAAAAAAAAAAAAAAAAAAAATTAAAAAAAAAAAAAAGCGCAGTATTTGTTTGAATTCTTACCGCATAATTTTTTTCTTCTTAATTTTAATAATTCTTAATTTTTTGTATTTCCTTGCATTTTTTCAAGAAATGAAATTTTCAAATATTTTCCTGTTCCTTTACTAACCTCCTTGCACTTTTATTTTAGCTTTATAATACGTTCGTTTTTTTTTCATTTATTTTAAAATAAACAATGTAAAATGAGATATTAGCTTTACTTTTTATTATTATTTATTTATTTATTTTGAAAACTGATACATTGAATTTGATTTTCGGACTTTTTCTTAAAAAAGCGAAATAATAATAATAATAATAAATTCTATCAAGAATGCGAAATTTATACATAGTTAACGCCTTTTTCTGTAGTATTGGTTTCAGATGAAACCATTTAAACACCTCTTACACCATTTAAAATCATTTGCGGATCAAGAAAGAGTGATCTTACAAGGTGCATTTTTCAAAAAAATCAAGGAGACCCAAGAGATTTGAAATGAGGAAAATGGACTGAAGCTTGATTGTGGATCGGGAAGCCTGTCATTCATAGACACAGGGGCGGATCCAGAGAATCGTTTTTTTTTTTTTTTTTTTTTTTGGGGGGGGGGGGGATACCGGGTAACATATAATAAAGAGAGTCATAATTTCTGTTGCTTAAATTACTCCTTGCGGTTAATTATTAAATGAATATATTTCATATTCATTAAAAAATTAATTAATGCGATTTGAAAACACAATAAACTCTCAATTATCCGACTTTCGATGAACCGAAACACTCAGTTAACCAACTCTCTTAAAATATAATAACCCCTCTCCTTAAAATATGGCTTATTGTTTCATACTGCATCAAAAAATTAAAAACGTTATACCAGAAATCATTTATTAAAAGTCTTATTTTTATTATTTTTATTTTTACTTTGATAATTATTTGTCTTATGTTTTGTATTTTTTAATTTTATACACAAGTTTTAACGTTGATAATAAGTTTTTAATAAAATGAAGCCAATAAAATTTTGGCAAATACTTGAATTTGATATTTTTGTTTGTTGTCTTATTAATCTGTAATGGCTAGTATTTCTTGCAAAAAGCAGTATTTTTATTGCATGTGGCAAAATAAAGTTTAAGTGGAAAGTGGAATTATTCATATAAAAAATCTGTACTTACAATTATTCTATTTCCACAACAATTGTTCTATTTCCATTAGAATTATTCTATTTGTTCTTTTTTTGAATAATTCCAGAATATCCATATTTTTGCCTTTTCTTTTCGGACTCATTTTTGACAGCACTTTTCTCATTTTAAAAATGAGAAAACGACTATTTTAACGACTATTGTCTATGTATCTCAGAGTACAAATAATTGAACACTAGGAGATGGTACAACATCTGGATGTTTTAATGTCAAGATATAAGAGTAAAAAAAAAAAAAAAAAAAAAAGCAAAGAACTAGACACAAAAAATTAGAAATTTCTTGTGATATCGAGTTAGGTATCTACTTTTTTTAAGATATTTTTTTACTTTAGCCCACCCATTTTGAGTTTATTCCTATCGATCCTGATCCAGTTTTTGCTAATAAAGAAACCTAGTATGCCCCTATGTTTGTAAATAGCTAATGAAAATTTCAGACTTCTTGGAACTTTACAGTGTACGATTGTGCGAACTCATAAGAAATATATTCCTGTATTTGGAGCTCGGGAGCGGGAGGCGGGGGGGGGGGGGGGGGGATAGTGTAGTGGGAAATGACAAGAGCGTGAAAACATACCTTTCTTAGAAGCCGAATTTTTTGAAAGCAAAATCGAAGCGGTTCATTCAAAAAAGGGGCTGTTTAGAAATCTCAAAGGGCTTAACATCCTTAAAAAATCAAATGTGTCACGTTGGAGGTGTGTCTACCTCTTCAAAATCTGCACATTATTAGTCCATTAAAGTTGATATTTGAGGATCATCGCGCAACTTCGTGCGGGGCCCTAGCAAAGCAGTAAGTGAGGCCCAAAATTTGTTTTTAAATTGTATATATCATAGAATAATATATAATATGGATAATAAAATGTATTGAAAATGCCACTACTTTCACATTTAATGTCCATAATTATTAGCCCCCGGTACGGTATGCTATTTCTTTCTCCCAGCTTATTTTGTGTCGTCTTCAAAAAATAACGTTACCTTACAGAAGCCTGCCGTAAAACAAAGCAATACGATTAAATACTCTATAGTATTTGTTTAATATCTAAGCATCGCACATTTTCAATTTTTATACCGTCGTATTGGAAAAAAAAGTACTTTTAAATGCAATTTATTAAAAACCGTATCTCCATTTATTTTTCAAATATTAATATTTTTGTAGTTTTCAGCACCATTTTATCTAATTTTAGCAACTCAAGTACTCCATTTATGTAGAAAGTAAAGGGAAAAAAGATGAAAAATAGCAATTATATCTTTTTGTTGCCATTTTCTCATAACAACCGAAACAAAATATAATTAAAATACGTGCTATTTTGAAAAAATATAAACTAAAAATTTGTGTTAAAACATGGAGCTATTATAAACTATATTTAATTTAAA